>OX467311.1:14163214-15531785 GCA_950108535.1 Agriphila straminella | reverse complement strand
ATTCAAAACTGGTTGGCCGATTCTGCGGTAATTCTTACCCAAAGTCATATGTTTCGTCATCAAACAGTCTTTTTATTATTTTCAAAACAGATACCAGTATTGCTGCATCGGATGGATTTAAAATTTCCTTTGAAACAGTTTGTCACAAAATAATATTCGGAGACAGCGGTTTCATTAAGTCACCTGGCTATCCTTTCACTTACCCTGTTAATAAAGTATGTGAATATCTCATTGGGACCGCACCTGGAAAAGCGATACAGTTAACTTTTCAAGACTTCGACATCGAGGATAACAGTTATTTCAATTGCCAGTATGATAATGTTGAAATAAGAGATGGTCTAGATAGAAATGCGACTCTTTTAGGTAGATTCTGTGGGGGATCAGAACACCTTCCTCCTGTACAAACCTCCACACACAATTATTTATATGTGAGATTTAATTCAGATTTAAGCATTGCCGGTACTGGATTTTACGCCAATTATACGACAATTGAAACGGAATGCGGCGGTATTTACAAGGAAACCACAGGTCTTATAAACCACCCATCAGGAACCACTACTTCTGCCGAAAATAACCAGAAATGCACTTGGGTGTTGATCGCCCCCGAAGGACGTCACATTAAACTGACATGGAATAGATTTGAGATTGAAACCCATACAACCTGTGATAGTGATTATGTAGAAATTATTGAAATTGATGGCAGTAATCATAACGAGAGTCTTGGAAAATTCTGCGGTGTATCTGCTCCTCCATCTTTAACCACTACTACAAATCGTTTGATGATCATATTTCAATCAGATCCCAGTATCCGATCTGCTGGATTTTCATTATCATACTCATTTTTAGATGACAGGACACATTGTGGGGCTGTTTATTTCAAGTCCCATGGGTATATATATTCACCAGGATGGCCCAAAAGATATGAGCCTAATCGCGATTGTACATGGACTATCACAGTACCCGTTGGACAACAAATCACACTAAATATTTCACAATTTGATTTAGAGCGACCTATTCGTGATAAATGTGATCTTGGTGATTATTTAGAAATTCGAAATGGTGCAACATCCCATTCCCCCTTGATTGGAAAGTATTGCGGAAGTTTTCAATCAAAGCGCATAACATCGATTGCAAATAAATTATACCTTCGGTTTCATTCCGACTATTATTTGGCAGGCAACGGCTTTAAAATAGAATGGGATGGCACAATCACAGGATGCGGTGGAACTCTGACCAGCCCTCAGGGAATAATTTCATCTCCAAACTACCCGGACGATTACCCCGAAAACGCTGAATGTTTCTACAGAATAGTTACCAGCCAAGGATCCCGAATACGATTACGATTTGTTGACCTTGATTTGGAAAGAACTTTAATGTGTAGAGATGACTACGTGCAAATATTTGATGGAAGAGACGAAAGTTCAAATAGTTTAGGAACATATTGTTTCATGGATCCAAATTTGAACAACATTGAAACTAACAGTCACACTGCATTCATTAAGTTTAGAACAGATTTCTATATTGTGAGTAAAGGTTTCCTCCTCAATTATGATACAGTCTGTCAAACTAATATAACCGGAAAATATGGAGTCATAGAAAGTCCTGGTTATCCAGGTAACTATGAAATGAATTTGAATTGCCTTTGGACTATCAATGCACCCAAAGGACATAGGATAAATGTTACTTTTACTCATTTCGACGTTTTTCAGTCTTACCGACCTTCTTACCGCCCTTCTTACCGCTCTTCTTACCAATGGTCTACGCCATCGCGCGTTCAACGAAACTGTTTATCTCACTACTTACAATGGAAAGACAGTGGCGATTCAGATTTTTCAAATAAATTTTGTGGATCTCCATCGCCATTGCCTCATATTCCTACTACCAATAGTAATTCACTGCAAATTAAATTTGTAACTGGGTCTTTTATGACTCGTACAGGATTCAGACTGGAATGGGTCAGTTATGGCTGCGGCGGATACTTTAAAAAACATTATGGTCAAATTAATTTAGATAAAAGCACCACATCCAGTGGAGAAATGGAATGTGAATGGCTAATAGAAAGTCCGCTGGGTGCGAGCATATCTATAACATTTACTTCAGTCTACATGACTGATTCTGCTAATTGCACTGTTGATTCAATAGAAATATTTAACGGTCAAACAACTGAGTCTCCACTCTTAACTAAGTTCTGTCACCGATTTAATACTCGCGTAGAATCTACGTCGAAATTTATGTTAATACGTTTAACTAAACGCTCGAACTTAAAAGACGTCAACTTCGCGTCCACATTCCAATTATGGCGGACTGTCTGCGGAACTGATATAAGGGCGCCATCTGGGACATTACACTCTAAAAATTACCCTAAAAACTATGATAATAATTTAGATTGCATTTGGAAGATAACGGTCCCAATAAATCACCGCATTGAATTAAATTTTATAGACTTGGATCTATACAATGATGATGATGATGAAAACGAAGATGAATGTGGCGATAGGATTAAGCTTTATGATAATTACATAAATTCAAATACTAATTACACTCAAATTATCTGCCCTAAAACAGAAATTAAACAATTTCTATCTAAAAGTAATATCTTAGCTTTACAGTTTCTTACTGACAGTAAAGATACTGCTAAAGGTTTTAAAGTCAATTTCACTATGACGTGTGGAGCAATCATCGATGCTACTCGAGATGGCATAATCACCAACGATAAATTTTTTAAACATACAAACAGAAGTTGTATATGGGTCATACGTGCTCCGACACCCGATCAAAAAATAACTTTAACAATAACTCATATCTCTTTGCCAAAAAATGATGAAATTACTACAAACAGAAGTTGTTCGTCATCTTTCCTAAAAGTTCGTGATAGCGATGATAATCTTTCACCCGTGGTCGGTGAATACTGCGGTAGGAAAATTCCACCGAGTATCATAAGTCACGGATATGCACTGACTGTTGAACTCGGTACGTACGGCAACACAACTGAAGGGCAGTTTTCGGCACACTACACATCGTTTTCAAATGCTTGTGGAGGCACATTAACATCAGAGGAAGGCGCTATTGCATCTCCCAACTACCCACAGCCATATCCCATCAACACAGACTGCGAATGGACATTGGGAACTTCACCAGGAAACAAAGTTTATATAGTTTTTGAAACATTCAATATACAATATTCAGAAAACTGCAATCAAGATTATTTAGAATTACGAGAGAGTCATAGCGCAGGGCCCCTAATAGGAGTTTACTGTGGTAATGATATACCAACGAATACCACAGCCGCTACAATTTTATACATTAAATTTCATAGCGACAACCAAGAGTCGAATATAGGATTCATGATAAATTATGGGTTTTTACATGGTAATGATATTAGCGGTTTAGAAAGCGGAGATGTTGCTTCACCTTTATACCCTACACCATACGAAGGAGCCGCCATTTACTCATGGAGGATAACCGTACCAACCGGCACCATCACACTAAGCATAAAATCACTGGAAATAATATCACATGGAGATGCATGTTCAAATTACCTTGCGATTTATGACGGATATGATGAAGATGCATACTTGTTGGAAAATCTTTGCGGCGTATTATTCGATAACGAAAAAACATTACAAACAACCTCTAATGTAGCATATTTAAAACTCAAACTTGATGAAACTAACACAGGCTCTGTCTTTTTAATACATTGGACTAAAACCGATAGTTCATCCGATGAAGCTTTATCCGAAAACATAATTAATTGTGGATCAAATCAGACTCAACTTGTAGAGTCTGGTCAGAGTATTACTTTGGCATCGCCGAACTACCCTGAAAAATACGACGATGGATCTTATTGTCAATGGATTTATAAAACAACATTTGATCACCATTTATGTTTACGGTTTTCAGTTATGACAATAGAACAAACATCGAGTTGTTTTGCCGACTCAATTTCCATTTTTACATCCGATAATTCTATTGAATGGCAACCTTTGAAAGAAAACGTGTGTTTATTAGAAGATGTTGAAAAAACCATCAACGCTTCAACTTACTTGAAAGTAACGTTCAAATCTGATAACTCAATCAGTGCCAAAGGCTTTGAGGCAAAAGTAATTTCTAAATGTGGCGCGTCGTTAGCAAATGTGTCCGGCATTGTGAGCCCTTCTTGGAAGGACTGGAATCGTAATAATTATGAAACTAAATGTGAGTGGAAAGTAAAAGTAAGACCGGGGCGGCTAATCAAACTAAATTTCTTGCAATTTAACATCACTAACACCTTAGACTGCACTTCATTTGTCACTTTACATAATGGAGAATCATTGGATGCACCATTATTAGGCAATGGAAAATACTGTGGATACCCGCATGAGGAAAGGAAAGTAATGGTCACTTCAAGCAATTCTTTGTTTATAACTTACCGAACTGAAACCTACAGTGAAAGAATATTTAAGTCTTTTAAGCTATGGTATGAAGAGGAAAGAGTAGAATGTGGTGCTACTGCTATCTTAAACCCAGAACACACCTGGGAAGAAATTACTTCTCCAAATTATCCATCCATACCTACACCTTACACTGAGTGTGTTTGGAAATTTTCAGGTCCTCCGGGAGAAATTTTAAGAATTGACTTTGAAAAATTTGATCTTGATAGAGATGGCGAATGCCGTTTGGAGTATGTAGAGATACGTGATGGATCTTCAGAACTAGCACCTGTCAAAGGACGTTTCTGTTGGAACGATAATCCTGGTACTGTTAAGAGTACTAATAATGCAATTTACGTTAAATATTCAACACAAAAGAATCCACCGAACAATGGATTTAAAGCTAATATATCTATTGATATTTGCGGTGGTACGATAATGGCAAAAGCGGGAGAACTATCTTCGCCAGGATACCCGCTTAAGCCAAGGCTTAAATACGGATCGGTGTGTGAATGGCGTGTCATAGGAAATCCATTGTACACTTTTATGTTTGAAGCTCAAGATATAAGTTTACCCGATTCTGAAGCTCCGTGTGATACTAAAGTAACTATCCAGGAATCGTTCCCTGAAAATAACACCGTAACTGTATTAAAGACATATTGCAACGGTGACATTTTCGACGCAACATCTCGTGCAATGGTTGAAACCTTAACTAATGACGTTACTATTAAATTACGAATTGGAAAGCCAAGTTCATATGCGCAATACTCGAATTACAGAGGATTCCGTTTTACTTTCAATTCCTCGTTACCGACATGTGGAGGAACGATGGATACTCCTGAGGGATACTTAATAACGCCAGGATATCCAAGATATACTACATTACGAGCTTGCCATTGGAAAATTGTCGTCCCTGATGAAACTCGTAGAGTAACATTAAAATTAATAGATGCTGATGTCATCAGACACAGAATAAGCATCTACAGTGACGAAACTCATCGCAGTCTGATTCAAACTATCCCCAGTGATGACTATTCTCCGACAACTCAGATTTTTGAGTCGTCTGATAATATAATGTCGCTCTACCTTTGGCTGGATCCCAGTGCTGGGTCTCGTCACAGATTCAAAGCAAAATATACATCTAATGAACTGGCACTATGCGGTGAACGTTTAACAGGATTAAGTGGACAGTTCTCGTCATCACAGTTTGACAGAGCTTACACATGCAAATGGAAATACAATTACAACACCGAAAGAGTTTCAACTGCAAATATTTCCACAGACACGGTCATCAATACGTTATATCTTAAAGTGCATATAAATTCTAGTGTAATCCATAGGAGTTGTCGATATTTTGATCCTAGATTTTATATAAAAGCTGTGATGACTGACCGGTTACTAAGATACACCAAAACATTATGTACTAATGGTGACACAGACTTGAGAATACCATCTAATTCAGTCGACCTGGTTGCTCTTAAAAGAAGAAGCAGTTTCTTCTACTTTGACGTTCAATGGAAAATTCAACCTTGTGGTGGTGTGGTGTATGCTAATGATAACTCTTATAATATTTTAAATGTTCCAAGTTCTTACAACGGATCTTTAGATTGTGCCTGGATAGTTAAAGTCCCCAATGGTGGAAGGGTAGAAATAAAACTTGATGGTTCATTTCAACTGGACTGCAACCATGAATTTATAATTATAAATCCAGGAATCACAGATGCTGCAAACAATATAGGCGATTATTGTAGAGATAGAGTACAGGAGTCCCCAGTATTACTGAAGTATTCCACACTTTACATACAATACCACACCCAAGCGAAAAATGTAACCAAAATCAAATTATTCGTGAAAACTGCTCAAAGCCAATGTGGGGGATACCTTATGGCGTATGAAAGTACATTTAAATCACCAAATTATCCAAAAAGCTACAACGAAAATCAGGAGTGTATGTGGGAAATGAAAACGGATCTTGGAAGCAGAATTTCTCTCCAGTTTAAGGGCAGGTTCGCCATCGAAGATCGCCCCAATTGTACAAAAGATGCAATCATAATATACGATTGGAAAAATGATAATTACGTTGAAGTCGCTCGTGTTTGTGGCCGTGTTCCTCCACCGCCGTATAATTCAACATTTAATAAAATGAAGGTGGTATTACGTACAGACAATGAAATAAATCTCGACGGATTCCAAGCTCAATGGCTTCGTATATGTGGTGGTAATTACAGTGCTACTGATAAAGAACAGTTTTTGTACAGCCCTGGTTACCCAAACGGCTATACTAACAGATTGAACTGTGTATATAATATAACATCGGATGATGGGCCTGTTCTCCTAAAATTCCTTGATTTCGAAATAGAAGGACCGTATCCCGACTGCAATAATGATAACATCACGATATCAGGTCAATCTACTAGTGATTATTTATTCGAGACAGTGTACTGTGGAAAAGAAATGCCACCTGTCATTTTACTAGACGAAATACTAATGGATTTTAAAACTGATACATTTATGAACAGAAAAGGATTTAAAATTTCTTTTAAGAAGTCGTCGTGTGGAGGTACAATTGAGGAGCCCACAGTTATAAAATCAAATCCTACTGATTATTACGCTACTAATTTAAACTGCACTTGGGTTATTAAAGCTCCAAGCGATAAAACAATTGCTCTTAGATTTCAATATTTTGACTTGGAAGGTAGTTCATATTGTCAAAATGATTTCTTAGCCATCTATGATGGTTCATTGATAAATGAAGACCGCCGGCTAAGTTTAATGTGTGGTCGTGGTGATAACTCTATTGCTGCGATAAAAAGCTCTGGCAACAATATGGTGCTCAACCTAAACACGGATAGTAGCGTTGGAGGTAAAGGTTTCCAAGTCGCAGTGGTATTCACATACTCCATGGCTGTTGGATGCGGTGGATATATCAACCTTACTTCCACATCAACGTACACGTTAAAATCACCTCTAATTGGCTCAAAGTTAGTTTATGAAAATTTCTTAGATTGTCATTGGACGATAATCGCTCCGGCAGACAGAGTTATTAAAATCAAATTTACGTCATTCCACATAGCTCCGTGTCAAGATGTTAACCAGACCGCATTGGGATATAATAATTGTCAATGCGATTTCGTAGAAATAAATGACGGCATCGCGCCAATTAGCGCTTTAATCAACAAGTATTGTGGGCATACTTTACCTCCCGAATTAGTTACGTCAGGTAACGGACTAGCTGTCAGACTATATACAGATGGTGAGGTAACAAGTGCAGGCTTTGAGGCTACACTGAGTACCCGAGAATCTCTTTGTGGCCAGAACACGTTTTTTATGCGGCGAACTACGCAACGCATTACATCGCCAGGCTACGCAAGCGGTTCCATACCTCGAGGAATACTTTGTGTTTATCATATTAAGTCTGAACTTGGTTACGAGACAGTGCATCTCAACATCAAAAATATTGATTTACTACCTGGATCAGAAAATTCGAATAACTGCAACAGAGATAAATTAATCATATCAAAGCTAAACATGTCTCATAATACCACTGTTGGGAAAGATCTTGTTTTGAATACGGATACTGACTTTTATTTAGATAATGCTTACTTAATTGAAGAAACGGGAAGAATGAGCACCCCAACGAGATTTGTCTATTGTGGGTCTCAAAAGTCAGTCGACTTTTACTTTGCTGGCAGCGTGACTGTAACAGTGCAGACAACTGCGGAATCTGATGCTTCTAACTACAGAGGTGTTGAATTCGAATTCGTTTTAGCCGGCTTTTGCGGTAAAAATTATACTGCGCCTTACGGTAGAGTAAGGTCGCTGGAAGATTATAGTGGTGACGTAAACAAAGGAAACGACTGTTACACATTAATAACTGCAGCAGAGAACCATACCATATCAGCATACTTTATAAAAACTTCATCAACTTATTGGATCGATGCAGCGTATTTAGAAATACACGACGGAGGTAACACATCCACAAAGAGTTTGAAAAAGATCGGTAACGAGTTTAATGATATATTGTCGGTGTTTTCGACTGGGAGGCACATGTTGATACACAATCACATTGTTAATGATGGTTACATCAGTTATGACTTGACGTATGTTACAAATGACAAGGGGCCGGGCTGCGGAGGTGTGCTTAAAAATGAAGTAGGCAGAATCACTAGTCCTATGTTCCCGAGTGTGTACCGCCACAGAGGCAGCTGCGAGTGGGAACTCGAGACGCCGGCTGAAACGCGACTGCATTTACGATTTAGCGTATTCGATTTTGGCAGGGCTTGCGATCAAAATTACTTGCAGTTGGTGGATAGAAGTGGTAAAGTTATATCCACGTATTGTTCGGAAGCACCCGCCGATTATACGAGTGAAGACAATTATGTTAAAGTAGTGTTCATTACTACGATGAACAATGGGGGCACGGGTTGGGTGGCCGACTTCGCTGGCGTTAAAGTTCTGTCGTAGGTAGCCCAGGTAAATGATTTGTTGTAAATAATTTAGGCATTAAGTATGTTATGTTGATAGGGTATTACAAAACCACGAATAAATTGTAAGTGACACGCGCGAGTGACGTGTTTCGTTTCGTGATTTTTCGCATTTGTAGTGTCAGTAACGTGTGGTGTGGTACGCTAGTACTCATTTTTATACTATGGTGGGTAATTGGGTGTGGTGTGAAATATTGACCGTAGTGTATCCCCAAAACGCGTGTCAACTCGCGCGCAAAATCGCGTACAATGGGCTGGCTAAAGGGATTTCGCCGAGGCTAAATACTCTCTCGATGCTCAAACTGAGCATGCAATCTTGTTGTTGTTGATAGATTCAGGATATATTGCGTAACATTCTCAGTTTGAACATGTACCGTTCGCTGGCAGCCGCGCATGTCTCGCAAAGTTTGATTCCACCCAACAACAGACCATACGACAAGTACTAGTGTTCCACACTTACACAAAAATATATTTTCAATTATAGCAATGAATGTGTCAGTCTCTTTACAACAGAACAAGTGATGATATAAGCGACGCATGTCAAACAAATTGTATAATCCGCCCGCGATGAGAATGGGATGCCTTGACTAAAATGTTAATTTTAATTTAATTAATCAACTAAGTAAATTGTTAATTTATTATCTTAGTTAAAGTTGTTGCAGCAAAAGTTCCCTCGCCTTGGACATAGCTTGTATGCGTGACACCGTGCTTTTGGATATTCCTGTGGCTGACCGGCGATCAAACGCTTTTCAGTTTGACAAGGTCTCTCCCATTCTCATTGCGCGCGGATTATAATGTAACACCATTTATGGGTTCGAAGATTTTACTTTAAAACTGTATGATTATAGGTACGTCTAATCCATAACGTTTCTAAAGCGTTATCGCTTCGCTTTCGAAACGTTACGGATATCGATCGATACCGCATCGCAATATGCATAGAAATAAATGTTACACCGTATATATTGCGGGCAACAGGGTAACCGCATAGTACGTATGAGCTCTAGGCCCCTAGACTACTTATTATTATCGATGTATTTTTTTTATTATTTACAGCATATTAGGCTTTAAAACCAGAGATATTATTATAAAATTGTAAGTATTCGAATGCCGCTAGATTTATTGCCTTAATTTATAAGAGAGCTAAAAATAAATGTGTTGTTTTGCTCTTTACCCTGTTGATTTTATTTTAATATTTTGCGAATGAATATAATGCACGTGTTACCTACTCGTTGTCCCTTCTTCTTCGGCCGCTTTATCCCACCACGAATATTTGTTCCCCCATTCAAAATGTACACTTGCCAAAATGTTCACTCTGAGCAGATAGGGAATAACTGATTTTAAAGTACCAGGATCACATAAATATGGAGAAGTTCAACTTCTATTAAAAAAACCTTTTTTTTTCTAAAATATAAAAAATAGTACTTTTTGAAACCGGTCACGTACATTTTGGGAAGTGTACATTTTGGCACTGAACGTTTTCCCCGTAGTTCCACTGTGGCAGTAACTAAAGGGTGTGTTCATGGGTAATTATTTGGTATTCTGAAAACCGGAATTCAGGGTTTTTCGTACCTATTCCTACATACCTGCAAAAAGTTGTTCACATGATAACAAGGAGACAGGTAGGGAATAATCCACTGGAGGTCAACCGCGGGGCCGGCCAACCGCGCGGTTCCATTTATGTCCGTAGTACCTACTACTACTTACCATGGTTAGGGTTACCATTGAGAAATTTAAGTCCTGACTAAAAGCCGGACAAGACAAGACAAGTCCGGATATTTTCAGACAGATCCAGACTCCGTACATTTTGGAACTTCTCTTTCGAACACTACGCTATGTATGTGTTTATGTATGATTAAAACTTTGGTCCCGTCAATTTGATTTTGCACGAGTTGTAACGATTTTCATACGAATTCAGCGATAACATGATCGCTGAATTCATGTGCGTGTGGTGTGAGTGTTCCTATCGTAGAAATTGATACTATTGTAAAAATTTTCCCCTAAGTAAAATACGGGAACGGGAATAGGAATGAGAACGAGAACGGGAATTACTAATATTAAAAATGTGAAAGTTTAACGTTTTGGATGTTTAGATGTTTGTTACTCAATCACGTAATAACAAAAATTAAAAAAAAAACCCCCCCGACACACGGCTGATCGTCATGGTCACAAATTTAGCACAAATTTTCCATATATCTTTTTTTACCATACGTCTAGTATATTGTATGATATCAAGTATGGCGTTTTCGCGAGACTGGCGGTATGAGTGTTCTATATAATCGACCATAACTTAGTCTACATAAGTTTCACAAATTTTTCGATTTCACCATCAAGTTTTCACAATTATTTCTTAAAATCTTCGTATGGTCAAATCTATTTCTACGATAGGAACACTCACACCACACGCACATTGGTCAGACCGTAAGTGGAAACTGATCACGACACTGCTGCTATTCTGTTAGTGTAGTAGGACTGCAAACTTCAGGCAATGAAAAAAAGGATTAGCTAAAGGGATTTATGACCGACCAAAATAAACAAAGAAAAGCTATTCAAAACATGTATTTTACTAATCAATAATTTCACGATTAGGTATACATTGATATCCAAGATTTTCTGTGTACAATATTTTTAACAGATTCGTTTTAACGTAGAGACGATACAAGCACCACTTAAACATACCACAATTTTCCTATATATTCAAAGTTATAACAATACACTTTAGAAAACAGGCCATCATGAAAAGCATACAGTCATACAATGCGATCAATTTAAGGCGAGGCCAGTTCACGATCTGATGAAAAGATTGGTTTTTGAACTTCCAATGTGAAGAACTGATGTAGAATTCTACTTCACAAAAATTACCGTAGACTGAAAAATAAACACAATATAACCAAACAGAATATTGAAAAACGGCATGGCAACTATAAAAAAAATCCTGAATAACACCATAAAAACTTATAAAATAAATTTCCAATCGTCAGATTTCGTAATTTTCAACGACAGTGATAATTATGATGTTTTATGCAAAAAGGATAGCTTTTTTATCGATCTAACATAATAACCGAGTACATTTTTAATAAATGATCCAGTATTTCAGAAATTAATAAAAATGTACCTACTAAATTTCGTCAAATTTCTGGCGAAGTGTCAATTAAAGCTATTCAATATTCAACCTTATTCTAAAGACATAGTGAAAGAGTAAATTTCGTGAACTGCCTCGCCTTAACGATGACAACAAAAGCGGCAACTTCACTCGAGAATGTATTGCAGAGTAAATTTTACGTATTAAAATTAATCGTTTTAAGGCTCTGAATTTAGTGTTGGTCACGTCTGTTGTTTAAACTTAGTTAAAACTGTACTGTGCACTGTACCTACTTGTTAACACATACAATAAATCATTAGAAAAGTGTTTACAAAAACATTCTGCATTAAGATCGCCATAATTATAATAACTTACTAAAGACTATTATAGGTATTAGCAATAAACAAAAACGCCCCCCTCCTTATATAAGTCATTATTACAGCGGGGGCGTTTTTTATTTATTGCTATAATAGCTATATTTTTTTTTTTAATTCAAAGTCTGAAATAGAATTTGTCAAATAGGTAAATCATATTTTCAGTTTTCACGCCTTTTCAGTGAAATCTGTCAATAAATTAGGTTTTGTCCAAGTTCTTACGTTACTTCGTATCAATTATAAAGGTTATTTTACCTGAAATTTTGTAAATTAGTTTCGCAAGTGATAAATTGATAACAATATAAAACGCATGAAAGAGTTTTTCTTTTTTAACAACTTCTACCCACTGAACTTCACTTTAAGCCTATGTATTCATTAAGCAACAATTGACTTGCAAAGAAAATTTACGTGTCACCGACCGACCGACTGTTCAACACTGCCACGTTCAAGTGCAGTGTTCCGCAGTGTGTGCCGCACCGCGGCACCTTGATTGGCGAGCTGCTTTACCTACCTACCTTGTGCCTTGAAAACTAGGTAGTCCATGAGAACGTTCGTGGCACGCGAGCTCATAAAACGTGCGAACGGAGTAGCTATATTGCTCGCTCACTTGCAAATAAAGGCCTTATGGGCGGGCTCGGACTCATTTCAATGGCACGCGCAACCCTAATGACTGATGTCACTGACGCGTTTTACGACCCCGCGCGCCACGAACGTTCTCATGGGTTATAGCGACACGTGCGAAACAATTATTGCCTAAGTGAAGTACGGCTTTTGAGTCTTACATGGGTGCGAGCGGCGCCGGTTGCTGTGGCTGCGGCTTGTACTGCGCGGTCTGCAGATGCGGAGCGAGCGACAGCAGCTGCGGCGGCGAGAGGCAGGCGATGCGCACCGGCTGCGGCTGCTTCAGTCGGCCCTCGCCGCGCTCGAGCACGCCCGACACCACCACGTACGCCGCTGTGAATAACGTCACTCCCTGCAAAGCGTAAAATTTTAATCATTTTGTTCCCGCAGTGTGCGTTCCATTCATGGTTACAAGCAACTATATTAATATGGGGAAAACTCTGATATAACGGAAAAATAATCAGCTGTTCCATACATTAAGATCGCGATATGAGAGTTGGCCCCATAGTAAAAGTTTCTTGTAATCACTAGTGGAAGTGGAACCACCCGCTGCGTGAACCAAATGATTAAAATTTCAATGAACCAGAATTTGAATTTATCTAGGTTAGGGTAGAAATACGTTTTCCGTGGGTCCCCAGACTAAGCTATGCTAAGCTAGCTACCGTAATGCCGGTCGCAGACCAAGAGCTAAAGCTAGTTAGTTTATCAAGAGATAATAGCAAAGGTACATTACATTTACTAAAATATAAAATAATGTGGTTACCAAGACCATGACGATGGCGGAGGCAAGCGCGCAGACGGCGTTGATGTAGCTACGCAGCTCGACCAGCGCGGGTCGCAGGCACCCGATCTTGTACAACGGCACATCGCACAAGTCTCCACGCTGAAATTATTTTTTTACTGTAGGCGCTTGCCGCTATTTTAATGATAAAAAACAGCTATCTCAGATCACTCACTATAGATAAAATACAAGGAATACTTAATTGAGTTACCAGTCATACCCAAGTGAAGATGTTGAAAATCATTATAGGCCCTACTACTAAACAATTTAATTTTTATTTTTATTTATTAATTTATAATCAGGCAACAATGGCCCATAGATAAATAAAAATAAACAATTTAATGACCAACGGAACTAAGGGTGGCCCCAGACCTACCGGTTTCATTACTTTGCTTTGCTGTCCTACTTTGCTGCTTAGACCGCCGGCCAACCAGGGTCATTTTCAATCTATCGCATATTGGGACCAGACCAAATTGACAAGATAGTCTTTAGCTTGGTGTTATCAACTCATCGTCTGGGTTGCGAAGTAGGAAGCTTCTGGGAGATATGCCACCCTCAACATGGTCTCCGATTGCTAAAAATAAATCAATCGCATATTTATATAAATGGTGAACAGGGTGGTGACAAAGTGGCGGGCTTCCAAGGGAGAGCTCAAGGAGGGAGCTCTAGTACTCATCAAGGACAAGTCAGCACCTCCACTGCTGTGGCCTCTCGGCCGCATTCTGCGCGTCTTGCCTGGGCAGGATGGCGTTGCTAGAGTCGCCGACATCAGGACGAGGAAAGGCGAACCAACGTGGGTGCCAAAAAATATATATATAATCGAGCGCATATTGATATAAATGATATCAATATGCGATATATTATATATTTTTTGCGATCGGAGATCATTGTATGGGAGGCCATATGTTCAGGGTGGCATATCTCCCAGAAGCTTCTTACTTCGCAAACCAGACATCTTGCCAATGTGGTCTGGTCAAAATGTGCATTAGGTCCATTGCCGAACAGCAAAGCAAAGAAATGAAACCGGTACCTAGGTCTGGGGTCAGCCTAAAGATAGACGATCACAAACCTTCCCGTTCCACACGCGGCCGCAGCAGGCCGGCGGCAGCGTGCGGCGGTGCAGGTACCAGTCCGTGTATGAGTGCACGCCGCAGCAGCGTAGCTGTAATCATAGTACCTAATTATGATTCGTCACTAGGCAATTTATGAGCATGGTTGGGAATAGAGGTAGGTAAGTATTGTGAAAAGAGACGAGTATATGAAAAAGGGCAAGACAGTGAAAGAGGTTTTCTGTCCGACTGGCGTATAATAAAATAGCACCTTTCCATCATTATAGTACGGTCACGTTTTCGTACTAGCAGAGCTAGAGGCGATGCAAACAAGGCGAAAGAGTTGCATGTTAGCGTTGAGCGCGAGCTCCGAATTTTCAAATCCAAATCCAAATCTAAAGGGACCACCTACAGGTCACAATTATTAACCGATTTTCAAAATATTTTCTCCATTTTGTAGCCAAACTAATACCCTAGGACCCATATTTAATTTTTTCTTAAGTCAATTACGAAGGCAGCAGCCGTAGGACTTAAAAAAAACCGAAATTAAATTTAAACAATTTATTAAAAGAAATTACAGTTATAAAATTATATCTAATTAAAACGAAATTGACCCGATCGATGTTGGATACGAAGTGCGGGCGATGACGCTCCGGTGCATGGCCTCGGCGCTGGTCACGCGGCAGCAGCGGGCACGTTCCGCAGAATCAGCATTTACTTCATATTGCAACATTTAGGTATAGCCTACTTGCAAGGGCGGCGTCAGCGATCCTCATAGTGTCAATGTACGTAATTTCTCCCCCCTCAGATCAGCAACTATTTGAGAATTTTGAGAGCAAATGTTGCTGGTGTGTCACGATCTGATTTTCCAGGGTTTCTTGGTTCTGGGGGTTCTGGCTTTGCGTAGTGATGGTAGCTTGGGTTGGCTGACTCTATGGTTTCATTTTTCTTAAGGCTCCGTAGTCTGTAGCGTCGTAGCACGACTACGAGTGTTAGTGCAGTTGCACCGAATAGTGCGCCGTAGAAAGGTATCGTAGTATGATATAGTGTTGAAATCGCCGGTTCGTCGATTTTGATTGGAGGCTGGAGCGATATCTTGTCTTGGATGCTGTGGAGGCTTCTTAGGTCGATTGAGTGAAGATTGATGTGGGTAGCGTCGACATCTCGCATGTCCAAGTCGGGAATATTCATTATCTTGAGCGGCTGGCCTTTTAGTTCGTCGTTTTCGTTAGTAATGGTGAATTCAGGGGTGCGTAAAATGCATTTTAGTGGGATGGTGACTAAGTAGCTTCCGTGCAGCTGAGTGTAATCTTCTCTTCCACAGGATAGCTGTACTTTCGTTTCTTGCGGTAGGGATATTGTATAGTGTTGGTCATCTAGCTTCTCCATCGCTTCCTTGAGTAGGGAGACGGATGATAGTTTGCAGGTTGTCTTAAGAGATTGCTTCGAGATGAGATGCTGGATGCAGTCAGGTACGGTACGAATTTGATGATTTACTCCTTCCTCACAGAGATAACCGTTACTTAACTTCGGGCATTCAGCCTCTATGTACACGAATGCAGACTCGCTAGTTGCCATGAAGGGATAGGAAGGGATGATGGTTTGGTTATTCCTATTGGGTACTACTGCTAACTTATAGAGATTATAATTTTCTTCTGTAACGATCGGGACCCTAAAAACTAACGTTATATCTTTACCTATGTAATAAAAAGCAGGTTTTATAATATCATAAAATTCTCTTAATTCTATATCCAAAATATTTTCAGGATTATATAATTTTCTTAACCTATCTATCATATTACGTAAAATATCTAATTTAAGCATAGCATTATGCGTACTTGACGCACGAATGAATGCTAATATATTTTCTATATTAATTAACTCATTGCAAGTGTCTACTACATTTTCACTAATTATAGTTAGTAATTGAGCGAACTTTGCATATTTTATAAGGCTAGAATTACGAAGATAATCTTTATCTAATAATAAATGTAACGTATTATTTATAAGGCTCTGATTTTCTACTATCTGAGAGATGATACCAAAATGCTTAGACATCCATTCTTTACTGTAACTAATATGATTATTTAATTCAAATGCTAATTTTTCTTCGTTACTATGTAGGGTCTTTATCGCGTTATCATACTTTAATGCGTCATCGTAATCTAAGTTACCGGTGATGCTCTTTATTACAGATCCAAATATATTTACTAGACCTCGTTTAGCACGGCTCGGCTCTAAACTAGCTAGCTGTTGAAAGGCTTTTTCTATTTTACTATTAAGATAGTCAATTTGGAACTCGTATAGTTGGTAAGTATCGTTAGAAAGTCTAGTCTTAAAAGTCTGTATTTGCGTCTGTAACCTAGAGAGTTTATCTTCAATGTCACTTAGTTGGATGCGTTGTAGGAAAGTATGGTAATGGATAATAAGTTTAGTCGGCCCTAACTTGAAAGGTAAAAGTCCTGGTCCATCGTCGAGTGTCTCAAGTCTTATCTCCTGTGGGCTTGCCATCTGGACGAGAAGCATCAGAATCCTGAAACAATTTAGCATTTTTGGGCACACGTTTCAGTCTAGATTTAGCGACGGGGCCACGTTTCTTAGACGTATATATGTGGATAGGTAAGTCGGCTAGGACAGTGTCCTGGGTATACCTAGGTGCGACTTTTTGTCTGGAAGCCATGGGATTTTTTATGAAAATCTGTTGTTGAGGGGTGTATTCTATTTCAGGTTCTCGAGACTTATTCCTGTTTTCTATTAATGCTGTACGATTTTCTAGGGATGTGCTATTAATAAGTTCATAAACTGTATTCATTTGAGCTCTATGATTTTGTAAGTATTGTTGTAACAAATGTGGAACGGGGTCAATATCTATGGGGTCTCTAGGGTCAAAGTGACCCGTTATCAAGTCAAAAGGCTTACATTTAGTAAAACTATGTATAGACGAATTATAAGCAATGATTGCGTAAGGCATCAAGTTCACGACTGGTTCGTCCTTATGTTGTAACTTTAGTATGCGAAGGTGTTCGAGTAAAGTCGAGTGAAATCGCTCGATATTGCCGTTATCGTTCGGCGCGTGAGCTAAAGTTCTATGATGGTTAATTTTATGAAGTCGCACGAATTCAGCGAATAGTTGATTCGTGAACTCGGTTCCGTTGTCAGTCACTATAGTGTAAGGGATGCCATGGTGTGTAGTAAACTGTAATAGTCCTTGTAAAATACTAACTGCAGTGCCGTCTCTTAATAGGTAAGCTTGACCATATTTAGAGAAGACATCTATAAAAGTCAAGTATTTCTCGTTTTGGGCAGTAAATAAGTCCATGTGTATAGTCTCAAAGGGTCTTGTTGCCGGGGGTACTATATTGAACTGCTGCCTTACTGGGTTTCTATCATATTTTCCCTGACCACATATTGTACATTCACCTATAAATTTTGCTACTTGTTCCTTCATTTTTGGCCAAAAGTACTTTTTTGAAAGAGCTAAATAACACTCGTTAATACCGCGGTGGTTAGTTTTCCCATCGTGGTAATTACGAATTATTTCTTGCTGTCTAAGGTATTC
Source organism: Agriphila straminella (assembly GCA_950108535.1). Taxonomy (NCBI): domain Eukaryota; kingdom Metazoa; phylum Arthropoda; class Insecta; order Lepidoptera; family Crambidae; genus Agriphila; species Agriphila straminella. Next base: position 15,513,429 of record OX467311.1, on the reverse strand, counting down.
CTTAACGTTCTCTATTTCGGACTTTACTAATATTAGATTCATAGATGAACTCTTAAATTTTTCCTGAATAATAGGGATGATAGTATACATAGCAAGGGGTGGATTTATAAGCATGGCCGTTTTAACTTTCGGGCTTACATACTCTTTGATAGCAGTTACTACGTCATTTTCTAAGTTGCACTCGCTTACTTGTATTGCAATACGAGTATGCGTGTCGAATGGTTTCGTTATCACAGCCCTACGTTTTACGTCTGGGACAATAGTGATGTGCAACTGTCGATGGAATTTATTTAGTGGCTCGTCAGTTATCGGAACTTCTAAAATAGGGTTCTCGTGACTGGTGTGCACGGTTTCCGTTTCCGAGTTAGATAATAAAGATGGTGGCTTTTCTGAACAATTCGCGACTACTGAACTAATTTCTTCGTTGTGTATTTCAATTCTAGAGAGGGCATCGGCGTTGGTGTTATTTTTGCCTTTTTTATATATTACGGTAAAATCATACTCGCTTAATTTAAGTCTCCATCTAGTTAGTCTTGAATTAGGTTCTTTCAGACTCATCATCCATTGCAATGGTTTATGGTCTGTAAGGATTTTAAATTTGCGACCGAATAGATATGGCCTGAAGTACTTGGTAGCCCAAACTATGGCCAAGAGTTCCTTCTCTATCGTGCTGTAATTAACTTCGCTATCATTGAGTGTTCTAGACGCGAAAGAAACAGGCTTATCTGATCCTATGGGTCCCTGAGATAGTATGGCTCCTATGGCAACATTGGATGCGTCTGTCGTCAGTAAAAACTCACGGTTAAAGTCGGGATACTGTAGGATAGGGTCATTTGTCAAGAGGGTCTTACATTTCTCAAATGCGTTTACATAGTCAGAGTCTAAAGTTATTTTTTTACCCTTTTTTAAGCAGTTGGTCATCGGTTTGGTTATACGGGCAAAATCAGGAATAAACTTTCGATAATATCCGATCAAACCTAAAAATTGCTTAATCTGTTTAGTAGTTTCCGGGATTGGATATTTCTCTATAGCAGAAATTTTATCCGGGTTAGGTTTTATACCTTCCCTTGTTATAATGTGTCCTAAATAGTTAGTTTCTAACTTGAGAAATTCCGATTTATCCATTTGGATTTTAAAATTGGACTCTCGTAATCTTTGTAATACTTTTTCTAAGTTATTAATAGCTTCCTGTAAGGATGTTCCAAGGACTACTATATCATCTAAATATACTATGCAAATTTCGTTCTGGAGACCTCTAAGGACCTCGTCCATTACTCTCTGGAATGTAGATGGACTGTTTTTCAGACCCATCGGCATTCTCAAGAATTCGTAGTGACCGTGTTCTACGTTAAACGCAGTTTTTGGAATATCGGCCTCATTCATCTCAACCTGATGAAAACCTGATGCCAGGTCTAAAGTCGTAAAATACATACATTTACCTAACTTATCAAGGATGTCAGTTATGTTAGGAATAGGGTACTTGTCGTCGATGGTCTTTTCGTTCAATTTACGAAAGTCAACCACTATACGCCATTTTTGCTTTCCCGATGCGTCAGTTTTCTTGGGCACGACCCATATGGGTGAGCTCCATGCAGAGGTAGAAGGTCTAATTATACCTTGCTCTAACATCTTGGCTATTTGATCGCGAACTTCATTACGGTGTATAAAAGGATAGCGATAGCTTTTCGTATAAATTGGAACTTCGTCAGTGGTATTAATACGATGCTTTATTTTATTCGTGAAAGTTAACTGTTCGCCTTCTAAATAAAATACGTCGGCGTAACGCGAGCATAAAGCTTCTATATTAGCCTTTTCCTCAGCGTTCATATGATCCGTCCTAAGGCGCGATAAAACGTCGCGTGCGCGTGACGTAGCCATCGGTGGCTCGGTGCTCGTGCACTCGATATTCAATACCTCCGCTTGCGCCGGTCTGTCTAATGAAAATATTACGTCGTTATCGGTCAAGTTGTAAATCTCTAATATTCCGCGGCTATTTTTAACAGATGTAACGCATTCCTGAATAAAACAGTTACAGATAACTTGCTCTTCTACTAACACATCGCCATCCGGGGCGTCAATTGGGATACGAACCTTTTTAGACGAGTGGGCAGGTATTATATCCTCGTATAGATTTACGTTACAAGAGTTATATAATTTAATAGGGTTGACCGCGTATTGGGTAGTTAACGTCTGATGTTTTAAGTCTATTTTCGCTTCCCATTTCGTAAGTAAATCTAAACCTATAAGGCCGTCGAAATAATCATGAAATCGGTATACGAATAATTTCATAAGATCTTGATTGTTAAATTCCGAAAAACACGGGAGTGTGATAGAATATTTATTACGACTAGTCCCATGAACATTAGTGACCTCGAATGGATCATAATTTAGAGAAAAATCAAAGAAATATTTATCTACACATTCTGGGCTAATAAACGACTGATTAGCGCCCGTGTCTATTAATAGCTTTAAAGGTGGATTCGCTATCTGAATGTAGGGCAACTGTCTTTGCGTTTGCAAATTGAGCTCTAACTTAATTTGTCTGACGGGCCAGGTTTCTGAAAATCCGGCTCGGTATTAGAATATGACGCTTGCGGCTGGTCATTTGACTCTGCGTTCGTGGTGGGCTCGTAAAACTGAACTCTGTCGTCATAGTCATACGTCGCGTCATAGTAATTATTGTCACTTACGTCATTGTAATAGTCTGCGTCGTAATAATTGTCATGATAATATGTATCGTCGTAGTTAAACTCATTTAAATTTATTTCACGCGATTTAAAATAGTTATTCGGTGGCGGGTTCCCGAATCTACGCCAATCGTGTCCTGACAAAGTAGGGGGTAAAGCTTTCGGGGTGAAATGCTGTACTCCGCTCATAGGTCGAGGGCTCGAAGATTGGGGTTGATTCCTAGGTGGCAATCTAAAGTTATTACTCTGGGGATTATAACGTGGTGGTGGTGCGCTGAACATCTGCTGTGTGCGAGATGGCATTCGCTGCTGGAAATTATTATTATTAGCCGTATTAAATCTAAAAGGTTGCGATTGCGGCTGCACAGGGTAGCGACTCGCTGGGGGCGGCGGCGTAAACCGCTGCATCGGCTGATTCGCTAAACTATTCATAGGCACATTAAAATTAAAAGGTTTAGGTGAGAAACCTATAGGCACGGCAGGTTGTGGGCGTAATCCCACTTGTGGTCTTGGTAAGTTATCAGTACGTTGCTGTTGGTAAAGAATATTTAATTCTTCCTGCACGTACTCCAGAGCTTTCTCTATAGTCTCGGGCCTCATGCATCTTATACGGGATCCAAGTGGTTCCTTTAGACCTCGTACAAATGCTTGCATAGACAATTTCTTATACAACGTTCGTTTGGCTTCGATAGTGGTTCCTATCGTCTCATGGAGAGTGACGTAGGTCATTATCGTGCTAAACAGCGTTTGACATTGGTCATAAAATTCCTGGGGACTACTATTACCTTGCCTAGCTAAAGAAAGGTCATTATATAAAGCGGTTTCGTCTCTTTGATCCGCGAAATTATTAACTAAAGTATTTCTAATGCCAATCCAATTTTCAGGAATTCCATTTGAATTTATAATAGTGGCGGCAGGGCCGGTAATTTTATTAAGGATTCCATTTATTAAATATAAATTATTTAGTTGATTAGCTGGATCATCACTCAGAAATTCGCTACACAACTGATCACAAATTCTTATAAACCTAGTTAAAACGTTCGCGTTTCCATCGAAATCGGGAACGAGGCGTAAAGCCTTATGGATAACGTCCGGGTTCCTTTCCATCTTTTCTGGAATACTATCTAACTTGGGCCTAGATCTATCTACTAATTCTCTCCTGCGAGACTGCTGATGTGAAGCAGAAACGCTGGATTTAATTTTTCTAGGGTGAAAAATCGTGAATAAAATTAAAAGGACTTAGGAATATGACAGGAGGCAACACGAGAACGATTCAAGTGTACTCACATAAACATTTCGGCTCTCTGGCGTATCGATGTCTGGATACTAGACCTGCTGGCTGCTCCTTCGGGTTCGGATTTTCGAAGCGCGACTTGATAGCCACTCGGGCGGCTCGTGCGATAACGGAAATCTTCCTGGATGAAGCGCGAAACCGACCGCGAAAATCCTACCGACTGCGCCAATTACGAAGGCAGCAGCCGTAGGACTTAAAAAAAACCGAAATTAAATTTAAACAATTTATTAAAAGAAATTACAGTTATAAAATTATATCTAATTAAAACGAAATTGACCCGATCGATGTTGGATACGAAGTGCGGGCGATGACGCTCCGGTGCATGGCCTCGGCGCTGGTCACGCGGCAGCAGCGGGCACGTTCCGCAGAATCAGCATTTACTTCATATTGCAACATTTAGGTATAGCCTACTTGCAAGGGCGGCGTCAGCGATCCTCATAGTGTCAATGTACGTAATTAGTCTGTTTTTTCCCCGAAATATTTACAATTTAGTTATTAAACACCCCCCCAAAAACCCAAATTTACCCGAATTTTGGAAAATTCCAAAAAGTTACCAGTAGATTTTCACACGTTGACACGTGTCTCGATAAATTCCTCAACTTTTGGTACTATTCCCATCTCGATCCTCGCAAAATCCTCGGAGCTATGGCCAAAAATACGTCTCAGGTGATTTGCATCTGATAACCATTTTCAATGGTAAAATCTTTATTATTAGTATTTCAATACCTCAAGCTGCATTGCGGCGAAGGAACCCTTGACGGCGGAGTCGACGCCGTCCCGGGCCATGGCGCGCAGCATGCTGGCGTTGAGCGCGCCCGGCTCACGGACCGCGCGCGACACGCCCGCCGCCGACGACAGCCCGAGCGACAGCAGCAGCATGGACACCGTCACCAACGCCATCAGCTGACATCAACGTAATAGAAGAATGCTTTTGTATATTCACTCGCAAATAATTACTGGCACAAAAAAAACTGAAAAACAAAATTATCAATAGGTACCTTCGGCATATAGCACTGAATAAACAAATTATACTTAGCTAACGTTGGCGTTACGCGACCAATACAGTGATGATCCGCAGCGCATATTCGACCTTATAATCAATCCAATCTAACCTTAGAAAGAAGTGACTTTGACATAGTGATAGATGATAGGACCAGATTGTAGAGAGCTAGCAGGGTGAGTATGGGTAGGCACAGAGAGCACGTTGCAGCCCAGGTCGCGTCCAAAAATAACGGGTAATGTGCATACCGACGGCGACGTCAAACAGACTAGGCTTACGATGATTACAAGCAACTATGGTTTGGCGTGTTAGAGCACGATGATGCCGAGTCAGCAGGCACAGTAGCGCGACCTTGATTAATAGCACGCCGCAGCCCAATCGAAAACTAATAGGAAATGCGCATACCAAAGTCAATTGCTTACTATACTATGCTTACAGACCAGACTATGCTTACAGTGGTTACAAGCGACTGTGACTTGGCGTGATAGGGCACAATGGTGCAGAGCCAGCAGGCGGGCAGGCACAGCAGCGCGCCCGTGATGAACAGCACGCTGCATCCCAGCTCCACGCCCAGGTCAGACGTCCAGAAGTAGTAGGAGATGCGCAGCATCGTCCATGCTGTCGACCCGCCGAGGATAGCGCCGCCGCTCTATGTACAAGAGACGTCAGCTGTTCATTTCTTTACAGATCCAAGACCATGACTATAGAGACAATTAACAGTTGAAAATATTTAGCCTTTAATGAACCATGATTGTGATTTATTATCTTGATTATAAAGTAAGTATATTCGGGGGAACAAGGAAACGTCCCTCGGAAGGCGTATTCCCTCAATGGTATTGAATTCTTCCCCTCCTCGCGACGAATACGATACGGTTTTGGGACTCAAAATATGCCCCGTAAGCGTATCGATTTCGACCTCATCAGTAGACGAAATCAACACGGTTTTGCTGTAAATTTTGTCGTATATATTATTCCCCAAAACCGTATCGGTTTCGTCAACTGGAGGGGACGAAATCGGGTTAAATCAATACGCTTATGTCGACACCCGATTAGAATAACATTGTAACTTATAGTTACAATGATATTCTAATACCAGTAAAAAATACACTTTTTTTGGTCCAGGAAACGTGTTTCTACGTGCTTTTTTTAAAAATCGGATTGCATTGTAAGTGCGAAAATGTAGAAGATGAAGAAATGAAGAGCGCCACCAAGCTCCAATCTGATTTCCAAAACCGTATCGTATTCGTCGCTAGGAGGGGACGAATTCAACGCGGTTGAGGGAATACGCCCTCGCAAGCGCTTGTTACGCCCAGCGGCTGTGATACTAGCTGTGCAGGCGACGCCCATGCTCAAACTCATACTCACCATTAGATGAAGACATGGCAGGCCAGGCTGCGGCTGTGATATGCTATGCCACAATCGGAGATGCGCATGCATAGTCAATGACCTATATCTTTGAGACCAAAGATTTAAATCGTTTGCGACCCTCAACCAAAGATTTTGCCCTTAACAGTAACTCAATGGTCGTGAGATCACAAAAATCTAACGTCGCAAAACATTAATCAATCTTGAACTTACAAGCAACAATCCAGCACATGTGAACAATATTAAACCACTGCTTCTCATCTTATCGAGTTATTATTTATTTACGGTTTTATTAAATTTCCAATATTTTTATTAATCACAAATCTAACCAAATTTTGGCACAAGCAGTCACTTACGAATTTGAAAGCAGTTTTGAAAAAGTTCTATTTACATTTCGTAGTTTTATTTTAAAATAGACACAATCCCAAAAAGGTTTGTTAATGATGATCAATTTTTAGTATGCTTTATGGTTGGAAACATTGACTGTATGCTTCGAGCATCGCGGCTTTGGAACAGAAACGCGTCTTGACTGTATGGATGCAATGCACTTTAGTTGATAATCCAAATTAACCCGATAATTTATTGAGTACTATCTCAACTGAATTTTATATTTTTACGCGATTCTACATTCTACTCAAACTCATCAATTTTAAGTATTATAATTGATAACATGACGATTCCATGACCAATTAGAAATTATGAGTGTTGAGTTGAGGCATGTTGAGGCTACTTTAATCGATTACGAAATAGGTACCTAATCATTCGTTAATAAAAACTATATTATTGTTTTACTTTCGTTAGTGACAATAGAAGAATAATTACATAACCATGGGCCAACGGTATCTTAGTTCGTTGGGATGGGCATGTAAGCGGTCATCAGCTACAGTTTGCCCGTCCAAGCATCAAACCCAAGCCCTCAAAAATGACGATAGCAACTTCGATTTGCTGGGCACTGAATCACTAAGGCCGTAACAATATGCGATAACAATATTCTTTCAAATCAGCCGTATCATGGAAAAAAAAACTTTTTACCCTTAGTGAATGTGAAAGTGAAATAAGCTTTATTCAAATAAACTTAATTATTATGTACTATTGAATCGTCTATATTTTCCTACCACCCATTCCAGACTTTTTTAGCTGACAAGAAGAACGGGCGCAAGAAACTTATCAGCTGTAACAGCCATAAGTATACGATATTTACAAACATACAAATAATAACCTATACAAAAACGTTCAGTCCAAGTAAAAACAGTTTTTTGTTCTATACATTTATTTGTAGTAAATAAGTACCTACCTGTAATTACATTCTTCAAGTTCAAACACTTCGTTTTAAACAGTAATGCATTAAAATTATCATGGTGTGAATAATCAGAATTTCATTTATTATGTATTCGTAATTGCAATTCATAATTTCCATATTATTATTACACGCTTCACTGCACTAAATGCGTGACGTTTCAAGAATGTTAAATACATAATGACAAACACAATGTTTCCTTAAACACTTTTAAAATTTTCATTCAACTACTGAAGGTTTAGCGATTAAACTAAAATTTGTAAGATGAAAAATATTTTAATTTGTACAATACTCTCACTTTTCTATTGTGTTTTCGTTTCTGCCAACAATTTGATATTCGAATACGGGAAGAACCCAGAAGTTGGATCGTTTACAGACAAAATCACAGGCGAAATTGGACTACATGAACAACTCAAAAAGATTTTCTTAAATGTAAGTAAGTTCTTGTCGGAATAAACACAAAGTGAGCCCTTCCCTTGGTAAACTTAAATTCAGTTTTACTATGATTGACCACCAGCCATTTTATTGTCCCCACTGCTGGGGCACAGACCTTCCTTAAGGTTGATAAGGAGGTTGGACAATAAAATAACCCACCACGCGGGCCCAATGCAGATTGGTGAGAGTTAACGACTTCAAATTCAGCCGGGACCAACGGCACGGAATAGCTAGAGATAATACATTTTTTGTCACCAATCCCATAACCGACCCTTGCGAAATTGCCGGGCCAGGCGCTAAACCACTGCGCCATCAAGCTCGTCTTCCTCTACAATCACCGGGCCATGACCTCCGCAATCGTCGGGTAAGTTAAAAGTGTAAATTAGTAACATTAGCTTTTTTTTAAATAATGAAAAATCAAGCACAAAAAGTCACGAAGTTCTCCGTTTTTCGATAATATGTACTTCTAGCCATTGGTCCCGACTGTAAAACCCACCAATCTGTGTAAGGCCTGCGTTGAAAGTTGACACCATAGCTCCATAAAAACATAATGCTTTGCCCCAGCAGGGGAAATCAAAATGGCTGATAATGACATCCTATTCTCCGTTTTTATTAATAAATCTAAGATCACGTCCCATTCCAGCTACCCTCATGCAGAACCATAGAGTACGTGAGAATAGAAGTGGAGAACCCGTACTCCGTGCCCCGGGTGGCGTACGACCGCGCGACACGGCGCGTGATCATCGCGTACTCGCCGCTGCAGCGCGCCGCGTCCACGTACGACATCCAAGTGAAGAGCAGACGCGCCTACGGCTGCACCGACATCGTCGACGAAGCCGACCAGTCCTCTGACGACCCCAAACCAAGAATATCACTGGACTACTACGGATATTAAAGATTTTGGAATAAATCTTATCTGTCCTTATTTCTTATATTTAGCTCCAATCAATTCAATCCATCGGATGATCAGGCTGCCTTGTCACATGCCCAAGAAAATAATTTTCATTCCCATTACATTTAAAATGTAGTATTTTAATATACTTACTTAATAAAACAAATATCTACTTATCAGATTTTTTGATTCCTGTTCCGTATGAAAACAAGAATCTATCTAAGTATCTCGTAAGACAGCGTGTCTAAGCTGCTAGGCTACGGGGCGGCGCTGATGATCAATGGGTTGAAAACTATGCTTTTAGCATATAAGTGTATAAGCAGATAGATTTCATATTTTATTTATGTTGATTATCTGTTTAAAAGCTACGAAATACTTTTAACAATTTTTTCATACAAACGACATCAACGCGCTATGATTTTTTTATAAACCCAGAAATTGTGATATTCAAGTCCAAAGCCTGGCTATTCAACCCTTGAGGTTACCCAATTACCTATATACCTACACATAAAACACCAAATCATAGATTTTTCTGTCTTCATGATCATTTGTGAAAATTCTTATATCTTCAGAACTACAACACAGTCAACGCTGTGCAATATAAATAAAAATAATAAATATATTTACATGCTTAAGTCAGTATAAAACCTCACAACAACCAACTCAATACAGCTCAAACTTAATTAACTTTCCTATATGAACATATTTTTTAATTTAACGCTAAGTTGTTAAGTGGAATCATAGACACGAGTAATATTAATATAGTGTTATTGGCACCTTTTACATTTATGCACTTGCCTACAGAACAGTGTTCTTTCTTTAACAAATTGGTTATGAAAATCACAAGTTATTTTTTCATAATATTAATAGGTAGTATTGCTAATGATATTACGACGAGAGACAATTTTGGTGCATGAGTAATGCCGGGTCCATATCGAATGTTTTGCCCTACACAATCAACAAAACATCTCAACATTCAACAAAATCCGATTTGCCTGATTGATTGATTTATTCTTCTTAGTATAGCGAACGCTATCTTAAATATAAATATTTTAAACTTGTTATTTTATAACGGATTTATCGTGATCTTATATTAAATATCATAATAATATGATTCTCATTAAGGTATTTTGCAGGCGTTAATGAAGGACAAGCTTTGCCGATCATAAAAGGGTCCATCAAAACAGGTTTAACTGTGCAACGAACTAGGGTAAGTTACAAATGTTTGTTGCATCAGGTATTTATATTATAAACCTCAAAATACTCACTACGACATTAAAACTTCATCAAGGGAATACAATTTTTTTTATTCGGAGCATACACACAACACAATATTATATTAATAATAACATAATATTGGTATTAAATAATGGAAGTAATAATTTAGATAATTATTGCCATTATCCTGAGATAGGTTAGACAAAGGTGGTTTAGAGGTGACATACAAATTCCCAACATCCAATCTATGGTGGTGGATTGCTTGGTTGGAAGATGGTGGGAATAAGTCGAATTGACTACAGTTTTTAAAGTAAATTAAGCAAGAATTCTTTTAGAAATAAAACGATTATACTTAAGTAAGATACTTAGTATACGAATAAGTTATGGAACCTATTCGTATACTAAGCTTCAGTTCTTGAATTTAATTATTATTAATCTTTGCTTTCTCCTCCTAGGTCCCAGATTGTCGTAAGCTGTAATGTTCGGGTGGACATTCTGAACTCCTTCTCGCCGCCATACGTAACCTTGGATTACAAATTGAAAATGGTGGAAATCATCACCTACCCGCACCATAGACAAAGCTCCGCGATCTACAATATCGCCACCAAGATCATACCGATACCAATGAAAATTTGCGACGCTAGAAATACCGAATGGAAATAAACATAAAATTAGTTGTTTTGCCGTTTTCTTCTGAAAAATTTATCCCAGTTTTTTCTGCGTTTTCCAATGGTTTTCCAGATACAATAACTGTTATACATATTACCTAGGCCTCAAAAGGCAAAATAGGGGCCAACTAAGTTAGCTCGTCATTGCAGATTTAATGACTGTTTTTTTTTATCTAAATTTGATATTGTTCGAAAGCAGTAATTAGTCAACTTACGGACTTTTGAATTCACTGCACTTATAATTTCTCCTATTCGCCGTGTTTCAGTTAGAACACAAAAGAATTGGAGTTTGATAAAAAATGGATAAATTGAAAAATGTTAATGCGTATTTTTTATCCAAACACGGCGAATAGGATAAATTGTATAGTTAATTCGACAGTAAAGTCAGTAAAGTAAAGAATTTATAAGAAATTACTTTCAGAGTAAGTTTTTTGTATGGAAAACCATATAGTGGCCCCTATTTTCTTTTGAGTAGTGTATCAAACTATCAAGTAAGTATTGTGAGTTAAACAGAATAGAAAAAGGCTCTTTACATAGGTACTTTGTTTTAGTCTGTAATTTGTCATCATAGAGTTATCATAGAAAAGAAAAGTAAAAAAAAATTACGTGTCATTCTTCTATCAAATGTACTTTATTTACAACTATTTCTAAAAATCAGTCAGAATCATTTTAATAAACATCCACCCGTAATTGAAATGTACTGCAAGAACTCCTACTCTTAAAAATGTACGAACTCATTTAATTATCTTAGTCCACCTGGTTAGCTACCACCCTTTTACCTTAGTCTTAGGTTGAGTTCTATGAAATCATTGAGTACATTGAGTTCTATGAAATCATTGGTCAGCTTTACCAAATTATTTGCCAGTCTGCCACCATGAACAGAGCCTCAATTATTGCTGAGAGCAACCTTGAGCAAAGCTACGCGTAGTGTCAGTATTGCACTATCGTAGTCGGCCACGCTGCAATCGAGACGGGTCTACGACGCGTAGTCACCACGCTAATAGCGTAGCTAACCTCTAAGCTTAGCCATTTGCTTCGTAAGTACCTATTAGGGGATGAAACTCCGGGTGCTAGATGAAGGACGGATGCTTGCCCGTTGTGAATAAAATACGTAATTGTATTTGTTCTCAAGAGTGTGGAAGAAATCAGCATGCATCCGTTGCGTGAGCGCGCGTGCGACGAGCTTCTAGAAAATCCACTCCTGCGCACGCCACCTCCCGAGCCGGAGAAGCCTCGCCCGCCGAGAGTACGCAGGCCTCGCGTCTTCAAATTAGTCAGTATCTTATCAAACGGTTGTACCGTAACGTAATGACTGTTGTAAGTACTCCATCTGAAACCCGTTTTCTCATTTCAGCCACCAAGATTTCCATTGCTTTCAAAAGATTTCTATGCAAAATGGTGCAATCATCAGAAAGAGGTACCTACCGCTACTTTTTATATTAAGTAGGTAGATATACTAGCTGAAATAAAATACTTTTACGAACCAAGTAATAACGCGTTTTTTTATGTTTAATTTGAAACGGAAAATTATAGCTCGCAGCCAGCCTCGACTCCCCTCAAGCACAGAGTAAACAAAAATCAAGAGCATTCAAAAGACATTCGGAACTCATCTAATATCGAACCCCCGCGTTGTGCGTGTTGTGTACCCGCCATTTGCGTTCATCATCATCATCATATCAGCCGCACGACACCCACAGCTGGGTATAGGACTCCGCCAAGTATCTCCACGACGATCGGTCCCTCGCTGCCCGCATCCAGCGGCTTTCCGTGACCTTCTAGATCGTCGGTCCAACTTGGGGGACTGCCCACGGAGCGTCGTCCAGTGCGCGGTCGCCATTCCAAAACCTTTCCGCCTCAACGGCCATCGGTTCCTCGCTATGTGTCCCGCCCACTGTCACTTTTCGTTAGCTCTAAGCTTTTGATTTGTTTAAAAAATCTTGACTCTACGCCTGCTTGTCCAGCTCCAAATGACGACGTACCGCGTGGACGACAGCCCCCCGGAGCTGTTCCCGGAGCTGTACCTGAAGCCGCGCCGGCTGGACTACTACGCGCGCCAGCTCGAGGAGAACATGAACGTCAACAAGGAACTGCTCAAGAGGATCAACATTATCCAGAGAACCGGGGTCATCTACCACTTGATATGCAACATTTAATATTGATAAAGAATGAGCGACAGCCTATAGGTGTTGCCTAGCCACTAATCCGGAGCAGGCCTATCCCTATCAGTCATCGAATCATTACGCTAGTAATAATAATTCAATGCTATCAGTAGATTAATTATTAATTCTGACCGTTAATAAATCCTTACAATACCTGCCTCTGAAATGCATCGTCAACAATCAATGCAGTTCATGTTAGAAACTCTCAACTCCGGACCTCCGATTATTCGACAAGATTTTGTTCGGACACATTACTACGTTGTTTGTGATAAAAGTGTTCAGCAAAATTTGGCAGGCACTTACTCTGAAATGAATTGACAAGTCTATTGCGTTGCAATAGTACTCTTAGGTACCATTTCGTAAAATATTTTAATGGGCTTGGTAAACTTTTCCAAAACTGTTGTGAATTATAAATATTTTCTGGTAGCTTTTGGCTTTGGAGTCAGGAATAACAAATTGCGGAATTTTTATAATGCTTCATTTTAATTTAAATTTTTAATTCATAATTTAATAAATCACTATTACGGCTGTATGCGTAGGTTATGCCTTTGCTACAAAGACTTTTTATGTTGTTGCTCAAAACAAAAAAAAAACAAAGGTATGAAGCCGCGATTACATACGCCGATTTAGCATACCAATTTCGGGTTGCCACTCGTACTTGACAGTAAAATATTGTATAATAAGTTTGATTTTAAAAGTGAATTTACCCTATAACGGAAAGATAAACATTGTATAAGATTGGAGATGAGAATTAAAAATAAAAAAATATAAAAACTGTTGACCTTTGTGTTATTAAATGTTATTATGTTAGTAAATTAATTGTAAAACTTATTATACGGGTGGCAACTCTAAATTGGTATGCTTGATTGGCACTTTGTAAGATCTCTGTAACCGTAGACAGAGAAACTAATAGACAAATTGACGGCGTCTGTCGCATTCACACACGAAAGAGAAAGACTTATGCACACTTCTTGCATGGAAAAGAGATAGAGCGATATGCTTTTCTGTCTCATTCAGCGTGCCAGTTTTTTATATACTATATCTATGCGCTGAGCAGTCGTCTATAGGTTTCTCTGTCTACGTCTGTAACCAACATGTTGCAATAAACAATATGACTAGGACTATGACTTTGTCACTGTCTGTCAAATCTGTCAATCAGTTTTTTAAATCAGTAAATGCAAAGGAACTTCGTGTTCAGCCGTATGTTTGATATTTTATCGCGATAATGATATAAAAAAATATATTTAGTTAACAAGGTAAAATAAAAAAATCATAATATTATTTTAATTATTCTTCAAACATGTGCTATCAAAAAAAAACAATTCTCTTCGATAAAGTTTACCAACCCCATTAGTATCTGATGGCAGAAAGGGTTACGTAGAGTTATCCATATTTTAAAAGCTCTTTATTTTTTGTCTGAAACTTTATCATGTAAAGATGTGTATGTGCATGTTATCTTATTTTCTCATTCCAGGGATTTGTCGACTGTTGGGTTAACCCAGAGCCCACCAACACATACAACAAGCTCTTGTGTAAACAGAGGCAGCGAATGCTCAACGAAATAAGGCGGCAGAATCTTTATTTCTATTCCAGACTTCTCATCGCAGTTAGTACTACAGAAGTGACCTAGTGTTAATTGATTCTTATTACGATACGAACCTACTTCAACAAAATAATTTTACTTGCAGAGATCCGAGCAATACCTTACAAAAGAGCTGGATGAACTTTGGAAAGACACCAAACATAAACTGATTTTGGGGGCATCGTAAGTGTAAAGTAGTTGGGTTTTTTTAATATTTTTCTATTGCCTGTATTATCTAATGTTAAAAATTATAAATAAATGATGAAATACTTGAGATTTATACCAAAATAAATACCTAATTAATTTTTAATTGATTTTTTTATTTCATCATTTCATTATATTTCAGATTGCCATTCATTTTATTCAAAACTGAAAAAATTGACCGTGATATAAAAGATCCTGCATTCGATAAGCCTCCAGGAGTTTATAGACACAGGTATTTCTTGAAATTGTATTATTATTAACTTAAACAAAGGAACACGACCACCGACGCCGACGGTTGAAAATACAGATTTTCGAGAGACGTATAAATTGAAGCAGTGGATCTGGATAGAATTAAAAAAAGTTACATTTTCCATACTAACATTTTCTTAATCTGTTTACAACAAGGGGTCTATTACGAAAAGTTTAATGCGATACACGCAGCTGCGTCCGTGCCGTCCGTTATGATTGGTTCCTATTACAAAGCACTTGCGTATGCGATATTGCAAAGTAATTGCGTAAGTTTGACAGTTCTTCTCTGGCGTGCGTATCCGACATCATTCGTTCAGTTTTTGGGCTACATAGCCAAATTTATTGAAAATGTGTTTAAAAAATAGCCTCAACCTACGAACTGCTGACGATTATTGTGACCAAGTGACTGCGTTACGTAATTGCGTACGTTATTTTCGTAATAGGCCCCCAGGTTACAATGCCACATGCATGAAGTGAAAAAAATAAGTATCGGCTAAGTTACAACGAATTTAGTGGTCATTTTCTGGATTAATTAATTCATTAAAATAAGGAGTCACATTTAATACTTGTTTTAACGTTGGATAGAAAATAAAAAATATTTTATTGCTTCTATCTTTAGCATCATTTAAGATAGTATGAGGATCTATGTGTATGAAAAAAAATCTATAATTATTATTATGCTCCACAGAGTTTCCATGGAGATTTGGGTTCTAGGGGGCTCAAAAATAGGTAAGGTGATGATCGAATTGTTCAACGACTTAGTGCCTAAAACGTGTCAACTGTTTCTGAACCTCGTCAAAGGAGACTCGTCAGGACACGCATACATGGCAACCAGATTTTTCAGGTAATAATATGGGTGTTTTTTATCCAAAAGCTGTATTTTCATGATATGATGTTCCTTTCATGATATGATGTTCAGGATAGTGCCAAACTTATACTGTCGGGGTGGTGACGTGACAAAGGACAACGGCTACGGCACGTACATCCCAGATGGATACGAGGAGCCAATGCAGCCTGAGAGCTTGAAGTTGAAGCACTCTGTACCAGGTATTCTAAGCATAGGCGTAGACTGGCCCAAATCCACCCATGATTCTAAGCACACATTATGAAGTTAGAAGGCCCACTCTGGAAACTGAATCACGATAATCGGATGACGTTCGTTACTCTCCGTGACATAAGCTCAGGAATTAAATCTAAACTTTAGTAATTCGACCTTACTACCTACAGACCTATATATAAATGTCTGTGTTACTACCTATTAAGCATAGCTAAAACTGCTAGCACAATTAATAGGGAATATGCATAAGTCACCGATTTTAATGAATTTGAGCTTGATCGCTGGGGACACTTATAAAAACATAATGGAAAAAAATAAAAAATAAAAATATATTTTAGTTTTATCACACGATGAAAGCAGGGGAAAATATCGATATATTTTTTTTCATTTTCGGATATAATGCACTTTACATTCAGATCGAATATCGGATAAGAACTTGGATAAGAAATAATATTTTGTATGACACATATGTATGTTGATACTTAAACTCAAAATTTAGGGAGATAATTGAAGATTATTGGCTAACACCATATTAAACGCGCCTGAAACACACCTGAATCGTGACAAGTGACGTCACCGTTTTGTATAGAGCGTTTTCGGTGGGTGCTGAATGCTGATGCGTGCTAACTTCAAGTAACTATACCACGAGAAAAAACGCAATAGAAAAGTTTTAATATTACAGTTGATTTTCTCATGCATTATACTTTTAATTTTGATCAAAAAAAATATGCCTATTCCCTATACTAAAATATTATTTCAGGAGTTTTATCCATGAGTCTGTCGTCAGATGGAGAAATTAGTGGACAGTTCAACATTATATTTAAACCATTGCCACAGTTCGATGGGAAAAATGTCGTGTTTGGCCGGGTAAGTATTTATTTTAATTTTGTTTTTAAGTAGAACACTTTTTATTATGTTTAGTGTATGTCTCGATGGCCAATCACCTAAACAGTCAGTGTAAGACTGTCTTCTTTCACCCAGTTAAAAATGATAGGGCATGCGCTATTGCATGCCCTATCTTCTCAAAAAATGACGCAATTTGTATTGCATGCGTTTGACGCAACGCGAGCGAAGCGTCTCCGTTTCAGCTTGGACAAAAATGCTTTCGTATGTCCTTCCGGCTAGGCTGTCCGGCTGTCCGTTCTCCTCTACAGGTCGCATTTCTCAACAGATTCTCGTGAAGTTTTGTGAGCAGGTTCTATAATTATATGGATTTTTTATGGATTTAGTTTATCGATTTTTTTCAAAATAGCGGAGATACTTATATGGTAATAAATCATATTTCAGTTATTTCGAAAAATGATCATAAATGTGACAAACGCGAAGTCTACGGCTCTACAGAGCCATAATCTAGTTTATTCTATGGTAGGTAGAGGTGAAAATTCACTCTAGCTAGATCCATAACCTAACTTCATCTAACGGCCGATTTCAATAATCTATCTTCAGTAGGTAATGCTACGGCTCCACCTGCGTCTTAACGCATAGCTTAAAGCGTTAATCTAGGCGTTACGCAGATGTGGCGTGTTAATTTACAAATGACAGTACTAAATTTACTTAACGCCTTAGCTAAAGCGTAGTTGGACATTACCATTAACGTTAACGTAGGTGGCGCAGTAGCATAAGAGACAGGCAAGATGGATCTGTTACATTTAGCAGAAATATCTATCAGTAAGCCTTACTGAGGATAGGTTATTGAAATTGGCCGAAAATAGGGTTACCAGATCTAATAATGAGATTGCCTGACTTTTCAGTAAATTTCCTGACATTTTGTACACCTACATCTACATTCTTCATTTTGTTGACGTTTGATAATTCTTTTTCATCAAAAGAAATTATGTGTTTATACACTTTTTGGGATTTCAAAAATCCCTGACAACTACAGTTTTTCCATGTTTTCCTGACAGATGCCTAAAATTCCTGACATGTCAGGAAAATTCCTGTCATCTTGTAACCCTAGCCATAAATAAATAAAATACCCGTTCATGCAGATAGTCGCGGGCCCGACGCAAGCGCTGGAGCGCATCAGCGCGCTTGGGCTGCCGCTCGGCACCACCACCTTCGACTGCATCATCCGCTACTGCGGCTGGTTCACGCGCACCGGTATCTACCGTGAAGGACACCCCAACACCACCAAGTTCCCGCCCAGGAGGAAACCGAAGATGTAGAGTTTGAGATTTTTATGTATCATGGGCAACAGCGTCGTTTAACCACTACTAAGGTTAAAATCGCTTGAACGCCTCGCCGTCACAACATACGTGTCGTTTAGTTCGTGCAGGGGGGATACGCGCACGCACACACCAACTTTGTTGCTAACTGGTTAAGCGACGCTGTTGCCCATAGTACAACTCCCCTAGACACATTAGCATGTGTATTTCTTCTTTTTCGAAAGATTTTTTTATTAATTTATTTTCTTTTTGTTTTTATTTGTGCCATAAAATGTTAATAACTTTTATAGTTTTGTTCTTTGAATAACCTCCAAACCTAACATAGAACATTGGTTAAGTAAAACCACCAGGTTTGATGTTTAATCACTTTATCAAATAAATTAGAAAAGACATGATACGAAGCCACGATCAATCACAACATTCATAATCAAAACAGTCGATTTAACATTAATTTGTAGTCACATATTGTACTTTTTTTCCATCGTCAGCATCATTCTATTTTCACGAACAACCCACACGACAGTATGAGAGCCAACAACTGAAATAAAAAAAAAATTTACGACCTAGGTAGGTAATCATCACATTTCTACAAAACTTTCCTACGGTTTTCAAGTTTCAAAGATTTCCGTTTTCCCTCTAAAGTTCTAAACTTAACGAAGAGCATTCACTGGGATAAACAAAAAGCAATGAAGTCGTAAAAAAAATATTGTTTTTCAATTAGGTAGGTACCTAAACGACCACTGGTTAATGCTTTGATTTTTTTTTTATTCTGATACCTACCTAGTTTTAAGGAAAACTACTTGGCTGTGAAGTTCATTGCAATTTCTCAGAATTTTGTGTATTAAAAACCAAAATAGCTAGTGGAGGAGGTCCAGATCTTGAAACACATCCAGCTGATCAGATGAGCCGTTTAGCCCATAGACCGCGTGGAATTCTTAGGCCCTCCGCTGCGTCAAGCGGGATCCCGCCGCGGGCACACGGCGCGGGAATATAGATTGCTGGTTTTTGGCGGCCAGATGCTTGTGCAGTGCATGAGTAAGCTCTAATCTATGTCGCCCCGCGCGCGTGTTCAAGTTCTATGGGATAAACGGCTCATGCGATGGGTGTCTTTTAAGATCTGAAGCTTCTCCATTCACTCTCAGAATTGCCATCATCAGATAATCCCCCGATCAAACCCTGGTGGAAAACCAAGGCTTCAAAGTCCCTTCTTCCCCACGACACTACCAAGGCGCACTACTGGTAGTGTCGTGGGTATTTTTTTTCCCTTCTACACTATACCGGTCCAGTAGTGTCGTAGGTAAATGAAAAATTTCATTTACCTCGTTTGTATGAAAATAGGCCTGTGACCTGTTATTTTTGCTCGCGACATATTTACCATAATCAGAGCTACGACTATGGCCGCGGCGCCGACGTAGACGGCGTCCTCCCGCAGAAACTCCAGCGCTTTATTTAGGCACCCATCCATGTACATATTCGTTGGGTTGGGATTCGACTGGCAATCTTGACGCTAAAATTAATATCAGCACTATATCATACATTTCTTCGAAAAATATGCAAGATTTAACATTGCTGCTGACGGTGGCTCCACTCAAGAATTATATAGCTATTTCATCTTAATCGATTGCCAAATATCTGGAATGATATTTCAATTGAATGTCGAGGTAACTCCTCACATTGGTGAAATAACGCTGGCTTGCAGCGTAAGAGTAGGATATACTAGAAGAAATTCGACGATGTCACTAGTAACTCGGTAGCTCAGCGGTCAGAGCATTGGACCGGATATCCAAAGGTCGCGGGTTCGATTCCCGTCTGAGTAGGTATTGATCTGGTGCGAGTCGTATTTTTTCTAGTATATTATTTAGTATTGTATAAAAATAGCATCGTGAATGCAAAATCTCAAATTTAAAAACATGATTACTTATTCGCGTTGTTTGCAGGTGTACTGACACTGGAAATACTTAGGTATAGACTATCAGCACCAACGGCTTAACGTGTCTACCAAATGGAGGAGGAACTCGTTTTTTTTTTTTCATTCGAAGCTGATGATCTAACCCGAACCCCTAAATCTATACACCGTCATTTTGAAGTCGTTTTAATTAACTTAAGGGAGTGTTCTAACAATGAAACTAAAAAAAAGTCGAAAAACGTCATTTTGTCTAGTTAGTAGATATGGGAGGACTAAAATTTTTTGACGTTTTTCGACCCACGTTTCTTTAGCAAAAATGTTTAGTTTATTGTTAGAACATCATCTGTCTTGAGTTAATTAAAACGACTACAAAATGTCGGTGTAGTATCACCGCAAAAGCAGGTCGTAGTGCTCAACAATTACGCCATTTAGCTCCCGAGATTATAGTATCTACCTTCCAAAGCATATATTATTAAGAGCAGTAAAAGGCTTACCTGACCAGGATATATCTCCCGGCAACAGCTCTTGGGAATATTCCCGTTCCAGTCCTTGTAGCTTTTCACCCCGCAGCACATGAGTAGCGACTGCGTGTCGTCCCACGAGCGGGTGTACTCTTGCTTCACCCCGTAGTAGGGGATGGACGCGTACATCTCCCGGTCTAGGGTGGACACCACCTTCTCCCGGAACACGAACTGAAGGATCCCACCCACCAGCATCACCACGAAGATTATGAACACCAAAATGTAGTACTGGAAATAGAAAAAGTTGCCATTGAACCAATCGTCAAATTCATGACATCAAACATCTTATGATCTTGTCCTGATTATTAATTAAAATCTTAGAGCATTCAAATTAAAATAAAATGGTCGTTACAGCACTTCATGTGGTGCTGGTGTTCCTTTTGATTTTCCTTATTTTAGTTATACGCAAACGTATTTTCGTAACAGCGAAGGCTAAGAATAGAAGCATTGCAGACGCCAAATGATTTTCCGATATTATTTTTATTATACACTAGTTGATTATTAACAACTTACACTCACTTGCCTCACTTGCAAGAAGCTTCACATTAATAAATGTTAAAGAAAATCCAAAACCGCATATCGTCCTTAGCGGCACCGCAGCAGCCGAGGAACGATAGCAGCATCATGGTGGCTCACATCGCGATGATCACGCCCACCGACGACGCTGCTATGACATGTTGTTGCTCATCAGGTTGGTGTGACCACGTACCGTCAGCAGCATGCACTTGACCTCCTTAGCGACGCCGCCGCAGCAGCCGAGGAACGACAGCAGCATCATGGCGGCTCCCATCGCCATGATCACGCCCACCGACGCTATGAACAAATTGCTGCTCTATCGGTTGGTGTGAACACGTACCGTCAGCAACATGCACTTGACCTCCTTAGCGGCCGGTGCCGCAGCAGCCGAGGAACGACAGCAGTATCATGGCGGCTCCCATTGCGATGATCACGCACACCGACGCTAGGTTGGTGACTACGTACCGTCAGCAGCATGCACTTGACCTCCTTAGCGGCGCCGCAGCAGCCGAGGAACGACAGCAGCATCATGGCGGCTCTCATCGCGATGATCACGCACACCGACGCTAGGTTGGTGACCACGTACCGTCAGCAGCATGCACTTGACCTCCTTAGCGGCGCCGCAGCAGCCGAGGAACGACAGCAGCATCATGGCGGCTCCCATCGCGATGATCACGCACACCGACGCTAGGTTGGTGACCACGTACCGTCAGCAGCATGCACTTGACCTCCATAGCGGCGCCGCAGCAGCCGAGGAACGACAGCAGCATCATGGCGGCTCCCATCGCGATGATCACGCACACCGACGCTAGGTTGGTGACTACGTACCGTCAGCAGCATGCACTTGACCTCCTTAGCGGCGCCGCAGCAGCCGAGGAACGACAGCAGCATCATGGCGGCTCCCATCGCGATGATCACGCACACAGACGCTAGGTCGGTGACCACGTACCGTCAGCAGCATACACTTGACCTCCTTAGCGGCGCCGCAGCAGCCGAGGAACGACAGCAGCATCATGGCGGCTCCCATCGCGATGATCACGCACACCGACGCTAGGTTGGTGACTACGTACCGTCAGCAGCATGCACTTGACCTCCTTAGCGGCGCCGCAGCAGCCGAGGAACGACAGCAGCATCATGGCGGCTCCCATCGCGATGATCACGCACACAGACGCTAGGTCGGTGACCACGTACCGTCAGCAGCATGCACTTGACCTCCTTAGCGGCGCCGCAGCAGCCGAGGAACGACAGCAGCATCATGGCGGCTCCCATCGCAATGATCACACCCACCGACGCTATGAACATGTTGTTGCTCATCAGGTTGGTGGTGAACGACCGTGTCGACCACACCCATAGTCCAACGGCCAGAGCGACGGCTCCGGCCAACTGAAACCATACATTAGTTAGGTACTGATTATCACAGTTCTTAAGAGGGTTACTGCGCTACACTAGCGCCGCCAATGGAAAAAAATCGTAGTGCTTAAATAAAGACGAAATTGTGAATTGTGTTCTTCTAGTGTACCTACTCCGAAGAAGCTTTGTTGTACAGACTAGAAAATGCACTCTGATTTTTTTCCCATTGGCGGCGCTAGTGTAGCGCAACAAAAATGTTTTTCCGCTTAAGGCGGTTGTATGACCGAAAGTGGCGCCCTCATCGGTTTTTATTTAATAAGTTATTAATAGAAAAAGATTTTAATAATGTTTATCGTGGAGATTTTAGGGCCCATGGTCTAATATTTTTAGAAGGTATCACTACATGCCCTCGTAGTCATTCGTAGAAGTAGATAGCAAATGTGTCAAAAACGGCCACTTTTAGCAGTTTTGCTATTTACTTCTAGCAGTGACTACGAGGGAATGCAACGATACCGACTAAAAATACTAGACTGTGGGCCCTAAAATCTCCACGATAAACATTTTTAAAATTGTATATTAGAATAATAATATTAAATATAATTCAGCGCGGCGCCACTTGCGCTCATGGTACCACCTTAAGGTAATTAGTATCCTCAAGTGGCGCCCTCACCTTAATTAAATTTATTGTTCGCCTAGTACATAATGTATCGAAAATTCAAACGTTGCTATTGAAACTAAGGTTCTATAGTTTATTTACAAACAATATAACCTCTCTAAAATATGGTACGTTGTAGTAGTAGTAGGCAAAAGTGCCAAAAGTGGCCACTTTTTGCTCTTAGATGTCACCAGGTTAACATGCTGTGGCATTTTGCTGAGTGGAGGCCTTTTCGGTTGCATAGCAATAATATTTAAAATGTATTTTTATAAATGCGTATGTATATGCTCCGAATAAACATTTTTTCTTTCTTTCTTTCTAATACAGTATGTACTTATCCAACCAGCAAAAACCATGCTTACAACAGACTCAAGACTAATATTTTTTCGCTCTTACATTGATTCTAAATCATCGTATAAGCCTGGATTTGGGCACCAATTATAAGCGTATTTGTTTTAATATCATTCTAATACCAGGCTCATTGAATGCTGTTCGCCATTATGGTAATCTTGCCAAAACTAATTTAAGCTGCTTTAGGCTAATATCGCTTTTACCTAAAAATCTTGTAAGCCTAGATAGTCTTACATTGGTCTAACGTAAGAATCTTGTAAACATCAACAAGCTCATTTGAGTTTTCGTAAGATCACACCACGGTATCGCGAAACAATTTGTGTAAGTGCAGTGCAGCGAGCGGCGTGACAATAAAAAAATTGTAAAAGTAAACAATAACAAATTAATAACTGATATTAACTGTCGTTATCATCTGGTACGTGTGTGTAGTTTGTCGGTAAGTATTCACATTGGGAATAATTATTCACTGTAAAGTAGACCCTGATTCACGCTTCAAAATTTATGCGCCTAATCAAATATTATAAATATTGATACGATCGTATCATCTTTTAATTATGTTTTCTTTTTTTATTTGTATTGATATTGCGCCATGCATATCTGCATTTTTCCAGCGCAATATAAGACTACTGTAAGATCGTTTATACTAATATTAGCATTCTGAATACCAATGGTACGGCCATGTTGAATTAATAATTGTTAATAATGTTGAATAAATAAATCTTGCTCTTACAGTTGTGTTTCCAGAATCGATGTAAGATTAAACCACCTTATATTGATCTTGTCTATTGTATTGTAAATATATTGATCTAATATTACTCTGATATCTTACTAAACTCTGCTGTTAATCTAATTATAGCATTAAATAAGATCAGAAACAAACATACTTACAATACTCTTATGCTATGATGATATTAGTATGGCACTTTTACAATAGCATTCAGCAAGTCTATTATAAAATCAAATGCGCTTAGTGAATGGGGCTATAAGAACAGATTTTCTCAAGCGCAATGAGTCTTCGTTAACGTTATTTTAAGAGCAAGAGGCTCAAAATAGTTTTATAAAATGCTCTTATATACATATATGAGACTAAACAATAAGACTTAGTGTTCTTGAGTCTGTACTAACTTGTTTAAGACTAATATAAGAACGATGACATGTTATAAAACAATTATAAGAGCCCTGTAAGCCTACCACTCTTATAAAGTGCGCACCCTGAGACTCTTTTGCTGGTTGGGATAGCGAGCAAAAAATTTAATTAAGGTGAGGGCGCCACTGTGAGGGCACTAGCGAATTGCTTATACATTTTAACGTTTCCATGCTGACTAAGCGTCCTTTACATCATGGCAAGTTCCACGCTCAATATAACAACAAAGAAGGCCAAGTTTTGAATACGTTGACCTATCAGCGTAATCTGCGTCCAGCGTTTCCCTCGTACAACCCTCACGATAATGTTTGTGGCCGCTGCTAGTTTGATACGATCTAAATAGCCCGCCAGCCACTTTTGGGCAATAAACCAGCGGAGGCCATCAAAATTATAACGTGTATACCTAGTAGGGTTGCCAGATGTCCGGTATTTAAGCGTACCTACAGTCCGGTAAAAACTAAATGGTCATACCGGACAGAACAAGCGCCTACAAAAGTAGGCATATGAAATCCCTCAAACGCCAAACTCGCGCGCGCTGCTCGCTCGCTGTCTGAATCTGCGTCGACTGCGTCTGCGTATAATTAGTATAAAAAACGCGTATTTTTTGCGACCTAGAATACAACCCCCTCCCCCCCCCCCCCCGTTTGGTGTTGTGCGGTATTTTTTCGCGACTCACCTGGCAACCCTGGTAGCTACGTAGCTTTATTAGCGGTTTCGTCACTAAGCGTGATAATTATTTTCGTAAACTTATTTCAACCTAGACAAGTTGGTAGCATAATATACTCACAAATGTGATGACATTTATGCATATTAAGGACACCTTCATACACCTCCCACAACTATCCATTGCTCCTCCCATACCCATGGCCAATCTGTAAATAAATACATGTAAAATATGTATGAGCAATTAGGTACAGTTCGGAATTCCTTGGGAGTTTGTAAATTAGGAATCTCATCAGAATTATTTTTGAAGTCAGAATAATAATAAGATATCCTACTGATGTTAAGTAACTGCCAAATATAAGTATGGTAGTTTGCTTGAAATTGCAGTAAAATAAATATTTTATTTACAACCTAACAATTGACATTACTTAATCATGATAAAAAAAATCTAAATGGCTTTGCCTTTCAATTGCCAATATGACGTCATCTTTGGACGTGCATAGGTATCATCAATGTTTTTGTCCAAAAAGCATTTTATAGTCAACAACATTCGTATGAAGTAAAAACATCTACATGTGTGTTGTTTTATAATGAGTAATAAGAATAGTTGGTAAGTAGTGTGGGCATTATTAAACACCTCATTCACCACCCCTCTTGGGATACACGCATCAATAACATTTCGGGTGCCAAAGATTCAACTATAACTTAGTTTGATGATCTATACCTACTTAAAATAGCGGTAGTTTTTATCGAAAAAAAATAAAGTTATCAAATTTTTCACAGAAAAAATGAAGTCGGTTAAAAACGACTACAAATCGAGCGAAACTCGTTGATGTCTTTTTAACCGACAAATTTCAACAAAACAAATTACGTTGCAATTAATATTTCCATAAGATTATCTGTTTACACATGCGTTTGTATAATCTACTAAAGTCTATTAGAAGATAGAAATAATTAATTTTACATAAGTTATCCTACAAAATGAAATAATTTGAATTAAAAATATAATCACGTTGATTATTAAAACATGTGATTCACATGGTTGGTTTGTCTCACCGCTCACCTCCAAATTTTCTTATTTTCACGATTTGCGTCTTCATCTGCTCCGTTTTTATATGGACTTGTAACTAAGATAAGCTTCATGATATCTCATAAATCATAACCGCCACTAATTAAAAATATGTCAAGTAATTAATTAAGTTTTGTTATCTGGAGAGAACTAGAGTCATTCTAATTTTTTTGTTGTATTACCGTCATTTTTTTTAGCTCCGAAAACGAATGTTGGATCTGTGGGTATGGAAGTTTTTTGCGAAGAAAAAAACTTGGTCATAATATTGATCTCAATGCTTGAGTAATTCTTCTTTCAGGTAGGCTCTAGTCCAGTGTTTCCCAATTAGTGGTACCCCCCAGAGGTACGCGAGGTTGCATCAAGGGGTACTGCGCATCAATTTCATGTACATGATTTTATACATCTGTTTTTTTTTATTTATCGTTCCTTCAAAGGGCTACGTGAGTTTGACTTCTTTCTTGGAGGGGCACGTAGAAAAAATCGGCCAAGTGCGTGTCGGGCCACGCGCCGTAGGGTTCCGTAGTTACCTTATACCATACCATATTTAATAGCACTTTCATTTTTCGTCTGTAAAAATAACATTGTTTTTCACAGTGTTGGTATGAATGACAAAGTTATATTTGCGGTTTTGGAAAATATGATATAGGTATCTCGAAAACTAATTACTATATCTCGTTCAAACCAATTTTCATTGAAAGTTTTTATTAAGATCTATAGCATATATATTTTTTCGATTTTTCACTTTCTTATTTCAAAAATTAGAGGGGGACACACATTTTACCACTTTGGTAGTGTTTATCTTTCAAACGATTGACTTTGAGAAAAAACTGTCTTAGGAACCTCAATGTCATTTTTAAAGACCTATCTATAGACACCTCGCTCGTATTGGTATGAAGAAATGGAGAGCCCCCCCCCCCCCCTTAATCTTTTTTTTTTGTGTTAAAATCGTTAAGCGGTTAACAGAATACATCTACCTACCGAGTTTCTTTCAACTGTGTAATCCTAATACTTTCGAAATAAAATGGCTGTGACATACGTACGGACAGACAGACAGAAATGACGAATCTATAAGGGTTCCGTTTTTTGCTATTTTGGCTACGGAACCCTAAAAACTAATTATTATTATTACTTTATTAAATTTGCACACGTCCAACTACCCCATCACATTTATCTTAATTCCTGTCCATCCCAAGGTTGCCTGGAAGAAATCGCTTTTTAGTGATAAGGCCGCCATTTGTATGTCTCCTTTATGTTTGTATTGTTACTTGTTTGTTCTGTGTGTATACAATAAAGAGTATATAAATATAAATAAATAAATAAATAATTGGGAACCACTGCTCTAGTCCCTAGATGTTATAAGTACCTACCTACCTACTTAGTTCGTGAGATAATATTTGTACTAACAATTTTTTGTTTTGTTCTAACAATGCAATGATGTCCTGTCCGTAAAAAGAAACACGTTTGTTGATTTGGACCTGTTAATTGTAAAATAAACTTGAGTTAATTCGATATCCATTCCAGTTTATTATGCTGCAAACAAGTATTAACTATTGACCATATCCTATTGTAACAACAGAGATAGTTGCCGACCCTGTAAAGACATCTTAATTTCTTTTGAAATTACTTAGGTAAAATCATTCACCTACTAAGTTAATAATTTGTAGCATTATTGTAAGAACACCTGCGAAGTTTTTAAAGTAGATACTAAATGAATCATAGTGATGTGACTTTTTTTTACTGTTGATTAACTTCTGCCCACACAGCAATTAGACCTGTCGTAAGTATATGTACTCACGGCCGCGTACACTTGTGATGTTGTTTAGGAATGTCCGTATGTGTGTCATGCAGGCATAATGTAAGTACGTGCAGTGGCTATTGCATGTAATGACTACGAGAGGACATCGCAAGTTGGTCGAGGGATCACCTACGTACGCGAGAGGCGGCTCGGAAGCAACTCAAGGTAATCCGATGGATAACGCAAGGTGAATCTGATACGTTCTCTCCGATTTGCTGATAAACAATAAGTGAAAGTCCTATTGAACTTGAGGTACTACCTTAACTCGAGTGTATCTACAAATGTACCTACCTACCTACCCTGCGCGCGTGCTTTGTTTTCACAATAACGAATTTGTGGCATCGTCTCGTCTTACCGAGTCACATCGATAATACTTTTGCATTGTAGTGTTAGGTATAAGTACTGAAATGAATTAACATCACCTTATATCACGTTGATAAAGTTGGTGCGAAACACAACAGTGTCACTTTACATCACTATTACTTTCACGATGCAACAGTTTAGCCGATGCCCAGAGAACTGTTCATTGAATTGTTAGATAGCGGCGACTCGGGCGACGGGTACGTGCGGCCGCGGAGCTGGCTCAACTGGTTTGTGTCACGTTACGTTTGTTTGTGGTGGTGGGCAGTTGGGCACGCGACCGCCCCACCATTCACCCACCCATGCCATAAGACCGCACGAAGGTTTGTTGTGTTGGCGTGTTTGTGACTCCACTCCAACTGGGTCATTTTTTTGTATTTTGTTAAAGTTAACATGATAACTAAGTTACGGTTAATAATTAGCGCGATAAAGAAGTTTTTTTTAACTACTTATGTACAAGTGTTCTATGGTGAACTGCATAGAATAGCATTTTAATACATTCCAATATTATGAAAAAAATCAACACTTTTCTCGCTCGAAAGGTAGCAAAACATTTTCTGTTTTGCCAAAATGTAGTTTTCAAGGTTTATTGAGGAGCTCGGTGGCGCAGTGGTTTAGCGCCTGGTCCTTCGATTGCGGAGATTAAATAAGCAACTTTCGCAACGGTCGGTCGGTCATGAGATGGGTGACCAAAAATTTACTATCTCGACTTCTTCCGTGCTACGGGAGACACGTTAAGCTGTTGGTCCCTGCTGCATTTGCAGTCGTTTACACCCACCAATCCTTATTAGGCCTGCGTGGTGGGATATGATGACCCATGCTTCTTATCCATCCATAAGGAAGGTCTATGCCCCAGCAGTGAGGACATTCTTTTTTAAGCGTTTTCTTCCAAACTTTTATGTTGCAATTAGAGAAAATTACTTTGATAACATTTACGATGTTTTCAAAGTATAAGTATCCTACTAGAAATTGCACATCCATCTTGAAAATTCTCCTTAAAAAATTAAGTGGGAGACAAAAACTTACTAACTACACTATAACTATGCTAATGACGTCATGGAATGCATGAATAATGTGACCGCATTCAGGAAAGGGCAACACCCAAAACGGCGCCCAAAATTAAATTAATAAATAGTCAACAAACACGCACCCTCAAATAGGTCAGCTCACAACTTGTCAACATTAAAGTTTATTTTTATAATTGTATTAACCTGAGTCCTGGTGGTATTATAGTGTATGTGTGGTATAATAAACCCCACCTATTGTTCCCCGTATTATGTAGTGCAAGTAGGTGGAACCAAGGAAACCAAACTAATACTTGCTACAAAGCAGATCCAAAAAAAAGTCTTATGTGTATGCTTATGTTGATAGCTATTTGTGCGACCGTAGCTTGACCGATGATCCTTCCTCTAATGATGCTTTGTTTTGTTTATTTAAGAAAAATAAAAAATGTTTCCCTTGGATATAACAAGGGAGCAGCAGCCAAAATGTCTTACTTACATTTACATTACAGTCATAAAAAAAATACTATTCGAAAGCTAATAATAAATTCGAAAATAATACGGTACCACCTATCAATATCATTTTATATGACGTACCTACATATTATGTTTTCAACATACGTTTACACAACTTTTTTTTACTTGATAGGTGGTACTTATTATTAGCTTACGAATTGTTTTTTTTTTTACTGTAGGACTTCTAGATCCGGAGAAATTAATATTTTTCTGCAGGGCCAGGAGAGGGGATGGACCCCAACATTTGGGTGTTTTTCTCGATAAAATTACCTAGGTGTATTTCATTTTCATGCCTTTTAATTATCGCTAGTACAAGGCTAAAGACACTGTATTTGTAGTAAGCAGTGATGTACAAAATATCCTGTAGGTAAGTACAAAGTATTTTGAATACAAAATACAAAATACTTTTAAATGGTTAGTATTTAATCGGGTAACAATAAATTCCCATTTTGGGTGTCAAAAATACTGAATATAGCGTACCTTCTGAAATACTGTGGGCGACGGACCGAGGGCGACTATACAGATATTGAAAATGGGTAACTTTAAAATACTAATTGAGTACCTAACTAGTTATTCAGAACGGGCGACCAAAGTACTATTTGGGCGACAACCTTAGGCCACACAAAAAATTTAAAATTTAGCATATTATTATGATATTGAAAAAGGGGACTATTATCCTAATCGAGATAACAAAAAGAAACAAACAAACAAACGAGAAAGCAACCTAATAAAAACGCGTTAAAATTACAATGTTAGACAGCTTAAATCAGTTATATAGTTACCTACTTGGTATAATAGTTGCCCACTCAGTATTTCTGTCACCCATTTATAGTTTTCACTGCTAACTTAAATTATCTGTCACCCATATGTATATAGTCGCCCTTTTTAAGTATTTTTACCGACTTTCAAAAAAGGAGGAGAATCCTCTAAAAACATGGTAATAAGACTCACCTTTGACTTTTTATTTATATCATCCATCACCTATATTGTCCAAAGCCTCCGACTTTTGTTTTTCAGATCGATTTATTTGTCGTCTTTCAGTCAGAACAAGTTCTTTTACATATTCTTTACGCTCTTTTGGTACCCACTTCATTTTTTTAAAAAAAATGTGATACTGAGGCTAAAATGGCATCATATTTTGCTGAAGGCTCTAACTGCAATTATTATTTTTTTACCAGAAAAAGTATTAATAAAAAACTAAGATACTTACTAAACAAAAGTATTCCAATATAAGATACAAAATCCTTAATAAAAAGTATTTTAGATACAAATTGAAAATACGAAGTATTTTGTATCTTATATCTGTATTTCAAATAGGTATAGATAGTCACATCACTGGGGGAAAGGACTGAGTTTAACGATATCAATACATAATACCTACATACATACATAATATCATTATCTGTGATAATATCTAGAACATAATAGAATACATTCTTCTTGTTTATGTCGTAACAAGATTTTATTTTTACATTTAAGTATCTGAAGTAGCAAAAAAAGGCTTATGGTCGATGGCAGCGCGAAGAAAAATGCGCTATTTTTCGGCATTACTTACCCTCCTACAAGCAGATACGTTTCCAAAAGAAAAATAATCAGCCAATTGGGAATGTCTGAGAAAAATCAAATTGGCTGAATATTTTTTTATAGGTAGGATTAAGCTCCCTTATTTTATTATAGACAAAAAGTTTCAGAATTTTCGGTTGCGTGAAAAATTAAAAAAAAAATAAAGTCAAAATAAATGTACCACTACCTGCCACAACCACAAGTACCTTAGAGCATTCAAGTACCTATCGTCACAAAATGTCAATTTTAGTTACTTTTTCGTCACAAAATGTCAAAACTTTTATTTTAAAACGTGTTGTAATTCTGGCCGGTGGTGGCCAAGGTATAATCTCCATGCAGCTCCATGCATAACAGCAGGTTAGGTACATTTTGTGAAGATGACCTGACTGGACATTCCGGTAATAGGACCTAAACCAGCCTGCCTAGCATGACCGATTTATATCGCGTGATATAGCATTTTATCGACACTCAACTGTCAAATTCCTTTGTCTTTTTGACAGTTAAACGTGATAAAACGCTATATCACGCGATATAAATCGGTCATGCTAGGCAGGCTGACGTGCTTAAAGGTACGAAGTCACTTTAATTTTTTTCAATTTTTTCACGCAACGCAAATTCTGAATCACTATTACTGGGGCTGGGAACTTACATTTTAGACTACAAGCTTACATTGTAGGAAAAATTAAACAAAGAAAAGTAATACATTCTTTTATTAGCTTTTCGTTAATAAACGATTATTTCAAATCAACAAAATCTGTATAAATGTATCGAATGCTGCTTCCGTTATCGTGAGCAATGCAATGTTAATTATGTACTAAAGTGATATTGGAATTGAGCTTTGGTTTACAACAAAAAGACTGTGATAGCTGCACTTACCCTATGCGTTGAGGAAAACGGACATAAAAAATAACGCATTCACTAATTGTTTAAAACAAAAATTATCAACTTGATCACAGCAACGTGTGAATGTTAAAACATCCAAGTACTGCCAATAGACTATTCCACTCAGATTTATATTGTGAGGGCAAACTCGTGTGTATAACAAACGGGCGCGGTATTTAACTAGGGTATTTTAACTTTAAATTAGCACTAGGCTCGTCAATTCACGTCGTATCAAATTAAAACGTATTTAAGTTATGAATAGTTTTCATACCTAGTATAAAAAATATTTGTGGAATAGACTATTGAGCCAGGCACAAAAAACTATTGTTTTTCAGTCACTTGGCTATCAACAGGTAAATAAGCAACAAAACTATTTTTCCAAAATACAAATATATATACAGACATTACTATGATACTTATCTTGAGAGTTTACAAATAATAAAAAAATAAAATCCAACAGATTAAAGCCAGCCTTTCTATTGATAGATTTTGAAATTAGACAATAAGCCCCCTGTTCTGGGGCCTAATTGTCTAATTTCGAAATCTATCGCAATCGCTTTCATTTGACAGATGGATGTGACACATTGCTGCATTTCCTTGGTAAGTTTTTATTTATGCCAAACAGAAGCATCAATGTGTTACATTTTGAAAGCGATTGCGATAGATTTTGAAATTAGACAATGGATAGGTAGATTTACACATTTTTCTGGCCGGCCCCGTACGCCCCGTGTGAATACGGCTCAGCGTAACACGACAGTACGTCGCCGGGCTTCAATAAATTTACGGCAAGAAAGGCGTAATAGCTTATACTGTTCCGTTTTGTTTAGGAAACTAGTGTAAAGATGTTTACTGATTTTTTGTTTCATGTTTCATATAGTAATGCATAATACGTAACTTAGTCGTAGAAAATTTTCCGTTCAATAAAACTTTTAATTCCATTTATTTTAATGAAATATTAATAAAAAAATCTGAAAAAATAGGAGTGATAGATTGATACTCTGAGAAGCCAAAAATCAAATAACATTAAAAAAAGGGCGTAACCGGCGATACCACTTTCTTGCCCGGGGCCAGCGATATGTTAGTTCCGTCACAGTTCCGGCACAGTACCGCCACCGTGATAATTATTATTTCATACATTCTCTATGAACGCGTCCACGCCTATCCTATTAGTGTCATTGACGCGACAGTGCTCGTCAGTGAACGCGTGTTCATAGGATGTACGAAATAATACCTGAAAACCTGTATCCTTTATGTTTGCACCCTAAGGCTGAAAATAGCAAATTAAATCAAATAGCCGTGCCGTGCATGCTAGGCCGGCTGACGTGCTAACTTAACCATACATACAAATTCCGAATTTAAATTAATAGTCATAATACTTAGATTAAAGAAATAACAAGAAGTGAATGCATTAATATCATTATTATTAAAACTAACATTTAATGTTATAGGGTGGTTATAGGTATAGAGAATACCTTTCAAATATTTACTTAGATTTCATATCATACAACATAAATATCTTTCATATATTATTAAGTTAAAAAACGATCTTGATTTCCGCGTAGGTTTTTACAATGTAACTTTTCGATAATTTAATATACAGCTGTAAATATAAAACA
The DNA here is from genome assembly GCA_950108535.1 of Agriphila straminella. Taxonomy (NCBI): domain Eukaryota; kingdom Metazoa; phylum Arthropoda; class Insecta; order Lepidoptera; family Crambidae; genus Agriphila; species Agriphila straminella. The sequence goes on along the minus strand of OX467311.1, from coordinate 15,479,249 downwards.
AATACTTTCAAACAATATTTCAATATCAAACTGAAAATATAGTTAATATAATACACGTTTTGCGCTAAAAATACAACAAAATACACTTATACATGCTACTTGCTACTATGGTTGGTTACATACAGAACGTCAATAAATTATATCTATCGCATGAGAGTTACATCATTTTAACATTAATATTCCCTAAAATTTTAACATTAAACGCCTCGTGGATGCTTCGCGACACCCGCCGCATCTGCGTCTGCGCAGCCTCTCACTTTATCGCAACTAATTGACGTTACATCGCGACACTACTATGTAAAAATACTATAGTATAAAAATAAGAATAGTACTGTCAAACGGCAATCTTGATCTTTGTTCCTTTTCTTGCACATCCTACACCCTGAAGTGCAAACAAATATGGCCGTTTTGACAGTACTATTCTTATTCGGCTCGCATAGTACTCGGAGATGGCCCTCGAGTACCCCAAACTATCTGAATAACAACACTATCACGTATTCGCTCAAGACAGATAGATAAAACACAGTGCTTTACGCTTGTACCACATCTCCGCCGCGAAACAATACCAGCGAAACCGCAGTAATTCCGCCATGACTTGTCTTCTATCGACGACGATATACGACGATCTCATCAGACTACAAAGCGGTTTCGCGTCAATATTTTTGCAACGGCAGTGCCAACGTTCCGAGCAGATCGGACGGAATCGCGCGCGAAAGAGACAGCATCATAGTTAAGCGGTTGAAGGTTGTTTCGCATATGTTTCGCTTACAAATGACAATTAATGGCAAGGCGGAACCTACTGCGGTTTCGCTGGTTTGTTTCGTGGCGGAAGTGTGCTACAGGCGTTACTCTGAAACCAAACTTATTTCTGAAGATTAGGAATATAATAATGATTTGATAATTTGTTCACCATGTAATCTTTAATTCTATCCAAAGTTGGCGAGTTTCTGTGACGTGAGAAGCTACGCAGATAATACTTCGGACCCCCTTAAATACATTGCGTATAAATAATTACTAAAATGTTACATTTCAGTTTTTTTTGTTACTTCGTGTATTTTTACAGGATTAGCGTCATTAAGTAACGCCTATGAAAACAAAAATATGTATATTCTAAACCAAAAAAATACGTCATAATGAAATTCACTCACAAAAAACCAATGTAACATTTTAGCACATAAAATAGCAAACAATTCCACTTTAACAGTTCATATTCGCTAAGCCACCGAATAACTTTTATAAAATAAAAATTCAATCTATCCATAGGCCGTAAAAGGTACCGTTCGAAAATGACCCGTTCATCACATTTTTCATACACATTCAAAAATTACAGCTTTAATCGGCGGTGAATTTAAAATGTGAGAAAAACCGGAGCTGTCTTCCGTCGCGCACAGTTCACTCGACTCGCTCGCAGCACTACAGAGCTTCGTAGTCGTAGTACAGGTAAGTCCGGGGGTCACAGTTCAGGAGGGGATACGCGTGGGCGGGCTCCAGGGCGGGCGGGGGCGGGGGCGGGGGCGGGCGTCAGCTGGCGGGCGCGGCGCGGGCGGGCGCGCCGGCGCACCACTAAGTGCGGCGCGCCGCGAACACGCCGCCGCTCGCGCCCGCGCGCCCCAGGTACCCGCCGTTGTTGGGCCCCGACCCTGGACGAACACACACTAATGAGATCACCGACCGAACCCGGGGCCCAAGTCTGCTATTGTTAACGTCATAATCGTGTTTCAATTGAGTTTGAATTTTTGACACAGTTCCGAAACACGATTACGACGTTAACAATACCAGACCTGCGCCCTGGCATCACCACCGAATCACGATATACAGGGTTATTTGTAAAACACCGACAACCTCACAGGAGTAGATTACTAACATCATAAACAACATTTGTTCTAAGATTTTTCCGAAAACATACAAACAAAATCGACTTTACATTCAAATGTCCAAATATTATTACATTTTATTAATCGAGTTTTGTATGAAAATTCGTTTTTTGTGTTTTCGGAAAAGTCGTAGAACAAAATGTTGTTTATAAAGTTAGTAATCTTCTTTTGCAAGGTTGATGGTGTTTTATAACCCTGTATATCGCGCGATATAGCGTTTCATCGACACTGAAATGTCAAAATCCATTGTTTTTTGACAGTTGAGCGTGATGAATCGCTATCGCGTTTCGGTGGTCATGCAGGCTATGGGCAATATTATAAAACAAAAGTAAGTTTGTTTGCTACGCTTTCACGTCTCTGCTGGAACACAAACAATTTTTAAATTGTTGTTATGGCGTCAGTCTAAGGTAAGATGGTAGTAACTAGCCAGGCGGACTTGAAATAAGCCCTACCACCAACCAAGCCTAGTACAAATTGTACGCCTCCCCTGGGATTCGAACCAGGGACCCCTGCGTCTTACACGGGTGGACGAACCACTAGACCACAGAGGTGGTTCAAAATAATTTATCCAGGAATAGGTACGGTACCTGAGTGAGTCGCGGGCGATCGCTAGTTTGAAATAAATTGCAGTAGAACCATTTCTTTTTTATTATTCATCAATCATATTCATATCTTAGTTTTACTTAGTACTTGAAATTGCACTCTTGCCACAGAATATTAATAGTACTCTTGCACAATTTTTTATGATTAGTTATAAAATAAAATTAATATAAAAATACAATTATAATATTTACCTTGGTTAGGGAAGGGCAAGCAGTTAGATTTTAGCACTTCTTCATGATTACCATAAGCACAAAATTTCACTACTACAGTGTTTGCCGAGATCCCTGTTATCTCCGCTTCATAAAACTGAAAAATTAATAAACAAAAATAAGTTTATGTTGAATAAAAAGCGCATAACCAGCGCGAATAAAGAAACGATCCGTAAACGGCGGCCGGCCGGACATGCTATCGCGCTCACACTTAACGTATGGCCGCCATTTACGCCTGTAGCAGACCTCCGCCCGCGGAACACCGCACTAGTTTCCGCCATAAGTTCGACAAGCGAAACAAATGCGGCTCCGACCGTTGACACACGCGAAAGCAATGACGCAAAACCTCTACGTAGATTTGATTCTCATATATCGTCGTCGATATAAGACAACTCATACCGGAACTATGGCGGACCTACCGCGGTGCCACTGGCACATTTTCGCGGCGGAGACTACAGGCGTTACAGATTGTTTCTTTATCCGCGCGGGTTATACTGTGCACTTTAATAAATGTATTTACTCACATTATTATCTTCCCAATAGAGTGCGAGGCAACGGTCACCAACTTTCCAATTGATTTCGGCAACACCGAGCATGGCTCGGGCCTGCTCGTTCACAGCAGCGTTTTGGAAACCGAGCAGGGAACCCGGCAAAAACGGCCCTCCGGCCCGCATGCTGTTGTACTCCTGCGGCCGCGGCCCGTACCCGTACTGCCGCCCGCCGTACGCAGCCTGCCCACCACCCCAATTGTTCATGTTTGGATACATTTGATTCTGCTGCTCAATATACCCATTTAGCGGCTGTTGCCTCCTCTGATATTGCTCTTGGTACTTCTGCATGTCATTATTCCTCCGGAATGATTGAGCATCTTGCATGTTCTGATTGGGCAGGAACGATTGTTGCTTTGAATACCCTTGCTCGAGCTGTGCTCGATAGTTTCTTTGCTGGTCATCTAAAACCCTCGACTGATTCGGCATTAAATTCAAGTTGGCAGTGGCTTCAACTAGACTTTCCATGTCGGGATTGCCTCTATAATTTTGAGACTGTTGCATTTTATTTTCCATCATACTTCTGTCATTTCTCATGTTCCTTTCAGAATATTGAGATGTCGGTTGGTTATGGTATGCATTGTTGTATTGTAAATTCATATTCATGCTCATGGCCTGCTGGTGTTGTTGGTGTTGTTGCTGCTGCTGCTGCTGATGTTGTTGTTGTTGATGTTGCTGTTGTTGTTGTTGCTGGTGTTGCTGTTGTTGTTGTTGATGATGATGTTGTTGTTGGTGATGCTGCTGCTGCTGCTGCTGCTGCTGTTGTTGTTGTTGGTGATTTTGTTGATGTTGTTTATTTTTCTCTTCTAACTTTTTCTGAAACCTTGGTGGTTTTTCATTTTGTGATTGATATTTCCTATCTTCTCGATGTGACGAATGATTATTGTCATTGGAATAGTGCCCTCTGTTTTCAGACCTTTGTCTGTTTGAGCTATCATATCTTGAATTTAGGGGACGTGGATTATTTTTGGTGCTGCTTTTGTCCCGATTTCCATAACTTCTCTCACCCCGGTCATCATTGCTGGTGTTGTTATATCGACTTTTATCCTTTTCTGGAACATTAGGCAGCTTGTCTTCGAGGAAATCAAACAGTGACACTTTACCTGATGGTTTAACTGAGATAGCATCCTCGTCATTAGGCTCCTTGCTGCGACCTTTACGCTTGGGTTGGTCAGGTTCTTTTTGAGGTTTTTCCTTACTTCTATTTTCAGAGTTGTCTCGCTTTTGCAAAATTTTTAGTGCCCTATCAACATTGTTCTTTGTATATTTCAAAGCATTCTCAGCTTGCTCTTCAGAAAATCCAGCATCAACTATTTTCTGTACATTAGCATCCAGTAATGGCTTAGTGCCTCCACCAAATACCTAAAAACGTTATAATTTAGTTATATTAAGAAATTGTAATGATAATAATATAAACACTTTACATTTGTAATTAGGTACTTTAAGTTTTCTAGTCTCCTGATTTTGTAACTCTGTTGCAATCAACTTCTGATTGAAACTGACAGAAATCGCAATTACATTGCTGCTCCAAGTAGCATACTTGTCACATTGTTTTTTATTCAAGCAGCAATGTTACTGCATTTTCTGTCAGTTTCAATCAAAAGTCGTTAGCAACAGAGTAACATAATCCCCCTGATTGCAGGACTAAAATATTTACCTAATATGAAATTTTTGGCAAATTCTATATGTTATAGTACAAGTTACATACCTTTTTAACACCAGAGAGCCTCTGAGCCTCTGCTATGGCCCCTTTTCTTTGAGCCTCGAACTCAGCGTTGTCTTGTTTAGATTGTTCCTGAAGACTTTTGAATTGTTTATCTACAGTCTGGGCTTCTAACCTTTGTCCAAAAGGAATCCATGGTGGGGGACCACCATCTGCACCTATACCACCTAAAATAAAAATTAAAAGCAGGCTCTTACCTTTACTACTATAACTGTAGTCTGTGTCATACTTGTCTTATTTAGTATACAGCTTTTGACAGTTGTCATAGTTGTCATTAGTTACATACTCATTTAATTCCTGTTATTTTAACTAAGTTATCATGTCTTTTAAACTTTAATAATTATTTTAAAATGTGTTGTCCTATTAAAATAAATTGTCATTATTAATTATGAACTTCTTTATTTTAAAAGTGTATATTTGAATAAAGAGTTGGGTAAAGATTGTTTACCAAATTTCCTATTATGGTCCCTTAATCCTCACTTGGGATTAAGGGGCCATAATAGGAAAACATGGTTTGTGCGGGCTATATTTTTATATAGTAAATGTAAAGTTGTAGCCACAAAAAAAAACATACGACAAGCTAAAGAGATTATCTAGTACCTACAAGTGTTCAATTGCGTATAAACCTCACAGATGATTGTAAAAAAAAACAGAATATCATCAAAAGTGCTTGTCGCGGGCCATGAGTAAATAATAGCAGAAACGTATTGAATTCTACATCAAAATACACTTTAACGTACTGTGCAGTTGCTTCAATAACTTTTTTTTAAGAAAGATGATTGTGCTAAAGATAATGATGAAAAAACAACGAAAAACATCGAAAAAGTGCAGAAGTGAGGTTATTTTCCATACTTTTTACACATAAAGAAAAAGACAGAGACAAGTGATTTCGCGTAACGAAGCCTTAACGGACTATAACAATGAAATAGACATTGCTGAATGTATTTTGTCCTGACATTCACCATCAAATCTTAAATTTATTAGAATTAGCAACAAAACTTGGCACACATATCTTTATAATGCTATCTATATATATAATTGTATAAATAAATAATAATAATATAAAGCTTTATTGCTAATTAATCTTATTTACCTCGAGTATGTTTGGCAAGACTTCGGTTCAACTCCCATTTTTCAATCATGTGAGATACTTTTCCACCCAAGACAGTTATAACACTTGGTGTCAACCAAATAACTCCATGACATACATCTAAACCATCATTATTGAGCAACAATTTAGTTCCAGGTGGTGTGTTAATGCTCAGGCTGGATATTGGGCTTATTTCTAAGCCCGTACATGTTGACTTTCCATCATGTATAGTCAATTTCAGCATTCGTGGGGCAGAATTAGATTCTTCATTAGCTTTTGGCGCTGACACATTACGAATCTTCTGAATTTGCACAATTATCGGTTTTTCTAGTTTAGCGGGATCTTTAGGAAAATCTTCTGGAAAGGCGGCATCTCCGATATCTCGCAAATCAAACTGGAATTTATAAAAATTAAATAATTGGAATTCAAGTGACCACAATGTTGTAAAAAACAAACTCACTGTAGTACTTACGTCCAAAGCTCTTTTACTGATAATATTTACATCTTGTATTTGTCCGTTTTCGGTTACCGCGTCGATACCTTCTTGACTCAAGTTCCTGTAACAAGCATGCAAGATTTATTTGATAGAGGACATAAGTAGGTGGTTCAAATCACAAAATTCATGGTAATGCAAAATATTATTACCAGCCCAATTCCTTGAGATTCTCTTGGAGTGCCATGTTGTTAAATTGTAATTGATGATATTAAATCATGACTTCACTAGAAATTCTGATAAAAATAATAAAATTCAGAGACAGACACACGGTGACATGACATGACATATGACAGCCAAGACAGCAATTATTTTTTTACGTATAATGGACAGCAAAATGAATCTATAAACATACAGCCACATAAAGCCGCGATTACATACGCCGATTTAGCATACCAATTTCGGGTTGCCACTCGTACTTGACAATAAAATATTTTATATAATAAGGTTCGATTTTAAAAGTGAATTTACCCTATAATGGAGCCCCTAGACGATCAAGCATTTCTTGTCAATCATTTACATTGCATTTAACATTTGGGGGCGTGGCCTACTTTTGATTGGCCACGGAAATCTATCAATTCTGTGGTGCTTGTCAAGCATCGCTCCTAGACGATCAAAATGTGATTGACAAGCAATGCAATGTAAATGATTGACAAGCAATTTTGGTCGTTTAGGGCTTAGGGTGTCCATTATGGAGCCCCTAGACGATCAAGCATTTCTTGTCAATCATTTACATTGCATTTACCATTTGGGGGCGTGGCCTACTTTTGATTGGCCACGGTAATCTATCTATTCTGTGATGCTTGTCAAGCATCGCTCCTAGACGATCAAAATGTGATTGACAAGCAACGCAATGTAAATGATTGAAGTTACTTTTTTCAAGTAGGCAACACATTCTTTTGACAGTGTTGCCTATTTTCGAAGCAATTTCATTTTCAAAGTCACTTCAAAGTTTGTCGACTTGTGAGAATTAGATGGTGAATAACTACACTAGAGAAATAATAATTACACTAGAGAAAAAGCATAGAATAGGGAGGCAGCCCTGCAATCGGAATTAGGATCCAATTCGGGGCATCGTTTTCAATCTGAAATTGGATCCCCAGTAAGGATGCTAAATCGGCGTATGTAATCGCGGCAAGCCATACCAACACAGTTTTGGCAAAGTCTACGGTACGGCATACCTACGTAATATTCAACTGATTGCACAGCGACAGCGGGTCTACCGGCTAAAAATAATGAAGATGTTAACTGTAATTTGACAGATGGATATGATACATTGCTTCTTTTCTTTGGTAAGTTTTTATTTGTGTCAAAACGAAGTAGCAATGTATCACATACTTACAGTTAACATTAACTTCATTGTTGTTAGCCGGTAGACCCGCAGATAGCGTTAGTGGATAAACTGTTTTTCGATCGGTGCGTTCAGTCGAAAACTGTTTTTGAAAAAAAATTGTATCCTTCTTTTTGATTGATTGACATAAATTCTCCAACAGATAATTAAATGTTTCTTGAGTCATTCGAAAATAGTTAAAGAATTGCTTATTGTTCATTTTTAGTTTATCAAATAACCTAACTTTAATAAGTGGATCGACCCAAAAAATTACTTTTCTACGTTGTAGATATTTTCTCCTTATATGTAAAAGGTAGAACAAATAAATAGTACGACGACTAGACGAGGACATTTTTAAGTCTCGTAAAATTGGCGTGCGCCGTCGCCGTGCCGTCTAGTGGAAAACGAAGGTGGAAAACCGCCCATTTAGTAGCAAACAAGCGTGCTTTTTTAGTACCTAGCACTTAGAGCATGTTCTATATGCTCTAAGACCTAGCATGTGTATTCCAGAGTTGCGTTCAGAACGTTTGAGCGCCGGTTGTTTAGTTGTTTTTTAACTCGCTCTAAGGTTTGGAACGACCAAGAACTTTAAATGTCAATGTCAATACAAATTCTTCATTTTCCATTTGGAATACGAAAAATTTTAACTTTTCTTTATACTAAATCAAATAAAATCCGTTTTTTGAGGATCTACCATGATTATTTTAATAATTAGACATAAAAACATCAAAAATACAAAATAATGTCAAATGACATTGACATCTTTTCTATAGACAAAACCATCATTTTTGATGGTTGTTTGGTTGCAACGCTCTTGACGTTTACGGCCGATGGAATACGATATGAACTGTCAAATGAATACGATTGCCTTACGCAACCCACGGTTGTCAACCGAACGTCACGCTCAAATGTTTGGAACGCCGGCCGTTAGATGAGTGGGTCTCCAGCTTCCTCATAGGCTATAGAGAAATTCTAAGCATGCCATATTTTAAAGCATAATAGCAGCAATCAAACTTCCAGACATAATAATAGCAGCCACCATAAGCTCGTTACCATGAGTTGTTTTATGTGTGCGAGCTGGCGACACGTGTCTACAGCTTACACATGCCGTTAAGGCAAACCAGTGAGGTTAGGGTTTTAGACTATAGTCAGAAATTTAGAGCCTAATTGCAGCAATAAGATCCAAAAAAACCAACCATCACACTCAAATACTCTTGAAACTACGAGCATAAAACTGTGTGCGAGCTGGGGACCCGTGTCACTGGCTTGCACAGCTGTATTTTCGTAATTATTTAAGCTACGATTATGTACTATACCTCAAAATTTTCAGCCGAATTGCAGCATTAGGCTCCAAATTTTTCAAAACTTTAACTCGAAAGGTTTTTGAGCTACGAGCCGATATCTATGTGTAAGCTGGGGACCCGTGTCACCGGCTGACACATGGTGAATTGCTGTAACTGTATATGTTAGAGTTTCGTTTTAAAGATCAAACGATATGTTATAATTGCAGCACACACGAGGCAAAATTTCAAATCTCTGGGCCTCTTAGTTTCGAAATTATAAGCCAAAAACCGTTTTCCCCGCCAAAAAATTCAAAAAAATGGCTCGGAAGCGGCTAATCGCGCCGTTGCCGTTCCGTGCGCTACACTATTGCAATCGAATTTGAACCTAAGAGCTAGTATTATTTTGAGTCATTTTAATTTGCGCTCTCGATCGTTTTAATTTATGTACTGAGAATTTTAGTCTAAGAGGTAGGAGCTGATATAACTGGTTTAATATAAAAGCAAAGTCTATTTATATAGGAATGTTTATATCGCTAAGGTATAGGTACTTTATTTTAAGGAGCTTAAAATAATTAATGCAACCATGTAAAAGTAATCATTTCGCACAGTTGATTATTTGCTCCAAATGTGCCTAGGTATACCTATTATAGTCGACTAGTGACCGCCCGCGACTTCATCTGAGTGAAAAGTTTATTTGTTCTTTTTTAATCTCTTTTTATCCAGTTAATTAATAAAAAATCCTGTGGTTTTATGGTCTTTTTTTTTAATGGTAACGATGTTTTGTATAATCGCTACATCCCTATTTGAACTGATCGAGTGATCAAAATTTATAACCTAATAAAAACGTGTTAATAAAATAAAATAAAGTACCTATACCTTAGCGATATAAACATTCCTATATAAATAGACTTTGCTTTTATATTAAATTAAGTAACCAGTTATATCAGCTCCTACCTCTTAGACTAAAATTCTCAGTACATAAATTAAAACGATCGAGAGCGCAAATTAAAATGACTCAAAATAATACTAGCTCTTAGGTTCAAATTCGATTGCAATAGTGTAGCGCACGGAACGGCAACGGCGCGATTAGCCGCTTCCGAGCCATTTTTTTGAATTTTTTGGCGGGAAAACGGTTTTTGGCTTATAATTTCGAAACTAAGAGGCCCAGAGATTTGAAATTTTGCCTCGTGTGTGCTGCAATTATAACATATCGTTTGATCTTTAAAACGAAACTCTAACATATACAGTTACAGCAATTCACCATGTGTCAGCCGGCGACACGGGTCTCCAGCTTACACATAGATATCGGCTCGTAGCTCAAAAACCTTTCGAGTTAAAGTTTTGAAAAATTTGGAGCCTAATGCTGCAATTCGGCTGAAAATTTTGAGGTATAGTACATAATCGTAGCTTAAATAATTACGAAAATACAGCTGTGCAAGCCAGTGACACGGGTCCCCAGCTCGCACACGGTTTTATGCTCGTAGTTTCAAGAGTATTTGAGTGTGATGGTTGGTTTTTTTGGATCTTATTGCTGCAATTAGGCTCTAAATTTCTGACTATAGTCTAAAACCCTAACCTCACTGGTTTGCCTTAACGGCATGTGTAAGCTGTAGACACGTGTCGCCAGCTCGCACACATAAAACAACTCATGGTAACGAGCTTATGGTGGCTGCTATTATTATGTCTGGAAGTTTGATTGCTGCTATTATGCTTTAAAATATGGCATGCTTAGAATTTCTCTATAGCCTATGAGGAAGCTGGAGACCCACTCATGGCCGTTAGAGCGTTCGGTTGTGGTTAGGTTGCACTCGGAGTGTAGGTTTGGAACGCGCCCCCGTTAGAGCGTTCGGTTGTTGTGTTGTGGTCATTAAAGGTCAATGTGCCCAATGACATTTACTAGCAATTTCCTCTGTTACTTGCTCAGTGCTCTGTGCTAGCTAGCATAGCAGTGGCATTTATTTACTGATTACTTGAATAACTCTGAATTTCTAGTTCTATTTATTAAATAAATATATTATCAACTCAAATTTGCCGTGCCCGTGCCAATCATTATTTGATAAGACGATATCAACAGATATAAAGGTTTTATCGTCGTCGATATCCGTCCGATTCGTAGGTAATTTCTTTCAAGTGAATAAAGATCTTGAATATGTCTTCGGTAAGTTATAAGAAATTATCGTAAAGATAAACAGTTATAAAAAAAACATTAAACTATTATTTATCTATGTATTAGAACACCAAAATAGAATTTTATATCCGTCCGATTCGTAGGTAATTTTAAAGATCTTGAATAATGTCTTCGGTAAGTTATAAGAAATTATCGATATGATGACGTCAACTGTATAACGTTATACAGTTGTAAAAAAACATTTAACTATTATTTATCTATGTATTAGAACACCAAAACAGAATTTACTTTACACCCGATTAATATTCGGCTTAAATATGGTTTATCATTATATCGTTATAATCATCAATCAACAATGCAAAGTGAAATAAACAGTAACATAAAATCACAGATCCACAGCTGAGATCTATGTGCATTTGTACATAGACACCGTAATGGGTGACATAAGACCTCAAGTGTTATAATGCTTAAAAGCTTCAGTACACACCAATATAATAAGCATCTACAGATACCAGTACAAAACTTGGCAAGACAAAGATGAGACAAAAGATGTGTAGAGTTAAGTGTTTGTAGCTGCTGCGCATCTTTTGTCTCATCTTTGTCTTGCCTAGTTATGTGCTGGTATCTGTACAAGCCACAATGTAACTAAGTACTTATCATAATAAATATTTTAACTTTGTTATTTTCAGACACACATCTTCAATGTTGAAATGACTTGTGAAGGTTGTTCTGGAGCTGTGGAAAGAGTGCTGGGCAGGTTAAAAGGCCAAGGTGTTGAGAATGTGTCAATTAGTTTGCCAGAGCAAAAGGTTTCTGTGACATCTACACTCAGTGCTGATCAGCTCCTCGACGTTATAAAAAAAACTGGCAAAAAGACCACCTATGTTGGTACACAGTAACTAACTGGTTTGTATGTCAAACAAAACTATTGATAAAAATATTTTGGTACACAGTAACTAGGTAACCGGTTTGTATGCCAACAGATATTTCTCACAACAAAACTATCAAAATTTGTCATTATCAAAGCCTTTTTCAATGGAACCTATAAATGCAGGAAGTTGTTTATTTAAATAACATACCTATTAAATTCATAAGGTTGTAAATTATTTGATAATTTTATTATGTTACTATTTACTTACTTTATATTTTTTTATAAAAAATATTTAATCTAGTATACATTACCTACATTAATAAATCACATATTTTTCCAAACCTGTTGTAACTTTATTTTTAAATAATTATTATCACATTTTAAATAAATAATTAAGTATACTATTACTCATTCTGACTTACTGCTCCTTCGAGTGTATTGAGCCTTAAGTCCACCAGATCTACTGCTTCATGTAAAGCATTCAAATGATCGACAATAGCATTGACAGTTGGGAGAACATCAGCACAGTCACATTCCCTCAGCTTTCCCTCCTCACCACTGGTGAAAGTTCTATTAAACTGCTTGATTTTCTTCAAAGCAGGCTCATTGCATTGTTTATAGCTTTCATTTATTATTTTAAAGCCACTATTAATAGGAAAGCTTCTCTTTCTACCAACCCATTCGATTGTACCACTAGTATAGCAAACATCATTTTCTTTTAGTTTTATCATTCCAAACATATCTTCTTCAGTGCCGAGATCAGTTCCTACAGCTTTGTTCATGATGGATGGGATTGTATAGGTTGCAGGACTGGGTGGAGTGCGTGGAATGTGGCTCATATGACCAACACCATAGGAATTATCTCTTGAAGGATTATCAAAGTGAACTGAAGAACTAATCCGAGAGTATGTTGCAGAATTAGCAGTCTGTCTAGGTAGACTGTTTCCAGTAGTAGCATCAATTAAAGTACTATTAGCAATTGGCTCTTGAAAGCTGGACAATCTCTCAGATTCCTGAGTTGATTCTAGTGCATCATCAAGATGGACAAATGTTGTGGTTGGATATTTGGTGCTGTGGTAACATTTATACCAAATCCTTATGCCCTGATGTGATTAATTAAAGTTAATGCATTTGTTTCTTCAATTATCTAGTATGAAGCAGAACGTTTGAGATTGTTAAAATAACAATTCTCTCTAAAATCAAGTTTTTGTACTGCAACTGTATATTGCATAGTAACAGTTTTCAAGGACCACACCTGAATAAGAAAATTATAATAAACAATTGGGTATATCAATACAGTTTTTTAAATAGAAATGGGCTGAATATTACGTACCTCACCAATTTATACTACTATACTATACTTAAGAAGTTCTAAAATATTTATAAAAAATATACAATTGACAACATAGTACATTATTAACTACAACCAATGTCTTTTTTTGACAACCTGGTTTTTGGATCTTGCAGTGGAAGTTAACTTTGATATCTGTGATGCTGAATTTTGTATTGAGGATGGATTAGGTATCATATTTTCTTTAGTGTCAGAAGAAATTTGAGTGAAATTGGTTTTCCATATAAACACCTGTAACAATGAAAAATCAGTTATTGTTTATCTGACAAACCAATTTTTTTAAATGTAGATAGTCAAGTGCTTGACCGCTATCACACCTGGTTTTATATTAAAATTAAGTAATTATTTTAACAAACCAGTTTATCCTCTCCAGCTGAAGCAAATGAATCACCACTTGGTGAAAAGTTGACTGCATTAACTGCTCCATCATGGCCACTGAGAGTAAATATTGGATGGCCTTCCAACAAGTCCATAATCTGTAACAAGTTAAAATTCCTAAAGGAGTAACAACTTTTTTGAAACATAAATGTTTCATGTAAATATTATGTTATTAACCTTCATTTTCCCATCTTTACTAGCTGTCATAATGTAGCTTCCACTAGGGTGAAATGCTACTTGGGTTACTGCATCATTATGGATACTAAAAGGGAAAACTGCATTAGATAACTATTTAATTTTGATCACATAAAATTAAATGAAAAATATTTTATACCTGTAGTACTGAACCAAGTTATGAGTTCTAATGTCATAAAGTTTAACATTTCCTTGTGAAGTACCAACTGCAATATAACAACCTGATGGATGCCAAGCCAAATAAAGTCCATGGCCTTTCTCATTTTTGTATGTGTGAATGCAGTCTCCACTGGCTGGATTCCATAGCTTTGTTGTTTTGTCATCAGAAGAAGAAGCAATGATTGAGCCATCACTAGACATGCGGGCACACCTTACCCAGTTAGTGTGGCCCACAAAGGATGCTATGAATTTATGTTTATCACTAGACCATAACTTCACTATTTTATCGTCAGATGCAGTAATTATCTGTAAATAATTTATGAAGGTAATGATTGTTATGTTTTAACAGTCAGTCAATGGCATGTCAGACTATACATGTTGAACTTGAGACTTTCTTTATGCCCTACATAATAAGAGTTATTTTCATAGTTCAACTGTTTAACTTACCGTGCTGTCGTGCATACATAATAACACGAGAATAATATGTTAATTTAAAATAAGTACCTGCATGTGTACAGTAAATATAATAATAGCCTCTTTGCGTCAGACATTCCTCGTTGTTAGAGTATTTGGGCTTTGTTTAGGTTTTGTATGTCTGATTGCCACTTGGCAAAGGCATCCTCTAACCTTTTCCACTCCCACTGGTTCTTAATTATTTATAATTACCTTGGTTCCATCAGAGCTGAATTGAACAGAACGTACTGTCTGTGAATGAGCTTTGAATACTCCTGTACTGCCTGTTACAGTAGGCACCCACAACCTGACAGTTTTGTCACGCGATGCCGAGGCCATATACTTTCCAGATGGAGAGAATGTTACATCCATAACAGCTTCATCATGTCCTTGAAATCTATAGCTTCGCATTGTACCACGAAGGTCCCAGAGCTAAATTAATTAAAATGCTAAATTAGTTGTCGATTGCAGTGCTAAAAATAATAAGATATAACAACGGCGAATTTACAATTCCTGACTTTTCCGATTTAGACTCACTTTTAGTTTTTTCTAATTATCGCAATAAATATTAATCCAAAAAAATCTGATAATATTTATATAAGCTGAGGACACCTAAACCTCGAAATGGCTTTTTAATTTTAAATAATAATAAACGAAAATGAAGTAGAATCTTCAAAAATCGTTACTTACGAGAACACTATTATCCAAAGAACTCGTAGCCAATTGTTGCTCATTTGGGCTGTAGTAAGCTGCGGTGATACCATTTCGATGACCCTTAAGTTGTTTTTCTAAAGATGGTTCAAGAAATGTTAATTTGTTATCCATTTGTGCTCAGTTGGTAAAACCACTGAGCAAGTAATCACTGGGTAAGTAAAACTAGAAAACTTTATTTCTTTCTCAAAATCTCAACTGACTGATTGATAGCAACAGCAACCACAACCATCCACAAACAAACAACCAAAAGTACTCTGTGCAAACAACACACAAATTCAAATATTTTAAATCGTCACCACAGATAATATACTAGGGCCGCGTTCCGAATCAAGCTGATATCGTAGGGTTGCGTTCAGGGGCCTTACCATCAGCAAATAAGAAAGTTCAGTTCAAAAGCAGGCCTTAAACAGGACTGCTTAAGGCCTGCTTTCATACTAACTGTTGAGGTCATAGTACGAAAAGGTAAGGCAGTTCAATATAAGTCCTGCTTTATGAGCTCATAGTAAGGACCCTAGGGCCTTACTATGAGTACAAAAAACCAACTCCTAGGCCATCTGGCTGTATGGCTTTGACCTTCGCCTGTCCAAAAGGACGAATTACAACATTTACAACTACTATTTATTTAGTACTCTCACTCTCTTCTAGAGATGGGTCGTACTAGGTAAATTTGATACTAGGTGCACCTGTTCCTAGTCCGCCAAAATACTTGATCCAAATACCTATTCCACCTAGTCTACCTAGTAAGATTGGAGTTCATACTTTCCGGCTGCGTATAGTACGGGTTCACGATCACTCATAACGAGGTATTTTAATTATAATATCCGACAAAACGATCCATTTGTTTGTAATTTATATTACGAAATGTGGGCATCAAAAGTTTATGATTCGACTTCAGTAAGACTAAATAAAACTATTTTAAAGGATTTAAGTCACGTTTATTGTTATGGAATCTCGATAACTGGAATGTCTAAGGAAATGCAAAAAAATTCGAATTAATGAGATAATATTCAAAAATTTAGATTTAGAAAGGCGCGATTTCAAAGTATATTTTTTCAAGTAGTTGAGTTAAAGTTAAATAAAAATTCTTCTTAAGTGTTTTGGTAGGTACATATTTTTTAAACAAATTACATATCTATTATTGAAGTAAACTGTACAAACATCGAAAAGAAATCGTTATCTTCTTTTGATATGCAGATTTTTTATCAATAATTTTTTCAAGTTCAACATAACAATAAACATAACAACAACAATAAACAAACATAATAAACAAGGTACACAGCTGTGTTACTTAGAAAGTTTACTGGATGTATTCATATATTGCACGTGTTCAAGGCACAGACAATAGATTAGAAGCACCGAACATTTTCTATAGATTATTATTGTTATGAGTTCGGTGAATTCGAAGTTAAACGTCATGAACCTGCAAATACCTATCCGACTGATTATTTCGCTCTTTATTATAAATAACATTAAAGAATTGTTATCTTTCCTTCATACTTTTACAGGCTTAGGACTGTCAACTTAGGGAAACATCCAAATTTTAAATGTTTTGTCAGATTCGACACAGAACTTTTAAAACTTAATTGATTTTTACATATTTTACACTTGGCCATGTACTGGCCGATGTCTTTAAAGTGGTCCCAAGCTACACTAGTTACTTTTAGAGGCATATGTATTAAATACCTATCCTAAGTTCAGGTATTTTATTGTTAAACTAAAACTCACTCACTACTAAATGGAGAACAGATAGGTACCTACTAAACTACGTGCACTTTCCCGTATGATCCCGCACGCAATACTTCGTCCGTACTCGATCAGTGCTCGATCGATATGACGATCCTAGTCCTACGGCTACCTAGTCTCAGAGACTAGGTAGGACTAGCTAGTCTCTGGACTAGTCTGGAGATCGAGCTCAACGCGACGTGTGTGTGAGCGAGACGGCGAGACACCGGCGGGCGGGCGGGGCGAATCGAGCGAGCGAGCGCAAACCTTCCGTGAAATCCGCGATGACTCATAGCGTTACGTACGGATCTTTGGTCAGAACAACTGGGTATTTTTGAGGACTAGGTGGATCGAGTATTTTTTGATTTGGAATAGGTGCCGCCTAGTCTCGTAAAATACCTATTCCCGGGATCTGTTCTAGTATATACGCCTCACCTCTACTCTCTTCTCTATGCCTCTATGGTTCCATGGCAAAAAAAAAATCTTTTCCACGAGGTAGGTAGGTTGATTTTTGTGTTTTGATTATAAAAATAGACTAGGTAAATAGTAAAAAATATTTTCAAGGAAAACAACGCGCGTAGTTTTTTTCTCTTTTGTATTAGACATCACAGGTTTGTTGAAATGATTAGGCTTCTCTAGGTTTTTAATTTGCATTCTTGCATTTGCACGTTGCACCGGGTATCAAAGAGAATAATTTAATCTTTCACTACGTTCCGGGTATGTAATGTCGTAGGTTTGTTCTTCAATAATTTTCTTTCTCAGCGTGACTCAATCGTCGTTGCATTTTTTTCAGCAACCGGGGATGGAAATCATGAAGTAAAATTATAGCTATTTAATTATTGTTTGTGGGTGAGTAAAACTCTTTGTTATTGTTTCACAATAATTTTTAAAAATTACTTATTTTCCTATTTTTCAACCCTTTAACCTGACCAATTGGTCGTAGATTTGTGTTTTGGTTGAACTGTAACAAAAATTGGTCAGGCTTTTAATTTTTTAATAGAGATAATGTTGTGATAATTTTAATAAAACTTCAAAATTTACCCAGTTGTGGAGTAATTGAACCACAACAATGAACATTGGAGTGAGTGGCGAAGTGGCAGGGGAAGTGGCTCTAGTAGCAGATGATTTGAGCCGGGCTGTGGAACTGACATTAAACCCCGCCGTATCACATGATGCACGCAGTCAGGCCTATAATGCATGTGAAAGGTAATTATACTTTACCAATTCAAACTCTTCATAACAATAATACATAACATATCTTTTTTAATAGTTTCAGAAACAAAACCTTGAAGAAAGTTTTACTGATAACTATGTCAAACAATCAGCTGATCAAACACTCTTTCGGCCTTAGACTTAGACCCCATTTACATTATTCCAGTAAAAACAGTAGAAGTAGGTACAGTCATTATGTTGTGTGTTTGACGTTCATTTAAAATTAATGAACATGCCAGGCAATGTACTTCTACTAGAATGTTTTTACTGGAGTAATGTACATGGGGTTTTATTTATAAACAATGATTACACATAGTTTAACCAAAAATATGGCTTTGCAATTTTACTCCTTATGTTTGACGTCTCTAAAGTGTTAAACAAGTTAATTAACATCATATTGTTTACTTGTTGTATTTCACATACTGTAAAAATATTTTTATTATAGTTTCAAAGAAAATTCACCATGGTGTGCTCAAGCTGGGCTCCTGTTGGCCAGTGGGAGTCAGTATTCAGCTGTGGTCAAACACTTTGGCCTCCAACTTATGGAACATACTGTCAAGTACAGGTGGACTCAAATTACACAAGCTGAAAAAATATTTATCAAAGTATGTATGGATTTTAGAAGATAACCATTAATCACACTATAGCTACTTATCTGACTAAAAATGGCCTTCTCTGATGATATTGAGTAATTAAAATAATACACACGTTAGCTAGAATCAAAAAAACTATTAAAATTGAAAAAAAACTGACTAAAAGCTTCTACATAGGCGCCCTACTACCCACTACTAGCGCCGCCAATACATTTATTTTCATTACTCTTAAACCAAGTCAATATTTAAAAATGGTAACATCATGCCCTCTTAAATTGTATGTAATGTAGTAGGTATTTAATTTCAACCTACCTACCCATTGTGTACAAACTTTTGTTAATTATTGTGATGGAAAATGACCTCACTTTAAATGTGGAGCTCATTTTTCAATGTTGACGACTCTGTATGAAATATACAGGGAGAAAAAAGCAGCCTTTGACGAGTTTCTTGCCGGTTCTTCTCGTTACAAGGTCTCCCGCTTAGGGTTTGCGAACCGATGGCGTAGCTTCTTTGACATTCACAAGTGCTTGTAACAGCCTAGACTGAATAAATGATTTTTTAATTTTGATTTTGATTTGATTTTGTCTCTAATATTTTTGAATAACTCTACAACAGTTTTCATTCTTTCTGAAAGTTTTAAAATCCATTTTAGCTCAAAGTGGCTACTTTTGGCCACAATTATATGGTTTTTTTTCGATTCGGTTTTTCAAAATGGTGGTGATAAGTATATGAGTAAAAATCATATTTCGAAAATGTTACAAATGTCAGGTCTACAACTTAGTGTAAGTTAGGGGTTTATTACACAATTTTTTTTAATAATCAGGAAAATGCCATGAAATTACTATACATGGGAGGCTGGGAAATTGGACATCTCAATGATGCCCTAGCTCGAGTCATTGTGGAGATGATCAAGCGTGAATGGCCGCAGCAGTGGCCGACTTTACTTGCCGAACTAAGTGATGCGTGCGGTAGAGGCCATTTACATACTCAAATAGTTCTACATGTGTTTCTACGCCTAGTAGAAGATGTTGCTACACTTCAGGTAATGTAACCTATACATGATTTGAGTGGATGTCTAATTATAACTTTTATGTTTGAAATAATTTTTATACCATCTTAAATTGATCACTATTTATGAAAGTTGGTTTTTTAATTACTGTGACTCTAAATATCAGTTCATAATTATGTGTTTCTATGTTGGTTTAGACTTTGGAGCAGCATCAACGTCGCAAGGATATATACCAAGCACTGACCAGCAACATGTCAGAGATATTTGCATTTTTCATGCGTTTGATTGAGCTTCATGTTCAGGAGTTCAGAGAAAAGACTGCCGCTGGAGACTTCAATGCTGCTGCCAGCAATGGTCGTGTTGTTCAGGTATCAAACATTTCATTTTTTAACCGACTTCCAAAAAAGGAGGAGGTTCTATGTTCGTCTGTATATTTGTTTTTTTTTTTTGTGTATGTCCACCGATTACTCGAAGACGGCTGGACCGATTGAAATGATTCAAACGTTATTACATTAGGTACACTCCCAAGTTGGTCCCATTTTTTAAAATTTGGAAATCGGTTCAGTACTTTTCAAGTAAGGTCAGTGTGTGGAAGTCCGGCATACTTTTGTAATATTTAAGTTTAACTGAACTTATTAAACCAGATACGCTTTCTAAAGTGACTTGTGTCATCGGAAATTATAGGTAATGTATTAATTTACTTATATTGGTCTAAAAATAATATTAAATGTAATAATCTTTAGATTTATATGATATTTTTTAAAACTCGTCGTGTAGACGGACTTCCCATGCAGTTTGAGGTAAGTCCGTCTAGTACCAATATAACCATAACTAGTGAGGCTATATGAATGAAAACAGTTTCTAGCAGTGACGCAAAACAGGCGTTGAAATATGTGTTTTATTTCATTGTGCTTACGGTTTAGATTTCAATGATAATTCATTTTATTTTATTTTAAGGCAAGTCCGGCATAACTTTGGTGACAGTGGTTGCAAACATTTTCAACAAAATTATAACTATTTTTTTTTCCGTAAAATTAAATACTAAGTAAAAACATAAATCTTTATTTCAAATTGAACATAATAAGTAGTGACTGCAAAAATAACAATTACCTTCCCTCATTATCATTTAAGAGGTCATAAATTTTTCAACCATATTTTTTGCATAACTGTCAAATTTATTTAGTATTTAAATATGTCAACCTAGTTGTATTTTTTGTATAAGTATTTATCCCCTGTGTTTTGAGCTATAAAACAAAAAATTGACAGACAGACAAAAATGACATAATATACGTGCAGCTGATAAGGTTGACAATATCTGCAATCAAGGCAAGACCGGCATATGACGGACTTTCCTTATGCATGCTAGACGGACTTCCCAACTATTTACATTTTAAGGTTAGTATTTTGTGCATGTAATAATTATGAAATTCAAGCGATGTTAATGAATTCATCACCAGAAATAGGTATATGGATCACTAAATGGCTTACGTAATCACAGAAACTCCAAAAACTCTATTGATTTTCTATTTTTTTTATTTTTTTTCGAAGAGACGAACGCGAAAAAAAACTGATGACCGATTTCTTTCAACCTAATGATGTTAGCGACATCTATGTTTCTCAGTTCAAACTAGCTCCGTAATACTTTTTTAACGACCGAGGCATAAGAACCTAGTCCTTCAAAAATGGAAGTTATGGCCTCTAGATGGACTTGCCTCCCAGACGGACTTCCACACATTGACCTTAATTTTGAAAAAAGCACGAAAATAGTATGATTTTGTGTGAATTACCTCGATGATTGGTCGTATTACTTCTTTGTTTATGAACTGAATAAGATAATAACTTTTTTGTTGGAAGAGGGATATCTTAACCCGGCGAGCATGTGGTGGGGTGTGACATGCCCATGCTTTGCGCGAAGCCGTGTATTTTTCAAATTTGCCCCTCAATTGTTTTGTTGCTTCAAGTAGCTGGAGCCAATGTACTCCGCGGGGGGAGAGTGGCGTGACCGCAGGGTCGTGTCAACCGGCGCAGGAGCTACACCCGTGTAAACGTTCGTGGGGTGCGTCATACCCCGCCATATGCTCCGTGTTAGTTTTAACATATAACTACCTATAAATGCCAATTTATTAAACCAAGACTTAAGAATTAATTCGTATTTTGAAATATGGTTTATATTTAGTGTATAAAATAAAAAACAGTGTATATTTATATACTTTTATTGTATTATTTATCAAAAATACTAAAACTAAAATCAACTAATTCTTTAAAAAAATATGTTATTGAGGATCTGATATTCTTTAAGTTTTTTAAGTTGATTTTATATATCTTTTTAAAAATTAGTTGATTTTAGTTCCTTTTTCAGAAGTTCCTTTTTTTGTTTGTTTGTAAATGTTATGTTTTAGTATTTTTGATAAATAATACAATAAAAGTATATAAATATACAATGTTTTTTATTTTATACACTAAATATAAACCATATTTCAAAATACGAATAAATTCTTAAGTCTTGGTTTAATAAATTGGCATTTATAGGTAGTTATATGTTGGGGTTTGGCAAACCCCACCACATGCTCGGTGTAACTTTTTTCACCACATGCTCGCCGGGTTAAGTGTATTTTTTTAACCGACTTAAAAAAGGAGGTTCTCAGTTTGACCCGTATTTAAGTATGTTTCTCCGCGATTATCTTACGTTTGGCTGAGCCGATTTTTCTACATATATAATATACCTTACCTACAAGGTATGGGGCTGGAGTACAAATTCCTTTTTTTATTCTAAAAGCCCCACCCGACTTCAATAGACGTATTTTTATTATAACGAATATTATTTCTTGCTTTTTAGAGGTAGGTTTTTTGAAGTCGGTTTTTTTATCCACAATGGGATAGTGCTTGGCCCTCACCTCACCTGATGTTAAATGACAATAAGGCCGACAGTATAAACACATTACACCTGGAATCCTCACCACTGAGGAACTGGCTATATTTCCTCTAACTGCTGGAACAACGATTTTTAAATTGTTGTTATGGTACCAGACTTAGGGCTGATTTTTCAATGCCTAGATAGAGCTTTATCCGTTTGATAGCGTATTATACTGCCAATTTGAAAATGCTTGTCATTCATTTCTCTGTCACATTTATTAATGACTTATTAGATTTGGTTAATATTTAAACTGACTGATATCTGTTATCTGAGGATTGAAAAACCTGCCCTTAGGTAAGATTGTGGTAGCTAACCAGAAGGTTTTGAAATAAGTCCTACCACTGGCCAAACCGAGTACAAATTGTACCCCCTACCTGGGAATCCTGAGACCCTCGAGGACCCCTGAGTCTTACATGTGTGGGATCACCACTAGACCACAGAGGTGGCTAAAGTTTGAAGATTTTTTTCCAGATATACCTATTTATTAAATAATATCTTGAAAAATATAAAAACCTCTGCATTTTGTACCGCCACCCCCCCTTTCCTGCGTATTGTACTTTAAATTTACTGGAGTAAAATGATAGGTCTTGTGATCCCACTTCTGTTGTGTTTGACAGGTCGTCCTACTAACACTGACTGGTTTCGTGGAATGGGTGTCGACCAACCATGTAGTGATGAACAATGGGCGACTGCTGCAGATCCTGTGCGTCCTATTGCAGGATGATTCATTCCAGCTACCTGCAGCTGAGTGCTTGCTGCAAGTAGTCAACAGAAAGGGATCTGTGAGTTACTCAAGTCTTTTGTATTAATGCATTTAACGGTGAAAGATCTTTTCAAAATTTACAACTCTGCTTTTGTAATTCCAACTTGATTATAACTTTTAAATGTTGTATATGAAAAACTTAAAACTGTCATTCCTTGTTTTATTTATTATGGCAAACCCTTGTAAAACATGGAAAATTGTTTCAGACAAAGGAGCGAAAACCTCTAATGATATTATTTAGTGAAGATGCAATCTCATGTATCCACCGTGCTGCCCTTAACAGCATTAATGTCGTGGATGAAAAACATTACTTGTTCCTAAAGAAACTCTCACAGGTAAGATAATTAATATACTAGAAAAAATCTACTCACCCATAGCATCTCGGGCGGGACTCGAACCCACACCTTTGGGATTCCAGCCCAATGCACTGACCAATTATGCTACCAAGTCGCCAATGAGATTGGCGAAATTTTCTAGTACTTTTTACTTTTGTAAGCCAGCGTTCGAATCACATCACAGGTAGCCCCCGGCACATAACTTGGCAAGACAAAATTGAGACAAAAGATGCGCAGTAGCTACAAACACTAAACTCGGCGCATCTTTTGTCTCATCTTTGTCTTGCTAAGTTAGACAAAGATGAGATTTTAAAGTGTGACTAATGACTGCTTGGTGCTACTGCTGATAAAGTCGTTAACGTTGCATAGACAATTAGACAACTGTTATAATAAGTCACTTTTCGTCACTCGAGTGTTAATAGGGCTATGTTTAATCAATATCTATATGTGGAAACTTGTAAATGGCCTTCTGTATCTATATATAAATTTATTAGTAATATAGCTGTAAGTGTATGCTATAAGTGTGTAAGTAAAACTATAAAATAAAATAACAGCAGCCTCTACGTTGCAACGCGAGCAGCGTGGATCCATGCCCGTGCTACTAGAGATCGTGCTCGTGCTGACAGCGCATCTTTCGCTGACGTTTTTCAGAGAACAATTCCGACATTCAGGTGTTAGTAGGACTATCACAGCTGCAGTGTTAGTGGAGCAACGCGAGCAACGTAGATGCTTGAATGCCGGTGCTACTAGAGACCGTGCTCGTGCTGACAGCGCATCCTTCGGCTGTCGTTGTACAGACAACAATTCTGACAACTCCCTTTTCCCCCACTCAGGTGTTAGTGGGGCTCTCACAGCAGCTCACGTCGATGTGGAGCAACGCGAGCAACGTAGATGCTTGGATGCCGGTGCTACTAGAGACCGTGCTCGTGCTAACAGCGCATCCTTCGCTAACGTTGGCGCAGGCGGCTAACGCAGTTTGGCTCGCGCTTTTGAAGCACGAGCACGCCGCTCGCACGTCGCACGTGCTCGCAGTGCTGCCAAGATGGCTGCACGCTGCCGCGCCTAAAGTGCTTAAGGTATGTTTTTAATCGTAATTGCTAAAATAATACAGCGTATGGTGGAATAATAAATTGAACATATATGAACTCTGTCTGTAAACTGATGGTAAGTGTCATTCTTAAGAGTTATTTAGGTAAGGAAGGCTTGTGCATGCACCGCTTTCATAGTGTCGCTATTTTTCGGGACGATCCCGGCTGGGTGTTTTTTTTTTAAATAAATCTTTCTTTATTGTGCCAGGTCTGGGTTTTTTTGCTGCTGTCGTTGTTTTCGATTTCCATAAACGTGGATTAGCTACTTAATTTTGAATTTGAGCAATGTGAAGAGATTAAAAATAATAATAAAAAATCAGTTAAGTTTTCTTGAAAATTCCTTGTTTTCACTCAGGTCACATAT
Organism: Agriphila straminella; assembly: GCA_950108535.1. NCBI lineage: Eukaryota > Metazoa > Arthropoda > Insecta > Lepidoptera > Crambidae > Agriphila > Agriphila straminella. The sequence goes on along the minus strand of OX467311.1, from coordinate 15,453,847 downwards.
CCGACGTCGCGAGCGACCGGCGCGAACGACGCAGTCACATACGCTTGTATGGACTACGACAGTGACCAAGAGTTTGCCATATTTTTCAATCGTTGCAGGACCGAAATATTGGACAGTTTTAGGTTAGTGCACTGCTCAATTTACATAGTTTTCTGAATATTCTCTACCTTAGCTGATTTTAAGAAAATTTGTGGATATGTCTGAAATGATCTTTTACAGAGGTTACGTTATTTTGTTGATTTAGGTTAGTTATCAACATTTATTTAAGATCCGATCGACTCGATCGAATTTATGGCTACTGACCGATATAAACGAATGGAAATCAAATAACCTTACTTAAAAATTAAATTCCTTCTAAGCGTTTTATTTTCATTCAAGACTTTTAGCTGATTAAATCTATCAGATTTTCGGATGCCTAGCAAATCAAATAAACGCTGCGTGGCGCGGGTCGTCCGCTGCGGGCGCCGGGCGCCACCCGTTTCACACAGCGCACGCCTCATATTGTGATTATGTACGCAGGCATTGCATGAGCTGCGCGCCTCTAGTGACGTGGGCGTACGTGGAGCAGTGGACGCGCGCGGCGCTCGACAAGGTGGACTCCTGCCCGCCGCAGCTTGAGCCCACGCACCCGCTGCACGTCGAGTGGGAGGCGCTCTCGCAGGTGACTAGTGCTGTGAGATGTATGCACGAGCTGCGCGCCGCTAGTGACGTGGGCGTACGTGGAGCACGTGGGGGGGCCGCAGCTGCTGCTATCGTTACTGCTCCCGCTCATATAAACATGTTGTTGGGTCAGGTGCTGGACGTGGTGCTGTCGCGGCTGCTGCAGGCGGAGCCGCGGCCCGGCGTGGTGGGGGGGCTGCAGCTGCTGCAGCGCTGCGTGGCGGCCGAGCCGCGAGCGCCGCTGCTGCTATCATTGCTGCTCTCGCTCATATCCGCGCTCTTCGTGTTCCTCAGCTGCGCGTACAGCCAGCTCGCCGGTAAGACGATTTAAACAAGAACACTATAATATTAATTGCGAAATTGTTGTTATTGATTTTACTAAAGTTAATGCAAATACTAATGTGTCCGATATAATTTGTACAGGTCCCGGTGTAGGGGTAGCGGGGGCGGACTTACTCCCGCGCGTTCTCGACAAGATATTCGCCGCGTTAGTGTACGAGGGCGTGCCGCCGGACGACCGCCGCTCGCGGGCGGTCAAGAACGTGCGCCGGCACGCCGCGGGGCTGCTCGTCAAGTTGGGCTCTAAGGTAACTAACGTTTCATCTTCATAATTCGGTCTGCTTCTGTCTGCTTGTACTAAGGGCGTCGTATATTTATATATATATATTTTTTCTCTGTTTGATGTTATCAATATGTATGGCACTTCTTACTCAAAACATAAAACTAATAGGCAAGTAAACCTTGTTTTGATTTCTCTTTTTTTATTGCAATCATTTTGCTTTCTATAGTCAGTAGTTTTTGTAAGTAAAGGCCTATGAAAAGCTTTTGGATATTAGTTTTCAATTCAGTGCCTTAGGATGGGTAGCCTAAGTATGTCATGCTCTCTTTAATCATTTCTGCGGTGGTGTCGTGTGGGGCGGGTCGTTACGTTCCCTCAAATATGGTTGAGCGAAGCGATGGCTGGTCCACGCGTCATGCTCGTGAACGGGTGCTGCCAGTGGGAATGGGTCTGCTTCTGAGTACCTATCTTAACGCATATTGAATTGTAAGAATTGCGTTTTTTTTATTGTTATTTTTTATGTCTTGTATCAAGTGTTTTTTGGTAAATTTTGCCTACTTAGGTGCACTTTCGAGTAGCAGACATAGTGATTACTGATTTCTCAACTAGTTGAAAGTTATTTACTCTCACAATTACCTATCCGATATGTAGTAGGTATTTAATTTCAACCTACCTACCCATTGTGTGCAAACTTTTGTTAATTATTGTGATGGAAAATGACCACACTGTAAATGTGGAGCTCATTTTTCAATGTTGACGACTCTGTATGAAATATACAGGGAGAAAAAAGCAGCCCTTGACGAGTTTCTTGCCGGTTCTTCTCGTTACAAGGTCTCCCGCTCAGGGTTTGCGAACCGATGGCGTAGCTTCTTTGACATTCACAAGTGCTTGTAACAGCCTAGACTGAATAAATGTTTTTTTGATTTTGATTTTATCGACCGCACGACACCCACTGCTGGGTATAGGCCGCCCCCAAGGATCTCCACGACGATCGGTCCTGAGCTGCCCGCATCCAGCAGCGCACTGCGACCTTCACGTCGGTCCACCTTGTCGGGGGCCTTCCCACGGAGCGCCGTCCGGTGCGCGGTCGCCATTCCAGAACCGCCCCGCCCCACATTGGTTCTTCTCGCTATGTGTCCAGCCCACTGCCACTTCAGCGGAGCTATACTTCGAGCGATGTCAGTTACTTTAGTTCGCCTGCGGAAATCCTCATTTTAAACTAACTAACGTTTACTACGGCCCCCGACAAGGTGGACCGACGATCTGGTGAAGGTCGCGGGAAGCCGCTGGATGCGGGCAGCGCAGGACCGATCGTCGTGGAGATCCTCAGGGGAGGCCTATACCCAGCAGTGGGTGTCGTGCGGCTGATATGATGATGATGATGAACGTTTACTTAACTTATATTTAGACTGTGCATAACGGTGTTGATTAGGACAAACATTAGTATTCCTCAATCTTTTTAGTTTGTTGTCCCGAATAAATTAAATAAATAAACTTTGATTGTCGTAAGGCAATCTTTACTGATACAAATAAATGAAACAAAATTTCAATTGACTTGTTGTTTTCTTTTTGCTGTTTAGTACCCGCTACTGCTGCTGCCCGTGTTCCCGCGTCTACACGACATGTGTCGGTCGGCGATGGAGCGCGCAGACCTCAGCGCGGTGGAGAGCGTCACTCTGCAGGAAGCGTTACTGCTGGTCTCCAACCACTTCTGCTGCTATGAGCGACAGAGTGCGTTAGTCGCGCAGGTGAGAGACGCTCTGATAATTAGTATTTAGACAAAATTCTTGATAAAGCTGCTACCTTTGTATTCTGCTAGTGAAGTATCTCCGATGAATCTCATTCTCGTAAGTCCTCATAAATATTGTTCTCCGAATCTGAAATATATCTCATGTTTACAGACCCAGAAAAATATCTTTCTACCGCAGAATATTCTTATTTTATTTTATTTTATTTATTCAGGAAATATACAGTCATATACAAGTTTTACATGGTTATAATAGTTCTTGTTGTTTTATTTTATTTATTTTGTTTTTTAAGTCGGGTCGTTATAAACTTGACTGTCTATATAAAACATCGAAACGTTATCACATTAGTCATGTTTAGAGTGGATTCCGTATGAGGATTTAGTAAAATAAAGTGCTTCGTGTCGGAACAGGTATTAGGCGACTGCAGCTCACGCTGGGCGGAGCTGGGGCCGCAGATCTCGAGCGCGGCGTCGCTGGCGCGGCTGGTGGGGCTCGACGCGCCGCCCGCCGCCGCCGCCGACGGGGACGCGGGCCGCGCGCGCCGCACGCTGCTGCACGCGCTCACGCTGCTGCTCGGCGTCGTCAAGCGCACGCAGCTGCCCGCCGACCCCGACAAGTGAGTACTACACACTGCCGCGCGCCGCACGCTGCTGCTCGGCGTCGTCAAGCGCACGCAGCTGCCCGCCGACCCCGACAAGTGAGTACTACACACTGCCGCGCGCCGCACGCTGCTGCTCGGCGTCGTCAAGCGCACGCAGCTGCCCGCCGACCCCGACAAGTGAGTACTACACACTGCCGCACGCTGCTGCACGCGCTCACGCTGCTGCTCGGCGTCGTCAAGCGCACGCAGCTGCCCGCCGACCCCGACAAGTGAGTACTACACACTGCCGCGCGCCGCACGCTGCTGCACGCGCTCACGCTGCTGCTCGGCGTCGTCAAGCGCACGCAGCTGCCCGCCGACCCCGACAAGTGAGTACTACACACTGCCGCACGCTGCTGCACGCGCTCACGCTGCTGCTCGGCGTCGTCAAGCGCACGCAGCTGCCCGCCGACCCCGACAAGTGAGTACTACACACTGCCGCGCGCCGCACGCTGCTGCACGCGCTCACGCTGCTGCTCGGCGTCGTCAAGCGCACGCAGCTGCCCGCCGACCCCGACAAGTGAGTACTACACACTGCCGCGCGCCGCACGCTGCTGCACGCGCTCACGCTGCTGCTCGGCGTCGTCAAGCGCACGCAGCTGCCCGCCGACCCCGACAAGTGAGTACTACACACTGCCGCGCGCGCCGCACGCTGCTGCACGCGCTCACGCTGCTGCTCGGCGTCGTCAAGCGCACGCAGCTGCCCGCCGACCCCGACAAGTGAGTACTACACACTGCCGCGCGCCGCACGCTGCTGCACGCGCTCACGCTGCTGCTCGGCGTCGTCAAGCGCACGCAGCTGCCCGCCGACCCCGACAAGTGAGTACTACACACTGCCGCGCGCCGCACGCTGCTGCACGCGCTCACGCTGCTGCTCGGCGTCGTCAAGCGCACGCAGCTGCCCGCCGACCCCGACAAGTGAGTACTACACACTGCCGCGCGCCGCACGCTGCTGCACGCGCTCACGCTGCTGCTCGGCGTCGTCAAGCGCACGCAGCTGCCCGCCGACCCCGACAAGTGAGTACTACACACTGCCGCGCGCGCCGCACGCTGCTGCACGCGCTCACGCTGCTGCTCGGCGTCGTCAAGCGCACGCAGCTGCCCGCCGACCCCGACAAGTGAGTACTACACACTGCCGCGCGCCGTACGCTAATGCACGCGCTCACGCTGCTGCTCGGCGTCGTCAAGCGCACGCAGCTGCCCGCCGACCCCGACAAGTGAGTACTACACACTGCCGCGCGCCGTACGCTAATGCACGCGCTCACGCTGCTGCTCGGCGTCGTCAAGCGCACGCAGCTGCCCGCCGACCCCGACAAGTGAGTACTACACACTGCCGCGCGCCGTACGCTAATGCACGCGCTCACGCTGCTGCTCGGCGTCGTCAAGCGCACGCAGCTGCCCGCCGACCCCGACAAGTGAGTACTACACACTGCCGCGCGCGCCGCACGCTGCTGCACGCGCTCACGCTGCTGCTCGGCGTCGTCAAGCGCACGCAGCTGCCCGCCGACCCCGACAAGTGAGTACTACACACTGCCGCACGCTGCTGCACGCGCTCACGCTGCTGCTCGGCGTCGTCAAGCGCACGCAGCTGCCCGCCGACCCCGACAAGTGAGTACTACACACTGCCGCGCGCCGCACGCTGCTGCACGCGCTCACGCTGCTGCTCGGCGTCGTCAAGCGCACGCAGCTGCCCGCCGACCCCGACAAGTGAGTACTACACACTGCCGCACGCTGCTGCACGCGCTCACGCTGCTGCTCGGCGTCGTCAAGCGCACGCAGCTGCCCGCCGACCCCGACAAGTGAGTACTACACACTGCCGCGCGCCGTACGCTAATGCACGCGCTCACGCTGCTGCTCGGCGTCGTCAAGCGCACGCAGCTGCCCGCCGACCCCGACAAGTGAGTACTACACACTGCCGCGCGCCGCACGCTGCTGCACGCGCTCACGCTGCTGCTCGGCGTCGTCAAGCGCACGCAGCTGCCCGCCGACCCCGACAAGTGAGTACTACACACTGCCGCGCGCCGTACGCTAATGCACGCGCTCACGCTGCTGCTCGGCGTCGTCAAGCGCACGCAGCTGCCCGCCGACCCCGACAAGTGAGTACTACACACTGCCGCGCGCCGTACGCTAATGCACGCGCTCACGCTGCTGCTCGGCGTCGTCAAGCGCACGCAGCTGCCCGCCGACCCCGACAAGTGAGTACTACACACTGCCGCGCGCCGCACGCTGCTGCACGCGCTCACGCTGCTGCTCGGCGTCGTCAAGCGCACGCAGCTGCCCGCCGACCCCGACAAGTGAGTACTACACACTGCCGCGCGCCGCACGCTGCTGCTCGGCGTCGTCAAGCGCACGCAGCTGCCCGCCGACCCCGACAAGTGAGTACTACACACTGCCGCGCGCAAGTTTTACGTCTTCAAGTGCGTTCCAAATAGCTGTATGTGTGATAGAGTCGAAAGCCTTTTTATAGTCAACAAAGGCAAGGTAGAGTGGTCTTCGAAATGTTTTGTATTTCTCCATTATCTGCTCCAGGACCTGAATATGATCTGTTGTTGAATAGCCCTTCCGGAAGCCTGCTTGTTCTACTGGTTGCTTTTCGTCAATTGTAGGAGCTATTCGAAGAAGAATACACGACGAGGAAAGCTTATATAGACTTGGTAATAGACTGATCGGGCGATAGTTTTCTATGTTGTTTGGATCACCTTTTTTATGCAGTAAAATTATATTTGATGTAGTCCATTGTTCCGGCACTCTTTCTTCTTTCATAATGAGGTTAAATAAATATGTTATAACGGGCACTAACAGGAAGCTTGCCAGCTTAATCGCTTCGTTTGGGATCCCGTCGGGACCTGGGGATTTTTCAGATTTTAGTTTCTTTATTTGTTGGTCAACCGCGGTTTCGTTCCAGTCACCAACAGGTTCCATTTCATTGCTTTGAGTATGGCTATAACTTGTTAGATCTGCGTCTTCATGGTCATAAAGTTTTTTGTAGAATTTTGTCGCTATTTCTAATATTTTAGGTCTTTCAGTAGTGCACTCAGCGCTACCTTTCAAGCTTGTGATCCAAGTTTTGTGGGGGTTTAATTCTCTATAACTTCTTTTGCAGCTTCCTCTTTCGGTTAAATGTCTGTCTAATATTTTTGATCTGTACTTTTTATAGTCTCTCTTAATACTCTTGTTTGTTTCTTTATAAATAGAGCTAAGTTCTGTTTTGACTTCGGTAGATTTTGGTTTCACATTTAAAAGTTCATGCCGTCTCTTTATTAATGATATGGATTTTTCGCTAAGTATGTCTCTTGTTTTGTTATTATTCTTGTTTTTCTCTATTGCCATACTATCTTTAATACATTTCTCTAGTTTATTATATAATGTTTGTGCTGTGTCCGAGTCACTTGCTTCTATATATTTAATATTTTCTTTTAGATTAGTTATGTAGGTATTGATTTCCATCTCAGTTTTAAACGTACATGTTGAGCCTTTATAGTGTTTTCTGCTCTTTTTTCTTTGCTCTGGTGATATTTTCGCTCTAACAAGCCTTTGATCTGATGGACACTGTACGTTATTTAGAACCTCTACATCTTGGAATCGTTTTGGGAAGTTTGTAAGAAAATAATCGATTTCATTCTTTGTTTTGTGATCAGGTGATCTCCACGTCCATTTTCGAGAAGGCTTTTTCTTAAAAAAGGTGTTCATGATGGACAACTTGTTTTCCTGTGCATATCTTATAAGCATTTCGCCCCTAGGACTCGTAGTTCCAAGGCCAAATTTGCCTACGAATATATTTCGGTCTTGTGATGGTTTTCCAACTTTTGCATTAAAATCGCCCATGATAATTTTGTTTTCACCTGCTGCGTCGTATGCTTTTTGTAGGACCTCATAGAATAGTTCTATTTCTGATAAATTTGACTGTTCAGTGGGTGCATATATTTGGATTATAGAAATTGCTTGATCTTCGAACTCTACATCCAATAATGCTACTCTATCTGAAAATCCTATAAAGTTCTTTATGGAATATTTAAGCTTCTTCTTTATTAGGAAACCGATCCCATAGAGTCCCTTTATTATACCATTATAACAAAAAACAAAGTCGTCGTATTCTGTTATTTCATATCCTGCTCTTCTTATTTTCGATAATCCAATGATATCATACTTTATATTATTTAGTGCGTTCATTAATTCTATTAACTTTTCGGGACTTGCCAATGATTTCACGTTGTATGTACCAATATGTAGAGTTTTAGTATGTTTCACCTTTGGGTCTGGTTTAATTTGGGATGGGGGTTTTTGGTCATACTTAATACATTGTTTTAATTGCCAGAGCGTCACGCGGCGGCTTCAGCGCGGGCGTGACCGCCTCGGGCAACCCCATCTGGCGCAACCCGTGCAGCTCGCACGTGCTGCCGCTGTTCCCGCACGCGCTGGCGCTGTGCCGCGCGCTGCACGAGCTGCACGCGGACGGTGCGCGCGGCCTGCGCCACCCGGGGCACGCGCGAGCGTTGGCTGCATCTGCTGCTGAGCGCCGCAATTTGTTAGGGCTGCCGGGCGCGCGTGATCACGACACGGCGCAACCGCCAGCTGATCGCATGCAGAACTACCTGCACACGCTGCACGACAACGTAAGTACTGCCCTGTACAGTGTGTAGTAGCACCGCCACCTGCTGGGGCTGCCGGGCGCGATACACTGACATTAAGATTACTAATTATGGTTGGCCGCATCTACAACCGCATCGTGCGCTTAAATTCAACACTTTTCCTATCTAATTATCTACACACAAGTGTCTCATTACGATAACTTATTCATGCGTGTTTAATTCAGGTGTGCCACCTGGTAGGCGCGGCGGCGACGACGCTCGGGCGGGAGCTGTACGCCGTGCCCGGCCTCGCCAGCTTCCTGGCGGACTCGCTGCTGCACGGGCTCGAGTGGCTGCCCGACCACTGGCTGCGGCCCATCGTGCGCAACGCGCTCAAGCCGCTGCTGCACCACTGCCCGCCCGCGCACTACCACACAGTGGCACTGCCGCTGCTGCTACTGTACGCGCCGTTCAGTGAGTAGTGCAGTGCTGCTAGTATAGATAGTGGCGCCCGACCACTGGCTGCGGCCCATCGTGCGCAACGCGCTCAAGCCGCTGCTGCACCACTGCCCGCCCGCGCACTACCACACAGTGGCACTGCCGCTGCTGCTACTGTACGCGCCGTTCAGTGAGTAGTGCAGTGCTGCTAGTATAGATAGTGGCGCCCGACCACTGGCTGCGGCCCATCGTGCGCAACGCGCTCAAGCCGCTGCTGCACCACTGCCCGCCCGCGCACTACCACACAGTGGCACTGCCGCTGCTGCTACTGTACGCGCCGTTCAGTGAGTAGTGCAGTGCTGCTAGTATAGATAGTGGCGCCCGACCACTGGCTGCGGCCCATCGTGCGCAACGCGCTCAAGCCGCTGCTGCACCACTGCCCGCCCGCGCACTACCACACAGTGGCACTGCCGCTGCTGCTACTGTACGCGCCGTTCAGTGAGTAGTGCAGTGCTGCTAGTATAGATAGTGGCGCCCGACCACTGGCTGCGGCCCATCGTGCGCAACGCGCTCAAGCCGCTGCTGCACCACTGCCCGCCCGCGCACTACCACACAGTGGCACTGCCGCTGCTGCTACTGTACGCGCCGTTCAGTGAGTAGTGCAGTGCTGCTAGTATAGATAGTGGCGCCCGACCACTGGCTGCGGCCCATCGTGCGCAACGCGCTCAAGCCGCTGCTGCACCACTGCCCGCCCGCGCACTACCACACAGTGGCACTGCCGCTGCTGCTACTGTACGCGCCGTTCAGTGAGTAGTGCAGTGCTGCTAGTATAGATAGTGGCGCCCGACCACTGGCTGCGGCCCATCGTGCGCAACGCGCTCAAGCCGCTGCTGCACCACTGCCCGCCCGCGCACTACCACACAGTGGCACTGCCGCTGCTGCTACTGTACGCGCCGTTCAGTGAGTAGTGCAGTGCTGCTAGTATAGATAGTGGCGCCCGACCACTGGCTGCGGCCCATCGTGCGCAACGCGCTCAAGCCGCTGCTGCACCACTGCCCGCCCGCGCACTACCACACAGTGGCACTGCCGCTGCTGCTACTGTACGCGCCGTTCAGTGAGTAGTGCAGTGCTGCTAGTATAGATAGTGGCGCCCGACCACTGGCTGCGGCCCATCGTGCGCAACGCGCTCAAGCCGCTGCTGCACCACTGCCCGCCCGCGCACTACCACACAGTGGCACTGCCGCTGCTGCTACTGTACGCGCCGTTCAGTGAGTAGTGCAGTGCTGCTAGTATAGATAGTGGCGCCCGACCACTGGCTGCGGCCCATCGTGCGCAACGCGCTCAAGCCGCTGCTGCACCACTGCCCGCCCGCGCACTACCACACAGTGGCACTGCCGCTGCTGCTACTGTACGCGCCGTTCAGTGAGTAGTGCAGTGCTGCTAGTATAGATAGTGGCGCCCGACCACTGGCTGCGGCCCATCGTGCGCAACGCGCTCAAGCCGCTGCTGCACCACTGCCCGCCCGCGCACTACCACACAGTGGCACTGCCGCTGCTGCTACTGTACGCGCCGTTCAGTGAGTAGTGCAGTGCTGCTAGTATAGATAGTGGCGCCCGACCACTGGCTGCGGCCCATCGTGCGCAACGCGCTCAAGCCGCTGCTGCACCACTGCCCGCCCGCGCACTACCACACAGTGGCACTGCCGCTGCTGCTACTGTACGCGCCGTTCAGTGAGTAGTGCAGTGCTGCTAGTATAGATAGTGGCGCCCGACCACTGGCTGCGGCCCATCGTGCGCAACGCGCTCAAGCCGCTGCTGCACCACTGCCCGCCCGCGCACTACCACACAGTGGCACTGCCGCTGCTGCTACTGTACGCGCCGTTCAGTGAGTAGTGCAGTGCTGCTAGTATAGATAGTGGCGCCCGACCACTGGCTGCGGCCCATCGTGCGCAACGCGCTCAAGCCGCTGCTGCACCACTGCCCGCCCGCGCACTACCACACAGTGGCACTGCCGCTGCTGCTACTGTACGCGCCGTTCAGTGAGTAGTGCAGTGCTGCTAGTATAGATAGTGGCGCCCGACCACTGGCTGCGGCCCATCGTGCGCAACGCGCTCAAGCCGCTGCTGCACCACTGCCCGCCCGCGCACTACCACACAGTGGCACTGCCGCTGCTGCTACTGTACGCGCCGTTCAGTGAGTAGTGCAGTGCTGCTAGTATAGATAGTGGCGCCCGACCACTGGCTGCGGCCCATCGTGCGCAACGCGCTCAAGCCGCTGCTGCACCACTGCCCGCCCGCGCACTACCACACAGTGGCACTGCCGCTGCTGCTACTGTACGCGCCGTTCAGTGAGTAGTGCAGTGCTGCTAGTATAGATAGTGGCGCCCGACCACTGGCTGCGGCCCATCGTGCGCAACGCGCTCAAGCCGCTGCTGCACCACTGCCCGCCCGCGCACTACCACACAGTGGCACTGCCGCTGCTGCTACTGTACGCGCCGTTCAGTGAGTAGTGCAGTGCTGCTAGTATAGATAGTGGCGCCCGACCACTGGCTGCGGCCCATCGTGCGCAACGCGCTCAAGCCGCTGCTGCACCACTGCCCGCCCGCGCACTACCACACAGTGGCACTGCCGCTGCTGCTACTGTACGCGCCGTTCAGTGAGTAGTGCAGTGCTGCTAGTATAGATAGTGGCGCCCGACCACTGGCTGCGGCCCATCGTGCGCAACGCGCTCAAGCCGCTGCTGCACCACTGCCCGCCCGCGCACTACCACACAGTGGCACTGCCGCTGCTGCTACTGTACGCGCCGTTCAGTGAGTAGTGCAGTGCTGCTAGTATAGATAGTGGCGCCCGACCACTGGCTGCGGCCCATCGTGCGCAACGCGCTCAAGCCGCTGCTGCACCACTGCCCGCCCGCGCACTACCACACAGTGGCACTGCCGCTGCTGCTACTGTACGCGCCGTTCAGTGAGTAGTGCAGTGCTGCTAGTATAGATAGTGGCGCCCGACCACTGGCTGCGGCCCATCGTGCGCAACGCGCTCAAGCCGCTGCTGCACCACTGCCCGCCCGCGCACTACCACACAGTGGCACTGCCGCTGCTGCTACTGTACGCGCCGTTCAGTGAGTAGTGCAGTGCTGCTAGTATAGATAGTGGCGCCCGACCACTGGCTGCGGCCCATCGTGCGCAACGCGCTCAAGCCGCTGCTGCACCACTGCCCGCCCGCGCACTACCACACAGTGGCACTGCCGCTGCTGCTACTGTACGCGCCGTTCAGTGAGTAGTGCAGTGCTGCTAGTATAGATAGTGGCGCCCGACCACTGGCTGCGGCCCATCGTGCGCAACGCGCTCAAGCCGCTGCTGCACCACTGCCCGCCCGCGCACTACCACACAGTGGCACTGCCGCTGCTGCTACTGTACGCGCCGTTCAGTGAGTAGTGCAGTGCTGCTAGTATAGATAGTGGCGCCCGACCACTGGCTGCGGCCCATCGTGCGCAACGCGCTCAAGCCGCTGCTGCACCACTGCCCGCCCGCGCACTACCACACAGTGGCACTGCCGCTGCTGCTACTGTACGCGCCGTTCAGTGAGTAGTGCAGTGCTGCTAGTATAGATAGTGGCGCCCGACCACTGGCTGCGGCCCATCGTGCGCAACGCGCTCAAGCCGCTGCTGCACCACTGCCCGCCCGCGCACTACCACACAGTGGCACTGCCGCTGCTGCTACTGTACGCGCCGTTCAGTGAGTAGTGCAGTGCTGCTAGTATAGATAGTGGCGCCCGACCACTGGCTGCGGCCCATCGTGCGCAACGCGCTCAAGCCGCTGCTGCACCACTGCCCGCCCGCGCACTACCACACAGTGGCACTGCCGCTGCTGCTACTGTACGCGCCGTTCAGTGAGTAGTGCAGTGCTGCTAGTATAGATAGTGGCGCCCGACCACTGGCTGCGGCCCATCGTGCGCAACGCGCTCAAGCCGCTGCTGCACCACTGCCCGCCCGCGCACTACCACACAGTGGCACTGCCGCTGCTGCTACTGTACGCGCCGTTCAGTGAGTAGTGCAGTGCTGCTAGTATAGATAGTGGCGCCCGACCACTGGCTGCGGCCCATCGTGCGCAACGCGCTCAAGCCGCTGCTGCACCACTGCCCGCCCGCGCACTACCACACAGTGGCACTGCCGCTGCTGCTACTGTACGCGCCGTTCAGTGAGTAGTGCAGTGCTGCTAGTATAGATAGTGGCGCCCGACCACTGGCTGCGGCCCATCGTGCGCAACGCGCTCAAGCCGCTGCTGCACCACTGCCCGCCCGCGCACTACCACACAGTGGCACTGCCGCTGCTGCTACTGTACGCGCCGTTCAGTGAGTAGTGCAGTGCTGCTAGTATAGATAGTGGCGCCCGACCACTGGCTGCGGCCCATCGTGCGCAACGCGCTCAAGCCGCTGCTGCACCACTGCCCGCCCGCGCACTACCACACAGTGGCACTGCCGCTGCTGCTACTGTACGCGCCGTTCAGTGAGTAGTGCAGTGCTGCTAGTATAGATAGTGGCGCCCGACCACTGGCTGCGGCCCATCGTGCGCAACGCGCTCAAGCCGCTGCTGCACCACTGCCCGCCCGCGCACTACCACACAGTGTTATGTTATGCTGTGGTGCTAACTAACATTCAGCAAAACGAAGCGCAATCAAAACTGAAAAGAATCGCCGACTTTTTTTTAACAGAAGTATCAATCGCAAAATCTTAAGACGGACGATCGATGCGACGAAACACATTTTTCGATCACATTGTAAATATCTTCTTTTATTTTATTTTATTTTAATTATTCGGAAGACCAACAGCTAAATTTAATACAGTAGGAAGCTAATTCAAAATTACAATGTTATTAATTTTGTTTGTCATTATTTTGGAAGATTCATTGATATCCCACATTGAAGGAAACTAAAAAAGGGAAATGATATAATATAATACTGTGATCTTTTTCTAGTGTTGAAACACCTATCAAAACGGTGGGAATACATCACATCTCTATACGAATCTGGCAAGTTGGAGGAGGAAGGCGGAAGCGAGTCACAAGAAGTACTTGAAGATATGCTCGTCAGGCATCTCACCAGAGAGCATTTAGAAGTACTCAAGGTGAGCTTTGTAGTCTAATTAGTCAGTTAATTTTAGTTAAGTCCGTAAAACTTTTTTGTAGTTTACCTAAGGTACAGTAAAATTTGCAGCGTGGCCAGTGCTCATTTGAGATTTTATCAAGTTCTATAATCAACTAAATATTTTTTTTTCCAGAATAGAAAATTATAAAAATATTCATTTGACATTAGGAGCTTGACAACGCCACCAACTGTGAATTCTCTCGACAGCCATTGTTTAGGTCGCGGTTTCGACACGAGCTACAACTACAACGATTATTTTTAGGATAAAGTCTGATTGTCGACACCAAAAACTTGCATAAATTGTAAAATCTTATTACAACGCCTCTAGCACACCTCCGCCGCGAAACACCGCAGTAGATCCCGCCATGAGTTCGACAAGCCTGTTCTAATGCATGGATTTTTGCTTTTTTTTCTAATGCACGCGCGATTCCGCCTAATCGGCTCAAGCCGTCGACACACGCGAAAGTAATGACACGAAACAGCTACGTAGATGTGATCCTAATATATCGTCGTCGATAGAAGACAATTCATGGCGGAACTACCGCGGTGTACTGTTTTGCGGCGGAGGTGTGCTACAGGCGTAAGTTAGCATGTTAAAAATGTATTGATAGATGTGTGTGATGTATGTTGCCAGATCTCATTAGTAGATGGCGGTTTGAGTGTAGAAGCGTCAGCGGGCGACATGGAGGAGGACACTCCCCCGTCGCCGCCGCAGCGCGCGCCCGAGCAAGTGTCGGAGCTGGGCGCGCTCGTGTTCGCGCACCCGCTCGTCGGGCCCGCCGCGTTACACACTGTGAGTCACAAGTTTTAGTATGTTCTTGAATTTGATATATTCGGAAGTGCTCAAATTAGTCTCCGTTTGCTTTTGACAATGCGTTAACTGTCTACATAGTCGCGGGCGGCCGCTAGTGTGCTATATTTAATCTGCGGCATTTTCCCCAGATACTGTGGACGTTAATGTGGAACGACTCGACGTCATCGCTGCGCGCGTGCACCCTGGCGCTGCCGGCGCTGCGTGCAGCGCTCGATGTGGGCCGCGTGTCCGCCCTCGACGCGAGCAGCGTGCTAGCCGCCGTGCTGCAAGCGCTGCGCACGCACGGACAGCACGACGCCAACCAGGCCGCGCTGTTGGCGCTCGCCGTACAGGTACTAGCCCCGCTGATCCGCTTATAGGTTTTTCACTCGAACACCGTTGGATATCACAATAACTACCTTATTGCAAAGATGCTATTTAAAAATTGAATATATCTTTTTAACTTCTGATTTTCCAATATCAGGCATACGAAGCGCTCCGGCCCCGGTTCCCGGACATAGTGGCGGTGCTGCGCGACATCCCCGACGTGGACGCGCACGACCTGCACCGGCTCGACGAGAAGCTCGCCGCCAACAACGCCAAGCCCGCCAAGATCGACAAGAGCAAACGAGACTTGTTCAAGAAAATCACCTCTAGGGTAAGGGCAGGGGTTCTCACTCCGCGCTTCAACTTTTATATTAGCCTACTGCTCGCGGCAGACTCGCTCGAGCCAGCGCACGAGATGTCGGGTGAGACAGAGCTACGCGACAGAGAAGCGCTTCGGAAGTGCTTATAATGATAGGCACGCAGCGCTCGCGCTGTGCAATTTGAAATTGTACTTTATTGCTGTGCAGTGAGAGTAGCTTATTTTTTTATTGTCCTCGCGCGGATAGGCTTCTGTACGTTTAGTACTATCATAGTATATTCTGTGGTAAGGAGGAGTTTTTGTACAATCGGCGCCAAATGATCTGAGAAGTTTCTTTTAGTGATTTTAGCATGCACCGAAGAGTTTCGTTGCGCAGCGGTCCAATCCAGTGCTGGATTAGACTGGAATAATTAATATGAACCAGGCATTAATGATTGGTTACACCAATTTCAACCGTATACCAATGTGACTAAAGTTGACTTTCAATTGTTAACAAATTAGTCAGTGCCGTCACTTCGGTTTGCGTTGACCCTTTTAATCAGACCGTGTTTTATTAACCTAACAAAGTTCTTCCCCAGTTAATAGGTCGCAACGTGGGTCAACTATTCAAGAAGGAGGTGTATATCCTAGACTTGCCCACGATGCAAGTAGCCAAGGAGAAGCCGCGCAGCGCCCTGGACTCCGCGGAGGGCGCGGGCCTAGACGCGATGTTCGCCACGGGGCCCACATAGCGCGCGCGTGCGCACTAGCCATATCTTACTCGCAATGTTAAACATTCTCTTGTGAATAATCATTTATATGTTATTAAATTATATTATTAAATTCAACATGCATTTTTGTCAAGAAGACCCTAAAATGAGTGCCTAATATTATTACAAAAGCTTTTTAAACACCTGTTTAACTTAGACACTGTTTAAATGTGATACCGTCTCTTTCAAACAATATAGTATAACACCGATATGTTTTACCTTTTTTCTTTACTAAACTTTAGGAGGAATCTTAATAGATATTGAGAAAAGCAACCAGCCCCCTCTAGCATGACCACCGAAACGTTTAGCGTTGAAACCTAAAACTGTTCTTTTGATAATTAAACGTGATCGCTATATAATATCCCCTTCGGGGCCGTGTCTCCCCTAGGGGAGACATCCCTGATGTTGCTAGTGGCAGTAGCTCCCCAGGGGAGCGTTTCTGTGGTCATGCTAGGTCAGGCTTCAAAAGATTTGTGAATGTCAAGATGGCGGGATACCGCCTGGTTTTTGAAATATTTCATGGCTAGGATATTGTGTGCCCATTTGGTGTCTATGTTCAAAAAAAATTGCCATTAATAGTTTCAAAGATATTCAGCATTGCTGGTTGTCCCGCTATCTTGATATCAAAATGGCGGGATAACCACTGGCAATCCATAATCAGTTGTCGGTCGGAACGTTTTAATATACACATACTAATTTTAGTGCGTTTTAGTGCCTTTACGTTTAAACCATTATGATTTATTTTTTATTTCGAATTATGAAATAACATGAGTTTATAATTCAGCTTCGGAATCTCCTGCATAAGAAAACAGCAATGTGTTGATTATATAATTTTATTGCTCCTATAGTTTGTCAAGGAGTTTCAAAGATATTCAGTATAGCTGGTTATCCCGGCATCAAAATATCAAAATGGCGGGATAACCACCGGCAATCCATAATCAGTTGTCGGGAAGTTTTAACAAACGCATTTTAGTTTCTAATTATAGAATAACATGAGTTTACAATACAGCTTTGGAAACTCCTGCATAAGAGAACATAGCAATGTGCAGATTACCTATATAATTGTATTGCTCCTATAGTTTGTCAAGGAGTCAGGACTCGGGTCGTACTGGTTTGTTCCCGTACGTAAGTACTGATATAATTGGAAAGGTTTAAGATTCTTATGGTAAGTCTAGTAATGTATTGAATTTAGCGTATGTATAGAAACCTAAATTTCAATTATGTAATTACTTAAGAGCCCGTAGCGATTTTTCCACTGACTACAGCTCTCTCGCTCGCACATTTCATGTTTTCTCAGGATTTCCCAAATGGCACCAATATGACACTATATCCCAGCCATGAAATATTCAAAAAACCAGGCGGTATCCCGCCATCTTGACGTTCACAAAGATTTGACTCTTTTTTTTGTATTATAAAGCAGAATTGAAATGAAACCGGTTAGATTAATGGTATAAATAAATAATTTATTATTCTCTTACCATACAAAAGTAGGTTTTCAGTCACTGAAACCTAATGAAACAACAAATAATTGCAGAGCAAACACAAAAAGTTTTACTTTTCGTAGGTATACACCATATGTTTGCCCAGATCTATATTTTTCCCGTTACTGACTAGCTCAACTTTATTAGTGTTGACGTCAACTTTTAATACTGCAGCGTTATCCAAAACAATACATCTGCTTTCGTGATCTCCGGAAACTGGTATTTTTCTGGGCCCGAGAATGGGGTCACTGTATCTCCAGACTTTGAGTTGGGTCACATCTGTAAAGTACACATTATTTATCACACTTTTATATAAAAAAAAATTAGCTTCAGTAGTAGTTGCTAAGCTAGCCTATACACCTACCCAGAATACCAGACACATATAGACAACATGATAATGAATTAACCCAAAACGGGAAAACCGTTTCTTCGAAAAAGCTGCTGTTTCATACAAAAAATAATTTATCGAAATCATTGTCAAAGTATCATTTGGGTCATGGGACTACTGGGACGTAATTTAAAAAATATATTAGTATCGGTTGTCCCATAATCATCCCACCTGTCCCATCATGGGACTGGGTCAATGGGACTAGTGGGACAGGCAGAAAATTTATGAAACAGCCGATTTATTTTTCGCGATTTAAGAGTTGGTCCCATAGGAAAAGGTGTTCAGCTTGATGGTCCGATGAAACGGTTTTCCCATCTTGGGTTCATTCATTAATACATTGTGTATTATTGTAAGAGTAAATCAAATAATATAATTAATATTTCTACATGTTGAATATCTAACTGTACAGTTAAAAATTTAAATAAATGGGTTCTTCTAACTTAGAAATAGAAAAATAAATATCTCATACCTTTTATAGCTTTGATTTCTTTAGAGATTTTGGCTTTGACTTTATCGACTGTGTCTCCGTCGGCCACGGCGACGGTCACCGTGAACAGCCCATTGAGCGGGGCGGGGTTGACGAGCGAGACGTCGACGCCGGCCTCCGCGGAGAAGTCGATGTGCGGCGCCCCGGGGGCGCAGTCCTCGCGGGACTTCTCCGACGCCCCTGGGTCGTCGGTGAACTTCACCTCGATTGTATCCAGCTGTCAAAAAAGCCTTCGTTTACTAAACAAACATTTCACTAAATAAGTCGATTTTAAATCTATGTCTTTGCAAAGGCCTACTCTACTCGCCATTGCCGTTCTACTGTCAAACATACTTAGTAGTAAACATATTTTAATTTAAACTGTGGTATTGGTCTATAGACTATAGACTATAACTTTGGCAGGCCAATATATTTGTGTCCTACATCTTGGCATGGACCACTTTGAAAACCGCAATTCTGACTACATGGAAAATTTCTCCCCAATTAGTCCCAACTAGTCCTACTTTTTCGGAATTAGTCCCAAAAAGGACTGAAAGATATAAGCGATTTAAATGGTCCATGCCAAAGCAAACCTTCATTTTGGCAGGGACAGGCTATATCTAGTGACCCTAAACACCTAGCCAGGATCTGATTATTCAAAAAAAATCTCCCTTTTTTATGGATCCCGCAATGCCTAGAATCAAAACGAAATGAAGCGCCGTTCAAAAAATATAAAGGAATGATTTGGTCCCTGCCAAAATCAACCTACATCTTGGCGAGGACTTTTGAACCAGGTCACCTAGAGAAAATCTGATTATTGGAAACGATTAGTGTAAATTACTCCCAATTAGTCCTAAAGCCACAAAATTAGTCCCCCTTTAGTTTAGGAGAAATTCCGTTTTTTTATATAAGTACAGTCATGTACAAAAGCGTACAGTAAAAATTAATTACATAAAACTATTCCGTTCCGTAATGCGCAGTGTTCCGATTGTAAAACATTAAGCACGAACTTTCGTAAATTGAGGAATGCACAAACAGTATCTGTGATTTGTGAACATAAGTTTTAACAATCGGAACACTGCGCATTGCGGAACGGAATAAAGTTTTAGGCCCATATTACACTATCATGTATATATCATCCGAGATATATGTTTACTATCTTCGTCGGAGATAGCATCCGATAAATAATATATGATAGTGTAATATGCTCATGCCCTCCTAGCATGACCATCGAAACGCGATAATATGATATAGAGCTTAATCACGTTTAACTGCCATAAAACAATGGAATTTGAAAGTCTAGTGTCGACAAAACGATATATATCGTGTATTGTCGGTCATGCTAGGGGGGCAGCCCTTCCTCCCTCCAGTTAAACGTGATAAATCACTAGGTACCATATCACGTTTCGGTGGTCATGCTAGGCTAAGAGGGAGGGATTGTAAGGGCGTTTTCCTACAAACAAACAATGACACGACACGATTGTCAACAGTGTTGCCAGAACGTACCAAAAAGTACAGTTGTCAGCACTATAGGCATGAAAGGCAGTGTTGCTATTTTGTTTATTCAAATTTAGCTTTTTTTCACCCCATTTTACATGTATGTGAACTTGGCATTTTGCATTTTTTTTTTAAATTAGGTTTAATTTTCAACTTTCGTCTATGACAACATTTTACGGGAAAACGGCAACACTGAATTGGCACTTGGCAGGTGTTTTTTTTTTTCGTTCTTTGGTTATTTGGTCGGTTTATTTATTTTTATTTTAGAGTGGTTTTAGAATCGCTTAAGATGAAATAGCTAACTATATAATTTTTAAATTTGAGATTTTTGCATTCACAATGCTATTTTAATACAATACTAAATAATATACTAGAAAAAAAAGTATTGATCTAATGCGAGTCGTATTTTTTCTAGTATATTATTTAGTATTGTATAAAAATAGCATTGTGAATGCAAAAAGCTCAAATTTAAAAAGTAATAAAAAAGGTAAATCACACGTTTTTACACTTTGGTGACAAGTATCTGTAAATGTACAATTATTATAAAAAAACGTCATCTTATCAAAAAGTGTCATGTACCTACATATTATTGTATTTCTAATTATAATGAAAAAACTTATACGAACTGAATTTTTATTGGTTTTGAAGCCGCTGGTTTCGAACCATCTTTCTCAACCACTTTCACTATGAGACTTCTACGGTGAAAAAAAATCAGCTGTTCCATACAAAAGCTTTTTAAGGTTTTTTTTTATAAGTACAATTAAATACATAATGATGGACAAATACATAAAACTCCAATACCTTACTCTGTCAAAATGAAACAGCTGATTTTTATACGGAAATGGTTTAATCAATCGGCTCACAAACAAAAATGTAAGACGCCATCTTGGCTTTTTATTTTTTAATATTTCATTATTATTTTCTAGTCAAAATAGTACCTGAAACCGAGATTCATCAAAATCGGTCCACAAACAATAAAGTTGGCCGCCATCTTGGATTTTTTAAATTGCGTTGTTGTTTTCTTGTCAAAATAGTACCAAAAACCGTGTTTCATCGAAATCGGCCTACAAACAAAAAAGTTGGCCGCCATCTTGGATTTTTATATTTTTAACATTGCGTTGCTGTTTTCTAGTCAAAATAGTAGCAAAAACCGAGTTTCATCGAAATCGGCCCATAAACAAAAAGTTGGCCGCCATCTTAGATTTTTTATATTTGTTACATAGTGTTGCTGTTATCTTGTCAAAATAGTAGCAAAAACCGAGTTTCATCGAAATCGGCCTACAAACAAAAAAGTTGGCCGCCATCTTGGATTTTTATATTTTTAAAATTGCATTGCTGTATTCTTGTCAAAATAGTAGCAAAAACCGAGTTTCATCGAAATCGGCCTACAAACAAAAAAGTTGGCCGCCATCTTGGATTTTTTATATTTTTAACATTGCATTGCTGTATTCTTGTCAAAATAGTAGCAAAAACCGAGTTTCATCGAAATCGGCCTACAAACAAAAAAGTTGGCCGCCATCTTGGATTTTTTATATTTTTAAAATTGCATTGCTGTATTCTTGTCAAAATAGTAGCAAAAACCGAGTTTCATCGAAATCGGCCTACAAACAAAAAAGTTGGCCGCCATCTTGGATTTTTTTATATTTTTAACATTGCATTGCTGTATTCTTGTCAAAATAGTAGCAAAAACCGAGTTTCATCGAAATCGGCCTACAAACAAAAAAGTTGGCCGCCATCTTGGATTTTTATATTTTTAACATTGCATTGCTGTATTCTTGTCAAAATAGTAGCAAAAACCGAGTTTCATCGAAATCGGCCTACAAGCAAAAAAGTTGGCCGCCATCTTGGATTTTTTATATTTTTAAAATTGCATTGCTGTATTCTTGTCAAAATAGTAGCAAAAACCGAGTTTCATCGAAATCGGCCTACAAACAAAAAAGTTGGCCGCCATCTTGGATTTTTTATATTTTTAACATTGCATTGCTGTATTCTTGTCAAAATAGTAGCAAAAACCGAGTTTCATCGAAATCGGCCTACAAACAAAAAAGTTGGCCGCCATCTTGGATTTTTTATATTTTTAACATTGCATTGCTGTATTCTTGTCAAAATAGTAGCAAAAACCGAGTTTCATCGAAATCGGCCTACAAACAAAAAAGTTGGCCGCCATCTTGTATTTTTTTTATTTTTTTAACATTGAGTTGTTATTTTCTTGTCAAACTAGAAAAAAAACACCTGTTCCATACATAAGTACAATGCGTAGGTAGGTACTCCATCGAAATGTATGAAACAGCTGATTTTTTTTTTCGATTTCAAGGTTGGTCCTATAATGAAAGTTGTACAGTTTGATGGTGTGATCAGCCCCAAGAGAGGTTTTAAATTAATTACAAATAACCCTGTATAGGTACAAAGTTTCAAGTGAACCCATTGAAGGAAGAAAATCACTCTCTACTCCAAATATGAATAGTTTCGAAAGAAAAGCAATATAACTTTAAAATTCAATTTTATACATGACCATTTCATACTTCTTTTGAAATTATTTTGTACGCGACTGTACATGTTTTTGATATAGTCCAGGAGTCGGGGATCAAAATACCTCTAAGAAATCATTTTTATTTTATGACTTAAAAATTAAGGTTTTGAGTTTCGAAAATGCATAAAAGTAACGTATTACTTTACGTTATACTTTTGTTTTACATTATACGTTAATAACACTTCATTATTTTAACACAAACACGCAAAAATAAAACAAGTTACAAACATCGTCACTAAATAGGAAGTCGGCTCCTGTACTATACAAACCAAACTTTAATTCCGATTATCTCCTAAACTAAAGGGGGACTAATTTTGTGGCTTTAGGACTAATTGGGAGTAATTTACACGATTCGTTTCCAATAATCAGATTTTCTCTAGGTGACCTGGTTCAAAAGTCCTCGCCAAGATGTAGGTTGATTTTGGCAGGGACCAAATCATTCCTTTATATTTTTTGAACGGCGCTTCATTTCGTTTTGATTCTAGGCATTGCGGGATCCATAAAAAAGGGAGATTTTTTTTGAATAATCAGATCTTGGCTAGGTGTTTAGGTTCACTAGATATAGCCTGTCCCTGCCAAAATGAAGGTTTGCTTTGGCATGGACCATTTAAATCGCTTATATCTTTCAGTCCTTTTTGGGACTAATTCCGAAAAAGTAGGACTAGTTGGGACTAATTGGGGAGAAATTTTCCATGTAGTCAGAATTGCGGTTTTCAAAGTGGTCCATGCCAAGATGTAGGACACAATATATTTATGAAAATTTAGTTTATGTAAGAAAACACCATGATTCATTTGATAAGAACAGCAACATTCACCAGTTTAATACAAGAAATAAAGATAAACTTGCCGTTCCAAGATTTAGGCTTGCAAAAACGAGAGGTTCATTTATGGGGAAAGGCATAGCCTTTATTAATAAAGTTCCACAACAAGTGATTGATCTTCCTTTATGTATATATCTTTTTAAAAAAACGCTCATGGGTAAAGGTTATTATAAAGTTGACGATTATCTAAGATCAAAATGTGTGGAAATGATGTAACACATAACTTGCTAATATAAGTACTTTATTGAAGTAATATAATAAGTCTATGTTGTTGCCAATAATTCTGTCACCCTGTTGTAATTATGTTATGTTACCCTGGTAACGATATATTCAAGTTTGTAAATATCGTTACTTATGGCTGTTACAGCTGATAAGTTTCTTGCGCCCGTTCTTCTTGTCAGCTAAAAAAGTCTGGAACGGGTGGTAGGAAAATATAGACGATTCAAAAGTACTTAATAATTAAGTTTATTTGAATAAAGCTTATTTCACTTTCAGACAGCTACCATGGGCTACCATAAAATTACATTACATTAGTTGCAAAACATTTAAACCGCGAACGCGTAGTAATCTTATGATCACATAACGGGTATATATTACAATGCCGCAATTGAAAAGACCGAATTTTACAAGACCTCGGTACATACAAATACGATAGAAAGAATCCAAAACCAATTTATTAAAAAAGAAAAAAAACAAACAAACTTAAAAAGATGAAGTACAAATTTGCTGATTTTTGTGAAGATGACATCAAATCTCTTACACATCGAAGAGAACGCAGGGACTTGACCTTATTCTACAAGATTATAAATAATTATGTCGATTCATCATATCTTTTAAGTAAAATTTTATTGAAGGGGGCATTTCAATAAAATTTAACTTAAAAGATATGATGAATTGACATAATTATTTATAATCTTGTACCAAACATGCGATCTCGTGACATTTTTTGCATTCCTGCAAGCCGGACAAAGTATGCTAAAAACCGTTTTATAGTTAGAGCGATGAAATTATATCACGTTAAATTTAGTCACATTGATTTGTTTAGTCTTAAGCCAGCTAAATTCAAAATTGCACTTAATAGTACCAATTATATATATTTGGCCTCTCATTTTTATAAGTAAACAAAATTTAGTTTTTTTAAGTAAGTTACATTGTTATTGTTAGGTACTCGACACTTTATTGTCATTACTTAGTAGTGGAAACTGTTTAGGCTAATGTAAATTGATGTATGTTGCAACTACATGTAAAAATTTATGCTGTATGTTTCCCAAGAAATAAATATAAAATATATAAATAAGACCTATGGACGAAAGACCGAAAATTAAAAGGTAGAATGGTTGTTTGGCCGTATGTTTTAAATCACGAAAGGACATTTTACCTAAAAGACTAAGAAGCTTAAAAAACTGGAAGTCAATAATTGAGGGTTACACGCCAGGTCGGTTCTGGCACTTCGCCGGCCGCTGCCGCGGCAAGCTCACTTCGCTCGCTTGGCTCGTGCGTTGTTGGTCGCAATGGAACCTAACCTCCTCCTACTCAACAGACTTTCGGGATTTCAAACTATCGGCATTTTAACTTTCGGAATTTCGTACTATCGGTCTTTCAAGTTTCGGTCTACCGGATACCGATATTTAGGATTTTCGGTATTTTGAAAATAGGTGTTTTGTGCGTCGATATTTCGTTCGTATGTGTTATGATGAATTTTCGGCATTTTAATACATACCCTAACATAAAATGCATTCTAGTGGACAAAGTTACAATAAGTAAGAATTAAATCTTTTAATTTTTTACAAAGTGTACTTAGATAAAAAAACTGTAAATAAATGGTGACCTCTGCTCATCTTTGTTATGGTAATAAAATTGACTGAATAAAGGTGGAAATGCACTTTTTTCGCTTAGAACAAACCGTATTTTTAATGTATTATAGAAACAAACTCAAGCTCAAATCTCAGCTTGAGAAGAGTTAGATAGGGCGGCGCTATATGCGATGAATAGCACCGTCCCTTTCTAACTGTACTCAGGCAGAGATTTGAGTTTGAGTTTGATTCTATAATACGAGCTTTAGACAATAAAATGAATTATTCAGTTTTAAAAATTAAATATATCTGTCTTTTTTCTATTAAGTCCACTTACATCCAAAGTAGTGAGCAAGTACTGCTTGTTTTCGAGCAGGATGGCAGCCTCGTCAAAAGGCAGCTTCACCGAGAGCGCGTCGGCGCCCGCGCGCGCCGCGTGCTCGCGCGTCGCCTGCACGAACGGCATCACGCGCTTCGTGTACTTCTTCAGCTCCGGAATCTCGCCCAGTTTGCTAGATATTGTCTTGTTGTCTGGCAACCCTGATGCCTTCAAATTAGACTTAGATTAGCATTTGTTTTATTTATAAGAAAAAACAATTATGGCCGTCTTAGACTGGCCACAAGCAGATGGAATTCCGAACGCAGAGCTAATCCATACAAATCTATGGACCTACCACACGCATGTGCGATTTTTCCGTACGGAAACTCCATACATTATCGAAATTCCGTTCGGAATTCCGAATGGGAATTTCGTATGTGGCCGGGTTTAATAATAAGTTTCTTGCACCCGTTCTTGTCAGTTAAAAAAGTCTGGAATGGGTAGTAGGAAAATATTGACGATTCTAAAGTAATAAGTATATTTGAATAAAGAAATTTTGACATTGACTTTGAAGAGTAACTTTACACCCGGTTTAACCAAAAATATTGCTTAGCAAAAGCATCCTTACGTTCAATGTCTCAAAGTCTCATATTCCTCAGCAAATGTAAACTTGATCTTTATATAGAGGGACTTCACCCTCTTCAACAACTTCTACAACTTCTTGTATGTAGACAAACTACTTACTCCATTCAGCTCTATCAAAGTAGAGAGTATGATGTGCTGCCACTTCGGATACTCCTTAGCGACCCAAATGACAGCCTTGTTCGGCTTCCTTACGGGTTTCGGGGCCTCGCCCTTTTTAGACTTTTTGACAGCACAGTGGCTCTTCAAATATATACGGAACGAGTGAGCTGCGTCCATCAAATAGTTACTAGCCTTGACTGCAGTCTCGTCTATTTCACCTGCTAGTGGCCACTTCTCATGAAGGATACTTTTTTTCTACAAAGAAAAATAAACATAAAATAAAAGTAAGGCCGTGATGGGACTAAGGACCGGAACAGCTTACCGTTAAAGGGGTTATTGGTTGGGTATTTTATAGACTTGTTTTCAAAAACCCTATCAATACGGTAATCCTATCGAAAGGGTAACCCAGGTAAGCACTTACCGAATCCGAAAACCCTATCGGGGAAACCCTATTAAGGCTTTATGAATAGGTTTTGAAACGTGTTCAAGCAATTTATACCTAGTCCCACCTGGGCCGAAGGACCGGAACCGCTCACCGTTAGTTAAAGGGGTTTTGATTGGGTATTTCATGAACCGCTTACCGTTATTCAATAACAATATCAATTGGTAAGCTTTTTAATAGGGTTTCCCTAACAATTGGCTTAACCAAAAAAAGGGGTTTTACGGTCCTTGGATGCGACGCGGAACGCGGACCACCCGCGGACGAATTATTAGAATCCGTGTCACGAAAAGCACCGCGATGCACTGATCTTATTGGATAAGCTTAATACATATTTCCGTCAGTCGCCGAGAGTCCGCGCGCGGAATCCGTGTCGCACTGATTCAGGGCTTTGTAGTACTATTATCATCAGGGCTTATTCTGCACACTGGCGCTAGTGCCTTTGGAAAAAAAATCATAATGCATAAATAAAGACAAATTCTTTAATTATCTCTCTGTAGTGCACTCCGAAGAAGCTTTCTGGTACTTTTTATCACTTAAACAATATTTTTGGGCCTGTAGTTTAGTTTAATGGGCTTTTGTTACTAAAAGTGGATAATAAAAAAACTTTTTATTTATGCATTATGTTTTTTTTCCAATGGCGGCGCTAGTGTGCGGACTGCACCCTCTTAATTCTGTAATAAACAGGCCAACTTACATTTCCTAACAGCTCCCACACATGTTCAGCGACGTGCGGGCAGATGGGCGACATGAGCTTCGCTTGAGTCTCCACGTACCGCGTGACGAGGTCCGCGTGCATGCCGCCCTCGGAGCACAGCTCCCTATATTTGTCTCTCGCCGCTTGCAGTTCGAACACACCCGACTTCAGTGCTTCTTTGAACAACAGCTTGGCGTAGTTGTCGTCAGTCTGTATAATTTTAGTGTTCATTTCACTGATGAACACTCTATCGTAGAAATTGAATTCACCTATGACACATTAAAACAGGCATAAAAAACGGTGTCGGGCCACGCGCCGTAGGGTTCCGTAGTAACCTTATACCACTATCATTTTTCCTCTGCAAAAATAACTTTGTTTTTCACAGTGTTGGTTTGGTATGAATGACAAAGTTATATTTGCGGTTTTGGAAAATGTGCTATATTTAAAAAACTAATTACTATATCTCGTTCAAACCAATTTTCGTTGAAAGTGTTTATTAAGGTCTATAGCATTTTATTTTTATTTTTCACTCTCTTATTTCAAAAGTTAGAGGGGGGGCACACTTTGGCAGTGAATATGTTTCAAACGGTTGACTTTGAGAAAAAATTGTCTTAGGAACCTCAATGTCATTACCCGCACGTAATGGTTTGAAGAAAAAAAAAATTCAGTTTCAGTTCCATGTATGGGGAGCCCCTCCTTAATCTTAATTTTTTAATTTTTGTTTTAAAATCGTTAAGCTGTAACAGAATATATCTACCTACTAAGTTTCAACTGTGTAATCCTAATACTTTCGGAATAAAGTAGCTGTGACATACGGACGGACAGACAGACAGACAGAAAGACATGGCGAATCTATAAGGGTTACGTTTTTGCCATTTAGGCTACGGAACCCTAAAAATGTGTAAAAGTTAGTAATTTTTGTAAACAATATTGTCTGCTAGTTAGTGCAATGTACCTGTTCTCAATGTAGATTTAGCAGCGATCGTTTCCTTCACCCATTCGATGAACGTGTAAAGCCTAAGAATAGCAGCGTCTGCTGTGCTCTCTACGAAGTTGGCGTCTTCCACGGAGTCGCCGGCGTCGGCTAACGTAAGACGCATTCCGTCCGCGCTAAACTTCTCGATCGATTCAGACAGTGTCAAGAAATTTCCTTCCGATTTTGACATTTTAGCAGAGTTCAACATTAGGAGACCATTCGCTCTTATACCCTTAGGCCATTTGTCCTCCTCTTTAGGCCATATAGCGCAGTGGTTATATAAATAAAATGTTAAGTGATTTTGGATCAAATCTTTTCCAGAAACTCTCAAATCGACAGGATACCTATAACAGGTAAATAATGTTAGTAAAAAATATTAAGATACTAATGACACCACATTTCTGTGATACTCACCAAAATTGAAATGCGTTTCTCATGAGATCCAATGACTTTTTAGCTATCTTACTATTTTTAGGGTAAGTAGCATCTTTAAAGAAAATGTAATCCCAAACTTCTTTCGTCATATCTTCTGGTTTAATTTTGAGGGCATTCTCGGCATTGCCTCTAAAACTGTTGCCTTGCAAAAGATGCGAAATGGTGTAGTATGCATTATAGATTGTAGAATCTGATAGTGATTCAATTACCCACTGCGTATCCCAAGGCAGCTTGGTTCCTAAAAGTAAATTACAAATGAGTGCTTATAATAGGTAAACATGTCATCAAAGTTTTAGATTATCAATTTTGCTACATACCAAGTCCATAAGTCCTAGAGCATGCATATTCATGGAGCCATCTTAGAGTTGCTTGGAAGTTCTTCCTAACCTCATCGTGGTATGCATTCAAAGCTGATAATGCTTTCTCTGCTTGTCTTTTCCATTCCTCATTACCATAATCGAGATACCACTGATTGCAAAGAGCTACAACACATTCATCACCTGATCTAGCAATTATAGTTTTCTCTGGTTCATAATAAATCACAGCGCTTTTCTCCGCAATAAGTTTAGCCTGCAAGTTTTTCTTCACATCTTGGATCTTGCTACCTTTGTATTCACCCACTAATAAAACACCATCATAGAACCCTTTCAAGTACACCATTTCTTTTGCTTGTGTTAGCTTTTCTCTATCGTTTTGACTCTGTATTTTAAGTTCATTGTATACATGGACTGCTGATAAATTTCCAAACTCGGGAATTTCAAGTATGGGGACAGGGTTAAATGAAAGTATCATTTCATCCTTAATGCCATATTTTTCTCTGAATGCAGGTTTTTTTTGAAGGTCCACAAGAGCTGCATAGTCATCCGGTGAGTCTGATGGAACACTAGTGACAATACCAGTACCTTTGTCTTCTTTTATGGTTAACATGGGTAAACAGTAAATTTTTGGATAGCAAGTAAATGGAGATTTCACTGCCACTCCGAGAAGGTCTTGACCAACTATTTCTAATAAAATTTTATACTCTCCTTCTGTTTTTGTAAAATCTTGATGGGCCATGTTTCTGGCAGAACGTCTTGTACAAATGAAGACACCATCATTGACTGTTTCAAAGGCAATATATTTAATATCGGGGTGAACCCAGCAGTTGGTTTGTCCATACATTGTTTCAGGTCTTAAAGTAGCAGCAACCAGATTAACTTTTTTGCCCTTTAAAGATCTGAAATAAAATCACAATGTAAACTCATTATTACCAAGCTTTGTAAAAGATTCGTGGTTTAACACCTGGCCCTGCGATTGTGGAGGTTAAGCAACTTTTACAAGGGTCGGCCCTGGGATGGGTGACCAAAAATTTATTATCTTGAGCTCCTCCGTACTTCAGAAAGCACGTTAAGCTGTCACCACTGTCATCAACACCCACCAATCCTCTTTGAGCCTGCATGGTGTGTTATGGCCCATCCTCCTTATCCATCCATAAGGAAGGCCTGTGCCCCAGCAGCGGGGACTAAAGGGGGAAAAAATGGCTGATGTGTATGGATTATCAAAGATACAGAAATGAAGAAAAGTAAATGAGCTTACTTCAGTGCCTCAGGAAGAGGTTCTAGTACTTCCATTTTGACCAGTGTATACTCTTGAGGACCCGCCCCTTCACCAGAGCTTCTGTCATGATCCATACAAGGCTGCTTGTCTAATGGGGTAAAAATTGTGTACCTTTTCCCATACATTATCTTGTTGCGTTCTTTCAGGTGATTAAATTGCCACCTTACAAAGGAGTCATAAAATGGGTTAGCATCAGTTGTTATGAACTTGCGTCGCCAATCAACCTAAAATAATCATTATTTGTAAGTTATAAGATACATTGAATTCAACACTAGAGATGGTCAAATAAAACAAAAATTATACATACATGAATACCCATTCTTTTTAAATCAGCAACAGCTCTTGGTGGGAAATATTCAAGCCAGTAGATCTCATTAGCAAATTCCTTAATTTCATCCTCAGGGATTCCAAGACTTCTCATAATCTGCCACTGGTATTTGGCAGCTACGGCTTTAGCAACCACTTTACTTTTCTTGCCCTTACTTTTATCTTTTGGTACAACATCAGTATCTTCTTGGACAGCCACTTCTTCCTCTTCAGGAAAGACAGGTGGACATCCGAATAGCTCCATTTCTCTCTTAAGTTTATCAGCACATGCTTTGATGGGCATGCCAGTACAATGGAAACCGAATGGAAATAGAGACAGCCTACCTTTTAACCTGTAGTATCTTGCAGCAAACTAAAAACCAAACTTTACATTAACTCGTCAATGCCCGGAAAACAATACAACAATAGAAAATCTATTGTGTTATGTGCCCGACAGGGCACATCGGGCGTTGAAGGATTGTACAACCAGGGTACTTATTGACTAACTTCAAAATCTATCTCAATTGCTTTCAGGATGTGATACATTGAAACTCCTTTTCGGCACAAATAAAAACCTACCAAAGAAATGTAGCAATGTGTCACATCCATCTGTCCAATGAAAGCGATTGCAAAAGATTTTTGAAATTAGACAATAAGTACCCAGAAATTAGACAATTAGAGTTACGACTATATTAAAACATGTAATTTGAAATCAACTTACTTCACATTTTGACAGTGAAAATGTATGGCCTAGATGTAGACGTCCATTCATGTAAGGATATGGAAATGTACACATAAACTTTTCATGTTGTTTCCCATCAGTTGGAGCCTCTACTTCAAATATTTTTTCCTTGTCCCATTTTTCCTGCACTCTTTTCTCAATCTCTTGAAGATACTCTACCTTGAAGGTACCTTTTCTATCCAACGTTGTCTGAAAATAATTGAAATATTAAAGTTACAAAGTAGAGATAAATTACATGTGAATTTGAGATAACAAGCAAGACAGATATTCCTACTTCTTGATTATTATCAGCATTTATGGCTGCTGATTTTTTAAACTAAGTATTGTTCCTGCGATAATTAATTCATTTTCAATATAATGTCTTCCTCTTTTCATTAGACAGCATTTGGAACCAACAAGTAAGTAAGGCCAAAGAATAATAGTCAATTATTTAAAAACCAAGATAAATAAGAGTTAGCTCAAGATAAATAAGGGATAATTGCAATTTTTAGATTCAAATAAAATTTAAAAGTAAATGTGATAATTATTATGGTTTTAGGAATATTTTTATACATATCTAAAATATACAATCTGTTTCATATCATGAAGACAAAGTTATGCATGATCTATTTCCATATTTTCCATGAAAACATTTTTAACATAAAATAAACAATTAGGTTTACCATTGTAGTAAAACAATTTCAGCTGTAATTCTTGCTTACTCTGCTCTGAAGTTATATTTAAAACTTTAAAATTAAATAAATATAATTTTTTTTGAACACGTTGCACAGATTCTGACAGATGCTGACTGATTCTGACAGTGACAGCTGACAGCTGGGGCCTGAGGCGCGTTCCAAGCAGGGTTGCGTTCAGGGGCCTTACTATGAGCTCATAAGAGCTCATAGTTCAATATAAGCCCTGCTATAAAGCAGGGCTTATATTGAACTGCCTTTCTTTTTCGTACTATGACCTCAACGGTTAGTATGAAAGCAGGCCTTAAGCAGTCATGTTTACGGCCTGCTTTTGAACTGAACGGTTTCTTATTTGCAGATGGTAAGCTCCCAGAACGTTTGAGCGTCGGTTGTTTGGTTGTTTTTTAACTCGCTCTAAGGTTTGGAACGACCAAGAACTTTAAATGTCAATGTCAATACAAATTCTTCATTTTCCATTTGGAATACGAATAATTTAAACTTTTCTTTATACTAAATCAAATAAAATCCGTTTTTTGAGGATCTACAATGATTATTTTAAAAATTAGACATAAAAACATCAAAAATACAAAATAATGTCAAATGACATTGACATTTTTTCTATAGACAAACGGCAGAGCGTTTTACAACCATCATTTTTGATGGTTGTTTGGTTGCAACGCTCTGAGACGTTTGGAACGACACGGTTGTGTCAACCGAATGTCACGCTCAAATGTTTGGAACGCTCTTAGAGCGTTCGGTTGTGGATAGGTTGCACTCGGAGTGTAGATTTGGAACGCGCCTCAGGGTTGCGTTCCAAACCAACCCTCCGAGTGCAACCTAACCACAACCAAACGCTCTAACGACGGCATTCCAAACATTAAAGCGTGACGTTCGGTTGATACAAACATCCCGTTCCAAACATCAGGGGGCTTACTATCAGCAACTAAGAAACCGTTCAGTTCAAAAGCAGGCTTTAAACAGGACAGCTTAGGGCCTGCTTTCATACTAACCGTGTAGGTCATAGTACGAAAAAGTAATGCCGTTCAATATAAGTCCTGCTATAAGAGCTCATAGTAAGGCCCCAGGGGCCTTACTATGAGCTCTTATAGCAGGGCTTATATTGAACTGTCTTACTTTTTCGTACTATGATCTCAACGGTTAGTATGAAAGCAGGCCTTAAGCAGTCTTTTTTAAGGCCTGCTTATGAACTGAACGGTTTCTTATTTGCTGACGGTAAGCCCCCAGAGCGTTGCAACTTTTTAACCATCAAAATCGGTGGTTGGAAAACGCTCTGACGTTTGTCTATAAAAAAAATGACAATGTCAATTGTCATTTTTTTGTATTTTGATGTTTTTGAGTCTAATTCCTAAAATAATCATGATAGATCCTCAACAAACGGATTTTATTTGATTTA
This sequence comes from Agriphila straminella, assembly GCA_950108535.1. NCBI lineage: Eukaryota > Metazoa > Arthropoda > Insecta > Lepidoptera > Crambidae > Agriphila > Agriphila straminella. The sequence continues at coordinate 15,420,592 of OX467311.1, read as the reverse complement.
GAATAAAGAAAAGTTCAAATTATTCGTATTCCAAATGGAAAATTAAGACTTTGTATTGACGTTGACATTTAAAGTTTTTGGTCGTTCCGAACCAGAGTGAGTTTAAAAAACAACCAAACAACAACCGCGCTCTAATGGACCCCTTAAACGATCAAAATTGCCTATCAGTCATTTACATTGCATTGCTTATCAATCACATTTTGATCGTCTAGGACAAGGGTCTTCAACCTTTTTGATGTCAAGGGCCTAATATACTCTGATATTGGTTCGGTGGGCCTCAACACAAGAAAAACATTATATTCTAACTAAATAGGTATAATTTGTAGACATGTGAATTTAATTTTGTCAATAAAATGACGGGCCGCCAAGAACGTAACCGCGGGCCGCGCGGCCCGCGGGCCGCGGGTTGAAGACCCTTGATCTAGGAGATAGATAGATTACCGTGGCCAATCAAAAGTAGGCCACGCCCCCAAATGGTAAATGCAATGTAAATGATTCAAAAGAAATGCTTGATCGTCTAGGGGCTCCATAAGGCTCTGAACGCAAAATTATGCATTTGGAGTTGAATTTATGGCGCATTCACACGACAACGCCGACGGAGTCGACGGACACAAACGTAGCTCTTTGACGGACACCACGAAGGTATGTTTACTTCCTTTATGCCTCATTTAGATTATCGGTGAACATACTCGCCGAGTAACATGCCAAGTAATTCGGGCACGAATACAGGGGGCTTACCATCAGCAAATAAGAAACCATTCAGTTCAAAAGCAGGCCGTAAAAAAGACTGCTTAAGGCCTGCTTTCATACTAACCGTTGAGATCATGGTACGAAAAAGTAAGGCCGTTCAATATAAGTCCTGCTATAAGAGCTCATACTAAGGCCCCAGACCCGTTTATATATTCGTCTATATTCAGTGAACATAGACTTTCAGAAATGGATGACGCGCGACTTGCTTGCATATTAAATGTAAATCGACTTTTAAAAGTAAAACTTTAACAACACCATTAGCGAATCTCTTCTTTCTTTAATTCTGCAATGGGTACCTTCCTTCATTAAAAGGATCCAAGCAACATTAATGGATTTTTAATCTTTGTGCAACCGATGTTTATGATCTCATATCACGGGTTCTGCCTAGTAAACTTTTATGAACTTTAAAGTAGTCTCATTCGTCCAATCTATCGCAAAAAATACACGACCGCTCGTGACAAAGTTCGTGAACAATGACGATTATGTAAACACCGCCGCGAATACATATGATTAATCCTTTGATCCGCGTCATGCCTCATTTAGATTATCGGCGAACATACTCGCCGAGTAATTAATTTGGGCACGGATACATACCCGTTTATATATTCGTCTATATTCAGTGAACATAGAACTTTCAGAAATGTGCGACTTGCTGCTTCGGCTTCACGCATATTAAATATAATATCGACTTATAAAAGTAAAACTTTAACAGCACCAGTAGCGAATCTCTTCTTTCTTTAATTCTGCAATGGGTATATTCTTTCATTAAATGGATTATCGCTCGTGACAAAGTTCGTGAACAATGACAATATTATGTAAACACCGCCGCGAATACATACGAATAATCCTTTGATCCGCGTCAAAAAACCGACAACGCACGGAGAACAGGGGCCTTACTATGAGCTCTTATAGCAGGGCTTATATTGAACTGCCTTACTTTTTTGTACTATGACCTCATCGGTTAGTATGAAAGCAGGCCTTAAGCAATCCTGTTTAAGGCCTGCTTTTGAACTGAACGGTTTCTTATTTGCTGATGGTAAGCCCCCAGACGAATGTTCGCGGCGAGTACCGAATATACCCGAATATGGTGTTTACATACTCGTCTTCGTGATCGTGACTGCCTAAAGATTCGTCAGTATCTAAACTAAGCATTCTGTCTGTGGCCAGTAGCATTTCCTGCTGTCATCTACGCACGCACGAAACTGTCATTTCGCCGGAAACTTTTTGCGAGGAAGCAGCAAGTAGCCGCCCAGCCGCCTTTTGAAGACACAAAGGACGCTGTAATTTTAATCAAATTACTAATACATACAGCAGCATTGTGAATATTTTATCTATACTGTAGAATAACTCGTTAAAATGGCTCCAAGGTCTACAAAAGTTAAGGTACAGTACCTAATATAATAATACAATTTTGCATTTCAGAACGGTTTGCAAGAAGATTGCATTTGATTTGTATCTACAAATTATAGAATAAATAAAGTACTTTCATCGTTTTTCTGTACGATATTAATACATACTGCAACATAATACAAAATTTCCAAGTTCCCCTGCCTGTCTGTAGGTTGTAAACACATGGCATCTTCCCTCCAAAAGTAGTTTTCGGTTTTATTGTAATAGTACGTTTCATTCAAAATGTCCGTATATAAACAATGTTTCTTTTATTAGAAGCTTGGTTAATTTTTCATTAGTTATATGTAGTCTATATCCTTACTTGTCCTAATTGGTAAACAATCTTCACCCAACTCTATAGTGAAATAATCGTTTTTTATATAGAATACAACAAATTGTTTTCCACACATAGAATACGAAAGATATCATTAGCTTTTATTATGTAATGACGATAACATATTTTTAAATAGCTATTTAAGTTTAAAAGACATGACAACTGTCAAATACTGCTGTTTAGTAAATAAGGCAAGTCAGGATAAAATAGATAAATAATAAAAAAAATCATTATGATTATGAATCACTTATATATAAAATGTTTTTATGCAAGGTGTTGCTTAAATTTTTCAGAAAGCAGCAGACACGAAAGTAGAGAATGAAGGTCCTAAAAAAGGCCGGGGCAAGGCAAAAAATATTGAAGAGCCAGAAACTGAAGTCCCAGAGGTTGAGTTAACAGAAAAAATTGCACCAACAGCAGAGAAAAAGTCAAAGCGTGGCAAGAAGGCAGATACTAATGGACAAGAAACCAATAGTGTAACAAGTGATGAAGCAGCACCAACTGCAAAAAAAGGTAGAAAGAAGGCTTCAGACGAAAATAATGATGCTACATCAGTTAACGGTGATAATTCTGGAGAAGAATCTAGTCCTGTCAATGAGAACGAAAAAAATGATCCCGAAGGTTCTGAAGACACAAATGTCGTTATTGAAGAACCACAAGCAACAAAGGGGCGTAAAAAACCCCAGAAAAAAGAAATTGAAGCCAAGCCTAAAGTTGAGTCTGGGCGAGGTAAAAGAACCGCTAAGCAAGAAGAAAGCATAGAAGAACCAGTGGAAAAAATTGAATCTGAAGACAAACCAAAATCAGCAGGTAAAGGAAGGGGGCGCAAAGCTGCACCCAAAGCTGAACCTGAACAAAATGAACCTGAACCTGAAGATAAGACTGAAACAACAGACGAGGTTGTGAAGCCAGAACCAGCTGCCAGTAAAGGAAAAAAGAAAGCGCAAAATAAACCAGTAAAAGACAAATCTCCTGAAATGGACCAAGAAGAAGAGGAGAAGGAAGAAGTAGAAGAAGAATTGCAAGAAGAGCCAAAGAAGAAAGAGAGCAAAGGTAGGAAGAATCAAGGGAAGAAAGCTCCGCCTACTGAAGAAGATAAAGATGGAGAGGAAGATGTTAAAGAAGAGCCTGTTTCTAAGAAAAGGAAGACAACAAAAAAAGATAACAAAGCCAAAGGTGGGTATAGTACTAGAAACATTTCAATATAGATGAGACATATATGCAATAATGTACAACGCGCACAGATAAAGAATGGGATTAAAAATGGCTTGTTTATACTCGCTTCTCGCTCACACACTAAACGCCACACCTATCGCTCTCTCACTCACACTCGTGGTAAGCACAGTGAGCCTCTATTTTAAATCCCATTCTTTATCTGCACCGTTTGTATGTAATTTTGTCTTTATACTTCTTATAGTCACTAGTCACACAACACAGAATAGATATTAAGTACTACACACAGTCAACTGTTGAGACATTGTTTAAAAAAAAAACTAATTTTGGCACATTCAAGATGGCGTCTCGCGCCTTCTCTTCCCAAGGTCGAAAACTTTGATTTTTATTAGGCCCCCATACCTAAACAACATAATGCCAAACCAGCTTACACTCCACCTTTTAGAGCAAAGGCTCTTAAATGTCCCCACAGCCTGGATTAATAATCAAGTTTGTATACTTTAATGTTCTATAAAATGATTTTGATTGTATCTATTCAGGTGATACACAAGATGAAGAGGAGGCAGACGAGGAAGCTGTAGAAGAGAAGCCTGCAAAAGGTAAAAGGGGGCAAAGGAAGCAAGCAGACACACCTGAAGCTGTAGAAGAGCCCCAAGACACAGGCGAACAGCCTGGGAAGAGGCGCCGTAAACAAGCTGAAGAGAAGGGTAAATGAGTTTGTTATTTAATGTTTAAGTATTACAATTACGTTGACTTAATTATTTAATAATGACCTTGATAACTTGTTTTTTATTATTCATTTATAAATAAATGGTTTCCAATTACATCCCTTACATGCTTTTATTTACTAATTCCTATCATTCTTTCTTCGTTCTAATAGTAGTTATAAAACACTTACTATATATTTTCCTCTAACATCAAAATGGGTGCATGATGATATTGATGGAGATGGGTAAAGTAAATGAGCAATAATACTAAAATAAAGATAAAACGACTATTGTAGCATAGAACCAGATACCTGTGAAGTTTAATTTGCAATTATTCCACTTTTCCTCACCAAGCCGCCCCACTGGTGCCCTTGTTCGCTTTAGGACAGATTTGCTTTAAGGCGGATTCGCTTTAAGACAGAAATTGTACAGGCCATAGAACAAGAAGCACAGTCGATGGCGCATATTAACTTCTATATTTTCACTTTTTGACACTTCTATTTATCAGTGGGGCGGCTTGGTGGGGCAAAGTGGAATAATTCTTGCAACCATTTATGATATGATATGACACCGGGTTGCCTGGGAATCTGTATCTGGGCTTTCAATATTAACCCTCAGTAGGTATCTTCACAGAATAACTAATACAGTACAGAATTAATTTTGAGAATTCTTTTTCTATCCATGGGGAACTTTTTCAAGATAAAAGGTGCCCTATATCCAGTGTTGTACCCCAAAAAAATTGCATGTAAAATTTCATGATGATCTGTTCACTAATTAAGACGGGAAAGCGTAACAAACACTTACTATCGCATTTATAATAAAAGTAAGGATACCTAATTAGTAAGGGTTAGTTAGGCTAGCAATAGAATAAGTCTATGGGATAAAGTAGTCAAGTTGTTTTTCAACATTTAGAATCATTTACTTTTCAGCTCCCACTGCAGATAAAAAGAAAGCGGCATTGAAAAATAAAGCTGCTACCAACTACGAGGATTTAAGTTTTTCTAATTCCTCTAAAAATGCACAGGGCAAGGAATGGAACTATAAAATTGCCAGTTGGAATGTGGATGGGATAAGGGCCTGGTTAGGGAAAGGGGGGTTGGACTATTTAAAATATGAGAAACCTGATATACTGTGTCTACAAGAAGTCAAATGTGCACAGGATAAACTTCCAGAAGAACTGGTTAATGTTCCTGGATACCATGCTTACTGGTTGTGCAGCGACCAAGATGGCTACGCTGGCGTAGGCATCTACACTTCGAAATTAGCTATGAATGTACAGTATGGATTGCAAAATGAAGAATTGGACAGTGAAGGTCGCATCATCACTGCAGAATATGAGCATTTCTATTTGATAAGTACATACGTACCTAACGCTGGACGCAAACTAGTCACGCTACCTAAAAGACTGCAATGGAATGAGGAGTTCCGCAAGTATGTTAAGGATTTAGATAAGAAAAAGCCTGTGATAATATGCGGCGACATGAACGTCGCCCACAACGAGATAGGTGCGTTTTATTATTAACTATTTCTTCCTTCTATACCTAGCACGTAGGTAACTATTTAAAGTTTGAACCATAAGAATAATGGTTTGAACCATTAAAATTGTTACGTGCTATGATTCATTTTTGGGAATGAAAATTGAATTTTATAGATAAGATAATCAGGCGGAAGCCGCTCGAATATGCAATTCGAGACGAGCGCCAAAGTTCATTTGACATTATCGCTGAAACCGACGCGAAAGTTAGCAAGTTGCGAATATTGACTTTTTATTCTTTCTTGGCGTCTAGTTGCGATTGCAACAGAAGATTGTATTCTTAATACACATACGCAACTAGTTGGGGAACTTTGTAGGGTTCCGAAGTAAAGCCAACAAGGAACCCTTATAATTTTGCCATGTCCGTCGTCCGTCCGCGACTTAGCTTATTAAAGCCGAAAAAGTGGTAGAATAAAATCTTAAAAATATTTTATTTTATAGATCTTGCAAACCCTAAGTCAAATAAGAGAAATGCTGGTTTTACTGAAGAAGAGCGAACTGGTATGACGGAGTTGCTGGCGGACGGGTTCGTCGACACCTACCGGCGTCTTTACCCTGATAACAAGGGCGCCTACACGTTTTGGACGTATATGATGAACAGTCGAGCTAAAAATGTGGGATGGTGAGTATATGCCAATATTTTCAAACCCCCAAGTTAGGTATGTTTACGGTTAGGTTAGGTAAAGTTGTTTAACACTGACTTTAGTACTTTGCCTTAGTAACTTTTCTGACTAATGTTTCAAACCGTGAGACACCTGTTAAAAAAGTTGCTATGACAAAGTACCAAAGCGTTAAGTGACTTTCATTGCTGACTGTACTATAGTGCATTTCAAACTAAAGCGCTTACCTGGCCGAAAGTGGCGCATTTCTATTAACAACTTATTAAATAAAACCTCTGAGGGCGCCACTTTCGCTGGTATAGCCACCGCACACTAGCGCCGCCATTGGAAAAAACATAGTGCTTAAATAAAGACGATATTGCGAATTGTGGCCACTTTTAGCAAAGAAAGCAAAAAAAAAAGCACTATGATTTTTTTCAATAGCGGCGCCAGTGTGCTGTTTCTTGGCGGTTCAGAACATCCACGCGAGATGCGCAGAACAGAATTTCGTTGTAGAGTGCAAGGCTACGGTGGAATGGAAACTACAACCAGTTGCTTACAGAACCAAGAAATATGTTTAGTACTTACTGGTCTTCGATCAAGAATAACCTAGATGTCCGGTCAGAGCCTCATAAATGGCACCTCAAATAGCATCCCACTTACAAACTGTGGGCTTATTTTGCACAAAGTAAGTGATAAAAGATGTGTTTTTGCACAAAATAAGTGATATAAAATGTGCGTTTGTACAAAATAAGTGGCGATTATGTACAAAATAAGCGGCAAGTTTGTAAGTGGGACACTATTTGAGGTGCCATTTTTGCGTACTGTTTTAGTTTGTGAAGCGTTATCTAGGATATTCTTGATCGAAGACCTAGGTAGGTACTTCAAACTGTAGTTTCATCATTCAGAAATGCATCACCGATTTTCTTCCCATGAATCACAATTAAAACCTATAGCTTATCACTTTGATTTGCCTAGTACCTAAATTACAATTTTAGGTACATTTTTTTGGTATAATATGAGACAGTTCAATTCGCCATGATACACCAGCCATTTTGGCTCTCATTATTTGAACGCTCTTTTTTTTTGTTGCATTCATTTGCTAAATCATCAATCAATACCATCCTCCTTGTTCCAGGCGCCTCGATTATTTCATCGTGTCCGAGAGGCTGCTGCCTTCGCTCTGTGACAGCGTCATCAGAGATGGAGTGTATGGCAGCGATCATTGCCCCGTATCACTGTTCCTGCATCTCACCAGTGCAGAGAAACCCAAATAATACTGAGAGTATACATACATACGGTCCTATAAATTTATAATATAACATACATGATATACCTGACGCTCTGACTTAGACGCCATTCCCTCATTTTGAGATCAACGTTCGTGAGCGTCAGGATGGCTGGTTGTCTGCATCGGTTCGCGTCAAGTAGTCTGTGGTGGTAGCGCGCACAGGTGGGAACGCGGCTTAAGAAGTAAAATGTCAAGTAAAAGTAAAAACCGAGTCTCATCTTTCGTTGACCAAACTCTAGTACATTACAAACAAGAACGGGAAGGTAGTAAAGAGTAGCAAATAGGTAGCAATTTTTGGTCACCAGCTTGACGCGGACCGATGCAGACAACCAGCCATCTTGACGCTCACTTATTTTCTTATGTAACTTGCTTTTGTAATGTAAAGAATTTTGAAAAATACAATAAAGACATTTTTGACTAAGCTACTTACTACTATTATTTCTAAACCTTTTTGGACTTATTCTGAAGGTAGGTATGAAGATTTTAGGACTGGCTTATAGTGGGACACTGTCTGCTCCAATAGCACACTACATGCATACCCAGGCTCTACACTAGGATAAAACGTACTGATTACTTGCTCAGTGCACGAGGATGGTGGAGTTATAGGAACTTGTGATAATTTGTATGTCATGTATCAAATATTTATTTAAAAAAAAACAGTCTATTCAAATGATTATTAGTACAACTTATAAAATAACTCACTTAGAATCTATAAGGGAAAGTTTTGCTCCTGGGCGTCGATACTTCAGATGAGCCTGTAAAAAAAGCACACTCCTTTAAAAAAATATGGATAACAAATAGTCAAAGAAGCAAATCATTGTGAAAGTAAGGAATACATAAATGAAGAAATTTATATGAATGTACCTTTATTATTTTACTAAATGCAGCTCTGTTCAACAAATTATATGCAGATGTCAGGCAGGCAAGGGTACTAGGCTCCAATTCTTTTAGCCCTGAGCAAAATAAATCGATACCGGCTTCCAAACCCGTTCCAAAGTCACATTCATCCACAGCAATGTTGGCATACGTTATAACAGGTTGTAATTCTGTTAAAGCGTTGTCCTTATCAGCTTGACTTTCTGCTTTCTTAAGCTTTGCAAATATTTTCTCTAGGTTGGCTGTAAGAAAAATACATTTTACGTTGAAATAAAAAAGATAAGGATAATTAATATGAATCTACTAAAATGAGTGAAACTATGCTTGATTTTATGGACGGGAAAAATATAAAAAAAATCTTCATTTTTTTTAAAGTTCTTTTTTGCTACTGTGAACACATAACTTTTACTTAACAATCTATCACTATGAAACAAACTGAATTATGATTGGAAATTATAGGTTGTCTTAATAAAATCAAAATTTATGATGAAAACCCACAATAAGATGCATTTTTATCAAAAAAATATGATTTTTATTAAATCGTTTTTCCAGAAAAAAATAAAATTTCACAATGAAGTTTTTTTTCAATATTTTTCCCATCATTAAAATTAGGCATAGTTTCACTCATTGCCATTTGTGCACTTTATAAAGACTCGCCCTGTATAGTCTCAGTTTACCATCAGTTTCAGTTAAATGCCTATATCCCAACTGTGTTTTCTTGTTATAAGGCACGACAATCCCAGCACCATGTAATGTTTTAGCAACAGTTTGGGATCTTCTTTCTGTGACATTGTACTTTTCCATACTCAAATTATTTAGTTTTACTGCTTTATTCAATTTGTCCATTATTTTCTGACAAGCCATGGCAACAAAAGGGGATTTTTTTTTCTCATTCTCTAAATAGAAGCTGTAAAATATTGTATCAGTGAATTAAGTACACTTTTATGGTGGCAACTCAAAGTAATTTTAAAAAAGGTCCATACTAAACTGCAGCAAAAATGTTGCTAGCTAATGGTGTTATCCGACAATCTTTTGCACTGTCATTACTGCCTATGAATACTGGTTTCTCATTAGGGTTATCTCTGTAGTACCCGATATGAAACTCACTGGATCCTTTCTTTTTCAATACAGCCTGGAAATACAAGTATTCATTAGAATGCACATTATTGCCTCTTAGTCACATTGAAAAACAATGACCATCAACCATTTTAACGTTGCCACTGCTGCGGCACAGACCTTCCTTATAGGTGGATAAGGAGAATGGGCCATAACCCACCACATGGAAAACAATAAAACGGCATAATTTTTATCTTACCTGAAACTCTGGTGGATCATAAAAAAACCTCCAATGTACCAAGTAAAGTTCTTTATCATCTAATATTGGAAGTTTGCCTAACAACAAATCATAAGGACCGATGAGCTCAAGATTGACACTTGATAATAACTTCTCTATTTGATTTTCATCATTCAAACATTCAAAAAATTTGTAAAAGTCTTCAGGCATATCTACTAGAAAAATATCTTTGTAAAGGTCGAGGTTTTTGTTCTTATCATAATATTCAAATGTCTCGGGAATTTTCATATCAATATTTTCATTACTTGCATTATGTGGCAAACTATTTTTAGGGACAGTAGCATTGTCTTTCTTATCAGCTTTGTCATGCTTTACCATAGCTGTATATTTCTTCTGATTGTGATCTTCGTCTGTCGTTGGCGATGGATCAGCAACATGTTTTACCACAGCTGTATCATTCTTATCCTGACCGTCGTCTGTCGTTGGCCTTGCCTTTTCAGTATCCTTTTTTGTAAACGGACAATGTTTTCGTTTATCGCGTGTCGTTCTCTTTATCTTCATATTCTTTGGAGGGTGTTTGTAAGTTCTATGATGCTCTGGATTCTTTTGATAGCAATTTGCACCATATTTACAAATTGTTCTGGAGTCTTTAACATATGTCTGCCAGTTGTCGTTATCAGACATTTTGTGATGAAATAGATTAGAAGTTTGTTTAATAACCGAAAATATAGTAAAGTTGTGTTTGTAATATAAAAAAAAATATTATACTAGAAAAAGAACAGCTGACTGGCTGACACTGAAATGACAAATAAATTGTAAGTGCATTCCAACAGGCTAACCGCTGGGTCATCGATCGCCATAGAGTAATTTTAACAATAGAATGTAATTTGTTTAATGAAATGAATGACTCGTATACATGGGTCAAGCGAGGCAAATTTAAGGCGTTTTTGGTGCCATTTTGTCGGGTTCAGTTCGGTGGCTATTTAATTATTTGCAAATTGTTTTATAGTGGATATTGTGTCTTAAAATTGGTGCAGTTTTGTGGTACAAGTGTCTACGCATCTAAACAATATGTGGGATAATTATTATTGAAATAGGTGCGATCTTGGTTGTGTGAAGCTGAGACTTTTATTGTAGTGGTGGCTACCTCGGCAGAACTTACTTACCGAGTAAACTGTATCGATATATTAGATGCCAAATGCTCCAAGCAGCATTGGAATGCCATGCACCTTGCAACCGCATTCATGAGTGGGTCTCCAGCTTCCTCATAAGCTATAAAGAAATTCTAAGCATGCCATATTTTAAAGCATAATAGCAGCAATCAAACTTCCAGACATAATAATAGCAGCCACCATAAGCTCGTTACCATGATTTGTTTTATGTGTGCGAGCTGGCGACACGTGTCTACAGCTTACACATGCCGTTAAGGCAAACCAGTGAGGTTAGGGTTTTAGACTATAGTCAGAAGTTTAGAGCCTAATTGCAGCAATAAGATCCAAAAAAACCAACCATCACACTCGAATACTGTTGAAACTACGAGCATAAAACTGTCTGCGAGCTGGAGACACGTGTCACTGGCTTGCATAGCTGTATTTTCGTAATTATTTAAGCTACGATTATGTACTATACCTCAAAATTCTCAGCCGAATTGCAGCATTAGATTCCAAATTTATCAAAACTTTAACTCGAAAAGTTTTTGAGCTACGAGCCGATATCTATGTGTAAGCTGGTGACACGTGTCACCGGCTGACACATGGTGAATTGCTGTAACTGTTTATTTTTAAACTTTTAAATTTTATGCATTCACAATGCTATTTTTATATTAAGATTATTAATATAATTGAAAAATATTAGAAAAAAATCGACTCACCCGTAGCAGCTCAGACGGGACTCGAACCCGCACCCTTAGGATTCCGGCCCAATGCACTAACCAATTATGCTACCGAGTCGCTAGCGAGCTTGGCGAAATTTTCTAATACTTTTCACGTTTTTACGCTGTAGGCCAGCGCCATCTCATCAATGTGAAGAGAATTACTTCGACATTCGAAAGCAACACCTTTACAGGTGCTAGACAAATCGATTAAGATGAAATAGCCATATAATTTTTAAACTTTTAAATTTTATGCATTCACAATGCTATTTTTATATTAAGATTATTAATATAATTGAAAAATATTAGAAAAAATCGACTCACCCGTAGCAGCTCAGACGGGACTCGAACCCGCACCCTTAGGATTCCGGCCCAATGCACTAACCAATTATGCTACCGAGTCGCTAGCGAGCTTGGCGAAATTTTCTAATACTTTTCACGTTTTTACGCTGTAGGCCAGCGCCATCTCATCAATGTGAAGAGAATTACTTCGACATTCGAAAGCAACACCTTTACAGGTGCTAGACAAATCGATTAAGATGAAATAGCCATATAATTTTTAAACTTTTAAATTTTATGCATTCACAATGCTATTTTTATATTAAGATTATTAATATAATTGAAAAATATTAGAAAAAATCGACTCACCCGTAGCAGCTCAGACGGGACTCGAACCCGCACCCTTAGGATTCCGGCCCAATGCACTAACCAATTATGCTACCGAGTCGCTAGCGAGCTTGGCGAAATTTTCTAATACTTTTCACGTTTTTACGCTGTAGGCCAGCGCCATCTCATCAATGTGAAGAGAATTACTTCGACATTCGAAAGCAACACCTTTACAGGTGCTAGACAAATCGATTAAGATGAAATAGCCATATAATTTTTAAACTTTTAAATTTTATGCATTCACAATGCTATTTTTATATTAAGATTATTAATATAATTGAAAAATATTAGAAAAAATCGACTCACCCGTAGCAGCTCAGACGGGACTCGAACCCGCACCCTTAGGATTCCGGCCCAATGCACTAACCAATTATGCTACCGAGTCGCTAGCGAGCTTGGCGAAATTTTCTAATACTTTTCACGTTTTTACGCTGTAGGCCAGCGCCATCTCATCAATGTGAAGAGAATTACTTCGACATTCGAAAGCAACACCTTTACAGGTGCTAGACAAATCGATTAAGATGAAATAGCCATATAATTTTTAAACTTTTAAATTTTATGCATTCACAATGCTATTTTTATATTAAAAATAGAGAAGAGCGGGTTCGAGTCCCGTCTGAGCTGCTACGGGTGAGTCGATTTTTTTTCTAATATTTTTCAATTATATTAATAATCTCAATTATATTAGTAACTGTTTATGTTAGAGTTTCGTTTTAAAGATCAAATGATATGTTATAATTGCAGCACACACGAGGCATAATTTCAAATCTCTGGGCCTCTTAGTTTCGAAATTATAAGCCAAAAACCGTTTTCCCGCCTAAAAATTCAAAATAATGGCTCGGAAGCTCGGATTTGGAGTCTAATGGTGCAATTCGGCTGAGAATTTTGAGGTATAGTACATAGTCGTAGCTTAAATAATTACGAAAATACAGCTGTGCAAGCCAGTGACACGTGTCTCCAGCTCGCACACAGTTTTATGCTCGTAGTTTCAACAGTATTCGAGTGTGATGGTTGGTTTTTTTGGATCTTATTGCTGCAATTAGGCTCTAAACTTCTGACTATAGTCTAAAACCCTAACCTCACTGGTTTGCCTTAACGGCATGTGTAAGCTGTAGACACGTGTCGCCAGCTCGCACACATAAAACAACTCATGGTAACGAGCTTATGGTGGCTGCTATTATTATGTCAGGGCCTTACTATGAGCTCTTATAGCAGGGCTTATATTGAACTGCCTTACTTTTTCGTACTGTGACCTCAATGGTTAGTACGAAAGCAGGCCTTAAGCAGTCCTGTTTAAGGTCTACTTTTGAACAGAACGGTTTTTTATTTGCTGATGGTAAGCCCCCTGGAAGTTTGGTTGCTGCTATTATTCTTTAAAATATGGCATGCTTAGAATTTCTCTATAGCCTATGAGGAAGCTGGAGACCCACTCATCCCGCATTCTAATGAAAACTGAAACAATACCACTGAATTATTTAACATTTGACACTTAAACTTACACCCGGGGTTGCGTTCAGAACGTTTGAGCGCCGGTTGTTTGGATGTTTTATAACTCGCTCTAAGGTTTGGAACGACCAAGAACTTTAAATGTCAATGTCAATACAAATTCTTCATTTTCCATTTGGAATACGAATAATTTAAACTTTTCTTTATACTAAATCAATTAAAATCCATTTTTTGAGGATCTACCATGATTATTTTAAAAATTAGACATAAAAACATCAAAAATACAAAATAATGTCAAATGACATTGACATTTTTTCTATAGACAAACGTCAGAGCGTTTTACAACCATCATTTTTGATGGTTGTTTAGTTGCAACGCTCTGACGTTTGGAACGAACGAACGGTTGTGTCAACCGAACGTCACGCTCAAATGTTTGGAACGCCGTTAGAGCGTTCGGTTGTGGTTAGGTTGCACCCGGAGTGTAGAGGCGCGTTCCAAACCTACACTACGAGTGCAACCTAACCACAACCGAACGCTCTAACTGCGTTCCAAACATTTGAACGTGACGTTCGGTTGACACAACCGTGTCGTTCCAAACGTCAGAGCGTTGCAACCAAACAACCATCAAATATGATGGTTGTAAAACGCTCTGACGTTTGTCTATAGAAAAAATGTCAATGTCATTTGACATTATTTTGTATTTTTGATGTTTTTATGTCTAATTTTTAAAATAATCATGGTAGATCCTCTAAAAACGGATTTTAGTATAAAGAAAAGTTTAAATTATTCGTATTCCAAATGGAAAATGAAGAATTTGTATTGACATTGACATTTAAAGTTCTTAGTCGTTCCAAACCTTAGAGCGAGTTAAAAAACAACCAAACAACCGACGCTCAAACGTTCTGGGGGCTTACCATCAGCAAATAATAAACCGTTCAGTTCAAAAGCAGGCCTTAAACAGGATTGTTTAAGGCCAGCTTTCATACTAATCGTTGAGGTCATAGTATGAAAAAGTAAGGCCGTTCAATATAAGTCCTGCTATAAGAGCTCATAGTAAGGCCCCTGAACGCAACCTAGGTTTGGAACGCGCCTCGGCTTAAGTCAACTTTACTCTTTGTTTGTCACTGTCTGTGTCAACTGTGTGTCAGTCTTTTGATGAAATTGGAATTAGTGGAATAGATAGATTTGCGAGAAGAAAAAAATTTCTTTTACCAAGATCTTTCCCTAATTAGATAGAATAAGAAGTATTTAGAACTCTTCTTCACGTAAAAGTGAAATTGCAATATCGTAAAATTGGATATCAATCACTTCGTGGTCAGGGGATTTTGACAAATTTTGTGCTATGTAGTCAAAACACGCCACATTTTCAATGAACGGGTGTTTGTATTATTTTAATAAATTGCCAAGGACATGTTCATAATAAATCGGTGCCACTCAAGCCATTCGTCGATTTCTGCGGGCTACGAATCATGCTCTTCTATTGGTAATATATTTTTTACCAAAATATGTAGCTTATAGTGCACGTTTGATCAATGTACTTAGTTAAATCGTGGTTTTTTTAACTATACGTTGTAGCAAAAACCCTTTCAACAATAATGCTCATCTATGCTCACTGAAGTTGCTAGCAGCTATGTCTTAGTTCAAGTATTTGTAAATGTCCAACATCACTAACTAAAATATGGGCTAAAAAGTTGCTCCATTATGGAGGAAAAGACTGCAATAACATTAAAATGTAAACAGAGTGATGAACAACATAAATATTTATAATTAATCTCAAGGCCAATTCACTCATCTGTTGCTCGGATGTTTGTGTAACATAGGATCATCTTCAGCAATCTTAAAATATTATTTACATCAGTAGTATTACTTGAAAAGTCTACAATTAGAAGACTACATCAGTAATCAATCAAGTAATTACTTGAAAAAATTGGAATATTGCAGTAATATTGGTCACCTAAACATAAAGTAGTTTATATACCTATTCATATTTCTATAATTTTAATAGGTACTTTATTTGCATGACAACCCATTCTTGCATACATTAGTGAATGTTATGATTCCTTACTAGTATTTTAAATGCGAAAGTCTGTTTGTTTGTTATGTCTTCACGTCTTAACTACTGAACCGATCATCATGAAATTTTGCATACAAGTTGTCAGGGGTACAGAAAAGGACATAGGGTATTCATCACGAAAAAAAATATTGCTCCCGAGGGATAGCAATAAAACTATCCACGCAGAAGTCGCGGGCGGTCGCTAGTAAAATATATATCTGTCTGCTTTTCCTGTTTATTTTTCAATGACTTGAATATGCAAATGATTTGATATTTGAATTGTATAATTTTTTGCAATAACATAATATTTTGCTAGTCACCTATTTATCCTTCATATTTCTGGTCCTTGTTTGACCTCAGACGTCCTTTTGTAGTATGGTATGTGTTTGTATTGATTAGTACGAAGGCAAACCTTTAGTGGATTTTTATTTGTGGCATTTAGTCGCATTCTATTAATCCTAAATATCCTAATAGTTTGTTATGGTAGCTTATAATAATATTTTTACAAACATTCAATAGGGAATATACACAAGTCACCGATTTTGATAAATTTGAGCTTGATCGTTGCGGACATGTATAAAAAACACAATGGAACAGAAAAATACATAGTTTTATTATTACAGTTCATTTTGTCATGCATTGTACTTTTGATTTTGATACAAATAAAACTGATGCATATTCCCTATTGCAATTCCAAACTATTTCATACTAACTCTACTATGAATGATAGCTTTAATATTAAAATCTAGATACTTGCCGATTTCTGATCTCATTAGCTATACCGGTTAGACAACATTACAGTTTGTTCGCCATTGTTCAATAAATGTTCGAATGAATGAATGTTTGAATGGTTGAATCAATCAATGAATGTTTGTAGAAATTGATTGAGTTGGCTCTTCTACGGCTTCTACCCCACTCTCTAAACTCTCTTCTCTCAGCAGCTGTTGTCTATTAGTATAATGGGCCCTCCAAATGCAAAGGCCTGGTCTGCAGAATCGTACGGATAGACGCGGCCTCCTCAGGACTGAAGAGGCCGCGCCCTTACACGCTGAGATTTTGCCGGAAGGCCACAGGAGGTCGCACCTCTCCCTACGATCGTATAGGCTGGGCCTGTGCATGTGGAGGGCCTATAAAGAGTGAACTTTCTCTCAGAAAAATCGAAAGATAATGTTGTTTTGTTGTATGAGCCACTTGTTTTAAATTAAACCAAAAAAACATACTTACCAAGTTTGGGTTCCCAACAAAATGTAAAATTGAATTTTTTATTTTATTTTTCCATCAATTATCTTTCGATTTTTCTAAGAAAGGGCACTCCTTATAGGCCCTCCACATGCACACGCACAGGGCCGTCCTGCAGGATCGCAGAGGGGCGCGGCCTTCCGAAATCTAAGCGTGTGTAAAGTAAAGTCGTTGCTAGGGGGCTAATCAGATTATTTCTTGGTACAATAAATAAAGCACTATTTGCAATCGACGTAAACGTATATGTATTTTTTTTACTATTCAGACATCTGTCTCAGATAACGTTCTCGTTTTTTAGGGTTCCGTAGCCAAAATGGCAAAAAACGGAACCCTTATAGATTCGTCATGTCTGTCTGTCTGTCCGTCCGTATGTCACAGCCATTTTATTCAGAAAGTATTAGGATAACACAGTTGAAACTTAGTAAGTAGATGTATTCTGTTAACCGCTTAACGATTTTAACACAAAAATAAAATAAAAAAAAAGATTAAGGGGTTCCATACATGGAACTGAAACTGAAAAAAAAAATTTCTTCATACCAATACGTGCGGGGTCTCTATAGATAGGTCTTCAAAAATGACGTTGAGGTTCCTAAGACAATTTTTTCTCAAAGTCAACCGTTTGAAAGATAAACACTGCCAAAGTGGTAAAATGTGTGTCCCCCCCTTAACTTTTGAAATAGGTGAGTGAAAAATCTAAAAAAAAATATGCTATAGATCTTAATAAAAAAAATCACTGAAAATTGGTTTGAACGAGATATAGTTATTAGTTTTCGAGATACATCATATTTTCCAAAACCGCAAAATAAATATAACTTTGTCATT
Organism: Agriphila straminella; assembly: GCA_950108535.1. Classification (NCBI taxonomy): domain Eukaryota; kingdom Metazoa; phylum Arthropoda; class Insecta; order Lepidoptera; family Crambidae; genus Agriphila; species Agriphila straminella. Next base: position 15,402,549 of record OX467311.1, on the reverse strand, counting down.
CATACCAACACTGTGAAAAACAATGTTATTTTTACAGACGAAAAATGATAGTGGTATTAAATATGATATGGTATATAAGGTAACTACGGAACCCTACGGCGCGTGGCCCGACACGCACTTGGCCGGTTTTTTTTTAAATGTGCTACATTTAGGAAAACAACTTATACCGCGTATGAGAAAAAAGCAACCCGAGGACAAGGAGATACTCTCATCAATTTATCTCCCAAAATACCTATACCTGGTATATTATGTTAATTAAACATGAAAAATAGCGTATAACCGCATTTTGTAAGTTGTAAGACCCATATTTTTTGAATTAGGTATAATCCAATTGAATTTATTTTCGTTTGAATAACTGTTGGGTGTCTACTCTTTACGACCCAATCCAGAGTTAATTTAACGGTTTACCAGATGAAGAGGAAATCCTGTAATTACTTACCTTGAAGTCTTAATTATAGTACCGTTGAAAACCACCAGATACCCGAATTACGTTCTAAAAATCGATGGATATAGCTCTATAAGTCAGCATAAAGATATTTTATACAATGCGGGATCAATGATCGTTGCGTTGCCTGAATAAACTTTTTGTTCTTTCGTAGAGAAACAAAGAGTTGTTTCAGAGATGCGCAATATGTCTTGAATTCTTTATTGTGGCTTGCTACTCGGTAAGGGAGTAAGAAAAACTAAATATTCGTCAGAAATTCAGAGTAGTGTAGTGGGTTTGACTTGACCATCGAAATATTATGAGTTTGACTTGTTTTATCGAACTCCTTTGCAAAACGAGCGAGCGTCTATCATGCTGCTCTGCACAGTCAAGTCACATAGCTACCGGCGCATCTATATTTAGTCTCATTGTTTGTTGGGTGCAATATATCGATCAACTGCAAATATTAGAGCCACCATGAGTGTACCGAGCGTAACTGTTAACTACGCAACTGCGAAAACAAACAAATTGTATTTAATAATTAATTAACTTTCTAAAATTTTCATTGTCTGATTAATTTTCTGCTTAATGCATAATTGATTGAGGGTCCGATGATGTATCACTGCGAAGTTTTGTAATATACCTAGTTGTCTTAGAAATAATTCATTCAGCCCTCGTAGCACCACCGAAACACGATACGACAACCGGTTAAGTTGATTTATTTTTTATATGATCAGGAAAACTTATTGTCTATCTAAATTCAGATACAAAGAATTTTCGCTGCCTTTGATTGCTATGGAAAATAATATCGTTAAGTTAGGTACTTAATATAACTGAAAAAATATTAGAAAAAATCGACTCACCCGTAGAAGCTCAAACCGCTACGGGTGAATCGATTTTTTCTAATATTTTTAGTGCGTCGGAAGGCACGTTAAGCCGTTGGTCCCGGCTGTATTTGCAGTCGTTAACACCCACCAATCCGCATTGGGCCCGCGTGGTGGGTTATGGCCCGTCCTCCTTACCACCCATAAGGAAGGCCTGTGCCCCAGCAGTGGGGACATAAAAAATGGCTGATGGACAAAGTAACTTAATATATAAAAATAGCATTGTCAATGCTAAAATCTAAAAATTCAATAATATCGTTGTCAAAACGAAACGTAGTTATAGTAATCACAGAATAAATAATATGGTGCTATTCATAAGACAACCGGCTTTCTAAATAGCCTTAGACTTTCCATATACCTAATTAATTATTTACATATAATTAAAATATTCTAAACGCTTGTGTCTATCTTCTACCCGAAAGGTGAAAGTTATTTAAAGATCTTAATTTTAGAATAAGGGGATCAATATAAAACTATAACCTGACGACGACGCGACGCCAGCCGTAACGTAGCGCCTGCCCACAATCACCTATTTCATTCAACCGAACATTTGAAATTAAAATTGCCTTTTTTAGTAGCCTTTTCTGGGCGTTCTTGTCTTTCTCCGATACGTTTAGCAGATTAGAAAATGCTGAACACGGAGACGACGGAGTTTCTTGTGTAAGATCACAACATTCCGAATTTAGGGATGCATGATTGGATATCAATCAATAATACGAGTATTGTAGTCGAGTATTATTAGATATTTTAACAATGACAGACACTCGGTTATCGCTGTGGTCTCACTCATCTGTAACGCTCATATTTATCCAAATGGAAAGCCGCAAGTAAAGGGTGGCTGTGAAACAGCATCATGCTATAGCTTGTGTCCCAGATACGTCGACTCTCGGGAGCGCGCCCCTCGCCGCTTCTGGTGAACGGAAATCGCCTAGCGACAACATTGTTATTCGGTCTCCCGCTTGCCTCGAACATAATGTGCAGAAATCGTTTTTAATTTACCAACTTTTGCAAATTTCATGAATTCAGCCACTGACTGATTTGCTGGATTTACTTTAAAACCTTGATGGTAATGGTAAGCAGTGCGTGGTTCGAGCCAATAAAAATCCTTTGATACTGAGATTAGAATTACTATCGTGCCATCACCAATTATTTTGAATTTATTGTTCAGTCAAATAAGCTTCGTATCGTATTATCTCTTAAAAGTCTATAGTAAAAATGCGATAACAGTTATTTCATTATGATATTGTTGCAGGCGATGAACACTTGACCGCACGATGGAGCATCGTGATGGATGGGGCAGAGGAGAGATGGGCGCATCTGAAAATGCCACTGAGCAAGATTCGCAATCCGCCGACCGTGATCGAGTGCGCATCGAATTCTATGCCACATACGACGTCATGACGGGCGTCCGCATAGCCGCCACCTTAGGCGGCTTTTTTGCGCTTATGGTGTTTCTGATCGTCTACAAAAGTAGAAGTAAATCTGTAAAAGCGCTGAATGATCCGAAAATTGTGGAAATGGCGGAGGCTGTCGTGGCAGAAGAAGAAGCGGTCGAAGAAGAGAGACAGCTGACGGCTGCTTTGGAAGAAGCCTTATCTGAGCGCATGCGTTCGCGGCCGTCCATAACTGAAGAACCGCCGTGGCCTCGAACCGCTAGATTCGCGTCGTATGGAGGTGGTTACGGTAGTTTGTTGACTCCGGCGCGACGGCTCTCCACGCTCCGTGGTGATTCTTTACCAGGGTCGGCACTACGGTTTGTGGAAAGGCGTGCCTCCGGCAGCACGCGAGATCGTCGACTAAGCTCTGCGACTTGTTCGAGTTCAGGAAGTTCCTACTTGGAACGCCGAGGCTCTTCTGTAGTGTGTGCGCTTCCCGAACGTCGTTTGTCACCGTGTCCTAGCGAGAGATTAGCACCTCTCGCGTCGGTTGGCAGTGTAGGCCCTTCGTATGCTGTGGAGTGTGAACTAGCGTCGGTAGGAGCGGACTCAGTGTTTGCCGAAGACGATGTGGACTCCACTGATGACGAAGTGGAACAGTTTTCTACGGATAGCGGTGGCGGTGATGCCACTTTGGTCGGTGAGTCCACGGAGCTTACGAGCCGGCCCTCGCCCCTGCCGCTGCCATTAGATCGGGCGTCTCATTCGCGAGAAACGTTGTTCTAGTCGCTGACGACGTAGTCAGCTGTTAATGTTACTGACAAATTAAAGTATCGACATTTTCCTCCTATTTTTTTTTATTTAATTTTATGTTTAACCTTTAACATATCACATTGAACTTTACCAATTCGACATATCATTTTGATTTTTATAAATTCCAGTCTGGCATTATCTTTCTACACCTACTATACAATTTATTATCAGTCTAGTCAAAATCATGTCACATCATCGCATCATAAATGAATCATTAATCATAATTTGTAAGTAAGTAGGTACCTGCATATTTTTAAATAAAATTGTCGATATTTTAATAAGTCGCAATAGCGTGTAAATAGTTTGTTTGTTATTAAATTGATGTTTCGCTATGTTGATGTTCTGACCACGTTATGGAATATCAAAGTGTACCTATATATATATATATATATATTCATTCATATGTATAGCGTCGTTTAAATAGTAGAGATTTCGTTCAGTTCATTCGACAGTCAAGCCAAGCAGTTGAAACAAGTTTCAGCCATCATTCACCAGTTAGTGTTCTTTGTAAAAGATTAGATTAACTTAATATCTGCCGAATTAGTCTTTTATAGGCAAGTAAATGCTATAGTAAGTATCGTACTAAAATAACTTGTTAAATACGCTATTTGACTAGTTTTCGACGAATTTTTTACTTCTGATAACGGCCATTCTGTTTGTAAAAACCTGTACCGGGCTAACTGCCAACTCCACTGAAAGTGCAGTTGGCAAACCAAAGTTTACCAACTCGACGTGGTGTTTGTAAAATGTAGATAGTACTAACTTGTTAGTGTAGATAGTTGTCAGTGCAAAGTCAATTTGAGGATGTATAATTGTATGTATTACAGAATTTACAGATAGCGTTTATCTACATTTGGGTTAAAGAGGGCACACAAGATCAAGCGTCCATTGAACAGTAAATGAAGTTGGAAGCGGCCTAAGACTTCAGCGTTGCTCGTACCAATATCACTTTCTAAGGTAACTGCCACTTTCTTGTTTTGTCGGCACAGGAATTTTATTGATTCCCGTGTGTCGCAATCCACCATAGACGTACGCGGACACAATAGATTGACTCACGCAAGTCGTTGTTATTACGATTTAGATTTACCTACGTGTTAGTTTATGTAATGTTCGTTGCTCGAATTAAAAAGAGCTCCTGTAGTCTGTAACATATTGAAATGTATGTAAAAAATATTGTAAATACAAAACACAATTCATTTGCGTGTTTCATTCTCTGTGGATGGTAACAGCCGGCGGCGGTTCCTCAACAACATGACATAACATCGGTCAGTTTATCGACCTAACATAAATGTAAAAGATATTAATAGGCGTCTTATTACTAATTTGTTTCAAGGCGCTAATGCGTCATATCCTTTCTTTGTTCTGCAGCGTAGGTTAGTACCTACCCAAAAGCCTAACTAAAAATATTTAAGTACCTATGTAGGTAACTAATGCATAACTTGAAGAAATATTCCTAATCCGGGCCTGCCTTTAAGCACAGCTTAAATAATAGTACCTACCTACCTAGCGTCTTTAAGCCTCTACATATTTTAGAGGAGTGTCTGCCTGGACGCCCGGACCCGTCAAAATCTCATAAATCAATCAGGTGAAAATTCTACGGTTACCTAAGTGGTGCCTACTGGTTTAATCTTTCAAGTTAATTGGAACTTAGCAGGAATTTTTCAAACAAGGTTGTGTTGTGAGTTAGCCATTTTTTTAATTTTCCAACTGATAATAATGAAAAATAAAATAAAATAAAATGATTTGATGAATAGCTAAATTCAAGACCACCACCGAGGTATTCAATAACATCTAGGTCCAATTTCTGTTTAGGTAAATAAAAAAAAATTAAGTGGATATAATGCAATGATATAATATCATTGATATTATGGCGAATGCTCACACACATAACAGAATTGGATGAAATTGCCCTTCCTTACACTACTTATACTTTTATAAGTAGTGTAAGGCAGGGCAATTTCATGAGTGCAATAATAGGTACGCCTTGTTATTCTTTAATAACAAGGCGTATTATTGCACTCGCCCTTAGAGCATTTAGGTATGCTCTAAGCACTCGCCCGTGAAAATTCCTAGCCCTAGTGCAGTAGCAGTTAGCTATAGGAAGTGTGCCAAGCGTTCAAGTTTTAGCATGAAATAAAAGAACGAGTAGACTTTAAAATAATAATATTATATATTTTACATTTTTAATCTTCCAGCACACATTTTCCATTTATCTTTACGTACCCGGAGGGGCACGAGTCTCCCACGAAAGAGGATCGATCGTCCAGTTCCATTTCTGTAGTCGGCGTGGTCGCGGGCGGTGTCAGCTCCTTTGCCTCCGAAAATCGCGATTCAAACTTTTTTACTTTTTCCGAGCCGTCAGCCGCGTCATCTCTAAAGATGATTCTATCATTGTTAAAATTAGTATTAGACCTCATAAGGTCTGCATTTGTCTTCAACGATGAAGCAGGTGGTTCTGGAAGACCGCTTCTCGAGGCCGCGATCACTCCTTCAGGATCACTAACCTTTTTAAACGTTTCTTCTGGTGCATCTTCCACAAATATTATTCTATCTTTATTATAATTTGCATCCGTATTTAGGTTTTCTGATGACATATTTAGCAGGAATGCAAAAAGTGGCTTCGATTGAGCGTGTTTCACTGTAAAAGTTCCTGGCGGTAGCGGCAGATTTTCCGATAATGGCTGGTTGGAAGGTGGATTGGGCGACACTTCTGGCGTTAAATACGATGTTTGGATAATATTTCTATTTGATTTCGCAGAAATAGTTCTGCCACTAAATGATCGCGATACTAAAGTTGTAGAGTTTGATGAAAAATTTACGTCTGCTCTTTGCTCGAGCGCCTTGGAAACTGGTATTAAAAACAACACTATCAGTATTAAAAACATAGTGATTTGATTATGTATAACTAGTTATCCTTAAATTCTTGATTCACTGCGTCACAATCACGATATGCCTCGAGAGGAAAATATATGTAAGTAAATAAATATACACTATCCTCAAAACTTGTGCAAACCAACTAAAGTGTAAACATAGCGGAGATGAATTCACGCTTTTTGCACTCAAGTTCATTACTGGCACTAATGATAGTTTCGTGTTGTGTCTTAAGACTTCATAGCTTGGTAATCAAGGAAATCATTCCCATAACAGCCGTTAAAAACTTAGTTCAATGTCAAGGGTGGTGTCATTGCCATGCTAAAGGCGAGACGGTGTTACGCTTCGTTTGGATTTGGACGTCTCGAATATTAATATCAGACAGAAGTGAAGGTTAACGCTATAATAAATTTCAATGTAAGTAACTTTACACTGTCTTATAGGTAGTATAACTTTTGTTCAATCTTTGATCTTGTATTGCCAAACTCTACGTACCTACTTAGGTAAAAAATAAAAAATTAAAAAAACCCGCCTGCATAAAAAGACAAGTCGACTGAAAAGATGGAATTAAATAAATGTTAAAGGCAACATGTCATAATAACATGCAGTCGGAGGCATGCATAAAGAAAGTGACATTATGAATGATTGAATTATATGCCTCCGACTGCATGTTATTATGACATGTTGCCTTTAATATTTATTTAATTCCATCTTTTCAGTCGACTTGTCTTTTTATGCAGGCGGGTTTTTTAATTTTTTATTTTATTTATCTCTTTTTAGTTATTATATATTACGGTTTTAGAAGAGATGTTCATAAAACAGTCTGAAAAAATTGACTTGATGCTACAACAAATGAGTACCCTACTCGGCCTCATAACAACCATAGTCCAGAAGTTAAGTTTAAGTCCTTAAAGATAGCTACATGGAACATAAATGGACTATCACCCAACAAAAGCGAAGTCGAGGCCCTACTACATTTACATGACCTTGACATTTTGCTTATATCTGAAACACATTTTACTTGCAATAGTCTTATCAGGATAAAAGACTACTCTATCTATAGTACCAATCACCCTGACGGCACTGCGCATGGTGGCACTGCAGTAATTCTCAAATCCTCTATAAAACATCATGAATCGCTTCCCTTCAAAACTGAAGCCATACAGGCAACAACGGTCACAGTTCATGACAAACACTGTGATATCAACATCTCTTCCGTTTACTGTCCACCAAAGCACAGAATATCTGAAGCTCAGTTCACAACATACCTGAATTCATTGGGAAATAGGTTCATAGCCGGTGGAGATTGGAATTGTAAGCACACCATGTGGGGATCGAGATTGATCTCGACCAGAGGCAGAGAACTTAAAAAAAGTGTTGATACAAACCACCTGACTCCTATTGCGACATCTGAGCCAACGCACTGGCCTACAGATCCTAATAAGCTCCCGGACCTTTTAGACTTTTTCATAACAAAAGGAGTATCCAGACTTTTTTTCAAAATAGAATCATGCTTAGATGGATCGTCGAATCACACTCCAGTTATTTTAACTATCAGTGTCCATGTTTTGGAAAAAACATCTCCTCCAAAACTGTACAATAAAGGTACGGACTGGAATCGATTCCGTGAAATTATACAAGAAGAACTAGATCTGAAAATTTCTTTAAAAACTAGTGACGATATTGAAAATGCTACCATAAAATTTACTCAAACAATCCAAAAAGCATCATGGACCAGTACTTCAGAATCAAGGCGGACTACCCCCAGGCATAAAACCGTTCCTATAGACATACGTCACAAAATCTTGGAAAAGAGGAGACTTCGTCGAGTATGGCATACGAGTAGACAATCGTCCGATAAAACTGCATTTAACAAGGCAGCAAGAGAATTGCGAGATCTCATCCAGGAGACAGAGAATGCTACCACACGATCCCAAATTGAAAACTTAACAGCCACTAAATCAACGAATTACTCATTGTGGAGAGCATGTAAAACTCCGATCACACCTAAACCTCCAATTCGCTTGCAAGACAATACATGGGCTCGTACTCAACAAGAAAAAGCGGATGCATTCGCAAATCATCTTGCTTCAGTATTTAAACCCAATGATGGTGATGAAGAAACGGACGACCCATCCATGAATGAAGTTCTCCAACAAGATTTTCAACTAGACCTACCAGTAAGACCGACAACGCCCCGAGAAATTAAACATCTGATAAAAAATATGGAGGAAAAAAAAGCGCCAGGATTTGACCTAATAGATAAAAAGGTGCTAAATGAACTGCCACGAAAAGGAATAGTATTTCTCACTGTACTGTTTAATGGTGTCTTGAGAACAGGATATTTTCCAGCTGCATGGAAGATATCGCAAATCATAATGATAGCAAAAGCTGGCAAATCACCGCATGACGTGACGTCGTACCGTCCAATTAGCCTATTACCGCTTATATCTAAACTGTTTGAAAAAATGCTGCTGATAAGAATACTTCAAATACTCTCAGAAAAAGCTATAATTCCAGATCATCAGTTTGGATTTAGAAAAGAACACGGAACCATAGAACAAGTCCACAGGGTATGCAAATTCATTAGAGACACCTTTGAACGTAAAGAATATTGCTCTGCAGTTTTCTTGGACGTGCAGCAAGCGTTTGACAAAGTATGGCACAAGGGTCTCCTGTACAAAATCAAAACGCTCCTTCCACATACTTTCTATCCAATATTGTCATCATATCTCAAAAACAGACCCTTCCAAGTTAAGGAAAATGATTGCACCTCCACTTTTCATGAAATCCTTGCAGGAGTGCCACAAGGTTCGGTACTTGGACCAATTTTATACACTATCTTCACATCAGACCTACCTGAAACTCCGGGAACAACTGTGGCTACATTTGCAGATGATACTGCCATCTTAGCAACCAGCACAAGTAGTGAGGAAGCCTCTAAGCTCCTACAAAAAAGTCTCAACAATGTCGATCAATGGCTAAGAAAATGGAAAATCAAGGCAAGCCCATCAAAGTCGATCCACATAACATTCACACTTCGAAAAGATAACTGCCCTGAAGTGAGACTGGGTTGCAACCCTCTACCAACCAGTGAATCAGTCAAATACCTGGGTATTCATTTAGATCGTCGTCTTACCTGGGCCAAGCACATTCAAACAAAAAGAGACGAAATAAACCTCAAGTACCGAGGAATGTACTGGTTGCTCGGAAGAAACTCAAAGTTGTCTGTGGACAATAAGTTACTCCTGTATAATGCCATCCTCAAACCCATATGGACCTATGGACTTCAATTGTGGGGTTCGGCTAGTGATTCCAATGTCAACAAAATTCAGAGAGCACAGAATTATATCCTAAAACAGATCTCGGATGCTCCTTGGTTTATTCGCAACTCAGAAGTTCACCAACATCTCCATATCAACACTGTCAGGGATGAAATCTCAAGGATATTTGACAAATACAAAAATAGGCTAGACAACCACCCAAATGAACTAGCGAAACAGCTGACATTGCCGGATTGTATGAGACGCCTGAAAAGGCGCAAACTACCAGATATGTAAAACTCGGCTAAGACTAATTCAAGAATGAGTGGGCTCTCGATGGAGCGCCTTGCTCTACATGCCATTCTTGACAACAAATCTGCTCATAGTCCAGGAGACTGATTGCATGATACAATTTATAAAAAAAAAAAAAAAAAAAAAAAAAAAAAAAAAAAAAAAAAAAAAAAAAAAAAAAAAAAAATTACGGTCATGATATACCTTTTTGAAATCCTTATATTATGCCCTTTAATTTGACACCCATATTGCAGTATTCTAAAAAAATTTTTTTTTTTTCACTACGTATAATAGCACCGTACAGCCGCCATGTTGGTTTTTTTATAACGCCACCTTCTTAAGAACACTTGGGCTGAAAAGACCAATCTAACGATATCTTAATCATAGAAATCCGTTCAGCCGTTTGAAAGATATGAGGTAATAAAGAATATTACATACAAACATACATACATACAAACATACATACAAGATACGCGCGAAAAACATAACCCGCAGTCGGGTAATGATGATAATTGTTTAATGCAGGACGCAGGATAGGTTACCTACCTACCTACACAAATTTTATTGATGCAAAAACATAAAGTGTGCATAATAAAGATAAAGATTATATTTATTTGCAAAAAAACATGAGTGACCAATTAAATAGCGCGCGCCACTCCGCCGCGCCACGCCGCCGCCGCCCGCGTATCTCACCTCTACGAATGCCGAAAATAGCTCGTTCCGCGCAATCCCCACCTTCAAGATATTTGCTAGGTAGGTAGGTAGCAAGGAAATTATATGTACCTACTTGTAGGTAGGTACTTAGGTAGTTTTTCACCTTTTGTTACTATCACCCATTTAGGTACTCACGAGGGCACATTCGCGAACTTATCATATCTATGCTTTTGCCAGGCAGCATGCACAATAGGTAAATCATAATTAGTACATTATAATTACAATTCACAATAAATAACAATCTAAAATTAAATATATACCTACCTAGTAAGATTCTGTTTCGGCTGAATGAAACTGAGACCAAGGCCGAAGATTCGGTTTGGTTACCTACTTTTTGGATGAAAAAAATCCCACCGAGTCGTTCGTTCTTACTTGCGTCAAAACGCATTAATACTAATAGGTAGGTAGTAGGTTTTAAATAAAATTTTCTATCCTTGGTGTTATTATGTATTCTGTGACTAGATAGACACACCACACCATTATTCATCTGTGCTTTATCGAGTCGAGTCATCGTTAACTTACCTACGTAATGTGTTTCGAGTTCTTGGCGCCATTTTACACAGATTTTAAGTGACCAGGGGCCTTACTATGAGCTCTTATAGCAGGGCTTATATTGAACTGCCTTACTTTTTCGTACTGTGACCTCGACGGTTAGTATGAAAGCAGGCCTTAAGCAGTCCTGTTTAAGGCCTGCTTTTAAACTGAACGGTTTCTTATTTGCTGATGGTAAGCCCCCTGAACCGGATAGATTCTATATGAGCGTTTTTAACCATTTATTTTGATGGTTCAGGGAGCTTACCATCAGCAAATAAGAAACCATTCAGTTCAAAAGCAGGGGGCTTACCATCAGCAAATAAGAAACCGTTCAGTTCAAAATAGACCGATACCAATACGTTATTTTGAGGGTATAACCTTAAAAAAATCTAAAGTTTATGAAATCTTGTCTGTCGATAGACTTGCATATAAAACGTTTATTTTTGCGTTTTGTGTCACATCTAGCTGATGCATCTTTAGAAATTCGATTATTTGTCGTCGATATAAATAATTGAACACAAAACTGACAAAATTTATTTAAAGTTAAAAAACTCAATGGTATTGTATTTAAGATAGCCTGAGTAGTGTACAAACCTAATTTGTGACATTTTCGTCCAGTGCAAACTGACTTATAGTAGGTAACGGTAACTTTAACTTCAACTGTATCTGATATAAGATTCCATTGATAAAAACGACACAAATTGTGTCAGTTAAATAACAGTGTTCCCGTGGACAAAGATGACACAAAAAGCTCATGTACATCGGTTATGACTTCGTAATCATCATGAAAGTAAAATTTTCAACTTTAATTTTCTTTTCGATTGATAGTGTTAAAAAAGACAAAAACCTAAATTGTCACTTATGCATCCACCCAAAATGACACAAATTCATGTATTAGTCTTAGTTAATGGTGCAGAAACTATGTACGAAAAAAAACAAACTTTAATATTTTTGAAACCTAAAACTCTAGCGGTATTCGTCTAAAAGTCTTAAGGCCTGCTTTCATACTAAGCGTTGAGGTCATAGTACGAAAAAGTAAGGCAGTTCAATATAAGCCCTGCTATAAGAGCTCATAGTAAGGCCCTAGACCTTAAACAGGGCTGCTTAAATAAAATAAACATTACAACTTAAAAACTTCGTAGGAGGTACAGTTTGACCATAAAGAGTTGAAATTAAATAAAATGGAACTAAAATTTTTCAGTTCAAAATTTAGTTGATTTTGACGTGTTTACATAGAAAGTGGCGCCCTCAATTTTTGTCAACTCTTTATGGTCAAGCTATAGGAGCACATCTAAAAATAAATAGGCAAACATACATTTTGTAATTTTGAAAATCAACTCCTTAGGGGGTAAATGGGGTAAATAAACATAAAAATCGATATGGATTTGTGGGCAACCCACATATACATACACACAATACATACATATTCAGACATACAAACACACATAATTATATATATACACATACATACATACAATATTTTAATATATACGTATCTATTTACATGCATAAATATAATTTAAACATTACAAATATTTAATAATAATTCAACTAACATACAGACAAGTTTAAAATATTAAAATCATTTTATATATATACATTTTGCGGTGGAATGCGCGCGGCCGGCGTGGGCGTGTACGCAGCTACCTGCTTACCACCCGCGTCCTCCGCACCCCTTCCCCGCCGTCGCCGCGGAGCTCATTCGAAGCCCGAGCTCACGCCAGTCACGATCGAACTACTTGAAGTGACACCCGTGCCGTTCGCATGTACGCCCTATACCTAAACTTTGCGCTCGCAACCTTCTTTCTATACAGCTATACTCGTTATTGTGAATCCTAAAAGTTTCTATATCAAAAACTGTAACGTGCTTTTGAGTGAAATAAACTTTCTTCGCTTAGCTGTTGTTGTTTTCGTGGCTCGTGTTCAGAGCGATAACTACGCGACCACAACTGGTGACCCGTTGGAACATTCGAGAATGAGCGCGAAGGAAACGCCGGGCGCCGCTCGCGACGAGCATGAACGATACGAGGACGCACCGAGTGCTCAATCTAGTGAAAGCATGATGCTACCAGCACCGGAAACCTTCCGCGTTGGCGTGAGAATTCCTCCGTTTTGGCCAGAAAAACCGACGATATGGTTCTCTCAAATTGAAGGACAGTTTGCGATGTCCCGCATTACTGACGATAGTACAAAATATTACTACATACTTTCACACCTCGATCGCCAATACGCCGTGGAAGTAGAAGATATCATCACTTCGCCTCCAAGTACTGGCAAGTATGAAAAACTCAAGTCGGAGTTAATAAAAAGGCTTTCAACATCGAGCGAAAGGAAAGTGAAGCAACTTTTACAGTCGGAGGAGCTTGGAGATCGTAAGCCTTCTCAGTTCCTGCGGCATTTGCAACACCTAGCCGGACCCAGCATCCCTGAAAATTTTTTACGGACGATTTGGACGAGCCGACTACCAAATAACCTGCAGACAGTGATCGCGTCACAAATGAGTTTGCCACTCAATGACCTGGCAGAGCTGGCGGACAGAGTGAACGACATCGCGCCTTCATCACCGCACGTGGCAACTACCTCCGCTTCGGAATCAGCGTTGGACGCGATGGCGCGCAGCATAGCGGCTCTCACAAAGCAGGTCAGCTCCCTAACCGCGACAGTACACAACCGTTCCCGCCCTCGCCAGAGGCAAGCATCCCAGGACAGGCAGAGACACCGCACACCATCGAAGCGTTCCCAATCCAACTATAGAAAATTCCCACAGTGTTGGTATCATTTTAAATTCGGAAGCCAAGCTAAGAAGTGCATACTGCCCTGTGATTACAAAGCGGGAAACGGCCAGGGCAGTCTGTAATGGCGGCTGAGGATTGCCCACCGTCGCCGCCCAATAGTCGCCTTTTCGTTACGGACAGAAGATCGAAGCTGCAATTTTTAGTGGACACTGGAAGTGATTTATGCGTTTTCCCGCGTTCGGTACTACGTGAGCGTCGTGAAAAAACAAACTATCAATTGTGTGCCGCTAACGGTACTAGCATAGATACGTATGGTTATGTACATTTAAATATAGATCTTAATTTACGTAGAGATTTTACATGGAAATTTGTAATAGCCGATGTGACAAAAGCAATTATTGGTGTCGATTTCTTATCATATTACAATTTACTTGTTGATGTACGTAATAAGCGCATTATTGATGGTACTACTAAATTATCTTCTAATGCTTGTATTGTTAATAATAATAACTTAATTCCAAGCGTGAAGGTTGTGACTGGTATGTCTAAATATCATAACTTACTTTCTGAATTTCCAGAAATTACAAAACCTACTGGAGCACCACACACACCTAAACACCACACAGTTCACCACATTCGCACCACACCAGGCCCCCCTGTTTCATGTTCACCCCGCAGGTTAGCACCGGAGAGGTTGAAGATTGCCAAGGCCGAGTTTAGCGCTATGTTGACTAGTGGCGTGGCGCGACCCTCAGAGTCACCTTGGGCATCTCCGTTGCACCTCGCTGCTAAGAAGGATAAGGGATGGCGGCCTTGTGGAGACTACCGGATGCTGAACGCCAGGACGATACCAGATAAGTATCCCATACGTCACATCCATGATTTTTCCCATAGCTTGTCTGGTTGCAGCGTGTTTTCGACAATCGACTTAGTAAAAGCTTTCAACCAAATACCGGTCCATGAAGCTGACATCGCGAAGACGGCGATCACCACTCCCTTTGGCCTGTTTGAGTTCCCGTTCATGACATTTGGTTTACGCAACGCAGGCCAAACCTTCCAGAGGTTTGTTGATGAAATGATCCGTGGCTTAGATTTTGTGTATCCTTATTTGGACGATTTTTTAGTTTTCTCAAGGTCACACGCCGAACACGAAGATCATCTCCGTCAGCTATTCACGCAAATGAGAGACTACGGTATAGTAATCAATACTTCTAAGTGTAACTTTGGCGTATCCGAAGTAACATTTCTAGGCTACCACATTTCTCAACACGGAACCAAACCTCTGGAAAGCAAGGTCCAGGCTATCAAGGAATTCCCTCAACCCAAAACAGCCAAGCAACTGAGGCGCTTCTTAGGGATGACAAATTTTTACAGGCGATTCATACCGCACGCTGCTACAATCCAGTCCCCTTTGAATTCCTTGCTTACAGGTAATATTAAAGCGTCACAGCCAATTGTCATGAACGGAGACGCGATTAAAGCTTTCGAAGAATGTAAGGACAGTCTGTGTAAGGCAGCACTATTAGCTCACCCGGATTCCGAAGCCAAGCTCGGACTCTTTACTGATGCTTCGGACGAGGCGATAGGAGGAGTCTTGCAGCAGCAGAAGGACGGCCATTGGCAGCCCCTTGCTTTTTTCTCCCGGAAGCTGAGTGCAGCTCAAAAGAAATATTCAGCGTATGACCGAGAGCTGCTTGCCATTTACGAAAATATTAAATATTTTCGCCATTGGCTTGAAGCTACTCATTTCACTATATACACTGACCACAAACCTCTCTGCTTCGCTTTTCGTGAACGAAAAGGTATTGGCAGCCCACGTCAGTATAGACACTTAGATTATATTTCCCAATTTTCAACAGACATTCAACATGTCTCAGGGAAAGATAACACAGTCGCGGACACACTTTCTCGTGTTGACGAGCTCAGTGAACCACTGGATCTGGATCATTTAGCAAAATTGCAGAGCACAGACCCGGAATTGGCTCACTTTCTCAGAGAAAAATCGTCACTGCGCATTAAAAAAATGGTAATCCCTGGGAGTCGTAGTAAATTGTACTGTGATATCAGCACAGCGACCCCCAGGCCATTCGTACCTAAACCATTGCGCAAACAAGTGTTCGACACTTTACACACACTCTGTCACCCTGGAGCCAACGCCAGCGCAAAACTAGTAGCGCAGCGTTACGTTTGGCCACAGATGAGGAAAGATTGCCGAGAGTGGTCTATGACATGTTTAGCCTGCCAGCGCACTAAGGTAAATCGACACGTAAAATCCCCTTTAGGCTCCCTCGATTTACCTAGAGCGCGATTTAAATATGTTAATTTAGATCTCATCGGCCCACTACCCCCATCCAACGAATATCGGTACTGCTTAACAGCGGTCGATCGCTTCACGCGATGGGCTGAAGCTGTACCTATTACCGATATTACTGCGGAATCTGTGGTCAAAGCTTTCCTACTGGGTTGGGTGGCACGTTTTGGCTGTCCGACAGACGTAGTGACGGACCGTGGCCGACAATTTGAGAGCGCAACATTCCAGCAACTGTCGAAAACACTAGGCTTCAAACACCGTCGAACCACTGCATACCACCCGCAGTGTAATGGTTTAGTCGAGCGTTTTCACCGCCAATTAAAATGCGCCATCATGTGTCATGCCGATAGCGGTTGGTCTGAGGCATTGCCTTTTGTACTACTTGGCATTCGAAACTCTTTTAAGAATGACCTTCAAACATCCTCAGCCGAACTGGTTTATGGCGAACCATTGAGACTGCCAGGCGAATTTTTCGGCCATAATGTCGACAAATGCACAACTGATCTGACTGATTTCTCAGCACGCATCAGAACATTTGCCAACAAATTGCAGCCCGTTCCCACATCAAACCACTCAGTGAGAAAAGTTTTCGTATACAAAGACCTTTCTTCGTGTTCGCACATTTTCCTCCGCGAAGACGCTGTAAAAGGAGCTTTACGACCGGCGTACACCGGCCCACACGAGGTGATCGAGAGAGGGCCTAAAGTATTTAAAATTCGTGTCAAAGGTAAAATAGTCACAGTATCTGTAGACCGCCTGAAACCGGCCTACATATTGTCTGACACTAAAAATACCAATACTACGACACTTACCGAAACGAGTACTAATGACACCGTCGCCAAAACTACACGCTCCGGTCGGCAGGTTCGATTCCCAGATTTCTATCGTCCTTAGGCAAGGACTCTCAGGGGGGAGTGATGTGGGCAACCCACATATACATACACACAATACATACATATTCAGACATACAAACACACATAATTATATATATACACATACATACATACAATATTTTAATATATACGTATCTATTTACATGCATAAATATAATTTAAACATTACAAATATTTAATAATAATTCAACTAACATACAGACAAGTTTAAAATATTAAAATCATTTTATATATATACATTTTGCGGTGGAATGCGCGCGGCCGGCGTGGGCGTGTACGCAGCTACCTGCTTACCACCCGCGTCCTCCGCACCCCTTCCCCGCCGTCGCCGCGGAGCTCATCCGAAGCCCGAGCTCACGCCAGTCACGATCGAACTACTTGAAGTGACACCCGTGCCGTTCGCATGTACGCCCTATACCTAAACTTTGCGCTCGCAACCTTCTTTCTATACAGCTATACTCGTTATTGTGAATCCTAAAAGTTTCTATATCAAAAACTGTAACGTGCTTTTGAGTGAAATAAACTTTCTTCGCTTAGCTGTTGTTGTTTTCGTGGCTCGTGTTCAGAGCGATAACTACGCGACCACAGATTCTTGAAGTTTTATGGAATGGTGATTGCGAAAATGAGATTTATTTTGAAGTCCAACACGGTGGACATGATTTAACCCCTAAAGGGGTGAAAATGGGCTCCAAATTTTGTATTGAAAAAGAATATAAAATAGACATTACAACTTTAAAATTAGTAGGAGCATGTCTAAAAATAAATAGGCAAACACATATTTTGTTATTTTGAAAATCATCCCTTAAGGTGTAAATGGGGTAAGTAAACATGAAAGAAAATCGATGTGGATGTCGTTTTTGAGGTTTCACGGGATGGTGATTGCGAAAATGACATATATTTTGAAGTTCAACACGGTGGACATGATTAGACCCGCACCCGTACCGCCTAACTCAATCGCTTTGACTCTGGCTTTGGTTTATGACGTCAGTGCACAGTCCGTCCTTGTCATCGTGTTATGATATGACAAGGACGGACAGAGCATTGCTATCGCTCTGGCTAATGCTTTGAGTTAGGCGGTAGGGCCCCTGGAACGGGAACGGGAAAGGGAGCGGGAACGGGAAGCCTTGTGCGAGGTCCGCCACACGCGGCAAATGTCTCAAGCAGCGCGCGCTTGGTGGGGAACTGGGGACTTGGTGGGGACCCGCCTAATCGCGTAAAAATGGCTGGTCGGATCCTGGTTAAAGGTTCCCTAAGGATTTTCTCTAATATCCACGCGGACGAAGTCGCGGGCAGCCGCTAGTAATATATAAAACAATAGTACCTATACGTTATAGAATTAAGCCTACAAAGTTAAATTAGTACCTAACTATGACCTCAACGGTTAGTATGAAAGCAGGCCTTAAGCAGTCCTGTTTAAGGCCTGCTTTTGAACTGAACGGTTTCTTATTTGCTGATGGTAAGCCCGCAGACCATGCTTCTTACCTGCCACTCTATTGCCTCTGGCAGGACTTTGGTTGGCAAGTTGGTTGGGCTGGCGGCCCAAGACTATATCCGCGGGCTGATTATCTAATTAAAAACCACCTAGCGACCGGTCTCATTTGACAGATGAATGTGATACATTGCTTCTTCTTATTGGCGTAAAAAAACATATCAAAGAAAAATAGCAATGTATGTCAAATGAAACCGGTCGCTATATAGTTTCTATTTAGATAATCAGCCTGCCGATGGCGATACCAAAGAGAATGTAATAAAACTAGGGCGATACTATCGATAAAACTTGTAGGTACTTTGGCCTTCGAGCATCGCGGCTTCGTACCGAAGGGAGGCGCCTTAGCGATTAACTCCATCCAAATTATTCTGGCATTTTTTGCGGGGGGGGGGAAAGTGCACACAAGTGCAGTTCCGCACACTCACATACAAAAACAACACTGTAATGACGACACTCACACATAAAAAATAAAACAAAACAGCAAAAATTTGTGTACGGATGAGTCACACATCCAAATATGACACGTTTTTGACATAAAGGGCTGGGCTCAACTGTTGATGCAGCAATATCGATAAATTTCGAAAAAGGAATAAAGGTCAAACATGAACAAACTCAAACATTTTACTACTATTTGTATTAATCTTTATTATTATAAATTACTATATCTTGTAAAGTAGGTGTACATATCAATAATTTTAATATGAAAAGACAATCAGAATTAATATTAAATAACAAGTTACCTACTAACGCCATCAGCTAACCACGTGACATTAAATTATAATCGCTGTATGAGTTTTTTTAATCTATGGTTTTTGTGTCTTAATAGGTACAAATATACCTATTTTTTGTCTTTTTGTGAATTTCTTCATGTAGAGCAAAAATATAAGGTATCAAATGATGTGATGATACTTAAACAGGTGATAGTGTTGCTTAAACTGACTAAGGTCGGTATTACAGAACGAGACTCAAGCCTTGATCTCTACTTAAAACTAGTTTTGAGTCGAGTTTTAATTTTAGAACGGGCATTGTTTACTCATACGCTTTTTTTTGTTGATTGTGTAGAGCAACACGCGCTATGGACCCGGCATTATGGCGGGTCTATTGCATACATTTTTCGAAAACATTCAACAAAACACATACACAAAACTTTGTTTCTGAAACATGTTTCTCTACACACGCCGTCCACAGCGATTGCGTGGTTTGTGTTGACAAAACTTCAGTGTTGCTAATTTAGCATTTTATGTTAGCACTATACTCCAGCCATCTTACGGAAAGAATGTTTGAAAATAAAACTTTGCGCATTTTTCGTAATTATTCCACAAATACGTTAACTTTCAGTGAATTAACACCATAAATACAACTTGGACAACATAGGTAAGCTATTCTCCCTGTCTGTCAAACTAATTGAGTTAGACATTTATAAGAAAGTGACAAAACACTGTGTAACTCAAGGAAATTATAAGTACAATCTTTATTAGCAAGGGGGCTTAACTATTAGGTATTTACAATTATTACAAACCAGTATGCAAATAAATTAATTAAAGCCAAAAAGAAAAAGAAGAAGCCAAAATTTAACACCACTGTCTTTCTCGATGTTTCCCGCACTTTTTTCTTAAATTAAATTACTTTCCATGGTTAAACTCTTTGGTGTCAATGACACAGCAATTAGTCTGCTGGAATGTACCCAATTTGACATCTACTACTTTTTGCTTGACAGTGACAGTGACATGACAGTGACAGACAGAAATAAAGTCTAGTGAGAAGCGAAACGAGCGATAGTGGAAAAAAAGTATCGTCCCATATTGAAAATAATTTACTTCTTATTTAATTAATACCGAGAGTAAATTAGAAAGAAATAATGGACGACGATCTACCTACCGATTTTCAGGTGATCGTCGTTGGGACAGGTAAGTCA
Source organism: Agriphila straminella (assembly GCA_950108535.1). Taxonomy (NCBI): domain Eukaryota; kingdom Metazoa; phylum Arthropoda; class Insecta; order Lepidoptera; family Crambidae; genus Agriphila; species Agriphila straminella. The sequence goes on along the minus strand of OX467311.1, from coordinate 15,382,036 downwards.
TACTTGTAATTGCAAATTGTACCGGCTGTGATGGCGATTGCAGCCTACTTATCGATCTTATTTTTTGTCGCTGCCTTGTCAGCAATGCTGCAAAAAACTGTTTCTCGTAAAATGACCATACCAAACTAAGTTACTGAACAGAGATTAAGTAAAAATATAATTTCCTTTTACGTATTTGAATTTGGCGCACCATATTCCATATTGCGGGCTTAGTCATCAATTGAACATTTTTCAGAGACAGGAATTACAATAACCTACACTTTCTTATTGCTTCCGGCCACTGAGACTGAATATTAATTATGAATGTTATAATGAAAACCGTAATGTATATTTTATACTTACATATAAATGGTTACCCAAAACTAGAAAAATTACAACTACCACTATACTTCAAATCAATAGCCTTGGTTGTTCCATTCGATTAAATTCTTTATTGTTTCTATGGTTTATGGGTGCATGTGCACCCCCTTGCGAGTGTTGCGCTGTCAAGAAAAAATGCATAGATTTTTAATGTTATTATTTTATTAAGTTATTGTTTAAATAAAAACCGAAGACGTCTAGTTTGCCGCACAAAGGGCAAAGCCGGATTTATATGGACCACAGTGGTGCCTTTTTTAAACTTTTTGTGTTACCTACACCAACCAATCGCGCCAAAATCAGTCATTGGCTTTTGTTCATTACCGTGTCAATAAATTCAGAATCCTCTTTTAAGTAAATTAATAGTGTAATGAGTAGACGCAGATGCCTGATAAAAATCCAGCCTTTCTATTATCTAATTACAAAATCTATCGCAATCGCTTTCAGGATGTAACACATTGATGCTTCTTTTTGGCACAAACAAAAACTTAGCAAAGAAATGCAGCAATGTGTCACACCCATCTGTCAAATGAAAGCGATTGCGATAGATTTTGAAGTTAGACAATTACCCCCTGGCTGCACCCATGAGGATAATTTTAGTAAAGGTTTAAATTAATAATTAGGTGCTTGCAAAATAATAATAATCTTTAACACAACAATTGAGAATGATATACATAAGCATTTTGTACATAAATATTATAAATGTTTAAATAGGTATAATTATTATTTTAATGGAGTTTAATAATAGGATGTCAATATGATAATAAATAAAAATAAAACTCAAGACATGTAGTTTTAATGAAAAATTCTTAACTATAAAATGCTTCTTCAATACTTAATCAACATGTTAACTCGTCAACGCCCGCTGTGCCCTATCGGGCACAAACAACATTAGAAATCTATTGTTGTATTGTTTTCCGGGCGTTAAAGAGTTAAGTTAGAGTATTTATCAATGTAAATGTTATTAACCTTCAGAAGACTGTGAAACAGGCACTAAGTTGATTATAATAAAGGATTATTAATTTCAATGAGTTTTTATTCATTTAATTATTAGGGATGGTGGAGTCTATTGTAGCTGCAGCCTGCAGTAGAATAGGCAAGAATGTCCTTCACCTGGACTCTAGCGACCATTATGGAGGATTATGGGCTTCTTACAATTTCGACGGTCTGCAGAAATTTATCAAAGAAGTTAATTCTGATCCAAAACGACAGTTGCAAGTTTACAATTTATCCGAAAAATGGTATATTGAAAAGTGAGTGTGCTTGGTAATTTTTAATTAATTTCTTTTTAAGCAGCTGAACTTTTAAATTAACATACCTATCTTAAACCACATTGTTTGTTATGTCTGTGAGTGTGTTAGTGAAAAATAAGCATAAAAGCATAATGCACTCCTTTTTTGAGCATTTGTATAAAAATTACTAGAACACATATACCCAGTATAAATATAAAATAAATAGTATTAATGAATTATGTAAAAGATGAGTAATTTTCAAAATAAAAATAATAGTTGAAAAACAATGATACTGGTTTTTTAGGGATTCTCCTCAAGAAGATGAGAAAAAGGAAGGAGATGAGAATAAGACTGAAGATAGTAAATCAGAACCCCCCAAGAAAGTATGGAGTCAGGCCAACTTTGCCACTGAGTATAGGAAATTCAATATTGATATGACACCTAAGGTAAGGGTACCATACTGCTTCAATGGTCATTTGCTTTATACATTTACTTATTTGCATAGAGATTGTTGATGGACCACAAAAGAATTAAGATGTTCCTTATTTGTATTTGGGTACTATTAGAACTGCTTGAAAAATCAAAGCAATTTGGCTATTCTGATTTCTGTCCCTACCAACAATACTTTGTAGAGACCAGCAAAACCCTTATACAGGGTGTAAAAAGACATTCAACTAAGCCGAGGTTTACGTATTCTGCCCATCATCAGGACCATTTCTGTTCAAAATTATTGCTGGGAAACGAGGTGTCAAAAGCATGGCATAAATAAGTACCACGCAATGTAACGCGCGCAACAGACTGCGCCTGCGAGTGCATGCTGCACAGCACAGCCGCATGCGGCCGAGTTGAAAGGCAGTGTTTATGTACGCACGACAACACGCTAGGTTAAACAGTTGAACTACGAAAACCGCTCTTATTACGTACGGCATATAGGCGTTCTTAAGGTCAACACGTATAGTTGATGCGTCTGATGTGCTGCTGACTGTACAATGTGCATGAATACATTGAGGGATGACATTTTGAAGCTATTGTTTGTTACGAAATACATAAACTTTGGGACAAAAAATAGGAAAAACGTATATAATTAGTTTTTTTTAATAAAAATATTGAATTTTTTTCCTTTGACCTTCAATAACTTCATAGCTATTGAAATCTCATTAGTCTAAAAGAAAAAAATTATCCTGATGATGGGCGGAATGCGTGGAGTTTGGTTTCGTCGAAGGACTTTTACACCCTTTAGTTGAAGGTGTCATAGGTCTAGTCATTACAAATCACGTCCAGAAGTACTGTTTTGTTTGCGCAGCTGTTGTTCTCCCGCGGCCCATTAGTGGAACTGCTAATATCTTCCAACATCGCGCGCTACGCGGAGTTCCGGTGCGTGACGCGCGTGCTGACATGGCTGAGCGACCGGCTCACGCCCGTGCCGTGCTCGCGCGCCGATGTGTTCGCCACGGAAACTGTCAGCATCGTGGAGAAACGCATGCTCATGAAGATGCTCACATCTATTGTTGCGTACAATGAGGAGGAGATGAATAATGAGTTCAAAGGTATCAAGAACTGCATGTTAGACTAAATAAAGGGCACAAGACTGGAATGATGAGGCTCCAAAAACTCTGTTTTTATTTTATTTTAGTAGCAAAATGATTAAAAGTGAAGAAAACACAAACGTACTGCACTGCTAAAATGCTCAACTTTCAACATTTTTATTTCAGCTTATCTCAAAAACCTTAAGAATGGACGCTCATCATTCTGGCCTTGTGCCCTTCAAATATCATTGTTGTCTTTAGGAAGTGCGTTCATGCTTTCTTGCCCTATTTAGCAAACAGTTTTTGACAGTTATCAAAAGTCTTTTAAAGTTTAATCGTTATTAAAATTTATTTAATCAAATCGTCATAAAAAATGTAATTTCTTTCATAATCTAGTAAGGATAAACAGACGTAACTATAATCTTTTATAGCAATAAATACTGAACATATTATTATTATTATGGTTAATTTTAAAAGTTTTCTAAACAAAGACACATGCAATAGTGTGTTATTTTATTCTACTTACATTCCAATTTATTGTACAGATTGGAACGATAAAACTTTCAAGGAGTACCTCGAACATAAGGCCCTCACTCCCAACCTAATCCACTACGTGCTGTTCGCGATCGCCGGCGGCACCAACAAGATGCCGTGCCTCGAGGGGGTGAAGGAGTGCAAGAAGTTCCTCATGAGCCTCGGGCGTTACGGGAACACGCCCTTCCTATGGCCCATGTACGGCAGCGGGGAACTACCGCAATGCTTTTGCAGGTACTGTAATCCTTTTATTAGCTCACTATCTAAACTCAGACAGGCCTTACCTACTCAAAGTCTATGAGAGCTGGTGACGTGCGAGACAGATTATTTTGTAATTTTGGCTTTTATATTTGGGTCGTCGGGATGTTTGTAGTTCCACATTTGTCTCTGATTTCCGAAACACAAGTGCTTTACTTTAGCTACTTACTTTAGGAGCAATGTTTATGATTCTAATATATTAAAATCATTAGGAAATCAACTATTTCTATGACTTTATCGTCTAATAATAAGTATTTTCCAATAAATATGTTTTTGTTGTTAAGGCCGCATAAATTGTCCTTTATGCTTATTATCGTAATATGCGATTATTTAATTTAACTTTCTGTTAGGTAGGCTCATGTTTTTTTATCACAATACTATTATGTGCATGGTAACTAGTTATAATCGTTACGGTTAATGACTTCGACACGCGTAGGTCGCACGTGCGTGTCTCGCGAGATATAATAGTAGATTATACAACAAGTGAAAAAAGAGGGAATTTAGTTCGAGGGATACAAAGGACCGAGATGAATTTTTTTTTTCACGAGTTGTGTTCTCTACTTTTTACCATTGACTGCGAGAAAACAAATAGCAGTAGGTACTTATACCTACTGCTGATGATGATGACTTATACCTACATATATATATAATTAAATAGTTATCACGTTTTTATTATTTAGGTAGGTAATCAGTAATAAGTATTCAAACATTAGAAAATAGTGAATATAGAAGTTTTCCAATGACATAAAACAACCACGCTAAGAGGGAAATTACATGATCAGTTTGACATCAGTCCATTTCATCAGTTTGTATTAGACTTTGAATTTTTACTGACTGAAGATCGTACCAGACTGATGCAAGACTGAACATCTAATCTCCCTCTAATATATAGAAAATAATCCAAAGATGAGACACTAAAAAGGACCTAATTAATTTGGCGGGATATTTTTTAGAAAAGAACCCAAAGATAAGACACTAAAAAGAACCTAAATAAAATTGGCGGGATATTTTTTTTTATTTATTTGTATAACTATGGCTTCATCTATGGAATAGCTCCATCTAAAACGTAGTGATTATTTCCTCTGTGGCTCCATCCATACTTTCAGCCAGCACGTTTTATTTTTTCTACTACATAATTCATACGATGCGCGCTTGTTCCAAATTCAAAATATTTTTATTCACTCGGTGAATAAAACAGCGTTTTATTCACTCTTATCGTTGAATTAAACGCACTTTTTCGAGTGGCGATGGTAAAAAAGTATATTCTGATTTTCGTCAAATTAGTGATCAATCTCAAAAGAATGCATACAAATTGCACCATGAAAGTCAAACAACGCGACGCAGTTAGTTCAATAACCCAAATGTGCATCAACTTGACCAACGCCAACAAAAATGAAGACGCTTTCTAATGTTGCATACCGCACGTTCTAAAGTTTTGTGTAATTCAACTTTTTATTACTTATATATGGCTTAGAGCACACATGTACTAATTACAAAAAATGCGATTTTTACTTTTTGAGTGACAACTGTATTAATTGACGTGCTCTACCGTTTGCACTTACGCACGTGTCGATATTCCATCTCTTTCTATCAAAAACCCAGTGTCACTGTTGTATTAAGTAAGCTTCGGTTATGTCCAAAAGTATTAAAATCCTTTATTTTTACTAATCTGCTACGAAAAGTCCATAAGTGATTTTAAGATTCCCTCCTGCGGTACTACTTAACGCACAAAAATATTAAGTACTTTTACGACATGTTATCTTACATTAAATCCAAATGTTGTAAGTGCAGTTAATACGAAAAAAACAGCTGTTCCATACATTTAGGTCGAGTAGGTATTGAACTTTTGTATGGAACAGCTGTTTTTTTTCTCGCACCCACAGAGTTGGCCCCATAGTAAAAGTTGCTTGTAATCATGAGTGGAACCACCCCACTGCGGGAACCAAATGATAAAAATTTCACGATGTATTTAACCACCGACAGTGAATTTCACGAGAATCGGTTGAGAAATGCGACCTGCCCCCGTACCGCCTAACTCAATCGCTTTGACTCTGGCTTTGGTTTATGACGTCAGTGCACAGTCCGTCCTTGTCATCGTGTTATGATATGACAAGGACGGACAGAGCATTGCTATCGCTCTGGCTAAAGCTTTGAGTTAGGCGGTAGGGCCCCTGTAGATGAGAACAAACGGACAGCTGGAATGACAACCAGAAGGAAGGAAAGGAAGGAAGGACATAGGTACGAAAGAATTTCACCCAAGCTGAAGCAGAGACGCTTCGCGCTCGCTCGGTCAATAACCTACCGTATTGTAAGACTGATGACTGATTTAAATAAACTTGAATAAATACTTTCTCTAATTTTGTTAGTGTTTAAGAAAGACTGATTTAATGAGTATCTACTATTTTTAATAATATAAAAATTTTGTAGAATGTTTTGATTTCTAATAATAATATCATTATTTAATATTATTATTATTTTATGTTCTAACCTGCACAAAATATCTTGAGTCGGTATTTAATACTAAAAATTAATAAATAATTTAATAATTTATTATTAAATTTATCTATATTTTTTAAATTTAAATTATTAATTTAATACTTAAATATATGTAACATTTTTGTTTTAATAAGTACCTGTTACTCTATTAGAATACTAACCCCGCCCCACTTAGTACATTCGTGCATTCAAATTACTAAATATGAGGGTTCAAATGTACTAAGTGAGGGGGGTTAGCTAGGTTTTCAGCTGATTTTGTTATCAATTTGACGTAATTTCATTATGAAATTTACTTATTTGTAGAACTAAAGAATAAGTCTTATGAATAAACGTAATTTGAATTCCATATCATATACAGTTTTTGTATTTTATGATGCTTCAACTTTAAAATGCTCTCCTGAAAAATCAACTTTTTGTAATTAAAACATGTGTGCTCTAAGCCATCGAATATTATCTCTAATTTGTTTTCATTTTTTTCTGATTGCAATAAAAATATTCTGAAGAAGCGTCAGATATTATTTCCTTTCCGTCATGTTTCCGTGTAACATAAGATTAATAATTCATACAAATACATTTACACACAATATGTACATATAGGGATAGATATATGTAATTTAACATGAACATGATTGAGAAAAGTGTAAAGTATACTATTTAACTATTTAAAAAACTTTTTTTCAGTTACCTTCTAGCTTACTTACTAACTAAACATAAATGTAGATTATTTTCATAACTTTATAAATATATTTTATGCTGTAACTTACTATAAAAATCTTTGTTGTAGATTATGTGCCGTATTCGGAGGGGTATACTGCCTCAACCGGCCGATAGACAAAGTCGACACCAAAACAGTCGACGAAGGCAAAACCGTGGTCACCATCGACAGCAAGTCGAAAACTCTTAATTGCGACCATCTGGTCATCGGTATCAACGAGTGCCCGAAAGAAATGATCTCCCCCGAGCCTGCTGAAGGTTGCGACATTTCTAAGGCTGTTTTCATCACGAATGGGTCCATCATGAAGAGTGAGAAGGAGCCACTCACCCTGCTGCGGTTCCCCCCCATCGCTGACGAGAACAATACTGTTACTGCGTTGGAAGTAGGACCCGCCACTGGGTCATGCCCCAAAGGACTATGTAAGTTGATTCTTATTCTTCTTTTCCAAGGACAAGCTAAAGCTGCGTTGACATGATCAAAGTACACTTGGACCAAGTAGTTTGGATGACTACTTGAACGCTACTTGGATCATGTAAACGAGCAATCAAAGCGCTCTTGGATCAAAACTCTAATCAAAGTAAACTTGGACCATGCTCTACTTTCATCCAAGTCTGTTTGGACCAAGTAGTTTTGACAACTACTTGGACGCTACTTGGATCATGGAAACCAGCAATCAAAGCGCACTTGGATCAAAATTTTATTCTTATGGTATTGGCGTTAGGGTGGGTCTGGGGCCATACCGGCTAATACGCCAAAACTCGACAACTCTGCTGGATTTATCAATTCATATCAATTCATCATTGTCAATTCTTGACCCTATTATTTTACTGCAGTGTGTTTAACTTTCGCGCAAAAGTAGTGGTATAAAATATGAATAATATAATATGATAATTCAGAAACAAAGCAGAGGCTATTGTGCTGCTTTAAATCTGACTAGCGACCGCCCGCGAATTCGTCTGCGTGGAAAGTTTTTTGCTATCCCTCGGGAACTATACTTTTTTCGGAATGAAAGGTACCCTACCCTATGTACTTCTCTGTACCCCTAACAACATGTTTGCAAAATTTCATGATGAACGGTTCAGTAGTTAAGACGTGAAGGCGCTAGGCGTAACAAACAAACAAACAAACGGACTTTCGCATTTATAATATTAGTAAATTATTACCCCTCGGAGATGGCCCGTTTAGCGTCGCGTCGCGACGTGGTCACGCGGCAGCGCGGAGTCAGGGTCATTTACGTTCCTAACTTTTTCCACCAGTTTTTGCCGGATTGCGCCATTTGGCAACAAGTTACTTTTTTTATAGAGCTTCTTATTTCTAAAGTACTTGTAAATGAGTCACAGCTCGACTGAGGCTTCCCTAAAAGTTTTATTGTAAGCGCGTTGTTAAGTTATTACAAAAAAAGTTGAATAGGTTTTGATTTAAGTATACATCAATGATTTTAAAGCAATAAAACTCAAGTAGTACCTTGAAAGTTCAATCGATATCGATTAATAATATAAAATACTTATATCGTGTTTTCAATGACCTTTGCAAATTTTTGCTATCGCTTCGCTATCAAGTTTACGCTAGCCATACATTTTTAAGGCATGAAATCCATACAACTTTTTACAAATGTTACTTTGTCTAGAAATAAATAGGCAAGGCACGATTTTATAATATACTTAAGTTTGTATCTAATCAGGCGTGAGCATGTTGCGTTAGCTCACTTTGTTTTAGTTTAGGTTGTATCAAAACTCAACTGTTTTATTCTGATCACATTCTTCAATAATTTCCATGTGCGCTACTGCCCGCTTCTTTCTACATCGCGGTGTTAAGATTTTTGCACATTACTTAATATACCTGCTTAACTCAATGTTAAAAGCAAGCAAAGCAATTAAGCAAGTAGGGACTGAGGAATTCAGAAGCTGACGCTCCCGGCACTTCTGACCTCTCGCTCGACCACAACCTTCGGGTTCAATACCAGCATCAGCCAGCGGACGCTCACGGCCCTGGGACTGGTAGTGAAACTGTGGGATCGGTCATATCGGTCGATTTTGTAATGTAATCCTCTATCGCCAATAAAGTTATTTAGCGACAATCCTGCGTCTATTACTCGCTACTGCAGCGCCCTCCGACGACATCCCGTTACACATGTAAATAAAAAATCTATAATATCGTTTTGTTTACCAAGCATTTCCTTTGCTACAGTTGTGGTGTACTTCATAACGAACAAAGTGAAGGATGCCGAAAGCGACCTTAAGCCGTACGCGGAGAGAATTTTTGACATGAATGGTGGGGACCAGACGGAGCCTTCCGAAAAACCTAAGGTGGGTTCATCGTCTAGACCAGCCCCCTCTATCTTTAAATAGTAAGCGTAGCGATCAAACGATTAGAATGATGGCCATTTGAGTAGGGGGGCAGAGATTTTTGTCTTGTAGACTATTGCCATATTTTCCGGTATTAAATTTGCTTAAATGTTGCATTTTTTTAAATTCATCAAAAGTGGGACATCTTCAACTTGGACGCAGCAAGCAACGCCGTCATTGTTTAAGAGGCCGTAGCGATTTTGCCGCTGACTGCAGCTCTCTCGCTTGCACGTATCATGATTTCTCATATTTCATAAAACTGAGTGTCGAAACTTAAACATAATAACATAAGACTGAGTGAAAAAGTTGTCGTTTCTAACAGTTATTTGAACTGAAAAATACGATAACTTTTTGTACTTCAGCAACTCTAAACTGAAATATATGTTGAAATGTCCGTAATCTTATATTGCGAAAACTAGCCTAGACACATTTTTCAATTACGCACTCAGCTTTACGAAATCTTGAGAAAACATGAAATGTGCAAGCGAGAGAGCGGCAGTCAGCAGCAAAATCGCTACGGGCTCTTAAATCTGGATGTACAATGGGCAACAGCGTGGTTTAACCACTCCTAAGGGTAAGGCTACTCTGCACGCTCTATTCTATTCTCAACAATCCCCATACCCCAGAATACCTGAAATGCAAGTTTCAGTATCTTTGCGACTCTCACAATCGTCAACTTCGATCTACTAACTCTCTTTCTCTCTTTACTCCTCTCTTTCATTCCGGTTATATGTCTGATTCTTTCACAATTGCAAGCTCTGCGTCTCTGGAATAGTCTCCCTGAATCTATCAGAAGCTCTCCCAGTAAAGTCTCCTTCAAAAAGAAAGTTCATGCCTTACTGTTAGAAAGCTCATAGGTTATGTGAAATCATCGATATTTGTATCTCCTTCTTATATTATTTTTGTTAATTATGTAGATTATTATTTATATATATTATATATTATATCCATGTTTTTACATATAAAAAGATAAAATATTCTTTATTGTACACCATGGACATATTACAATAACAAACAAAAGAAGAACAATTGGCGGCCTTATCGCTAAAAAGCGATTTCTTCCAGGCAACCATGAGTTGAGCTGGACAAAGAAAATAGGTAGAAATGGGTAGTTTATGGTGTTCTTAAGTACTAAAAATGAAAAACAAATATACATCATACATATATATTATAAAATACATTTATATACATAAAATACATTTATTATATGTATTAAATTATATGTTATGTTGTATTTATTAATATTTTACCATATGTACCGCCTTCATTGATATCTGTTTCCTAAAGGTTGACTGGGAGAGAATGCTTTTAGCATTAAGTTCGCCTTTTGTAACATTTTGTTTGAAATGTACAATAAAGTTTATAAAAATAAATAATAATTAAAATAAATAAATAAATAAAATAGCTTGCACGCCGCGCCGCGCCGTCACATCACAACATACGTGTAGTTCATGCAGGGGGGATACGCGCGCACACGAAGTTTGTTGCTAACTGGTTAAGCGACGCTGTTGACCATAGTACGTCCATTTGGAATGGTCGTTTCGTCAATTTCGACCATTAGATAATCAAAACAACACTATAATATCATTTAGATATTTTCACTGTAACAACAATGAGGAATGTAATAAAAAAAATATTAATCTTGTGATGAAAATTTTTATGGTTAAATCAATTTAGTGTGTGACCATAACGAATTTGTTATATAATTTTTTTTTTAATTAAGTAGGTATATACTAACTACTCAAAAAGGCCATTTCTGAAATATTTTTTTTATATAAATACAGTCTGATTTTATTTGTATTTGATATTGTTATAAAGGATGTAGTTAATAGTCAAAATTACTGTCCAAACTCTATAATTTCTCCTATTCGCCTGTGTCAGTTAGAATTAAAAATGATAATTTTCGCGTATTTTTGTATGAAACTCCAATATCGTTCTATTCTACCTGACACACGGCGAATAGGAGAAATTATACAGCAAATTTGGCAGCAATGTCCGCAAGTTGACTATTATAGGTTTCGAATCATAAATTTACTTGTTTGTATGGAACGAAAACCATACAATGGCTGCTATAATAGGGATGTTGACTAATGAATAAAATAACGAAATACTAATAAAAATCGTAAACATATTAAACTTTTAGAGTAGCTTGTATACCTCTTGGTTTTATATATTGCATATTATTTTTTTTATGACCCTTCAAAGTTGGGTGGACAAGTCCATTTAAAAAGTATACAATTTATTAAAATAAATGATACCATTAATTAGTCCGTAAAATGTATAGCAAATTTGTCGAAGAAACCATTTTGATAAACACAATATTTAATATAGCTGCTGAACAAATTTCCTATGCGTTGCATACAAACTAGCACGGCGTGACGTCATAACGTGCAAGCCATTAGTATGGAGCGTTTTTGATCGAGTCCATTTGTGTGCATTTCACACTGTGATATCTCGGGTAGTTTCCATGCTAGCGAATTAATTCTTTTACCAATGTTTCTTTTTTTGAGAGGTAATTTATGTAACATAAAATAAAAAAAATAGTCAACATCCCTATTCTTTTGAGTACCTATGTAAATTTCTTTTATTTTCTTGGTCCCTTTTTATATAATAAAGTAAATAATGCTAATTATATATATAATTTTAATATTTATGATGTGAAAAAGTCTGTCACTGTTTGGCTACAATCCTTAAATTATGACGAAACAGAAGCCATTTTTGAGATAGTATTGTAAGGGGTACTTGCTTCTTTGTTATCCTTTATTAATCACTTAAAATAATTCCTTTTTGATTATTTTATATAAGTATTTATTATATTTTAAATACTACACACCCTCTCCACACACACTCACTCACTTACACTCTACTCACCAAGAGAGGTTCTTTCTACACTACACTAGTTTAGTTTTATTGGCATATGGCATTATTTCACAGTTTATTTTAATGTAACAATCACCTGTTGCTAAACCTTCTGTTTGGCGTTATTGTATAGAGAAAGAGCACTGCACCTGAGATACAGGTTTCCTAGTTTGGGTGCAGATGTTTTTAAATCTTAATTGTAAATTGTTAAGGTTTAATCTAAATTGTTTTCAAGAGTTTTGTTTTTGTAAAAATTTGTGTCAATAAATTTTTTATTTATTTATTAATTTTATTTAAATTAAATTAAAATTATAATAATATCAAATTCGTTATGGTCACACAATTAATTGATTTAGTTTTGGCTATCAAGTTTCTGTCAATCACATACCTGAGTACTGTAATCTAATTCCTACATTATTTGTAATTGTATGACACCGATTAATCAGGTATCCTATTCAGTGTAAATAAATTAATTTCCAATTTCGTAATACTGTGTGAAATCGTCGATCAAAAATGTGTATTTGACGTTATACAGCCCTTAATCTAGTGGTGTGTTCGCAGTGCCTGTGGTCGCTGTTCTACAACGTGCGGGACTCGAGCGCGCCCGTGACGAGCGCGTCGGGCAGCGTGCACGTGTGCTCGGGGCCCGACGCCGGGCTCGACTTCGACCGCGCCGTGGAGCAGGTGAGCCGGCGCCCGACCGCGTGTAGCATAGTGCTCGTGCTCGCTGTTGTACAACGGGCGGGATATGAGCGAGTCGGGCAGCGTGCACGTGTGCTCGGGGCCCGACGCCGGGCTCGACTTCGACCGCGCCGTGGAGCAGGTGAGCCGGCGCCCGACCGCGTGTAGCATAGTGCTCGTGCTCGCTGTTGTACAACGGGCGGGATATAAGCGAGTCGGGCAGCGTGCACGTGTGCTCGGGGCCCGACGCCGGGCTCGACTTCGACCGCGCCGTGGAGCAGGTGAGCCGGCGCCCGACCGCGTGTAGCATAGTGCTCGTGCTCGCTGTTATACAACGGGCGGGATATGAGCGAGTCGGGCAGCGTGCACGTGTGCTCGGCGCCCGACGCCGGGCTCGACTTCGACCGCGCCGTGGAGCAGGTGAGCCGGCGCCCGACCGCGTGTAGCATAGTGCTCGTGCTCGCTGTTATACAACGGGCGGGATATGAGCAAGTCGGGCAGCGTGCACGTGTGCTCGGGGCCCGACGCCGGGCTCGACTTCGACCGCGCCGTGGAGCAGGTGAGCCGGCGCCCGACCGCGTGTAGCATAGTGCCCGTGCTCGCTGTTGTACAACGGGCGGGATATGAGCGCGTCGGGCAGCGTGCACGTGTGCTCGGGGCCCGACGCCGGGCTCGACTTCGACCGCGCCGTGGAGCAGGTGAGCCGGCGCCCGACCGCGTGTAGCATAGTGCTCGTGCTCGCTGTTATACAACGGGCGGGATATGAGCGAGTCGGGCAGCGTGCACGTGTGCTCGGGGCCCGACGCCGGGCTCGACTTCGACCGCGCCGTGGAGCAGGTGAGCCGGCGCCCGACCGCGTGTAGCATAGTGCTCGTGCTCGCTGTTGTACAACGGGCGGGATATGAGCGCGTCGGGCAGCGTGAAGCGTGCACGTGTGCTCGGGGCCTGACGCCGGGCTCGACTTCGACCGCGCCGTGGAGCAGGTGAGCCGGCGCCCGACCGCGTGTAGCATAGTGCTCGTGCTCGCTGTTATACAACGGGCGGGATATGAGCGCGTCGGGCAGCGTGCACGTGTGCTCGGGGCCCGACGCCGGGCTCGACTTCGACCGCGCCGTGGAGCAGGTGAGCCGACGCCCGACCGCGTGTAGCATAGTGCTCGTGCTCGCTGTTATACAACGGGCGGGATATGAGCGCGTCGGGCAGCGTGCACGTGTGCTCGGGGCCCGACGCCGGGCTCGACTTCGACCGCGCCGTGGAGCAGGTGAGCCGGCGCCCGACCGCGTGTAGCATAGTGCCCGTGCTCGCTGTTGTACAACGGGCGGGATATGAGCGCGTCGGGCAGCGTGCACGTGTGCTCGGGGCCCGACGCCGGGCTCGACTTCGACCGCGCCGTGGAGCAGGTGAGCCGGCGCCCGACCGCGTGTAGCATAGTGCCCGTGCTCGCTGTTGTACAACGGGCGGGATATGAGCGCGTCGGGCAGCGTGCACGTGTGCTCGGGCCCCGACGCCGGGCTCGACTTCGACCGCGCCGTGGAGCAGGTGAGCCGGCGCCCGACCGCGTGTAGCATAGTGCTCGTGCTCGCTGTTATACAACGGGCGGGATATGAGCGAGTCGGGCAGCGTGCACGTGTGCTCGGGGCCCGACGCCGGGCTCGACTTCGACCGCGCCGTGGAGCAGGTGAGCCGGCGCCCGACCGCGTGTAACATAGTGCTCGTGATCGCTGTTGAACAACGGGCGGGATATGAGCGCGTCGGGCAGCGTGCACGTGTGCTCGGGGCCTGACGCCGGGCTCGACTTCGACCGCGCCGTTGAGCAGGTGAGCCGGCGCCCGACCGCGTGTAGCATAGTGCTCGTGCTCGCTGTTATACAACGGGCGGGATATGAGCGCGTCGGGCAGCGTGCACGTGTGCTCGGGGCCCGACGCCGGGCTCGACTTCGACCGCGCCGTGGAGCAGGTGAGCCGGCGCCCGACCGCGTGTAGCATAGTGCTCGTGCTCGCTGTTATACAACGGGCGGGATATGAGCGCGTCGGGCAGCGTGCACGTGTGCTCGGGGCCCGACGCCGGGCTCGACTTCGACCGCGCCGTGGAGCAGGTGAGCCGGCGCCCGACCGCGTGTAGCATAGTGCTCGTGCTCGCTGTTGTACAACGGGCGGGATATGAGCGAGTCGGGCAGCGTGCACGTGTGCTCGGGGCCCGACGCCGGGCTCGACTTCGACCGCGCCGTTGAGCAGGTGAGCCGGCGCCCGACCGCGTGTAGCATAGTGCTCGTGCTCGCTGTTATACAACGGGCGGGATATGAGCGCGTCGGGCAGCGTGCACGTGTGCTCGGGGCCCGACGCCGGGCTCGACTTCGACCGCGCCGTGGAGCAGGTGAGCCGGCGCCCGACCGCGTGTAGCATAGTGCTCGTGCTCGCTGTTATACAACGGGCGGGATATGAGCGCGTCGGGCAGCGTGCACGTGTGCTCGGGGCCCGACGCCGGGCTCGACTTCGACCGCGCCGTGGAGCAGGTGAGCCGGCGCCCGACCGCGTGTAGCATAGTGCTCGTGCTCGCTGTTATACAACGGGCGGGATATGAGCGCGTCGGGCAGCGTGCACGTGTGCTCGGGGCCCGACGCCGGGCTCGACTTCGACCGCGCCGTGGAGCAGGTGAGCCGGCGCCCGACCGCGTGTAGCATAGTGCCCGTGCTCGCTGTTGTACAACGGGCGGGATATGAGCGCGTCGGGCAGCGTGCACGTCTGCTCGGGGCCCGACGCCGGGCTCGACTTCTCGTTCGTGTTTGGTATAGTTCAGCTACTTTTGATGCCGACTGTAACTGTAAGTATGTGATACATTGCTACTTTGTTTTTGCACAAATAAAAACTTACCAAAGAAAATAAGCAATGTATCACATACTTACAGTTAACATTAACTTCATTATTTTTAGCCGGTAGACCCGCCGACCCCTCAAGGGCCAAATTGTTGCTACACGCAAATATTTTGCACTGACTAATATAGTACTATGCTGCTCCACATCAAGCAAATGTGTTACGATACAAGATATAAGTATTGAAATATTAACCTTTCCTTCATTCAAGCTTTCTTAAAAAAGTCTTGCCCGTGCAAGTTTTTGCGATCCTAGTATTATATCAGAAATATGACTGCTATGTTTAAAATAGAATCACTCGCACCTATCTCCGATTCATGCTTTGTTCTAGTATTCAACAATTAGTTTAAGCAGTATGATTTTGTTGGGCCGTCTCGTCTATACCCTACTTTAAATAGCAATGACTAAGGAATACAGCTCTACAGGGTTATTTGTAAAACACCAACAACCTCGCAGGAGTAGATTAGTAACATCATAAACAACAACTTACTACTTTACCGAAACAATAATACAAAAAAACATACAAATGTCCGAACAGCTGATAAAAGTTTTGTATGAAAAGTAGTTTTTTTGTCTTTTCCGGAAAGACGTAAAACAAACGTTGTTTATGATGTTAGTAATCCACTCCTGCGAGGTTATTGGTGTTTTACAAATAACCCTGTTTAACAGCTTTTATATATTTTTATAAAAAAAAACAAGTAAATAAGATACTTACTTAGCAAATTCTTGGACATTTTGTCTTACTGATCAAATTATATAATGCCCGTGCTGTGTTTCTATACATCATTACCTTTTAAAGATAAAGGTATATACGATTATGAATGAAAACATACAATCACTACACTTACAAATTATTAAAATACAATAACGGTAATCATAGTCTTTTGTGTGATTCTTTTAATTTACATCACAATATGAACTGATAAAGGGTCAAATGTTTAGCATCCAATCAGCTATTATCTAATCGATTACTCTTAGCTTTTTTTCGCGATTTCAGGGTTGGCAATGACCTAAAAAATACCAAATATTAATAAATAAATAATTAAATGCTCGGACAATTTCACACAAGGCCATCTAGCCGGAAACTAAGCAAAGCTTGTAATATGGGTATCTTTTAAATATATACCCAGACCCGTCACATCTGCCCGGCTGGGAATCGAACCCGGAACTTCTTCCTGCCTGGTTGACCACTGCACCACTCAGGTCGTCAATTTTTTTTTATTTTAACATTAATTATTTTTAATTTTAGTGGTTTTTCACCTCATTGGATTTTTAACAATCATTATTATTTTTTATTTATTATTCAGGCTGAGCAAATCTTCAAGAAGATCTGCCCAGGTGAGGAATTCCTGCCGCGTGCTCCCGACCCAGAGGAGATAGTTTTCGAAGAGGAGGTCCCCCGAGGGCCCGAGTTCCGCGACGACGAGTCCGAGCCGCAGCCCGAGTAGGCACTCGCCACTGGTGAGGTAAATGCTCCTGTTACCGAACTTTTAAGCTGACTTCTACTACCGAGCGAAAAAAGTGCTTAGTAATAAGGAAAACCGTTTTTTATGAAATTACAAGCTTATTTGTGAATTTTAAAACCTGATGAGAATAAAATCTACTTAACTCATCGGTTGATTTGGCGAAGTTTGTGTTTGTTTCAGTCACTATTCAGATTGCAAGTGTTTAAATTTTTCTTCAGTTTGTAACATTATAAATAATAGTTAATGTCGAATTACAATAATAATTAAAAATTTACCGTGCCAATGCCAAACATCACGATAACAACCATACCTCCATAAAAGCGCTCAATGTTGATAGGCTCGGTGATTGGTGCATTTACCCTGTATTTACACAAGATTGACAAATCTACACATTGCCTATGGTCTTTAAAGGTTGGCGCCCATCAGTCTCGCCGCGTCGATTCAAATTATTATTTGTTTTTATACATTTACAACATTTGCGACACGTCTCGGCCGTAGTTGACGCTAAGATTTTAAAAAAGTAATGTTACTTGTCAAAATATGTGTAATTAAGTTTTTTGTCTTGACTGTAAACCAGTGCGTTTGACTGTATTATCCAACCAGCCGTTTAATGACACTTATTTGTTGATTATTTTTTCTATGTTGTAGCGTTAATTTTAATTTTATTATGATTATGTTATGCTATGGCTCCACCTTCGTCTTAACGCATAGTTTAAAGCGTTAATCTAGGCGTTACGCAGATGTGGCCAAGACTTTAACGTGTTAATTTACAAACGACAGTACTAAATTTACTTAACGCCTTAGCTAAAGCGTATTTGGACATTACCATTAACGTTAACGCAGGTGGAGCAGTAGCATAACACGCAAAAAATATAATATTAAGTTATATTCTTAACTATTAAGTTTAGAATAGAAACAAAAACAGTGACGTATTACTTTATAAAAGTGTCACAGAACAAAGAAAGAGTACGCATTTTGAAATTAAAATTATAAATGAACAAGAGTTGTAACCTTAGTACATTCCAATATTTAAATAAAATAATGTTGATTATTAGTATATTTGGTTGTTGCTTTTTTACAACTTTAAACGCGCTGGTTAGGTACTAAGGTATAATCTCAATTTTATACGCTTTGGTCGCTTGACTTCGTGCATTCCGACTGGTGCGTTTGGTTGGCATTAGGTGTCGAAGTCGACTGCAAAGGACTCGTACGGCTTTACTAATAAATGAAGGATAAGTTTACACCCTAGCTAAACCAAAAATATTGCTCAGCAATATTACTCTTTACGTTTGACGTCTCAAGGCTCATTATTCTTAAGCAAAATTTTTGTGTATGTTTTCTTATTCTTCGTTTATTAATACGACCAGTAGGGTGTAAACAACGATTAATTGCTCAGCACGTCTACGATGAGTTCATCACGTCGAAAACACACTTGCAACTGCCTCAAATATTTTTAGAGCATTTGTAGTTCATAGCATCCGGTAGAGGCGCTGCACAATCATACAAGTATTTAATGCTGTTGATTACGCGTTTCGACTTCGTAAACTCATGGTAAACGATGTTATATCGTTATTTTTTTAAAGGCATACAATGAGCAAGCCTGCAGTGGCAAATATGGTCAATTAGGGTCCAGTGGAAAGAATTGGCTAGATTATCTTGATTAAGCAAGATCGAATCCTAGCAGCTGAAATCTGTTAAATTCACAAAACTTACAAAAGTATTTAAATATTCATGTAAGAAGTATTTTTGTTATCGAACATGCGCCGCTCATTTTTTTGACATCAACATTTTTTTGCGTTTGTATTCAGTACCTCAAAATATTTTTGTACTTTTTTGTACTGTTTTGATGTTTTATATATTATGCTCTCTAAATTGATTTCAACATTTGAAAGTCGTGGACAGCAAATGAAGTAAACCAAAGTATTAACTTTTACATAGGGACAAAAAAATGTGCAATTGATCTAGCTTGGATGCAGTTTTAAAATGTTAGGCATAGCATTTTGAACGCACCAGTCTAAAGCATAGATAGTAGCTATTTTTAATTTTTTATTATTTAAATTATTCAGCACCTTTGAATATTTATTGTAAAACAAGAATAATCATGCCTGTGCAGCTTTTGCATTGATAATTCCATTAAATTGTGATTATTAGAAAATTCTTTTGATTTTTATTCCTGTTGCTGGAAGTGGACATATTCCTGAATTGTGATTATTAGAAAATTCTTTTGATTTTTATTCCTGTTGCTGGAAGTGGACATATTCCTGACGTGCAAGTCCCAGCGCAAACCGGTGCGGCGGCGCGGACTGCGGACACAGACAGACTTATTATACTGGGTGTAACAAGACCCTCAACAAAGCAGAGGTCTACGTATTCTGCCCATCATTTCATTCTGACCATTTCTGTACAAAATTATTGCTGGGTAACAATTTAAATTTTTGGTGTTAAAAATGCATTGTATACATTATTATCCCGTCCACCGGTTTGCGCCAGGCCTTACATAACAATATTCAATGTAGAAGAAACCTTACCACAGAATAACTAATAGTGACCTTACTCACTAACAAGATTACGAGAAGCCGACCGAACGAGACTGATCTGATTACTACCCTGTATAACACCTAGCCAGGATCTGATTATTAAAAAAAGTCCCTTTTTTATGGATCCCGCAATGACTAGAATCAAAACGAAATGAAGCGCCGTTCAAAAAATATAAGGGAATGATTTGGTCCAGGCCAAAATTAACCTACATCTTGGCGAGGACTTTTGAACCAGGTCACCTAGGGAAAATCTGCTTATTGGAAACGATTCGTGTAAATTAGTCCCAAAGCCACAAAACTAGTCCCCCTTTAGTTTAGGAGAAATTCTTGAAGGTTTGCTTTGGCATGGACCATTTCAATCGCTTATATCTTTCAGTCCTTTTTGGGACTAATTCCGAAAAAGTGGGACTAGTTAGGACTAATTGGGAAGAAATTTCCATGTAGTCAGAATTGCGGTTTTCAAAGTGGTCCATGCCAAGATGTAGGACACAAAGAAAGGAGGTAATATAGGGCTCTCGTGCTGTCTCGGCCATACAATTAAAAATCAATTATTATAAACAGTGTGAGATGGCACGATAATGTGGCTGATATAGGTAAATAAATTATAGATATTTCTCAAAGAAGTCATCAAAAGATAATAGAATGCCCTTGATCCAAACATTCAGAAGTCATGGTCAAATGTTAGTTTTATCATCATTTAATATTTTTGCTCTTATCGATGTGATTATAATTTTATGATAAATGGAAGAAAAAGTAAACAATGTCGGAATTATTATAACTCACACTTTATTAGAATATAATAGATGTCTCTGGTCCATTGTCACAAAGTTACGTATGCATTCTAACTGAATGGCAAACAAAAATATTTGTCTTAATTTATATGTAGCTCGATAATTTCTAAATATACAGATACAAACAATATTTCCATTGAAAAATAAATGGATACCTTCATTGTCATCACATTTAGGGGGGGAGTGAGATTTCATATTTCAAGTACTCTTTATCACAAAGTATAGTAAATTGTAAAACAATGTACCTGTATTATTTTTAAAACAATCTTTTTTCATACGAAAATAATCCATGAACATTTCCTTCTAACTGTGCAGAATATGTTCTCTTCATGAATCTTAGATCTCCTGAATAGCTCATTTCATGAATGCGGGCAACAGATTTGGCTCCTAGATCCTGGCAGCTGTGCTGCATCCCTGCCTGCAGGTATGGAAGGAAACGGAGTACTGATCCCTTGTCTACAATGCTTCCACTCACTCCTTGAGCAACTCTATGTTTATCACTCTCCTTGTGGAAGTAACGACTCATCGCTGAACCCTTGCCATCCTTGTGTTCCATTGCTTCTAAGCTGCCCATTCCTCTATATTTCTTAAGCCTTACGCCATCTGAGAAAAAATATTCACCTGGTGCCTCAGATGTCCCAGCGAGCAAAGACCCCATCATGACAGAGCAAGCTCCCAGTGCTAATGATTTCACAATATGACCCACAGATTGGATGCCTCCATCTGCAATAACTGGAACATTGTACTGTTTTGCGTAGGATGCCACTTGATAGACTGCTGTGGCCTGAGGACAGCCGCAAGCCATTACTTCTTGTGTAATACAGATAGAACCACTGCCCATGCCTACTCTCAAAGCATCAACACCAGCCTCAATAAGATTTTTTGCTTGCATTCTTGTTACTACATTACCTCCGATGACTTCAATGTTGGGATAAGTTTTTTTAATATGTCTTATCATTTCTATTTGATATATTGAGTTTCCTTGAGAGGAATCCAGAACAATGACGTCAACTCCATTATTAACAAGAAGTTTCAAGCGGTCTTTATCTGCATCTCTAGTGCCCATTGCAGCTCCAACTAAAAGTTGTTTGTTGGAGTCCTTGGATGCGATGGGGTAGCTTCGTGCCTTTTTCAAGTCTGTTCTTGCTATTAATGCTACAAGCTCACCAGCACCATTAATAATAGGGAGTTTACCTTTTTTGCTTTTTTCTAATATATAATTTGCATCTTGTAGAGTGACACCTGATTGAGCTGTTATCATTTCTTCAATGGGAGTCATAACTTCTTTGAGGCTCAACTGTGGATCTCCCTCCCTGAAGTCGATGTCCCGTGAAGTGACAATACCTATCAGGCGTCCGCCGAGTTTACCATTCTCTGTGATGGGGTAACCAGTGAATCCATTATTCTTTTTAGCTTCTATTACATCAGCCACTGTGTTAGTAGGACCCATACAAACAGGGTCGCGGATAAAACCATGTTTGTATTTCTTGACTTTGTGGACTTCATTTGCTTGATACTCGGGGGTGCAGTTGTGATGAATGATTCCGATGCCACCGCAGAGAGCCATGGCGATGGCCATGTCAGCCTCGGTGACCGTGTCCATGGGCGTAGAGACCAGTGGCGCTTTGAGGTTAATCTTTTTAGTCAGTGGCGAGGTTAGATCTACCTCCTCGGCGGTAAAGTCTATATATCCAGGCAGCAATAAGAAGTCATTATATGTAAGGCCCTCGCTATTAGCGAATATTTCCGCAGCAGACAGGCCATCGTGCAGATCTCCTTCCGCTTTCACAGACATCTTCGGTCTTTAATTATTGTAAACGTGGAATGGAAAGTTTTAGAGGAGTATTTCTCTAGATGTATATTTCTTTGCTTTATAATTATGTAGAAATCGTCCAAAGCAACTTCGAGAGAATTGTCACTGTGCACACGTGGTAGGTAGGGTGTACAACACGAAACTGAAACACTTCTCTGCACAATTTCAACCAATTGCACGGCAACGTATTAATTGTGATGAGTTATGTATCGTATTTTTCTTAGAAAAGCAGAAATTATGCGGCAATAAAAGTCGTGGAAAACGAAAACCGCCGGCTTCCTTTTCTATTAAAAAACGAATGAACACCGAATGAAATTGAATTATTGAATGATGAATGAATGAATGACCCACCCATACCCACACCACAGAGAACACTATGGGTGCATTCCGAGTCACGCTCACAGCGATGTCATCGCGCTGATTTGCGTACCGAATCACCGTGAGCGCGCTAACGACAGCCCGTGTGACGTCACTGATTGCGTCATATAAATAAATAAATAAAAATAAAAATAGCCTTTATTCTCTGACCATAATTTCTACAATAAATGAATAATTAAACCTAAATATTGTTGTTTTATTTTATTCTTCTTATTTTCATGTTGTGGCATCACCATCCTGTACTTGGTCAGGCTGTCCCCGGACATAGGCCTCCTCCAGGCACTTCCACCCCTCTCTGTTACATGCTGTCCTCCTCCAACCTTTCGGCAAATCGTCCTCCCATCTCTTAATTTGCCTTCCTCTTCTCCTTTTCCCGTCCCTTGGATACCATTCAGTGATGTCTTTAGTCCACTTCTTTGTTTTGGATCTCCACATGTGCCCCGTCCAGCGCCATTTCAAAGTTTTTGCCTTTTTGATCACGTCTACAACTTTCGTTTTTGCTCTGATGTTTCCGAGTGTTTGTCTGTCTGATAGACGGATACCCAACATACTGCGCTCCATACTCTGTTGACATACTTTTAATTTCTGGGTTGAAGCGGCTGTGAAGGCCCAAGTTTGGCAGCCGTATGTCAGTACCGGTAGAATACATGTATCCCAGACCCTTCTCTTCTCTGATATTGTGATATGTTTATTTTTCATTATTTCCTTCAACGACCAGTACCTTGCCCAACTATTATTTACTCTTCTCTGTATTTCTTTGGCAGTTTGACCTTTTGGAGTTATTAACTGGCCTAGGTATATATATTCGTCCACATATTCAATCTCCTTGTCATCTACTTGTATCTTGGACTTTAAACTGTTGGTCATAACCTTAGTTTTTGAGGCATTCATTGTTAGACCAGCCTTATTGCTTTCAGTTGAGAGAGACTGTAACATGTTTTCCAGGGTTTTAGCGTCTTCTGCAAACAGCACTAGGTCATCAGCGAATCTTAGGTGGCTTAACATGGTACCGTTGATGTTTATTCCGGTCTCCCAGTCAAGGTTCTTAAAGATTTCCTCTAGAACTGCTGTAAAAAGCTTAGGGGATAGAGGATCTCCCTGCCTTACGCCTTTTTTCACTTCAAAAGGCTCGCCAGTTTTTTCCAGCTGGATTTTCGCTGTGCTGTTTTTATAAATCGAGTAGATTATTTCGATGTATTTATTATTTATTCTTTGGTTAGCTAGTGCTCTATATATAAAGTGTGCCGTAAAGAGTCGAAGGCTTTGTTGTAGTCGACAAAGCCAACATAGTAAGTGTTTCCATACTCATTTAGTTTCTCTATTATTTGTTTTACTACATGCATATGATCTATGGTGGAAAAGTCTCTACGAAACCCGGCTTGCTCTTTAGGTTGTTCTTCTTCTAGTGTTGTTGCTAATCGTCCTAGTACTATTTTGGCAAAGACTTTGTACATGTTGCTCATCAGACTTATTGGTCGATAGTTGTCGATTCTGTTTTTATCGCCTTTCTTATGAATCAGAACTATTGTTGAGTTTGTCCATTGTTTTGGTATTTGCCCTGTATATAATATTTCGTTGAATAATGTTGTTAAGGGTTCATCTATAACATCGATTATTTGTTTTAATACTTCGTTTGAAATTTTATCCTCTCCTGGTGCTTTAAAGTTTTTCTGTGACATTATTGCTTTCCTTGTCTCGCTTGTTAGGATTCTTGGAACTGCATCTTCATCTGTTGTAGCATTCGGTAGTATATCAACAGTTTCACATTTATCTGTGTTATAGAGGTCCTTATAGAAGTCAGTTGCTATTTTTGAAATGTTTGATCTGTTTGATGTTTGTGAGTTGTCCTTGCGTTGTATGCTTGGCATCCATGTTTTATGTTCTTTTAGTTGTTTTAGGGCTTTTTTGATACCTCCTGTTTTTTCAATTTCTTTCTTTATTGTTTCCGTTCTTGTTACTTGCTGGTGTTTTCTGATACTTGTCGTTATCTTTTTGCTAATATTTTCTATTTCTTTTACATTGGTTTTTCGGTCAAGTATTAACTCTCTTCTTTTTTCCATAAGTTCTCTAGCTTCTTCCCCCACTTTGTCTTTCTTGTTTTTTTCTATTGAAAGTTTATTCCCTACATCCTTTATATATTTTTCTAATATGTCATACTTTTGTTGTATAGTTTTGACCAAACTAATTTCTGGGAGTGATTCTTTCAATTTTACAACCATTTCTTCCGGTATTTTTGCAGCTGTGAACCTAGTATCGCCTGCTTTATAGTATTTTCTTGATCTTTTTGTGTTTTTTGAGTTGAAAGTTGCTCTGACCATCCTATGATTTGTACTGAAGTTTAGCTGGTTGATTACTTCTATATTCGAAAGATGTCGAGAAATAAGTACAAAGTCTATTTCATTTTTATACTTGCCGTCTGGCGAAATCCAAGTCCACTTTCTTTTGCTGTGTTTTTTGTAGAACCCGTTCATTATTTTTACGTTATATTCCAGCGCAAAGTTTACTAATCTCTGTCCATTGTTGTTTCTTTTCCCAGAGCTATAGCGGCCCAGTATCAATTCTTCGCCTTCCTGCATTGTCCCTACCTTGCTGTTAAAATCTCCTATTATAATTTTTTGTTTATAAGTCTTTCCCATAGTTTCATGTAGAGTTTGGTAAAATTTTTCTTTTTCTTCTTCTATTGTCTCTTCTGTTGGAGCATATATTTGGATTAAGGATATTGGTTTTTCAATTCCAGGCAGCTTGATATTTAGTACGGCAATTCTGTCAGATATACCTCTGAATTCTTCAATGTGTTGTCTATATTCTTTTTTTATTATAAATCCTACGCCGTACATCCCTTTCTTTTCTCCGTGATAATAGAAGATGAAGTCATCATACTCTCTGATTTCGTCTCCCATACGTCTTACTTCACTCAATCCTATAATGTCCCATTTTATCTTATTTAGCGCTTGTCTTAGCTCTTCCAGTCTATCTTCTGTACTTAATGTTCTTGTGTTTAAAGTTGAAATGTATAGGTACTTATTTTCAGTTGTTCTTTGGTTCTGAGGATTCTCTTTTCTTTGTTGTTTTAAGTTTTGTTGTTCTGAAATTTGCTGCTTTAAATTTGTTTGTTCTAACCTTTGCTGTTCTAAATCAGTGGAAACTGTTTTCTGTTTTTGTTTTTGTTTATGTTTGCCTGAAGGGTGATGGTCTAATATCCCACGGGGACCAGCCGGGTTGGGATATGTTTTATTTGTGTTGTTTTTTAGTTGTTGTTGGTTGCTGTTAATCCGGTTGGCGATGCCTGCTGGTTGTTATTGCCCACTTGTTGGGCGGCTGAGTGAACTGTTTCTTGCTTTTTGAAAAATATTGGTTTTAGTAACTTTGTTTGGAGCTTTTTCAGCAGCTGGTCTGTCTGCGGGTGGCGTGGAAGGTTGTCTTTTCCTTTTTTCGTTGTTTTCTTTATCTTTGATTATTAACTTGTCATAGCGGATGTATGCTATATTTCCTTTTTCGGTCTCTTCCTTAAGTTTTACTTTTAGCTCACGCCGCTTCTCTAAAACTTCCTTTGGGTAGTCATCAGTAGCGTAGACATCTTTTGGGAAGTGCTTGTTGTTTTTTAGTATTTCTATCTTCCGCCATTCCAGTACAAGTTTCACCAATACCGGTCTAGCTCTATTTTCGCTTTTTTTCCCAATTCGTGTGACTTTACTAACCTCCCACTTGTCCCATTCTCTGACTTTTGCTTTATCACTCATTGAATTGAGAGTCTTAATGCGTCATATACATATAGTATATTAATAACCCGCAGTCGGGTAAAAAGGTCATATAACATCCGCCATCTTGCGCTTACGCCGCCCATGCTCTAAAGCATAATCACTGTGAGCGTTCTGTCAAAAGTGACACTTGTTGGTTTTGTTTACCTCAGGGGACTTACCATCAGCATATAAGAAACCGTTCAGTTCAAAAGCAGGCCTTAAACAGGACTGCTTAAGGCCTGCTTTCATACTAACCGTTGAGGTCATAGTATGAAAAAGTTAGGCAGTTCAATATAAGCCCCGCTATAAGAGCTCATAGTAAGGCCCCAGCAATTTTATTTTAATCCTGAAAATTCATTTCGTGCGGCTGCCGACTGTTAAGGAATATTCCTTTGCATTTTTATTTCTATTAAAATGACTACATTGGCTGTTGATATGTCATTTGTCATTTTATTTGACAACAGCATCAATGTGACATATGACAGTAAAAAATCGATGTTGCCAAGGTAGAAAAACGTTTTGGGTTACTGCTTTATTAACTTTAACTATCCAACTTTAAAAATAAAAAAAAATGTTTGCAGGTTGAAATAAAAATATATTGATACATGGACGGGTTTCTTATTTTGTTCTCTTTCCATAAAATATAATTTTATGACAGTAGACCACGGGTTACCCAAATGGGCCTAGCCTCCATACAAAAATGGAACATCTCCTTTCGTTGACAAAGTTCATTATTATCAAAAAATACGTGGCTATATTGCGAAATTGTTGTGGACGTTGTGGTTATTATTTGTGATTTTTACAAAAGATGGCTGAATTTATTGATCTGCAGGTTTTGTGAAGATATGAACGAAATAATTATATTAAACTGAATTTGAAAGAGCTAGCAGCGGTAATAAGTATTTTGAAGCTTTGATGGTTTATAAATTGGTAGGTAAATAATTGGTTTGAGTGAAGGAACTTGATTCGTATTCATTAAAATACCTATTCCTTAATATTTACTTTACCGAGAACACCTTTTTGAGGTTACTTTGTTCATACAATCCAACAAAGCGTTCCGAATCAATAGTATCGTGAGCGTGCTGATAGCGTGATAATGATTTGGACCGGTGTAGAATGACGTCACATGCTGTGAGCACCGAGGCGCGTTCCAAACCTACGCTCCGAGTGCAAGCGAACGCTCTAACGGCGTTCCAAACATTAGAGCGTGACGTTCGGTTCTAACAACCTTCCCGTTCCAAACGTCAGAGCGTTGCAACTTTTTAACGATCAAAATGGATGGTTGTAAAACGATCTGGGGCCTTACTATGAGCTCTTATAGCAGGACTTATATTGAACGGCCTTACTTTTTCGTACCATGATCTCAACGATTAGTATGAAAGCAGGCCTTAAGCAGTCTTTTTTACGGCCTGCTTTTGAACTGAATGGTTTCTTATTTGCTGATGGTAAGCCCCCTGACGTTTGTCTATAGAAAAAATGTCAATGTCAATTGACATTATTTTGTATTTTGATGTTTTTGAGTCTAATTATGAAAATAATCATCAAAATAAAAATCAATCCTCAAATAACGGATTTTATTTGATTTAGGATAAAGAAAAGTTTAAATTATTCGTATTCTAAATGGAAAATAAAGATATTGTATTGACATTGACATTTAAAGTTCTTGGTCGTTCCGAACATTAGAGTGAGTCCAAAACAACCAAACAACCGCGCTCTAAGGCTCTGAACGCTACCCTGTTGGCGTGATTCGGAACGCCATGCCAGATTAGGCGAATTATCGCCGTTTAGGCTACCTTAGGGGGTCAAATGGCGACCAAAAAATCCAATCGGCTACCAGTAGCCATTTAGGCTACCTAGAAAAATAAGGACGGGCTATTTAGGCTACTTCAGGATTACCCCAAAATTAAATATTTTTTGTTGAAAAATTGTTTGCTTGTAGCGAAACGTAAGCACGTCCACTATTTCCTCTCACGCATATTAACACCATAGAGAAGGCTATGATATCACAATGCAAACGCGTATCTTCTCTCTCTACTATTCTACGTCTTGTTCTCTACTTCGGCTACGGTCCGCATGGCGATAAAAATCGATAATTAGCGCGAATCCGACCAAAATAAGTAATAGTCTCAATAATTAAACAAAATAGGGGTTTTGTACATACTACATTTATTTGGATTCGCGATAATATCGATATTATTGATTATTATGATTTGTATGAAAAGTCCGAAAAAAAAATACATATTTCGACCCATGTTTTTAAGAGAAAGTTGTTTACCGATTCTGAGTAGCTCATTAAATTTTTTGATGTTTTTAAAAAAATGCCGAATATTATAATGATAAATAAAACGTTTTTTTGATTTACATTATCTTTTTTTTACGTGTCTTCTTTATTTGGGCTAAATATAGGCTACTATCTATCTATCTATCTATCTACTTAGCTCAAAATGTTAGGCGAATTAGGCTACTAGTAAAAAAATATTATATTAGGCGATTTAGGCTACTCGGTAGGCAAAATTAGGCGAATTGAGTTAGCTGATATCTGGCAACCCTGGCTATGTCAATCAACTTAATTCAACTTACTATCAATGTCAATGTCAGTCAATTTTATAACTATTTCGCTAAAATTTTATTTAATTTAATTCTATTAATGCTCATGAAAACACTGTTTTTATTTACTATGCCACAGTTTCAAAGTAAATATATTCGGTAAATTATGATATCAATAATCAATCCGACAGCATTGAATAAAAAAATATAATTTCCACAAAAAATGACTTTAAAGTTCCTTGGTAAAACCTGCGGTTTTCTTGGATACGTTTTACAATATGCTTGCGTTACACATTGTACGTTTGAGTATATTGGCGATTTTGTTATGGTGAGTGCTGTTTCTAATTATCAACACAAAATAATGCTAATTCATATATTTTTCAAGTAGGTAATATTATATACTTTTTATTTCACTCTTCCAGTGTTCCGGTCCTTCTATGGAGCCAACCTTAGAAACCAACAATATTCTTTTAACTGAGCACATCACTCCAAGAATGCAAAGGTTGCGACGTGGAGACATTGTCATAGCTAAAAGTCCAAGTAATCCTAAACAAAACATTTGTAAGAGGATAGTGGGCTTGCCTGGAGACCGAGTGAAGAGTCACTTTCCTAGGCGGAGTCAAATGGTGCCAAGGGGACACGTCTGGCTAGAAGGTGACAATTCCAGTAATTCAGCAGATTCTCGTATATATGGCCCTGTACCCCAAGGTCTTATCAGAAGTAGAGTACTTTGTAGAGTTTGGCCACTAGATAAAATAGCTTCTTTGACCAATTACTAGAATATTCAGTGTTAATTTTGTAGGTTACTTGCCCGTGGTCCCCCAGTCAAAGTTCCTTTGGGCGGCTCTGGGGTACCACTAGCAAATATTTTTGCCCGTGGAACCCCCTAAATAACAATCTCCTTATAAAATTTATTTTTATTGTCCATGGTACCCCATCTCAAACATTTTAATCTGACATAAAAAGGATTAGGAAGAAGAAGGAAGGATTAAGAGTACCACGGGCCATATAATTTTCCCATGGTACCCTTTGTCCCCCTTGGGTTTTCCACAGGCTCGTGGTACCACAAAGGCAACTTAGACTGGGAAACCACAGGCAAGTAACGGTTTAGTAGCCTATCAAAGTCATTACATCTCTTATTGAGGTTCAAAAAATTTTTATAATTAAGAAAAAGACCTGTTATCCTTAATAGTGTTTATTGCTGTTGTGTAAAATAAATTTTAAATAATGAATATTTTAATTTTGGTTTATTTCTACAGTCTTCACTGAATGAGGTTCCAGTACTAATTGTACATGTCTATTGGTAATTCCAATCTCCAAGCGGATATTCATTTCTCGATTATTTCTGTAAAAAAATATTAAATTAGGAAAAATGTTAGCACCATTGTAAAAAAAAAGTTGTCAAATAATTTACTTTCCTGAAGAAAAAATAGAAAGGAGCCATAAGAAAATCATATTAATCACACTAAACTGTGATTACTTAACTGTAGAAAATTTGTATAAGTTATTTAGGTACTTATGTAAATAAAATAATAGAGGTAAATAAGATACTGCAGTGCAGAATGTAAAACACTATTTGCATTGCTTTATGAATTGTTGATAAGTTGCCAAAAGTTATCTTCTAGCTAAAAAGTTGCCAAAAATTAATCAGTAATCAATCACTGCTGATTCCTGAAGGCCTTCTACAACATATTTTTTTGGAAATACGAGAAATTAATTTGAGAATCAGTATAAAAAAATATATAACGATACCTTAAAAACTCCCGAACTTACAAGCTTTTTTGTGTTGTGCGCGCGAGACATTTTAGTAGGGCGTGCGTTAATTATGGATTTGTAAATATTATTTAGTCAAAATATAACATAATATAAAAAAAAATAAAAATTGCAATCGATTCTACTACTGATTCTGAACAAACAGTTTTCAGGTTTCGTATATACTAAAAATAACCTTGTATAAGAGTACTGGCCATAAACCACCACGCAGACCTAATGCCGACGTGCGGGTGTTATCGACTGAAAATGCAATGCAAAACCAATTATTGTCCTCCATTTGGCGACCAACGCTACCGAAAGTTGCTTAATCTGAAAACCTCTAAAGGCGAGTGCTCTAAACTACTGCGCCTTCAAGCTCTTCTTAAAGTTATCTTCTCAATAATTGTTTCATCATCATCACTCGTGCCATCTTCATTCTGAAGTTTGGTGGTCAGTAGACAATAATTTACTCACCTATTATGAAGAACGACGACAATGTTTCCTTGCGGTGTTAAAAAGGCAGCATTTTCTATCGTCATTATACTTCTGCGCGACGCTAAAATACGGACAGACCCTCTAGGTATAAATTTGGAGAAGTGTCCCATTGCGTAAAACATAGGGTTCTTTATAAACTCGTCGTCTTCCGCGAAGACTAGAATCGGCGCATCAACAAAGTTTCTAGCCCAATTGGGCCCTCCCGTCGGACTTAGGCAAAGATTCCAGTCAATCCATCCGACCACGAAGTTGTTCAGATCCTGAGAATGGGAAACTGGGTATTAGTACCAATGATCTTTAACAACCGTAATCATAGACTAACTCTGACACAAGCGACACATGATTCTTTCATCATTCTCATTATAATGTATTGTGTCCTCCTGCCCTGTCCTGAGGCACAGGCACAGATTACTAATAGTTACTACGTGCACAGCAGGCCTTCCTCAAGACTGGATGAGAGATTTCGGCCATAACACAACGCACTGCATGAGGTCGGTGTACGGTGTCATCGGCGCCAAAATTAGCCGGGACTAACGGCTTAATTTGCCTACTCGAGCTCGATGGAATTCGAGATAATAAAGGGTCACCCATCCCTCAGACAGAACAATAACTAAATTCGGACGGCCGAATACTCAAAGGCTTCTTGGCTAAAATCTTTAGTTAAGGTCTCCTTAACTTTAAGGAAGCAATCTATTTCAAGAGTTTCCTGACAACTTTTTAAAATTTAAAGTGGCCTTAACTTTAAGATTTGTTTGAGTTGGCCGTGAGACCCATCCGATGTTTAGCGATTATGAATTCGGTTGCCACGCCCACTTGTCGCGGCAAGCAAGGGCATGACGACGTGACCGGGCCGTTATGATACAGTTTTTATGATAGAACCTACAGAAAGAAAATTTTATTGGCGCCTAGATCATTATATTTTTTTTATACTGCACGCACACAGCATTATATTATGGTCAAACTTTTTTTAGCATCCCCTTCGCTACCCCAGTTCTTTTTGTTAATTTATTGCAATAAACCATAAGATCTTACTTCTAATATGCTAGTAATGTAATTACGAGCCCTTCGCCACGATCCAATTTCTACTCTCATACTATCCCATGGCATTGCTCCTGAAACATAATATTAAATTAGGCATTTTTCTTTGTTGTGATAGTCCGGTTAGTTGTAAGTATATTGTGATAAAATAAAATTAATGCATTGGAGGAAGATGGCCGACTGATTTTTTTGTTTATCATAATTGTGCAATACGTATTTACCTTCGCAAGCTTCCGTGGAAAGTAGTATTTTATCTGGATACCGATTTTGAAT
This sequence comes from Agriphila straminella, assembly GCA_950108535.1. Taxonomy (NCBI): domain Eukaryota; kingdom Metazoa; phylum Arthropoda; class Insecta; order Lepidoptera; family Crambidae; genus Agriphila; species Agriphila straminella. The sequence goes on along the minus strand of OX467311.1, from coordinate 15,349,334 downwards.
ATCCGTCAAAATTTGAGCCGGTGCGAAATTACCATAGTAATGGATGGCGATACCATCTATGTAATCAAATGCTTTTGGATCTTCTCTTTCCATCTGTAATAGGTGAGGTTGTCAGTCATCATGAGTCAGATCAAAATCGTTTGTATTTTCAAACGATCCGTACGTCTATGTTTATGTTAGTTTACTTACACCAATCACGTAAAAGTGTAGAAGATAGCGTTGATCGTCCACAGCTAAAATCAAGGTGTCATTGAATCGAGAGTTTCTTATCGTAGGACCAAGGTTGTTTACGATCCATCTTGCCTGTAAAAAAACTTACATGAATACGACGTTTTTCATTAACTGGCTAGCTATGGGCTAGCATAGCACATGCCTGTCTCACAGTATTTTTTTTTGTAGTGAGGTCCCGATTTTGATAGAGCATTATATTTACAGTGAATAAAGCTTTTATTTTGCAACGCACGTAGACCAATACCGCTAGAGTTTTAGGTTTCAAAAATATTAAAGTTTGTTTTTTTTTCGTATATAGTTTCTGCACCATTAACTAAGACTAATACATGAATTTGTGTCATTTTGGGTGGATGCATAAGTGACAATTTAGGTTTTTGTCTTTTTTAACACTATCAATCGAAAAGAAAATTAAAGTTGAAAATTTTACTTTCATGATGATTACGAAGTCATAACCGATGTTCATGAGCTTTTTGTGTCATCTTTGTCCACGGGAACACTGTTATTTAACTATTACCTAAAACGTTCCCTCAGTACCTCCAAAAGAATATTACAATTGATTAAATAAGTGTTAAATGTTTTAGATCAATAGTATCTATTGTACAAAATGTTTTGTGCCGAATTCATCAATGGCATTTTCAGCTTTTTTATTTTTTCTTTGCAACACCCTGTAAAAGTCACAAAAGAAAATTCAAGTTATTAGAGTTTGTGTCTCTACTATTATTATGGGGTAACGAAACATTATTCACAATTTGTGTCGTTTTTATCAATGGAATCTTATATCAGATAAGTACCCGAATGAAACGGAGGCAAGCGCGAGCGATGCCATGGCTAGCCGCGCGCCGCCGGCCGAGCCAGTTGAGCCAAGCTGGACACCGCTGCGCTCCGCTCGCCCCCCGCCCGCGCGCCTACTCGCTTCGAACGAAAACTTTTTTGTATAATTAAGTAATTATCCATGCATGAAAGTGACACAAATTCATACTGTTCATCATTCATGCATTTATGATATTAAATATGTAAACTCTAATAATTCTAATATTTTTTATAAGCATTTATAGCTTGAACAACCAAAAAAATTGAAAATATTAAAAGTCCATGCTTTAATTGGGCACAAATTTATTTAATGGGGATATTTCAGTGATCTGAGGTATATGGTACTAGTTTTTCAAATTATATTTTTTTTGTTTATGTTTCCAATGTACTGGCCTCAAGTCAGTTTGCACTGGACGAAAATGACACAAATTAGGTTTGTACACTACTCAGGCTATCTTAAATACAATACCATTGAGTTTTTTAACTTTAAATCAATTCTGTCAGTTTTGTGTTCAATTATTTATATCAACGACAAATAATCGAATTTCTAAAGATGCATCAGCTAGATGTGACACAAAACGCAAAAATTAACGTTTTATATGCAAGTCTATCGACAGACAAGATTTCATAAACTTTAGAATTTTTTAAGGTTTATACCCTCAAAATAACGTATTGGTATCGGTCTAACGTGCGAATCGTCGCCTGATGAGTTTTACTATTGATAAAAATCTTACCATTTGTGAGGGCATCCATCCCAAGGAGTTAAAAGGCGCAACTGGCACTATACCGTTGATAGGCTCGTTGGTTGTCGTTATGGCCCATATCTTTACTTTTGCCTTCGCATATTCTTCGATAAAACTGAAAACAAAATATCAATTTATTATATATCCGTAGGGTGTCCGTAGGTATATACTATTAAGGTTTCTGCCACTACACCCTGCCATACCATGACCGTGCTAGGAACGTATCAGACACGAAAGCTATGCGCTCTACTATGCCCACTGAAACGGATCGACGGCGTTCTGTCTCCGTATACATACATCCCGTATGATGCTCGTATGCAACATATTCTCGCCGACAAATTGTTGACGCTCCGTGCATGGCTCGCTACGTGCATGGCCGGTGACGGAACGGTCTAGTGGGAATAGTGTCACACTTTTTAATACAAAGAATATTTTTTTGCCTGACACTTTTTCCTAGCACGGTCATGGTATTATGGTACGATGTAGTGGGTAGAGACCTTTATAGGTACTATAACGATTATTAAAAAAACTTATTTAATTACAAACTTCATAATGGATTCGGGCTGCTGGGACTGCCTGCTCCCATACCATGCCACGGTCATGCCTGGAATAATAAAAGTATGTATATTTTTTTTTATAACTTAACTAACTAACCGTAAGTGATAGTCGGCGAAAGCTTGGTAGAATTCGCGCTTTACTTGTCCAAAGCCGGTGATTCTCTCGTTTGTCTTCATCCATAAGGGCGGAGACCAGGTGCTGGCTGTTATTTTGACTTCGGTGGTAGCTGCGTGTTGACTCCTTCGGATCATGGGAAGCTGGAATAATATGTACGTAGTTTATAAGATAGGTAGGTAATATACTTTTTAACCGACTTTAAAAAAAGGAGGAGGGTATCAAGTTGACTGTCATGTTAATTTTTTTTTACATTAAAGTTTGTTACGAACGGTCCGGGACGATAACTTACAGTTCTTACACTCGTTACCAACAGGATGCGTGCGCCGTGCGCGGAGCGGTGCTTAGCTAGCAGTGCATAAATTGACCAACCACTTATGCTCGAAATCTCAACTCCGCTTCAGTGTAAGCAGAATGGAGCGGAGCTGAGTGGATTCGAGCATGCGGATTGCTTGTTATAGATATGTACTTACTTTAAGAAAAAGGTCTTCGTCGGAGAGTGAGAAGTTGGAGAGGGCCCCGTCGTTCCATGGCATCTCGTTGTAGGTGTACGGGTGTGTTGAGAAGTCTGCGCCTGCGATGGGCACGCGAATCATGTTGTATTCCAAACCCTTGGGGCCGAAATAGGTACTGAAAAAAATGCCCAAAGATCAGACTAGTCATTAAGCGTACTTGTTGGCGGCTGATGCAATCTTTTAATAGATCTCGGGATTTGGCGGTAAAATACAGGGATCATTTTATGAAACTACTTATTCAGTTAATTTTTATAGAGAGCAGAAAGGAGTGGTCTCAATCTGATGGTCTCATACTTTATATTATTAATAACGTTACCTACTTTATCATTTGTGTTTGTGCTGCATCCGATAGTTTCCGCCAGTTGATGGCTGCAGCGTCTGTCACTGAACCACCGAATCCTTCAATAGTCTGGTGTCGAGTATTCGTGAACAATCTCAAGGTGACGGTGTTAAAAATTGACGATCTGTTACCATCGCCATCATCAGATACTCCAAGTGATTCATCAAGCAATTCTTTTGGCGTCGGTTCCCTGTCGGCACGCGATGTCTCCGCATTGTTAACGGCAACTTGTATTTGTCCAAAATTTTTCTCGAATCGTTTTCCAGACTGTAATTTGAAATAATTGAACGTGCTTCCCATTGCATAAACTATCGCCTTCAGAGCAAGCAGACGAGACGGCACTGTCTACTTTCCAGTTTCCTAATAATTAGGTACTAAAAATAGTAAGACTCGGCAATTTGATAGGGTAAGTAAAACATGGACCACCTCTCTCACCTTAGTCCAAATATCATGTTTTGTCTACTTCACCTACAAGCAAAACTAATATAGAAGTGTCTTACATCGCTACTCGTGTAGACTACATAAGTGCCGCTACCTGGCTCTTCTCTGGTAATAGTGTCACAATAAGTGGCATTGCAGACACAAACGATTGATCTGCCTTCTATGCCCAGATCGCGAGCGAGGCATGGTACATCTTCTGAAAGTGTTACACGTTAATCAAAATAACTCCGTGAATGGATGAGATATTCGAAATGTCGAACAAGCCACATAGTTTTAAGTAAATAGGATTTAGCCGTAACAAATGACAACTTACCTGAGTTTACCAGGGAAAATGTAAATAGTATAACCGTAACAACTACCCAGAAATGCAGCGCCATCTGTAAACACCAAAAAAGAAAATCTCGGTCAACCACACACGACACAACATAAGTAAGGACCCAGTACACATAAATGGATATGAATGAAGGTCAACCTGTGGTTCACTTTAGAGAAATCGTATAATTGAAAAGTTTAGTGCGACGAGTACAGAGCTGCGTCGATATTGCAGCTTATTTTGTTTTGCGAATGTAGAAATATTTAACTTAACACAGTATTTATGATCATTATAACTAGGTAGGTGCTTTTATATTGAATTGAAAGGATGGATTACATTTGCAGTTTGTAGTTAGTAAGTTGTTGGGTTGAGCCATTTAACTTGTCGATGTATATATTTACTAATTTCAGGTTAAAAGTTTTTAAATCATGTTTTCAATTATAGGCACTAACTTCATTATTTAGTTTAATATTTTAAGACTTTTCTTTATTTATTTATTTTCTTTATTTATACATTTGCACTACATGCGACTTAACTACTAGATCTTACACAATGTATTATGTAAGATAACACTAGTAACTTGCACTTTGCAGCAGTCAACGGTTAACTAAAATCGTATATGTGGCAAGATTTTGATGTTACTATATCTAAAAAATTATAATGCTCTAAAAACTATGTTTTTTAAGTACAAATTGGCGTTGCAACTTACTTCCAAAACAGCGGCCATCAAATGATTGTCTTCAGGAATGTTTATCTCAAGATATTAATGTTTTATCAGATTAATTGATAAATTACTTAATTGCCATTATTTTATTCAAGCTTATAAGGTAGGTAAGTACTTGATCGAGTTTTTAATCAGTGCTAGTGGGTTACTATTTTGTTTCGATAAAGTGGATTAACATAAATATTTAAAAGATATTATCTGTTATTCGTTACTTCTCTATTAAAGACCTAAACACTGTAGTAAGAAAGTAAAAACTAAGAAAATCGTTAGTCACTACAGAAGTTAGGAATAATTTAAGTAGCTTCCCAAATTAATGTAATTTATATTACTTTGTTTTGTTCAGTAGTTATGGATATAACTACTTATTTAGCAATCAAGGATAATAGTAGCATCCTTCATAAAACGGTAGTGCCTAGCCTAGGGCAAAGAGGGAATATTTTGGCTGGTATCTAAGTATAGCAAAATTTTGTTTTTTTTAATATAGTTTTTTATTTTTTTTATCTACCTGTCCAAACCTTATCTGTGGGATTATAATTATTTACTTACCTCCGTGTAAATTAGGTGATAATACCAGTAATTAAGATAAAATATTAGCATATATTATATATTAGCAGGTATTTAGCAAAGAAAAGAAACGCATGGATTTAAGAAGACAATATAATTAAATTTTCATACAAATCTTTAACGTAATATTATCTTTAAAATACTGTACAAATGTCGGCTAGTTTTGTAGGGAATCATTTGCTGTCGAAACAAAACGAGGCAAAGCAAGATATAAGCACCCACGGAAACGTCGTGGAGTAGAGCAAATGATTGTCTCCAACGCCGCCGACTAAATCTTTAATATTTTCATTTGATATGGCAGATTGTCGATATGAAAGACTTTTATACAAGCAAAAATCGCTTAAAAGTACAAAAAAACTGTAAGAAATGCACTAAATTAGGTATGTTGTTTATTTACATGACACGACCTTGATATTTATTGCATAATGCGGTTGACTTTTCAAACAATTCCGGTAAAAACTATACTAGCAAAGGAGTCGAAACTAATATTGAGTTAATCTCATTTGAGTACATAATAATAAAAGTCTAAAATCACAACAAAGCAGATCTCTTGCTTGTTATTTACAATAAACGAACACATTGTCGTATTGTCAATAATACTATCCCAAATAGGAAAGCATACATAATGTTACTTTTCAAAATTAAAAAAGAAATTGGAAAATAAGATTTTACCAGTGAATTTGACTACGTATTGGCTTGATATTGAATTAAAACTAAGAATAGGTAAACTACAATATAAATACAACAATATTTCTGAGAAACTTTACATCATCGGTTGGGCCATAAATATAAATGTATTTATAGATTATAAGTAGTCAAATTCACTGGTATTTACATCAAATTTAAGTTCAATCGCTTAAGTACTAGGTACGTGACAACATTATCTACGATTTCTGAACGACCATCGCCATAAAACAAAAACTTAAAGCTATTTACTTTACAATTACCTAATATAACTCTATCAAATAAATACAAAAAATCTCTTATTATTATCTAAGATAATATTTTCCTACCTCATGTCTTGAAACTAAATACTATGTAATGCACGTAAACTTAACACTGTTTAAAATAATTTGCGCACTCGTGCGCAGACGGGAGGACCCTTATAATATTTGACTAAAAGAGAGATCAAATCATTGCCACGTAAACTTATTGTATAAACCGGCAGGCCATATCGAGTACGTTGCGGTACTCGTTTGTACTTTGAAACTTGAAAGAAGGCCTCGGCAAAGAAGGATAAAGATTTCAGAGCGAGAAGTGATTAATTTTATCACTCTATATGGAAATGACGAAGGAAAAGGCTATTTTCTACTCAGGATACAAATGGTTCCAGTATTTCTGCTTTATTCACCTGATATTCCTTTGCCAACTCAATGGATTTTCATTAGTCATGAATTATTTTTTAAGAATAAACTAATTAAACAATCAACTAGCTGCCAGGAATCAATGCATTATTATGAACGTCTGTATGTACACGTTTAAGACATTATTGAACTTATTGAAATATACCAAAAAAGTACTACGGACTACAAGTAAATACCAAAAAAGAACAAATTGAAACTTGTACAGTAAATTGTGTCATCGAACCTCTATTTCTCTCATTACGGTAATTTCTAACATAGGTACTCTAGTCTGTGGTCCTACCATGAGTTTATTCAAACTGTTTTCGTTACCGTCTACAGTTTTCTCTCTTTCACTCGCATCGACTGTGAGCAGTATATCCGATAGTTTACGGTAGCGAAAACAGTTTGCATCACCTCATGGTAGAGCTACTTGTAGGTAGACCATGTGAACACGTGAACGCTTTAACGTAGGTACATTTACTTTATACACGTGAAGATACAACAATCGCGATATTACTGTGGCAAAGACCGCTATACCTGGCAAATCATACAAACGAACGTTTCCCTATCAGCTAACAGAGGCGTAAACGAAGCATAAGTGCGTTAATAGAACAAATCAATCCAGATCGTATATTTACAATTTGAGTAACTTTGAGAGAAGAAAACGAAGCAATTAATAAAATTGTACCACGAGCCATTACAACCGATGGTGTCAACGAGAGACATCTTAACAAATCTACTTTTATAAATCCTATGCATGATTTAAGGTACCCTACACTAATACTTTAACCTTTTCACTGCTATCCTATCGACATCTATTTACTTTGTTATTTTAATATTCAACCAGTGAAAAGATTAAAACAGCTCAAGTAATTTATGTTAATGTAACATAATTATAGAGGCACTGTGTGTATTCAATTCTATATTTCCTTATTTGACAATATTTTACACAACTACTTATACCGAACGAATTTCAGCATTATTAGACTTAATTTATGTAAAATATAATTGTAGCTCTTATTTGATTTTTGGAAGTTGTGAAAGGATCGCGTCTCACACGCGATCGACGACTGTTTACAATTTGTTTATATACATGGCTTTAAAAGTATGGAAAAACTGATTTAAATTATAATAGAGATATTCAAAATTGAGCTATACAATAAACGTTCAGTTACAAAAATACTTGTAGCGTAATTTTCAGATCACAATTTGCTATGTCAGGTTCACATCATCTTTATAACGCATAGACTTATTATTTATAACGTATCTTTTTAATACAATATCGGTGATAAGTGCCAGATGACAGCACGCGTGATTTCGGAAGACGTTAGCTACATCAGCTGAACCCATCACATCGAAAACCTAAGAGACGGGAATGAAAAACAGTACATTCTGCAGTATTCTAGTGTAAAGTTAAATCTATATTGCATTCTGTGATGGGTAAACTTATTGTCTACAAACTGATTTGATAAATCTGCTCCGTTTAATCAAAACTGGCTATTTTTAAAGTTTTGTACAAAAAGTTTAGATGAAGTAGTTAGAAGTTTGATAGTTACAATATTTAGTAGAATTAAGAAGTTTAACAAAGAATTTCAGCTGGAACAGGTTAGACAAATATCTCTGACAATAGACCTCTATATCGTTGAATATTCTACCAAAGTGCATTTAGTTTAGAACCTTCACATAATATCCTCCGGTCCATCTGACCACCAAATCTCACGATCGATGGCGGTGGTCAATTAAGTGAATCCCATAGAGGTTAATTTTTAGCATCAGAAGAAAAAAAATATTAACTAAAGGCTTGATTAAACGGAGCAAGTCTGTTTATTATTAGAGAGACAAAAATGACAGCTTTATTTAACATTGTTTTTTTATAATTTTATCACGATTAATTTTGATTTGATAATTCTGGTTCAGAATAAATCAATTTGAATGTAATTACACATAGTCCAGTAGTCAAGTAATTTTGCCTGGAGTACATAGCACTGGTTGTTTATAATACATTAAAGCAACCTTGAAATCGAACCACAAGAAATTGAAACTCCTTGAATTATTTCCAGCAGTTACAGTGGAATGTACCGACCTGACTACTGGATATAAGAATATTTTTTTTTAACGAATAAAATGTGCAATTACTTACAAAAAATGTGGAACGTCATTTTTGTCTCTGTAATAAAAAAAATCAGACTAGTGTTTAGTGGGGGTGTGTGAGGGCGGAGTGGGGGGGGCGGGGGCGGGGCGCCTCAGTCTTTGACGAGCCTGTAGATGTGGTGCTGCGCGCCGTGCTCGCTGTTGGACACCTCGAACACGAACGCCGCGCACAGCAACGTCTCTTGAGTATCTCTATTTGAAACCACCTGCCGACAACGATGTTTCAATTAAACACTACGTATAAATACAATGCAATACAATTGACAGTGATCCGCTGCAACTTCACTAGATAATGTAAGGCGAAAAGTAAAATTTACAGATAAAAAAAATGTGGACCAACAAAGAAACAAACAAGAAAGCAACCTAATAAAAACGTGGTTAAATAAGTACGTCGTTTTGTCCGCAAGCGCCCTGAGATAAGCTCATTAGCCACTTCTGTTGTACGTACATTTTTAAATTAATCGCATTGTACGCGATTTTATTATTTTTATTAAACAAATTTTAAATTTAAATTTAAATTTTATTATTAGTTTTTGATTAGATTTTTGGATTTCGGCATCTTTGCTTTCGTGGAAATCTTAGAAGTTAAAATTCAGCCTTTTTAATGACCCAACTAGCCCAGGGGAGCCCTACGGATACTGGCATGTTTCATCGTTTTCATACGAAACACATTTATCTTTGCGGTATATCATAAAAAAATCAACAGAAGGGATGCAATACAATATTTTGGGGAAAAATATGTTATCGTTGATGTCTTTTCTATAGCAATGTTACGCAAAGTTCTAAAGGAAATAAAAAAAAGAGTTATAAATTATGTGTTCTCCGTTCCGTTCCGGGATTTTAGTCGTGTTAGTTGTGTAGCTTTGCGTCTTTTAAATTGAACTTTTCTGTATAATTTTAAAATGCGGAATGATTTTATCTTGAAATATTTATTAGTTTACAACAAAAGATCAGAGGAAATCGTAAGAATCTTTTGGAGAAAAGTTGTCGTTGATGTCTTTTCTTTGTAGGACTGATATTTTCTGTTGATTATTTTGATTTGACTGTAACTTCTACCCTCGTTATTTCATCACATTATCTCGTAACGTACGACGTATGAAGTACAAAGGTCGCGGGTTCGATTCCCGTCTGAGTATTGATCTGGTGCGAGTCGTATTTTTTCTAGTATATTATTTAGTATTGTATAAATACAGCATTGTGAATGCTAAAATCTCAAAAATAAAAAGTACGAAGTATATCCAATCTTTCTCCTCATGACTGTTGCTTATTGCAAATTGAACAATACTTTCCTAATGCGGTACTAAGTCAACTAATAGATGTTAAAGTTTAGCCGTGTTATAACAAAAGATTTTTAAACACTGTTCAACTAAACACGTGTTTAAATGTGATGCTGTCACTTTTTTGACGATATTATTTGACAGAGACAGTATCACATTTAAACATGTGTTTAGTTAACAGTGTTTAAAAATCTTTTGTGATAACACGGTGGATGTTTAGTTAGATGTTTGTTTTACAATCACGCATAAATGGCTCAACGGATTTGGATGAAACTTGAGACTCAAACAGTTTATAGCCCGGATGATACATAGGATACTTTTATCCCGGTCAGAGGTTCCCTAGGGATTTTCCGAATGTCCACGTGTCGCAGGTAGAAGCTAGTGATATTATAAACGCGAATGTTTGTGTGTACAATGTGTATGCAATGTGTGTGTGTGTGTTTTGTTAGCTCTTTACTCCTAAACGGCTGTACGGATTTGCATGAAATTTGACACACAAGTAGTTTATAAACTAGATTATCATACTCGTATAGGCTACTTTTTATCCAGGTCAAAGGGTTTCTAGGGTCCACGCGGACGAAGTTGCGAAGAATTATAATAATAATAAATCAATGAGCAAATAATAAATGAACTTTTTTTTCTAGGAAGGCCAACAGCACCAAATAAAAATAATAAATAATGGGTATTGCAGTAGATAGCCAATTAAAGGCCCTTGTGTATGAAGTTGACCATGTACTCGCACATGGGCGAGCGCTGGATGCGGTTCACCGCTCTACTGTATTCGAGGGATAGAGTAGTAACATGCAGTAACCTGTAGTATGGTGAAGTTTTCTAGCACACTGTTCATCATGTACTTCTCGGGCAGGTGCTTGAGCTTGTGTATAAAGTTGACCATGTACTCGCACATGGGCGAGCGCTGGATGCGGTACACGAAGCGGCCGCTCTCGAAGCGCGCGTACTCCGTCTCCACCTTCTCCACCACCTGCTTGCCGAACGAGCACACCTTCGTGCTGCACGTTATCGTCATGTTCTCGTTGCTTTCATATCTGTAAACGAAGAAAACACACTTCTTTAGAAACGTGTTTTCTAAAGACTTATCGAGAAAAACGGAATATGAAGAAGGTAGACTACGATTCTACGCTATAAAGTCTGGACTCTTACGAAGCGGAGATGTCAGAATAAAAGAGGAGAGATAGCTTGTGTGTATTCAGCAAAGCTGTACGGAGACGCCTATTGGTTAGTTAGACCGGATGTATGTAGGTACTGACTACCAGTGGCAAAGTATGAAATTATGGCGAAGGTCCAGTGGCAAAGTGTGAAATTATGGCGATGGTAAGCCGTTCTACAACAATGTAATGATCTGCATAGTGGATCGGTGTATATTTTATGATGCCCTATTTAATGAACTGATTTGTTTAATAAAAATTGGTGAAAAGAGCTATCGATGTGAGTTTGGATAAATTTTTGTTTCGAGTTTTAAGAGTTCAAAATATTAAGTGTAATTAGTTACTTACACACTAGTGACCCCATAGAAAGCACTAGGGTCGTCTAGGTTATTTGTGTTGAGGTCCGCCCAGAACTTCACCAAGAAGAACGCGTTTCTTGGTCCTTTCTCATACAATTCTTTGAGCCCTCCTTTCTTCTCTGGGAACTTATCGTTTATTTGTTGTACGTCTACCGACTGTGGACAAGCAAATGAAACATAATCAATTAAATCTGTGGACGACGACTCGAGCAAAGGTTTTTTACATAAAAGTAAAGTTTTTGAATCATCAAAACAATAGAGTAATAGATAAGCGGAATAAGCATTCCGCTTATCCACCCTAAAGCAGCCACCCTAGCCTAGGACGGATACTCGGTAAACGCGTGTTCATCTATCCCCCCCATCATACCTATCTAGTACGATGGAGTAGGAGTATCCATCCTAAGGTGGCTGTTTTAGGGTGGATAAACCGAATAAGCCGAGTAATAGAACTAGGATTGGGAGCCTTTCTTGACTTTGTAATTAAGTATTAAGAGGGCTTTGTAATCAATGTCATACCTAAAATTAATACAGTTATGGAAAACCGAATAGAGAAGTTAAAAGACAAAACAGAGATTTTTTTTAAGACAAACTCACCTCCAATAACGGATCGGCGTATGTGACAGTACCACCTATATGTACGAATAAATGTTGCGCCGGCGCTGCACTCGGTGGATACTGAAGAGACCAAAAAAGATGATTTTGTTAATAAAAACATATAAAAATAAAAAAGCATAAGTAATTGATAATATTGTAACCATAGAGGAAGTAATCATTATCATTGTAACTGGCATCTATATCTGCTGCTAATACGACAAGGATGATCATTTGGTCCTACCATGAGTTGAAGCAAACTGTTTACGTTACCGTAAATGCGAGTGAAGGATAGAAAACGATAGTTTACGGTAATATAAACAGTTTGCATCAACTCATGGTAGGGCCACATGAAGATCGGTTTTGTGCTGCCCGCACCAAGCGGCTTCCCGCGACTTTCACCAGAATAAAGTCCAAGGGGCATTTGCGGTTGTGATTGATAGACGGGCTTTCTTATAATTTGTGGTAAAAAATCAAATCTTACAGCAGAATCGTTAATTCTCGAGGTACACAAATCTTTTTCGGTAACAAAGATGCATAAGTCATAGGTTAGGCTTAGTTTAGAGTCATCATGTTACGTGGTATTCAAAGTTCAAGGTTCGCTTTCGAGATCACGCACTTGTATCGCCCGAGTGAGAGATGTCGCAACTATTACTTGAAGGTTACATTGTGTTTTTTTTTTGTTGACTTCTAAGTTTTCAGTTTTGATGTGTATTTGGTTAAAATTGAGTATAAATTAGTGGTATATAATAAGACGTTTTTGTATGAACCGCAGACCCCATCTGCGTATGCTATTCCATACATACGGAGATAGAAAGTCGTGTGGGGGGGGGAAGAATATAAGAGGACAGAACAGAGATAGGGGAGGAAATGATAGGGTATAGAAAAGCGAGGAAAGGAAAGAAGAATAAGCGAGGAGTTCAGTGAATTGCTTTATTTAGGTATGTTTTCCCACAGCCGAATTTTCCTTGTTCAATATTGTTTATGAATCTTTATCGATCCAGAGATTCTCAGAGCAGTTTTTCGAGCATGCGATTAGCGTCAGCGACTCAATTTTTTTGATATACTTACTTAGATACATAAATCCCAAACTAGTGGCTGGTCAAATGTAGAGTTGGCTTAAAAGGTAGAGCTATCCTTTAGTTCTTTGGTGTCAAATAAGTACCTATTCATAGGCTATGGTGTGGTGAGTAGGTAATTGTTTTTCATCAGATGGATGGAACATTAGGCCTGCCTTATTTACCTACCGCATTTTTTTATTAATTTGGTATTTTGAATATTTTTTTATGTAACATCATAATAAGAGTCAATTATGCTCAAACTGCAAATTATTTTGGTATTATGTTTGTATGCGAAGTTCCCTGTCCGTTACCGACGTGCAACGTGCATCGGTTACGGTAACACTAGCCAGATAGTGAGTGCCCGACTGAAGTCGAGTCATTCTCACTATCCTCTAGTGCAGTGATTTTCAATTAGTTTTTTACTACTAAGTAATTGGAAAACACTGCTCTAGTTCTCCGACATGAGGAGTATTCATAGGTTCGTGTGACCGCCGGGACATCGTCTGCTACTCGTGTGGTATGTGTATGAGTATCGCTCACCGTGTCGGGGTCGCGCGGGTGCTCGACGAAGGCGGAGAACTCGACGAGGCGCAGCTTGTGCGTGGCGATGGCGCGGCCCTCCCACGGCGGCGGCGCCACGTCCGCGCCGCCCGCCACCACGCCGCCCACGCCCACTCCCACGCCCTTGTACCCCGCGCCCGGGAACGGCTTCACACTGTCAACATGAGTAAACCGTGTTGTACATACACATACTTATATGGAGGAAACAAAAGGGCACAAGCTGATGCATTTCCTCACTCATACTCTGAAATGTTATCATTCCATTTGAATAAAAAATGCGGGGCGTTCCACATTCTACAGTTCATGACGTTCTAAATTCGAAATTTAGTGCGGGGAATGAATTTCAGTACTTATATCCCGGTCAAGTGAACTCGGCACCCGAAGCGAAAGCGACCCCTCTCCTCTCCTTGCCTCACACCTAGGGTTGCCACCTCTTGGCCGTTTGAATCCGGGAGTTTTTATTTTTTATACATTTTATAATTTATTGAACTTATATTTTTCATTAGTTCGTACAGATTTAAAAAAATCTGGTTAAGAATTCACTAATCGAAAAAACTCTCTACATACCAGTCGAAATTTTGACGAATGTCTGGTCTTCTGCCATGACATGTTCTTCATTTAAACGTTTTCTTTCTTTTGTCCATATATCGAAGAAGACTATACTAAAAATGCGTTCGCAAGGAACTCAAAAATTGTAAAATCTCTACATTCCATTCGAATAAGTGACGAATTTTAAAATCCGGGATAATTTGGATCCGGGAAAATTTTCAAAAAATTGACGATAGTGGCGTGAGGTAAGGAGAAAAGGAAATGTGTCGCTTTCGCTTCAAGAGCCGAGTTAACTGGACCGAGTTGGTACTACTTCCCGATAAAGTAAGCCCTATTCGTCTAAAACCGCCTAGCGAGTAGCCCGGAAAATCGACCCGTGTAATAATGCTCCATTGTCCATCAGCCATTTTTGATGTTCCCACTGCTGGGGCAGAGGCCTTCCTTATGGGTGGTAAGCCTTCCGAAGCACGGAGGAGCTCGAGATAATAAATTTTTGGTCACCCATCCCATAACCGATCCTTGCGAACGTTGCTTAACTTTCGCAATCGCTGGGCCAGGCGCTAAACCACTGCGCCACCGAGCTCCACTAAGATCCATTAAGATTAATGAATGAGTAGTTAGTTTTTATTTGCTAACCAAAATGACGAGAGTACTTACTCTTGTGAGGTTCCAGCT
The DNA here is from genome assembly GCA_950108535.1 of Agriphila straminella. Classification (NCBI taxonomy): domain Eukaryota; kingdom Metazoa; phylum Arthropoda; class Insecta; order Lepidoptera; family Crambidae; genus Agriphila; species Agriphila straminella. The sequence goes on along the minus strand of OX467311.1, from coordinate 15,334,248 downwards.
TGTAATCCTGGCTGCCAAAATTGCTGGAAAGAGAAAAACAAATCAATCAACAATCAGTATACTTACCAATAATTAACTTGTATTTTTATCTTAACAACAAGCGTAGAAATATGTTATTCGCTCAGTTAATGTCAGTACATCGAAACACTTGTTTAGATATTTGATTGAATCAGGCGTCACTTGGCAGAAGTCCCAAACCATTTTGAAAAAAGAAATATATGTAGCTTACTTCCGCAAACAAAATATGCAAGATGCACCGCCCGCCCGCCCGCAAAAATATGCACATGCACACCACAAAACATAAGTGCACAACCAACACCGAATTCGAATTCGGTGTTGGTTTACGCACGATCCAACTCCTGAGGATGCTCCGGGTTGAGGCGAAACACGTGTAGATTGGCCTAATTGGTGAAGGTGCAAGGTGTGTTGCTGTCTTGCTAAATGCAGGTATTGTGCACTTATGTTTTGTGGTGTGCATGTGCATATTTTTTTTTGCACCTTGCATATTTTGTTTGCGGAAGTAAGCTACATATATTTATTTAAAAAAAATCTTGTTTAGATGTTCAAAGCGTAAAATTATCATGTTTTTGATACAAACTTGCTGTTTATCACTTAACATTTTTATTTTTCTTAAAAAAATATTTGTTTGATTTCAGCCTTTCGAATAGGACTGTGACTAGTTGATTCATTAAACAGATTTACGTAAAGAAGACGTGCTTTATCTATCACACATTCTTCTCAAACATGAGATTTCATTTTAGTATGATTAAAGCAAAAAAATCACGCAGGAACTCATTGATTCTTTTTTGTTTTATTCTTGTTGTGTAAAATGTAAGTGAAGCTAATTAATTGTTATTTGTCGGTACGTGCGGCGACATGCCTCCAGAAGCGGCAAACCGACGGACAGTCACAGACGCACAATATACAGGTGGCTGTATCAGAAGGACTGCTTTGGAGACGTAACATTTGGTAATCATAATAATATACTTTGTCAGAGTTGTGGTATTTGTTCGCGGTGGATAAGTTACTACTTTAGAGGCTGGCGAACAATGAACTTCCTATACAAACGTAATACCAAATTGATTTGCAATTTGAGCATAATAACCTATTATTGTCATGTTATTCGTATAGAGACAGTATTTGTCAAGGGCTCTTATTAATAAAAAAAAAACAAAAAACTAACCCAATTAAAAATAAATGCCAATTAGGTAATTTTTTTCATGCAAAATTGTATCACATAATTTTTTATTAGGTTTGGTATTTTGGATTTTTGATTCAATAGGACCCTAGAAAAATACTGTCTTAATCCGAATAAAATCGCGAGAAGAGTTAATTATGCCCAAATTGCAAATCATTTTGGTATAACATTTGTATACTGTTATTAATAAAAAAAAACAAAAAACTAACCCAATTAAAAATAAATGCCAATTAGGTAATTTTTTTCATGCAAAATTGTATCACATAATTTTTTATTAGGTTTGGTATTTTGGATTTTTGATTCAATAGGACCCTAGAAAAATACTGTCTTAATCCGAATAAAATCGCGAGAAGAGTTAATTATGCCCAAATTGCAAATCATTTTGGTATAACATTTGTATACTGTTACAGCTGATAAGTTTCTTGCGCCCGTTCTTCTTGTCAGCTAAAAAAGTCTGGAACGGGTGGTAGGAAAATATAGACGATTCAAAAGTACTTAATAATTAAGTTTATTTGAATAAAGCTTATTTCACTTTCACTTATAGGAAGTTCACTGTTAGCCAGAAATACTGTTTAGGGTTTTGTTTAATATGTACCTAGTCTACAGGGTGATTTTTGAACACTCGACAAAATGGTGTGGCTTAGACTGTCAAACTGAACAACTTTGTCTATGGGACCAATTTAATCAGAGCAAAGAAATAATTAGCTGTTCCATAGAAAACGTCAATATCTACTCGACCAAAATGTATGGAATAGCTGATTATTTTTTTGCTCTGATTAAGCTGGTACCATAGACAAAGTTGTTCAGTTTGACAGTCTAAGCCACACCACAAAATTTGTCGTCTGTTTTCGATTTCATCCTGTAGTAGTTGTATGAAAGCAGTCCCCCTGTGTTCCCAAGGCATGCCTGTAGCAGTACCGTGTGGTGGTAGGCGGGGTGCGGCAGGCCCGCCACGATCTGTGCGCTAGAGAGCGCGCTCATCGACTGCATTGCCTTCTCTTTCATCATCCCCCCGTCCTGTCAGTCATACCATTCTGTATTGCTCAGCTATTTTTAAAGGGCTTATGTTTAAATGATCACCATACTAACTTAACCTAACCCAGAATTAGTAAATGCTCACCAAATCTCGGGCGGTTTAGGATTTGGTGAGCATTTACTAATTTTGGAGAACAAAATGTTTTTTTTGGTAAAGTATTAATTTCCCTTTTTAAAGGTGGTCTATGGAATTGTTAATCGGCACCACAGTAGCGCGAAATCTGTTTATTTTTAATTTTCTCGCTGTGCGTTAATTTCAGTATAGCCAGAGAAAATTATACACTACGCGAAGGTATTACTCTATTTTGAATCTTGCAAAGAAATATTGAGTTTTCAGTAATGACTTTGCCAAAACAATTAACATTTTCATTGACATTTCTGAATCTAAGGAAATTATTTGTGTATACTCACCACTTTGAGCTTGGCCTGTATTTCCCGTAGTTTCCGTCTGGCTAGCACCTGTATGTGCGACGAAACCTGTTTCCTCGTCCGAGTCTTGCCTGTCCGTAATTTGATATACCTTGCTATTAGCTCGTTTCTTCCTGAAAATCAATAAAAAGTTATCAAAAACACATTTCCGACGTTAACCCTTCTTATCCCCATCACAATGTTATTTTTCATTCAAACGGTTTGGTAAAATCACTTTGTATTAAATAACCTTTTAACGTCACTTTGACCTTTAAAACATCACATCGTGTCTATAAAATCGTGATTCTGACATTTATTTGAAAAGACAGACTTCGACAACGTTGTAACATAAATTGAATAATAGCTAGGTACATCAAATTATATAGGGTCATGAATCATTGCGGAATCCTAACATAGTTTTAGTAGAAAGTTAATCCGCATTGTCGTGGGTTAAGCCGAGAGAGATTCGCGAATAATCTAAAAAACGTATGTGAATAATGTACCGATTGACATAACCCGTGGATGCCGCGCGTGCCTGGCAGACAGAGCGCGCACAATGCAATCCCGGCCCAGCCCCGATCCGTTATGAAACAATTTTCAAAATATTTTGAATAGCTATTTTCAATCATTGAAACTGCAGCCGAGCAGGAATGCGGGGTGGATCGCTGAAGTCAATGCCAGCTACCATTGTTAAACAATTTTCATAGCTTAGCAGATAGTTGGACCAAAATATAAACATTTTCAGCACTAAAATTGGACTACTTTTAGTATTAAAATTTTGCTCAATTCGTTTAGCTTTGATCAAAAATAATACAAAATGCTATAAACAAAATTGCCGTTATTTTAATAAAATGAATTCTAGGTAATGTCTAATGGTATATTAATTCATGGACGATACAGAGGCAGTCCTGACCAAACTAAATTGAAATCTCATTGAATTCGGGGAATGCGATGGCGACGAGAGAAGGCTGGTGCGAATTTAATTAACCCCTTGCTTGCTTGTTGAGGCGAATATGTATATGTACAGATATGATACTCATGCCCACTCGCTCTACATAAAAGATTATTACGAAATGTTCGTAGTTCGACGATTTAAATGAGAAGTTTATTAATTTACAAATGAAACAATATTATCTGACATAGAATTATGATCCTCTTTTATGATATTAAACTTAAAATTAAAGTGAGAGCGGACTACGAGCGAGCTTGCGAAAGAAACTCTCGAAGACTGTTAAGTCAAACATTCTTGAAATTGCTTCGAAATTATGGCACCGTCGTAAACTTTTCACGGCTGGTGTTAAGCTAAAATTAGTGAGTGCGGCCACTCTAACGAATTGCTGTTAACACGAGTTAGGTAGATAAACATGGTGTGTTATATTGTAACTTCCATTTGTGACATCGGCGAATCAGGCATTAAGAGTGCTTTCACCCGAAACGTCGTGTGCATCCCTCTATAAATAGTGCGGTGCAGTGAGGGATCAACTCGAAACGTTTCTATCCTCACTGGATAGAAAAACAAGAGATCATTATTTATTAGTTCGTTAGTTGGCTAATTTGGTCCAGAGTCGGCCGGCGGCGGCGGCGGCGCGACGCGGCTACGCTCTCGCGCACTCCGATGAAATTGTGCGTGCGTTTGCCTCTTATGAATATTTATCATTGGTTTCAGTAGTAGTCGATGATGCCATTTTCTTTTACTCTTTTCTTATTTACAACTCACTCCCCTTCTTATAATCTGATAATTTGTAATGACGTAGTTTAGTTTGCACTTAATAAAAAAATATAGGTATCAATTGCCTTATCATTAATAATATTATTAAAGAAAAATTCATAAGTAAGTCTCTTACGAACTTGTTTGCAGAGGAAAATATTAGGACGAGTGTGGTTCGTAGACATAATTTATTCTTCAACCGAGATGATATTGGAGATCCATCAGAAACACATTAACGTGGTGCTCGGAGAGTGATCTCGTTATGATCAAATGATTGTTTTCGCTCACAGTTTTATACGGAGAAACCTAATATTTGTGATACCAATAATAGGTTACCTTCAATTATTAATGCGTATTAAAGATACAATTCGGCCAGAATACTTAGAAAACGTTCAAGCATTGATTCAAAGCATCATCCAATAAAAGAAACATTCAAAGAGTTGTAATGCAGGATCCGTAGGAAATTCACGCTGACCCAAACAGGAGTTATTCGGAGTCCCCGTGGAAAGGGTTGAGTTGCGACGGGTCTAAGGAGGATTTCTTGGGAGACAATCGGGAGTTATGCCCAAGGCGGGCGGGGCGCTAAACAACGGGTGCAGGCCCGCCCCTTCTTTATATTTTCTTACTGCGTTCGCCGCTAGGCGGCGGCCGGGCCCCTTACACGCTCGCTCGCTCACTAATTGCGCATTCTTCGCATAGTTTAGCCCTCCCGGCGTCCCGCGCCCTCCACCCCCGGACCACGTGAAGCCGTGCGCCGACGAAACTTTCATACTCCCAGGATATTGAGCGGTTTTGAATGTCTTAACTCACGAACGTGCCACCAGCCCTCAGCAGGCTTTGTTGGCAAACTGTTCCCGAGTGCAGCCCGCCCGAGCGAGCTGCCGTTCAACATGTGTAACTAGTAACTACCGAGCACTCCATTCAACGCCGATCTAACGTTCTAACTAATTGCAGGTTAAGAAGCAATAGATTGGAATAGTTTCTCGGATACAATAATTGTGTGATAAGTTCCATTAAGAAGTTCGGTTCTGTTCTGTTCATTAGCTGTTGTTACTGTCTGCCATAGTATTAAGTTTATGTGGATAGTATGTCATATTATTATTTTAAATCACTCTGAAAATTCTTCATATCTCTTTCAATGAAAATGTCATTAAAAATTGGGAAATAACAAAGTAAACAACATAAAGTAGCTAAAACGAGTCGGTTAAAAAAAAGTATTTTTTATAGAACCAACAGGCGGCAAGCTGAGTAATTACTGGCGCAGATTTCCGCGAATCATGAATGAATACGTGATTATAAATAGGCATTCGACTCCTTATGTTGTATAATGAGTAGCGAGTGAACATAGATTGTTATGGGAGCCTACACGACACAATCATTATTGTCACCAGAAGTCTACCTCTAAGTTATAAATTAAGTTGAGAAATCGGTATTGTGGGCCTTTTAGAAACTATAGTAGTGAACAGATAATTAGCAACACCAGTCGAAGAAGAACTCTTGGTTCTCCTCCAGGAATTGATGGAACTGTGATCTGATGATAGTTGTTCAGGGAGTGAATGGAGAAGATCCAGATCGCTATACACACCCAACTGATCTGATAGGCATTCTGATCTGAAAGGATGAGTTCTCAGTTTTAGGATATCGCAGTTTAAAACATATCTAAATAGCTTTTTTAGAATGCTGATGAGATCAGTTGGGTGTGTATAGCGATCTAGATTTCCTCCGTTCACTCCCTGGACATGGATCACAGCTCGATCAATACCATGCCATGGTTCTCCGCCAGAACCATCCACCAGAACCGTCTTCAAAATTTACTTCGTTTGCCTGAAATCGACTGGTGTTTCCAATTATCCGTCCAACACTAAACATGGTATAGATACTGATAAGGTATAGATACTGACAAGACGAATTTCAAATTAAAAACCATCTATATCTTCCTTTCACTTTCACAGGATTTTTTTTTTAAACATTTTTTTTTCAGAGGACCACAAAACTAATGATCATATAGGGGAGATTTCTATTAAGTCTGCAAAAGCAACATTGAGTTTTCAAAAATAATTCGTAAGTAATGACTTTGATCTGAAGAATGACAAACAAACACAAATAATTTGGCGTAACGTAAACGTAAAGGACTTGTACCATGAGCTTATATCGGCCGTAGGGTGAGGGCGTAAAACAGACTGGCCAACAGTGGGATTACCATACGTCCAGAAGTTTTTTGGACGTAGCCTGGTTTTTGACTACCTATTCTGTCTGGGTTTTGACCAGATTTTACATGTAACCGTATTTTTTTATTACCGAATCCCTAAAACACTTTTTTGATAATTTTCTGAAATTTATCTATACTAGCGACCCGCCCCGGCTTCGCACGGGCGCAATGTAGTAACTAATGATGTGGTGTCAGTGTGAAGTTATTTTATTAACTCTACAACAGGATATCTATAAGTAGGTATACTACGTACGCAAGGGGTATTATAAGTTTGACTTGTGTGTGTGTCTGTATGTCTGAGGTAACCTAGCTTCCTAACTTAAGGACTGAAAGCGAGTTTGTTCAGTGTTGTTTTTTTATGTCTGGTCATTTGTCCGGCCTTTTCTTTCTATATGGCTACCCTCGCCAAGGGTGACGCACTTTTAGAGTGAGATTAAGCTAGAGGACACGTTCCCGAGTAATGTGGTCATATATCGTAGGGAGGACGTGCCGCTGTTGTGCCCCTCCGATATTGGGCCCTCCACCGGCCATTTGCTTATGATTTTATTAGTCTGCAAGACAATTAAGTCTGGTAGTGCGAATTTATTGGTTGCACAAAATTTATTGGAGTTTAATGTTGCTTGGAAGTTTAAAATTTAATGACTGCAATATGCTCCGAAAATGCACCTGTAAAAATCGAAAGCTACTACTGCGGTTATTGAAAGTAAAAATGTACCGCAACTTTGTTACAAAAAATGAAAACTATGATAATCACTCACATTAACACATTATTACACAATTGATACTAATCTACTAAATTCCCGTTTGATTTACAACTGGATATTACTTTCTTTTCTGAAGCTCTAAAATAAATTAACATCAGAGTACGGTCAATTAACTCCATTCCATATAGACTCATTAATAACTTATATCTTTCCTTGGAACTTCAAAACACCACCCACTTTATCAATTATTTTAAATAAATAAATACTAACTCATGCAGCGAAGAGTTAGTACTTATACAGAATTGTAGCGATGTATAATAATTGAAACTCTTGTAGAGTTGAAATTCATCTACTCGCCCTCAGATTACATTATCCAAGGGTCGGGTCCTCCAGAATCCCGTGAAGATTTAAAGCAATTAAAACATAGAATTTCTTTCCGTCTATTAAATCACTTAAGGTGGACACATCGCCTGGCGAATTTGTTTAGCAATCCCATTTGGCACCGCGACCGGGCAGTCCTTTAATTAAAGCCGGGTAATGTTGCCGCTTGACGCGACTTAATGTTCGTCCAGTAATAGCTGACTCCGCTGTAAATTCAAGTCGGTAAAATGTTCTACGTCAATTCTAACCCGTACGAGATCTACCTACAAAGAAACGCATAACTTAAATTGTCGTCCCCCAGCTGGATTTGTGTTCTGTTGCGCTGAATTTGCTGGATTTGTATCTAGATAATGCATGATTGACTACAGTCTGCAGATTTAAAAGGAACTAGGTCAATGCAAAAGTGAATGTGAGAAGTAATCGAAAGTAAGATTAAGTTTGTTTTGATATGTTGGTGAAGGATCTTTTTACAATATCGCAATTTCCGGTTAAAAATATTTTTAAACATCATTTTGGTTGAGATAAAGATAAAGCTATATTATATTTATGTGACATAGGTATCTGGCTACAATACGTTTTAATCAATCGAAGGCCCAGCCCTGCCGCAACAAAATTTACTTTGATATTTATAATTATCACGTAATAAATAAGTCATACGTCACCAAGAAGCGCCACTAAGTGTTAAAGAAGATTTTCCTCGGTTGTTAATTTACAGAAGGCAAGGTTTATTTTAAGTAGCAATCGTCACGTCGTGTTAACGAGCTTCTTTAACACTGTAACGTGAAAAAATTCGCTTTCGCCTCCCCCGTTTCACGGCGGAGCTTTCATTTTAATATCATGATTTAATGAACACTTTACGTGGTGATGCTAATTAATTTCAGCCAATGGGGATCGGGGGGTCACCACCACATACGCTTTCCTCGAATTGGCGTGCCGATTGAGAGATAATAATTGTCGGTTCACGTCTTTCCTTGGAATCCTATTGCGCAAACAGCTTTGTCGGCTGACATCAATACTACCGTGGCTTTTGTCTCGTGCCACATCCATTGTTCATTTTAGGCGGCGCGGCCTTGATATCGCTTCATAATTCAGCCAAATTGACATGTAGGTAATTCGAACGTAATGCTAACGCATGCTGTTTTAATTGTATGGAGAGATGTGGGCGACCTTTGACAAGTCGACTTTGTACAAAACTGCCAGTTACTTTACCATGATGTCGGGATCAAAATCTGTATACTTTTCTTTCATCGATTTAATATTTTGCCAAAGTTCATTTGTTTCGAATTAGTTTTTGCACAGGGAACTTGTAGCATGTTCGGACTCACCGTACATCTTGCCCTCGTCGGAGAGAATGATCTTGCGCCTGCCGCAGGGGGGGTAGATCGCCAGCGCCTCTTGGAAGCTCTGCTCGATGTCTGGACTCCATACTCCTTCTGCGTCGGCCGCTGAAAGATCCTGAAAAAGTAATTTTGCTATTTATGTTACGTTCTGTAATTTATTAAGATGTTTGAGTTTTGCATTTACATTTCTATTTTTATAAGTTAAATTTTACACAGTAAAAATCAACTTGTATGTCTGTCAGACGCGAATATAGTACCAAAGAGTAAACAAAAATCTTGTATAAGCTCGTATAGAGCCACTAGTTTTATTCTTACCGTCCCGTCCGAAAAGCTAAGAAGTGATAGTTTAAATAGTACTTATGATGTGAAAATAACGCGTGGAAATTATTTTGACCTTTCTGAAGCGAAGGAAATCTAATATTTAATGCTGCGCAAGGCATATCAATTTTTTATCATTATAGCAACACCTTTTTTGCAAGTTCCACAGCTCAATTCTTGTCTACTTTAACTCGCTGCTAAAATGGTGATTAAAAGAGTGTTGAAAGCTTTATTGCAAAACATATCAAACTTTTTTATAAAAGCGAGAAACTGCAATGGTTGTCTTGTTGGGTAACGTCCGTCGCGAGTTTTCCTTTGTTCCACTCGTATTAATAACCTGTTAACTTTTAATTTCATTTGTTTTCGTTTTGGCCATAAAAGTTGTGTTTGGTGTTTAGACCATCCAAGCTTTTTATTTATCAAATCCTGAATGCCACATTCCGAATAGTTTACTTTTACAGACTTTTCTCAATGAAATCCGACATGAACTACAGTATACTACCAAGGACGCAAACCAGATGGTGTAATGTAAATGCCACATATTCCGCACGTACGACGATTTGCTTACATTTTCGGACACAAGGCAAAGAGTGCGTCACCGTAATTAATAGACTAGCTTCTACTCTCAAAAGAAAATAAAAATAACGCGTTCGACTCGGTCCGGCCACCGTCGAAAACATCGTGAATCACGGTTCCTTGAAACCACTTGAAACAGTTTCTGGTTTTAGTTTAAACTGCGGAGAGTCAATATTTACCGATAAGAGTGTTGCGTTTAGTCATAATAATTTAGATTTAGTTTGTTGCCAAATAAAATTATTTAGTTTTTCACATTTGTTTCATTAAAATGTATAATGTATAGGTAGTTAACTTAATTGATGAGATGTTAGTTACAAGGCATTAAGGCCGAGGACACATTTTTAAAAAGCGATAGCAATCTTCGCTAAAACAAACGTATATATGGGATTGACATAAAGTTTTCGCTACCATTCCGTTTTGAATAGTCTATGCGAAATTTAAGGTGGTGCTTATTGGGCTGGCTGATGAGTTGTCATTACATTACCCACCTATGTTATCATCTCATCGTTGTTGTATTTGTTTGATACGAGCCATTGTGTAAGTCATTTGCTCAGGCGTCGGTCGTTGTCAGCAGTCGCAGTAACTATAATACCCAACTGATGTGAGAAGCAATAAGCTACCTTCTCATCGTCGCTCGCATCGCCGACGTCCAGATGCTTGGTGTCGGCGCCGCCTGAGCCGTTGGAGTCTGGCGCGCTATCATCAACGATTGAATTGATCAGGCGTCGATGTCAGTGGTTGCAGGAACTAATTCCCATGTAATGTGACATGTGATAGGATACCTTCTCATCGTCGCTCGCATCGCCGACGTCCAGATGCTTGGCGTCGGCGCCGCCCGAGCCGTTGGTGTCGGGCGCGCCGGCCGGCGTGCTCCACGGAGACGCAATGGTGCCGGCTGCGAGCGCACCGCTCGCTGTAACAAGTGAAAACGAGAATTTAGATACAAAATCCATTTATGGGTAGGTGTAACAACAGGACACGAAGAAAATCAAAGACTAAATACAATAAATTTGTGAAAATTGACGACTACCGTGTCTAATGGCTAGTACACCGGTAGGTACCTATTACCTTTCATGAAGTTGCTATCTCTGGGGTACATGATTCAACCCCGGCTGGTGCAATTTAGAAATAAACGTCTATGACTGATATCTTAAGTCGGCGAGTTTGTCGTTGTCTCAGATAAAAAAAATAAGGATTTGCGTTGTCTTAGATAAATTGTTATGACCTACGTTCATGCCACTTCCAAGGGGGAAGTATAATCTTTCCGCAGTGGACTATAATCGATTTTCATGATGACCATTAATTATTATTGAGATTATATTAACGCACAAAGGTTTCTGGGCAAAAAACCACAGTAAAAGTGAGTGGCGCGTAATCTTAGTTTAGCCGCGGGGCGTTTGACGTCAGCGATTTGTTTGTTTACCGCGGATGCCCGCCTTGTAAACTTCCAATAGTATTGTGCTCCGTCAATGTAAGCAAACTGTTGCACTCAATCCAACACGGGATAGAAATTAGCTTTAAAATCTTCTGGCCTGTTTACTGGCACTGTTCTAAAAGGATTTGTAATTTTAGCAATTACCTACTTATAAATAATTTCAGTAGGTAAATCATTTAGAAGAGGAAAAAATCTGTAAATCGTTGATTAAAAAAAACTAAAATTTTTTGTCCTGCGTTTATTTTTGCGAGTGAAAATAACTCTTTTTAGTGAGGGTTTGTAATCAGTTTATATTGCATCTGATACTGATCATAATTACTTAGTAAATGTAATCAAGTGGATACAGAATACGCGCAAAGGGAATCCTATCACGCGATGTGATGTCCATAAAATGAGCGAACGTGTACATTTTAATCCCATAAACATTAAATTCTAAATAGGCGAGAACGCGTGCCGTAAACAATAAAACTGAAAAATTCAATCTCTACTTTCTGAGCGGGAAATTTTCTTAATACCAAATAATCTTTTGTTTCCTTGAGAACCGAGCGCTGAGGTCGTAGGCATTCCGGAAATTTTCATATTTACTGCTAGAAATATGCAGGTACGAAATGTTTACAGTATAAATATAATATCAAAACGGAGAATTTCTTTATGAAGATCGGATTCGTAGCGGAGTGAGGAAAGTATTTGCCCGCCTTGCGACGCCGCCCGCCCACCGGCAGACGCTACTTTGTAAAATCCTATATTTGGATACTAACTTATTTTATTTGCGAAAGTGATTTTACACTGTTTTTACTGTGATTTTACTTTTTCTTAATTATGCACTGAAGGCTTGAAGATTATTATGTTATAATAATAATATGATCGTGAAATGTCTTGGGAAAATTATTTTTTCTGTAGTAATGTTTTTCTAAAGTTATAGTCTTGGCAATTGATAACTTAAATTTTACACGTTGCATTATACAAATACATAACTGTAAATAAAAATAATTCAAGTGAAGAAATATTGTTTTGAGATTTTGAGGAATGCATTTTACTTTATTTGTTTATTTCTGAATCTATAAATATGTAGTAGGTACAATATTATACTTAATATCTTGCAGTAAAAAGTAAAATTTATGTGAGATAGAATAATTGTTGCAGATACGAGGGAAGTAATTCAAAATAGAGCTAAGTAGTTATTCGATACATCTGGAGACTTCAATTAGGTCCAAGTTGACTAATTTATTTACTAGTAGTATAGCTGTATATAACAGGCTGATTTAATAGCTCATAGCGAGGGTGTTCAATTAAGACAATTTGTTGCCGTGGCTTCCAATCGATGTGTCACACAAACGTCATGGATGTAGAAATCCGACGTGATTTATGAACAATGTATCTAAAGTATACCATTTTTTTTCTATTTGTATGTTAACTCATTGCACAAATTAAAATTATTTCATATTTCAGTGTAAGTTAAAAGGCCTTAATGAATATATACCTTTGTTTATCAACATAAACTAGTGGCTCAGTGAGCTGTAGATCTCGCTCAAATTGTATATTATTATGTTGTTTAAAATTTAATTTAATAGATGTCGCCCCGAGGTTGACACTGCTTTTAAAAAACTGCCTAAAGTGTGACTTTTATCAAGATAAATGAAACACTTCAGTTACTTAGTTTATACAATCAATTTCAATGAAAAACAAATATTACAAAATCAGCATTCAATTATTATTTTTTATCTAGTGCTAGTTAGTTAGTGTAGCCTTCAACCAAAATTAATTAAACCGATTATTTCCAACGTTCAAATTACTTTGGAACTATACGAACTTTTAGAAGCAGGTACAAAAATATCTCGTCGAAATATTTGACTAATTACTGGTCGTAGATGTTTTCAGTCAGGCATGTTACGCAAATAAAATCTTCTAATTTCACACGTGTGTAACGTTTTATTAGTTTCCCTCCATATGACTACTATTCACCGCATACGTACTGCGAAGGTCCAATTACAATTTCTGAGTGACTAATAAATTCTCGCGCGGTCGTATCTCATAAAGGGCGCATGAACGTGCGATAATTAAAATAATAAAGCGACCGGGTGCGCTTTGTGCGCGTATGACAAGTGTCCGCAATAAACGACCCTCGGTCCCCACCAGGATGGGCCCCCTGTTCCGTACTGTTCACTGAGGGATTGCGATATTTGCGATGCTCCTTACGCAGTTCAAAAGGGTAAGCTTTGAATCGTAGCTTGTCAAGTGCGCGATGAAATAACGGGGATTTGTTTAGCTATAGTGGTGACGTGCATGTGCACGTCAAACAATGTTTTTTGCTCATAACAGTCATTGATACAAAATGATGAGGATATCATAGTTTAAGTACCTATATGAAGTATTTATACTTAAATATTTATTTTTTCAAATCATAAATAACATGAGCAGTGAATTTTGATCCCACTGCCTGCTGGTGTAATTTTTTATTCTCAACCAAATAATAAAAATCAATTATTGGTTTTGTTTTCTTTTATAACTATTAACTTATTATTATAAATTGTTCCAAAGAATTGAATTGAAAGAATTTAAAATTCTTGTAAAGAGATGTGCTGTCGATGAAAAATTATTGAGATTTTTCTATTAGATTCAATATTTCCTTTTAGAGATTCTTGTAGCTAGTTCTTAAATAGATTGGCGTATTCCAGAACCGATTCGAGTGGGTAGTACTTATAGTATTTATAGAACAGCCTCGAACGAAAGGATTATGGAGTTGTGGGGTTACTGTTGCTATTGTAATGCTCTAATAAGAATTTGATTAAGTAATAAGAAATTGTAGGAATTTGTAAGATAACAAATTTGTTTCTCTGTCAAAGAAAGTTCGTTTCTTTACAAATGAAGTTGCCTTTTTGTATTGTCTACGATACAAACACTCTACCTACCTTATTGTAGTATTACTTATTTTAAATGTTAACTCTAAAAGTGTTTTTTTCGTGTTTTTATAATAAAAAAGTAATATAAGTAATTTAAAATAAAAAAAACCTGTTTTTATTAAGACTTTCTGCACATTATATCAATACTCCGTCAATTCAAGTGATATAAGTTTAGAAATCATGAGCTCATACGTACAACACAATATTGGCTTACACAGCTGTGTGGAACCATGTACGCTCGCATAGCAATTCTAATGACCATATCTATGCAGGGGTGTATGCAAGGGGTCCCAACCACCAGCCACCTGAGCACTGCACTGCACAATGCAGTTGCACTGTTTTTTTTAACAAGTCGATCAAATTGTTTAGAGTTAAAGCGTTATCTTCATGGAGGATATTTAAAAAAAAATATGTTAAAAATTGTAAGCGTTTAAAACTAGTTACCTATCGAACCAGTCAACGAAAGCTATAAAAAAATACGTTACCCACAAATTCAACACAAGACCTTTTGACCGCAAGTCCATGATAACTGGTTTATAACAAGAACTTTGATCAGAGTAAGTCCTAAAAACTTTCTTTAATATATTATGTACTTGCAAAATTATTTAAAATTATTCCAAATACGTAGGATAATAGCCCAAATGAATCCATAGATAGAAAAGGCTGTTTTCCACCACCCTTACAAGCCGTTGCATTTTTTCGCTGGGCAACCAAACTTTTTGGTCAAACTTTGGACAGAAAAACATACTCTCGTTACGCGGGTAAAATGGCCGCCGGCCGCCAGGGCTGCCAGGGCCGCCAGGGGTGTGTAGGGAGGCGCCACGCCACCTGTGAGGGCTGCCAAAGTATGTTAATTAATTTTCAGCGTCCACTCCGCGCGCCGATCGGACCATGTGGTTTGCCTTTTTTGTTTTTGACAGATTATTAACACGTTTTAATATCGCAATTATGAAAATTTTACGTTAATTAAATCATGGCAATGTTATAAGTAATAACATTTTCCGATTCGGTATCTTTGTTTTTTTTCATACATATATTTGTCAAAAATATTTACTGAGCAATCTGAAATACTGAACATATCTACTAACGAATGGAAAAATATGTAGGTAAAACGAATTTAAAACTTATTAATTCTTCAAAAACTTGTAGTAATAAAACACTGTTGTAATTCAAAGTTTTAAATAAATAATAATAAAAACTTTATAAGTTAACAACACTATTTAAGTAACGGCCAAATACTCAAACGAATCTTAAAGTTAAGGCCACCTTAAATTCTAAAAAGTTGTCAGATTTGACAGAATCTCTATGAAACTGACAGCTTCCTTAAAGTTAAGGAGACCTTAACTTAAGATTTTACCTAAGAAGCCTTTGAGTATTCGACCGTAATACTGCTAGATTTGAGTACTGTATCCAGTCAATAAAACCCATCAAATTAATATCATAAGTTCAGCAGGTGGTTATTAAATCAATAACTTAATACGCTCTCGAGTTGTGTTCCGTCGCCCGCTCCGTATTAATTATTCAGCAGACAACCTGTCCCAGCCCAGCCCCAGGAAAATGGGACATTGGGCCTTTATTAATTCTTCATTGGCATACTTAATCGGGACATTAATATTATAGTACTTTTACAGCCCTTAATTACATCTACTTGACGGTGAAAGCCCTCCCTGCGGTTATTACGACAAAAAGAATAACTGTGTTTAATTCTATTTTTATCAACTATAAAAAGACTGGATTTCTAGGTAAATAAAATTAACTTCAATAATTTGTATCTTTAATAAGTTATTTAAATGTGAAATGAAATATCGAATCTTTAGAATGATTAAAAAATTGTCTTTTTTAATTTGAGATTTTCGCATTCACAATGCTATTTTTATACAATACTAAATAATCGAATCGAACGTTCGATTCCCGTCCGAGAATTGATCTGGTGCGAGTCAAATTTTTTCTAGTATATTATTTAGTATTGTAAAAATAGTCAGTAGGAGATACCAGCTCTAAAATCTGACACGGAAAACTAATGAATACTTTTAGATTTTAATAAAACCAAGAACAAGTGGATGATTATACATAATGACCAATTTTCAAAACCCGTACTGTGCAAGTGCAAGACAAAGAAAATAAATGAATCACGAGTACCTACTGCGTGTTCGCGTCTTGATTATTCATATTTTTCTGTAAAAAACAAAGAGATAATTTTTACGTTTTCATTTCTACTACATTATCGTCGTAACGTTAATATTATACATATCGTCGTACGTTACGTTAAATGTTTGGAACATTGGACTGTTTTCAGTTTTCACCATAAAATGACGAACATGCTGAGTTAACGTTAGTTTTGGTAATTAAATTGATAATAACAACGTGTTAAAATATGTAGATCTAGAATATAAATGAAGATAAGTAGCGGCTAAGACAAAGGTTAGGTTCCCAGAGCAAAATGTGCGTAGAAGTGCATTGTCGTAGTACGTAACATTATTATGATAAGGTGAATAGAAGCGTGTTTACAGTGGGATGCGCGTGCGTCGCTCCGAGTACGCGCTCACAAAGATGTTTACCCCTCGGCCCGTTTGTTTACAAGCGCACCATTATAACGTGTGCCGCACAACTCCGGGGGCAACCACGTGGCCAGAAAGTCATTGGGAAAAACTACCATTTGTATAGAGAAAAACTCGTTAGTTTTCGGAGTTTAAAGCTTAAATTGAAGTATAAGTTGATGATAATAATGTTTCTAATGTAAGATAAAATATATGAAATAGCTTTTTTTAATACAAAATGACAAAGTAAAACTGGTGCGACTTTAACAAGTTAGTTATAGTTCAATTATTTATTGACCTTTGAATTTCTTTACAGCCACTTTATCAGGGTAAAACTAATAGTATAACGTTCTTAACAAATAACAGTGAAGTGTGATGTAAGTAGCAGAATTTTGCATAATTCAGTGAAATTTTCACGTTTTTCTTCATGCGCTTTGGCATAATTTTCCGAAACATACCAAAGATACGCAATATATCTTTTTTATTTTTATTTTCTAGTTCGCGTATTTTATTTTTCACTACCTACAGAGTGTTAGGCATGTTTTTTGTTTAGAAGGGTGAAATTTAATTAAGTCGCCGGCATTCCACAAGAATATTGGTACCTCTATCTATTACCTATCTCTATATTTTTCTTTTGTGAAAAAAAATAGAGTTTCTTGTGGGCTTTGCCATTTGAGTCTTCTTATAAAAAAAAATATGGATATTCCTTTTTGATGTAGTAAGTAGCTAGTTTTTTACTAAGTATTCAAAATTTATTACGAAAGTAAAATACATAACAATAAATATAATTTCTCGCTTTAGTTGGTGGTAGAGCTAGTTCTGTCCGCCTTGGCTATTTGCCTAGGTCTGTCGTCATAACAACGGTAGTTAGAGGTAGCATAGGAAAATTGGCAGTCCAAAGTAGTTTAGGCTTTCTAAGGTGGCTTTTCGAACTTTTGATATAAGGTCCGATATAGATTTATTAAGTTTATACTTATCAATTATTTCACTTCTTTGACTGTCGATCTTAATATAGTAACCATCATTATTCAATAGACAATAATAAACCTTCAGATAAAAAAAACAAATGAATTCTGGGTAAGCCAGCGTTAAAAATAACAAAACTTTGAGGACGGGATGTTTATAATGTGTATGTTTGCATTAGTGAATGTGTAACAGTAGTAATATTTAAATTTTGATCGACCACAAGTCTCAGGAGATAATCACCGGAGTGAACAAGTGACTCACGCAAATGCTTGCCAAGTTTCATTAACCAGAAATGTAAGGACGTATCTACTAGAATGATGTTGCGCAATTTTCACCTTTATGTGTTTGTCGTCAGGGACCGTGTAAATGGCAACTATACATAGAGTCAATGAATCAGTGGTTGATCGCCAGCTGGGACCGAACACTCGGATTGCTGCGCTCGCGTTACTGTGAGAGTGTAATGAAACTTATCGTAGTTGTAATTATTATGCGTAGTGTCTTATACCCATTGTGTCATTCAATACACGACGCTTTAAAAACTGATTAACATTTAACAGTCACATGAAACCATTTCGCATTTTACTAACACAAGTGTCAATGTCAAGATTTATATAATTTTCCGGAATTAAGGCGCTTATATGGGTCCACTAACGCTTCACCCCGCCAATACATTTATTTTTATTACTCGTAAACCAATAAACAAAAAGGAAACAACCATGCCCCATTAAATTGTCTCGTATATTTTTTTAAATGACTCTTCAATATTTTTCATTCGTTGTACAATCGAAACGACAGCTTGCCTACTTTTGGTTTAAATAGATTTAAAAACTTACAGAAAGAATAAAAATAATTGAAGAGTTATTCAAAAAATAATTAGAGACAATTTAAGAGGGCATAGTTGTTTCCTTTTTTAATATTGACCTGGTTTACGTATAATAAAAATAAATGAATTGGCAACGCTAGTGTACGGCTATAAGGGCCTTAAGATTTTACTTTATAACGGGTCTTTTTCTAAGCGGATTCAATAAAAGCGCAATATTAGCCAAGCGTGATGATATAGGTGCCATGGTAACAAAGAGATACTTATGAAATTAAGGCGATAAATCAACTGCGGCCGACCATGAATGAGGAGGAACAACGACTTATATGTAAATAACGTCGTCGTACGGCGACACTGGCCGCTCGGCGGAATATAAAGCACTTAATATGTCACAGGACATTATAACATAATGCCCTACGTAACTACTAATAACAGTGGCCGGCTAGAAAGTATTAGCATTCAGTGCGGAATAGGCGCGAATATGTTGTCTTAGAATGTAATATTTGCAATGTTCCTTTAATATCTTATCCTTTAGAATTAAACTGACGAAATGGCTAATGGATAGATGTTTTTATACTTTAATAATTTCTTAAATGATAAAACTTAACAATATTAAAATACCTAAATTCAACTTTTTTATATAGCCATTTTATTGATTAATTATATTTTACCGTCTTTGCAACTGAGCTTATTAGAAAATATTTTTTTAAAGAAATAATCTAATAAAAACATACATTTGCACGCCATTAGATTGGGCAAAATATGTGGAACTATACATATATCTAGAATGCTAAGATCTTAGTGTACCATATTTTATGCAAATAAATTATCTTTATTTTTTTTTTTCAGCTGAAAAGATAAAAAATCGAAGTGCACATCGTGTAAAAGACATAAAGTATCATGTGCAAATTCAGTACGAAAAATGTCCCCATAATTGTCTGTTCACTTCCAAGACGCAAAAATAAGCGTATAAGCGGCATATAAACGATTTGGCTTGCAAAACGGATGCGTGGATTACTTCAGTGTGGCGTAAAATGGACGCGTCAGCGCGGAACGCGAGATAAGAGGCAACCTCAACCACAGGAGCGTTACGTCTGCAATCTAGCCATCGGAGTACGGTGCTGGGTCCGAGTATGCTATTTTATCGTCATAATCATAATCGTGTTTCAATTGTGTTTCGCTTTTGGGTTTAAGAAAGGGTTAGGTGGCTATTGGTCCACATGACCACCTAGAACTATGATATAAAAAGTATTACAATTCAAACACAATTGAATCACGATTATGACGTTACAAAAGCAGACTTGGGCCCCTGGTCGCGAGCAGTATGCTGCTGTTTATTATGCTGTGGTTTTCGTTAGATCCAACTTTATAAATTATACACCATTATTTGGTAAGTGTTTTACCTATGAAACTAAACATTTTTGCCAAAGAAAATAGTTTGCTATAAAAGTTTTGCTTAAAAAACTCAAATGAATTTCATTCATTAAACCCTCCACAAATGTGACCTAAATATTAAAAAAAATACGGCTTATATCCATGGTTTGATGTAAGACTACTTACAAAGCTTTTTATAACTATAGCACATAATATCCTTGGCGTCAATTTTAATTGACAAAATATGAAGTTATCAAACAACTTCTTAGTAATGATTACCTACTCATCAACTAATGGCATTTTAAGGACGCTTTCTGCAACTCAAAGTTGTATGATAACATGATGTGACTACATACATAGGTTCAGAGTTCAGAGATTATAGGAAATTAGTGACAACGAATACACCTAAATTTATAAATTTGAAAACATTAAATAGGTACGTAGGCTAGAACTGTTCTGCCAATTCAGATGCAGAAAGAGTAACATTAAAATGAAAAAATAGTAAAGTAAATACAATTAGAGTTGCAATTCATTACGTTTTTAATTAAATTATAATAGCACTTTGAATTCATCTGACTACGATCTTTTGCGAGATGCAATAGAACTCTGACGTAACGTAACGATACCGCATCGGCTATGCACAAGTTGGATGCACAACGCTTATCTATGTTGTGTGTGGCCACTGGGCTTATTGCATTCAGATTCCAGGCCTCTTCCGTTTGCTATAATCGCAACGCAAGTCACTGAATATTGACACCATCTATTTCAACTTATTTTGATGAGTGCACTTAAAAATAAATGTTGATATCGAAAGTCAATACATCTACCAGTTAGGTGGCAAAACAATCATAAATACCTAACTGTGATGTGAAAGTATTTTTTTCCAACAAACTTAAAAATAAATTACAAAGCATGCTGCGTGAAAAAGCAGTTTTGTATCAGTTCAGGTTCGACAGGACACAAAATGCAATTCACTTACAAATGCACATGAGCTACCTAGGAATCATCAACACGCCATTAGTAAGTCAAGGAATTCCGAAAACTCAGTCCATTCAATAGTTCAACCTTATTATTCTTCACCCGTAGGTACTTCAAACGTGACCTGAACTCTTTCCTATTGTGGTTCAATATCACACGACTACGTCAAAAACAATGAATTCATGACCAACTCCCAATACAGTGCGTGAGTTCGACGTTCACCATCTGAATATTGAGCATGTTAAATATTTTAAAAGCTCTACACTGTATAGAATAGGTACTATCGAAGAAAATATCTGTACAAACGTATTCCAATTTACGTTAGGTCATGTTTATTTCATTACGCGGTGAAGGCGTGTATGTGCACCTAATGAAGGGAATCTGAGAGCTTTATCGAGATCAAGGTGCGCTGATAATCGAATTAATTTGAACTGCATTGAAGCCGGCGATGTTGCCGACAGAGGCTTTAACTAAGTTTATGACTATGCTAGGTACGCTCTTAGCGCGCAACAAGTTTGTTAGGAACGTCTTGAGTGCTTTGAAATCGGTTAAGCCATATAGTGGGGCGAGTGTTTCAACCGATAGTTTCATACGGTTCAGTGGTCGGGTGCAGTGAGCGGTGTGTTTGCTTAGTTGGGCTTGTGTAGGGTCATAAAATGTTGGTACTTATGCAATTAATAGCACTAACTGGACTAGCAGCTGCTTGCGGTGACGGAAGACAATTGCTATCGATAATGGAGGAGTTCATTGACCACTCGGACGGTGCAGACGCACACACGAAGAGCAAGAAAACATTGCGAGACGCGCCGCGGCAGAAAACTATCACACGTGTCAAATTGTGTATGAAAATGTTAAAACTAGTAAGACTCCATAATATAAGTTTAGTGACAATCAATATTTATGATCGGATACCTAACAAAGTTTCTATAATTTGATTTTCGTAAGAATCTATTTTAGTAAATGATGAAAACTGCTAACGATTATTTACAAAATGAGGGAAGTACTATGTTTCTTACAAAATCTATGATTTTTTTACGAGGTATTGAAAATCTAGAAACATATTGTTCGGTATGTCGAACTCGAAATGTATATAGTTCGTAATGAGTAGAGATGACAAAGATATATTGTTATTGTCATAAGCTGTTGAATAAAAAAAGTCTAAGTACATTGAATACCAAGTCAGGAAACTGATTAGAAACGTAAATGACGATGTAATGCGTTGTGACCATACCAGGGCATCATTGTCCATTTGTGATTCCCACAGCGGCAATTATCTTGGTGCAAATCCACGCAATAATATTTCTAATGGGTATCAAGTATAATTGGATCGTAATGCGAGCGGGGTCTATGCGGAAGAATGGGAGGCATCGTCTCTGGTTGCATTCTGTGTCTTATTCTGAGAACGCCATGGGAACAACTATGGACGTCTGAAGCTCGTTTTCTAGAGCTTACCTACTTTTGTGCCATGTGAAACACTTTTTAATTATACTTAACGAACTAACTTTGAATGAACATTTTTGAGCTGTTACAAAAAATCGTAAAACATAAAAATTGGAACGGTATTATGAGAAATTTAAAGTTACGAATTTGTTTGATTCAGGTAACTGTGTATGCATTTTGGAACAATATTGAAAATTCAGCAATTGAAGTGAATAAAATCACCGTGAGAACAAGTTGCACGCATGATCTGATGCTGAAGTTGCCAATAATGCAAAATTGTGCATCAAAATTTGCGTGCTCTTCAACATTTTGCTTGCGTTGACGTTTAATGAATATGTAGGAAGCAATAAGGTGCACATTACACAAATGTCATGTTTATGGGAAGGAAGGAAAATATTGGGTCCAATAAAATAAAACCGTTAAGCGTCTAACATTAGTAGGCATGAACGATTTTTGTTTGGAATAACTGGGTACAAGAGGTTAAGTGAAAAAGTGGGAACAAAGGCTGGCGTGGTCGGTGCGCTATTTAGTATGCATTTGGAAAGGAGTCGAGGCGAGAGCAATAAGTTTAAGCGCGCGATTTGCATAGATTGTGACGGCGGCGGCGGCGCGGCGTGTTTGGTGATTTAGTCAGCGTGGGCGGCAGTGCCCTGGCTTGATAACACCTGCAAACGTTTACTATGGCATCTCGGCGACATGTAAAAGTTCAAAATGATCTTCACATACTTAATACAAATACTTAGTTGGCTACTATAAGGCAAATGAAAGAAAGGAAAGAGAAAGAGAAAGATAAAATTCAAACACGATTTCATTATTGTGTCAATAATATAATCGGCATAATAGATAAGGGAAAAAGGTTATCGAACGTCTGCAAATAAATCCAGCGATAAAACATAATTTCCGTACAAGAGACCCCCCAACGTGGACCGGTTTAACAAATAACAGAGCATAAGTCATACACGCATTCAGCGTACAGTGGGCCTAACAGAGCTCAAGAGAGGGCTCGGCTGGTTAAATTACACTCGTTTTCCGCAG
Organism: Agriphila straminella; assembly: GCA_950108535.1. Taxonomy (NCBI): domain Eukaryota; kingdom Metazoa; phylum Arthropoda; class Insecta; order Lepidoptera; family Crambidae; genus Agriphila; species Agriphila straminella. The sequence continues at coordinate 15,310,886 of OX467311.1, read as the reverse complement.
CTACAATGGCCGTGGCATGTGTAAAATGTTACCGGCGACGATTAGCAGAATTCCAACTTCGCAATAGAACATTATAAACGCTAAAAAACATGCATCTTGCGACATACGTTATATACTTAATAGGAAAAGAACTAGTTGATTTACCATTAACGTTTGCCGTTCGAGTGAAACAGGATGATGCGCCCGTTATACTGTGAGTGTTGTTTACATCGCTGTATAATAAAATATACATATTTATTGCAAATACTACACTACTATTTCGGATAGTACCTACTTATGTTTTCCACATGTTTTCGTGACGGTTTGTTTTATCATTTTGAAGAGGTAACACGAGTTGTTTGTTCAGATGTTGCAATATTTTCCGATGACATTATTTCTCAGAAATACATTGTTTTAATGTGAATATTTAGATTATTTTGTTGTTGGAGTGGTCGACAGGAAAAAAAAGTAAATGTTACTTTTGATCCTTTTTAAAAATATGATAAAAAATTAAAATGAAAGACCCACTTCCTTCTTCGTGTATTTTTGCTTGAAAATATTTTATCGTCCTTATCTTGAACTATCCTACATTGGTTTATTTTCGAATGGGATCATGTTAAGAGTGAAAAACTAACAAAGAGAATGTAAAAAACTAGCGTTTTAGTACTTAGTCTACATAATGAGTCATGGAAAATCACTGGTTGGTGGCGCGTCCTAAGGCAACTGTCCTCACTCTTCAGAGTAAACTCGGAGTAGGTACTTAACGATTTACAATAATCGTTACGCAACTTGTTCGTAAATGCAATTGCCACAGTAATTAGAAAATGTGCGGCTGCGACGACGGGCGGCATGGCTGAACCTAGGGTTCCCAACGGCTGAATATATTATTTTTCAGTATCAGCTACAAAAAATATCGTAGATTCATTTTTTCTAAACTTTATTGTATACAAAAAGCGGCCTTATTGCTAAGTAGCAATTCTTTCGGACAATTGAGTAAAGTGAAAGAAGAGGATAGAGGGGGAGTGGGTGAAAATATGGGAAGGAGAACAGATGTAGAGTAAAAATATTGATTCATAATCCCACTGAGATATATTATATTATTAAAATATTTAAATAGCCAAGACCGTATTAAAGTAAGTCAATAGATCTATTATATTGCGGTTGGCAATCCTAGCTAGATCTGTGTACGTTGCGACAGACAATCACCAAGTTACTATGCGGGTTATTATGAGGGAGGTAGGTGCATTGCATTGCTATTTGCAAATAGCGATTGTTTTCTAATTGTTTTTGTTTACCTTCCTTTAGACGCAATCGATAAATAAAAAAAATGACATCTCTAATTTTTATTTTTATTTTCTGCAAGTTGAAAAGCTGCGTTATCGCAAGTTTAATCAGCGGTGTTCTGCAGTTTAAATGTTTAAGTATTGAAAAAGGTAACATTAAAAAAGGATGTTTTCGCAATAAAATAAAAAAATACAACAAAATTACAGAAGAGGCATTTTTATGGTATTCGTTAATGAGTTGTTACCTGCCCATTCGTTTGCCTTTGGATTCCTAGAATGTTATAATGCCAAGTCAAGGCGACATTATAAAGACGACTGCACACTGCAAATTTACTATAAATTCTGTGTTAAACTGGGTTTATAAGTGCATTTTTTAATCTTAAACCAAACCAGTTAAAACTGACTGTTTTACAACCTTTATATTTTAGTTGATGCTGCAAACGCTTTTCTTTGTGTTCATCTTCAAGAAAGCAATTACCTTATAAAACTTTTAACGTCCTGTACCCTTAGCACGAACAGCTATCGGAAAAAATTACGTGCGTAAAATCATTTGATAGTGCAATTTTGTATTGGAAATTTGTACAACGCCATCTACCGCCAAATAGAGAAATTAAAATTTCCATAGATAATTCTCTATCGAGTAATTTTACGCGCATTTTTTTTCTCGATAGCTGTTCGTGCTAAGGGTACTGAAACGAACTGAAACTTTAAGCTATAAATAATAGTAAATCGTTAACTAATATGGACTTTTTCTTAGTGTTCTTGGCCAAATTTGGAAAAACACAATTCTATAGTGATTGGTACGAGACGTTATATTGCTTTAAGAGCCTATTAAACCTTTGTGTATAGGTTGTTACGAGCACAAGACAACATTACAAAAGTTTTTTTTACTTTTATGTCGCAAGCGCTTCAAGAAACGCAAATATTATTTCTATACCTAATTTGATTGAAGTTTTTAAGTTCTTTACAATAATATTACAGCAATACGATTTGTTTAACACTTCAATGAAATATTGGCAATATTTGTTGTATTAAGGTATGTCACAATGAAGCCCGCCGGCGTTCAATCCTCTTATAAAAACAACATAATTTAGGGACTAATTATTAATTTGATACACTAATTAATATGTATTAGTAAGATAATGTGTTGATACCCTAATGCTATAATAAGGGATCATTGTAACATCTCAATGTATATGATTGTCTTCTAAAGATAAGACGATTTCCAAAGGCCTGTGAGAAACTTTCTTTCTGCACCCTGTGCGCGAATCGATTGGCGATGTGAACTTTATGCCCATCGGCTTAAAGTCTGGTTGAAGGGACGCCGTATAACTGTAAAGGCGTCTGGTCACGGGCACTGTGCCAACGCAACGGTGACTGCCCGCGTCGCTTCCGCACCTTGCGGTAGGGCTGCCAAGCGCCAATAATTATTCTGAAATATTATAACACTAGCGGCCGCTCGCAACTTCGTCTGCGTGGACAGTTTTTGTGCTATCCCTCGGGAACTGTACGTTTTACTGGATCAAAGCTACCTTATGTTCTTTTCTGTACCCCTGACAACGTGTATGCAAAATTTCATGATGATTGGTTCAGTTTAGTAAGGATGTTTAAGTAAGTAATTGAAATTAAACACTTTTACGTATCGGATCGCGCGTACCTAGTTATATTATTAATATCGGTACAATCTAACAAGTGATTTACTCTTAATGTATTTTTCATTGTTTTACTTTTTTGATAGTTGCAGTTGACTATGAAACTGAAATTTCTTGACTTCAAAGATGTTAAGGATTGGGATTGGGATAAGGTGCGAATGTTAATGTATAGATTAAAGAGCTTTTAAGTTTCTTTCGACGACGTCAAGCGAGTCTGTTCTTGTATGTAGGGTTTAATAGTTTGACTTATTACGACTTGCACATTGTACAAGTAATGATTTTTATGATAGCAACCAGTATCAACCCTGTCACGGGCCGAAGTTGATGTCGCCTGATCACTTGACATCTGATATACCTAATATTGGGTTTATTGTACTATAAATAAATACTACATTAGCGCCCCAATAGCTGTCAAAATAGAAACCGGTCCAAGGATATGCAAACAAGGTCACATGGTGATTTTTTATTGTTATAGATCGGTTCACTCACAAAGGCGTGCCAATTTTTTCTATTAGTAAGTATATTTATTTATCATAATGTAAAAATTGCATTTTGATTGCGAAAAATCAAGTTCATTTGAGAAAATGTATTTGTTCCATTTTGATTCGATTATCATATCAATAAAAAATCAGACTAAATATAAACAATTACCAAAGCACTTTCGAATTTCAGTAAAACCGCGCTAGTATCCGTTAAAAGTGTTTTATTTCATGTCTAGTGAGCGCGTAAGCTTGTGATGCGAATATGAATCAATCGTTTCAAACTTTTTTAACCGACTTCAAAAAAAGAAAGAGGTTTTTCAGTTCGATTGATTTTTTTTTATAAAAAGTGATCAACATCTATTATTTATGCTTCATCCAAAAAGTAATCACTGTGCGAGATAAAGGTTTCAAATTTTCTGCTCTTTTAGTTTTACACGCCACCGAACTTACCTTTCATTCTGTCAGCATCAGCAGTTGTGTTCATTAAGATTTTTAATATATAAATAGACTAAGCATATCTGTAACATATCAGCGAAGGAATGGATCGAAAGTAGGCCGAATAGATACACGACGTGTGCGCAAGCCTTTTGATCGACGAAAGAATTAGAGACTCGTTTGATCTCCGACCTATTGACACGTTTTGGAACATATTTTTATAATGAGGGCTTTTCAAAATGACAAAAACTGTAGGCTCGATAGATGGCGTTGATAAACAGGCAAGTGTCAACTGTAGAAAACGTAGGAAAAAGAAAACACATTTCACATAAAAACACCGAGAACACCGCTAACAACCCATTGGTTGAACGACAAGAAGTTTATTTTCATAGACAATTTTGACACTGTACTTGTCCGTTGCGGCAATCAAGTGAGGCAAATTCTTACTTATATTATAAATGCTAAAGTCCGTTTGTTTGTTTGTTTGTTACCTACATCTTCACGTCTTAACTACTCAACCGATCATCATGAAATTTTGCATACACGTTGTCAGGGGTACAGAAAAGGATATAGGGTATTATCCCGGAAAAAACGACAGTTCCCGAGGGATAGAGAAAAAGCAGCCACGCAGACAGAGCTGCGGGCGGTCGCTAGTAGTTACTATTTTTTTAAATGTCACTTTGAAAAGCCCTCATTAAAAAAAGTTTTTTGTTTCTTACTAGCCAGTTCGTACACAATATGAAAAATTATGCATTATTAACTAATTCATTTATTTTAAAATACAGTTATAAATTATAACAATTAGTATAATCTTAATTCCATATACCTAGGTAATGTCATCAAAAAGCAGGCGACTTACCTTCCTATTGTATGATGGACATGAGTACAGAGTTACAGACAAGTTCGCAAATTAAAAAGTGGTTCCTAACAAGAACTTAGATTTTAATTAAATCGTATTTTTTTGGAAATCTAAGGCAATGTTTATGCGTTGTTTTGTTTTATCGAATCAGAAAGACTAAGAAAACAGTATGAAAAAAGTTTTTTGCCAATAGCGATGTATCTGTCGTAACTTTTCTTCTTCAATGCAGTTCTAGCTTACTTCCAGAACTTTTCATGTCTTTGATTTTGAATGAACGAAAAAGGAAGTAACTTTTGTATCTGTGATATCAAGTTCAAACTTTAAAAAGAAACGCGTGAAAATGTTATTTAAGTTGTAAGCTTGTAAGTAACATTTTCTTAAATTCTTTTCTTTCAGCAATGTAAAGAAAAACATTTGAGGTTTTATAAAGCATTTATGATGATAAAACATTCACTTATTTAGATACAAGATTACATAGTTTAAAAAAGCAAAAGTTTACCAGCAATATTCATAAACCGATCGTATACCACACAATTATTTGTAACGGAGAAAGACTAGATGGCACAATAAGGGAAAAGCTCACTGTATCCTCAGCTTTAGGGCGCATGACGCAAGTACAAAGGGTGCAAGCGTCCAAGTTGTCAAACTAGAAGTTTTTATCAGGCGGACTGTCGGCGTTGAATAGAAATGAGCCCTGAATAATGCATGCGCCTCGCCCCTACCCAGCCTACTCTTCGAAACGAAACGGCACGCATTTCGCCTTACACCGCCTCGTGAGTACTGTAAAGTACTACAGAAACAGTTGGTTACACAGCTTTGTATGATAAACAATTGTTCGGCATTTTCCGGTTAGTTTTTCGTGGCGGGTTTTCTGATTTGTTGCGCCGTGTCGCTACACTCTGATCGCGGGACAAATGACACTGTTTAAACGTAATTCAGGGCTTTGTCGTCTTATGAGATGAAATAGATTTTGTGTAGTGAGAAAGATGCTCGATCAGTTTTGTCAGAGAAAGTTTGGCTATGAAAAGTTATATGTAGTAATAATAATTGTACGGTAGGTATAATGCCTATGCCGGGGGAGGCCTATACCAATACATAGTTTATACCGCCTATCTATACTGAGTTTACATGAAACGAGATTTTCAATTTTAACTGTACAATTTGTGTTCTGCAAGCAATAATAAATATACCTTGACAAGATAACATGACATGACCACTTAAGTTGCATAAATAAATAATCTTACAAAGTGTAAGGAAATTTGGGACGTTAAATTGTACTAAAAAAGTTAATTACTTTCACGTTTTGTCAAGATTACGGCTAACCGATTCAAATTAAATTGCAGTGTGCGACCTAGTTACAAAGTGAACTGAACGAGAACACTTAAACTTAAATATGGAAAACAATACTAAATAATATACTAGAAAAAATACGACTCGCACCAGATCAATACTCAGACGGGAATCGAACCCGCGACCTTTGGATATCCGGTCCAATGCTCTGACCGCTGAGATATTTGTATTGATATATTGATATTTATATTGGACCGGATATCCAAAGGTCGCGGGTTCGATTCCCGTCTGAGTATTGATCTGGTGCGAGTCGTATTTTTTCTAGTATATTATTTAGTATTGTATAAAAATAGCATTGTGAATGCAAAAATCTCAAAATTAAAAATTATATGGAAAACAAGTTTATAAGTAAGTATTTAGATGTCTAAAATCAAACATTTGGCAGATAATATTTATCAGATATTGACAGATGTAGGTCGCGACTTGCACTAGGTACCTATATTGTTATATTGCATAATAATTAATACCTATATCCTGTTTATTGTATTATCGATATTGTGAAGTTGGCTATATTTAAATTAATTAAACAAGGACAATTCATTGATAATCTTAAGGAAGTACCTAGGTACTTACATTTTGAAGTTTTTTAAATTACTCGTACGATGGATCGATGTAGCTATGTTTTATAACGCCTTAAGGAATTATCTTATGTATTAAACAATTATCACAATATTATTTATTGGTTTTCGACAAAAAATAAATTATTAGTCGTGTGCGGGCTCGCTTTTATTGTTTTACCACCTAAAATTTACCTGGCTGTATCTGAACAAATAAATGATAACATGGCGGGATAAGGTCGGAGAGTTAACGGTACACTTAATACACTTATTGTGGCAGTTGCATTGCAACTAAACGAGAGTCGTTTGTACTCTTCTGGTTTCTGAGCCAGGTGCCTGCTGGTGTCGTAATGGATTATGTTTCTAATCATTTTGACAGATTTTAGAAAATGCTAGCAAATAGATATTGGGGGTTGTTTTAATAGAAATTGTCGGACTGCTTAGCCATATTGGCAGGTGTCTTTAATTAAACATAGTTTTAACATATTTACTCGTACAAGTAAAAAAAAAATGGTTTGTGAAAATAAAGCCATGCAAAATTACAAAAACATAGTTAACAAAGATAATTGCCAATTATTTTGAATGAAAAAAAAAAATTAAATAAGCGTTATTAGTTTGTTTACAGTTTGTACATTGTTGCCAAATTGTATTCATATTCATATTCATTTATTCCACATGAAGTTTGTAATAAAATAGTACATACAATAGTATTGAGTGAATTAAAGATGTTATTCATTCCCTTTTCAACCATTGTTAACATAAGTAAGTACAATACGCAAATCAAATCGTCTAATGTTTTTTACTGACCGGTAGAAGTGTAGGTAGTCGGAAAAGTTTGCGGCCTTTTTACCCGACTGCGGGTTATGTTTTTCGCGCGTATCTTGTAAGTATGTTTGTATGTTTGTATGTAATATTCTTTATTACCTCATATCTTTCAAACGGCTGAACGGATTTCTATGATAAAGATATCGTTAGATTTGTCTTTACAGCCCAAGTGTTCTTAAGAAGGTGGCGTTATAAAAAAACCAACATGGCGGCTGTACGGTGCTATTATACGTAGTGAAAAAAAAAAATTTTTTTAGAATACTGCAATATGGGTGTCAAATTAAAGGGCTTATTATAAGGATTTCAAAAAGGTATATCATGACCGTAATATATAATAACTAAAAAGAGATAAATAATAAAATAAATTAAAAAAATTAAAAAACCCGCCTGCATAAAAAGACAAGTCGACTGAAAAGATGGAAACAAGATTAAATAAATATTAAAGGCAACATGTCATAATAATATGCAGTCGGAGGCATATAATTTAATCATTCATAATGTCACTTTCTTTATGCATGCCTCCGATACGACTGAAAATAATTATTAACTCTGAAACACATGGCTGAGAAATTTTGTTTTTTTAATTTGTATGGAAAACTGCAGTTACAGCCCTAGATGCAAAAGTTTGATAATCAATTCCACCAATGGCACAAAATATAATAATAGTCAAAAGCCAAATACCATTTCGTATAGGGTTGCATAAAAATTTTTTTTCTTAAAAAAGTGGTGGTTTTCAGGGTTTATATATATAATATTTTTCAGAGTTGTATGCATGATAACCTATTTTTCATATTCGGCATATACTTAGTATTAACGAACACTCTATGTAGAATCTTTTAAAGAGTTTAATTCGTGGAACTTTGTAGGCCAATGCCACAGAATATTTAATCGTGTGCTGTCGCGATAGTTGTTTGATTCCCAATGATCTCTACTCTGCAACTCTGACACATCAATGAGGTCTATTGAGACGAAGTAGTAATGGGGTATTGACCGATGACGATTTGTGATGTAATAATGTAACTGATATTACTCACATTGGAGGTCAGACGCATAAACAATACGATGTAAGCGAGTAAACTGCATTGAATAAACTCAAAACGATGTTTTGGCAGAAATATAACCAGTGGTAATTAAAGTATTTATTTCAAAATATGACTGTGACTTTTATTCAATAGGAATGAGTGTTCGTATCATAAAAATCTAGTACCTAATTATAATGAATGAAAAAATAAGTCCATTTGACTTACTTGACATTTTCATTGAAATTCTGTTCCATTTATGGCCTAGCCTCACCGCCATAGTCAAACAAACACTAGTATAATCATTAATTATCGGACTGTTATATACTCTCTGTTAGTAAAATCATATCGTATTATTTATCTCTTTCCAAATAATATTTTTGATTATTAGTATGTATTATCCATACATAATTTAATTCACAACATAAACATAAGGTCTGATCATGAAGAGGTTGTATAATGTGGGTGGGCGTTTTGGTAATGTCAGTCGAGATCAACAGTGAGGTGCGCGCAGCGTGCGCTTGCGACACCGAACAGCTATATGTACCCCGTTTAAAGGTCGCTTAGACACAGAAACATCACGATCTAATAATTGGAATAAACCAACGAATCAGTTAACAGCTTTATCTTAGTATTTTAGAGATGTATTTATGTAAAGCCTGTTTACTTGATTATGTTACGATACTTAACACCTTCTTAACACATTTAAAAACAGGCGACGCGCGACGGTTAAAACTTAATTAGTATTTGTGATTTTCAATCTCGGGTCGGGTGAATCGCATATTGCAGAAAGAGCCTTAGTTCCATTTTTTTACTTTAGGGAATTAAGTGAAAAAGGCATAGAATAAAATTTGTTCTTGACTTTTGCCCTTTCTGCAATATGCGATTTTTCTTAAGCCTATTTCTAAGGGATAGTTTGTCAAAATTATAATTAGTTTGTTTCTTTAATTTTCATTATGTCAATTGTCTTTTTAAGATAATTATCAATGTTAGCAAAGTTATTAGGCTTGCATGCAGGTGTGCCCATAATATTAAATGTTGTAATCATTAGAACTATTTGTGGTCTGAGGAATAATAAATTAACTTTTACAATGTTATCCATAATAAATAATAATATAAAAACTTATTTGTATGTTGGTAACCAGATTACAGCGTATTAATTTTTCAATTTCATAACTTTTTAATTCGGTCTAAAATGGTAAAACCACTGTTAAAAATATTAGTTTACTATCGCAAGGTCCTAATAGCACTTGTAAAGAAACTGCTTCAACTTTACTTGCTAACAAGACAGTAAGTGTCTAATTATTGTGTTCTCTACTAATATTTGTGCATTAAATGTTATTTTTAATGGTTGGAAAGGTAAGTCAAATACTTACATAATAATGATATGATGATAATAAATCTGAACCTAGTGTAAGATATGAGATACTTTTTGGTAATTATAAAAAAAATAAGGCAGTTTTCGAACTTAATGTTATCTTTTCTTTGTCTATAGATTATTGTAGTTCAAAGTCCAAAAAGTATTGTTTTGAAGATTGAATACCTTTCTGTAGACAAAGGTGGCTCCAGGACAGGAACCGTTGCCATACAAAAGACCCGCAGATCCCGGTGGCGGCGGGCGCCGTTGACAAGGTGAAAGGTAAATAAGATCTTACGAGCCTACAATGGTCTTAATGACCACCTGTTTTATATACAATAATAACATAATATAATCCACACCGATACAGTTCATAAACGAACCACGTTTCATCTATTCGATTTCGATGCGGTTCACCGAAAACGAAACCAATGAAGAGGATTTAGAGTGGAGGCGTGTTATTACTTATTACAAAAACTACACAAGTGTAGACAGTGAAGACGATTAAGGCAAAAGGAAAAGTCAAAGTTATCTAGTTGAATAGATAGAGGAGCGAACACAATAAGCTCGGCCCACGCGCCGATGAATCATGCGCCGCGCACACAGGCGCGCGTGCGCACACACTCGCCGCCGCAAAAACATTACCTACTTTTGAATAAGTTCCCTTTCTCTTTCTACACCTTCGAGCGAGTGCTTGGCGCCATTTGTTACATCAATAAATAAAACAAATGAACCACAACTTCGCCACAACTACCAAATTCACATCGCAACAAGATCACAAATATTTGTCCAACTAATACGCAGCCAGCGTAATTGTTGCCGATGTCAATTTAAGCAGTTGATGTATGAGTGTTAAAATTAAAACCAGATTCGGGGAATGTTTACGAGAAAAGCCAAATTGCATATAAACGTTTAAGAAGTTGTAAATTTTGGCTTAATCTGGCCTGCTCAATGACATATTAAACGGCCTTTCACCAGGGACACTGCGAAATTAGTAAAGTAAGAGGGAAATTTTAAGACTGATATAAGATCCAAATAACTGAGATAACGGAATACCTCTTTTGGTATTAAGTAAGTATATTAAGTTTTTTCAAATTCTAAGAAACATGATCTTGAAAAATTATTACACAATATAATAATATCTATTAAACACAGTTTAAATTGGAGAAACCACCTCGAGTTGCACCAATACAAATTACACGGCCCATTGAAATTTAAAATGTATCTCTTACATTGAATAAGTTGCAATTACCGGCGCGGCGGTGTCGAAATGTTCCAAAGCAATCGTTTTTATTCCACGAAATCTATTTGCTTATTACTTTAGACATTAATATATTGTCGCATTAAATGTCCAGTCATTGCAGACAAAGCGTGACGGAGCTGAACGAGTGGCCATGAAGTGCGTGGAGCGGTGCGGCTGCGCTGCGCCGCCGCCGTCATACGGACAAACGGTGACTCACCGATAAAGACAAAACATACAAGATACCCCCTATCCGAAAAGGACGAAAGACGTCAGATAACCGGTTTAAGATTTCGAGTTTCGATCCGATATGCTCCCGTCTGTGTCAAGTAGAACTCTAGAGCAACTCTACCGTTCACGGGAAGTTGTAGATCATTGTTCTTTTTTATTAAAACTTTTACTTGCTTGACTAGCTTTATTTTTGTTTCTCTCTGAAGATTTTTGTAGCAGCCCCGATTAAGAATGAGTCAATCATTACATAAAGCGAGATGGACAATTGTATCGATAACGATTTGTATGGCGGGTTAGCATCGAGGAATTAGTGCTTTTATCTTATCGGATGAAGTCTACAGTAGAGCGTCTTTGCGAGCCTGACGTGATGATGTCACCGCCACTTTGGCGTTATTATCGCATTGGAGATAAAACATCACTTAAGGTTCATAATATAGGTATACGTAAAAAGTTAAAACATTGAACCTTAATGTTTACAAGTTTTTTATTTTACCGGATTTTAAAACTATGGGCATTTAAGAAAGTGTTTATGGATAATATCCACTTGATTCGTTGGTGAGTTGGATTTAAACAATATAAAATATTTTATTCCACTTATGTCACACTGCCATCACCAAAAACAATGATTTTGGTAAGAAAATTCCCACTTCCCAAATTAGAATTTATTATGAGAAAGACTTCGTTATTATAATTGCAATTACTTAACTATTTTCTTAACGCGAATGAACTTAGTGTATCACCCGCAAAATGCACAATTATTGGTGATTGATATTTCTCAAAGTGAAAATAACGCTGAAATCGCGACCCTTTCTGCCGCTTTTAACACAGTATAGTGTTATTAATTTCCACGCTTTTCCGAATGAAGTGATGTGTAAACTTAACCTACGAGTATATAAATGCATAGTACTTACACCAAGTACTCTAGTACGGAGGATAATATATCGATAGATCTGTAGCACGGCGCATGCACGTGTTTCGCGTGCGAGATCGATCCGACGCGGCTGAAGAAAGTCAGCGCGCGATTGCAGGAATTTTCCGAGCAGCGGCGCGCGGGCAACTCCGTGAATCATTACGCGTTTTTTGCGCGGAGAAAACGCGCTTCCACTCGGACGCTCGCCGGAATAAATGGCCATTTTAATTACTCCTCCTTTGTTTTAAAATATTATACGCCGCCGGCCGTTTACTTGTAGAACATCAATCGCTATGATCGCTTTTGTTTTAATGAAAACTTTGTTTGAATAAAAATATAAACCTATCATAATATTTACTATTCAAGTAAACGTTTTTATATAACCTTTGATTTGCATTAAATATGTGATATTAAAACTCATTGTTGCGGAATATCAAAGTTGATAAGAAAATGAGACACAATAGATTTTCCATTGTTGTGCGGCCCGACGGGGCCGCTCGGGCGTTGACTAAATATGTATACGTTACCACAGAATAGATAATATGACGTTACTTACACTATTTTTTAGTCTTAAATGTTATTTATGGCAACAGAACTTCTATTGAAGTGTGGTTTATTTATTGCACTCACTGAAAAATGGTGATTCATTCTTTAGGCTATGTCGTAAGGTGTTAAGCAAACATCAGTATTAATGTCAGATCCAGTGCGTGACGCCCGACTTATGAGCTCGCTTCGTTTATTATGATCTTTTATTCATAGAAAAAGTATTGTTTATTATAAATAATATATTATGATTCATATATTATACTTATAATAAAATTAAAGTTGCATGGAACTTTTAGATTTTAGGCATTCACAATGCTATTTTTATCATAAAAATAGCATTGATAAAAAATTAATAAAATTTTATGTTAAGATAATTAATTAATATATTGAAAAAATACTAGAAAAAATCGACTACCCGTAGTAAAGTTGCATTTTAAATTAAGTAAATGTAACCCATGTTAAATGCATTATGTTTTTACCATAAGATACGTCGTGTGTTGTTTGTCACAAAGTTTTCCAAAAACAAGTGCTCGTATATCAGACGCAAAGATTGGAAATCTTAATAATATTTTCAGTGAGTTGGAAAATGTTCATTTTCTTTTTATTGTTTTCGTTGACAGAATAGTGTGGCAATAGACTGAAGAATAGTAATGGTTATTTTACAATAGTGCCACGGTCTAATGTGGCAAAGCAATCGTCGAGTTTTAATTTATGTAATAATGTATGGGAAAATACTTTCATTTATATACCTAGATTGCTTAGGTACATAATTTCTATTCGGTAAAATTTAATAAAATTTTGTAGAAACTTATACATGAAAACACAATAGTAAGTAGTAAATTGCATACGGAGTTATGGACTAAGAGCTAGCCCCGGAAATAGGTGGACAATTTACAGAGAGACTCTTGTTAGTTTGCCATATTATCATTATTAACAGATCCGAGGACCTCGCAGATTTTCAGTGGTGGAGGTGGGAGTGGTTGAGCAACAAAGGGGCTGAAAAGCGATTGAAGGTATACAATTTACACGATTGGCTTGCTATTATACCACACCAAATCCAGAGCTCTGTAAATTGTATACCTTCAATCGCTTTTCAGCCCCTTTGTTGCTCAACCACTCCCACCTCCACCACTGAAAATCTGCGAGGTCCCCGGATCTGTTAATAATGATAATATGGCTAATTAACTACAGGGATTTCGTCGCTCTGTAAATTGTCCACCTTTTTCCGGGGCTAGCTCTAAGTATATTAGTTCTTCTTGCTACTCTGATTTACATTTTTTTGTTGATTATGTTTTATAAAAATACATTAGAATGTCTAGTAGGTATTGCAACAAATCTTATTATTGCTAAATCCAAACGCGTAGTAAACATTTCCTTTCTCTCAGCTTTGATATCCGTAATACTATAGCACCATTAATCTACGGACAAGGACCTGAAAGGTGTTGATCAGCTCCCGTCGAATAAACGGAACACAGGTATAATTTTATCGTAGCCCAACAATAAGGTAAGGCTACTGTTACTACAGTGTGCGCCGGCGCAGACCGGTTTGACCGCTTCGAACTCCGATTCGGCGCCAATCACAGCCTTACCGGCTAAACCTACCGACGATAACTAGACTGATTCTGTAGATTTAGTTGATACCTCAATCGAACAATGGCGGATTGACATCTGATAATGTTATTAATTTTAGACATCGTGACCGGATACTTTATCTATTTATTTGAACCATTAATTAGACTGGTTCAATTGTGTACCTAAGTACCACTAATCTAGCAGATGCTTTATAAAAAAAAATCTTATCATTTACTGTTTTGTAAATATTAGTAGTACCTACTAATTATCTATTCTTTGATATTAGTTTAAAATATTGTTGTCGTTTAAAAGTGCAGTCTCTTGATTGTAGACAATTTTTACGGTCACTGGCATTCAAGTACTGGTGTTAAGTCGATGGGTTTGATCGTTTTCCTTCTTTTCTAGTATCACCAACAATCGTAACAGTACAGTATAATACTAAGTTCCCCGCTGTGTGCACGATTTTATAACCACAGAATGGATTTTAATCCAGTTTTCCATTATTTTATGAGTAATATTAACTGTATTACATTTCGATGTAGGAATAATATAATACCGTGCGAAGCCGTAGCAGCTGTTACAATCACTTTAATATGCTGAACTATTTATAATTTTATTGCTATTAAATTAATAAAATGTGCAATATTTATACGCCGCATAACAATAAAATAGTTGAAATATTTTTCTTATTATGATTGTCGTCTATATTATTTGTTCAAATTGAGTAGGTACAAGAAGTTTAAATTCATAACATAATAGAATATGAATTAAAACTTCTTGAGTACCTAGGTACATGTGTCCTATTGTGTGATTGACATTGATGACTGTGACAAAATAAAAAAGGAAACAAAAAACTCATCGAAATTATAGTGAGAAAAATTAATTTAAAAGGGGAATGTCCTACAGGAATGTCTGTAAAAATTAATTTGGCTGATTTTTTTATTTTATTGTTTTTATTTATTATTTTTGGTTGCGTGAAAAAAAATGAAATTTTTCATTTCGCAAAACGTACAGAAGTATGGAAAACATTCACTTAAAATCTTTAAAAAGTTGACATTTCTGCATAGCCGTTATATCAAAGGGTGACTTTTGAAATTTGTGGTGATTGGTTAGAAAGGGATCTATACGTTTTTCGAAATCCAAATAATTTTACTTTTATTTCTTTCCACGCAACCATAAATCCTGAAACTTATTTATATTAATTATAGTGGCTCTGTGAGCCACTGTGAGCTGTAAAGCTCGCTTTCGTTTCATTTTTTTATTCTAAATGAAATAAAAATGAAATGTTTTTTTATTTGTAACTAAAACATAGTACCTATGACAAAAACATTAATTTATTTATTTTATTTTTATTTAACCATTTATTTCAGGCTACTTGAATGATTGTTAGTGGCCGCAGTAATTGAAAAACTGTGTCGCAGACACAGCGCCTTCCGAATTTACAAATAAAACTATATAAGTTAATTATCTAACCGGCTTACATTTGGATAATCGGTTGAGAAATGTAAACTGTAAAGGAGAACAGACGAACAGACATCGAAAGCATTTTTGCCCAAGCTGAAACATTAGTTTATTCCTACCAAAAAAATATTCAGCTAATTTATTTTTCCAGACATTTCCCACTCCACTACACACTTCAGCAGTGAAAATTGCATAACTCGACTTGAAACAGAAGATTTTCTAACAGTAGTCTAATCTAAAGTCTCAGCCTCATTCATCCTCATCTCAACGATAATCAGTTTGCTTTCACTCCATATCAGTGCAATGTAATTATTTTCTTATCATCCGGCACCAAATCGGCCGGCATAGGCAGTTGTGTTGACCCGGGTGTAGCCGTGACAGTGACGTCTTTAAGAAATTGAAACATTACGACTTCGTGGTTATTGAATTTAATCTTTTTATTTCAATAAATAAAGTTTAATCTCCTAGTTAATTTGCAATATTGAGTGCCATGACCATGACCAATGTAGTGTAAATGTAACCTTATGCGATTCGAGCGTTGCCGTTGGTTGCGAGCTACCGTAGCATATTGCTTGCCGTGCCAATTCTTCTCAGTGCATAATACTTACCTACGTTGTTTTGTTTGTTATGTAAAGTTTCAAAGAAATTTTCTTTTAAGTAGTAGTAGGTATTTTCCATTTAACTTTATCTAGTTTGAACTTGTTTGTGAATTTTAGCCTCATAAGTACATAATTCATTTTTTATACGTTCTGGAGGGTTTTTGAAAAACAACACATTTGTCATTCTAAAACGTTTTGTTTTTGTTAGTTTTACTTGTTAACAAACATAAAATTTAAATTAACTCAGAATCTTTTCTCTGTTCTAATTTAGATTACCTTACCTGCGATACGAATCTAGAAAAATATACCATATCACTGGCTAGAATAATACTATTCTTAGTTTTTTAAAGTTGAGATATTACATATTGCGTTTCCCAGGTCATTCGTTTTATTAGGTATATTGTGTTTAACATTTATTGTTTTCGCGACACGTGCAAAGTGCGGAAACCTTATTTCGTCGCAAGCGTGCGGCTCCATTATTTATAAATCATTTCTTGTTTATCGCCGGCGGCGGGCGGCTTGTGCCAACTCAGACCATCCTATGGCGCTGTTCTGTGTCGCCGCCATTCGTAGTATTCTATTATTTTTAGGGTTCCGTACCAAAAGAACGGGATTATAATAGGACCATTTTGTCTATTTATCATGACAAGACGTTATATATTTTGCCTTTTTTTTTAAAAACGCAGTAAGGTATTTGAAAATATGAAAATTTTCAAATACCTTACTGCTAATTATGTCGGCTATTTATGTCGTTTATTTGGACTATTATTAAATCAATGGACAAAGGTCAATGCCCAGTGGTGGGCGTCAGCTGATATGATAGTGAATAAATCATACCTGTAAAATATTTTACGTTGACATGCAAGTTTTCACAGCAAAGGAAGGTAAATGAAAAAAAACCATTCGAGTCATTATGCAATTAATTATATCACACAAAAAAGTACATAACCCTTTATGACGCGAATCTAGACTATCAGCTCACCGGTTTTGCGGTTCGCCTTTTGGATTGGAAATGTATAGCTTACTGACGCGTGCAGTTTACCTACCTATAGTGGTGTCATTTGATTGTCCTTTTGAAGAAAAAGTAATAAGTAAATATATTTCCTATATTCCCTATGTAAGTATTCTCGCAATCTTACAACCCAGCGATATTTAAAGCTCGAGTGATAGGCTTCTTCTGGAAAGCTCGCTCCATCTTCGGCCTCTTCTTAGCCTCATGGTTCTCGAATGTAAGCCCATTAAAGTAAGAAACTTCAATTAGTACATTCTTAAATTGCTGATTATGGTTTTTTGATATCTTTAACAGTTTGCAATATAGAAAGAGTAGTCGTATTCTATAATACTATTAATGTCTCAAAAGTATCAAGATCAAGTACGTACACGATCTTACACGGTAAGCAATATTCTATAGTTACACTAATGGCTACAGTGTGAGCTATAATTAATAAAATATATTTACAGAGAAATATTTAATGTTCAAATGTATATTGAGGTCAATCAATGCAACGAATGATTACACATTAACGATTGTTTTACTTTCGCTGTTTCTAATATCACTCCATCACGTATTGTTTGGATGATTGTAAACTGTCAGTGCTGCAATTATTCATTTTGCCAGTCATCACGATCACATCTCGGTTGTATTTGTTATTTTTTATTAATCGCCGATGTGATACGATTGTTCAATCGTTGGCAGCGGCTAATATATCGTTGAACACACGCCGAATTATAGCGTACATGGTGCCAAGCCAATGCCAATAGATGGGCGATTGACGGCTAGCCCGTCGGCCATTTATCCATACGAGAAATAGCGTAGGCGTTTTGATGGACAGCTAAGCGATCGGTGAGTGAAATTCATTCAAAATGAGGCGAAAGTGCCTCCGAGCGGCGACTTCCTGTGGCCAAAAATCACGGTGAGCGTGACTAAGTTTGCCTCCGAAAATTGCCGCGTGGCGTGCTGCAAATTGCATCTCACGAGTTAGGATCGTCGATAAACAGCGCCCGGGGCGCGCACCTGCGGCGCCGCGGCTCATTCATGAGTTTGACCAAATGAAGCGGCGAGAGGTCGAGAACAATCCGCGTCGGATAATAACAGTTGGCTTTTCTGAGAAACGTACGGAGGCTTCGGAGGGAGTGGTGCCGTCTCCTTCACGCGGCGGGCGGGCGAGCGAGACCGCGTGGGCGGGGCGAGCCGGCGCGGAGGCGGCTGGCCTCGCGCGCTGCACTCGCGTCGCTGCAACTTCCCGGCTCTTCATTATTGCTCGTCAAAGGACTCGGGTTCACTGTCAGATAAACGTCAGCCACCGCAAAAGCTCCATTACTGAACGATTCCAATCCCGTATCGATTATTATTGAATCATTTGGTCATTTGGTTAGATTATATACATACAATATTCCAGTTAAGATAACCTAGTAGTAACAGAAAATAGTAAAAGATTTTCCGCAATATTGATGAAGATTGCTTCCTATTTTTGATTATAATATTGGCGTTATCATGCATTCGACAAGCCACCTTTTATTCCCTTCAACATCGGTAAAGTGAGGATAGAAATAAACCACATTCAATAGAATTGGCGCGGTTCAACTCCATATGGCACGAAGTATAGGTTTTATTACGGCAGCCGACGGTGAGGCGACGTTTATAAATCATACTTTTATGGTTATTCTTAGCGATAAAATGAGAGTTTCAAGCGAGGAAGCGTGCGCGCTGAAGGCTAGAGCGCGCGTACGAGCACCTTCTTCGGCGCGATACGCCTCGAGCGAGGCAGAATTTTAAACAATAATAGGTAACATTAATACAATCGAAGAAACAACACCAGAAAGCAATCGAGACAATGGAGAAATTCACAATGATCTGCAAAATTGTGGTCAAATTGTAGGTAGATATATGAAAATTGTAGAGTCAGTAAGCGTAGCGTCTGAGATACGTTGCTCAATTGAAATATAGGTAACATATAAGCTACTATGTGTTATTTTCTATTTCTTTATAGTGTTATTAAAAATAGGAAAAGACAAACAACATTTTTCATGATCATTTGCTTTTAACTTGCTAAAATAGTGTCTGAAATGCAATTTGAATGCAATTTTCCATTGTCACAATGTCGCAGAAATTCGCAACACAAAATTATTCGTATGTATGTTTCACAGTGGAAATGAAACAAGAAAATTAAAATTGAATGTTGAAGTATGAAAAACAATAATTTATACCGTTATAAGCAACCACGAGTGTCTAGTTAGTAATGTATTCAAATTAGAAGCTATTTATATTCTTCGTAAGAGGTACAAATCACATCTGATTTACTGACTCACGAAGTTGGCGCCAAGATTCAATAGTTATTTTTCCCAAAACCGTCAAGTTTTTTGCCTACTAGGAGATTAATGATCTTACTTTATTTGATAACTGACAAACTGTTTTAATATTCTGTTACGATACGATGCTTTCCTATGCTGTGTAAAAGAATGAATGTATATTGTAGAGAAATTAATAAAAAAAACAAAGAAATATAATATTATCTAATAAAAAGAAACATTATAAAAAAACAAAAATTTCACGGTAAAAAGAATTTAAGACAATTAGTTAAGGGGCCGTACAACACCAAATACACATTTTTGAACAATGATCTCACACAGTACTTGTTACTTGATTTATCGGTCCCAAAAAAATAACGTAGAAAGAATATAGTACTCAGTTTTGGGATTGACAGAAATATGATAGCTAAAACTTTTCTCGATAGAAAAATCTATTTTGCAGTTTTTCACTGATGTGCCAACCAATAATCTATATTTATAAAATCGTAAACTGAATGACTGACTGACTGACTGACTGACTGATCTATCAACGCACAGCCCAAACCGCTGGGTCTAGAGACTCCAAATTTGGCACACAGATTCCTTATGAGGTCTAGGGGTGCACTAAGAAAGGGTTTTTCAAAATTCACCCCCTAAGGGGGTAAAAAAGGGGATCAAAGTTTGTATGAAAGCCCCTCAGTTTTGAAGCTAGGATCTTCAAATTTTGTGTTTAGACTGACCATTGAAAATAAATAAATACGGGTCTCAGCGTTTTTCAAACGGGATGAAGTTATGTATTGAAGAAAATCCTTTATTTTCGAAGTAAAAATCGCTAAATTTATAATTTAGGCTTATGGATAGACATCTAACGCAACGTATATTGTTATTGTTAGTAATTTGAACCCCTATTGGGATAAAATGGGGGTGAAAAGGGGTAAAAAACCCTGAAAATAGATATGGATGTCGTTATTGGGGTTTTCGGGGATGACGATTGCAAAAATGACATTTATTTTGAAGTCCAACACGGTGGACATGATTTGACCCCTAAAGGGGTTAAAATGGGGTTCAAATTTTGTATGAAAAAATAATATAAAATAGACATTACAACTTTAAAGTTCGTTGGAGCACATCTAAAAATAAATAGGCAAACATATATTTTGTAATTTTGAAAATCAACTTTTCTCAAAAAAAAAAAACAAAAATCTTAAGGTGTAAATGGGGTAAAAGTAAACATGAAAATCGATGTGGATATCGTTCTTGAGGTTTCATGGGATGGTGGTTGCGAAAATGACATTTATTTTGAAGTCCAACACGGTGGCCATGATTGGACCTGGACATGCACATCCAGGGGACATGCACATCCAGGGGACGGGAACGGGAACGGGAACGGGAACGGGAACGGGAACGGGAACGGGCACGGGCACGGGAACGGGCACGGGAACGGGAACGGGAACGGGAACGGGAACGGGAACGGGAACGGGAACGGGAACGGGAACGGGAACGGGAACGGGAACGGGAACGGGAACGGGAACGGGAACGGGAACGGGAACGGGAACGGGAACGGGACCGGGACCGGGAACGGGAACGGGAACGGGAACGGGAACGGGAACGGGAACGGGAACGGGAACGGGAACGGGAACGGGAACGGGAACGGGAACGGGAACGGGAACGGGAACGGGAACGGGAACGGGAACGGGAACGGGAACGGGAACGGGAACGGGAACGGGAACGGGAACGGGAACGGGAACGGGAACGGGAACGGGAACGGGAACGGGAACGGGAACGGGAACGGGAACGGGAACGGGAACGGGAACGGGAACGGGAACGGGAACGGGAACGGGAACGGGAACGGGAACGGGAACGGGAACGGGAACGGGAACGGGAACGGGAACGGGAACGGGAACGGGAACGGGAACGGGAACGGGAACGGGAACTTGAACGCGAACGGGAACGGGAAAGGGAACTGGAACGGGAAGCCGTAATGCGTAAAAATGGCTGGTCAGGTCCTGGTTAAAGGTTCCCTGAGGATTTTCTCTAATATCCACGCAGACGAAGTCGCGGGCAGAAGCTAGTAAACCTATAATCTTGAAACTATTATAAAAATAAATCTTAAATATCTGACTACTTTTGTCTAGTTTTTCAAAATAAGAAATATATTAATACGATTTTGAATTTCGATAAGTATTTTTTACTATGAAAATTGCTTCCAGCATTGTACGGCCCCTTAAAGATCAAAGGTTATTTCAAGTTATAAAGGAGCTTGTAGATTAGCTGGAAGTTGGTAAGGTTCTAGCGGTTTATAATTGGCCTATCAATAGCAGTCGCAGAAACGGCGGATAACAATTAGGTGGATTGTAAACGTAGTGAATTGCCGCCATTTGTTTCGTTAGTGAAGGGAGAATTTTCTTCCGATTGGTTAGAGTTAATTGTCAGCCTAATTTTCTTACCTACTACGAATCGCTAGCTTTAACTATAATAGCCCAAATGTAATGTGGATCATACATTTTGTTTTTAATTAAATGTCATATTTTAATAATGTATTTATTTTTGCCTTATTAATTGGTTTAAGCTTTACTTTTTGTAAAAAAAATCTTGGAAAATTTATTTTACTAGTTGCCCACCCCGGCTTGGCACGGGTGGCGCCATCTATCAGTTATATTGCGATTTAAAATGATGGAAAAGATATTTTTTTAACTTCTTTCCGTATTTTTTTTTTGGAAATTATCTTTATAGAATACTTTTCTTGATAATAACAAACACAACAAAAAAATAATCATCTAATTTGGTGCAGTCGTTCTGAATGTTATGCGTTACCAAAGTTGCTATACATTTCGGGGATTAATTTTTATTTATGTAGAATAGTAGCAAATATAAAATAAATTGAGTTTCATGCGAGATCGATACACTAAAAGTAATTAAATTACTAATTTACCAAAAAGAAAAAAAAAACATATCATCAGTTTCATGCAGCCGCGTATAAATGTTTACGATATAATGAACTGTGGTTTCATTTTCTTTTTGTTGTTGTAAACGAAATGGATATGTTTGTAAACACAAATACAATAACTTTTTAATCCAGAGTAACTACTGTAAGTACTATAATGTTTCGACTTACAATCGTACAGCTGTTAGTTTTTATATAGTTCGCGGTCTTTTTGTACAAAAAAATAATAAAGACCCCATAGCGAGGAACAGTGAGAAACATCGTTATCATCAAAATTAATTTTATGATAGCGATTATTACTTGATGATAGCGATTTTTTTGCAGTAGTATTCGACAAAGCATCTTATCCAATAACAGTACAAATCTTTCTTTGAGCACTGGCAGCATTCATTTTTTTTAAGGGTCTGAATCTGTACCCTTATCGAAAAAAATGCAAAAAACATCTAATAAAAGTTATTAAAAATATAAAATATGTTTCAATGTTACCGTTGCATTTTTTTACTGGTAATAACCAAAAAGTCATCTGTCAAACAATATATTAAATTCCCGCCTAATAGTTTAGTATTGCCAGAAATTATAACATGCAAAATTCTTGCTTCAAAAAGGCCGCGAACTTTTCTGACTAGGTACTTTTTTATATCTAAGTTAAGATACAAAATAGTTATATGATTGTCATTTAATAAATGACCTTTGGTTATCTGTGTTCCTAACATTGATTACTTATATCTACTGTTCTCTACGATTTGAAGTGGCATTTAATTTTGTAAAACTTTACATCGTCACTTTATTCATCTTTTTCTCCCAGAAAATACTTTCATCTCATTAGATATTTTGTTACTTGTACAAATTTTTGTGGTATACAGTAATAATGACGTAACTGGCGCCTGATAACAGGATGATTTCACGAAAACGATAAGCTGATAAGAACCGGGTAAGAAAAACAATAATAATGAGATAAGCGGTATGTATGAAAATAAGTATACTGTTATAAAATCTTGAATATTCTTGACTGAAATCATATTCCAAAATGACAGTTATTCGTTTAACGTAAGAATGACGTTAAAACTGATTATTCGGATCACGTTCCATTTTTAAATTTTCAATACAAATGATGCCGTAATGCCGTAATGAGGGCGAACTTTGAAAATTCCTATTAAATTATAGAAATACATATACAAAACACGCAATAATACCTCATTATTAAAAAAATATATATTATTAGAATCTTTAAATACCAGTAAAAACATGTCAAAGTTTACCGACTTGAGCATTTTTAATATTTTATTTTCTCTGTGATTAAAAGTTTTTTTTTTATTTTCTCTCTATAGTGCATTCTTTGACAATACAAACAATAAGTGAAAAAAATAATATGAGTCGTATTCTTATTTGATACAGCTGAAACTTTTCTGAAAAATACCTCTGACAAGCAAATTCCACTTGCTTGAACAGATTGTCTTGGTTTTAAAATACCTGATAATTTATCATGTTTTTCTCTTTATACGGCACTTTTAAGAATTTTGCTTCCTAAAACGAAAGATTACATCAACACAACAGTAATGCTTTCATTCTTTAGATAACTCCTTTAGAAAAACGCTAATTTCTTTGAAATGCGGATATTTATACAGCCTTAGTAACAATTTATCGTATTCATTCTATAACTCAACTTTTAAGAAATTCAACCGATATCAAATTTGTTTTTACTTAATATTATTGTTTTTGAAACCCTCATACATTACGATACAAGACAAAGTATTGTTGTGTGTATGGATTTATAGGTTTATACGATCTACGAACATACGGCTACTGTGGATCTAATGCCTAACTTTCCAACGTTCAACGAGACGTGTCACGATTCAAGATTCAAGAGACCACCAGCCACCACCATCTATTCTGTCAATGGTATAATCGGGTGAATCTACGCTGTTTCTTACTTCCTGCGTCAATGTCCTCACTCGAAAATGTTTAAAAATCGAATGCATCACAAGGAATAAATTAAAAATATGCCATCATTTACATTAGAGTACAATAATAAATTGTATTAATTTGCATATTTTTGATTTATTCCTTGTGATGCATTGGATTTAAAAAAAAATCGAGTGAGGACAATGACGTAGGAAATAAGAAACAGCGTAGATTTACCCAATCACATAATGGGTGCATTCTGCCAGACAAATCATTGAGTCATCGATCGCCATAGAGTAAATTTTAACCATGGAAAGTAATTTGTATAAAATGTTCAATATTTTCCTTTCCATGGTTAAAATGTACTCTAATACCAATGCTTTTGATTGTCCGCCATTGATATTCAAAATTAAGAAATAAATAAATTAAAGAGTTTAACTTTTGACCAGTACTTACTAAAAGTAGTAGTATTAATCGTATATGATGATGAATTCATTGTATTTTTATGTAGGTATTTTAAAACGCTCATGTTTATATTATCAAATTGCAATTAATTCAAGAGACGTGTAGCAGGAAATCCATATCTTTTTATCAGTAGCTAAAAGCTATCTATAATAATGTGATCGACAGATGAATTGATAATTGTGATTTTATCATGAATTTATCACTATTTCAATAAATGGTATATATTCTAAACGTAGTTATATACTAAAATGCAAATTATTGCAGTTAAGCAGTATTTTTTTTAATTAAAAAAGGTAAGTTTTTGTGTTGGTTAATTGATTAATAAACCAGCCAAAAGTGATAACTTAAGCTTTTTTAAGCCTTAAAGGAATTGGAAGCATTTCAGGCTTTTAAATAATGGCCGATCGTGCGTAGGGTTGCCAACCGTACTATAATATATAGTATTGTACTATATTTCGGGTCTGCGTACTATATACTGTTGAAGAAATATATAGTACGCAAAAATACTATATATTTTTAACATCGAACGCAATTTTTTTTTAATTTGTGATCGTGCATTTTGACTGATTCGATAGCGTGTAGTGTATGATTGCATATCGTATCTGAATTCTGAAAGTATCTGTCTTATTGCATCAATGTCAAATTCAAAAGCTTCAAACGATAGTTTGGTCATTGGTTGGTCTGCTCTATTTTTGTTTTGAGATTTTGTTGGTAATCCTCTGCAAAATATAACATTATTCTTTCTTTGAGAAATATAACTCTAGTCTTAGATAAATTAGTTATGGAAAGTGGTAGCGATAACGAAAGTGCGTCAAGTTCAATTCAAGTGCGATTAAAAAGCGCAAGATACAAAAAAGACTCCAAAAATATCTAAAACTTGTTGAAAAATGCAAAAACTGAAAAAATATCTTGAGAGACTTATGCTCTCTTCATCGGATTGCCAATGGGGCTGGTGTTGATAGCTGCGGTTTGGTCAAATTATTAAAATTCAAAGTACCGACTCGATCTGTGCGTTAGCCACAATTATTCTGTGTTCCCCTCTACACTAACAATGTTTCCAGAAATAATCCTTTGGATAGAATGTGTTCATATTATAATAACATCTGTTTAAATTATGACATATTTAACTGTAGTATCCTTTCTTTGAAGAAGTTACTGTTGACAGCTTTACAGTCTAATGACTCATCAGTCTCATCACAGTCATCAATTTAAAAAAGGACTTAATACCTTTATTTGATTTTTGTATAAAATATTTTCTTGTTTTTTGTTTTTGTATATATTCTCACTTCTATAAACGTTGTGCACAATTGTAATTGGCCATAGGCATGCATTAGTTTTAAATATTTTTTCCTTATTGTAAGTAATTTTGTCTGATGTCTGTTATTGTGCAGTTCTAAATAAATAAAATATAGTTTTTGTAAAAATAAATAAGTAAAAAATAATATTTGCTTATTAAATACTATATATTTTTTAAGTGTACTATATTTTTTATAGCTTAATTTGAAAAATACTATATTTAGCCACAGACATGTTGGCAACCCTAATCGTGCGCACGTAAAGTGTGACGCTTTGGTGGCATCTATCTGTCAATGTCAACATCAAGGTTTATTCAGATTTCGCAAATCTGACTTTATGCTGAATCGGTAACCTGTTTTGGCACAGCCGCCGTGAGACACCTATCCTTATATATTTAACTTTCTTTTATTCTGCTGTGTTTTGAAGTTTTGTTTGTTATAGGTTATAATATAATACACTAGTTTAGTATGATATTTATAATTTATTTCTTTCTTTCTTCTTTGAAATATGATTATTTAAATTCTTACCAAGGTTTGCGTAGTATCCAGCCGGGTGCATCATGAGTGTAACGTTCACCGATGTAAATTTTCCATTTGTCACTTACCTACAACGAACAGAAAAAAGGATAAACAAAAATTCACAAGTTATTTCACAAGTTTCACTGTTACTGAAGATATTAATTATATATTCAAGTTTATTTATACAACGAACAAAATATAAGTTTGTTTTGCTTATTCGGTATTATTTAGCTGTCACAGCTAAAGTACGAAATACGTTAATGTGCGAATTAACTAAGTAAGTAATCTGTAAATTACCGGGTACGACCCGTTAAAGTGCAATTTTTTTCTTAAAGTAAGCAGATTTCCGCACTTTACATATTAAAGGATGCTACATCGTTAAAGTGCGGAAAACAGTGAGTGAAATAGCCAAGGCTTCTGGAAATTTAAGTTAAAGAACTCTATTGAAAGTAAATTTTACAAAAACGTCTCGTTTCTGCTGTTCCGCTCGCGCGTTTTTGGTTGCAGTTCTAACCTAACCTAACCTAAGGAAGTGTTGACTTTTTATCTGATAGTTAGCTAGTTGATTAACTAGTTAATCTGCACTCTAACTGGTTTACGCACTTTAACGGTAACAAAACTATTTATTAATACAAGTCCGCTGAACCGCAGAATGTAATAACAAACATCAGTGCGCTCAATTTGTGTAATTGACGCCATAATATCTCGGGCTAATTGTAAAATGTATTATAGGTATAATACCATTTATTAATGAAAAATAATTATAATTAATATTACTATTATTATTTATCTGCCTTAGTAGTTAAATTAGGAAGCCGTTAATAGGTAGGTGATAGGTTAAGTTTGTTGTTACAATATAGTCATGTAATTGCATACCATCCAACATAAGATAGAAAAATATAAGTAAATAATGGAAAAAATGGAGTTGGATCATACGTAAGTCTACCTATGATTAAAAAGCAACTTTATTATTGACACCAATTAAATTAAGCATCGGTTAATATATCGAATTACAATTTTATCATAATTTTTCCAGGTTAATTTAAATTACCTATCTTGTTTGAGACAAAATTGATTTTAACTGTCATTATTCAAATGATTAATTAGTTAGTTACTAATGTTAACAGAAACTTTGTGTAGGTATTGTTACATCGATTGATCGACGCAATTAGACGTCTGCAGTTGTACTTTTTATGTCTATAATCTCGTATCGCTGTTTGCCGGTTTGTTTGCAATTAATTTTAAAGTGGCACGTCAACCATATTCAGCGAAATGGTACATTTGTGATTTGACTCGCATGATCTGCGTTACTCGACATTATTTGCGATTGCGATGAATGCAAGCACAGGGTTGACACAATCGAGATCGAGTTATATACGCTATCTGATAATAAGTAATGAAACTGAACGAAAAAATACATATTATAGTACTGTAGCCCGCGGACATCTAAATCACCAAAAAGGTTACCGTTTGTCTTTGTGATATTGTTTTAGATTTTGCAATATTGTATACTAAAACCGAAGTCTTAAAGATCGTAACCCGCCGTAACCATAGACAGTGATAAATCTAAAATCTCCATCGAAAGTAAACAACTAACATCAAATCACAAATGTACCATTTCGCTGAATATGGTTGACGTGCCACTTTAAAATTAATTGCAAACAAACCGGCAAACAGCGATACGAGATTATAGACATAAAACATAGTTTATACATAGTTTATAGACATAACAATATCACATAGACAAACGGTAACCTTTTTGGTAATTTAGATGTCCGCGGGCTACAGTACTAATAGTTAAATGAAACAGATTTTGGACACTTTAATAGTCAAAGTCTTATTTTGTTATGGTGTATTTTCTGTATAATGCATGGATGATATAACAAAAGTAAATTTAGATTATTTGTGCGATCCGTTATACATAATCTTATGACCGCAGCTAATTTTTGTTGATGAAATAATATTTTTTTTGGGAAAATGTATTGTTATGGTGATAAAAAAGTAGTTGTGTTCAGTTCAATTAATATTTCGGTTTAGACACTGAGCAACTATTCATAGACCAGCAAATACTGAATCGTGTGCAGGTGGCAGCCCTGCATGAGCATATTCGGAGGGGCATCGGCAGGTTTGCATATTCGGGGCGAGGCACGCGGAGGCGAGCACACGTGGCTGCCACGGCTGCCTGCCTCGGAATCTGACCAAATGCCCAGCGCAGCCGATCGCCGAATAGCCTCCGCTTATTTACGACCACGGAAACAATGTCTGCAGGTGAGAGGTCGGATTTGCATATCTCTGCCTTTTGTTATGTACAAAGATTTATAGACAAATCTTCGACAAAGAAATTTTCAGGATAGGTACTTTCAACACCAAGTTAGAGACACATACTCACAGGTAAAACACACGGGTTTCTCAGTTCGCTTGAAATTCGCAGAGATCACGAGTCCGTTTATTTACAAACTGGAAAGGTTAAACCGCTAAGGAGCATTCAACAAAGCCTGTGTCAACACAAAACAATTTACCCCGCCTAAGTATAGATAATCCTCATAAATAGCAATTTGCGTCGTGACAAACGATCTCCGTGTGACGCTCGGTTTGGAAATCGCATAATGCCGCTATTGTTAATTATACAAGTCACCGCGTCGCTAAACATACGATTTGTTGTCAGCAAACTAGAACAGCGATACGTCTAGCAAGATTTGTGCGGCAGCCGTGTCACAGCTATGAATGCTCCAAAACATTAAAAAGATAGGTAAGACAGATTATTGTCTGGCAAACCGATGGCAAAGCTCTCGAAACTTAGTCTAGCCGTCTCGCAATTGACATTTATCATTTTAATTTACCAAAATAGACATCGAATGCTTAATGAGCGGGCAGGGCCGTTCGGTTAAATATTTATTTGGTATGTCAGTTAAGCTGGTTTACGATTTAAAAAATCGACATCTTGGCTCTCAACGCAGCGAGCGTCAGTGTTCCGCGATCGAACGGACAGATAACAGAAATCGGGCCTCGGATCTGACGGCCACGCGTTTCGGACCAGAAACTATCGACACCGACCTTTACTGACTAACTTAACTTTATGCTTTTAACGGAAATATAAACCGATATGAATCTGTAGAAGCGATTAAGAAACAATGGGATATTAATAAAAATTGTAGTAGAGCGAGGCGAGGAAACGTTCCGTGAGTGAGTAGAGTGCGGTGCGCCAATAAAATGTTTAGGTGTTGCTGCGTAAAAAAGTAGAGTGGGTACAGGTGTCAGTGGTGTGGAGTGTGCAGAGCGGTATATTTCCCGGCAAGCAGCGGCAGTGGCCGGGGAAATAAAACAATAGAACAATGAAATACGCAGCCTGAAGCGCGCCCGCTAATGAACCACACCGACCTTTCCGACTATTAGAAAATGCGTTAGACTTTTACGAGTTCCGAACCCGAAATGGGTTCGGAACAATTACCCCATTATTTCCGAACCGAATTTCAGCAGTAAAAATCGAATTATTTTAATAAGGCACGCGCATAACTGGTTTTATTGTTCTCCCATGAATATTAATAATTCATTTTATATTGCCTACTCATAATTTTATTTTGATTTCATTCGATTAGTTTAATATGGCTCACGACGACATAAAAATACCAATTTAGAGAGTTGATTTGAATATCGATTATCACTTTATTTAACTGTCTAATAAAATAAATCAAAAGTAAACTAAAACTTACTCTCATTCGCCTTTAAAACTGTTAATGTTAGTTAGATGCTTTTAGGTCCGTTTTACATTTGAGACATGGCTTATTGGAACTGGTTTAACGTTTAACTTAGTTTCTACTTCGTAATGGTGGTTAAGATCAGATGGTAAATAATAATTGTAAGTGAATAATTGTCGATCCGTATTCGAGTCACGAGTCAGAAGTGCGTTGCTAGATGAAAAAGCACGGCTGCCGAGGTCCAGCGGGCGGAATGCGCGGAATGGGATGAGCATCCGGCGGCCGCGATTGTTACCAGTTATCACTGAATGTTTTCCACGGGGCCATTTTGTGCCGCCACAAAAAACCACATAAAGGGCGGGCGCGGTTCGTTTGAGACGCCGCCCCTGTGGGAAAATCGTCGCCAGAAAACTGCGGCGCAAATAAATTATAAACTCTCTCACGTGGAACGCGCGCTTTATGAAACGAATGAACCGCGCTTTGTCCGAGCGCGAATGTTGTAGCTTTTTTACTTTTTGACCGCCGATAGGAGAGGCTTGTCACCAGATTTCGTTCCGAGATTTTAGCTAAAAAAAGTTTTCAATGAATGTAAAGATACTTAATAATTTTGCTTGTTTATTTCAATGTTTTGTTCATAATTATATCTAAATTAAAAAAAAAACAACAACTCATTGCGTGGAATGCGCAGTACATAATACAGACACAATAATGTATCTACATACTTGGCATTTTTCTCAATCAATGTGCTAAGAAGATTTGAGTTTTGGGTAAGTTAATCTGGCACCATCTAGTAAAACAAGAACTTTTAACAGTGATAATACTCGTATCAATTATAGAGCTACTCTACATCGTATACAAAAACAATACTTGTGACGACCATCAAAAGCAAAGTTACACGATCACCAGTTTGGTTCCGAGAAACAATTATTGTTTTATTTGATTGCCGGGGAACATGCAACGGAATTTCATTTTATTGTTATACGTATAGTCTCAACTTTAGACTATACGTAGTATTCTGTGTAGACAATTAATTTAATTGACCCTTTAGACTCTAAAGGGTCAATTAAATTATAATTGATAGTCTTTATTTCTTATCATCTTAAAAATAAGCACGTGTATTTCTTTGAAAACTTGCATTTACAATAAGTATTCAAAATTATTTAAATAGCTTTTCATATTTTGATAACTAAATGTCAAGCTGTTTTTAGAGAATGATTAATTTTTATATGTATAAATAAGTACGAGTACCTATAGTAAATACCATCAAGAATAACAGCGTGCTGTGGAGTTCTCTGATCAACACACACAGCAACATCGCAAAGGACAGAATGGTGAGACCAAGGACCCTAACCTAACCATTTTGTACTTTCTTTTATTTTCTTTTTTGTTAGATATGTGCTATTTGCATGTGGTGTTCTTTTTTTTAAAGACTAATTAAAATATTACCCTTTCTTTCTTTTAACCATTTTCCTCAACAGACAATTGTTTCTTATAAAGATGGAAGTGTAAGAGCACAATCGGCCATTATAAATGTCGCGTGCTCCAGAAGAATCATTAGCGAAACCGCACCGTCCGTGTCCCGGAATAGATTGACAGCGGGACGATTGCGCCGCGTGATGGATGGCGGTTATTACAGCCGGCTTCATATCGCAGAGAGAATTAGACGATGGAAAAACTCGATTCAGGCAACAGGTTCTGAGCTTCGAGTGACGGTTCAATCGACGAGTAAGCATTTTCAAGTGTTCATGACATTTTTAACTTTTCAAGAAGGGAGACGTCATATGTTTAACAGTTTCCAGTCCAAAATTGAATCTTCATCAAACGTTTCGAATCACGACGGTTCAATCCACGCTCAATCGGCGAGTGAAAACATTTTTAACTTTCAAGAAGGAGGTTCTATGATTCATCATTTGTAGTTCTAAATTAGCTGATTTCTCTACAAAAAGGCGAGCGTAAACAACAATTTTTTACTTTATAAGAAGGAGGAGGTTGCTGTTTTTCCACTGTTATGTTTTTCCTTTAAGTCCCTGTAGAATAGATGGACCGAGTTTTTAAGATTATTTGCTAGAGAGGAAATGAAATTACAACAGATAATACCTATTAGTTGCAAAAATAATGATTGAACACAGATTAATTACAATCGCAATGACAGTGGCAACGTCAAGTACCTTTGTATATGGCCTTATATGTATTCGTCACTGTGGACGGGTCTTGGATTGAAACCACGCAGAAAATGCATCGGCGATAAGAAAAAATTCAGTCCGCCGAGCGCATATAAGTACTGCATAGCGAACGGTGGCATTCCTATGGAATACCGCGCATATCGAAACTTAAAGTAACCATTTACCGATTGCAGATATACGCCATGGTCGAACAAGTTATCTGGTCGGATCGCTTCTTGCCACATATAATGTTTAACCTAAATAAGTAAGGAATATTTCTTTTAATGCCGGATGGAGACGCGTGATTGTCTTCAATTAAACTTTGATTGGTCACTTATTATAACTAGCCCAATAGGGCTTGACAAACAGAAGGTTTTCCTCCACTAAAAAGGTTTTCTTTTGAAAGGAATACAGACATCTTCCATAAATTATACATCTATATACGCGAGATTTTCAGGAAAATCTCTTCTATTTTTGATTACTCTTACGAAGCACATCATTTCTTAAGCGATCCCTTGTTAGTTTCCGTTTATATCCTAATTCCCAACATTGTTTGTGGTTTACTGTGAACAGACTTTTAGTTGTCATTAGGAACAAACTTACGGTTAACGGTTAGTCCCGTCGTGGAAAAAAAGTGGTCGGGCTATAGCCTTCTAGCTACACGTCGCCTCTCTGTTCCACATCGAATATTCTCACAGGGAAGAGCAGGACATCGGCTGGTTTCATTATGCTGCTCCTAATGCGAGTTGCGTTTAATTTATCGCACGACAGCCGCTTCGCCGTAGGAGCAGGAGTTGTGACATCAATCTTTTGTAGGGCTGACGACTTCATTTTTTACATTTATTCGATTTCTTGTAAGTTTCGTTATACTCATTCGATTCAAATTGATCAGTAGTTATGAAGGTATTTTTAACCGACATCCAAAAAAGGAGGAGGATCTATGTTCGTCTGTATATTTGTTTTTTTTTGTGTATGTCCACCGATTACCCAAGGACGGCTGGACCGATTGAAATGACATTAGGTAAACTCCCAAGTTGGTCCCATTTTCTAAAATTTGGAAATCGGTTCAGTACTTTTTATGTAATCTTGAAAAAAGCACAAAAATAGTATGATTTTGTGTGAATTACCTCGATACTAATAGTCGTATTACTTCTTTGTTTATGAACTGAATAAGATAATTATTTTTTTGTAGGAAGAGGGATCTTTAACCGACTTAAAAAAGGAGGTTCTCAGTTTGACCCGTATGTATGTTTCTTCGCGATTATCTTACGTTTGGCTGAGCCGATTTTTCTACATATTATAATATACCTTACCTACAAGGTACCTACACTAAAAATAAAAAAATAAAAATAGTTTAAAAAAAACAAAAAAACCGACTTCAAAAAACCTACCTCTAAAAAGCAAGAAATAATAAAAATACTTATAATAAAAATACGTCTTTGAAGTCGGGTGGGGCTTTTAGAATAAAAAAAAGGAATCTGTACTCCAGCCCCACCCGACTTCAATAGACGTATTTTTATTATTAGGTACGAACATTATTTCTTGCTTTTTAGATGTAGGTTTTTTGATGTCGGTTTTTTTAATATTTGAAAACATATCCATTATTACTGTTAGTTTTCAGAAAATTAAAAATATTGCTAAAGATGAAATATATTTCAAAGTAACATTAATGTACAGACAGCCCTAATTGGTTTTGGGAACAAACAATCCTATTTATACATATGTTCAAAATGTAAAATAAAATGATTTCGTAAATCCAAACAACAATCAAATATAATAAAAACATACGTGTTACTAGTTTAATACAAGTAAATGTTCTATGCAAACTATGCAAACAAAATACCAGAAATTTCACGTCATGTATGGCCTGTAGATGATTTAGGGTTGCGTTAGGACACAGACATTATAACCAAAGTACTTTTTGTATGGTCTGTGCGTTAGGAGCTTTTTTTTGTTTTATTTCAGCAGAGTGTAATAAGTCCATTTACTAAGTTAAATGTGTCAGGTATTAATGGAATTACTCTATAAATAATATCCAGTTTTTTACCTAGCAGTAAAATATGGGCTAATTTATTTCATTAACGCTAACAGTGTTTATTTTCATTACCATAGATAATTAATACTATACTAGCTAAGTAATTCATCTTTGTTGATTATAAGAAACCGTGAAACTTTTCAGAACGTAAAGTGAAAAGTACAGATATAGTGAAAAAAATTAACAAGCCAATGTTTTTAATAGGAAAAGCATTGCTTGGAGTCGTTATTTCCTCCACAAACTTGTGCTTCCATCTGAATCGATTGACTTATCTGTAAAACTCTGTTCGGATGATGTATTTTTTTCTGAAGCAGCTTGTAAGTAAATAGAGAACTGTTTTCTTTATTGCACAGATACATAGTATAAAGTTGACAATATAGGTTAAATAGATCCTGAAACAGGTGATAGTGTTGCTAAAACTGAACAACATTCTCTAAGTACGATATATTTAAGTTTGTAAATATCGTTTCTTATGGCTGTTACAGCTGATAAGTTTCTTGCGCCCGTTCTTCTTGTCAGCTAAAAAAGTCTGGAACGGGTGGTAGGAAAATATAGACGATTCTAAAGTACTTAATAATTAAGTTTATTTGAATAAAGCTTATTTCACTTTCACTTAAGGAACATAGGTCGAAAAACGATTTTTTTTTCTCCTTTCCATAGTAGATCAGACAGACGCTGACCAATACATTTTGTATGGAAGTAAGTTTTTTTTTTCCTTTTTCGACCTATGTTCCATGGAGATGTTATATCGGGTTTCAGCAACATCACTATCACCTGTTTCAGGATCTGACAGGGTTTTTTGATACATGATGTAGTTATACGCTTCCGTGCAAAAACTACCTACTACGGCTATACTTAAAAGCAAACTATTTTTAGTACAGTTGCCAACAACGTGTAGGCTTTTTATATTCAGCATGATTAACTAAAATACTCGAACATTCGATTTCCGAGAACAGCGAGGAAACACCCAACTCACATAATGCATAGCAAATGAGCTCGCATCGTGAAAGATTACCTACGGCTAACTGAGTTTCAGAATGTAGCGAAAATTTTGTTTAAACACAAACGTGCAAACTGCAGTAACTTCTGACTATTTTGTTGTAGCAGACTACTCGTAGTTCGGAACACACGAAATAGTGCAGACAAGACAAAAGGTACTCGCAAGCCGTCGGACAATCAAAGCGAACACGGGCCCAATTGCGAAATAAAACGTACAAATAACAAGTTTAATTAAATCGACAGGAACGGTGGCCGGCGGGGCGGGCGGGCGGAAACAATTCCGCCAACGATAGTTTAACAAGTGAACTCAAAGAGCTTCATATCCGACTCCTACTGCACGTCGAAACAAGTATTACAGCAAATAAAACTGTTTTCTAACTTGGAATTGTCGATGATTCTTGTTGCTTTGAATTTTTTAGGCGAGTGCAAGTTGTTGAGGGTGAACAGTTTTCATTCAGAAGTTATTTCAGGGGTTACAGTTAATATTGACTTGATAAATAAGTATCTTAATTAATATAAAATACTTGTTAAGTAGGTAGTTTATTTTAGTTTCTTTTAGAAGTCGTCATAGTTGGAAACTTAATATTTGTTTTTTTTGAGTAGCTTCATAAAGTTTCAAAAAGTGATGAAAATAAGTCTTTTCAGTACTCAAAATTAATTTAACTTTCTCAAATAAGAAGTTATGCTTGACAATCTAATATTGCGTGGCACGCAAAGTATAATAATATAAACTAAAGCATTACATAAACCAAAGTGTGCTATTTACCAAATAGTTTTGTTATCTAGGTTTCAATAAGGAATTTTCTATAAGATGCCCTGCCCATAGAAATCTATGATAGAAACTCATCAATCATGTTTAATTTCAAGTTATTCTCCGAATCGTAAGCTCATCAAATGTTATATCAGTGAAATTAGGTTTGTTAAAGGCCTGAAGTTATAAAACCACAATGGACTGTAGAAAAATAACTATACTTTCAGAAGACTTTCAGTCACTTTCAGTTTTTACTCAAAATTAATGTTGTAAGTACATAGAAAAAGGCGCGTAAGCAAAATCAGTGTCTGGTGACAGCTATTGTCAAAGTCTTCTGTTTTCTTTTCTTTTTTAACTCGAACAAGGTTTTACTTTTTCTATCTTGTGTGTGACTACTATAATAAGTCACAGGTAAATAAGTAAAATAAATTATTATGAGTTCAAAAAAAAGAGAAAACTCGTTTTCTTCACGAGATAATGTTATAAAATAACTAATTCTACCCCAGAGAAATTACTGGAAACGGAAAATATAAATGATAATGATGTGGTTTGTGAGACTGTTACGAGATGAATAAAGATGTCGACAGTTTAGCGGGAAGGTAGGTTATAAAGATATAACTATAGTTAATTTAATGATACTTTTTGTTTAACTTACTTTCTTCATAGGGAACAACGAAAGTTCCATAAGTTAGGTACTTACTGTTATTTTTGTCACGGTGGTTGCTTATTTATAACTTAACTTTTTCTAAAGTCGAGAATAAAACTCTAACTAATAAGGTCTATACACTGTTGAAATATTTGGACATATTTCATTATAAATGTCCATGAAGATAATTTCTTGAAACCATAATAATAATTTGTCACCTCTTTTGAGAGCAAAATGGAAATAAATAAGCAAGGAAGGAGTGGGTCCTTTCGCTTCGATCCCCTAGCAAACTTAAGAAGGTCTGATGTGAAATAAGATGATTAGTCGATTTAAGCTTTATCGTTTCAGCATTACGGTTGGATTCAGTGGGAGGGTTTCACACGAGAATAATCCACAAATAGGAGTCCGAGAATAGAGCGAGGCTACTGGACACCGCCGCAATCATATCTCCACTCCAGACTGTGACGCGAACTTTTCGATGTGGACGCTTGCAGTGACGCAAATTCTCCTGATATAAAGAGACTTTCTGTCTCCACTGGAGAAAATACTACAACACTTAAATAAAATATACCTACAACCATCGAGGTAACTACAACACGAAAGTAGAATCGGGTTTGGATCGTAAATTATACCTGCAACAGCTGTGAATACGTTTTTTATAAATAACTTTTGACTTTTTGTCTCTATAGAATCGTATTAAAGTTTCACTTGAAAAAAAAACAGGGTTTAATAAAGGTTAAATGGAAATATGTAGCATTTTTAATTACCTAATACTGAAAATGCTATAATCTGCTTTATACCGTTGTTAATCACCCAAACATAATGTACTTCCGTAATAACAATTTTAATAACCTGCTTATACGGTTATATGGGTATCGTAAAGGGCCACAGCCACTGAATGAATTTGATTCGTGGTTGGGGAGGTTGTTGGGGGATTAAACCTTGGCAGGTCAATAAGAGCAGGTAGCGTAACCGCGCGGTCGCCGCCGTCATTCAATACCGGAGGATTTTCGACGGCTGATGTTGTGTGCTACGCTTAATGATATTGGGAACCAACGTTTATTAGAAAATTATGAGCGAAAATTATGTTGAACTTATGAAAACGTTTAACGATATCTTTGTCACAGTTTAGGTCGCATTGATTTTCTTACATACGTAGGTACTTAGATTTTACTTAAAAAAATGTTGCAAATGCTAATAGAAATTTAAAAAACTGCAAATTACCTATGTTTCTCATCTCTACTATACTACATACACACTGTTGAAAATGAAGAATTTTCAGTAAAAGTTTTAAGTTTTTTAAAGAGGGTTTTTTTGTGAAACGATTACGTTTAAAAATTGGCAAAGGCATTCAACTCTTTGTTCAGAGTTGCACGAACAAGCCGAGCACAAGTGAATGGGCAGGACTACGATTACAGCATCCGGAGTGAGCATCAACCACACCCCAATTAAGCACGCACATATGCAACTTCGGACAACATCACTTACCACTCTTGCACAAGTTTCACTTTGCAAGAGTTCCCCAGTAGCGAATTACCAGTGTGCAATTTCAAGAAAATTAGGGCAATTTTACAACGATCCTTCTTTCAATTACTAAATTAACGTGTTATTCCTCTTTCGCTCCCGAAATGAGGCAATGACTCGGCAAATAGAACATATGAGCACCGTTTAAAAATGGAAGAGAAGTAATAACCGTCGACGAGGAGAGCGTTCCAAATTCAATTTCCCTAAGACGGAATACGTGATAAATCGTTCCGAATCGGCCATTAGCCGTGACGTCGCGTGAGGGCCCTAGCGTCAGCAGTTTACACGTCTTATTGCTTGTCTTGCAGTTGCCGCCGACGCGACGTGCAATAAAAACATCAACCGTATTGACCAAAATAACTCTTGGCACCCGTTCGAGAGCCCGCCAGAAACTGTAAGTGAAGCGGTTCTCTTCACGGAACTTATAGGTGTTAAGTCGCAATAATACACTCGTTGGAGTTTATGTTTGTTTTAATGGACTTTGAGTAGGTAATAAAGCTGGATGGTAATGTAATTTTAATCAAATTGCCTGATGAAAATATTTGAGGCGTGTCTACATACTGTATGGATAGGGATATTATCACTTCTCAGTATTTATCGAGTTTAAAAGCATTGTGTGTCTATAGTCTATACTATACACAAAATCTAAACCAGATATAAAATCCGGCAGTATACACGACATTGTACAAAAAACCCTTTTCTGAAGTTATTTTTTTTTGTAAAAGTAAAAGGTAAAAATTTTATGTAAGTACTTACTTATATGCATCGGTTTCAGTTTTTTCAAAATTTTCATTAATTTAAACGGCCGGTCAACATTAAAAAATCTATTGTGTATCATTTTCCGGGCGTTGAAGCGCAATTTGATTTTTTTTTGTTTATGACGATTGATTTGAAAAACGAGGTAAACACATTTTTAAACCTTTTATCTGCAATTTTTTTTTATATTTTGTAAGATAAGACCAACCCCTAAGAATTCTACGAATATATTCTGTGCTACGGACTACGGCTACGGTTACTACGGTTTAGAAAATTTATAGTACCTATAATAATAATAATTATTCTAAAATCGATAACGCACAAATCTGATTTAAAAGAAGTACATACCTACATACATATTGATTAAGTTACTAAATTAACTGAGAAATTAATATCATTTTCTATAGTTAGATTTATTTTCGACCAAAAAGATCAAAAGAAGTTTCTTTTACCTGCATAATACACACATTAATTTACCATCGTTAAAGAAAACTTATTTTGTTTGGAGTAGGTAGCAATAAAAAATGAACGAGTTTTAATTAAGAATAATAGTGAGAAACTATTTTTAGTATGAATGTGTCTAATTACGAGTAAGTACACGTGCACGTTGCATGCGAAACTGTAAATCTCTTCCATAAATCAAGTAGTTAAGTACCTATCAAATTATTTAAACAATAATTTGTTAACACATGTTGAAAATAAAAATATTTTTAGTTTTATTTTAATTCTATGTTGTTAAATTTATGTAAAACGGCTATATTTCAGTATTAAAATAACCAATGTATTCAATTCAATGTATTCGTAAGAAACACAGTTGCCTAAAAAGGCGTAAAAAATTAAAACTATGTCAAGAATGCACAAAAGTATTTGAACTATTTGTTTGTTTGTTTTGAATAATTCGCAATAAATACTCACGCCTTGGATAATATTTCGAATAAAAACAGTCCATGTCACTTTTTAATTAAAACACTGCATGTATTTCAATTTCACTTATAATCTGTTTACCATTCACTCACGGATAACATGTAAAACGTTTGACATTTCACAAAATAAGCTGCCAAGTGACATCACAGCGCGAAGAGTACGTCAAATCGCATGTAGGCACAAACGCGACTGAAGTGTATCGCGGGCGTACGATACCATACCGCGTCTTTCGAAAATTGCGCCATCCCAGTAAGCACACTCAGGCGAAATTAACAACACAAAAGCACCTTGAGCACACTTCATTCCCGACAGCTTGTCTAAATGTGGCCTAATCTCAAAACTAGATAATGTTTACATCGCGAAATGCCGACACCCGAACGACCGGAAGTCGCAGAGAACCAAACACGACAACTATGTAAAATATTGCAGGATCGCGATCGCATTGTTGACATTCCCGAATAAAAATCACCGAAATCTCGTGTTAAATGTATGAAAATCACGTTTAAAGTATTTTTCACTTACCTAATATGGTGTTCGAAGATGAAGTGAACGGGCGAATTTTGATAAAATAGTAATTACGGAGTTAATTTAAAGAATATACTCTTATTGGTATGCGAAGAATGGCACAAAGAATCCCGACAACGCACGCGACGAATGCGCACCTCGTTTGCGCATATGCTGACACAACTTCACGGACGTTACTCCCCTTGCCCCGCGCTCACCCGGTTTTTCTTGAAAGTGTGTGTGTCTAGAGTGGTCAAACGTGAAATTTTGTATACAGATACACTCACACACACAAACTTTATACCTGCCCCTAGCTTCCAATCTCCGCCATGTTTGATGCAAGAAAGAGAGACAAGATTATCTATTTCGAGCTGGGGTACAGGCAGCGCCATCTATCGTATACATTTTAGCTACATTGTCACACTGTAGATGGTGCTAGTAGTTCTAATAACCTATTCAGTTTGTGACTCTTGAAGTAAAAGTTCTACTTTAACCTAAAGGTTGTGACTAAGGTTACGCCATTTTCACTCGGTGTATTGTGGATTCGCTGTTTATAACCTGAATAGAGGCTTAAGAAATCAAAACAACATAATATGCAAAAGTTTAGCTACGACGATCAAGTGTGCTTTCCAGAATAGTTTACATTCTTGGAATGACTTGAATGGAATATTATAAAAATGCCGTACCTTATGTTTTTTTTAGTATTTGGCTTTGGCATGATATCAACTTCAATTAACTCTAATAATCAACGTTACAAAATTTCATTCTGAGAAGTAAACATTTTATAAAAGACTTTCATGTTGTAGCTGTAACAGGGAAATGTGGGAATTGACATAAATATAAACACAAAATAAATATAGGTTTAAGTAATTTATTTATTAAGTAAAACCGTAGATCGTTAGATCTATGCATAAAATAATATTAACAATATTACGTTGATTTGAATTTAAATAATGAATTTTTAATGCTCATTAAGGTATCATAAAAATAATATAAAATCAGTCAGCTGCTCTGTCTCGAAACATCAAAATCAAATTATACTTACTTATACAAAAAGCGTATTTGAATTTCACACAATTTTGATAAAAAATTTGAGCGTATAGTACCTACGTTACACTCGCAATTTAACTTCATTCGTGACAAAATTAATAAAATTGATAGCAACAAAAATGACACATACTTGGTTTTAGGAATAAACAATGCCTGATTTTTATGGTTATGCTTCTAAAAATTACTGTTTATTTTTTCAGTTCCTTTTCTAA
This sequence comes from Agriphila straminella, assembly GCA_950108535.1. NCBI lineage: Eukaryota > Metazoa > Arthropoda > Insecta > Lepidoptera > Crambidae > Agriphila > Agriphila straminella. The sequence continues at coordinate 15,268,858 of OX467311.1, read as the reverse complement.
TATTTACCTTATTATTATATTCCGCATTTTGGTGCTTAAAGTAAGTATTTCAACATTGTTTACATTTTATTTGTAATTCTTTACATTATTTTAAAGTTTAATTTATAAGTACTACTTGGAAAACGTTATGGAGCTTAGGAAAATGCAGTAACATTACAATTGACATAAGTGCATTCATAGTCACCAAGTGTCCGTTAAATAATCAAAGAAGCAATTATGTTTTAAGTACAATTTGTATTACTAGTGGCTCTGTAGATCTCGCGTTTGTGACATTTTTGAACATTTTTCTAAATGGTTGAAATATGTTTTTCCCACATTTCCACCATTATGAAAAATTTCGAAAAACTGGATTGACAAAAAAAGAGCTTGCCTACAAAGTTTCACGAGAAACGGTTGAGAAATGCACTAGAGAAGAACAGGCGGACAGCCGGACATACGTAAGCATTTTAGCCCAAGCTGAAACGGAGACGCTTCGCTCGAATTACTTCGCTTCGCTTGAATAAAAAAATTAACTTAAAACATGGCAAAAATGGTAAATCTAAAGCAAAATTAAAATAGTCCTACCTGTTTGGGATTGAAGCTATTGTTATAAAGTCAACAGAAGTTAAGTCAAAGAGGTCAACAACAAATAAGTAAATATATAAAAATCACTTATTTGCACTTAATTAAGTAATATTTTCAGCAACACGAGAAATAGCTTTGTAAAAATACCCTAAAAGTTAAAAATAATACATGAATATAGTAATTAATTGTTCCGCTTAAAAAAAACTCTTTTCCAATTGTTTTCATAAATGTCACAATAATTATTCAGGTTATAACAATTTTGTAAAGTTACAACATTTATATAACGATAACAAAATAGGTACCTAACAATAAAAGTCAAAAAATGTTTCAACAAACGAAGAATAATACATTTCATAATGGATATTTTTAACTAACTTATTTAAAATACTAAATCTAAATACTCTACTGCTTTATGATTAAAGCTATTATAATAAAATAACAATGAACCAATAAGAGCTGCCATAGAAATAAATTCAGCTGCAATATAGTAATAGCTAAATTGGTGTTGATTAATATCCAATAAACTAATATTAAGTTTCATTAAGATATGTCCAATCAATACATTGTTATTAGAGCGTTGTCGTTCAAATGTTGGTCCTTCTGTAAACAAATGAACTTTTTCCGAAGGCAATTGTTATTTCAATAAGATTTTTATGACAAAAGCTCTGTGAAGCAAAACGTCAGCAAAACCTAAATATTCGTTTCAGAAAGTATGAAAACTTTTTGTATCTTCATTAATATTTTTAAGGCTCGCCAACAATACAATCGCCGTACTTGGGTAGCATAATGGTAGCATACTTCGATCCTTAGAGCATCGCGGCTTCCTTAGCCCATCTTGCTCTAAGCTTGATTGATAATAAAAGACCTTCGAAATTCTTTTACAATTCGAATAAATATACAATCAAACTGAGTTTTTTTTATTCAGTTAAAACAAAAATATTTCGTATCATTTTAAACAAATTACTTACCAAACATTTGGATAAACATCACTGAAAATAATTGTAGTGCTTTTTCAAATTCAAAATTACTAAATAATATTATAGGGTGGAGACCTGGGGGTCCGTAACACGAGTATTTCGATACTTTTCATAGATCTCCAGTCTCCACAAACAAGTAATGTAATTTGTCATACCTTGTTATTGTATTTAAAACTACTGTTATTGCTTGTTTGTGTGAAAATAAATAAACTTTATTTATTATTAAATATTTCGGTGATACTTCCATTCAAAAAGTTTACCACAATGAAGTCTTAACTCAAAAAAAAATATATATATTTATAAAAATATAAATGAGAATTGATGCTTTACAACTGGATTTCCACATGTAAGGAGCGAGTTTTCAAACAAATTGACTTATTTTCGTCAATTTCAAGCGAGTTCAACAAGCAATGCCTTCTTTATCTAAAATAATATCATACCTAATCTAAAAAGTTATAATAATAATAATCTAAAAAGTTAAGAAAAGATTAAAATAAGTATTTTTCGTCTGTTGTTTTTCTTTTCAAAACAAACATTGATGAACTAGGATTACTGACTGCACTCAGAGAAATCAATTAATTTTATTGTAGTGCTTGAAGTAGGTACACGTATTGAAATTAATTTCCGCACTGAATTTCAAATTTAGAATGTGATGAACCAGGCTACCACGTAAATGTGGAACCACCCGCATTATCTTTTTATATATTGTAATGATCATATTTCAAAGCATAAGTGAGTAAGGTTGGTTGTGGTTGTAAGGGCTAGCTTGAAAAAACACTTCATTCATATTCACTAATAGTTTCTTAAAGTTAGACTGTGAATGTCATGTATTTTGTCATTAAGTTCACTAATGAAAGTTAAAATCGCAGTTAGATAGGATACGTGGAAGCGCTTATGCCTGTTCGTATAACTGGAAGTAAAACCAGTTTTCGTCTATTCTCGGTGAAGGACTTTAATTATTTTTGTCGCTAAATTGGCCAGTAATAAGAAATGTTTTTCTTAGTTAGAGTGAAAGAAACAATTTACAACTTTAGATTTTCCAAAAAATAAAAATAAAAAAAAAATAGCCTACATTTTTTTAACTAATTTTTCATCTTAATAATGGGACTATTATAAAGGTAAACATTTTCAAATGTCTTTTTCATTTTCCCACCTGAAATAAATTATTCTTTGTTTCAAGTAGGTATTGTGGTAGCTTCATAAATTTTGAACAATATATTTACTACTATTAAAATACAAAAACTTAAGTACCTACGTCAACGAAGCTTTTTGGTGATGAGGCATTTTTCAACTTGGCATGGGTTTTAATTAAGGTTCGGCAAATGCATTTTTTTTAATGATTACCGTTTTAAAACTTACGGTCCCAATAAGTACATCTATTATGGCAGATAGGCGTCATTGTTAAAGCTAATTCAAGTAAGAGAGAGAGTTCCATCAAAGTTCATAAATAGTTTTAGTCAAAAAGAAACATGTGATGTTGTCCAATATTTAGTATTTAATCATATTTTATTTATTTATTTATAATTTGGCCTCACTATGGCAGACAGAATACCTACCTACCCTAATAATTACAAAAATATCATTACTATCTACTTAACATTCTATGATGAAGAAGGTAGTATAATTCAAAATACTGGATAAGAAGCTAGGGATCTAATAACAGTGTTCAAGTTTTTCCATACTATTAGTGCACTATTATATTATCATTAAGATTTTTTTTAAATATTGTTTTGTTTCTGAAGTGTAGATATAAATCACTTTTTTACGGATTACAGTGTGTATATTATTAGTTCAAGTGTTATTTTAGAAATATTTAGGTTGGATTTTTGATTTCCCGACGTTTCGACACCTTTCCTGCAGCTGTGGTCACGGGATGACTAAAGCAAAATGCTGTGCTTTTTCTTATTTTTGTTATGGCAATCTACTCCTCTTCAAGGAGTAATTTTCGCCAGTGTCAAGTGTTAAATAATTCAGCTACCCCTTACGAACTTTTTAAAAATGCATTCAAATTTATTAAATTATTTTATAGCTGTGATCTGATTTTAATTATTATTACTGAAATAAATTTATTAAAGTTATTAAAAAACAAGACTTAAGCTACTGAATTTACCACCAGTTACCAGAAGCCTTAAAATATATTTGTGAAGTGTTTCGAATTCCGTTTAGTTAGTCACGATTTTTTTTTTCAACAATTTTAATTTTTCTCTTTTTTATTTCATATTGTATTACAGAGTCTGTTAATGTGCTGGACTAACTTCTATTAAACAACCTCTGTAATTAACCATATGAAACAATAAATATGATTATTAACTTTACCTTGAGAACAAAGTGTAGCTGAATACTAAAACGAAAGCAACACTACTATTCACCGAGTGATTTTTATAATAAAACCTCCATGACTAAATCTCTTTTGCCAAAAAAAAAATTGCCTATGTTAATCCTTCTATTATTTCGCTGTTTATTTTTTGGTTTTTCCTATTTTTTTTGTTTTTAACCAACCCAGTGCTATAGCATAGTAATTGGCTATAGTGAAAAATTATTATTAATTAAAAAAACAAAAAAATAATTAGGTACTCCAATCGGTCAAGTTGTTTTTGAGTTTAGCCAGAGTAACGATCAACAATTATTTTTTATATCTAAGAGAAGATGTATCAAATAAGTGACACAGTGTCATAGTTACTTCTGATTTTTTGTTATTATTTTGGATCGTGCATATTTAAAGACTTGGCGAGATGTTTACGGCAAATCTTCATACGACGATCAAAGTAAAACTTCTATATTTGTATTATTCTCAAGCTGAGAATGTATGTTTATGTACAAGTTAATAGCTTTTAATTTTTTTTAGATTTATTTTCATTCTAAGTTTAAGTTTCGTGATTCTACAGTCGGTTACCATGGTTATGGAACTATTCGTTACCTATAGAGTTTGAGGCTTGAGCCCGCTTACCTTGAACTTTAAAGGTTCGCGTCACCAACTTGTTCGGTAAATATTGCTGACCTATAAACTTCGAAAATCGACAATACGCCTCTTTGGGCCCAGAGAGCATAAATCCTAAACACTCATACATTTAATACAAGTACAAACGAACTTTTGAAATACATAGGTAGGTAGCTTTCAGTAAGCTTTTCATAACTTAAGAAATATAATACTTTCGTTGCAGTCGTATTTGTATGAAACTGGAAAACCATTGGTAGATCTTTAATATTCCTTTACAGATATTATTTAATATAAAAACGTTTGATTTATTCTAAAAAAATAACATTGAAGTACCTGCTTAATCGAAAATAATACGTTTCATTATTTACTACTCAAAATGAAACTAGACTACCTAGGTAAAGTCTGTTTATTCTTACTTTTCCTATTTAGTAAACAGTTTTTGAGAGTTGTCTTTTAAACTTGAATAACTATTTAAATAGTAGTTTATGATACAAGGTTGGTAAGGAGGTTTTTAAAACCTTAACAACCGTGTGCCATACTACGTTTTTCAATACATTTGCGAGAAAACATTATAGGTACTACTGAAATTGTAATCTATACATATAAAAAAACTGTAAATTCTAAATATTTGTGCGCGAATCACGCAAAAACCGCTAAATTAATTTTGATAAATTTTTCACAATTTAGTAGATTGAGGTCCAACTTAAAATCAAAGCTATGTTTCATCAAATTCAGGTGGGTGGAACCAGGGAAACAGCTTGAACTCTCCGTAGTGCAGCTTTCATACACTAAAGGGGTCATTTTAAACGGGTTGCAATATTTTTTTTCTACTGTCAACGCGGATGAAGTCGCGGGCGGAAGCTAGTAGAAATAAAAAAAAAAATGTTCGTAAACAAAAACACACGGCGCCGGCGTGCGGTAAAATCAACTTTCCGCACGCTGTATTAATCCGTAAACAAAAACGCACGGCGTGCGGTAAAATCAACTAACCGCACCCTCGACTGTTATCGTAAACTTACATTTTCGAGCAACTGTATTGAAAAATATATGTTGTCTTACTAAATCAAATTGTCATTAATAAATTAGCAATATCTTTCGTATTCTATGTGTGGAAATATATTCGTTGTAAATTATTTTTTCAATATAGAGTTGGGTAAAGATTACTTTAGTATTTACCGAGTAGGACGAGTAAGAATAAACCATAGACTTAGAAAAATTACGACTTAGAATTTTCGCTAGGCTCAAGGAATATTAAGTTTATGGAATAAACAGATATTCGCTTGCATTTTCTGTACCAAAGTATGCCATTTACAATAAAAAAAAAGATAAACATATTCCATCTAAGCCAAATCTCTTATTTGGAAAATTCATGCAAAAATGCAAAATAGGTTTTCAGGTTTTATGAATAAAAAAAATGAACTTAATTAATCAACATGTGCCTGATTAAATGCTACTAATGTGCGTAAAAATGACTTTGGGGCTTACGCAGAATTACTGAAATCAGCGTAATTTGAGATCAATTTTTTTCAGTTACTTAGGTACACGATTTTAAAGATTTTGTGGAAACTTTCGAAGTCTTTAGTGTCACTACGATACGTTGCTCAATGCAACGCAACAGTTAAACTTTATTTACATTCAGACTCATATATATAATATTATCAAATAGGTAAGACTGCGCTCAGAATAAGGAAAAGGCATTGGAAAACTTCTTTTAAGTTACTAATATCTAGTTAAGCTAAAAATAATATACTTAGTTTATTCTTCTGTTCCTTACGACATAAAGTATTAACAACTCGATAATCAATAATATTACTATCCAGCTGAATAAAAACAGAATAGAAGTTAGAATATACTCATTAGCTTTTACTTAAACAAAGGCGCACTAATATGTATTGGCTAAATAAGCAAAATTTCGTATTCAAACTTTCTATGTCGATAAGAAATTATTGCCATACTTAATTAGGAGAGTTATTGCCAGTTTATCGTTTCAAAAGCGTAGTCTTTAAGAAAAGCCTTACTTATATTATAGATGCGAAAGATATATTCTGTGGCGAAAGTAAGTTGTTACGCCCATGAAATGTTGTATAGACGTTGTCCTGACAGAGAAGGACATAGGATACCTTTCATCCCAATAAAAGTACTGATCCCGAGGGATAGAGAAATAACTGAACACGCAGGCGAAGTCGCGGGCGGTCGCTAGTATTGAAATAATGTGCTAGTCTAGTAAGTACTTATTCGTTTATTTTCTATTTTCGACAGCTAAGCAAAAGTTTTTCCTAAATCTATCATTCAAGGGACACAAAAAATATCGCAATAAGTCACAATACAAAGGCCAATTAAATTATGGTGTATTATAATATTATATTATATTATTTTATATTTTATATTAAGTAGTTCCTTATCTTGCGAGTTAGCAGTCACTTGGTAAAGAAGACACAATATTTTTTGTGATATTTGCGAATGAGAAAGTCTGTTTTAAAACAATGTAACGATCGAACTGTGTTTAAAAATTAAATCATTGATAAAATAAGGGATTTTAATTTTTCTCTAAGTTTTTCTCGTACATACTCAAAATGAAGTGTAATTGTTAATCTTGTGAATATAATTTTCATATTTTAGAAATTACCTACGTAAAAGTTGAGGTTGTCAATTAATTTTTATAGGCATTACATTAGTTTGAAACAGATTTTCACTTGTAAGTACAAGTGAAAATCTGTTTCGATAATATTGATTTAAAATAATATAGATATGTATGCGAAGTCGCATACATATCTATATTATTTTAAATCAATATTATCGACAATTACCTAGTATAAAACAACATGGTTAGTTCTGCGTTTATTAGGCTTTTATAATTTAACGATTTCAAAAGACTTCGACAAATAAATCTTGATACATACATCGTGAAATTTTGATCATTTGGTTCCCGCCGTGGGGTGGTTCAACTCATGATTACAAGCAACTTTTACTATGGAGCCAACTCTGATATCGAGTACTAGTAGGTATGCGCTTCTGTATGGCACAGCTGTTTTTTTTCGCGATATTAGAGATGGCTCCATTGTAAAAGTTGTTTGTAACCAAAAGATTAAAATTTCAGCGTGTATACCTACTGAATATTATTTTATTTGTTTTCACATAATTGTTTACTGAAAAATACGAGAAAAACATAGCCGATCAACGTAATTTGTTTTCCACGTGGTTTGCGTGGAAAAGTGTTCAAGTTTCTATTGTGATTGAAAGGATAGCAACGCCTGATTCAAATAACTTTTAAACTTTCGATAACATAATGTAAATTGTCTATGGCTCCTTTTGGCATCCTTTAATTTTATATCTCACTAGGGACACCAGTGCTATCGTGCTACCAGCAAAATGCCACAGATGTATGGAGGGTACCTCACCTGGTGTTCCCTTGGTTGCGCAATCAAATCAGGGATTGCAACCGAATCACGAGGGTGCTGCAACCATAGTTTGCTAGTAAGATAGAGCACTTTAAGTTCGTTAGTTAGTCTTTCTGTGTGTAGGAGAACCGCTGACGACTTGCAGCTGATGAAGGGGAAGATCTTGGACTACTAGAACGTGGAACGCCATGTTGGCGGTCGCGAGGATGTACTCGCAGACTGAAAACCAGGTGAACGCTGGAACAGAAAAATAAAATATTTGAATACTCCAAAGACTTCTATGGAATACTTACTCCTTTGTTGATCGATAATGATCGTATTGTATAGTAGATGGTATTCGTTTTATTAAAAAAACTAAATGTTTATCATTTTTTAAAACAAACAATTATTTATTTTTAACTAATAAATTGAGAATGCAAAGGGTTAACAAATAAGCGATCACAGTTGCCTATAGAGGTTTTTGATCCCATCAGGGATACCACATAAACATTGTCATCATGAACACTATGAATATCTTCTCGTTCAACTGCCACATGTACCCAGAGGATGGCAGAGCAGCCGGTGCTTCAGGAAGAACGCGACGAGGCCTACAGTGGCGGCGATGGCGATGAAGAATTGCGTCCACACTGACTTGTTGGTTCGCACTGGCGGCGCCACTACATCGCCGCCTAAGCATGTGGAGCAGGACCACTATCATGAACACTATAAATATTTTCCCGTGAGCAAATACCACACGTACCCAGAGGATGGCAGAGCAGCCGGTGCTTCAGGAAGAACACGACGAGGCCTACAGTGGCGGCGATGGCGATAAAGAACAGCGTCCACACTGACTTGTTGGTCCGCACTGGCGCCACTACATCGCCGCCTAGCGACCCGACCCTCGCCCGGCACAGCATGTGGAGCAGGGCCACTATCATGAACACTATAAATATCTTTTCGTGAACAACTGGAAAGAAGAAATGCTGAGTTAAATACACAATAAAATGTATTTTTTAAATTATCCCTTCCGATATACAGGGTGTTCATCATAAGCAACTTTCTCTTTGGAACCGCTTGTTGCAAATGCATAGTTGTTGAGATTTTGATTTTTCGTTAAGTAGCAATGTACGCGTAACAACTCCATAACATCGCGGGTAAACAGTAATCTGTTGTACATTGCGAGTTTATAAAATCTTGATATTTTAATTGATTCACTGTAAATTTAGGATACATGCAAATGCAACTAAGACAGATTTCAGAAAAATAATAAAAAACCACTTAATTTTTCATGAATTTTGCGACGGAAAATTCAACTTTTGATAGATTCAGAATTATGAGTCGACTACGCCCTGAATGTTTTCGCTAAGGTGTTACTAACACCCATGATATAATAATTAATTATGATATGTAGACTAAGAACTGTTTTTTAAATCTTCGGATGAAACATTACCAAATTTAAAGAAAATTGATAGTTAAGTAATCTAAAGATACCAATAGAATGACAACAAAATTTTATTGTTTGGTTCCAAATCGAACAAAATTTTTACTGTAAAACGTAAAGTTTATTGAAAAAATGTTAGAGATATTGTGATGGATAATACGCTGGCGTTTTGAGTTAAAGTTAAAGTTAGATACTTACAATAGTTTTCCCTATTAGAGATGTAAGTTACTCCGGTGAGTGCGAGCAACTCTATCAAATTGAGCCAATAGCAGGCATCTCCTAATTTAATGGCTAGTTCTCGAGCCTGGAACAGAATATTTCAAAATATAAGTACGAGTAATAATATACATACTTAATATGACAATGTAGTCATCAAATAAGTTTATTGAACATTCGAGAATCCATGTAGGTATTAAGTAAGTAAGTATCCATTTCAGATTTTCAATTTTTGCAAGATTTTACCCAATATATTACTTTTTTCAGGCAATTTTTTTCTGATCGTGCACGACGCGCTTTTTGTCGTGAAAAAGAATAATAATAAGTGCCTAATTTAAGTATGATGCTGCCCAAAACTTTCTGGTTACCTTTGAATGAAGTCACACGTACCTTCTCGTCGACGATGTGCTGTGTGCGCTCCTTGTGGTAGTTGTAGTAAAGAGAGCCTATCAACAACCTTGGTCCTAGGTGGAACGCGACGCATACCCGCCACACGTACCTCTGCGGGCTGATGCCCGTTATCGAACTTATCGACGGCACTACATTGTACACCTGGAATATGCAAATGTAGGCTTCAAACTTGAAACAAAACTTTCCGTTTCTCAATGGTGAGTTGCGTGAATGTTACGTTTTGAAGAATCGCGTTTGTGCTATTCTGATTAGGTGTGTCTGATCATTCTGGCTTCAAGTTGTAGTTATTTTTTAATCGTGCCTAGGAATCGTTTGAAATTCGACTTACGTGACCGGTCGGACTTTTTAGGGTTCTGTTTTTAATAAAATTAATACTCAATTAACAATTTGGAAATCAAAATGAGAGAGTTACCTACGCATTTCCCCAAAAAATAAGTAGCTAGGTAATATAAACTCAAATATATTTTCTAAAGCTAAAGAAATGGAGATTTTATTTTTGAAAACTTATTTAGGTACCTATTAAAGTGTTTATATTTAAAAGTTTCTAATTTTCGTGCTATGTTTCAAGCGTGCTACTCAAATGCATGCCAATTTTAATTTTATTTATAATATTGACCCTGCATGTATTTGAGATCTACGTGCAAAAATGTGTCTTAGCTTTCTGTAACCATTAAGTTTACAACTTTGTATTTTTTTTCCTTTTCATTGATTGGACTTGGCCAAAATATTAAAGGCCCCTATATACATACAAAAAAATATTGCATAAGATCACATTACGTAAGTACCTACTGCAAGACCAAGTACAGAGATAGTTACTTACCCTACAGTGCGTTTCATGTATGTCATCTGCTTGAAATATAGAAGCTGTCACGTAACAAAATATTAAAGCACCTAATGGAAGCCAAAGAGCAGCTAAACAAATTTCCTTGAGACCACATGTCCATAGTATTCCCTAAAAAGAAGAATGCATTATCATTCATTAGGGGAGTTAAAAATTTAAAGAACATTCGGGATCTAGGATAGCAATATCCACCTTATATTCCAATTGTTTCACAGGTCTATTTACACTGCACGTATCATTTGTGCGACTGTCTACGTCACGCACAACCAAGTTTGGTGGCGACAGTACTTGTGCGTCATTTACCATTTTCCTCTTGCTCTGCCACTTTCGTGAATCACATATTTTTCACTGTTTTCCCTTCACCTGTACTTCACGATATCGACTAACACGAGAATCTCGAAGGGACACGCGTCCATGGAGTATTCTGTTTTGTCACGACCAAAATATTTTACTACAACTACGAAACCTACGAAAAAGTCTCGAAATCGACAAATTCCTTTGTGCTTTAACACTAGTGGTTTTGTATTAATAGAAGTACAATGAGATAGCGTGTGGATGACCCAAGGCGTGGATTGAATGAGGTTATTTGGACTTGCGCAGTAAGCACATTGCGAGGGGTGGTGCACCCCTGATAGCCCGAGATATTGCGTAGACTTCGGATGCAGTTGAGTTACATAAACTTATGCTACCTATAAGCATTTTACTAGGTAGGTAGGTACCTACTCAGTTCTACCTTTCCTTCTAAAAGTAGTCTGTTGTTTTTGGTCCGGTTATTACGGACCCAAACATAAAATACAATTAAGTATGCGAATTTTATTTGATATTCGTTATTCTTTTATAGGTATACCTACTTACTAATAGGATACAAATCTTCCAACAATATTGAAAAAATAGATAATTTACTGAAATAGTAATTGTTTTGAAAAATTCTATATTGTTACTAAGTACCTACCTATAAGCGAAAACCTATAATTATAGCTTATTGTTTCTTACGCTTTTTCTACACCTACTTGTACAGCTGCTGGTTTTCCATGAAATAAATAAAATAAAAATATTTTTTCCTAGTAGAGCACATGGCGGACTTAAAGCCATTAGGCGTTTTTTACAGTCAACCTGTAATGGTATCAGAATGGTACCTACCGATTTTTGTTGGGTGGGCATGTATTCTTGTATTCTGCGCTAAAACATAACAGCTATTAATTGTGCTCCAGCATCTCACGCGTCAGTCTGCTATTTGCTGCATGTTGGTGGAAGCCGTGGATTCTGGAGAAGTTAAAGGCAAAAGGCAAAAAGACGCTCCGTAGGTAAGCCTCCGACAAGTTTGATTGAGGGTGCTTCTACACGGTGCAAGTTGCCCGCGCAAGTTGAGCACTTGCGCAAGTTGAGCACTTGCGCAAGTTACATGCTCCGTGTAAACACGTAAAGCGGGTCCAGCTCCATAGCATTGTACACCCGCGCGAGCAACCCGCGCCTCAACGTGCGCAAGCTACATGCACCGTGTAGAAGCATCCTGAACGACGATTGGGTGAAGGTCGCGGGAAGTCACTGAATGTGGGCTGTGTGTGGACAGCGGTCGACCGACACCATAGTTCGATCCTTGGGGGATACCTATGTAAGTAGGTATATCTGTCTCCATATTATGCCCAACAGACGGAATACAGAACAGAATACAGCTGCGGAATACAGGTGCGGGGAACCGCGAGTAATAGCAACATCGACATATTAGAAAGATTTCAGAGCAAGGCACTAAGAACAATGTTCGGGATCCCACAGTGTATTAGCAACAAATACATGTATCAAGACTTTAACATAAAAACTGTTAGGCAAGAATTTATCCAAAACAGCCAGGAGAAGCTAACAACCCATGTAAATGAACTTGCCCATACTCTGAGTGGAAGAGGTGGACTTCAGCATAACAGGCTAAAAAGACATGACATCCCCAATCTTGTCAATAGATTCCCACAATAAGATATATAGAGAGTTTGCTGAAAATATATTTTTCAACAGTTTATAGCTCTCATAGATAACATTGTGCAGATATTTTTCGGCCAAAGAAGTGGCTTATTGTTCCTTGAACAGATTGCCATGAAGCAGAAACATAGAATAGAAAAAAAATAGTCCACCTAGCCCAATAAAAAGTAGAAGCCCAGTAAATTTTCTAAAAAATATAAAAAATCATTCCCAAGTTTTAACATTTAAGTTGAAACAGTAAAGCGCTGATTTTTATTAGCACTACTAATACCTCTAATCTGGTGCTATGATTCACTAGAAGATTTATTATTATAATAATAATAAAAGTTGTATCTTTTTATTATTTAAATATTGTGTTTTTCTTTAAGATTTAATTTATTTTTTAATACCATTTCTATTTGGCCTACACCGTGTAACTCCAATTACAACTGATAGATTTGATTCAGTAGACATATAACTTATTGCGCGGATCGCGTGTAACTTAACACGATTTGTATGGAATTTGAAAAAAGCTATAATTTCAAATCGGTGTTACAAATTATTTAATTAAGATATTGTAAAAAAACATGACGGCCTTGTTTTAGAATCTTTGCTTTATTTATTGGCCTTTTTTTTACTTAAATTTATAAATAGTTTAGAAATAAGAACGAAAAAACGAGTTGTACGTTTAAACGCGTTTTTCTCAAAACATGATGCAAAAAGTTACACGGAATGCGCGTCACAGGGCAGAGTTGCAGTAGGTAGTAGTGTATTTAGCCGCGATTACATATTCCAATCTAGCATACCAATTTAGAGTTGCCACCCGTATAATAAGTTAAATTTTAACAATAAATTTAAACAAATAACGCAAAGGTCAACATTGTTTATGTTTTTTTTATTTTCAATTCTCATCTCCAATCTTATACAATGTTTATCTTTCCGTTATAGGGTAAATTCACTTTTAAAATCGAACTTATTATCCAATATTTTATTGTCAAGTGCGAGTGGCAACCCGAAATTGGTATGCTAAATCGGCGTATGTAATCGCGGCTTATGCCAACATGGCTTAAAAAGTTGAGCCCAAAGCCGTAAACATAATCAAACAAATAATTTGTAATTTTGACATTGGGTGTATTCTAGCAAACCAATCGCTGAGTCACTGATCACTATAGGGTTCCGTTCCGAACCTACGCTCCGAGTGCAACCGAATGCTTTAACGGCGTTCCAAACATTAGAGCGTGACGTTCGGTTGACACAACCTTCCCGTTCCAAACGTTTCGGAGCGTTGCAACTATTTAACCATCAAAATGGGTGGTTGTAAAACGCTCTGACGTTTGTCTATAGAAAAAAATGTCAATGTCATGATGTTTTTGTGTCTAATTTTTAAAATGATAATGGTAGATCCTCAAAAAATGGATTTTGTTTGTTTTAGAATAAAGAAAAGTTTAAATTATTCATATTCAAACTGTTCAATTTCAATATTTTACTTTCCATGGTTAAAATGTACTCTATGGCGATCGATAAAGTCTGCTGGAATGCACCGTTTGACTAGACATTGACAGACAGTTGACATTGACACTTGACATTTCATTCATTCATTCATTTCGTTTGACAAATCGCGTTGGTTGAGGTTGACGAAATTAAATTCGCAAAATTATGAATTTATGGAAAAAATACTGTTTTTAAATAAATGATATGATTTTTTAACTAAGGAATGTTTAAATATCCTTCAAAGATGTTGTTCGTGGGTATATTGTGTTTGTTTAGTTTGTGTGCTATTAATTCTGAAGCTTCTACTCACTGGATGGTCACTGAAAGTGGTTTGATTCAACCAAAGGTACGATAAGAGCTTCCGTTACTCCAAATAATATCTATTATTCTTTTTAAACCTTTAACATACATAAGCAGTATCTTTTCTTCATATGATTTAGGGTTTCTCATTAAAACACACTGGTTAAAATTACTTGATCTACATTATTATTCTCATTTACTTACTCAAACTGGCTATTCAAAATAATTTTGAAGATTTTTATTCCATGCAACGGCTTACCTTCGCCATAGTTACACCCCACGCCCCTGGTAGGTAGATTAGGTAACTATATGTATTTATCTGCTACCTTTCTTTTCAGGAAGAGTCACCATTTGAGATGGAAAACCCTCATGATCTTCTAGCCTTCTTAAGTCAGGACACCAGATGGGAAAACATAATAAACTTATATCATGATTTGGCAAAAAAACAAAAAGTGGTCACCAGCTTGTGGTCCAGTATACAGAAAAATTCAGATGTGACAACATTAATTTTAAAGGAAGACAGTTGTAATAAAGCTGGTCAATTGAACTACTTGGATTGGTATGCCTCTTTTCTAGAAGAGGGCAAATCAAAGATGATCGCAGATGAAGAGTATTCTTTGTATAAGCCTTCCATTGGCCAGGATGTTGATGTTCCTGACTGTAAGAAGATATCATCTTTGACATTCAGCATGTTTGCGTTTGAACATCTTGAGGTCAGTACTTTGTACCTATGTTTTTTCTATTGTTGTGAGGAATCAAAACAGTTCTAATTTTATTATAAATTCAGGTCTTTATAAATAATAATAAATATACATTCTGACTATATATAAGCCTAAGAGGCAATAAGTTAAGCATGGCCCTTTCTAATAAATAAAGAAATTGATCATGTTCCACTATGAAACCATAAAAAGATAAAATGTAAGTGCTTCTATTTACAATGTTAATATTGCCTTTACCAAGAAACATTATTAATTCATTAAACGTCGAGTGGCTGCATGAGGTTGCAAAACATGGGAAAATGTATTGTCTCTTTTGCCTGAGCTTGTCGGGTTAAGTGATAGGTATCTAAAACCTCTTTCATAGAAGTTCTTAATGTTGCATAAATTGTGAGTCAGTAACCATGTGAGTTGGATTGTGTATTTTTCCTTATGGGATAAAAATATATCCGTATAGTACTTCAGCTGAGAAGCAGGATAATATTTATTGTTATTATTAAATTGGAAAAACATTATTTGCTTAATGGCTTTTGATAAATTTTATTACTGAAGTCTACAGTCTGCGTCAAAATGATCTAGGCATTCTTACCAAAATACCTGAATGTTTAAGAAAAATCAACCTTATCTCAATATATACTAAAAATAAATACCTACAATCTCTAATTACTTACTTAAAATATTTTTTAGTTCTCATAGTTAATGTACCTACTCTCTTATAAAAAATATTTTCTTAGATGCACACTATGGTATTAGTGTGAAATGAAAACAATTTCCATTATAGGGTGTGATGCAAAGAGAGAACTTGACTGCCAGTCCAGAGCTGGCGCTCCCAGAGCTGATCTCTCCTATTATGACAGTAGACCAGTTCGGACACTGGCTGTCACTTTGTCTCAGAAAGAACAGTTCCTCATGGCTGCATTATAATATGGCGTCTATGTATTGGAGAGTAAGGGGAAATGCACCCAAAGCAATGGAATGTAGCAGAAGGGCTCTTCATTATGCACCTAGGTATTTTTTAAATAAGCTAAATTATAATGAATTTTGGAATATAAAGACTTTCTTTTAGAACATAGAAATTAGTGCAACTACTAAAGCACTGTTTTCAAAATAAAGAAATACAAAAAAATTTTTTTTTATCAAATAAAATAATTTTATTTCTAGTTTTTAATAAAATGGTTTATAAAATTATAGTAATATAAATTATAAACTTTTATAAACTTTAAACTGCTTAATTTGGAAATTGTTCTCTTATCTTTCTCTATCTATGGCTTTACTGTTTTCCGCTAGCTAGGACTATTTACTTCAATACTGTTTTAGGAAGAGGCATTCAATATTACTCTTGATTGACTATGATTGACATATTGTAACATAAACTTACAGGGAATACAAGGATGTAGCACTCCTCAACTTAGGCTCAATTCTACATCGCAGTAAGAAAACAGAGGATGCAGTTACAGTGCTGGGAGCAGCTGTAGATCACGATCCTCAGTACCACATTAATCACTTCATTCTCGCGACTGCATACGCAGTCCTCGGAGAATATAATAATTCTCTGAAACACTTAGATAGATGTTTGGAACTGGACCCAAACTTCGAACTCGCTGAAAGGTATAGGAATGGCGTGGCCTGCCATAATATTTTGCTGCAGAGAATGAATTTAATGAGGAAGTGAGTATTAATTCTTAATAAAGCTTTTTTCCGTTCATTAATTTTTGTTTTAATGTTCCAGTTTATTTACATGTAAGTACATTTTATACTTTTATAATTTGACAGAAATACAATTCATTATTTTCTAAACTTTACACTTGGCTTTATTTTTGTAATATTGCAACATAATTTCAGCATAGTAGATGAGCTGCGTGAAGAGTTGGTTCAGTATATTAGCAGGGAAGCACATTGGTTAAAACTGCAAGCTGCATTTTTAAGGACGAGGAAACATGATCCAGATAATGGTAAATCAACAATAGTATGTGGTTTTAAATCGAAAAGTGGGAAAACCTAAAGAAAAATATAACGTAACAACAAATTATAAAAATGTTTTTTTCTAATAATTACAAATAGAAATCTTCAAGATTGTATAAAATAGAATTTTCAGATTTCCGAAATGTGATAAAAAATGCAGAGAAAATGTCAGAGCTTACTGGGTTCAAAATGAGAGATTTAAAAAAAGAAGGCGATAGGTACTCTGTTATACAATATTTCCTGGACGGGCCAGTCTCTATTAGTGAGAAGCTTCAAGAGAGGGGAGTCCTCGCTTTGGACTCGGCATACAGTTTACAGAGACTGGTGAAACATATAGAGAAGCATGCTGATATGGCACAAAATTACGTCCAGCCAGACTTAAGTAAATTGATGGACGCAGAAGTGTTGAGGGAAATTGAAAGACCTATGCTAGAAGCTCAGTACATATATCCTGATTTCAAAGGTAATTTGGTATAGGTACTTAAAATTGAGTGAGATAGTGATATGATAAAACATAACCCGCAGTCGGGTAAAAATACAATTTATCAGGACAATATTATCAACTGTTTAAAGTTTTCTCAATTGCCAATCCATATTGCATTCTATGTTGGAAAATTACTTAATTTTGGCTATTTTCCCAGGGCTTCCTAATATGAATACTAAAGATATGAAAATCGATTTAGCAATAATTCAAGAAAAAAGAGCTAATCTAGGGAAGGGAGATTTTTCGGAATATTTTACTGGGCATATATTGTAAGTTTTCCGCAGTTTTTATATTATTACATCTCGTTTTCCTTATGTAATGTAATTTTAGTAATTTCTGTGCAGATATCCTCCTTCGATGAGGGTGAATCGTTACTTAGAAGATTTTGATAGGGAGCATGTGTGGCCTTCTAATAGGCTTTGTAAAGAAACAGAGTCAAGCTATCCAAAACATCTTGACGCTATATACCCTGTTTTCTTACCCTTTGAAAATAAGGGTATTAGGTAAGTGAACCTTATTAGCTTTAATATTTATACGGTACGTCCTAACGATAATCCCTAGGAAATACTCTTACCACATTCAATCAATAGAACATAGGGACCTTTATTATAGTTCCTTGCACAGATCATGAACGCTGAGCGTAAGATACGGAGAACTCATTTTTATGGGTCTTAACGGTCTTTGGGGATTGAAGGCCGCAAGTCCGGGGCTTCATTCAGATTCCTTGTTGGGTTCTTTAGACTACCTACGATTATTCTCTCAACGCTTTCGCTCAGCCCTCTAGCATGACTACTGAAATGCGATATGATATGATATAGCGATTTATCACGTTTAACTGTCAAAAGACAATGAATTTTGACAGTTGAGTATCGATAAAACGCTACATCACGTGATATATTGTATAGTATATTAACATTGCAGATTAAATAAACTATTGTCTGACAAGATAGGCGTACCAGTGAGTGAGGAGCACGAACTACCCTGGTACCCCCCACTTTGTCCCCAAGACAAAGATGCTACTGCGTTCACACAAAAGAAGACTCCAAAGTCAGTATTAATCCACTTTGATTTGATACTTGATGTATATTCTGTTGATTCTCCCCTACCATTCGTTTTAGGGGTCAAATAAATAAGCAGGTGGTGGACGCAGGATACTTGAGGAATAAACTCCTAGAATATGCTGGAGACGGCAATGTCGAGTCTGTGATGCATATGCAAGACGTTGAAATCGGGCACCGCATCTACATAGCCATGCAGAAGGTACCTTTTTAATTTTTGCTAAATTGATATAATATTAAACCTAAATCTGCTTGTCATAGAATGCATTTATTAATAACTTTGTTTGAGAATTGAAGCACAAAATAAATGGAGAACTACAGCCATATAAACATGGTTCTAAGTTCGTAGCGTTTTCTGTAGCATATAAGTTTCCAGAGTTTTACGGAGTAGATAAAAGAAGTTGGCTGATTTCTTATTTCGTTTTTCCTATTGGGAAAAAGTATCAAGTATATTAATCCATCAAGTTTTTTCTTATTAATTATAACAGGTAACAGTAATTGGAATGAATTAAAACCTTATTGTTACAGAAATTAGCTCCAGAATGGCTCGTGTACACCCTAGCGTCGCTCTATTGGCGGGTGCGAGGGAACAACGCGAATGCCCTCCACTGTCTGATGTCGGCCAACAAGAAAGTGGATCCGAAGTATAAGGATCTGGTGCTGGCGTCGCTCGCCTCTCTCTATATCGAGATGGGGCACTTTGATGAATCTCTGTCGGCGACTGAAGAGGGGTTTAAACTGGGCTTGTACGAGGTGAGCAATCAAAAGCCAAATTAATATTGAAATAAACTATGAAGCTTTAAATAAACCCATTTCAGCCCCTTTTCCGCTAGTCCGTCGTATCATTTTTCATCAATCCGGCTCGAGGGACCAAACAAAAAGCAGAGCTAAAAGAGTTAGGGCTTCCTAACGAAGGGTAGCAAGCGGATTGATGAGACAAGGGTTTATTTACATAGTTTTTAGAACCATAAACTGATCAAAATGATAAAGAGTAACAAGTATTTGATTTTAAAGTAATATTAATTAAAAATTATAAAAATTCCAATTAATATCTACTACCTATCCGACCTATACTAAAACTTAACAAAATTGGTTTAGTGATTGAGGCGTAAAAAGGTAACAGACAGACAGACAGAGTTACTTCCACATTGGTAGTGTCTATTTTTTATTATTTTATTATTCAGTTGATCTATAAACAAGTGTTTCTCCCTCATAGCCCGCGCTCAACTTCGTGTTATCCGAGTTGAACATGTTGCGTAAGCACCGCAACACTCACATATTCCACTTGAAGCAAGTGGTGCGAGTGGAGCCCAAGTTCATGGGCGGGCTGGCCAGAAACCTGCTCAATGGGTGGGCGTGCCTCATGAAGCAGATCAACACTATGGCTGAAGTAGGTGAGTGACAAATGTCCTACGTCCTGCAATAGACTATAAGGATGTGTCCAGTCTATGAAACTAAACAACTTTCTCTAAGAAACGTGTGTCGCATTCCGTCACAAAATTTTGGTCATCCCATACTAAATTGATCACGTGATCTCTTTGATTTGTATGGAAAGTAGTTTTTTTACATATTTGGCCATGTGTTCCTTAGAGAAAGTTGTTCAGTTTCATGGACTGAACACATCCTCAAAGAAGATCGGCGAAACTCGACTTCATATTTTATAAGGACGTTCACAATGGGAAACATGTTAATTAAATAGAGTTAAATTCGTAGATTTTAATTTCACAAAATCATGACTTTTAAAGAAGGGAGTCAAAAGATAAATAATTTTCAATTATATTATAACAAAACGTTTCTATAATGCAAAAACTAAACGATGTTTTCTTGTAAGCGTATGTTCCAATCAACGCAGAAGTTTTAATACTAAAGTAATCAATTCCATTTTCAATATGCATAATGTTAAGGTATATTTAAAATCTTTTGATCTATTAAACATCAAACAATACTGTAAGATACATTAGAAAGCGATACACCTGCATTTTGAATGTATTTTACTGCAACCTAACCTCACTACTTTTAAATGTTTTATTATCTTTTTACTCCCAGCTTTGAAATAGTTAAAACGATTGTCCTGTCTTCAATTATACACCTTTTTACTAGATAGATCTTTATTAATGAAAGACACACAATGTAGCCGACATGTTTGCACAAAGCGAGAGAGCGAGGTAGATGGTGCGAGCGAGACGTAATATTAATAGCTGCGTTCTGATACCACACTTTATAGATGCATTCATATACCACACTCTCCGCCGCATTAAATATTACAGACAATAAAATACTTGTAGTAAGTAGTTAGTACTAAAAGTAGTACAAAAGTTATGAATTACCTAGAAATGTTACAGACAAAACTAAGCTAAAGAGCAGTACCCCACTCTCCGCCGCACTAAGTATTTCCAGCAGTTAGTACTAGAAGTAAGTAGTACAAATTATATGCATTTTAAAGAAATATTACAGATAAAATTACACTAGAGTGGACTCTGTAACTCAATTTTTTTACTGCATTTTTTCAGCTGAACTGAATTAATTAAAGTACTTAATGAATTATAATAAGAGACTTAAATCAATAAAATACATTTAGTAACTAATAGGCATACAATATAAAGTGTTACTTTACTCGGATAGACTACTGTTACATTTAATTATTTGGTTAATATGCCTTTTCCATATAGAACCGTCTACATCAATTACATATGTTACATTAGGTACTGATTCCCGTGTAATAATACCTTCAATCCACGGTTTATGTCCCTTGCGATAATCTCTGACCATAACTTTTTCCCCTATGATAAAACTTACATTCCTATTACCTGATGTATAAATTACTTGCTTTTGTAACATTTCATAAGATTTATCAGAGATGGGAGGTGGTCTTAATAATGAGAACCTAGTCTTTAACTCTCTCCCTAACATCAGTTTAGCGGGTGTTACCCCAGTAGTACTGTGAGGTAAGTTCCTATAGTCAAAGAGGAATAAGTTAATCGCTGAAGTTAATGGTATTCCGTTTTCTTTGATTTTAGTAACATGTGATTTAAAAGTTTCTACAAATCTCTCAGCAGCTCCGTTAGTTGCTGGGTGATAAGGTGGCGAAAAAGTGTGTTTTAGATTTATCATTTTGCAATAATTTTCAAATTCAGTGCTTGTGAATGTTGGCCCATTATCAGTAACTAAATGAGAGGGATAACCGAAATGAGCGAATAAGGTTTTAAGTGTTTCTATTGTGCGGGTTGCATTTATTTTGGGCATCTCAAAAATTTCAGGCCACTTTGAATAAGCGTCGATAACTACTAGGTACATTTTATTATAAAAAGGTCCTAAAAAATCAGCATGGAGTCTGTACCAAACTGAAGGTGGTACAGGCCATGGTTTTAATTTCATTTTTGATGGGTTTTTGTGATTTTTTAAACATATAAGGCAATTACTTGTAATTTTCCCAATTTCAGTATCTAAATTTGGCCACCAAAAGAAAGAACGTGCCAATTGTTTCATGCGGACAATACCAAAATGGCTTTTATGTAATTCTAATAAAACAGATTCTTTTAATGATGTTGGTATAATGATTCTATAACCCCAAAATAAACATCCTCTGTCTAAACTAAGTTCATTTTTCCTATTATAAAATGGTGTTATATCTTTATCTATTAAATTTTTTTCAGGCCATCCATCCACCATATATCTATTAATTTTTGTCAAAATGTTATCCTTTATTGTTTCTTGTTGAATGAGTTTCCAATCTAATTGTTTTATTTCTGAATTATTTAAGTAAAAAATGTTACTTATTTCTGCACTTAAACAAATTGAATGAAGATTTATTTTTGCTGCATTTGGTTGAATATCTGAGCGGGACAAAAAATCAGCAGGGTTTAATTTACTTTTAATATGTCTGATTTTATAGTTGAATGCAGATAAGAATATAGCATAGTGCTGCAGCCTTTTTGCGGCCATCTTTGGAATACCCTTTGTGGGGCCAAATATCCTAACAAGTGCAGCATTATCTGTTTCTAACTCAAAACAGTGACCATATGTGTAATTATAGAATTTGGTTACACCAAAAATAATAGCTATAGCTTCTTTGTCGATTGCAGAATACTTTTGTTCTGTGGCACTTAATTTTTTACTAGCGAATGCTATAGGCCTAATAATACCATTATGATCCCGGTTTGACAAAACTGCCCCTAAACCAGTGTCAGACGCATCACATGATAAAATCAGAGGCAAGTTTGGGTCAAAATGTCTCAGATTATCTACAGATGACAATTTTTGTTTGATTAAATTGAAGGCATCATTACATTGTTTTGTCCATTTAAATTTATTTTCCTTAGTGCATTCATGAAGAGGCGCCATAATCGTAGACATATCTTTCAAAAATCTGGCATAATAAGTTACCTTTCCCAAGAATGATTTTAGCATTGTAATGTTTGTAGGCGCTTGAGCTTTCAATAAAGGCTCTAGATTAGACTTAATAACACTTATTTCATTTTTAGTAATGCTAAAACCGAATACATCAATACTTGTTTTAAAAAAATTACATTTGTTTACTTTTAATCTTAATTGACATTCTTTAAGCTTTGACAAAACAATACTTAAGGTTTTTAATGTATCATTTACACTGTAGCCTGCAATATATATATTATCTATAAATACAATCACATTAGGTATATTAGCAAGCTTGTTACACATCATACGCTGGAATGAGCCAGGTCCTGTACTTACTCCGTAAGGTAAGTACTTATATTTGTAAGTACCAACTTCTGTTACAATGGTAGTTAACTCTTGCGAGTCTTTATCTAAAGGAGCTTGTAGGTAAGCTTCCTTAAGGTCCAGTTCGCAGAAGTACTCTCCCTTTTTTAAGGTGTCAAAAATTTCATCAATATGGGGCCAAGGAAAATGATCTACCTCTAAATGCGGATTCAAAGTTACCTTGTAGTCGCCACATAGTCTGACGGAACCATCTGTTTTAAGTATTGGAACAACTGGTGTACCCCACTGACAATGCTCGACTGGAACTATTCTACCGTCTTTCAATAATCGGGAAATTTCTAATCTTACCTTTTCCTTTAAAGCAAAGGGTACGCGCCGTGCAGGAAAACATTTGGGCTTTGCATCAGATTTTAATTTCAATTTTATGGCATCGCCCTTAAAGTTTCCCCAACCTGAACTGAATACTTCTGCGAACCTTTCCTTCACTATGTGTTCTGCTTCTGAAACAGTTTTATCATTTAAAACATTTGTTTCCGTATCAAGAGTTAGTACATTAGTATCAGAAAACTTTGGAGGCCATAAATTGAGCTCGTTTAACCAATCACGGCCTAATATGCGTGGTATAGGTCCCACTGCAATGTAAATATTTAATTTCTTTTCAGTGTCCTTATATTTAACAGTTAAGTTCTGTAAAATGCCTAATGGTTTGGAAATTGTTTGATCAAAATTCCTGAATTTGACATGACACTCTGATATTTTTTTGTTTTTGAATAATAGAGACTTATCCTCTAGTGACATAACAGTTACATCTGAACCCGTATCTAACTGGAAATCAAGCTGTTTACCTTCAACATTAAGTGTTACAATCAGAGGTGGTATTTTACTTACATTTAATGAATACATATCGTATCCATTGTAATCATATGGTTGTTTCAGCGCTGTCTCAATTGCCTCTTCTTCTTGGCACAAATTCATATTCATATCTTTTTCATCTTCGTGTAAAAGATAAATTTTCTTTGTTTTCGGGTTTAGTGGGCAAACCTTAAATATGTGCCCCTGTTTCCCACATTCAGAACAAAATTTGTTTATAAGCCTGCATTCAGCTTTAATATGGTTGTTATTTCCACAACAGAAACACCTTGTTTTTTCTGAACTTGTTCCTCTATATGTATTAGGTTTATTCCGAGTAAAAAATGATCTTTTCTTTTCATTCTTAAATCCTTGTTGATAGTAGAACATTTCAGATACTTCCGTGTCCTTTTTTTGGGTTATACTTTCAACTAAAGCTGCTTCCACTGTTCGTGCTAAGTCTAAGGTTTGTTGTAAAGTGAGATTCGTGTCACATTTAAGTAATTCAAATTTGATTACCTTTGAATACACTCCGTCTATCAATTTTTCCTTTATTTGATCCTCTAAGTCCTTGAAATTGCATTTCGCAGCTAGTTTTTGTAATTGCAATACGTATTCTTCTATATTCTCTGATGGTAATTGATTTCTGTTTCGAAAAGTTGATCGATCTATTGCCGATGACTGGGTTTTGGTGTATTTTTCCTTTAGTTTGTTACATAGTACATCATATGATAAATTCACTGGTCTAAGTGGTGTACACAAATATATTAGTGTTTCAAACACTTTAGGTGTAATTTTTGTTAACAAAAACGGAACTTTTTTCTGCTCGGGAATTTCATTTAAACTTATTATGCACTCCAGCTGTTGCACAAAACAATCCCAGTTTTCACCATCAAATAGGGTTATGTTGTAACTTGCCATAGTTATATGCTTATTGATGCTAGCCTTAGCCTTGAGATGTTGTTGTTCTTTACAGAAATCACTGAGTAGCTTGCGAAGTTCATCAACAGTTGCATCCGTGTCACAGGCAATGTGAAGCTCCTGTAATTTTTTTTTCAACTGCGATTTATTCAGTGAGTATATCCAAGATCTCTTTGTATACTCTCTGGATTCTGCAGAATTTGTCGTTTCTTCAGTATCTTTGTATTCACTGTCCGACATTTGTTTCACTTGCCTTTGAAATAAAATTCACAATCGCCAAAATGGCAGTTTACGTTTAGCCACGTTTAGCTTAGCGATCTGTGTGGCGTGGCGATCTGCACCAACTTCACTGCGAAGCGTCACGCACGATGGACTTTTTTTGATTGATGAGAATGCTTAATTTTGCATTCCCCATATATTTCTTATTTAAATTTGCGGCTCTGGTTCGTTTTTTTTTCGTCGCCAAATTGTCCTGTCTTCAATTATACACCTTTTTACTAGATAGATCTTTATTAATGAAAGACACACAATGTAGCCGACATGTTTGCACAAAGCGAGAGAGCGAGGTAGATGGTGCGAGCGAGACGTAATATTAATAGCTGCGTTCTGATACCACACTTTATAGATGCATTCATATACCACAACGATTAACTTTTTTTTTTGTCTAGCATAGGTCTATAAATATCAGTCAATTCCTTTCATGAACGGGACCCCTAAGTCGCGGTCTGAAATTACGTATAAGTTCGCCGATCTTCTTTGGATGGTGAATACGAAATGACGTGTCGATTAGTTTCTCATGCATTAGTACGTAAGACTCCGCGACAGACACATTTTTCATTTACGCGCTCAGATTTAAAAAATCTTGAGAAAACATGAAATGTGCGAGCGAGAGCGGCAGTCAGCAAAATCGCTACGGAGTCTTAAGTAGTGCTCATCTTTAATTTCTCAATGAGGGCTTTTCAAAATGACGAAAAACTGTAGGCTGACGGCGTTGATAAAAATGTATGTGTCAATGTTATTTTTTTTACTAAGCTTCGAAGAGTACTCTGTTAGGCTGGCAGATCTTTGGGCAGATGGCAGCCAGCGAGCGCTTACTCGCCTCTTTGGTACAGGCCGTTAATTTTTAAAAGCCAATTTTGACACTTCTCTTTCCATCAACGCCATCTAGTATAGTTACTATTTTTATTTTTTAAATGTCACTTTGAAAAGCCCTCATTTAGAAACCGACCGTTCCTATTTTCGAAACTTGAGTTTTTCTTAAAAAATCTTCCTCAGGTTTAAGTGAAGATATCTGCACACAAGTAGAGCCCGGCGTGAACATGGTGTGTGGCAAAGATGGCACGAACTGCCACGTCACCAACATTGAGTGCTACAAGCCACAGGACAAAGGTAACACACAGCAAGTTTGCCAGCTGCAAATTAAATTGTCCCCAAACTCTTGACTTGTACATAGGTGGTGCTTCCGTTGCATGTGTATGAGACATAGTTTAATATAAAAGTGCTTGGTATGGGTTTGTTTTATTTTAAAATGTCTTTTTTTAAGCAATTCTCAGATTATGTAGGTAATTTGACATGACAAATGTTTTGGAAAAGCTGATAAAAATACTTCGACTTTTAAATTAGTCAATTAAAATGTATTTTTTTCTATTTATTTGTTTTTATTTCATAGGTATACGCATAACAAATTAGATTTACTTTTTTATAAATGATAAAAGTTTAGTTATATTTTATTTACTGTGCAATAAGATGATTTATTTTATTTTACTTTGTTAGGAAAACTTACAGCTGTGAGAAACGATATGAGTAATCACAAAATAAGTAAAAGTTTTCACTTATGGGTAAGTAACAAAAAATTATGGAGTAAATAACAAGTACGTAGGTAAATACAGATAAAAAACTTATAATCTAGCCCCCTTACTTACAAAGATTGTGTAGCACATGTATAGTTACACAATGGTTACTATCTGTCAAACTATTTAAGTTTGACATTAAATAAAAAAGAAAGGGACAAAACACTGTGTAACTATTCACTCGCTATACAACTTTTATTAGTAAGGGGGTAAAAGTAAAACTCAAATAGTTTGACAGAGAGTAACTATTGTGTAACTATACATCTGCTATACAATCTTTATTAGTAAGGGGGTAGGTACTTAGTGGTAAATAGATAATTAGACATTCTTTTTGTCAAACAACTGATTTAAGTCACGTTATGTTCCTTCCTTTGCTGTGGTACTATTAGACAGTACCATTGATGGTACTATTGACTATGTTAAGTTGTGGACATGAACATAGTATAATAATGAGTAGGTACTATGTGAATTGATACCTACTTAGTAGTAAGTAAGCAGTAGAAATAAGGAGCTCGGTGGCGCAGTGGTTTAGCGCCTGGCCCAGCGATTGCAAAAGTTAAGCAACATTCGCAAGGGTCGGTCATGGGATGGGTGACCAAAAATTTATTATCTCGAGCTCCTCCGTGCTTCGGAAGGCACTTTAAGCCGTTGGTCCCGGCTGCATTTGCAGTCGTTAACACCCACCAATCCGTATTGGGCCCGCGCGGTGGGTTATGGCCCATCCTCCTTACCACCCATAAGGAAGGCCTGTGTCCCAGCAGTGGGGACATCAAAAATGGCTGATGGACAAGCAATAGAAATAGGTCGACTTCGCTTGTAGATATGCAAGGTGGCCACTTTTGGCAATAATGGATTTTAAAACTTACAGAATGAATGATACTTAACTGTTGAAGAGTTATTCATAAAATATAAGAGACAAATTAAGAGATTATTACATGAGCTTTTTTTAAATATTGACTTGGTGTACGAGTAATAAAAATAAATACTACATTTATTTGTATTAGGCGCTAGTTTCACTACCACCGCGCCTTAACTTCGAATGTGTAACGTGACGTTTACATTCAGGATTCAAGATGGAATAAGAGATAATGCAAACAATGAACAATGATTACAGCTCTTATCCGGAACGTTACTTAATTTTATTTTTATTAAAAACTTCGTCGAAATTAAGTGCACTCAGGACTAGCGCCGCCATTTGAAAAAAAAAACAAAACTACAAAAAAGCTTTTTGGTATTTTTTGGCGCTTAAACAATATTTTCTAGCCTGTCATTTAGTTTAATGGAGTTTTTTTTGCGAAAAGTGGTATAAGATCACAATTCATAATTTCGTCCTTATTTAACCACTATGATTGTTTTCCAATGGCGGCGCTAGTGTGCTTTATAATCCCTCTTAAGTTACAAAAGTTTATATGCCGATGGATGATAGTTAAACTCAATTTCAAAGACAAATAAGTGAGTTTTACATTTATTTTTAATTGGCTATTGAAAATGTCAATGTTATAATACAAAATAACAATACGCATTAACACTACTAAGGATTAAATTATATAGTTGCTTTATGATATATTACTTATATTCTTATACAATACTAAATTAACTTGCTAATTCAGCTTTTAAAATAGCATTGATGAATGTTCAGTATGACATTTACCAGCGAATTAATCGTTTAACACATACTTAGCTGCCTCTTGTCAGTCTATTTCTTAAATTAAAAAAAAATATTTTATTCACATTATTATACGAAAACAAGATGAAATAGTCGACAGCCGAGAGCTAGTCCGTGTCGTGTGCAGTGTGATGTTGCATTTAAAACAAATTTGGATATATAAGTATATTATGAAAATGTGAAAATAATCGTCTTTGCATTGTAAGACGTTGTTTTGCAAGCAGCATTGTTTTTACGCTAACTGTAATGTGTCGCCTTGAGTGTTTTGTTCCTCGTCGTTTAAGATAAGCCAGTGTTGTTGTCTTTTTGCGGCAAGTTCGCTTTAAA
The DNA here is from genome assembly GCA_950108535.1 of Agriphila straminella. NCBI lineage: Eukaryota > Metazoa > Arthropoda > Insecta > Lepidoptera > Crambidae > Agriphila > Agriphila straminella. Next base: position 15,239,821 of record OX467311.1, on the reverse strand, counting down.
GTTCTCCACTACATTATAATATGGTGTATTATGCTTGAATGTTGTGTACAGAAAGCACGAGTACTCTTGTTCGGTTACTGGGGATGAAGGATAAGAAAGGCAAAGAGCCGGAAGAGATGGATGACAGTATGTTCGATGCGTTCAAGCAAAACATGCCTAAAGACCGAAGCGATAAGGTCGCACACCAACGCAATTATGACGTTATGCGGGAGAGTGTCGAGACTGCGCTTAGGGGCTGTGGCAGGCTGGGATGTCATGGTAAGTTCACCATATCAGTCGCACGACACCCACTGCTGGGTATAGGCCTCCCCCAAAGATCTCCACGACGACGATCGGTCCTGCGCTGCCCGCATCCAGCGGCTTCCCGCGACCTTCACCAGATCGTCGGTCCACCTTGTCGGGGGCCTACCCACGGAGCCGAGTCCGGCACGCGGTCGTAAGAGATGGTAAGTTATTGTTTTTTATGTTAATTAATGTGGAGCTCGGTGGCGCAGTGGTTTAGCGCCTGGCTCAGCGATTGCGGAAGTTAAGCAACGTTCGCAAGGGTCGGTCATGGGATGGGTGACCAAAAATTTATTATCTCGAGCTCCTCCGTGCTTCGGAAGGCACGTTAAGCCGTTGGTCCCGGCTGCATTTGCAGTCGTTAACACCCACCAATCCGCATTGGGCCCGCGTGGTGGGTTATGGCCCATCCTCCTTACCACCCATAAGGAAGGCCTGTGCCCCAGCAGTGGGGACATCAAAAAATGGCTGATGGACATGTTAATTAGGTTTTCGTCGCGACTTCTTCAATAAGGAATTTTGTTTCTCATTGGAGTTTTGGAAATAATAAAAACAAGCATGCTCTACTAGTCTAGTTATCTCTATGCAAAAATAACAAAATGCGTGAAAAAAACGAATAAACAAAAGAAACGAATTCACAGGTAATATTAGGTACAGGTATTATTATTTTAAGGTTTTAAAGTAACTTATTGTATTATAAGTATGGATTTTAATTATTTTAAGTAACTTATTGTAGAGAAAAGACTTGAGGTAAATAAGCAATTTGGCCTCAAACACTTAATCAGTTACCATAGCCATAGTATTAACTCTCAACAGTAGGGGTACCACAAACATGTTGCCAACTCTGCCCAACTCGCCGAATATCTCTGCTGCGTACTAACCAAAAATGTTCTACTATTTTCTAAAACATATATTTCTCCCCCAGTCTTGCTGTCTGCGTTTCAAAATGAATAAATTTTACTCACATCGAGAATTTTTTAAATACTCACATTTTTATTTTATTTATTATTTAAGTTCCTTAAAAATGTAACATTGACTGAAGCTATCTTTTCAGACATTCAACCGGAGGATTTAGAACTGACTGAAGATGACTGCACCTACCAACACTTGGAGCTGAGTTACTGGCTGCACACAGTCAATTTCAGGCAACTTATCGTAGATTACAATTTAAGGTCTCTGAACTACGTTTAAGAGCGCGTGGTCTACACACCAGCATCGCCATTAAAACGAGAATTAAAGTGCTCAAAAAAAGACAAAGTTGTGAATTATCTCTATGTAGTGCACTCCGAAGATTGCAGTACTTTTTATCGCTCAAAGTCTGTCTGTCGGTCGGCTGTCATCTAGTTTAATTGAGTTTTATTGCAAAGTGGCCACTTTTTACATAGAGAGATAATTCACAATTTTGTCGTTTGTCGTCGTCGAAACGTCGGGAAAATCAAAAATCAAACCAAATACCAACTAATTACCAAAGTACTTTCAATAAAACCGCGCTAGTATCCGTTAAAAGTGTTTTATTTCATGTCTAGTGAGCGCGTAAGCTTGAGAAGTGAATTTTGTCTTTTTTTGAGCACTTTAATTCTCGTTTTAATGGCGATGCTAGTGTGTAGACCACGCGCTCTTAAGTATTTTTTATTGCAATTATTTGCAAACTATACCAAATGATAGCGGCTATTCTTTTTACATTGACGTTAGCATTTCATTAAACAATTTCTAAGTCATAATAACAAACTTAACCATAGATTATAGTTATTATTACCCAATTTCTGGTCAATTCATGTTATGTATGTAAAATACCTACTACTGGCCTTATTACAAAAGACTTTTAAAAACTGTTATACTAAACACATGTTTAAATGTGATGCTGTCACTATTTTTACAATATTTTTTGACACAGACAGCATCACATTTAAACATGTGTTTAGTTAAACAGTGTTTAAAAATCTTTTGTAATAACACGGTAGGTACATAGTTATTTATTTTATTACATTCAGCAATACATCGGATTACCACAAAATGTAAAAAAAAAAAAACTCGATCGATTTTGAACTTTTAATCTAATCCATTTACCGAATACCGGTGAGTTTCATAGAGTTTCTGTCAAATCTGACAACTTTTATGAATTAAAGGTGGCCTTAACTTTAAGAATCGCTTGAGTATTTGGCCGTGGTTTTAAATGATCTGGAATAAATACCTGATATGCTGTTGTAGTTTTAATTTTAATAAGTATTTGTGCGTAAAGTTTTATCTCTTGTTTTAGACTGCCCACGGAGATCGCGTCCGTATCCCCGTCGAAGTTAAAAGTCCCTGAATGTCGTATCCCACTCAGTGTTTCCGACGACTTCTTCTTGGAGCGAATGAGCCGAGTCGACGGCAACGGCTGGCAGCCGATACTTAGCCTAATGCACCAGTTCGCTGAAGTGTTCGAGTTTTACGACTACGTGTCACTGGGAGCCAAGATCTCAAAGTTTGTGGAAGCTGTAAGTATGGGATGTAATGTAATAAAAGAAGCATGATATGTTAGTTTTAATTTGGTGATAGGTGATAGATTGTGACGTAGTTTAGAGACACTAGAGCTATCAGATATTTTCCTACTCCAGAGATCCCTAATATCGTGTCTTAGATACCTATATAGATCTGTAGCTCTATTTGGCTAAATTGGAATTTTATAATCTTCCTGTTGTTTATGTTTATGTGCACTTTCGATGGTTTGGTCGTAATTGTATTGTTTTATCTGGAAATCAATGCCGCTCGTGCTATTGTCCGCCACCCGTCTCCGTTGCTGCGTCTCTAGAGTAAAAATACAATAAAGAAAACAATTGATCTTTTTATTATATAATTTTAATTTCATTACATTATACCATTTTCAATTTTACAAAGACTCAAATTCATTTTAAAATTTCGCTCAAACCAAAAAATGAATAATTTTTGATCTCGGCCGGCTGCATTGATACAGCCGATGAACGCATAGGGTTCGATGTTTTATCGATATCTTTGTTGCTAGGCTGACAATGATGAATAATATATGAACGTATGTGGTCGTAGAAGCCGCACGCGTGGGACGGCCTAGTGGCGGCGGGGTGGTGGTGCGGGGCGGGCGGGCGCGCCGCCTGCGCCGTGCGCTGCCTCACCGCCGCCCACGCCGCGGCACCGCCCGAGCGCGCGCCCGAGCCGCTGCGCGTGCTGGCCACGCTGCTGCACCTGTGAGTACACGCCCAAGTAGTGGTCACACATGTGGCCAGTCTATTAGCGGCCGCAGTGCGCTGCCTCACCGCCGCCCACGCCGCGGCGCCGCCCGAGCGCTGCGCGTGCTGGCCACGCTGCTGCACCTGTGAGTACACGCACAAGTAGTGGTCACACATGTGGCCAGTCTATTAGCGGCCGCAGTGCGCTGCCTCACCGCCGCCCACGCCGCGGCGCCGCCCGAGCGCGCGCCCGAGCCGCTGCGCGTGCTGGCCACGCTGCTGCACCTGTGAGTACACGCCCAAGTAGTGGTCACACATGTGGCCAGTCTATTAGCGGCCGCAGTGCGCTGCCTCACCGCCGCCCACGCCGCGGCGCCGCCCGAGCGCTGCGCGTGCTGGCCACGCTGCTGCACCTGTGAGTACACGCACAAGTAGTGGTCACACATGTGGCCAGTCTATTAGCGGCCGCAGTGCGCTGCCTCACCGCCGCCCACGCCGCGGCGCCGCCCGAGCGCGCGCCCGAGCCGCTGCGCGTGCTGGCCACGCTGCTGCACCTGTGAGTACACGCACAAGTAGTGGTCACACATGTGGCCAGTCTATTAGCGGCCGCAGTGCGCTGCCTCACCGCCGCCCACGCCGCGGCGCCGCCCGAGCGCTGCGCGTGCTGGCCACGCTGCTGCACCTGTGAGTACACGCACAAGTAGTGGTCACACATGTGGCCAGTCTATTAGCGGCCGCAGTGCGCTGCCTCACCGCCGCCCACGCCGCGGCGCCGCCCGAGCGCTGCGCGTGCTGGCCACGCTGCTGCACCTGTGAGTACACGCACAAGTAGTGGTCACACATGTGGCCAGTCTATTAGCGGCCGCAGTGCGCTGCCTCACCGCCGCCCACGCCGCGGCGCCGCCCGAGCGCGCGCCCGAGCCGCTGCGCGTGCTGGCCACGCTGCTGCACCTGTGAGTACACGCACAAGTAGTGGTCACACATGTGGCCAGTCTATTAGCGGCCGCAGTGCGCTGCCTCACCGCCGCCCACGCCGCGGCGCCGCCCGAGCGCTGCGCGTGCTGGCCACGCTGCTGCACCTGTGAGTACACGCACAAGTAGTGGTCACACATGTGGCCAGTCTATTAGCGGCCGCAGTGCGCTGCCTCACCGCCGCCCACGCCGCGGCGCCGCCCGAGCCGCTGCGCGTGCTGGCCACGCTGCTGCACCTGTGAGTACACGCACAAGTAGTGGTCACACATGTGGCCAGTCTATTAGCGGCCGCAGTGCGCTGCCTCACCGCCGCCCACGCCGCGGCGCCGCCCGAGCGCTGCGCGTGCTGGCCACGCTGCTGCACCTGTGAGTACACGCACAAGTAGTGGTCACACATGTGGCCAGTCTATTAGCGGCCGCAGTGCGCTGCCTCACCGCCGCCCACGCCGCGGCGCCGCCCGAGCGCTGTGCGTCCTGGCCACACTGCTGCACCTGTGAGTACACGCACGGGTAGTGGCCACACATGTCCAGGCCAGTCTAGTAGTGGCCGCAGTTCACTTTACATCCGCCAATGCGGTGGATAGTTGCCTGTTATCAAACACTTTACATTAACTTTATTTCATAATCGATGTTTCTTTGTGTGTAAGTGGACGCCCTGCCTTGTGATAAGTATAGTAGGTATAGCATTCATTTATCTATGGGTGGGGGTAAATAGTTTTTCTTTTATCTTTTTTTTTACACGATTACAAAATTATGGATTCTTCTACTAAAGAACTGTACATAACAAACGAACAATTACTTATTTAGCTTGTATTTTTTGTTGTAGGCAATCAAAACAAGATGATGCCAAAGATATCGCGTACCTGTCATTTTATACCTCCCCGAAGAATAAAATAGATGCTTTTCTGGTTGGAGTTTCACATTCCTACATGGTATGTATTCTTTATAAACTTTCGCCTCTCTCTCTCTTGTTAAAACTGGCTCTATTTCTTATTTATCTGATACTACGCTGGCCGACAAGAATGAAAACAAATTTTCTTTTTTCTTATTGATCACAGATAAAAGTAACTAGGAGCACTTATTGGTTCTTCGGTTTAGTATTTAAAGCTTTATAAAATTCGGACTCGTTTTTTTCTAGTCCCAGTACGAACAAGCCGTTTGGATGTATCGCTTCGCACTAACATTCGACTCGGATTTCTTGCCAGCTAAAGCATGCTTGCACGCTACAATGTGCATCATGCTGTTTGGGGATACCAGCAAAGAAAAAAAATAAACGTGCATAAAGCGAAAAACAACACACTTAAGATGGCACCCTGACCGAAAGTGTCGCCGCTGTGAATTTTATTTAATATTGTAATTCTAATACACAATTTTACAATAAATCTTTACATGGAATTTGTACGGCCCATAGTCTAGTATTTTTAGACGGTATCATTATATTCCCTCGTAGTCAATGCTAGAGTAGATAGCAAAACTGCTAAAAGTGGCCGTTGGCCGACATAATTGCTATCTACTTCTACGAATGACTACGAGGGAATGTAGTGATACCTTCTAAAAATACTAGACCGTGGGCCTTAAAAATTACACGTAAAGTTTTATTAAAATCATTTTCTATTAACTTATTAAATTAAAATCTGTCGGCCCGGCCACAGCCAGTGCGGCAGGCAGCGAGGCAGGCGGCGTGGCAAGCGAATTCAATATTCACTGCGCGCTATCTGTATGGCAGCCTCTCAGCTTATCGTCACGACCGCGCAGTGATTACCGAATGCGTCGCCCGCCTCGCCGCCTGCCGCGCTGGCTGTGGCCGGGCCGTGAGGGTGCCACTTTCGGTGGTATAGCCTAGCCACCCTAATAAAAACAACTACAGCTACTTTTACTGGTCGGAGGACGTTGCTCTTAATATTTTTATTTTTTCCTAATAATCTGTTACTGCTATCTGTCAACTGCATTTTGAGAAATCGTTTAATGTTTTCTCTTAGTCTAAATTTTTTTAACAAATAAATGTTCGTTTTTTAATTTATAGTATGTACATTGCTTCTAGCAACGTCCTCTACAGAACGATTACCAATTCGATGTTTCTAGTGTATTCAACAGTACTTATTCATAAATATACGGACAAAATTTTGTATGATTGTGTGCTGATTTAAAGACAATTAAATACAATGCCAAATATGGTGGATAGGGACCATCATACTGAACAACTTTTACTATGGGACCAACTCTGAAATCGCGAGAAAAAAAATTAGCTGTTTCATACATTTTGATATTTTCGTTATTTTTGTATGCAACAGCTGATTTTTTTTCGTTATTTCAGAGTTGGTCCCATAGTAAAAGTTGTTCATTATGATGGTCCCTATCTACCGTCATTCGGCATTAGGAGTTATTTTGTAACACGTATGTTAAAATTAAATTACTTCAGACTAGTTTGAACTTTGTTAAATCCGATCTAATATTGGGTGAAGGTTTACATAATCTTTTCTAGAATTGTTCACTATAATAATCAATATCCAATTACGTGGTCATAAGTCACTTTAATGTTCATAAACAAATCATAAGTACAATACTTGTAAAATCTCGTATTAAAAACCATCCCAAAACAAATTATAGTTCCTTTGAAAATGTTGTATCGAAATTAATGTTAATTTTTAAAGTGATTTATTTTTTGCAGCAGCTACAGATATAAGTACTTTTGTTTTATAAAATACTTACTCCTATAAGATAAATGTGAAACAAATTTTTTAAGTTGTCCAACAAAGAAAGATTTAACTAAATAAATGAAAGCTCAAAATATGTCTTAGTTGTAAAAGCTTTTAAAAACTGTTCAATAGCAAATACTTAATGATCCTTATTTTTTTCAATTATTCAAGGGTACGGCTTGGTTTAGTATATTTGATTCCGCCTAGATTAAGATTGTAAGACAGATGACCTCAAAATAAAAGATAAAATCATGTTTCCGCACGCTGTAGCCTAGGTACAGTCATCGAAAGCACAGATATTCGAGCAACGGTATTAAAAATATTATTTTGGTTACATTTTAAAAGTGTCAAATGATTTCGCACGACGCAATCGAGACTTATGTTTACCTACTTAAGTACTCGACCTGTTGTATTGTTTTTATTTTTTTTACGTTTGTTACGATATTTTGTACCCAATTCGGGTACTTAAGACTGATTGGAATTATTACCCTTGTTAAGTGTAAGAATTAACTACGAATTGGAATTATACACCTTCGAAATTATAACGAATTTCATTTTATTACCCCTCCCTCTATGTTATGTATAGTCTGTTTATCCTTACTTGTCATCTTATATTAATATTCTTTGGTTTACAATAGGACAAAAACAGATTAAAGAAAAATAATTAAACGCCTACATACAAGACAATATTTAATAAATTAAAAAATACAATATTTTTTTATTATCACATTGAACGCCACAAGAAAGTATCATACAACAAAGAAAGCATCGGTGACATGCAACAAAGTAATAAAGGTGGTTGGTTCTTATTTTTCACAAAAGATTTAGAAATTTATTTAACGATTTTCTACAATTTCTACTTGTTAATTAATTATCAATGCAATGCGATATAAGCAAATTAGTCCGCAAGTATATTTTCAGAAGTTCAAGTATTTGCATCAAGAGTATCAAAACCTTGGTTACACAAAATAATGAATATAACATTATTTAAATCAAGGCATACTGCCCTCTATACGAAACGACGGAATCATTTCGTAGCTCCGTAGTTGCTACGTAGGTCGTCGCCCGTAGCATCGTTCTTGTAGCTATGCAAAAAGCAAATTGCCTGATAATGATGCAGGACGCAACATTTGCTAGATGTCACTTGAAGTCTCTTGTTTACCTTCGTCAAAGGCTATTTATTAGGTCCTTCAGGTCCTTCCTTACCTAGGAAATTGACGTGACTATGATGACGGAGAATTTTTATCAAATTGCATTTTGCATACTAGCATTTTCATAATTAATTTAACAACTGTGGACGCAATGCAACATAATTAAATTGAAAAAAAAAGTTTAGGCTAAGTTACAACAGATAAAGTAAGGAGTGGCAAAATAAGGAGTCCCTTTCAAGGTATTCTTTTAATGCAAAGAAAATAAAATAAATAGACTTTAATTATGCTGATAGTTGACTATGCTGATAATTTCATGTAAGTAATTTCCAGCAACTGATATGTAAATAATCTGAAACGGAGAAGTTATGAGGTTCTCTGTGTATGAGAAAAAAACACAAATTTCACAGGTAAGGAAGGACCCAATAAGTAGGTAGGTAGGTAGAATTCCTTGATATGGTACGGTTTCATAAGCGGCCGAAGGAGAATGAAACTTATTTAGTAGGTACCTACATTGGTTGTGTTCTTTAAATAATAGGCTTTACATAAAAGTTGAGGGATTTTGGTTAAAATATTTTACTAATTGTCGAAAATGTAAATATATATTTTCGAACTTACCTGAGGTTCGTAGATATAATCTTTTTCACACAATGTTTTTTATGGAATCTCCATTTGAGACGTTATGTAAAATGTGTATCTACTAATTGGTTAGTACTTAGCATAAGTTTACAGTCGAAAATGAAATGTTTAACATAATTTAACATGAACACATAATAAGTATGACACCATTTTGATACATTACACTTATTTTCAGTTAGCTCTAATCCAATTTAGACAAATAAAAAAATCCAATTTGTAGGGCTTCCATAGACAACGTCTGGTGAGCAAAGACAACTTCTTTCTTCAGGAGTGTTGTCTTATTGAAGCACCCACAATAACTATTGGAACACGCACAAGAGTATCTCACATTCACTATTCCTGTGCAGTGACCAATAGTTGTTTTGGGCTTCTTTGTTTTTCAACCAGCTTCGATTCTTGTGGCGAACCTGCAATGAGTTTGAAATAAATAAAAGAGGAACAGAAAAGAACGAACGTAGATATGTACCTAGCTAAAATGAAACAAATGAATTAAGACATGTATTAGGTAGAAGAAAATTATAAATCGCAGCTTTCAATTGTTTTTTTCAGTAATCGCGGTTAAGACAAATCTCACATCACATTGCATCATGACGTGACTGCATAAAGTCTGCCAAGTTTGTTAAAATCATGCATTTTTGCACCTACCTAACTAAAATTTGTGTGACAGTGCGTGATGCGTGATAGTGTGAGATCCGTCTTATTCACTATTAAATAAACATTACAGGGTATTCATTTAGTACATTCATAAATGTATATCTTAATATAACTGCTTTTATACCTAATGGAATTTTAAAACTTTAAATTAAAATTTCGCTTATAAGAAATCACAACTTTTACGTGATTGATTACTTATTTTAAAACATAATCGTGTCTATTGATATTTTTATTACAATATTGAATACAATTTATTTGAAACAATATTAAAACTGAAAACCTTTGCATTTAAATTTACAATTTTTATCAATCAAAATAGTTAAGGTTTACAAAGTTTTATAGACACTGTAAGTATAGGTACTTAGCTACCTAGCTACTTACCAGTTCAGGAATTACTGTAATGTAACAATTTAAAAGTTTAAATATAAAAACGTAAATATCATTAAAATAGCATAATACATGGTTTATTTTACAGCGTAATAAACCACAAAAATTTATACAAAATAAAACAAAGAACCGTGAACAAAAATGGGCGTGCGGTAAAATCAACTTACCGCATGCTGTAGGTACCTACTGTCATCGAAAGCACACATCTTCGAGTATTGAAAATAATAGTAGTTTATGATACAAGGTTGGTAAGGAGGTTTTTAAAACGAGTTGACGTTTTATAAGCCCGAGCCGTAGGCGAGGGTTTATAATCGTCACGAGTTTTAAAAAACCTTAACAACCGTGTGCCATACTACGTTTTTCAATACATTTGCGAGAAAACATTATAGGTACTGCTGAAATTGTAATCTATACATAATATAATAAAACTGTAAATTCTAAATATTTGTGCGCGAATTACGCAAAAACCGTGAAAAAAATTTAACGAATTTTGATGAATTTTTCACAATTTAGTAGATTGTGGTCCAACTTAAAATCTAAGCTATGTTTCATCAAATTCGGGTGGGTGGAACCAGAGAAACAGCTTAAACTCTCCGTAGTACTAGCTTTCATACACTAAAGGGGTCATTTTAAACTGGTTGCAATATTTTTCTACTGTCCACGCGGATGAAGTCGCGGGCGGAAGCTAGTAGAAATTAAAAAAAACGTTCGTAAACAAAAACGCACGGCGCCGGCGTGCGGTAAAATCAACTTTCCGCACGCTGTACTACTCCGTAAACAAAAACGCACGGCGTGCGGTAAAATCAACTTTCCGCACGCTCGACTGTCATCGTAAACTTACATTTTCGAGCAACTGTATTGAAAAATTAAATAAACAGAATGTCCCAAAACTTTGCCACACGGAGGGAAAAAGTACCTTAAATATTGAAGATAGGAAATTTTACTGAAAGAAGACTTAATTTTGATTTTTAAAATAATTGGAACTGCATTCAAAGATTTTCGAAAAATCGCATGTCTTAACCAGGAATCGAACCTACCAAATTAGAAAAAAAACAATCTTTTATTTTTACGATAGTACCGATCGAAAAGGTTACTCATTAGGATTATTTTTTGTGAAGTAACACAGCATCTTAGACAAAAGGAAGACCATGAAATTTAACATAATTTTTTTAATTTATTACGTATTGTATCGATTTGTATAGGAATGAATGCGATTTAAAAAAAACTTTGAATGCAGTTCGCTTTAATTTTTAAAAGAAAACGAAGTCTTCTTTCAGTAAAAAATCCTATCTAGAGGCTTTATGCGCTATACTAGCGCCGCCAATGGAAAAAAAATCGTAGTGCTTAAATAAAGACGAAATTGTGAATTGTGTTCTTCTAGTGTACTCCGAATAAGCTTTGTTGTACTTTTTATCGTTTAAACAATATTTTATAACCTGTCGTTTAGTTGTCGTTTAGTTTATTGCTAAAAGTGGCCACTGTTTGCAATAAAACTCCATTAAACTAAACGACAGACTAGAAAATATAGTTTAAGCGATAAAAAGTACCACAAATCTTATACGGAGTACACTAGAAGAACACAATTCACAATTTCGTCTTTATTTAAGCACTATGATTTTTTTCCATTGGCGGCGCTAGTGTAGCGCATAAACGCTGTTAAGGTACTTTCCCTCCATGTGGCAAAGTTTTGGGACAACCTGTATAATGTTTAAAGTTGCGTTAGAAAAAACGTTCTAAATGCCTTTAATTGATTTTAGTATTTCCACAAGATTCAAAATTCTGCTGAAAGTTTCGTTACATGTTGAATAAAGTTTGAAGAAATATCACAACTTAATCATCGTAGTCTTGTCTTATTAACATTGCATTCCTTAATGTACCTATAGGAAAATTTGCAAAGTAAAAACTTACACAAAAAGAACTAAATAAAGCTTTACTTTTACTGTGCTTAAAGGCATCATTGTTGTCTTTGTTTGATATATGATCGAAGATTGTTGTTTAAATTTATAATTTCATATAAAACTATATTCACAGCAATGTAAAGTGATATTATTGATAATAATAATAATACTTATACTTAAATATAAATTATGACTGTACATAGCTCAGTTTAGTCTAAACAGAATTTGACAGATATTGCAATCAAACTCGCGCGGCCGAGTTCGCTCGATAAATTGTGTGGTGTAATGTAAATTACACCTTAGGCCTTAGACTTTTGTTTAAATAAATTAATAAGTATTGCAACTAATTTTCTTTTAATATGTTTCAATTGTTCATCTATGTAAGTACTTTTATAAGTTTTGCTTTGAGCCTAATAAATAGGCACCATCAATTAAAATAAGATTGCGAATTAGGTACGCTGAAAAAGTTGCTTTTTTTTTCAAATTGCACAATTCAAAACATATACAAATTAAAGTTTAAAGTTTCGGAAGACTTATCAAAAACAAAACTAAGTAGGTACTTACTTACTTATGTTTTTTTTTTCGAAAAATGAGTCAAATAAATTTAGCTTAAAGTGGCCACTTTTGGCAATAATGGATTTTAAAACTTACAGAATGAATGATATTTGTTGACGAGTTATTCAAAAAATATTAGAGTCAATTTAAGAAATTGGCTTTTTTAAATATTGACTTGGTTTACGAGTAATAAAAGTAAATGTAGTGGCGGCGCTAGTTTCACTACCACAGCGCCTTAAGGGAGCTTATTCCTACCTATAAAAAATATTCAGCCAGTTTAATTTTTTCAGACACTCCCCATAGAACTTTGATGGTAGCTCGGTCGCTTAGATTATTAACATAAGATAGTAAAATTCATTTTACATTAAACTACTTAATAAGTAGGTTTATAGTATATACCTACCTGTAACTTAATGAAATGTTGGTAATCAAATAGGGAACTGCAATATTTTTCAATGATGAAAATCGCAAAAATGATAATGAGAAAAGCACAATTATCAAGTTTTGAAAAACAATAACATCACAATAAAAGCACAGAATAGATAATGATAAAAGTAAATAAATGACGACATTGAAAGAACATGCAGTGAAAAACACAACATTGAATGTAGTTAAAGTACTACTTACAAACGTTTTAGTTTGTCATGTACCAACCCCATCTCCTTTATATTTTTTCACTAAAATTATAAATTTAAGTAGGTGTTATTAAGTTTATCAATTATTATTAAGACTAAGATTATTTATGAAGTTCCTATTGATTCTATCGCTAAATAGATCATCTTAAGCGTAAGGAAAGACGGCAGCATGACATTCTCTCTTGTTCGAACCACATTTAAAACAACAGTTTTTCACAGCCGAGATAGAGAAATAGCCTATCCTGTTAATTCCTGTCACACTTCCGTCTGTACAAAATAACATTAATAACAACTAACTTATTTGACGTTGTAGAGCTTATTCGCCGTTATAGAGCTTATTAAGATCCAGGGCCGTCTTAACCCTATTGGGCGCCGGGGTGCTAAAGTCAGCTTACGCCCCCCTTTGCCAAGAAAAAAGTTATTTTTTTTAAAACTTTTGCACACAAAGCTTAGAAGAAAGAGAAACTTAAGTTTTCCCGCGTAATACGTGAATTTTTTTATACATTTTTGTAGTAAATTTGCAGTTGGTAATCAAACCCGGGACTCCTGAGTCTTTCACGGGTGGGCGAAACACTAGACCACAGAGGCGGTTAAAAACCTGCGACTTTCACAAAAGACCCAGATTCATATCTTATCTTGCAAGTGCTGCAAAGGCTGTGTACTGGACTAAGTTGCACATGCCATATCTCAAAAAAATATTAGACATACCTACTGAGCTTTGTGGATGGGCTAAAAACTATCAAAATGTAATAACAACTATTGTAAGAAAATCATCGTTTATGAATTGAACTGAAAAAAGACCGAATAATTGTTTTCACGTAGGTTAATCTTTTAATCAATTCTAAATTAAACAAAAAATAACATGTTGCGCGCTCATTTGATATTTTTGGGTTCTTTTTAATTCGCTTCGCGTGTTCTTTGGAACATTTATTTAATTCTTAGTTCAGAATTGACAACAATATTGGTGCCTATATATTTTTAAAGATAGCTCGGTTAGGTATAATCAAATACTTGTCAGATGATTTTCAAAACTGGCAGACTACGCATGATATAAGGTTATCGGTCCTCGTCGCCCCCTAGGACCCTGCGTGCGCACGGGAGCTACGCATCCCTTGCACCCCCGGGTAGAGACGGCCCTGTTCAGATCAGAAGTCCTTAGTATTTCAGCATGGATCTTCTCGGCTCCAATACAAAGTACACTCGTGTTAGCCACACCATCGTACGAAAGTGTCTTGATGACGTCACGTTAGTTGTCTTGATAATGGCGACTATGAAACGCCCGCAATAGCCGCTGTCACACGCACAAGAGTATATCTTTACTAATCTTGTGCAGTGGCCAGCAGCTGCTTTGGGCTTCATTCTCCTGAGTGACCTCCGAAGTAACGATGACGAGAGGTAAAGGCATTAATGCTAATCTATAAAAAAGAAGTAGGTGACGTCATAAATGTAACCGCTTTTCAATAAAAGAGGTTTCATTACTGTCTCATCAAATGAAGGACAGAACTGATGTCCTTCAATACTATTTTGATTTTCTATAATATTAGAATGTTTGTAGAATAGCGGTTCTCGAGTTATTGTTAATTTCTTACAAGTTATTCAAGTGCTTAAAATAATAATTCCTGTTGAGTTTTTTTCCATTAATTTTAGGATTAAACAAAAATTTATTAAAATTAACACAAACTTACAAAACCTTTTAAATAACAAAACAAAAACAAAACAATTGAAAATCAAAAGTAATCACAGAATACATAATAACTATTACAAAGGTAAGGTAGGTTTAATCTTCAAAGTTTTATGTAAGTAAAGTACCTGACAGTAAAAACGTACTACTTAGGTATAAAGTATTTTTTAAAAGTTTAATTAAAGTTGAAGTTATTAAAAAAAAAAAAAAAATTGGAAGGTAGGTATTTGATGTCGTGCTGACGACGGATGGGGTAAAAAACTGACATATCGAATGGCGAAGCCCTTCGGGGCCGCGGAAACCATACTACCGGCTTAAGGCAGCGCACGCATAAGCTAACATATGATACGCTGAGCCATGCCCATAAAAAATCTACGTGTCCCTAATCAAATTACGTATACGGGCATCAGTTGCAGGACTTTAACATAGAGTTGAATTTGTCATAAATTGACAATGGTATTTCAAAAGTACCAAACGCATTATATTTTTTAAACAAATTACTTACTTTCATTAATTTCTTTCTCTTATTTAAAAATGCAGTTTAAATCAATCGATAAACTGTTTAATAGTTGTAAATAATTAGTTACATTCTGTAATTATCGGCCATAATTGATTGTGTACATTTTTTAAAATTAAATATCGATTTAGAGGAAAGTTAATAATTATTTTCACAAAACACAAGATATCTGTTATCCCTAATGTTAACACAAATTATAAAAAAAAACAAAAAGAAACTGTCGATACTCACTTGCTAACACAGAGTAACTAAAACACAAGAACACTAAAAAGTTTTGATAAAATAATAAAAAAAGCACGAGAACGTGTGAACGCGGGGTAGGTTGTGGTGCGAGTGACTTCACGGAGGCTCTACACTTCCCGCCCGTGTGCTAACACAACCCTTAATTTTATTACGGTCTAAGTGACAGGCGCAGTGCGTTCAAGATAAAATTAGATTATCGTTCTGTATTCGTACAGTGAAGAATGCGTTGTATTGGTACATCTGTACATGGTATTATTACTAATGTAATTTATGTGCTATTTTAAAACATCTGTTAATTGTCTTTATTTTAGTGGCCTTTTGGTGGAAGGTAGGTTCATTCATCATCATATTATAATGATATTACAAAACATTGTGTGATTATTTATATTTGTGATTACAACGTAATATAAGGTAGGTACGTTATATTTGTAATTTTACTTATTTAAAAAAAAATAACCATGTGCACTGTTCCTTTCTAAAAAAATATGTTGAATGTAAAATGTGTGTATGATGAATGATGATGTGTTAGGTAGGTACTTACTGAAAAAATTATAACTACATTATAGTAATCTACACGCACACTTCTATTTGAAACCAATATTTTGTAGCAATATTATACGAATACCGATATTAATTCGCAGTGGTTTTAAGTGAGTTGATACTATCTTCATACTTCCGCTACAGCTTTTGTCTTACTCTGTATATTCGGTTGATTAAATACATTACTGTTTTTATAGTCAGTTTTGTATCAGAAATTCAATTTTCGAAGCTCAGGTATTAATTTATTAATGGTTATTACTTTTTTGATGAAAATTTGAATAAATGTACCTATGTATGATTAATTAATTTTATTTTTCTTTTGTTAAGTTTCAATTAAGTTTTGGAATTTCAAAGGTTCAAAAGAGGCAATCAAGGAAAACATATATTTTTAAATAGATACTGTTTTGGTAAATTATTTATTCTTTCACAATTAATATTAAACAGAAAAATAATCATTTAGGAACAAAAGTGGCTAAGATATGCGTTTACAGAAGAGCATTACATACGTTCGTCGTTCGATTTATTTAAAAACTTCGTTATTTTTTAATTTTTGAACATGAATTTAATAGTGTCATTAAATATCGGATTGTTGCGATTCTTTTTATGTAAAAAGCCCTCTGATTACAAAAAAGGCTGGAGTACTTTTCATACAACTTTTTTGTCAAGTAAATTTTATAGTAATGGTCCTAAAAATATAATTTCCTTGCGTTATTTTATCAGAAAATTAGCTACACAATTAGAGCTTCCCTGACTTATTTCTGTGGTAGAACAATGTTAGTAGGCATGGCGGGTGTTCAGTTACAGTAAGCACATAATGCGGACGGGTCGGCGGGTTGGCGGGCCGCGCCGGTGCGAGGACGGAAGCCCTCCAAGCGAGGTCGGCGCCGCCATTACAGGATTACTAACAACCGCCACTAAGATTTAAAACAGAGACGCGTTTCCAGTAGCTCGCGGACCTCGCGGTTTTCTAAATGGTTAAAATGGAATATTGACTGACATAACTACGATTTGGAATCGCCCCACTTGGACAAATGTCAAACATACTATTTGACTGACGTCGTTTTCTAACAGCGATGATGTACGTCATACGCCTGTGATATCTCCAAGAGACCAACTTGGATAAGACTGGCTACCCTCGAGCCGGCTAACCCTCAATTAAAAAGTAAAAGTAAATAAGTCTTACTTCTTCTTCTTTCTTAAATATAAAAAAAACCTTTCAGAATAAAGCTCGTTTGTATGGAAAACCATAATGCCCCTTTTCATAATAAGGAATCGCGATTAATATTCACTTTCCTCAAATTGAAGTAGGTATGAGAAAAAATCACAGATTTTACAGTCCCCGCAAGAATCGGAGCATTGAAAATGAACCCAAAAATTTACGAAAACCAAAATCAAATCAAATGCAAAATCCTATTATGTTTTTAAACTTGCCTAGGTAGAACCTATTTATTTTTACGAAAAGCGCCCGCTGACTGCCTCGACGCGGCCGAAATATCGAAATTTCAACGAGAATGCACTTCTCGTCTGCTTCTGCATCTTTTAACACTATTAACATGACGATCGGTCAGTAATAATAGAAGCTACATAACTTTTTATGTACGGAAACCCCCTTTTTTACAATTCCAAATCTAAAGGGACCACCTACACAGGTCACTATTATTAACCGATTTTCAAAATTTTGTTGCCATTTTGTAGCCAAACTAAATACCCTAGGACTTATTTTTTAATTTATTCTTAATTCGGTTTTTTTCTCCGAAATAATAACAATTTAGTAAACAAACACCCCCCAAAAACCCGAATTTACACGAATTTTGAATAATTTAAAAAAAAAAGTTACCAGTAGATTTTCAAAATTCCAACGTTCACACGTGTCTCAATAAATTCCTCAACTTTTGGTACTATTTCCATCTCGATCCTCCCAATATCCTCGGAGATATGGCCAAAAATACGTCTCATTCGGTTTGCATTTGATAACCATTTTCAATGGTAAAAATTATAATAATACCTAGAGGAACTAAGTATTAGGTTTCTAACTAATCGAACATTTACTACAAGCTCATGTAAAATTGGAAATGCATTATACAATCGATAATAATGTTCCAATTATAGCTAAATGGCTGCTTTGGTTAATGGTTGGTGGGCTGTAATAGAGCCATTACCTGAACCACATTTAAGTACAGTTATATTGATACGTTTTACAAATTTTTAAATTTGAGATTTAGCATTCACAATGCTATTTTATACTTACAATAAGTACTAAATAATTATATTAGAAATGCTACTAAATAGAATACCTACTAGACAATCCTACACAAAATTAAATAAAACCGTCAAGCTTGATTTGAATGTTTAAGATAGAGTGCTTTACGTTTAGTACTTACTCACAGTGTCAACGTTATTTATAAAATTACGTGCTCGTCGATTCCTTACAATACAACAATGTCTTACGTTGCGACATGTAACTTAGACATTTGCACTTTTCTAACTTCAACTCGACCAAATAAGGTAGGTATTATTACTAAAACATTGTCATGAATTTAGCTGTCATGCGCCATCTTGGTCAAGTTGTAGTTAGGAAAAAACTTAGCTTAAAAGTTAGCGAACGAATAGAAATATTATGTCCATTTGAATAGGAAATATGCATATTTTTTTTTGTTTAATCAAAACCAAAAGTATAATGCGTGAGAAATTCAACTGTAATATTAAATTAATTTATATACTTTTAATATTATTTATTTTCTCGTGATATTGTTACTTACTTGAAGTTAGCACGCATCAGCACCCACCGAAAACGCTCTATACAAAACGGTGACGTCACTTGTCATGTTTCAGGTGTATTTCAGGCGCGTTTAATATGGAGTTAGCCAAGAATCTCCAATTATCTCCCTAAATTTTGCGTTTAAGTACAAAATATTATTTCTTATTCGATATTCTATCTGACTCTTAAGTGCATTATAAAAAAAAAACTCGTTATTTTCGCCTGATTTCATCGTGTGATAAAACTAAAATAATACATTTTTTTTCTGTTCCATCATATTTTTATAAGTGTCCGCAGCGATCAAGCTCAAATTCATCAAAGTCAGTGACTTATGCATATTCCCGGTATTGAAAATAGATAAGACGATGAACGCTTATGTTATTAAACAGGCTGCACTGCAAGCTTTTTTGCAATCCTTGCCGCAGGTTATTAATAAGGAAGAAGTTTGAATTACCAATTGAGTTGTAAATAAAATATATCGCGCTGCCCGTAATAGATAATCCGGCGAAGCCCCGGAAGTCGTGTCCGGTCACCCGACACCGCCGGCCGCCGGGCGGCACCTATCTATTGTCTGTCATGGTGTCCTCTTACATCACGGAAGCAGTTTTTTTTAAATAACACGTTTAATTAGTTTCCAAATGTCCCGACAGTTTAGGTTCAATGTAGGAGAAATGTGAACTAGTCAATTTGTGTATCCTACTTCCTACTATCCTACTAATATTATAAACTTCGATCAAGAATATCCTAGATAACGTTTCACTAACTAAAACTGTACGCAAAAATGGCACCTCAAAAGATAATCGTCACCTTTATAATAACCTTTACCCATGAGCGTTTTTTTAACATGGTTTTTAAATTCATGCAAAGGAAGATCAATCACTTGTTGTGGAACTTTATTAATAAAGGCTATGCCTTTCCCCATAAATGAACCTCTCGTTTTTGCAAGCCTAAATCTTGGAACGGCAAGTTTATCTTTATTTCTTGTATTAAACTGGTGAATGTTGCTGTCTTATCAAATGAATCATAGTGTTTCCTTACATAAACTAAATTTTCATAAATATATTGGCCTGCCAAAGTTAAAATATTTATTTCTTTGAACAATTCTCTCAAGGTATCTCTCCGCCGTAGATTGTATATGGCGCGAACAGTTCTTTTTTGGAGTACAAAAATATTTTATAATTACCCCTAGGGGATAAAGTTTTTCCTTTTTTAATGTTTGACTATTACGAATGAGCTTACTAAAACGAAAAAGTCTTTATTCATAATCACGAATAAAGACTCGCTAGACTTAATACTGTTACTCATTCTTATTTTTGAAAATGGAACTAAAAGCAGCGATCTCTTCGGATTTATTTATGATAAATCCTTTTCGGATTTATTTTCGGAGTGACTCTATGTTTAAATCGTAGAATGCGTGCTACAGTAGAAATTAAGAAAAGGCACCATGGCGCGAAATCTTTAGAATTTTTCTCTAATTACAAACTGATTGAATTGTGTGACTAATAGGATAAAGAAATAATTTTAATCTTTTGCCGTCAAACACAAATCATTTATTTAAATACTGTACGAAAAGTTTATGAAGTGGAGGATAGAAAAACGAGTGGATTCGTATACGGAAGTACCTATAAACTATTTAATATTGTATTTTATTTTTTCGCAATCGTAGTGAAAAGTAGATTGTAACACACGACGCTAAAACCCATTGTAACTCGGTTTCTATTTATTCCCTCGTTAAAGCTCGGGAATAAAACAACCTCGTATGCAATGGGTCATTTTAGCGTCTTGTGTAACAATCTACTATTTCACTCCTCTTGCTCAAAAAGTCCGTCATTGTAACGTACAAGAGCTGAGACAAAATAGCATAATAATCCCTAGGGGATAAAGTTTTTTCTTTTTTAATGTTTGTCTATTACCAATGAGCCTACTAAAACGAAAAAGTCTTTATTCATAATCACGAATAAAGACTCGCTCAACTTAATACTGTTTCTCATTCTTATTTTTGAAAAAAACAAAAAACCGACTTCAAAAAACATGCCTCTAAAAAAAGGAAGAAATAATATACAAATCATTAGATACGCATTATCATTGTTATAATAAAACACGTCTATTAAAATCGGGTGGGGCTGGAGAACATCTTCCTTTTTTATTCTAAAAGCCCCACCCGACTTCAATTGACGTGTTTTATTATAACAATGATAATGCGTATCTAATGATTTGTATATTATTTCTTCCTTTTTTTAGAGGCATGTTTTTTGAAGTCGGTTTTTTGTTTTTTAATCATTTTTTTTATTTTTTTATTTTTAGTGTAAGTACCTTCTGCATTTGGTAGTGTAGGTATATTATTTAGGTAGAAAAATCGGCTCAGCCAAACGTGAGATAATCGCGGAGAAACATACGAGGGTGGGTCAAAAAGTTCGCGGAATGGGGAGTATGGAGGGGGAAAAGGTCACTTTTTTTTACCTGCACTAGTTGTGCCACTCATTAAGGGTATAAATATATTTTTTTATTAAAAACAGGTCATTATTCACTGAGATACACGTCAATCAACAAGTCAATCCGGAAGAAAATTTAAAACATGGAAAAAATTGAATTTCGTGCAGTCATAAAGTTCCTTACCAAGCAAGGAAAACCTCCTCAAACCATTTGGAATGAGATGTTTTCTGTTTATGGGGATGCTTGTCCTGGTAAAACCATGATTTACAAGTGGCACAACCTCTTCAAGCAAGGCAGGGATTCGATTGAAGACGATCCCAGGCCTGGACGCCCTGTCGAGACGACCACGGTGGAAAAGGTCACTTTTTTTTACCTGCACTAGTTGTGCCACTCATTAAGGGTATAAATATAATTTTTTATTAAAAACAGGTCATTATTCACTGAGATACACGTCAATCAACAAGTCAATCCGGAAGAAAATTTAAAACATGGAAAAAATTGAATTTCGTGCAGTCATAAAGTTCCTTACCAAGCAAGGAAAACCTCCTCAAACCATTTGGAATGAGATGTTTTCTGTTTATGGGGATGCTTGTCCTGGTAAAACCATGATTTACAAGTGGCACAACCTCTTCAAGCAAGGCAGGGATTCGAGTGAAAAGCGCAATTTCGGCCTATTTTGACGACAAAGATAAAACATTTTTTTTCGAGGGTATTAATAAATTAATTCACCGATCTGATAAATGTATTAGAGTTAAGGGAGAATATATTGAAAAGGAAAAATAATTTTGTGTTTAATTTCTTAATTTTTCCCCTCCATTCCGCGAACTTTTTGACCCACCCTCGTACATACATACAAACTGAAACTTACCTCCTTTTTTTGAAGTCGGTTAAAAAGACTACACAACGGTATCCCTTCCCCACCAAAAAAAATCATCTAATTCGGTTCATAAATAACAAAGTTGTCAAGTTAGTTGATTTAATATCATAGTATTTTCAGGATTACTTGTAAACTACTGAACCGATTTAAAAAAAAATTAAATAGGACCATCTCGCAAAAAAACTCAATCGAACAAAAAAAAAATTATCGAAATCGGTCCATAAATGTCGAAGATACGCGCGAACAACGATAAAAATAAAAAAAAAACATACAATCGAATTGAGAACCTCCTCCTTTTGATGAAGTCGGTTAAAAATGGAACTAAAAGCATCTCTTCAGTGAAATCATTACATTTGACACTGGCAAAAAATACTCCCTGAAGAGGAGTAGATTGCCATAACAAAAATAAGAAGAAGAAATCATAAACTTATTTATACTCTGTGCACAGAGTGAATCGTAGAATGCGTGATTGTGTTGCTTAGCTGCTACAGCAGAAATAAAAAAAATGTACCATAGCGCGAAATCTTTAGATTTTTTCTATAATTACAAACTGATTAAATTGTGTGACTGTAATAGGAAAGAAATAATTTTAATCTTTTGCCATCAAGCACAAATCATTTATTAGCGGCGATAAGTTCAACCCCGCCGCAGGTGTCCGCGGGCAGGAAGTTGTCGCCGTCGATCTTGAGCTGGACATCCTTCTTGATCTTATCCTTGTAGTTCTGTATACTGTACAAAAAGTTT
Source organism: Agriphila straminella (assembly GCA_950108535.1). Classification (NCBI taxonomy): domain Eukaryota; kingdom Metazoa; phylum Arthropoda; class Insecta; order Lepidoptera; family Crambidae; genus Agriphila; species Agriphila straminella. The sequence goes on along the minus strand of OX467311.1, from coordinate 15,216,980 downwards.
ATGAAGTGGAGGATAGAAAAACGAGTGGATTCGTTTACGGAAGTACCTAGGTTTTAACTATTTAATATTGTATTTTATTTTCTCGCAATCGTAGTGAAAAGTATAGTGTTACACACGACGCTAAAACCCATAGTAACTCGGTTTCTATTTATTCCCTCGCTCTACCTCGTATGCAATGAATCATTTTAGCGTCTTGTATAACAATCTACTATAACCGCACTAGCGTTAACAATCGGTCATTCTTGCAATAGGGGCATGCGAACCTAGATTGGTACGTGATGGCGGACCTCGAACGAGCTTCACTATTGGATGGCGGGGCACTTTATAGGGAACAGATAACGATAAATGCTCAAGCAGGTCACAGCAACCAGTTTGACCGTTTACTATTTTTACCCGACTGCGGGTCATGTTTTTCGCGCGTATCTTGTTTTATGAAGAAGAAGCAAATCATGCACGGTTCGTCGAATCTTTAAAGAAGTTATTTGGAAGAATCCTAGCCTTTGATCGTAAGGACACCTATGGGACACACCTCGGGAGATGAAAGCAAGATGCCTTGTGACGCTTTAAATAACATGGGAATATTATCGGTACTGACCCGCAACATACACGCCTGCACCGGAAACCTTTTTTTTAAGCACCTACCCTTGTGTCTATAGACGAGGTAGCAATGAATTGACTAAAACTTGTAATTTTCAATGCTTCTAATATTATATTCACATGCAATTTATAGTTCAATTCATCTTAAGTCCACCAAAACTGCTCTAAAATTGCAAAGAAGCATTTTACTAAACTCATTACTTAGTACTATACGGGGGTAAGACGCTCACTCGAAAACTAAAATTAAAGACTAGCTTTTGAATTTTTGTTTAATTGTTTACTTATCGGAAACTATAAATCACAAATAAATTGGGTACTTAATTGATTTCACTGGTCCAATCAAAACGCAACGAATACAAATAACATACTGAATTGACTCATTATTATAAATAAAATTTTGAATAAAATCCGTAAATGTGAAACTATTGTTATAGCTTTAGCCTATTTTATCAAAATTAAATATTAGCGTCCATCTGCGGATTTGTAAACTACTCTCTCAAAAAAAAGATAATATTTTTTATGCACAACGGTATAGTGCTTGGCCTTCACTTCACCTCACCTGATGTTAGTGGCGATAAAGCTGAAGTTGGAAGCGCACTACACCCGGAATCCTCATTACTGAGGAACTCGCTATCTTATCTCTAACTGTTGGAACACAACATTTTTTTATTTGTTGTTATGGCGTCAGACATAGGTAAGATGGTGGTAGCTAGCCAGGCGGACTTGTAAAAAGCCCTGCCACAATGATGAGGATTCCGGGTGTAGTGCGCTTCCACCTTATCGTTACTTAACATCAGGTGAGGTGAAGGCCAAGCAATATCCCGTTGTGTTTAAAAATATATTTTATATTTTACTAAATAATATACTAGAAAAAATACGACTCGCACCAGATCAATACTCAGACGGGAATCGAACCCGCGACCTTTGGATATCCGGTCCAATGCTCTGACCGCTGAGCTACCGAGTCACTAGTGACATCGTCGATTTTTTCTAGTATATCCTACTCTTACGCTGCAAGCCAGCGTTATTTCACCAATGTGAGGAATTACCTCTACATTCAATTGAAATATCTTTCCAGATATTTAGCAATTGATTAAGATGAAATAGCTATATAATTTTTAAATTTGAGATTTTTGCATTCACAATGCTATTTTTATACAATACTAAATAATATACTAGAAAAAATACGACTCGCACCAGATCAATACTCAGACGGGAATCGAACCCGCGACCTTTGGATATCCGGTCCAATGCTCTGACCGCTGAGCTACCGAGTCACTAGTGACATCGTCGATTTTTTTCTAGTATATCCTACTCTTACGCTGCAAGCCAGCGTTATTTCACCAATGTGAGGAATTACCTCTACATTCAATTGAAATATCTTTCCAGATATTTAGCAATTGATTAAGATGAAATAGCTATATAATTTTTAAATTTGAGATTTTTGCATTCACAATGCTATTTTTTTCCAAAGGTCGCGGGTTCGATTCCCGTCTGAGTATTGATCTGGTGCGAGTCGTATTTTTTCTAGTATATTATTTAGTATTGTATAAAAATAGCATTGTGAATGCAAAAATCTCAAATTTAAAAATTATATAGCTATTTCATCTTAATCAATTGCTAAATATCTGAAAAGATATTTCAATTGAATGTAGAGGTAATTCCTCACATTGGTGAAATAACGCTGGCTTGCAGCGTAAGAGTAGGATATACTAGAAAAAAATCGACGATGTCACTAGTGACTCGGTAGCTCAGCGGTCAGAGCATTGGACCGGATATCCAAAGGTCGCGGGTTCGATTCCCGTCTGAGTATTGATCTGGTGCGAGTCGTATTTTTTCTAGTATATTATTTAGTATTGTATAAAAATAGCATTGTGAATGCAAAAATCTCAAATTTAAAAATTGTATAGCTATTTCATCTTAATCAATTGCTAAATATCTGGAAAGATATTTCAATTGAATGTAGAGGTAATTCCTCACATTGGTGAAATAACGCTGGCTTGCAGCGTAAGAGTAGGATATACTAGAAAAAAATCGACGATGTCACTAGTGACTCGGTAGCTCAGCGGTCAGAGCATTGGACCGGATATCCAAAGGTCGCGGGTTCGATTCCCGTCTGAGTATTGATCTGGTGCGAGTCGTATTTTTTCTAGTATATTATTTAGTATTGTATAAAAATAGCATTGTGAATGCAAAAATCTCAAATTTAAAAATATTTTATATTTACTTATTACAATCAAAAGCTATCAAAGATAATCGACAGGCTATGAATCTACTCTATGAATCTAATTATATAATAAATCTTTCCATTCTAAGCCGTAAATTGAATACATATATTTTATTTCCTCTTCGCTCCTCTTACATCTTTTCAAATTATTTTTTAAAACAAAGGAAAAAATGCTTTTTTTCCATATCATCTGGCAGTCACATCTTCGAAATAATGATTTTCAAGATAGTTCTAAGTTAGGAGTTTTAAATATCTAATCAATCTCATCTTATCGAACTTGCGACACATTAAGCACACGGTACTATTTTTTATTCATGTGACCTAGGTGAGCAATACCTTACGGTGCAAGTAACTTTCTTACTTTACTGACGTTATGAGGTAAGATTACCCAAGGAGCAATATAGTTCCGCATTCAAAATTAACATAGATAATACGGGGAGGCGTGCTAGCAACAAATTACAATGGGGTCGTGAGTCCACGCCGCACAGCTCTATAAATAAACCGACCTTCAGATAAAAATAGACGCCGATCCCTCCCGAGCGAGGTCGGGAAACTGGGTCACTGGTGCCCGTCCCTCTCGGCTGTCGAACGAGGAACAAGGACAGCCGCACAGCCTGCAAGCCTTGTGACGTAGGGTTCGTTCATTGAATTTCACAGGCGGAGGAAACGTTTACAGGTGCATTGGGTTAGTAACTAGGCACATTTCTTTTACTTTAATTTTGGTTTTATGTTAAATTATTATAAGAAACCTAAACTTTAACGAATACATTTAAAATTTAGGAGGTTATTTTTAAGTAAAAATTGATTTCCGTAAATTTAAAATGGGATTAATTAATGCTTTAAAGTTATTTTAACGTAATAAGTATAATTATAGTCTCTATAAAAGCTAATTCCAATCCCTTTAAATTGCATATCACCGAGTTAGACCTAGGTTTAGGTATGTGATGACGTCAAGCGCGGGTGTGGCAGAGACCTATGACGTCACGGGATAGCTCTGACGTCAAAACGAACCCCCCTCCTTCGCCCGGGCACCGCGCATACGAAATTGCGCCTACAGTTTTATGAATATTGTTTCTTTGTGGCCTATGCGGATCATGTGGCCTTATAGGAAGACATACGGCCAGGCTAAGATGGTATTCCAACTTTAGCCTTAGTTGCCAGGTAGCATAATGAGGTTGCAAAAAAACAATGAGAAAATTCTTTGAATACTTACAACTTTATTTTGATATGGACTAAAAGTCCAATATTTGTTTAATTCTTCTCATTTGGTAAGTTGGAGGCTTCCTGTTTAGTTTTGAAAATTCAGGTAACATTTAGCAAAAGTCAAGGTAAAGACAGACAAAGACGACCCATGACCTTTAAGGTAAATAAATATATTATGTGAAGGAAGAAAAATGTAGAGTTACCTACCTTTGTAGGAACATGGGAATGTCGAAACTAGAAGCTACGCTAAATCCTGTTGTAAGCTGAGACATACATTGTATACTTACTTACTCCAAACCAAAACAGGCTACTATTATCCATTTCTAGAGGCTTCCATACGCTCGAGATAAACGAAATGCAGAATGCTGGTAGAAGATATTGATTTATATTCTAAAAACGTTGCCTCTGAAAGCTTAGCTTTATAGAATTAAACTTACTTTAAGTAGCTAATGAAATTAATAAAATATTGTAAATCGAAACAACTTTGATAATCAGCATAGGTAATGTTAACACTGATGAAATTTGACAACATCTCAAGAAGTAGTAATTTTCTACTAACCATCTACATATTTTGATAGCCGTTTTAAAGCATTCGTTTGTTACGCTTGGCCGGATGCAAGTAAACAGCTGATTTTGATGTCTAGACTAGTCTAAAATCTTTCGGAAAAGAGATCCTATTGGATTGTTTAGGGAGGGATCCGTAGAAGAAGTCCTTACAGTTTCGCCATGTCCGTCTGTCCGTCCACCCGCAGCTTAGTTTAGATGGGTTTGATAGTGCTAGAAAGCTGTAATTTGGCATTAATATGTAATTAATCAATCTGAAAGCGTTGTAGAATAAATATAGTAAAATATTTTTAGTGTAAGTAATATTTTTAGTGTAAATACTTTCCCTACATGTAAAGTGGGGATGAAATTTTTCATTTGAAAATAATATAAATTTGTGGAGACCAGATCCGTTTGCGAAATATCATGTTTTAAAATTGCATTTTTTTTTAGAGTCAGTGTCTGCCCCCCTATACCAGGAAAATTGTTGCTTTTGGATACGTGAAAAAATTCAGGGCAGTAGTACATAATAATGAAATTACTATCACTGCTAGGTAGACTTTACAAGTTGACGATAAATATTGGATTTTTTTGTAGGTTCTGTCATTGAATACATAGTTATTGGCGTTATAAAACTGAATCCTTCAATAACCTAAAAATAAAAAAAATAAAAAAACAGCTTCAAATTTAAATAGCAAGAAATAATATTCAAATCACCAATACGCATATCAATTTTAGTAAAAGAAACGTCTATTGAAGTCGGTTGGAGCTGGAGGACATTTTTTTCAATTCTAAAAGCCCCACCTCATTAAACGCTTTTTTTATTAAAATTGATATGCGTATTGGTGATTTGAATATTATTTCTTGCTATTTTGAACTATTTAAGGCTGTATATCCGCATTTCAAAGAAATTTGTGTTTTTCCAAAGAAGTTATCTAGAGAATGAAAGCATTACACACTATTAATGTAAACTTTAGTTTTAGGAAGCCAAATTATTAAATTAGTGCCGTATAGAGAGAAAAACAATAAATTATCAGCCTATTTTAAAATGAAGGCAATCTTTTTAAGTGGAATTTCAAATTTGCTTGTCAGAGGTGTTTTTCACAAAAGTTTTAGCTGTAATACAATTCATATTTATTTTTCCTTAAGTGCGATATACACCGGATGCGTAAGCGTACGCGTAGACGTACCATGACGTTGTAATGTCTGAAACTTTATGAGACATGGCACACCGCTTGCGTAACGTACGCGTGCACGTAGACCGATGTGTAACCCTACGCATTGCAGCTCCCATGAGACAAACAGGCTGCGTACCTACGCAGAGCGAAACGCATTGATGACGTTGTACTCAATGGCATTCTCTATTGGACGTCACACCGAACAAATTTTAACACGCACGTATCTTTGCTGCGCGTCACTACGCGTGTAACCACGCGCGTGACTACGCATTAAGTTGTATTTGTTTACAAAGTACCGGTACTACCGGTAGTAAGTTGTGTTTCATTTTGTTTTTAAATAATAAATAATGATATTAAAGAAAAACTAACTGAATTAGTGCGAAAAAATTAGTCCATTTACTTAATCTTCGTCTAACATCGCGCACTAGAGTCGCATACATGGCTGCCGCAGCAGCTGGGTACGCAAGGGACAGGTGGCGTTGCGTATGCGTAAGCGTAAACATATGCGTAACCCGGTGTGTCAGGGGGTTCCGTGCGTAACTACGCGCGTGTCTACGCGCGCGTGACCACACGTGTGTCTACGCATCCGGTGTGCCCAGGCCTTTATTGTTTGTTATTGTCAAGGAGTGCAATATACAGAGAAAATAAAAAAGAAGCTGTTTTTGTTTTTATTTTTAGGATTTTGAAAGAGGTTTTCTTTTTTTTAAAACTTTTTATTTTCAAAATTTTTGTGGTACCTATGATAACTGTGTAATATTTATTTACTTTTACCCCCTTACTAATAAAGATTGTATAGCAGATGTATAGACACAGTGTTTTGTCACTTTCTTTTCAATGTCAAACTGAAATAGTTTGACAGAGAGTAACCATTGTGTAACTATACATCTGCTATACAATCTTTTTAGTATATACAAAGGGTTGATCCGACCATCAACCTGAACAACTTTCATTATGGGACCCAACTTGAAATCGCAAAAAAAATAATCAGCTGTTTCATATATTTCGATGGAGTAGACATTGTACTTTTGTATGGAACAGCTGAATTTCTTTTTCGTGTTTTCAAGGTTGGTCCCATAATGAAAGTTGTTCAGTTTTATGGTCTGATCAACCCCACGAGAGGTTTTTGTATATACTAAAAATAACCCTGTATATTTTTAAAATGCCCATATTCTAAGGTCCAATGTCAAGGAAATTAAAAGGACCTTTTTCCAACAAAAGAATCATCTAATTCGGTCATCAATAAACTAAGTCAAAATTGGACAAAGAAAAAACAGAACATTTTTAAGATTGTTTTCTCGTTTGTTTGATTCAGATTTTAAATTAGAAAACAGTTATTAGTCATAATACTATACCTACTCATAATTAGCTTATCTTCGCTTGCTATTGAATATTATAAATGTGCAAGTCCGTTTGTTTGTATTTGTATTTTTTGTATTTATTTTCTTTTGTTTGTTTATTTGTTTGTTTGTTACGCCTTCACGTTTTAACTACTGAACCGTTCATCATGAAATTTTACAAACACGTTGTCAGGGGTACAGAGAATAAGGACATAGGGTACCTTTAATAAAAAAAGTATTGTTCCCGAGGGGTAGCAAAACACTTTTCACGCAGACGAAGTCGCGGGCGGCTGCTAGTCCTTTATTTATAAAAGTTTCTGAAAGTTTTACTATTAAAATACTTATTGGCATTATGATGACTACTCTTAAACTTTTTAGCACTTGTTTATTTCGATACTTACGCATTTGGCTATGGTTAGCAGGAGCTAATAATTAGTCTTTATTTAACTTTCCATTCAGAATTTTCAAGAAGATGCATTTTTCATACTAACATTTTCTTACGTTATTTAACAACTATGAACGCTATACTAATGTTACAATTTTTTTATTTTTAATTAATTAATTAATTAGTACTTTATTAGATTAAGAACACGGTATTAAACGCGTTTAAACTAAACATTTTACAACTAACGTTAGTGTTTAAACAGCTAACTGTTCCCGACAATATGTTTGGCTAAGTTATAACAATTAGGTAGAGTGGTCATTTCTAAGAGGAGTCACTATTAGTACAACGTAGGTACATTGAGGGAAGTAATCGCACTTTCTATACTACACCTATGAATAAAAATTACTAATATGGTAGGACACTCCATACATAATAACTAATACCCTATTTTTATATAATACCTATTTTTGTACATTACTACCACAGTTTATAGATATTAGTTTTTATCTAGACTGTGCTACTACTTTTGCAAATGGTGGGTAGGTCTAGGTATATAAAAAATAACCAGCACTTGAACGTTTTTTTCATCAAATACGTCTTTTATCTATTTACTAAAAGTTACCATAGGGTGTCGAAAATAACCTTATTGTTTGGCTCTGACGCACCGTTTCTGAGATATTTGCATTTTTGTATTTTTTGGCATTTTTTATTAGAAATGTAGGTACCCATACACAGAATCAAAATCTTTCGCGTTACCTATGACATTACGATCAAAATAAAAAAACAGCTGGAGTAATGGATTTTCATAGAACTTTTCTCCTGCCTAAAAAGAGAGTAAATAATGGATTTTCATACAACTTTTCTCCTGCCTGAAAAGAGAGTAAATAATGGATTTTCATACAACTTTTCTCCTGCCTGAAAAGAGAGTAAATAATGGATTTTCATACAACTTTTCTCCTGCCGGAAAAGAGAGTAAATAATGGATTTTCATACAACTTTTCTCCTGTCTGAAAAGAGAGTAAATAATGGATATTCATACAACTTTTCTCCTGCCTGAAAAGAGAGTAAATAATGGATTTTCATAAAACTTTTCTCCTGCCTGAAAAGAGAGTAAATAATGGATTTTCATACAACTTTTCTCCTGCCTGAAAAGAGAGTAAATAATGGATTTTCATACAACTTTTCTCCTGTCTGAAAAGAGAGTAAATAATGGATATTCATACAACTTTTCTCCTGCCTGAAAAGAGAGTAAATAATGGATTTTCATAAAACTTTTCTCCTGCCTGAAAAGAGAGTAAATAATGGATTTTCATAAAACTTTTCTCCTGCCTGAAAAGAGAGTAAATAATGGATTTTCATACAACTTTTCTCCTGCCTAAAAAGAGAGTAAATAATGGATTTTCATACAACTTTTCTCCTGCCTGAAAAGAGAGTAAATAATGGATTTTCATACAACTTTTCTCCTGCCTGAAAAGAGAGTAAATAATGGATTTTCATACAACTTTTCTCCTGCCTGAAAAGAGAGTAAATAATGGATTTTCATACAACTTTTCCCCCGCATTTCAGTACCTTATGAGAATGAAGATGCCTTCTGCACCTTTTTTGGAAAAGTAATAGAATGCTTTCAGAGTAGGTGCTTACGTTTTAAACGACTGCAAGAGGGTTATGTTTTTCGCGCGTATCTTGTAGGTAAGTTTGTTTGTTTATTTGTAATATTCTTTATTACCACATATCTTTCAAACGGCTGAACGGATTTCTATGACTAAGATATCGTTAGATTTGTCTTGTCAGCCCAAGTGTTCTTAAGAAGGTGGTGTTATTAAAAACCAACATGGCGGCTGTACGGTGCTGATATGTAGTGGAAAAAAAATATTTTTTAGAATACTGCAATATGGGTGTCAAATTAAAGGGCTTATTATAAGGATTTTGACATTTGCGATTGGCGATAATGTGTTGAGTAAAACCACTATGTAAGAGGCTTATCTAGACTATCAAATTACGCATATTTAATAATACTTATATTTTAAATCAGACTTTGAATTACTCCAACATAATAGGAAAAAGAGCTACGCTACTCGAAATAATTACGTTTTTAGAAAATATAATAAAAGGACTGCAAAGTAAAATAAAACATAACTTTACAATGTGACAAGAATTATGTAAATTTTTCCAACTGAAGGTTACGGGGTGAAAGTGCTCGAAATAAAGGAGGTTTGCAAGCGTGGGTGAAGTTGGGCGAGCGTAGGCGAGTCTGCTACGGCGTAACGGGCAGACGGCGCGTAGGCGGGCTCGTAGCGTACCCGTCGTAGCAACACGTGCTTTCACATCCACAGCTTACATTCAACAGTTTTTTTTTCTACTTTTACTAATTAATACTTACCTCAACGAAGTGATCCTTTTTTTAAACTGAACATACGCGCATTATTAATCATCATAGTTAGCGTTCATCAAAGGAGATCGTAACTTAATACATCGCGGGGGCTCGCACTGGCGCCTACGTGACGACCGACCCTCGACTGCTGGCTACATCCGCGAATTTCCCTTCAGGAGTTAGGCTTGAATGGGCCTGCGCGGTGATTGGTGGAGGCGGCGTGACGTCATAACGAAAATCACAGTGATGGTGTATCTTATGTGTGTGTGTGTGGGGCCGCCATGAATGAGAGTAGGCCGCGCCCGCGCCGCGCCTCTCTGACGTCACGGGCTAGCCTCCATTATGCAACTCAGCATCTGAATAGATACCGCCACGGTAGGTATTAATAACTTCGGAAGCTCTATGAGATTATTTTTAGGTGACATAAAGAAGAAGATTATGGGACTTGAATATTTAGATAAAATGAAGATTTAAATTAGTTATTTTGCGTAAAATGGAACGTTGATTTAAGGCTTTCGTTAATTCGTGAAAAGTTAAATTTTTTTTTTTACTAAAAGTTCTAAATGAAAAACTGTTGTTTTTATAACTATCGCCATAAAAGTAAGATTTACAGCCAAAATGTAGGGGCTTTTCACGATAATTTTTTAGGTTTTATTAAGTCCATCACCACTATCCATCTCTGCTCTCAATTTTTAAAATGTTCTTGTGATTTTGGTGCAATAAAAAGTTAAGTTAACTAAACTTAGAATTAAAAATTAAAATAAGAAGCTTTCAACATTATAGTTTTAAATGGTGGAACAGTTTAAATTTCATTGGAATAATGATGTTTTCATCTACAAGTTCCACTATAAATACTACTCCTGAACTCTAGTAAAACTTAATAAAATGCAGATTGGGGTGCAGTGTTGAACTTAGTATTTTTTAAATTATAACTTTGAAGTGATTTATTTATTGCATATTAATAAAGCTAAAAATAAAAAAAACACCAAAATACCTTCAAGAGTTTGACCTTCGAACTTTACTTATGCAAGCTGGTCCTGAAATAGCTTGCATGCGCTAGGGTGCGTCCGGTCGTTGACCGGTGCACCCGCGCGCCCCGCCGCCGCCCGCCCCGCCGTGACCCGGTCACAGTGCAACAAGTAAGGGAGGGGAGGGGTATCGACTCTGTCCTTTGACATTTAAGACCTGGGAGATAAAATAGGAAGGTCTCTGTTTTGATTGCTTTATGCACTTTTTTTTGTTTGTAGATTTGTGTTTTGATGGAAAACATCTGAAAAATCAAATTGGCTGAATATTTTTTTATAGGTATGAACAAACTCCCTTAGAAATAGTTAATAGTAATTAGTTAAGTTAATAGTAATTAGTAATAGAAATAAGTTTCAGAATTTTCAGTTGTGTGAAAAAAAGTCACATCGTTTTCACAAATGTACGGAAGTAACACAGAATGGAGATTATAGCTTAGCCACGCAACCGAAAATTCTGAAGCTTTTTTCTAGGGAACTTATTCATACCTATAAAAAAATATTCAGCCACTTTTTTCAGCCATCCCCCATTGTAGGTAGGCTGCTCGTGTAGTGTTTGGAATGAGAGAATAAAATTCGTAACCTGCTCATTATTTTCGTTCAACTTACTTTTATGTATAAGTTCGTCGTTATAGTCTTCGTAGTTAGGTAACAAAAGGTTAATTTCTGAAATTGCTAGATGGGTAGTTCTTGGGAGAGCAATTTTTGAGTGTGTGTGACTCATATCTCCTATAAAAACAAATAATTATGATTAAAACTATCATTACATCGTTTCTACATTTCATTAAGCATCGTGTCATATAGATTTCACTGGTTAAAAACTACGTAGATCGGAGTAACTCACCCTCAACACCTCAAAAACGGGGTTATTTTGCACGTTTTTACGTGTCACACGGGCGCCGGCTTATGAGAAATCGCGGATATTTTTGAAATCACCCACGTTTTTAATCAGTTTTGTACACACATTTAAAATAGACATATCACGTTATATACAGATCAAATTTTAAATCCTATCGGAGGGAAACTTTTGATTTTATGGACCTAAGTAAGTATGTCACACGCCTAGCTACTTTTTCACTGCGCCCTCTTGCGAAGGCCATTGCTCTGGACTGGCTAGGCACAGACAAATAGTGATTGATGTTTTCGAATCGACAGTTACACCGCTACTGACAGGTAAGATGACTGTGTTGCTGTTTCCCACGCTTTTGGTGCAAGACTAAGTTCTACGATTTTAAAAATTTTGGTTCTCATTTCTAATGTATTTCCATGTCACATTTTTGCAATATAATTGTGCTATTTTTTGTAAACGGGTTCTGAGGTGCAATACCTTACTCCCAAATGTACTTAACCAGTAACAAAGTAGCAGGTTATATCTCTTCAATGCCGATAAATTTCAAAATTAATGCTTTTTGGTAATTTCCATGGCGTAATTTCCATGTATAAAACACCATGGAAATTACATAAAGCCCATGGAAATTACTTTGTTTTATTTTTGGTTTATTATATCAGCCGCTCGACACTTACTGTTGGGTGTAGGCCTTCCCCAAGGTTCTCCACAACGATTGGCCCTGTCCTGCCCACATCCAGCAGCTTCCTCCGACCTTGACCAGATCGTCGGACTACTTTGTCAGGGGGTGGGGGCATCCGTGCGCGATTACTATTCCAGAGCCACCGGTTTGTCTCGCTATGTCCGCCCACTGCCACTTCAGCTGTGCAATCCTTGAAGTGATGTCGGTTACTCTTCAGCTGTGCAATTCTTCAAGTGATGTCGGTTACTTAAGTTCTTCTACGGATCTCTTCATTTCTGTCGCCAAACAAGGCAAGTTGGCAACAACACACACACTGTCGTTTTGAGACACTGAAGTAAGTTGGACGCAAACAATTTTCGAAGCTTTGAGTTGGATCTGACGAGAGATCTCTTCCTCGAAATTGGACTCACTTTACTAGGACTGTCTGTCCTAGGTATAATTAATAGTCTGGATAATTTGAGTACACTGTTCCTATAGCTTCTAGAAACCTCTGAGTATCGGCTTTCCGTCAGCTCTCAGAAGTTCTCTAGTGATTCCATCGTCACCCGCCACCTTGTTCATTTTTAGCTGTTTGAGGGCCATACTATTCCCAGGCTGGCGTCCTGGATATCAAAAGCAAAGCAATGGCTTTGCTTTTGATTGAAATACTCGTACATAGGTCAGTTACACTCCAGTCTCCCGATATGACGATATGTGCTCTACTCTACGGGCGGTATGGCTTCGTATGCAGAACTGCCACACCGGTGTAGGTCGCATTATCCCCTGGCTGTGGGCTGCCGTTTTACCGTCGTCCGCCAGTTGCCGAGTTGCTGCTGCAGGGCTTAGTTGCATTTGATTGCAGACCTAGAAAGCTAACTCCAATCTTCACTCATGAGGGGTGGTATACCTTGCTGCTGTCCAGTGTCGGTGGTCAGGTCACCATTGTTGAGGACGGCAGGTCACGTCGTATATTCAGCGAAAAGGGAAGTATGTACTTCTGCCAGGCTAGGAGTCTGTGCCCGGGGCTTGCAGTCCAACTGATCTGCATTAGAACTTGTATCGTTATACAGAGCAGGTTGGTAAACTTAGTCAGCGTTATTGTTTGAAGACCATACACAATTAGTGAAAACTAGTCTTTAGTAAACGAGTATTGACCTAGGTCGTACAGATTGTTGATACTATTTACCAAATATTTGTTATTTTTATTATTATGATGCGCATCCATAATATGCAATCAATAATATACTCTAAAAGAAATTTATTAATTAATAACATTATTATTTATTACCTTCATGTTTCTACATTGAGTTCCTTTGTAAGTTTTTTTTTTATTAATCTACTATTTTTGTTAAATATAATTATAATACAATGTAGTTCTTAATACTACCCCAACTAACTTTTATTTGAGCTTTAATTTCATATCTGACATGATGGTGAGCAAAATTTTATCTGCTGGGTAATTTCCGTGGTCTTTACTGTAATTTCCATGGATCGCAAATTTTCTATATTTTTTTTAGCAAAAGTATGCATTCGCTACGTGGCGAATTTTGATATAATGTTTGAATTTGCATAAGCTTTCAATTTTTTTGTGTAATTCACTTTAATTTAGTGATTTCAAAAATGCTGTGGAAATTACACGGAGAACACTTTTCCGAAGAACTACCCAGATGATAATGATGTTGATGAAGGTACCCTAACCAGCAACGAATTACAAGCCTCGATACCTCATAGTCTCTTCAATCTTAGAAAAAATCTCTGTCTGACTTATTGTTGGTACTTATTGCCTGGCATACGAATAAAAGTATCATCCTTCGTGACTTTTTTATTTCAACATGTCAATTATGCTCAGCTTTATATTTAACCGCCTCTGTGGTCTAGTTCTAGTACCTAGTACTTGACTATGCAGACGTTTCTCTAATTGACCTCAATGAAGATTTGTTGAACAAACTGCAGCGCCTACAGAACCTTTGCATTAGATTCATATACGGATTGCGCAAGTTCGATCATGTGTCTAATTTCAGAGCGGAACTTGGGTGGCTCCCCATTAGGTTGCGTCGTGAAGAGCATGTTTTCACGCTGCTCTTCAAAATCCTGTATGACCCTAGATCCCCCCCCTACCTCAAAGAACGTTTCCAGCCTCTCGGTGTGGATCATAACCGGGCACTCAGGAGCAAAACTGATAATCTCCTGAAAATTCCTTTAACCCACTCTGGCTACTACCAAGATTCTTTCACAATTAAGGCTGCAAGTCGATGGAATAACCTTCCATCCGAGGCTCGACACTCCGAATCCCTTGCCGCATTCAAAAGGAATCTGCATGCTTATCTTTTGTCAAAATCCTAGTTTGCAACACTTTTTATTATTTAGATATTTATGTAGTATATTCTATTATTTGCTTTGTATCTGTGTAAGTTTATTAGGTTATAATTATAGTAGAATTATATTATTTTAATGTGTATGTTACTGGCACACTGCCCTTCACATATCTCTCCAGCTATCCAAAGTATGAAAGGTTGTCTGGAAGAGATCGCTCTTAGCGATCAGGCCGCCTTTGCTCACCATAGTTTTAAGTTTTATGTTATTGTATTTTCTGTAATGTGTGTGTGCAATAAAGTGTTTATCTATCTATCTATCTATCTTAGTTCGCCCACCCGTGTAAGACGCAGGGGTCTCGGGTGCGATTCCCAGGGAGGGTACAATTTGTACTCGGTTTGGTTGGCGGTAGGGCTTATTTGAAGTCCGCCTGGCTAGCTACCACCATCTTACCTAAGTCTGACGCCATAACATCAATAATTGTTGTTGTGTTCCGAGTTTCCGACAGTTAGAGGTAAAATAGCCTCTTCAGTGAAGAGGATTCCGGGTGTAATACACTTCCACCTTCGGCCTTATATCATTACTTAACATCAGGTGAGGTGAAGGCGTAGCACTATCCCGTTGTGCATATAGAAAAAAATCTACTTAGGCTGTTCATGTGACATGGCTTCAGATCTGAGGTGTACCATGTTAGATGCATTGCAATGCATGATTTTATATTTATAAGCTGATGCTGATGACTTGTGGGTTTTTGCCAGCACCCTCGGAGTAAGTTGAACTATTTTAAGTTTTCGGCTACTACTTACTTACTTGAAGCAAAAAAGGTAAGAAAGCTTTCTGCACTGTCATAAAAATAGATGACTGGAAACTGGTAGTTCTTCAGTCCGTTTTAGCTACCAATCAAAAGATGGGGTATGTTCTTTGTGTATGAACAGTTATAACGTCTGGGAAAATAAGATAGGTGTAATAAGTAGGTACCTAGTATTATAATTATAATTAAGTACTTTAAATAAAATTGTGAAACTTAAGCCAGGTTATTCAAGTTGAAGGTCTAATGCTCTATTAACTACAGAATAAAAAAATCGTTTATTTTTCAATGTGCAACATATTTAGTAGTACGTGTAGTAGAAGTATGTTGTAAGTATTTATTTATTTTACTTACTGATAGCTCAAAAACAAATTGACTAATTTATCCAGCTAGACAAGAAACTCACTTTTCTTGTCTAGCTGGATAAATCAGTCAATTTGTTTTATCGCCTTTCAAATATGTTGCATTGAATATGTTTCCAGCTGGAACGAGGCTGTCCCCTCACAGCTCAAGGTGGTTACGTGCGTCACAACTCAAGGACATAAGCTGTGGACTTAGCCACACTATTTGATCGCCCTGTATTTCGGTAATAGGTACCGGTATTTTCGGCATCAAGGTGTACAAACTGATTTTTTTAAGGCCGAAAGTGATGTAATGCTCATTATGTTAGTTGACACTTGAAGGAAACCAATTAGTGCTTTGGATTTTATTTGCGTTACGCCATATAGCGTTCATGTTCGTCATGCTCGGCGTTTCCCTGCGTGATCGAATCAGAAACGAAGAGATCTGCAGGAGAACTAAAGTAACCCACATCGCTCGAAGGATTGCTATAAGCTGAAGTGGCAATGGGCGGGACACATAGCGAGAAGAACCGATGGCCGTTGGGGCGGAAAGGTTCTGGAATGGCGATTACGCACCGGACGACGCTCCGTAGGCCCCCGACAAGGTGGACCGACACCGACTATCTGGTGAAGGTTGCGGGAAGCCACTGGATGCGGGCAGCGCAGGACCAATAGTCGTGGAGATCCTTAGGGGAGGCCTATACATACCCAGCAGTAGGTGTCGTGCGGCTGATATGATGATGATGATGATATAGCGTTCGCTTGGGTCCGACTACGTATGGGCGACCAACATAACATTTTCTCGAGTTACTCTATGCTTCGGAGTTACTCTGTGCTCCTTGATTGTGTGTCAAATGATTCAAATGAAAATGATTTCAAATACACAGCAAAGGATTTCTCCTGCAGGTAATCTAATAGATAATTAATTTTCCCATAAAAGCTTTGACTTTAACTCTAATATTTTTTTAGCCGCTCCCATTTCCATCGCTCAATTATATTTCATTCAGCACCCGATAAAGTTCAACAAAAAAAAATCTAATACTATTTAGGTATAAATTTATGTTGTATGCATGCGTCAGCCCGACGCGAGTCGAGCCTGCCCGATCGACGGCGGCATGAACGGGCCGGCCTCCTGCGTGCTTCGATTCATGAATACAGGCTTGCACCCGGGTTGACCTACTTTTACACTCAGTACATATCACCTACGAAACCGTAACGGCACTAGCGACGGAAGGAAAGCGGCAGCAATATCAACTTTACACCAACCGCACAACAATCAGTTTTGTTTATTTATAAAATGGGAGTTATGCAGTTTTGTTTATGGTTTAAATTGTATGACGTCAGTCAGTGCGGGGGGGCTGCAGTATAAGAATTAGGTCAGTTTCATTCTGAAACAGGCTGGGCTGGCGGGGCAGGGGCGCGGGGTGACCTCGCTCGATCGCAAATTTAGCTGTCACTAATTATGAAAGACCATGGTGTTTCATGGTTTGGACTGAAAATCATTGCTTTTCTTGAGTAGTTCAGCATAATATTTTTTTAGCTAATAATTAACGAATTTGTTTAGATTCCAATAGGAACTTCCAATAGGTACCTACGCAAACTAGCAAATAAGTATATTTAACAGTTGTTTAAAATAGGTCAAAGAAAACGTTATCAATTCTTTAACATTTCAAAATCAATGAAACCCGAAAAAGTTGAATAACGCGTAATTTTAAAATGGAAGGTAGCTTAGAGTAAGACGGGCTTCTGAAGCCGTCGCCACTCGAAGGTAGGTAGTGATCTAAAGTCTAAATAAAATGTAGATAATGTTAAAGAGTCACATTATTTTATTACTTAATATAGAATTATAGTTACTTAATTATTTTTTTTTGTTATTTCTGTACCAGCACAATAATTTCAACTTTCGTTTTAGAAGATGTTTTGAGCTTTTGTAACTGCTTTTGAATAAAAGTACCTACCTATTGGGGCGCCGGTTTGGGCAGATGCCCGAACGAAACAAGGTGCTTTTGAGGTGGCTGCAATGGGTGAGGGTGATTGAGGCTAAAATCGGTCAGAGCCTTACAGGGCCATATCGCGAGAGGCGGCGTGTGTCCTGGCGGGATCATCTCGCTGGGAGCTGTAGGCGCGAGTACTTGCGGAGGTGTACAAGGAGAGTATAGAGGCAATAGCGCGAGGAGAGCGTCTCGCTCTGGAAGACATTGCTGCCATACGTCGCGGGGCATATGAAGCCCTGCTGGACAATTGGGTGCGGCAATTACAGACGCTCACAGCTAGAGAAGGACGGTTGAGGCGTTACGTCAAATCCTCCGCCAGTGGCTTGACAGATACTTCTCCAAGGCTCGAAGGCAGTAGATCCCGGTCTGCCATGAATGTGGTGCTGCCGAGGATATGGCTCAGCATACTCTAGGGTCGTGTCCCACATTTCAGCGACAGCGCAGCACTCTAACGGAAGACTAGTGAGCTCGGCAGGCGGCGGCGACCTTTTGTGATGATGTCATTTCGCAAAAAGAGGCTGCGACCGCGAACAAACACAGAAGCCGGCGGGTTGGGTGAAGGAGAGCCCGTTATATGCGTCTCCTTCCTCCGTAGGGAGACTAACGGATATCAGGCTGGTAACTTGGGGGTCAAGTCTGCTAATGTTTTTATCAAAATCGTAATTCAATGGTGTTTGAATGGTAATGCGTTTTGACACAGTTCTTGTTTCTTAAACCCAAAATAGAGACACAATGTGTTTCCGTTATGAGTTTAAGAATGGAATCTTCCAACGCGAGGTAGGCCTGGATAAACTATGCAGGCACCTATTCTCAGTGAGTGCGCCTGTTCTGGATCCCGCATTTTCAGGATAGCCCCTGAGAGCGCATAGTAGTGAGTTTAGTAGGTATGGCCTCCCCAATGCGAGTCCCATATAACCCCGTTGCTTACCAGGCATGATGGGACATGCATAAATGCATTCTCCTTACTATAAAAAGGTCTACATCATTAATTACTTTATACTAAACGTTTTTCTTGAGATGAAAAAACTATTTAATCGCATGGTTGTTTTCCGAATGCGTTTCGTTGTTCGAATAATTTAAAAATGTATCTGAATAAATACAGATTTTCTTATGACCGTGTTTATTTTTAGAACAGGCCTTCCGATTTGATGTAAAGTGCAACCCGAAATAGGTGACCCGAATACGGAGCGGTTGCTGTACGCAGCCTAGGAGCGTGACGTCAGAGCCCCCCCCCCTCAACACTCTGCTGCGCTGCACACAAGACTGCACACCTCCGATGTCGGAAATTGTTCCTTAACACATCCTTAACACCTTCATATTATTTAAAAGTCGAAAATGTAGTTGCTGAAAGAAAAAGCTAATTTTAATTTAAACGGCTGAAACTGACTGATTGATATAATTAAACCATTAGGAGCCTTAGAAACTTGACATATTGCTCAAGGATTCCTTAAGCAAAATAAGCACTAAGAAATGATTTTTGGAAATTTCAATGAGAAACGGAATTTCATGTGCGCGAATACGCGGGCAGCCTGTCTAATACCAAATCATCACACTATAACTTTTTCAAATTTGAGATTATTGCATTCACAATGCTATTTTTATACAATACTAAATAATTGTAATTGTATGGTACGGTCAGCGAAATTTTTTCTAAGTCTATGGGTACGGTGTAGTGGGCAGAGGTGGCCGTAGCAGGTTTCATATAGCTACTGCGGTATTTATGTCGGCTGATGGCTCTACAAAACATAAACTATTGGGTCTATAGAGCTGTATATTTTGTTTGCACGTTTGTAACATTTTTGAACTTATTTCCAAATAGCTGAAATATGATTTTTCCCCATATCTCCGCATTTTTTAAATTAAAAAAAAAGTTATTGACATGTTTTCATTTTTTACAAGGTACTTACCTTAAATCGAAAACCATTTCGAGGTTTTTCAATTTCTGACACCGTTCATAATTTTTCGGGGTTTTTGATCAATTATTTAACGAAATATTTAGAATGAACAAGTTTTCAAATTAATATTATGATGACTTAAAATAAAAAAATTGGAAAAGAAAAAAATACGTGTCTCTTGTTTTCATCAGTTATTTCGAAATAACAAATAAAAACACTGTACAAACATTTTGAAATGTTGTCAATTATAGAACCTGCCCACTATTGTCTAATTTAATCTATTGCAATCGTTTTCATTTGACAGAACAATGATATTTCTTTTTGGCACAAATAAAAACATACCAAAGAAATGCAGCAATGTGTCACATCCATCTGTCAAATGAAAATGATTGCGATAGATTTTGAAAGCCTCCTCTCACAAAAAGAATCGGTTGAGAAATGCGACCTGCAGCCGGACAGCCGGATGGACATACGAAGGCATTTTTGCGCATTCTGAAACGGATTATTCTTCATAATTATTTCTATTCGAAATTGGGAAATTCTATTTCCTACGATAGAGCGCCATCTTCTTAAAAAAAATATTTCCAAAAACTTGTTGACCACAACAGACTGGAACCGAGAGAAAGCAGGATCCCGTAGCGATCATTATTCCAGCGCTCGGATAGATGGCGGCACTGCGACGTATGTTACATAGTTTTTCATTCCCTAAATAGATGTCAGTAATTTTCAAGATACCTATCAGCTATCAGACTAATAAAATGTTTTGTTTTTGTCTCAGCGATACTTTAATTTTTCTAATTAAAGTGTCTGATATTATATAATAAAAGGTTAAAATGCTAAAATTTTAAACAAAATATGAGGCATTAGTGTTATAATATACTTTTCACTTCTCATGCTCGTAAAGTTCGTCGTTATGTTGGGTATAGGCTGCATAAAATCGCTTTTCATGCTCTAGAGCATAAAGTAAAATCTTCGTCTAAGTTCGGCTCTAAGACAAAGGTTGTCAGGTAAACAGCCACACATGCAATTAAACTTCGTTAAATAAACTTGTTATTTTCCTCATTTTTAATCATAATCCATATTATAATAACTACCTACATTTTTTTTTAAAAATTTTGAAAATGGTATCAATTGAAAAGCCTTAATAAAAAAAAATCCATTTTTGAATATGGGTATCAAATGAAAGGCTTTGATGAGCACATTCCAAAATTATGTAATTTGCACAAAAATTTAAGAAAAAAATTTTTTTTTTAAATTTTTGAATATGGGTATCAAATGAAAGGCCTTGGTGAGCACATTCCAAAATTATATAGTTTGTCACTAAAATTTAAAAAAAAAAATTTTTGTCAATTTTTGAATATGGGTATCAAATGAAAGGCCTTAATGAGCACATTCCAAAATTATATAATTTGTCACTAAAATTTAAGAAAAAATTTTTTTTTTGAAATTTTTGAATATGGGTATCAAATGAAAGGCCTTGGTGAGCACATTCCAAAATTATATAATTTGTCACTAAAATTTAAGAAAAAAAATTTTTTTTTAATTTTTGATTATGGGTATCAAATGAAAGGCCTTGGTGAACACATTCCAAAATTATATAATTTGTCACTAACATTTAAAAAAAGTTTCATTTTTTTTCATTTTTTGTTTAATTTCCTCACAATCGAAGTGAAAAGCAGAGTGTATAACTCGTACATAAAACCCATTTTACCCTCGACTTGACTATCCACCCTCGCTTGCGGCTCGGGTGGATATATAAACGTCTCGGGTAAAATGATGCCTTTTATGCACTTGTTGTACAATCTACTATAGATTAATTAGGTTAGGTGGGCAGACTTTTAGTACTTGTTAGTGCTGTGGAAATGTGGCGGAAATAATTATGTCGAAAGCGTCAAATTAAAAGATATTTTTGAAAACTTGCAGTTTTGATATTAGGTAGGTATAACTGTTTAGATTGTTAGAAAAATATTAACCCCCCTAACTTAAATTTTAAATTAATAATATAATATTAAAATAATACTTAAGTAGTTCCTTTATATTCGAAAAACACACCTAAATTGTATAAAAGAGAACTCAAAATAGGTACCTACAGCAATCTATGGTTTCCTTCTTACTAGGCGTAAATAATAAATTACAAAGAATAAATAAATAATTTTTGAACTGTTAGACACATTTGCGCAGACAATGAGACTCGGCCACTTTCAGTCCCAGCATTGGGCCGGTGCCAACTGAGTGAAGTTATAAAAATTCGGTCAGCGAAACTCTGAAGACGATACTGTCTAATGAATTCTAGTTTAGACGGTGGAATTCGGAGGAATTTAATATTTTCAGTATAATTTGAATTCCTAAACGTAATCTTACTGAAATATTTATAGAAAAGTCTCATTTAAATTAACACCTAATGTAATAGGTTAGTTAAACTTATTACTTTATAGCAATTTAGATAGAACCACAAGAAATGAATAGGTAGTTCTAGTACTTTCAAAAGCTCCGACACGAAATGAGTAATATCTTTTGCAACTAACAAAAAAGAAATTAGCTGAAAATTAGGTACCTATGGTTGGTTTGGATTGGTTAATTGTTAATTCAGTAAAAAAGTTATGTTATTTAAAAAAAAATGAGTAAGTACCTACAACGCGTCTTACTCTAAGCCTACATACAACAATAATGAAAGCTTTCAAAAAGTTGTAACAACCTCTATTAAAAATTATCCACAAATCAAATCCACTGAAAGGGTTTCAAACAGTCCGTGAATAATGTGAAAATATATTGACCAAGTACCTATTTAAGGCGCTTTAGCTATCCACTAGCGCCGTCAGTAAATTTATTTTAATTATACTTAAACCAGGTCAATATCTAAAAAAAGGAAACAACCATGCCCTCTTAAATAATTGTATTCAATAAGTAGTTTTTGAATAACTCATCAACAGTTTTAATTCTTTCTGTAAGTTTTAAAATCTATATAAACCAAAAGTGGCCACCGTCGATTCGATTGCATTTTAAAACTAGTACATAGAATGAAAAATATTAGAGTTATTAACAAAATAATAGAGACAATTTAAGAGGGCATGGTTGTTTCTTTTTTTAATATTGACTTGGTTTACGTGTAATAAAAATTAAGGTATTGGACCGCTATAAGCGCCTTAAATCGCTCTCAAATGTTCACGGAGTGTCATTTTTATGGCGGGCTGGATAGATTTGTCAAAATGACAAGTCTCTTGTATAAACCACGGGCATAAAATATAAAGTAAGCAGAAGTGTAGCTTGAAACAAATCACAGTTTTCTGTACACTCGCACATAGACATTACGAACTGGTAATTTCAGGCTAAACAAAGTCCAAGAAAATAAGGTCTGGCATTCCGGGAGTGATAGGTACATGCTTACGTCACTATCCAGTTGCGCGACTTAGAAGAAGCAAAGAATGAAGGAATTTTTTCTGTCACATTCATTACAAAATTATTGTAATGCATTTTAATTGTGATTTGCTTCTCTTAGTTCGAAAACGAAACAGTTCAAGTTAAAGATGAATTAACGTAATTTTTAATACCAAAAGCTGAGATGACGTAAGCAAGTGTTACCCACGTGACTTCCTCTATCTCGGAATGCAATAGCTACTTGGCGCAGTATATTATTGTAGCTGAGCCAAACTTATTACATAGGTACTGTACAACAGCTCCTAAAGTTTGTTCGCAGAGAGTTGCTAAAAAGTAAAAACCTGGGTTTCTAAGCTCATTACGTTATTATTGTGGTAATTATTACCTTAAAACGGACGCCAGCAGAGCTGGGTGATTGAGACTATGAACCTCGTATCGTACCACAACACGCGCTATGATAATAGACGTCATATCATCATCATCATCATATTAGCCCTACGACATCCACTGCTAGGTATTGGCCTCCCCCAAGGATCTCCACAACGATCGGTCCTGCTTGGCAAGCATCCAGCGGCTTCCCGCGACCTTCACCAAATCGTCGGTCCACCTTGTCGGAGGCCTACGACGTCATTAGACGTCAGACATCTGACGTCATATAAATTGCGATAATTAAGCGACAATCGCTAATTTAAGACATTTTCATAGCTATTTATCGAAAAAAGGTAAATTACGGAAGTTTTTTCTAATACGTCCAGAGTGACGCTTCTATACAAAAGACACAGACTTTATATTTTGTGCTGCGGGATTTGAAAGATTGATGACGGCCGCGATATGAGAGCTGACAATCGCACACTGCGACCTCAAATATGGGAGTTATCAAACTGTAGGGAATAAAATGGAGCTTGGTTTTCACGCGGTATTGAAAGAGGGGATTATGTTCTTCGTAAATCGAAATATTGAGGCGTTCGTTGATCTCTTTTACATGAATTTATTCAGCACTGATCACACTATTATTTGTATGCTTTTTCGCATTTCAATAGTAGAGACCAATTAGTTTCCTGCCACAAATTAACGACTCAATGCCTTATCTATACACCGTCATTTAGTCGTTTTAATTAACTTAAGGGAGTGTTCTACCAATGAAACTTACCATTTTTGCCAAAGAAGCATGTCCATCAGCCATTTTTGATGTCCCCACTGCTGGGGTACAGGCCTTCCTTATGGGTGGTAAGGAGGGTGGGCCATAACCCACCACGCGGGCCCAATGCGGATTGGTGGGTGTTAACGACTGCAAATGCATCCGGGGACCAACGGCTTAACGTGCCTTCCGAAGCACGGAGGAGCTCGAGATAATAATTTTTTGGTCACCCATTCCACGACCGACCCTTGCTAACGTTGCTTAACTTCCGCAATCGCTGGGCGCATAAGTTTTTTTTTTATTTTCGTAATATTTGGACCCTACTGAACAAGATAAGATAGGGTGTCGCGCTGACACCCTTGAGCGTTTCGTAAAAAACGCATAATTATGCCAAGAAGTTATAAGTTAGATAAACCTCTAAATTAAAGATTTTATAAACCCTATATACATACAAGTGTGGGGTGTCTAATGAAAGGGAATCAAATGTTCTATAATGTTATAATACACAACATCGTCTGAGTAGTACAGTTCAGAAAATATTATATATTTTATGAAAATTAATCTATTGTTGAAACCCTATTTTCTTTGTTTTAAGTTACCGTAATTCTTAAACTGGTGCTTTTTTCTCAAACAAAAAATACATTAACAAAGCCCATTTAACGCAGATTTAAAAAAAATACTTTTAAGTACCTTTACAGACAATAAATAGCGAAAAAAAAATTTAAACGTCGCGCGCCGTTAATTTCTTTTATAGGTGGAATAATTTTTTTTTAGGTATAGCAATATGGGCATCAGGTGAAAGCTAATAGAAAGCCAATTTCAAATATATATACATTATGATACTTTTATGTTATTGTTTTGACAGAAACTTCAAAAAACCATAACTCCGAAGAAGAAGAAGGTGAACCGACGATCTGGTGAAGGTCGCGGGATGCCGCTGGATGCGGGCAGCGCAGGACCGATCGTCGTGGAGATCCTTAGGGGAGGCCTATACCCAGCAGTGGGTGTCGTGCGGCTGATATGATGATGATGATGATGATAACTCAGAAGTATGAAATATTAATAAATTGTTAGCAAATTAAAAAAAATCTAGTCAATATCTACACAAAAAGGCAAAAATCGCAAACGGGCATGTAACTACGATTTTTAAATATGTTGTTAGGTCTCTTGAGAGTAGTTTATACTCAAGTATGAAACCCTGAAATCCTGTGCTGCTCGAAAAATTATGTTTTTTTTTCAATTTCTTAAAAAAACTACCTTAAGGAAGCATTTTTCAGGTTTTATTGTAATAAACTTTTGTAAAGCTAATTACATTTGCTACAATTTGAGTCTAAACTGAGCAGTCTAGGTCCATTGGTTGCGGAGACTCAGCTAGTCAAAGATATTATTTTTTTCACTTTTAAAACAAATGCCTATATTTGACTAGCTGTGTTTTTGTAACCTTTGGTTCTAGAGTACTCAGGATAAGCTTGAACTTATCCTGAGTACTCTAGAAAATTTTTTATTCCACCTATAGAAAAAATGTACGGCGCGCGACGTTTAAAATTTTTTATTCGCTATTTATTGTTTGTAAAGGTACATGAAAGTTAAATTTTATTAAATTTGCGTTAAATGGGCATTGTTAATGTATTTTTTATCTGAGAAAAAAAGCACCGGTTTAAAAATAACGGAAACATAAAACGAAATATTCAGGGTTTCTATAGATTTAATTTTCATAAAATTTTAAATATCTTCGAAACTGTACTAGTCTGCCAATGTTGTGTATTATAAAATCATAGAACACTTAACTCCCTTTCATTAGACACCCCACACTTGTATATAGGGTTCATAAAATCTTTAATTTAGATGTTTATCTAATGGCGGTAGCTTCGTGGATTATTAAGCGTTTTTTACGAAATGCTCAAGGGTGTCGGCGCGACACCCTTTCTTATCTTGTTCAGTAATGTCGAAATATCATGAAAATAAAAAAAAAACTTATGCGGACGCGAAAACACGGTACCAGCCAAAATCTGCAGGACTATTACTTACACTAAAAAATACATATGACTAAAATTAACGGTAGAAATAGAAATAGAAAATATTTATTTGCCACAAACATGGTACATGGTAGCTTTGTAGTTAGATATAATTTATATTTAACTACAAAGTTACCGTTAATTTAAATTATTTAAAATCATATAAACATAGCTGCTGTTCATTTTATATCTGAGGAACTCTATATAAAAAGTATATACTTTTTATAGCTCCGTTCAGCTGTTTCATCAGATCTGAGAAAATGATTAACTACATGAAACAGCTGCCGAAGGATTGAATTTACTTGTGATCAGTTCGAAATGAAAATTGATGTTTACACGGTAAAAGTATGTATAAGTAAATTTCTTTGAGCCTGTTTATTCAATCTACTCGTAGCGCTTAAGGGATCTGCAATACCCCGAGCGAGCCCAGGGGAAATACTCTGTATTATTATTTCCACGTACAAAGAACGTTATCGACTTTGAACAATTCCGGAATGGGCTTGTTTTGTTTAGGGAATATTTGTATAGAAAATTCCCAACGGTTCCCCGTCAATCTGTTCGGATCGTGATTAACTTTCTGCTTTATCTACCAGCTACCATACCTGAAAAGGAAATGATTTTCATATTGGTCGCCTAACGTTTTTAAATAAAGCTGTCGACAATTAACTTACATTTTTTTTATTGCAATTTATTCAATCCTATGTAATCCGTGAAGTACCAGTCAACGTAGATGAACACACCTCAACATTCATATAATACGGCAGTGAGCTTGTTTGCTTGTTCCACTTTCACGTCTCGACTTGACCAATCATCATAAAATAATAAAGATAAAAAATTGCAAAGGAAGTAAACAATAAAGACGACATAACATAAGCCCATCATTCCATAAGCATTAGTAAAAAGAAAGATTCCCAAGATACAGCTTCATTAAATACAAGTAGGCTTACTCACATAAAAAAGAACAAAAAGCCCTTTTATGAGTGCGTCTATTAGCGAGCCCATTTATTTCGCTAAGTCGAGAGTTATTTCCGCAATCGTAAGGGCTTAACATAAGGCCGGACTCACGGAAACTGTTCCTGTATTGGCCGGTCTTAATACGTACGTGATGGATCTATTTAGTGAGTCTCGTTAAAAAATAAATAAATAAATGTATTTATTCTTGTGTACTGTTAAATTTGCCAAGTGCGTGTCGGGCCATGTGCAGTATAGGATTCCGTAGTAACATTATACCATACCATATGGCTATTAACTTATATTAATTACTTCCTGTTTTACACATAACTAAGTATAAACCTACTATTCAATAAAATGTGTCTTAGCGCCAACGCTCACGGGCGATTAATCGCTGAGCGATTTTTTGTAGCCCAGAATAGAACATATGGAGTTCAATACGTGAACGCCCACGAGCTACAAAAAGTAGCTGACACATAGCTCGGCGACTAATCGCCCACGAAATGACACTGACAAGAGTGACAAGCGGCTTTAACCCTAAAAGACACCACAATTTTTTTCGCTGGCTGACATAATTATTTTTGTAATGGTAGAGCTTGCAATAAAAAGTAAGAGAATAGGCTAGTTGACAAAATTTCAATAACTGCTTAATATTTTAGCTTATTAGGCATTTTATCGAAGAAAAAGGTTTATTTATTTTTAATCGAGCGTTTACATTATAAATTTCGCGTTTTAAAAAACCAATTTTAATTTGGTTCCAAAACGCACAAGACTGTCATGGCGTCTTGAATGACGTCACGCCGTGCAAAACAAACAAAAAAACGATCGTGTCTTCGTACGTTATAGCTAGTTTTTATCGTTTAAAAATGAATTTCTCATATTATAAGTACTGTATAGTGCCCCAGTGTGATAGCACGACTATAAAAACGCCAAACCAGTTATTTATATATGTTCCAAACAATGGAGAAATACGGAAAAAGTGGCTAAAACTTGCGTTGGGTTGTGGTTAGGTTGCACTCGGAGTGTAGGTTTGGAACGCGCCTCCGGTAGTGATACTCGAAACGTCAAAGACAAGATTGGAGTTTCGCACGGCGTGACGTAACGCTTTCTGATTGGTGTTCACTGTCACGTGACTAAAGGTTGCATTTTACGAAATTTATTTTTTTAAAATATTATTAATCTTTAACGCTTTTAATAATTAAAATTGTTTGTTATTTTCTCCATAATATAATTAATCATTATAAACCCCTATCCATTATATTTATTCTTAATGGAAACAAGCCTATTATTATTACATGATATTATGCTTACCAATTTATATAGTTTTTAATCCTGTTCCAAAAAAGGTAGGATCACACTACGAACCTAAGGTCGGTTATAGGCAATTATTACTATTATTATTAGCAATATTTTCCGTGAGGTCCACACCACCCATACTATTTAACCCATTTGAGGCTAACGTACTTTTAAACAGACGCTACATTATATTTTTTTTTTAACAAAAGATAGGGACTTTTAATAAACTTTTTTATGCTGTGGCTTGACACATGTATCATTCTGTTAAATATATCTGTGATAGAATTTTCTTTGTTTCGTGTTATGATTTTGATCGTTTGTTGTTATTATAACTACGTGTTTTTCGAGGTATTTAATTATAATTATTCAATAACTATAACGTTCGAAAAACATGAATAAAATATTCTATTGTACTGTTAGCCGATCGGTAATTATAGGGTTTGAGGTTATTTTTCGCACAAGTCATCACGAAAATACGAAAATGTGGTATCGATGCATTCAATACGATGCCCCGATCACAAATATATAAGATGAAAAGCGTGAAAATGGCGGGGGTAGAAACTGTGATGTCATAAAGTTTTCAGTACTTACAAAGATTTTTTTCATACCATGTGGTATATCAAAGCCCTTTGGCTTTGTGAGTATATTGCGAATATAAAACACACTATAACATGTCATCAAAATCTCATCATAGTAACATACACAGTAACAGTTAAAACACATAAAAAATACCGTTTGTGGAACATGGATAAAAATATTATTTTTTAATATGTCATAAAATGATGTAATACAAAAACTAGCTTATGTCTGCAAAACAAACACTTCGAGCGACTCGCAATATTTTTTCGGGGTCAAAACCTTCCAGTAGGTATCGAACAAATTTTTATTAATTCTTGAATTTGCGCATATAAAGTAAATGCAGAATTTTTGTTCTTCACACTATTTTGACGATAAAAGGATCTGTACCCTTAGCACGAACAGCTATCAAAAAAATAATCATTCGATAGATAAATTTTGTATTGGAAATTTGTACAACGCCATCTATCGCCGATAAGCGAAATGAAATTTTCCATAGAGAATTGTCTATCGAGTAATATTACGTGCGTTTTTTTTCTCGATAGCTGTTCGTGCTAAGGGTACTGAAGACATTTGAATCGTATACATTGTTTGCTTCATTTGTGAAAAGTATATAATTACTGACATAAATAAATCATAAACTTTATTTTATAGAGCTTAGCAATAATAAAAGTGATTGTTCTATAATATTATTACCGGGTGCCTTTTAGGGTTAACCTACGTCAGCGACTAAAAAGCGCCGTGATTGTCGCCGCGATTATCGCCGCGTTTATCGCAGCGATATCGCCGCGATTAACGCCGCGCTTATCGCAGCTACAAAATAGCGCCCGTCGGCGGTAAGCCTTACGAAAACTTTTCCGTTGAACGACTTTTACTTGTCAACTTGTAAAGCCTACCCAGTAGTGATAGCTTTGATTTTAAATTCATTACAAAAAAATTATCTCCACTTTGCATATACGGTGGTACACTAAAAATATATTTTTCAAGGTTTTATCACTTTTACGACGTTAAGTATTGATATTAATTACGAGTTCACTATCTTATTACGAGTACTAAATACTATAGTGACAATAATGTACAATCGATGGAATATCAAATTAACTTTTTTACAAAAGCCACGAAATCTGCATTGAACAAAAGCTTCATTCCAAACAAACTTAGAAAGCGTTTCGAGTTGAACTTTATAGCACAACAGCGGCGCCGATTCAACTGAATCAGATGTAGGGAAAATTTAAATTGGAAAACTAAAGAGGAACTGTTCGACAGCAGCAGCTTGTAAGCTCACATCACAGCCGGCAGCGGGCCACATGTTTGTTTTTGGTGGAATTATACATTGGAAATTGGAAATGAGAATTAAATTAATAATATTGCAGGCTTTTTATTATTAGCCTTAGGTTATATGCGGGTGTACGTTTTAATTAACTCTATTATTATTAGACCTGTATCAGTAAAAAAAGGAACTGAAAGCTTATATTATTATTATTTTATACGCGTGTACTGAGGGCCTATTACAAAAAAGAATCTCGACAGTCGGACGATGTTCGTTGATCGATTCACGTGATTTTGAACCTTGTTCTTCAGCCATTTTAAAGTCCCCACTACTGGTGCACAGACCTTCCTTATGGATGGATAAGGAGGACGGGCCATAACCCACCACGCGGGCCCAATGCGGATTGGTGGGTGTTAACGACTGCAAATGCAGCCTGGACCAACGGCTTAACGTGCCTTCCGAAGCACGGAGGAGCTCGAGATAATAAAATATTGGTCACCCATCCCATGACCGACCCTTTTTGAACCTTATACATAGTTAATTATGTCCCGGAATGGGTCGAATATCGCAGGCTTATCGCGATTTTTTTTGTAATAGGTCCTCTGATCTGAGGCATCGAACTTCGGCATGTCTGCTGGGCTTCAAAATAAATGGAGCCCCAATCAGGCCAAAAATCTCGAACCCCAATTCTTGATGTCACACAAACATCGATATCTTCCAAACAACTTCGGCAAATAGTACAATACGAAATTCATTAATTCAATTTATCTGTTTTAGCGCCACCGCTCACGGGCGCTTAATCGCCGAGCAATTTTTTGTAGCCCAGAATAGAACATATGGAGTTCAATACGTAAACGCCCACGAGCTACAAAAAGTAGCACACACATAGCTCGGCGACTTATTGCCCACGAAATGACACTGACAAGAGTGACAAGCGGCTTTAACCCTAAAAGACACCACAATTTTTTTCGCTGGCTGACATAATTATTTTTGTAATGGTAGAGTTTGCAATAAAAAGTAAGAGAATTATTATTACATGATATGCTTACCAATTTATATAATTCTTGAATTTGCGCATATAAAGTAAATGCAGAATTTTTGTTCTTCACACTATTTTGACGATAAAAGGATCAGTACCCTTAGCACGAACAGCTATCAAAAAAATAATCATTCGATAGATAAATTTTGTATTGGAAATTTGTACAACGCCATCTATCGCCGATAAGCGAAATGAAATTTTACATAGAGAATTGTCTATCGAGTAATTTTACGTGCGTTTTTTTTCTCGATAGCTGTTCGTGCTAAGGGTACTGAAGACATTTGAATCGTATACATTGTTTGCTTCATTTGTGAAAAGTATATAATTACTGACATAAATAAATCATAAACTTTATTTTATAGAGCTTAGCAATAATAAAAGTGATTGTTCTATAATATTATTACCGGGTGCCTTTTAGGGTTAACCTACGTCAGCGACTAAAAAGCGCCGTGATTGTCGCCGCGATTATCGCCGCGTTTATCGCAGCGATATCGCCGCGATTAACGCCGCGCTTATCGCAGCTACAAAATAGCGCCCGTCAGCGGTAAGCATTAAGTTGAAGCTCGGCAGACCCGCCGAAGTTCGAAAAGTTAGCCGGTAGCTCTGATGTTTCTAGATCTGGTATTTACACTTTTAAGTTTTACTTAAAAAATAAATCTACTTTTATTTTTAACATTGTGCGGTTAAAAGGCTGTTTTATATTTTTTCGCCTAAATAAAGCTCATACCTATTAGAGGATGCAGTGCTTTAACAATTGAAAATTGTATTCTAATTCTCGATATGAAATTATTAACAACGCTCGATGAAAGCTCATCAAATTTATGAAATTTCAATGCATCGTTCTAAATGTAGGTCGGCATTAAATACGCAAATAAAATTTCAAAACTGTTTTACAATTAGTTTTCATAATACTATTCAGTACACTCTTGATAAACTGAAAATGCAGATTCTAACTGTGAACATTTTATCTGATTATAATTATTCAACTCCACAATAATTAATAACAAATTATTGAGACTTAAAATACGCAAAGCGCCAGGATAATTGTGAATGTCTATAACTTGAAACCAAAATTTTCTTTGCCTGGATTAAAGAATTGAGTTATATGTGGAAAAGTTGTAAAAAGTGCATTTAAAAAGTCTAAAAATCACAAAATCAATAGTAAAGAAAACAAAAACGGTGCTGAACTGCTGAGTAACATTTAGAAAACCTATAATCTGATTTTGTCGGTATTTTTTAATAATGAAGAAAATGTGTGTTTTTAGATGAATGAGGGATTTATGAAACACGGCTACTGATACTGAGATCTTTGCGATGTCGCACGAGGGCTAAAAAAGAAAGGAGGTAGCAAACTTCATTCAAGATATTATGCTAGATGCCTACAAATGAAAAGGGAGACTTACCTACATAAGTTACAAAAAAAACTATAAGTAAAAAAAGTATGGTAAGCATCAATTTAAATCATGAAATAGTCCTATGGATAAATACAATAAAAGGGCGATAAAAAGTGTCATAAAAGTATGTAATTGAAACCTTAAGATTAGGTACGTTAAGTTTGGTCAAAGTGCGGCCCTTCCCGTCATAAATAGTTAGCTAAGGCTGGCGAATTTAATAACACCTTACCGAAATTATTCGTGATTTATGGTCTCCTTAAAGTGTCGCGGAAAAACCTGAGGAGCGACAAAGTTGTCGTTTTACGAGCATTTCGATAAAGCCATTATTGTATCGTGGCAGCATCGGCGCCGTAAAAACTGCTCGTTTACTCAGAGTAATTCACTCGCTTGCCTTTTAAGTACCGACAGTGTCCGGGGGCCTATTACAAAAATAACGTACGCAATTGCGTAACGCAGTCACTTGGCCACGATAATCGTGCGCAGTTCGTCGGTTGTAGATATAACAAACATTTTGAATTTGGCTATCGTACTTTTCGTAATAGACCCCCTGGTCAGGAGGCAGCTGAAGGTTCAGGCTAAATCAAAGTAATATGCAAGTCAATGAGCTTAATTAATAACTTTAAATCTTCATGGTCGGGGAGTAAAAGTATACCTACCTTAGTTTTACTTTTCCACCCGCTGGATATTTTTAATTGAGTTTCAATTAATAAAGTACAAAAATTAAAAAAATCGGTTTTACATTTATTGACCGAGCGAGCGCGAAGCGTCTCCGTTTCAGCTTGGGTCTGTTCTCCTCTACATAATTATCCTATGTCTCACACGATTGTCTTGAAATTTTGTGAACACGTTCGATAATTACTTAAAAAAATAATTTTCACCTCTCCAGCACGAAAGGGCTCTTTTGGCGCGTACAAACTCGCAGCAAAATCGGTTTTTGCTGCGAGCGTGAGGCAAAGAAAAAAGAAATAAAATGACAAGGAGAAACTTGTAAAATTGATATGTGAGAAAAGGATAGAGAGAGTGCTTTATGGTGTCATACATGGATTAAAAAGTAAAAAAAAAAATGCACGGATATACCAAGGAGTTTTAAATAAGGATTATTAAAAAAGAAGGTTGATAATTCGAAATAAAGAGTATTTACGAAATGAGGTTGCAATGGTCGCATGTATGAAATAAATATAAAATAAGAAAAATTATTAAAATTTATTAATAAGTTAGTGTTTTATGATTATAAATAAATAAATAAGATGGGATATTAATAAATAAGAAAAAAACACAGCGTAATGTAAATCGACGACGGGAATCTACTTTATAAATAAAAAAAATCAGCATAGGTTTGATCGAACTATTTTTGTGATAACAAAACAAAAAATGAGTGCGTCCAACGATGAAGATGTTGTCTAACTCCAAAAGAGTTGAGTGAACAAGTTTCTAATGCTGAATTTAGCTTTTTAACAGGAAAGTCCCGTGAAAATTTTCTCGCTGTTAGAGGTGAAAAGTTGTATGTTTAACACGAGACACTTGTACTATTATGTATTCTGTGACGAGACCAAAATTTTGCTCTGCATCGTGCCTTTAAATCACTCACTGTGCTCAGTAGTCTATATTAGAATCACTCGCTACGCTCATGATTCAATTCTAGACTAGTTCGCTAGTTCGTGATTTAAAGTCGGCACTCGCAGCACAAATTGATTTTGGTCATTTGTATAACAAATAACTATTGTCGATTTTATTTTTGAAAAAAAAAAACATTAACAATTCAGCTTTTTTGAAAACAGTCAAAAATGTCACGAACACGAGGTCATCAGCTCACAGAGTCACTAGTTAGTGTTTGTAATAATAATGACTAAGTTTGCAGCTTCTGAAATAGAGCTGAAAAATTAAAAACAAAACTTTTGTAAAAAATTTAAGGGTAAAAAAAAACATTTTTTTATTTGCGTTTTCCACAAGTAGGACTTAAGATAGGTACTTATGATTAGTAGGTACATTTGTATGTAACATCGTACTTGTGGAGTCTGATGCCTAGGATAAGCAAAAGCCTGTGTTCCAGGATCACCAGAGCCCCAGATGTAAAGCCCGGATGTACTACTTTAAATAAATTATAGCAGTCCTATATCCGAATTTAGTACGAAATCTAAATTACAAAATTTCGTAGGTGTATAAACAAGAATTTTATTCAGAAATAGCAAGTAGGGACACTTTCTATAATTTTCTTTTACCCTTCCAAAAACTTCTTAACAAAATCCAGTTTATACTTAATATTTTTCCTATATTTGTTATTTCTATACCCGATCAGTAGAAAAATTTCGAATAGCAAGTTTTATCGATTCCGTTCAACGACTGGAGGATTTCTAAAAAAATTCAGAGGAAAGTAAATGATGTTCTAAAGAGTATTTATCTTTACGGGACCCAATGACTAGGCGATTTCTCTTCTCTTTTACTTTGCTGAGATTGAATGTGTAATTTAACCTTTTGGGTATAAGATACTTTTTACTGAGCTCTGAGGAGATTATTAGCTACAAAGAAACGTTTGCGGCCCTTTCACGTGAGCAAATAATACGATTTAGCAGTATTTTCGCTCGCAGAATAATTTTTCTTTTTAACTTAATAAGTATTGTAACTTTGTTGAATACTTTAAGCTTTATTACTTTAGTTCGTTTTTGTTAGCGTTGGGAATACTACTCAAATATTCAAAGAGTTGAAGAAGAACATTCATATAAGAATACTTAAACTGTAATAAACTCAAGCTAATGTTATTATAGGGTACAACAATGTAACTTTATTTGTAATAGACACAGAAAAACTTGTCTTGTTCTGATAATACTTACGTAACGTTAAAGAATATTCCCATTTAAAGTCCTAAAGCCTTTCATTTAATAATCAATAAAGTATTTCAATAAAAAATTGTAAAAAAAAATTTTAAGATCAAACAGTGTTGGAAAATAATTAAGCCATGTTCAAAAATAATTGATCTACAGTCTGAACTAGGTCGTTTTCAATAAACACTGATGTGAAAAGCTTTAAGGGTGCATCGCGCGTCCACTAGCGCCGCCAATCAAGAAAAAAACATTACAACGAAATAGCTATATTAAATAAAATTCTGAAAAATATAAAAACTAGAATTAGTTATCAACTCATTTTGTATGCGTTAAATTCTTAGTTTAAATGTGTTTGTGTATAGCTAAAACCTGGATTAACGCCTCTTAAATACTTAAATTTAATTTATATAATAATGGATTTAAAGATTTGGCTGAAGTAGAAATAAAACTCAATTTTAGCATTGATTGTATGATATGTGAGCTTTATTACACATTGTATGAATGTTTCATGAGATAATAAATTGTCAGTAAACAAAGAGCTATGAATAGACACAAAGGAAGGCGCATAGGCTAAAACAAGATACGGTTACGTCACAAGTTGCACAAATAACGATTGGTATTTACGATGGCATGTAATGAAAGGCAGTTCTGCCGTTTGGTAAAAAAATCAATAGAGCACAAAATGACATGGTTTAACGAAGGAAGCCAAGATCCTCTTCAGTAGTGGAAACAGCGAAATATAAGCCAAAAAACTATAAACGTTTAGCACCTACCTATTTTATATGTATAAATAGAATCACTACAAAATGTAAAACAAAAAATCTAACAGTATCGTTACTCAGCATTCTTTAGAAAGTAAAAAAATACTCATTGGAAATCTCAATATGCGAACATGTATTAAAATTAACTGCGCGGATGCAACAAATGTAGAAGATTAATAATAATAATAATAAAAAAAGATTACAAGAAACAAAGAAATACAAATGAACAGTGAATAGGTCTTATGGTGCGCCGCCGTGCCGTTCATATAAAATAGTAGATTGTACAACAAGTGCACAAAACGCATCATTTTACCCGAGACGTTTATATATCCACCCGAGCCGCAGGCGAGGGTGGATATATAAACGTCTCGGGTAAAATGGGTTTTATGTACGAGTTATACACTCTGCTTTTCACTTCGATTGTGAGGAAATTAAACAAAAAATGAAAAAAAAAAAACTTTTTTAAAATTTTAGTGACAAATTATATAATTTTGGAATGTGCTCACCAAAGCCTTTCATGTGATACCCATATTCAAAAATTTCAAAAAAAAAATGTTTTTCTTAAATTTTAGTGACAAATTATATAATTTTGGAATGTGCTCACCAAGGCCTTTCATTTGATACCCATATTCAAAAATTTAAAAAAAACATTTTTTTTTTTTTAAATTTTAGTGACAAATTATATAATTTTGGAATGTGCTCATCAAGGCCTTTCATTTGATACCCATATTCAAAAATTTCAAAAAAAAAAAAAAATCTTAAATTTTAGTGACAAATTATATAATTTTGGAATGTGCTCACCAAGGCCTTTCATTTGATACCCATATTCAAAAATTTCAAAAAAAAATTTTTTTCTTAAATTTTAGTGACAAATTATATAATTTTGGAATGTGCTCATCAAGGTCTTTCATTTGATACCCATATTCAAAAATTGACAAAAAAAAATTGTTTTTTAAATTTTAGTGACAAATTATATAATTTTGGAATGTGCTCACCAAGTCCTTTCATTTGATACCCATATTCAAAAATGGATTTTTTTAATTAAGGCTTTTCAATTGATACCATTTTCAAAAAATTGAAAAAAAAATGTAGGTAGTTATTATAATATGGATTATGATTAAAAATGAGGAAAATAACAAGTTTATTTAACGAAGTTTAATTGCATGTGTGGCTGTTTACCTGACAACCTTTGTCTTAGAGCCGAACTTAGACGAAGATTTTACTTTATGCTCTAGAGCATGAAAAGCGATTTTATGCAGCCTATACCCAACATAACGACGAACTTTACGAGCATGAGAAGTGAAAAGTCCTTTTCACTTCTCATGCTCGTAAAGTTCGTCTTTATGTTGGGTAGAGGCTGAACAAAATCGCTTTTTATGCTCTAGTTAGTGCATAAAGTAAAATCTCTCTAAGATAAAGGTCGTCAGGTAAGCAGCCACACACCCAATTAAACTTCGTTAAATAAACTTCTTATTTAATTCTCTTTCTCGATTTTTATACATACATACAATTTTGTTTAAGGTTAATTTCCTCATAATCGAAGTGAAAAGCAGAGCGTCTCGGGTCAAAAGGTGAGTTTTATGTACTTGTTGTACAATCTACAATACTCTATCAAAGTGTATAAAAACTCATTAGCGTATCAGATTACAAGAAACAAATGACAAAAGCTGAACAGAGAAGCTTCTCTCCTTCCGTAATTACTGAATAGTTCGCTGTTTGCACTTGTTCGCAAGTGCAACTACGCTGCCGGTTTTAATTAAAGCTGTAATCAAATCCAGACACTCGACGCTGTGATCGCAGTTGTGTGACGGGGTTTTTCATTAATCTCCTCAATCGATTGAGAGACAGAACAAAAAAAATACGAGAAAACGGCGCTGTAAGTTTTGATAAGATTGTGACTTATTTAAATGTTTCTTGGGTAAAAGCTAATGTACGTGGATCCGTAAGCATACCTAATTAGATCGGGGTAGTTTTTCAAGTTTTTCATAGCTTCAATCTTTTGGTTATTAACAAAATATTGGGAATTAGTAAACAATGAGAATGAATGTGTAAGTGAAAGTGAAAAATTCTCTATTCAAATAAGCTCACATAATAAGCATTTTAAATCGTCAATTCTTTTACCCATTATGACGTCTTTTACGTAGCTGACAAGAAAAATTGGCGCAAAAAAAATATCAGCTTTATCAGATGAAACCATATTATTAACAAATATGTAGGTATATCGTTTCCAGACATTACGTTAACATAGATTAACAATTAAATAACATTATTTAATTAGCTCATTTCTTAATGTCTCAATTTACAGGGTTCAAGCTAATATCAAAATTTAAATTATCTAGAGATCTCAAAATTAAAGCTGAAAACCCCGGAAAATTATGAACCCTGCAAACCGTCACATGGCTGAGTTTCGTTTTTTTTATTTGTATGGAAAAATGACAACCCTAGATGCAAATAACTATTGTTACTATATAA
This sequence comes from Agriphila straminella, assembly GCA_950108535.1. NCBI lineage: Eukaryota > Metazoa > Arthropoda > Insecta > Lepidoptera > Crambidae > Agriphila > Agriphila straminella. The sequence goes on along the minus strand of OX467311.1, from coordinate 15,178,152 downwards.
GATTTTTAAACACCTGTTTAATTAAGACATTGTTTAAATGTGACAATATTGTTTGAAAGACACAGCAGCACATTAAAACAGTTTCTAAGTTAAACAGGTGTTTAAAAATCTTTTGTAATAAAATAACACCGCCTGTATTTACCGAGTATCGATTAAGGTCACGGCTTCACGTTATAACGGGTGTAACAAGACCCTCAACGAAGCCGAAGTCCACGCATTCCGCCCATCATCAGGATCATATTTGTCTTTTAGACCATACCTGGGAAACCAATAGCTACGAAGTTATTGAAGGTCAAAGTATTTTTTTATTTTTATGAAATCTTATTTTATTCGTAATTTCACTCGCAGGCGCGGTCTTTTGTACGCGTTACATTGCGTTGTAATGTGTGCAATACTTTTTTAACACCAAAAATTAAAACTGTTTCCCAGCAATAATTTTGAACAGAAATGGTCCTGATGATGGGCAGAATACGTAGACCTCGGCATCGTTGAAGGTCTTGTTACACCCGGTATATCAGAATCGGGAACGTAAGACCTAAACGGCTTACTTTCCATATTGTCACAATCATGTCAATAAATCGCATTTTGTTTATTGGTAATAATAACTCAGAGATAGTTATCATACTTCCTACTATATTATATTATTATTATCCTGATATTCCCACGGGAACGGGAACCACGCGGGTGAAACCGCGAGCAGCCGCTAGTAAGTTTATAAATTGTTTATAACCATGGCTGCAACAGTCGGTCAAATATTAACGCGGTGCCGGTTCCAAACTGGAGCTTGGTATCTGGTGTTATTTCGGTGTTGGTGTCAAAACGACACTGCGCTAAAAATGTCTGAAGAAAACGGTGGATGTATGGGAGCTTTGGGCGGGCGCGGGGTGCGGGGTTGGGGGGGCCTGCGCCTACGCACATCCCGCCGCACCTTACCGCCCGCCTTACACCAGTCAGCAGCTGTGGCTCGTGTTGGCTGAACCATCCATAGGGCCATCCTCTTTTCTCTTTCCTTAGGTGAGTTAGTGATTTATACTAAAACCTAAAAAATAAGACTGTTAAGTGCATTAGTGAAGTGATACGTCAATGTCGTGGCAATGGATCCGTGATCGAGTGTAACGCTAAAGTGTTAGATGTGACAACTTCCCGTTGGTGCAGAATTTCCTGCCGCTGAATTTTGAAATAGTAAAATGTTGACATACTTAATGAAATTCGGGGAAAAAATCCATAGTGACGTCACCTTTGTCGGAGGTGGTAAAATGTTCATTCTTAATAACGTGATAATTATTTAACACAATTAGTTATAAATAGTTAGATAAACTTTGTAAGTATATAAAATTAAATTAATCTTTATAAAAACTGCAACATCTTAAACTCATTTTGATACATCAATATCTTAATTTTTTTGCGGCATCTTCAAATCATTTTTGGTTAGACTCCAATATAAATAATGACATAGAAAGACTTATACATAAGGACAGTATTTTAAGATTAAGTGACGTCACGAAATTAAATACGATATCCCGTTACATAGCTAGCACCACCACCGGTCCGCCCTCCATCGCATCCGAAACCCGAGTAACACCGTACGCATTCGCGCCACCAAATTAGGATGCGCGGGAATACACGCTGACCTATTTCAGGCGCCCGCGCCGCCCGATCGCTGCCGAAAATTTCCGACGATTTCCGAACACGTTCGAACCTAATTGTGGAAATTTTGTTGCCCTGCAGACTTTTTATCGGCCAAAAATATAACACTCTTATGATGCAGTCGGTTCATAATTAGTTCAACATGTATAATTTATTCAGGACAAGAGTGCAACGTACTTACGCGGAAATAGATCGAATAAACTACAATCGAAATGGAGATAGCGACTTAAAATATTCTTCAGGGATTACCGGAACAAAATGAACTATGAACTGGGATAAAGCTGGGAAAGCGAATGGGAAATTATGTTTTCACGGTGTCGAATATCAAATTTTACACGTATAGGATAGATTTTTGGCAACTGTCCAAAGTTTCAAATATCGCTGTTGTTTCACTCGATGTTCGCCAAATACGCATTTTAGGTAGGAAACATACATAAATATGATTGGCATATAACATATCATTACTTCGTCTATAACAAAATATATTTAGTTGTGGGTCAATCGCCAAATTTACGTCAAGTGCATTTGATTTAGAGAAGTAAAGCAAACTATATTTTTTAATATCTATAAAACTGTCGATTCAATTCAGTCCGTGTGAAGTGAAAATTTCAAATTAGTTTTTCGATTAACTTGAGAAATAAAACTAGTATCAATATCATATATTTTTTTTCCTTTACAGGACACCAGAACCAACACATCAACAATGGCGGATGATGAAGTAAGGTAAGATAATAACATTTATTGTGATATCTTACTGTAAAAAATATTCAATGGTAGGTAATGTTCAACGTGAATAAGGTAATGAAGACATGAATTTCGCTTTCATAAAATAAGAGATAAAGATCTTGGGTAACTTCTTGGTTTGTATTTTCTTCAAGAGGTTTGATGCTGTAAAACAGATAATTAAAATAAGTGCCAAACCTCACACATTATATAGCTGTTTTTTTTTAAGATTTTGTGAAAATGTGAATGACCTTGAAATATGTTTTATCATCATTTAGTTTTTTTTATAATAGCTCGCCTTTAGTAACAATTTAAATAAGACACTGAAAGTAAAATAGGTAAATACCTACAATTCTTAACATTTTTACCTATACCAGTTATTTTCATTGATATGTCTTGTTGATCACATTTGAAATAAAAGACGAAATAATGATTTTGTAGACTCTACAAGTCGTAACAAGAAAGTTATGGCAATATTTCAGTAGTACCTACCTATTACATGGTTATGATAAATTCTTGATATTTCAGTACAAGTTCTCAAATTCGAAACGCTTTCTGCAAAATTTGTCTCAATACTAACAAATATTTAGTTCAGTAATTCAGTTAAAACTACAATGATCATTTCGAACATAGTTCAACAACTCGCTTCAGAATTGCTCCCAAGTTTCAATACTCTACTATCTCACACATGCAACCAAGAACGTTAAATTCACATGTAACTTTAAATAAAAATAAAAAGTTTCATGTAGAGCTTTTCTGCAACACGACAAACTTGAAATTTCGAAATGAGCGTCACTTTTCTCTTTTAAGTTCTATCGCAATTTTACTCAAATAACCTCATTCCATTAGTAGCTTTTGATATTGCCAAAGGGTTTTTTAATCCTTTATCACTGGAAATCGAGTATCCATCCTTACAGAATAACCCTACAGACGTTTCTCTAGTTTTAAACTTATCAGCTGGTATTAACATGCGTAAAGCAGTGTTAGAAGTTAGTTTCAAGTTAATTTGCAACTAAAGCTCCCAAAGTTTCGGGATTTTGATGTTGATATATTCCGATCTATAGAAATAGAATTAATATGATAGACATAGGTTAATGACACTCGTTTTTAGATATAAATAAAATCCTGGAATGTGTGGTATTTGAGTGTAGGTAGTGTAATTTATTCAAAATTAATATTTTCCCCATATCTATATTTTTGTTTCTATAACTATGAATAGTATAGTATGGAATGTTTGTTTGTTTCTTCTATACAATAAAATAGAATTTATACCTAACAATTTCAAACACTTATGTCTTTTTTTATTTAACACTTTTGGTATGCTATTTCTGTTACTTTTAACAAGTTACAAAAACTTATACTTAGTTTAAACTTTGCCCATGACCATACTTTGAAGTTTGATTTAAATAAACACATAATTGATACTAAATACTAAATGATATACTAGAAAATACGACTCGCACCAGATCAATTCTCGGACGGGAATCGAACCCGCGACCTTTGGATATCCGGTCCAATGCTCTGACCACTGAGCTACCGAGTCACTAGTTCTAGTATATAATTTAGTATTGTATAAAAATATCATTGTGAATGCAAAAATCTCAAATTTAAAAATCACATAATTGATGTTAACTTTATTTTTTAAATTGAAATTGTAGAGAATTTTATAATGCGATTAGATTAGAAGATATTTTTGTAATATTTGTCATCTTAACATGTTTTTTGTTTCATTTTTATGTTTCATCGCATTTCCCTTGGGCGCCTATTGCAATCTACTCTTGGATGGTCTGCGAATCATGGTTCTTCGACACAACAGTATTGAGTACCATGTACCCTCGAGACTCAGGTAATTTCATGTTGCTTCTAACACCCACCTGCATTCCACACGTCACATTCAACAGAAAACCACACTCAGTAGAATTCGGAAGAAATTTTACGACACGAAAGGAAAAAAGTAAACAATATTGTTCTACCCAATGATTATTGGGTCCAAGGTTTTGACCTGGTCTCAAGAACTTAAAATTAATTTTAAGTTATTTGGATTTACGAGAGATTATTGAAATCTTTCGATTATAATATGATAAGGAAAAAATATCTGTGAACAGTTTAAAAACCAGGCTTACGAAATGAATTTTAATCCTCGATTTACATAAATTTAATTTCTGTTACAGCATTTATTCTTATTTTTAAATGTATAAGCAATAGTAAGTGTATATGTTCTTGTTACTATTCGTAACTACAGGTGAATTTTTTGTCCAATCCCTGTGTATCACATGTGTATAATAACCACTATGTGTGTCAAACATAAAATATTAAGTATGTTTAATTAAAAATATATTATTATACAGCACTTTTGTAGATAACAAACACTTTTATGATAATGCTAACACGCACAAGATTTTATTGTTTTATGTGCACATAATCGATGCATAATGCCATTTTAAAAAGTGTATAAGATATTCGAAAAATAGGGGAACGTTAACTCAAATGCTAAATTATTTTTGGGTGGTATTCGATGATAGATCGATCTTAAATTCTCGGTTTATTAGTAACTGCGTCAATATCTTGATTATAAAGTTTATAAACAATGGCATTATGCTAGAGATCTAAACAATGCATATACATATATTCACATGCACATCACACAGCACACAGCAGCTATAACACGCACCAAAATAACTCTGTCAAAATGTGTTCCATAATTTGTGTTCTTTACAATAACTCTTAATAACGAATAAGAAATAAAATGAAAATTATTTGTAAGTACACAACGCACTCAATGTATTGAGTGGTGATTGTGTATGTACTCTTAGCGCTTTTCTTTATTGAGAGTATTGTATTAATCTTTATGTCTAAATGTTATATGTATGTACGGCGATCAGAATATACTTTGGATTTTTTTTAAATTTTTTACCTTCTTTTCTTAAATTGAAATTATTTGTCCTAAGGTCTATTTATCCAAGATTTCCATTAAAAAAATTGCACTCACTGTTTTAACAACGCATTTTGTTTATTTTATTACAGTATATTACGTGAAAATGTTTTTCATTTTATTTAAAATACATATTGTATGTCCACATATTGAGCAACGTGCATATGTTGAGTACCGTTTGTAGATGGTGAACTGTTTGCCACTCACAAATATAAATTTCACATAATTGGTCATGAATGTGTTTTTTAAATGTCAAAGCAAAGTTATAATTTGATCAGCCAGTTAAATGTTTCAACATTAATTTCTACAACTCCCTAATCTTTATATTTCTCTTTTACAGAAAAAGCGTCTCGATGAGGTAAAGTAACACCGAGGGAACAGATTAACACTCCACATTTCACCACAATGTTAATTCCGACAAACAGCGCTTGTTTAGTCAAAGCATTCCATAATATATCCGTTTCTCCAACTCAATGAGCCGACTCCACGAAAACATCTCATAAATTAAACAAAATATGGAGCTCATTAGTCAACAAAGGGAAAATTTCATATTTCTCTCCGTTTTATTTCTAAAAAGCTTGTTCCTTGTTTTACATTTATTTCTTCGACCTCATTTCATATTCATGGTTATGATGTTTTGAACGAAGATAATTTTAATGTACTAATATTAGTAGGTAACATTTATCTTTATTGAATGACTGATTTGAAGCGTTCAAATGAAATATCATAATGAAGATTATTGTATATTCAAGTCAATGCACAATTACAAACAGAAACACAGAACAAAATAAGAGGACAGTTATTATGCTATATATTTCTCAATATTTTAGCAGCAAAAGTTCATTAGTCTTTGTCAGTTACAGCGGCGATCGCTGGTAATAAATATTACCACAGACTACTATTGTGTGGTATTATACTTTATAAAAAAGAGTAGTAGTAGTAGATTACATAACAAATGAAACACGATACTTTATTTTAGACATACAGAACATTTTAATAAGATGCATATTTATTATACTAATCACATGCATAAAACACTACAAAAGAGGCGAAATATTTGTAAAACAAGATGAAGGTATACGTCGATAAAAACTTAAAAACAAAAAAGTATAATATTTGAGATCTTTTAAATTAAAAAATATTCTTAAAAACCCCGATCTACTTCTACTTTTTATATTAATTATTCGCATTCCGATAGATAATCAATAGATTAGGTACACAATTACGATATCCTTGACTGTCTGTAGGCGAAGAAGGCCAAACAGGCCGAGATCGACCGCAAGCGCGCTGAGGTGCGCAAGCGCATGGAGGAAGCCTCCAAGGCTAAGAAGGCCAAGAAGGGTTTCATGACACCGGAGAGGAAGAAGAAGCTCAGGGTCAGTTATAGTTTTATTCTTTTTTCCTACATTTTTGTAAATAATCAGGTTAAATATAAAGTTCTTGATAGCAAGTAGTTGTTAGATAATAGATATAATTTCCCATAAAATATTTACCTAGTTAGTAGCTACAGAAAACTGATATCTGATTTGGACAACAGTTGCTGCTGCGTAAGAAAGCCGCTGAGGAGTTGAAGAAGGAACAGGAACGCAAAGCCGCTGAGAGGAGGCGCATCATTGAAGAGAGGTGCGGTAAACCCAAGAACATCGAAGATGCAAACGAAGGTAAATATCAGCCCATCGAAAGTGTTGATGTAGAATCGATAGTTCATTTGATTAATAAACATTATTCTGTGTCTAAAGAGAATATATTTAAACATTCATAATAAAATCTTTGTACAACACACAACACACAGAAGACACTGGCCTTTCAGTACACCTATGTGAATATAATTAGTTACCCATGTACATTTATTATGTCGCATTATAGATGCTATTCGGAGGGTTTGCACAGAATACCACGAGCGCATCGGCAATCTGGAAGACCAAAAATTCGATCTGGAATACATCGTTAAAAGGAAAGATATGGAGGTAGTGAGCCGAGCTGCTATGAGACAGCTCTCTTTGAACTCACAAACTTACTACTTCATCTTTCCGACTTATTTGTGATTTGTCATGTGCCGTGCTGTCTACTTCGTCTAAGCTATCTGCTGTGATAGGTTGAAACCACGTGTCGGTTTCGGCCATTTCTCTCTCTAACGCGTTTGTATCTATTTCTTCTAAGCTCCATGTGAAGTCATCTTGACGAATAATTACTACCTTCTCTTTTTCCAATAAATTTCTCTCTGACACTCACACATAACTATAATGGTCCACGGTCAGCGTATGCCGCCGGTCTAGGCTAACTAGGTAGAGGTATGTTTCGCGCTAGTAACACTTGTTGGTTTTGTAGCGGCTCTCACGAGCATCATAACCGGTTACCACCAGCGTATCACCAAGATCGAGGAGGAGAAGTACGACCACGAGATGGAAGTGGCCCGCAAAGCGCTCGAGGTGTGACCTGGTTTGGGCGCAAAACTTTATTCATAATACGCTCTCGTTTTAGTAGTTCATGCCGATAATGTGACTAGAAATTTTTCTTTGTTTTTGCAGCAGATTCATATATTACAATAAGCGGAGCTGAATATCAGATCCCTAACCATGTGGATAACAAGTTAAAAATTAAATCGCTAAATAACAACGTCCCGATCGTAGCAACTCCGAAACTGCGAGTGGCTGTAGATACTCTCATCGAGTTTTGAGTCAATAACATCATAGATATATTGCAGCAATTGTCCATTGACACCCACCTAAGTACGATCATGTAGCTTGGCTTACGCTTGTTCTCCAGTGAGGTGGTCCCGATCTCGTCAACCCACAACACTACGTCACACAAATACCCGCGAGCCAGCGTCGATATCAAACCCTGTACCCTAAATGTGATTGTGTTTTTCTTTAGCGGAACTGCAGACGATTTGTCAAATGTACTGGCACAGAATATACAACCTTGAGGGGGATAAATATGAACTAGAACGAGCGATCCAAATTAGGAAAATGGAGGTAAACAATACATTAGGATTGGGAATGCATATGATATGAGTTGATACTGATTTAGTTGTTACAACATGACATGATAGTTGTACCTACGGCTCACCGCACACATGCACACGTCGCTCCCCGTCGACAGACGTAGGCCACTCACACAAATGCCCATGCTCATTCTGCCGGCTCAATAATCTGTCTTTCCTTTTTCTATAGCAATGCTCAAGAGAATAATACAGGAGTATTATGACCGCATGTATGTGTGTGAGGGCCAGAAGTGGGATTTGGAACATGAAGTCAGGAAAAGAGATTATGAGGTATTGACCAATACTTTATAACCATTGTGAATATCACAATCATCGATAATGTAACAAACGTGCGCGTGTGACAAATTCGTGTTGATACATTGATAACGCTTTGTAAGTTTTCGGTTGTTTGTTGTTGAGTTGTAAATAACGGCGGAGGGCCGGGTCGTAGTGAGTAGAGCGCGACGGGTGCGCTACGCGGGAGTGCGGTGCGGGTGCGGCCGCGGCCCGCCCATGGGTAAGGCGGGCGGTGCAAAATCGATCTTCGCCAACGCCGGCGGCGCGTCATCCGATATGGAGCTTACACCATTAACTACACTAACACGAGTAACCGCCATGCGCCCACGGCGTAACAACACTGCACTCACTCACGGGGTGCTCACGCACTCCTCATCGCATGCCTGTAACATTCATCTCTATCGACTGTGTGCTAGCTGTAACTGTATGTCATCATTTCTCCCTCACCATTTCTAAGATTCATCAACTACCAAATCATCATCATTATTGTTCTCTTCATCGATGGATGAGGCAACTTTGCTTCTCCATCCGCTTATCTGCTAAAGCTTGTGTCTGTTGCATGATTCTAAATAAGTAATATACGATGCTTCCGAGTCCCGATTAATATCTACATTCCTTAAATAGTATGGCACTTTAATAATATAATTAAACCGTGTGATAGCGCGATAATACTCAATGACCGATCGCTGCATCCGCCAGTGTGACGCTTCATGTGTTGGTGGCTAGCTTAGTGGCCTTACTGAATTTTCTCTTTTTATGATAACTTTAGTTGTCGTTGAAGTGTAAGTGGACCGATGGACTGGTTCCTTTATTGGCACACGCAAGTGCATAGTGTAAGTGAAACTTCTTGTTCCAAATCTCCAACTTTTCATGTATGTGCCGTTACATCCGCGCGATATGTTTGCGTGTTCGGTTGCTGAGAGCCCCATAAACCTTTCTGTAATACCCGTATGATAACTATTTGGACACGAGTGTTTAAATTAAAAGTGCCATGCTCTGGTCGAGTGCCCATCCTTTCCCCGAGCTGAGCCGAGCGCGACTCGGCCGCTCGCACATTGCACCGACTATTCGGGACACGGAGTGGTGTCGCTGTCACTTGCGAGTCCAAATACACTACATTACAGTATCTATACCCACCGACCCACATCTGCAGATCTGGATCGATTTTGCACCGTCACTCCATTACACTTCTGCAATGTCCGAACTCATACATTGAATGTAGTTCACTGTACCGATGTAGAGACGTACATTTGGGAGTTAGATTGCATATCGATACAGCGCTCAACATGCTACAACTTCGAACAATTTCACACTTACGTACATATAACTTGGCGTCGAAGAAAGTAATGTTGGCGCTGCTTTTTGTTGCACATGTAAAATATTATGCACTTAAATGATATTGGTTGTTGAGGACACAGGAGCTGCAGGCGGCCAGCTACCATCCGAGGCACGATAGGTAGAACTTGTGCACGATCTTATAGTATTATTTAGTGATTCTGGAAATGAATTAGTAGGTAAAGAGCACAGGCTAAAGATATTAGGCAGTATTAGGACACGGGACTGACCTTAGCGGATTCTAAGTATGTACTTGCGTACATTTGAACTGTACTTCGCTCGCCTAACATCGCCTAATCTACGCTCAGCTCTATATCTTGTTCTGTGCTTTTCTCGTATTAATCTCTTTTTTAAACTGCATTATTTTGCTTTCTTTTACAGATTTTTTGGAGTTTTCTGCTTTATATGTTTCTACTTTTCGTGACGCATGAGACTGTTTCTTGTAAATCTTGCAAACTTTATTTTTCTTATTATAACATTTAATTGTTAATTTGTGTCTATCTGTCTATCGATTGTTATAACTTCATTTCTGGTCTTCGTCATATTTGATTCATTCACTTGCTTTAGACAACATTAATTTAAAAAAATCAATTCAATTCTTAAGTATTTTCTTTTATTAACTTTTTTTGTTTATTCGTATTAAATTACTTTTCCATTAATAAAAAATATGATTTAATAAAATTTACCGATAGCATATCATTATATTATAATAATTGACATATTTTGCCAGATCGCCGACCTGAACACTCAAGTCAACGACCTTAGAGGCAAATTGTAAGTATCCATTAATTTTTTAATACTAAAAGAATAATATAGTATCATTTTCTTAAACAATAAACAGAATCCAGCGAATAAGACAAATTTAATATTTTAGTAACAGAGATGAAAAGGTTTCTCGTTAATTAACAAACTCTATCAGAACACGTTACGTTTAGTATTCAATTAAAATATTAATTAAAACTTCAAGTTAAATATAGAGTTTCGGAATACCTAATAGCACCATATATATAAAGGTACTATTTATTGCACAATGGAAATAGAGGTACGACAAAAAATATGTTGCCGAAATAAAAAATAAAATTTCCAGAAATGCTGAAATTTTTGTTCGAGAAAAATTAATTCAGACTTTTTTTAATCAATATTTATGGAGAAATAAATGAAATGTTAATGTAAAAAATGAAATGTATGTAATGTAATACCCCTTGTGAAGTCACAGCTCGCCACGAAAAAAAGCCTCAAGGCTAGGTACATCACTTCCGGCAAAATAATTTGCCTTTAATAAAATATTTTAATAAAAAACATGATACCTACATGTTTTTTATTAATCTAAAATTTTATGCGCTCATGGCTAATCATAATGATGCGCTGACAAGCCACACGGTGTACTTGAAATATCGCATTGTTTTCTTTCCAGCGTTAAGCCCACACTAAAGAAGGTGTCCAAATACGAGAACAAATTCGCCAAGCTCCAGAAGAAGGCCGCCGAATTCAACTTCCGTAACCAGTTGAAGGTTGTAAAAAAGAAGGAGTTCACCCTTGACGAGGAAGACAAAGAGGTAAATTCCGTCACTCTCACATTTCAGAAACTTAGTTACAGATTTAAAACTGATGATTGGTATAAATACATAAACCAAGTTTGTATTCCACAAACCCTTTTTACTTTTACATGAAAAGTATTCATACATAAAACTACACAATATACAATTGTAACAGCATTTCTCGTTAGCAGTATTTTAAAGGTCAATAGTAATAAGTCCATTTCGTTACAATAGTAAGAAGTTTTCCTGGTTCGTATCTGTTGGCATTGTAATAAAATCCATATCCAATAAGTTGGTATTTGCTACTACAGTCAGCACTTTTCTTTTATACGGTAAATTCTTCTCTTTACCTACTTCATAATTTACTAACTTAACTAAACAAAAGCTAGGGCTATCTTTTTTTTTTAAATTTCATTTTTATGCTAACTTGTGATGAAAAATATATGAGTATTTTTTTAGAATTGAATTATGGTTTGATATTCCATTAGGTAAGTTAACAACCATTTTACTCGTGTTTCAACAGGCGAAGAATGCGGAGAAAGCAGATTGGGCTATTGGGAAAAAGTAGCGACAAAACTCTCCCAAACTTAACAATTTCCATCACAAATAACTTCGATGGTTTTAACTATAATTACGCTAATTTAATATAATAATAAAAAATATGTCTCTATTCCAAAAATATATTATTATCTCATTGCCTATACATTAAGGTTCCTTCTTATGAAACGAGGTGAGAAATGTTTGACGCGGTATTAAAATGGCTTCAAAGACCCCTGTTGTTTGTCAATAACCATAAGGGAATTATTCTCCAAAGCTTATGCTGCAAATCTAAAAACAATTTAGTTCACACCCGTCTGAAAAGCTTCGTTTGAGACTTACCCTGCAAAACCAACCCATGATTTTCCTGCAAAGATAAAATACCAATTACTCTTTTATCTTGTGCTAATTCATTTTGAATTGTTCATACCGTCACTAATATAAATTTAAAATTACTCGTTAAGTTTCAAAAATGAATACCATCGTTACACGTATCACAATTTTCCACTGAACAACATTGGCACTAGGTACCCTTCGATTTGATCGCACAGTATCATACGTCCTGCGTAAGCTATACACGTCATAACGTAATAGTGTAGCTTTTGTACTTATGTACGGAGACAACAATTTTGTTCGTTTCAAATCCTTGCTATTATGAAAAAATGTATAGCTTCGAGTTACTTCTAAAATTTGTTTTTGACACCTCCTTAATAACTTATTAATTTTATACAATCGTACTAGATTCATTAGCTATTTGGTATGTTTTTTTTTTATTAAAAATTGTGATGCGATGTTTCACAGGGTGGCGCCGGAGGAAAGGTAAATAAAAAAGCGAGTCTTCGGTAGAAAGTTTTCCTATTCGATTAGGCACTCGGCATGCTAATAGTTATTTCGAGCACCGCTTTATTACTTGGAATGACCAATGGCTGCCACCTAGTTCGATAGACTGCCAATATAGTCAAAATAGCGTTGGCAAAGCACTCCTCACTACATGAAACGCTAGATGATTTATAAATTGGCTTGTGTGTGAATCGCACATTGTTACACATTTGTATTATATTCTCGGTGGCTATACAATACGCTTACAAGGATTTCATAGATGTGTTAGTTTTAAAGTTTCCAAAGCTTGGATGGAGTGCGAGAAGCTGCTTTGGTCGATAACCAAGTTGAAATGAAAGCCGACCACTCGCTCACTACGTGCCGGTGCACATATTGGTTTTCATTGTTGGTTTAAATACGGCAATTGTTGAAGCTTTATCGTCTCAGCTACTTGTGGCGTAGCGTGCGACGGGTCATATGAGGATTAGAGACTGAGCAGGGAACAAAATAAGCTTTAACACGTTCCACGGAAAATTTACTTTGTTCTCTTGCCCAGAACTTACGTCGTAGTATACAAATTGTACATAATTTTGGTGCGTAGAAACAAATATTTAGCAGAAACAAAATAATTAATTCATAATCCTATCAAGCAATATTTGCAATGTACCCAATTTTAGAAAAATAGTTGTTTAGTATATAAATATTATGGGTATTCAACAATGCCTGCTAAATAAGTGTAACTCAAAGTGCACCTACGTCTTTTATTACTAGTTAAGAAATATTAAGACGTAGGTGTGCTTCTGAAAGGTGACTTCGAAATGACTTTGGTCTCCAGTTTCTAATATTGTTTTTGATGTTCACAGAAAAAACCAGACTGGTCGAAGGGCAAACCAGGAGATCAGAAGGTAAAAGAGGAAGAAGTTGAGGCATGAAGTACCTAGTGCAACTTTAATTAATACCTTTAAGACCTTGTCTCGCACGCCAGTTGTTCGCCTTGTGATAACCCAGCCCGACCACGGGTGTGTTACGATATCAGCCGATGGCAAATTCTTCCATTATTATTATGTATTGTCCAAAAACATGCCGTTACGAACATCAACTTTTTATATCTATTTATTTAAATAATAATGTTTTTTAAGATATTATGTTTAATAAATTAATTTTCTGTATTATATCATTGTGGTTGTGCCGTTTTACCCCTTTTCCCCTGCCCTTGTCATTTAGTTTTTTAATCAATACAATGGAACGTATCTGAATACAAAGTGATCCTGAATGAGTTTGATATATTCCTGTAATTTTGCCCTTTAGAAACATTTCGTACCCGTTCTTAGTTTAGTAATTTACCTCCAGACCAGCCTGTCGATTCTGTAACAAACTCGCATCTCACTTCGAACCTCATTCACTTCGTGAAAATTTTAAATCATAAATGAGATAATGATTGGCTATTGTTTTAATCACAAAATATTTTAGATAGCTACGGTAGCTACCTAAAACTTTTTGCAATCCGTAAAATATAGCTTATATTCAGCTAATTTCTAACAATAAATTCACGCGAAGTGAAGTGAGGTTCGAAGTGAGATGCTAGTTTTGTTACAGAATCGACAGGCAGACATCCAATTTGAAGTAAATAACTATTTAAGCGATTTGGTTACTCAACTATATTGTATTGAGCAGACTCATTAATTCAAAGTACCTACACAAGTCGCGTCCCTAACAACATCATTACTTTGATACAAGAATATTTAGCTTATGGTCGTGTCTCAATTGATTATCCACTAGTAAAATTTATCATGAAAAACCTTTTTTTCTATTACATACCAGCTATTTTATATTGCTTTTGATAATATCAACAATAATCATGTTGTTGAGAATGGCTTAAAGTAATTGAACACACACACACACACACACACTTGAAAGACTCATCTTGAAAGATTGCAAGGTGAGTACTGAAAAAGCATACCTAACCTATCCATACAAATTTAAGCCTATGAGTAAGCTGAAATTCACCAAGATATATGAGTGATATACCAAGATACCTATATCACAAATATATGAGTGAAATTTATGAGGTAAGTACTACTTATTCAAGTTTCTTTTACCAGACTTGAACTATATGCTATTTACTATTATATTATAGCGTAATCTGAAATGCGCTCCTTCACATGGTTATTATATTTGAATTTCGCGTAGCGTAGTATTCGCTTGTTTGTCCAAAGATTCGTGTAATATCCAAACGTCACTAAACAGCATGTTTTTGCATATTTGCCTCATGTTTGTTCAAATTAGGTAAAATATACAAAATATCAGCCTCACATCGTTATTAGGGTAATGTGACAATTATAATATATTTACCACTAATACCCATGTGAAGTGGCACCATTACATTATTACACAAGTAATATATTCAAGCGACAAATTCCTATAATTCCGTAGAATATATACAATGTGTATGTTTCACTGGAACGTGTAAAAATCAAACAATATAAAGTACAATGTTCCACGTTATTAATGGATGTCGTCAATCTTCGTTGTTCGGATGTCGTCCTTTGTCTAAGAATTACCGTTTGCAATTCTACTCTGAATCCGAATAGGGATGTTGACTATTTTTTTTATTTTATGTTACATAAATTACCTCTCAAAAAAATAAACATTGGTAAAAGAATTAATTCGCTAGCATGAAAACTGCCCGAGATATCACAGTGTGAAATGCACACAAATGGACTCGATCAAAAACGCTCCATACTAATGGCTTGCACGTTATGACGTCACGCCTTGCAAGTTTGTATGCAACGCATAGGAAATTTGTTCAGCAGCTATATTAAATATTGTGTTTATCAAAATGGTTTCTTCGACAAATTTGCTATACATTTTACGGACTAATTAAAGGTATCATTTATTTTAATAAATTTTATACTTTTTAAATGGACTTGTCCACCCAACTTTGAAGGGTCATAAAACAAATAATATGCAATATATAAAACCAAGAGGTATACAAGCTACTCTAAAAGTTTAATATGTTTACGATTTTTATTAGTATTTCGTTATTTTATTCATTAGTCAACATCCCTATTGTTACAAAAAAGTAACCAGTAAGTAAAACTAAAAAAACAATATTTTAACATAATACTATGAAAATAAACTTGTAGGAACGAAACATAATGAAAACAAAAGCCGTTAAAAGATGTGAGTCTGTATAGAAGGTCTGTTTTATATCCCTACTAGTCCTATTTGGTAGACAATCTTTTATTAAAATAATCATTTACAAAATACAACAAATAATTTTCCACATATATAATACATAACATTAGTTATTATTATCAATAACAATTAGATTATTAAGGTAACATAATTTTTAAATAGAGATTTACGTTTAAAAGACGTATGATAACTGCGAAAAACTGTTTACTAAATAGGAGAAGTAAGATAGACAGACTATAATTACTTTATTTACTTACATAAAGGTATACCCCGTATTTATTCAATGATTAAAGAGTTCACACACAAGCAACTATCACATTAGGAAATACTTACTTTTCGGATACCTATTGAAGTTATTTGTTCAAGAGGAAGTAATATAAATTAGTTCGCATTCGCAATCGAAATACCTTTCTTGAATAGTTTGAAAACTGAATTTCTACTACTGCAGCTGTTATTCGATCCTTTGGTAAGTTTCTATCAAGTTGAATAAGTCCGCTTCAATAAAAGATCTGCTAATGAGATGAAATTCCACGCTTAGTCGCTAAACGGGCTTAATAATATCATAATCCAACTTATTAACTCCAACTAATTTTGATTGCAAAAGGTAACCAAATAACGAGAGATATTTTAATAATGCATATTCGTGATGAAATTCGAATAAAGCTGAAATCATTTTAAAATTAACGAATCACAATCGAATGGTTATGCAACGGAATAAAATATAATGTTGATATGATAACAGTTTAATAAATTACTACCAATATTGCTTGTAAACTGATCATTGTATGTTGAATGGCAGAACAAAATAACAATTATTACTCGCTTACATACGATTCGTGCTAATACCCATCCACATAATAAGATGAACAAAAGTTGTTCTTGCTTGTTATTATTTTTATATCGCAAAGTTACACATTAGAAATCTACTCAGTTCTAATAATAGAGTGCTAGGAATTAAAATACCTAATCATACAGCACATTATCCCTCAACACTTAGAACCTAATACTTTACATTTACTTTAAGTGAAACAAAGCTTATCATGCCACTGGCTTATTTACCTACACGTTAGAGGCTACACGGATTAAATAACAATACATAAGGTAGTTCATCGCTATAATCTGCTTAAGCTACAACCCTAAACCATCCATTTTGAATAAATTCAGAATAATGTAAATACTTTCGTTATTACTTAAAAACGTTATATTGTAGGAAGGCGGTGAGCCAGGCGCTCAGCCAGCAGATGGCGCCCCTCCAACGGAAGGGGCCCCGCCTGCGGAAGGAGCCCCACCAGCGGAAGGGGCCCCACCAACGGAAGGGGCCCCACCTGCAGAAGGCGCTCCACCAGCGGCAGCTGGGGCCCCGCCAGCAGAAGGCGCTCCACCAGCAGCAGCAGGGGCCCCACCAGCAGAAGGCGCTCCACCAGCAGCACCAGCTGACGGTGCAGCACCCGCAGCACCTGCAGCAGGTATGAAAATAATTGCTTAGGACCCACCAACGGGAGATGGGGTTACACCAGTGGCAGCAGGGGCCCCAGCAGCGGCAGCAGAAGCCCCATCAACGGAAGGTGGGGCTCCACCAATGGTAGTAGGGGCCCCGCCAGCAGAAGGCGCTCAACCAGCAGCACCAGCTGACGGTGCAGCACCCGCAGCACCTGCAGCAGGTATAAAAATAATTTACTTAAGACCCACCAGCGGAAGGGACCCCACAAGCGGCAGCAGGGGCCCCACCAGCGGCAGCAGGGGCCCCACCAGCAGCAGCAGAGGCCCCACCAGCGGAAGGTGGGGCCCCAACCGTGCCAGCAGGGGTCCCGCTTTCTATGGAACTTCATTCCCAAATGATGACAATATAAGGTGGAACCAAATGATGTGATGATACTGCAAGTGGTGATAGTGTTGCTAAAACTGAACAACATTCTCCAAGTACCTAACATGGGAACGACTTTTTTTGCCTTTCCATAGTAAGTCGGTCAGATGACCAATACAATTTATATGGGAGTATGAACTTTTTTTTAGTTTTTCGACCTATATATTCCATGGAGAAAGTAGTTAAGTCTAAGCAACACATGTTTACATCATTTCGTTCCATCTTATATTTATGCTAGGAATAACATTTGCCACATAATCAGAGAGACACACACTACACATACGTAAATGATATGTACTATCGAGTAAAGCTAGGGTTTCCTAGGATGACGGTGGCGTCATATTACGGCCGTTATTTAGCGGCGTAGAACGTTGTATATTTAAACAATACGGCGCGGTTTCTGACGTTACGGTGTCGCCCTATTGCTTACATAGACAACATTCAACGCCGCTATATTACGGCCGTAATATGACGGCACCGCTATCCTAGGAAACCCGAGCTTAAACGAATAGGTTATATTTTATTTTATTTAAGGTAGAATGGCACTGTTTTTGCATGTTTCTTTACTCGATTGAGCCAGAAGGAGAATAATGTTTTTCGAGTAGGTATTAAAAAATTGTAATGTTTAATGTTTAAAAATTTCATTCTGATTGGTAACCTAACCTTACCAAAATATGCATGGAATCTTTTTCATAGAAAAAGTAAAGATAAGAAACCTTTAAATTTGACAGTTGCAACACCAGCGGAAGGTGCTCCAGCACCCGCCCCAGCCGCACCAGCTGAAGGTAATTTATATTAATTTGAACCAAATCATTTTATACTATTCCCCCTTTGAATCACTT
Organism: Agriphila straminella; assembly: GCA_950108535.1. NCBI lineage: Eukaryota > Metazoa > Arthropoda > Insecta > Lepidoptera > Crambidae > Agriphila > Agriphila straminella. The sequence continues at coordinate 15,159,437 of OX467311.1, read as the reverse complement.
ACGAGTATATCTACCATAAGCGTCGGCTTTATAAGGCTATTACCAAACACCCTATATGTATTAACAGGTGCTCCAGCGGCCCCACCAGCTGCTGCGCCACCGGCTGAAGGTGACAGAACTATTATTGACTACTAATAGCTTCCGCCCGCGCCTTCGTCCACGTGAACATTGAGAAAGTCCTTATACCAGGATAAAAAATCTACGTGAATGACTGATTATAGGTTTATATAGGTCCCCTAAATATTTTCTCGAATGTCCACGCGGACGAAGTCGCGGGCGAAAGCTAGTTTATAATATTTAGAATTGGATCCAGCTAGAGATATTAATATCCGTTCCTGTTTCTGTTCCCGTTCCACTTCTGGAACCCCGTTTCACCACTACAGGGTTCTAATCTACGAAGTTTCAAGTAAAAAATATTTTACATAATTTTTCCATACAAAATTTGTTGTTTTTAGAAGTAGGTACATACTCTTGCGATGTTTTATGTCAAAATGTCTACTTTTTATTTTTTTTACATATAAAACTTTAACCCCCATTTTATCCCTCTAAAGCTAGGGTTTCTTAGGATGACGGTGCCGTCATATTACGGCCGTAATTTAGCGGCGTAGAATGTTGTCTATGTAAACAATACGGAATCATGTCCACTGTGTTGAACTTCAAAATAAATTGTATTTTTTTGCAATCATATATTATATCCCATAAAACCCCAATAACGACAATATATCGTTTTTTAGGTTTATTTACCCTATTTTAACCCTATTTCACCCTTGGGTTGAAAAGCCAACAATACAGATATAAGTTGAGTTAGTTTTCAATCATAAGTCTAAATAATATTTTTTGTTATTTTTACTTCGAAAATGAATACACTTCATCCCCTATTTCACCCCTTCGGGGGGTAAAATTATACAAAACGCTAAGACATATATATTAATTTTCAATTGTCAGCTTAAACACAAAATTTTAAGATTCTAGCAACTAAGGGACTTTCATACAAACTTTCGTCCCCTATTTCACCCTCTAAGGGATGGAATTTCCAAAAATATTTTTCGTGCACGTAGACTTCATATTATAAGGAACTATTATATTATATATTATAAGGAAATTTTTAATCTCTAGACCAAGCTGTTTGGGCTGTGCGTTAATATTTCAGTCAGTCAGTCAGTAGTCAGTTACTTCTTTTATATATTTAATAGAACTATTTTGATTAATCCTACTAATGTTATATGATCAAATTTTTTAATTAACTTTACCATTTCAGCCCCCCCCGCCAACGCACCAGCGCCTGCCCCACAGCCAGCAGCGCCCGCAGCGCCTCCACCAGTGGAAGGTAATCCCATTTTAGATAACCATTGCCTTTATTACGATAAACTATCGAGTCACAATCAAATTCAGATCGAGCAGATATTTTGGATTTTCGTAACAAAAATGTGGTAGCATTATAATAAGTATTTTTTTTTGCTTGATATTATGGTATTCGATTTGCTTTTGATAGTTATTCGTGCTACTGGTATATAACCGGACGTTATGAAATAGACAATGTTAATTTATTTTGTCTTGTTTGTTGCAGCATCAGCATAAAATCGTCAACTTTCATCAACATTCATCGGGATCGTGAAGGATTCACATGAAACTCTCATGAGGGATGGGATAAGTGTCATTACCAGTTTGCATCTCGCTCTATGATATTTTTGTACCATACCACACGTCTCTAGTACATTTTTAAATTTTGTATTATGAACAATAAATTTATTTAAGTTTATATTGTGTGTATGTGTTTTATTTTACACTTCATGCAATGCTGAAATGGAAGTAAAAGAAAATTTGACTTTTTATAGACGACAGTTAGCAACCAGATTACATTAATAGATATTTAGGTCAGTTAGGGTATAATGAATCTTATATTACACAAAACAATAATTTCCATGCGTATCTTTAGCTACTATTTGTAACTCATAACTAAACCTAACTTGGAGGTGCAGAGATATAACGACATGTTTTTATTAAATAAATCGTGACTGTAGCATTTAAAACCTATGTGATTTGTCATTGACATCACCTACTTGCCTTTAGGATAAGCTAGCAGTCAGACTTAACTGTATGAACATCTTTGCATAATTGATCCATGCTAACCAATGGAGAGCCCAACAAGATTATTCAACGAAGCGATTGACCGACACGTTAGTGCCGAACTACGACTTTCGACTAGAGATATGAACGGAGCGGATGGGTCTAAGTGGGGATTTATCAATGCAAAAGCTGTAATATTCAATGGTAATACAGGGTTATTTGTAAAACAAAAACAACCTCGCAGGAGTAGATTACTAACATCACAATCAACAACATTTGTTCTACGACTTTTCCGAAAACAGACAAAAAAAATCGACTTTCCATACTGAACTCATATGTCTAAACAGCTGATTGAGTTTTTTATGACAAGTTGATTTTTTTTGGCTGTTTTCGGAAAAGTCGTAGAACAAAATATGTTGTTGTTTATGATGTTAGTAATCTACTCCTACGAGATTGTTGGTGTTTTACAAATAACCCTGTATAAGTATTATGATAGTTTATGGAGTTTTGAAATGATTGAAATTGCTTCAAACAAATTGCAAAAAATCATTTTTATCCCTAAGCTAAGCTTTCAACCAAATCCTTGAAAGCAATTTAATGTTTTTGTTTTTACCAATCATATCGTATACGTAATTCATCGATCTTTTAAGATATTTTCATGTTGCTACGGAGCTTCTTTCAGTCAAATAAAATATTTCACTAAGTGAGTCCATGGCAAATTTCCTAAGCATCAAATTTGCTTCAACTTATATTAATATGTTTACCAGCCACCGCGAACCGCTCCAGACATCGCGTCGCGCAAGGTCGTGGCTAAGCTCTTAGCTTGTAAATTAAGCTGAGTCAGGCATGCCTTATAAGGGTGACCCTAATACCAACCCTTATTACTTGAATAGAATCCCGAGTGCCCAAACTCGAGGTAAATTGTCGACCGGCCGGCGACGCACCCGACAATCTAATGTAACTCGAGAAATGGACTATAGAGGTCCTGTGTGTTGTGTACGGAATTCTATATTTGGGGCTATTTACGTGAAATGTTTGAATGAGCTTCGGGAAATGCTGACCGGAAAGTTGGGGTATCGACAGTATCGGTAATGAAGTAAGTATTGATAAATAGGTGAAAGCCAGTGGAAGGTTGGGATATAAAAGGTTATTGTATAAAACAGTCATGTAATTTGCCTAAGAGGGCATTTACACGGGATTTTTTTAATCTTCTGGTCGATTTTAGTCGACTAGCGCTTTTTCGACCCTTGCAAATCCCACATAACCTACACTAAATTAAATTATAATTGTTTTAATTTATGATAAGCAGCTATCAACATACTCTTTTCTGACCTCCCGTCTCGATAGGTAGTTAAAGCATTTAGTGGAATAATGACAACTACTGAGACCCAATTAGATAAGTAGTTCGTTTTACATCAGACTTGTATGTGTGTAACGCCTTGTCGTTCTGACGTGACGTTTCAGTTACGTAGGTCACATACAATATTTTATAAAAAAATTAACGCAGTGATAAGAAAACTGTAAAAGAATTATAAAGTATTTTTTTAAAATTAAATATGTTAAAAAATATAGGTAATATATACTTTTACATTTAAAAATCTTATGTCTGTTAATACCTACGGTCATTTGATTTTTTAAATGTATTTTGTGTAATCACAGATGAACTTTCAGTGGGTTGTTAATCTGAACTCATATTTATCTAATCACACTCAGAGGTGCTCAAAATGAAGGTCATTTTCCGAGACAAATCTCCCAAGTAAAATGGCCTTAATAATTGTCTTTAATTCGAGTTATCTCAACCCTGGACGTAATGAATGGACCGCATTTAGTTTAATTAAAATGGGCTCTCCGTGCTGTTGCCTATCCTCTAGGGCAGTTTTTGTTGTTATTTCAACTTTAAATTATCATATTGTTAGAAGAAATTTATTAATTATAATTAAAGTTTTATTACATTCATGTTTTAGGGCTACGTCTCTAAGTTTACGTAAAAAAGATAAGGACATTTATGCCGCAAAAAATGCATATTTCGACACTCTTATGGGAAGTAGGGGAGGCCGGGGTTCAAAGTGCCGGGGGTAACTTGTTCCGATGCAAATAGCTTCGCCAAGAAAAGTGATAGCAATAAGTGTGTAGCACGTTGTAAAACGTCATGCCATAGCGCCCTTGCGGCAGCCGTTTTAGTGACGCCATGACGGCCAGAAAGTGTGGCAGTCACTCAGCGGTACATAAATGGTACATTTGTAACTATTTTTATATTGACACTTTTTGGTCTATTTTGATTAACTTTATATCTATTAATGTGTGACTTGCATTCATTTATTGGAAAATTTATAGAGATTGTTTTTCTAAATATCACTTTTGATTATATGATACGTATTTTTAATATTTTACTTAATCTAGAAAATGGAATTTGGGGCTCAAAGTTCCCCTGACATGGGGCTGGTTGTGCCGCGTAAAAACATACCCTATGATACAGAAACTGATTAATTTAAACAAAGTTTGCTGTAGGATAAGAACCTATAAAACAAAAATGGAATTTAGAATGACTTCAAGTGAATTAAAGATGCTCGGGAATTCAAAAAATATGCCATATTATGACATCTATGTCAAAAAGTTAATTTCAGTACTATTAGGGCTTGATAATCTTTTATCAGTTTATATGACTTGAAATTCTCATATTTTTAAATAAATGATACATGGATATTTTAGTTAAGAACTTTTGTGTCTGATCTATACATAACCATAAACTACTACTGTATCAGTAATGATCGAAAATACTACTGGAACTTTTAACCCCAACGTTGGAACAACCAGCCCCATGACGGGGTGGGTTGTTCCTTAGGATCTGTTCTCAAAAAAAGTATCCTGATCCAAAAGTTATTAATAATTTAATAAATACGTCTACATAATTAAAACTACAATAAATTCTGCATCAAATTATGCCCAAGTATTAAACCCCAGTCCCATTTTTGACATTATTTTTACGTGTTATTTAAAAATCGGCACTTTGAACCCCGGCCTCCCCTACTTCCCGTTGACCTAGAACTATGAAATTTGGCAAGTAATATCGTCTTATACTACAGGGAAAAATCTGAAAATTTATACATTTGTAATTAAATCATAAAAAATATAGTCTTTATTTAAGTACCAACAAATTTGTACGGAAGTTTTTTAAATAAAATCATGCTGTATTTCTAAGCACTTTTGTCGACTTTAACTTTCTTAAATGGTGCGGCTATGGCTAGTATTAAAATTTGAAAATATATTGATATCGCTACAACAACACCGAAAATATGTCTGAACTTTCTATTACATCAATAATTTGGTATAGGAAAGTATTTTTTCCTAACAAGCTTTATTTTTTTATTACCTACTACGAAATTAAATTGCGTTCTCTTTCTTCGCAGCTCTAATTTTCCACCCCCTTGAGTTTGTTCTTGGAGAATTCTTTTCGTTACGTCAAGGATATTGATACTAATAGTAAGTGCTCATAATATATTTTTACTTTGCTATTATTATTTTTCGCGATATTTGGGCAAGCGTAAACGTAAAGCTTCTTACAATTAGTTCATATTTGTCATTGATTTATTTATAAGTTATAAAAAGAGTTACAAAATTTAATGAGATATATGAACAAAAATTTTTGCAAGTTCAAGTATTTTATTCATATCTAGTAACTGATATTTATGATTGGCATATGGCTCCACCTGAAAATCAGTGTCGCACAGGCTGTGGCTGGAGACTATTTCGGCTAAGGTTCATTTTTTTTGTAATTGTATTGTTGTAAGTATTAGGTACTTTTTGTAAGCTGTGTACTTAAGCTGAATTTTTTTTACTTTCACCTTCATAAAGTAGGTATCATGCCTATGTTTTGTGAAATATTACGACGGGTATCGTTCCATCATCTCTGAGCTCGCTAGATTCAGTAAATTTTGAAGATAATTTTTACTTTCATAGATGATTTCCGCTTTCAGGCACCAGCTGTACTGATCTTACGTGTCAGAATATTATAGATATTTCACCCAGCTAGCGCGAAGTGTCTCTGCTTCAGCTTGGGCAATAATTATTTCGTATGTCCGTCTGGCGGATGTCCATTTGTTCTCTTCCTGGTCGCATTTCTTAACCGATTCTCGTGAAATTTTGTGAGCAGGTTCGATAATTAAATATATTTTTTTAGTCGCAAAAAATGTTTTTTTTTTCAAAATGGCGGAGATATTTAAAAAACATATGTCAGCCGTTTTGAAAAATGATCAAAAACAACACAAACCTTTTTGTTTAGCGGTGCAAAGCTAATGTTTTTCGAAGACTCAAGAGTTCATAGTGGCCAAGAACTTTCTATGACACTTTCTAGCCAATACTCTTCGATCAGTTTTAGAAGTCTCTAGAGTTCATAGTGGCCAAGAACTTTCTATGACACTTTCCAGCCAATATTCTTCGATCAGTTTTAGAAGACTCAAGAGTTCATAGTGGCCAAGAACTTCCTATGACACTTTCTGGCCAATATTCAATATTCGATAAAATAATAAGGTTGTGATTGTGACAGAACTCATGATTGCGTATTTATATTATATTGATGAGCTACTTTTTAAGGCGAGGTCTACAGTTCACGGAGCCACTAGTTTATGTTGGTTTGATGTTCGACAGTGGTTCGAATACTATCTATCGTAAGTTAAGTTTTAAAAACCCACGATGAAAGTTTACGTCTATCTTTCTCTTCTATCAAAACACGACGCTATCACCAAAATTAACATTCAACTGCGAACACAAGCGCCACTTAACATGAGTACAAGCTTCATAAGATAACCAAATAACAACAGGCGCGTGTACCACGACCCAGAGAGGCAAATGCCGATTTTTATGCAAAACACGCCGCCACAACCAAATTGGGATAATAAAAGTCCAAATTCTTAATAAAAAATGTCAAGAAAATGAGGGTCAGATGAACCGCGTTATGCATGAGTGGGGATGCTGACAGCCGTCTTATATATCTAAAAACAGATTTCTTGGGAAAGTATTGGCAATTTGTTAAAGTCAAATAAGTATTAATATGAATAAGAAATGTAAAGGCGATTTGGTTTGACTTTAATTTGTTTTAATTTGATTTTTACTGGCAAATCCATGAAGTCGTAATGCGATTGACTTACCTTCAGCCGAAATAATATTTTTTGTACCGTGGATAATTACTTAATTAGGGAAGTGTAATTAAACAAATATTTAATGAGTTATTTTCGTAATAATAGTCTTTGAACGATTTTATATAGCTAATGAATTTTTTATAGTATAGTATAGATCAATCAAAGTTTAGACGTTTTAGTTTTGGAGCACCTATAGCTGATAGTGGAGTTAGGGAAAAAACATAATGAAATCATATTGATCGAACTTCAAAATGCTACGTCAAAGAAATAGTGAAATACTTTGCGAAAGTTTCAATGCAACGGAGAATTCTCTCATAAAATTAGTGTCACTGCTCTGCCTTTTTCTCAAAACTAGCAAAGCAGTCGTCGGTAATGAAAATGAAAGGGTGTATTATCCCGCCAACTCTTTTCTTAGCGGAGAAAATTCCCTGAAATCACCTTTGTAAAGGTCCCATTGTGGCGAGCAAATTAGCTTTGTTAGTGCTTTTACTGCGGAGGTGGAAAGTTAACTAAAAATAGATGTCAGCGTTAATTATGTAAGTAAGTTTGATAAGCGGTTGGTTTAACTTTTATGCGGTATTTGTAATCAGTGAGTAGGTAATATAATATTTTTGTATTTGAAATTTAAGAATTTAAGAAGTTCAACCGCGGGTTTTGATTGATTAACACAAAATTTCAATATCTTCCTCATAGGTCTTCATTTATACTTAAAAATGGCTTAATATATTAAAATGATCACCATACTAACCTAACACCTAGAATAGTAAGTAAATGCTGACCAAATCTTCTTGGGCGGTTTAGAATTTGGTGAGCATTTACTAATTTTTGAGAACAACATGCTAAAGTATGCTAGGTAACTAATAACTAGGTATAAAATAGTATTATCAAACGAATATCTTAGGCTCAGTTGCGCCATCTAACTTTAACAATAACAAGCTTGTTAAACAAGTTAGCCAAAAAAAGAGGTTGCCAGCCAGCATGATGTCCTTTGAAAAGTTTGAAGTGACAAGCATTATCATTTGACGATAACTTTAACTTTGACAGCGTTTTAGTGCAACTCCTGGCAACCTCTTTTTTTGGCTAACTTGTGCTTAACCGGTACTTTAACAAGCTTGTTACTGTTAAAGTAAGGTGGTGCAACTGAGCCTAAGAGTAGTTCGATCATTATTATACGAATCGCTTCATTCGAAGATCTAAAAAATATTCATTATCTCTTCTTCATCGATCGCAATGAATATACCAATTTGAAAACAACAGATTGTTCCACTTAACATCTTAATCCAAGGCAACAAAATTAATTATTCACTTTACTTAAGAAAAAAGGAGGGAGCCGAGTTTTCCTCTGCGTGGGCTCTTAATTTGCAAGTCACTTAACAATATTTATGAGAAACTTCTGCGAAACACTTAATAAGAACTGTTCTTGCTTAATGCAATTTTAATTTAATAAAAATAAACGTATCTTTATGTCTCTCGTCTTTGTCACATTAGAAAAACATGACAAAAAAAAGAAATGCAAGTTTTTAATGAACACTGGATGATAGCAGAGCAAAGATTTTATATAATATAACTTTTAAAGTTATACAACCTCTATTTTGATTCAAATATCATTGTATAATGTAACTAAACTTTAAACTAAACTTAACTTTATTCTCATTAAGTAAATATTTTAGAAAAAATACTAGAAAAAATCGACTCACCCGTAGCACCTACAGACGGGTACGGGTCTCAAACTTGGGATTCCGGCCCAATGCACTGACCAAAGCCAATTATGCTACCGAGTTGCTAGAGGGAGCGGTGAAATTTTTCTAGTACTTCGCTGTAAGCCAGCTTTATTTCTTATTTATATTAATGATCTTAATATAAAAATAGCATTGTGAATGCCTAAAATCTAAAAATTCAGTACTCATTAAGTATGTTTTTATTTTTTAATCCAGAACGGGAAAGTGCTTGGCCTTCGCCTCACCTGATGTTAACTGACGATAAGGCCGAAAGTGTAAGCGCACTATACGCGAAACCCTCATCATTGAGGAACTCGTTATCTTACTCTATTATTTGAGTGTTAGGGGCTATGCAGCTCAAGATGAGACTGTAGTCACTGCGACCTAAAAGATCTAAAAGATATATATATATCTATCTTACTCTAACTGCCGGAACAAAACAATTTTTAAATTGTTGTTATGGCGCCAGACTTATGTAAGATGGTGGTATCTAGCCAGGCGGACTTGAAATAAGCTCTACCACCAACCAAACCGAGAATAAATTGTAACCCCGTCTTGACAATATAACCCGGGACCCTGCTTCTTACACGAGTGGGCGAACCACTAGACCATAGAGGCGGTTAAATAGATACATCATTATACTCGTAGGTAGTCTATATATATAAAATTCAAAGTCGTGACTGACTGACTGAATGACTGACTGACACCAAGCGAGCAGCCTCGTGCGAGGCCCGTGCGGCAAACGTCCTGCCGGCAGCGCGCTTGGTGGGAACCCGCCTAATCACGTAATAACGGCTGATCAGAATTTAATGAAATTAAAACATGAGGATTTTATCGAATGTCCACGCGGACGAAGTCGCGGGCGGAAGCTAGGCGTAAATAAAACAATAGCTCCTATAATCCTTACTAACATTTTAAATGCGAAAGTCCGTTTGTTTGTTTGTTTGTTACGCCTACACGTCTTATTAACTACTGAACCGATCATCATGACATATTACATACACGTTGCCAGGAGTACAGAGAAGGAGGGGAAGGGTTCATTTGGATACTACTTTTGATCATTCTTTGGATCATACTTTTGGAAATAAAGTTGATTATTATTATTATTATTTCTTCCCTAAATAAACTTTTTAAAAAAGAACTTGTTGCAAAAAAAACTTTCCACGCAGACGAAGTCGTGGGCGGCCGCAAGTTCATATTATTATATCATTTTGTGTTACATTTTCATGTGAAGCTACGACTTAATAATGAAGTTTGGCTAGCACATGTGTTTTTAGTGCTTATGAGAAATTTAACACTGCTACACTACAATGACTAGAACTATGTAAATACAAGGAATTTACTTACACTAGAGCGAAAAGTTTGTTGGAAACGTTTCATACAGACGACGCTATACAATGAACTAATTTTAAAACTACAGTTTCATTTAAACTGTTCACTCTTTATCCACTAGACCAGTGGTTCCCAATTAGTTTTTTCTACACCTCCAAATAAGTCCTAAAACTCGCGTACCCCTTATTGAAGTGATAAATAAAAAATTGAATGATGTATGAAATCATGTAGATAAGATTGCTGCGCGTACCCCTTGATGCATCCTCGTGTACCCTTGAGGGGTACGCATACCACTAAAAACACTGCAAAGGGCGCTTTTGAACTTATACTAATTTCTGGTTTAAAGTAATAAAAAATAATGCGAACCTCTCCGATAAACCACCGACAAGTAGGTACCTCAGAAACCGGGCATAAATGGAATAGTTTAACAGGTTCTGCCCTAGCATGACCACAACAACGCAATATGATATAGCGAGCGATTTATCGCGTTTAACTTTCAAAAGACAATGGATTTTTTCAGATGAGTGTCGATAAAACGCTATATCACGCAATATATAATATCAATGTTTCGGTGGTCATGCTAGGGATAAGTAGATAACCAGAAGATAAGTTCAAACCAGAACCTTTTTTTATATGAGAAGACGCCTTAACGCGCTTCCCCGTCCGCAGGTGAGCTCCCGCTCACAGGCCTGAAAAACAGACCCTAAAAATATGTATATCATAGTTAAGTCATGATTTGATTTGCTCTACAAAAATTGTAAATTAGTATTTTTTATTTTATCTTCAGTGTTACATTGTTAAAATGTGATGTCGTGACGACCCATCGAAGTATACAATACATTGTGTATCTTATGTAATGTATGACATAAGAGTAAATGAACTTATCACATGAAAAAAATTCAAAGGATTACGTAATCAAAGTCACTGTTTTTTATGTTCTGTTGATTCAGTGCCATTTTTTCATTATTTTTGAAGGATTCCTTTCGGAATAGATTGGACGTGTAGAGGGGAATAAAATATTTTATTAGCGCCACTTGTCGCAAATCGTAAACGGACAGATGGACCGACTATTCAGGCTTCGGGGTCATAAAATGTACTATTACATAGCAATATGCTTTTTAGATATAACATTGAATATTGACCCAGTTTGAATGTTGTTTTGGCACAACTGTAGCGAACCTGCGTCAGGGTGCCTAAAATATTTATTTATTTATTTATCGTTTATGGATAGCTAACAGCTTATAAACATACAGATAACAACAAATATATAAAAGCTATATATTATATAGCTATATATAATATGCTATATATAATATATATAAAAGCTACATATTATATAGCTATATATAAAAGCTATATCTAAAAGCTATTGACAAGCTACCACATGTAGAATTCAAAAGAAATTGATCGCAAAGTAGGTAATCGTAGCCTAGAAAGGACAGGTGCGTAAAATAGTAACATTAAACTAAATTTTAAACAATAACTTAATAACAGTCGTGATGCTGTTGAAAAATAAATCAATATTGGCGTCAGCGTTGTTAATGGCGGAACAAGCTCTAATAAGGAAACTGTTATGCCTGTAGTTGGTGCGCATAGAAGGAATACTAAATGGTCTATATGAATCGTTGCGGGGTGCTCTTGTAGGTATTTTAAAACGAATTTTATGAAGTAGTTCCGGACAATCTACTGAACCTTCTTTTATAATATATTTAAAACTTCTCTTTAGAAAACCCAATAAATTAAATAGTCGGTTTGAAAAATTCTTTGAATACAAAATCGACAACCGGCAAAGTAAAGAACTTAAAGGTTTTTAACATAAATCAGAAGTTTTCAGTATGAGTAACTTGTGTTACAGCTGTTTTGATTCCATCAAGACCCGAGACTGTACCCTAACATAAAGTAAAATCGACTTCATTCCAACTGAGGCGAAGAATACTTAAACAGTCGTTTAAGAGATCGGGAAAGTTACAAGAGAATTTCAGTCGGCAAAGAGCTAAGTGATGTGTGGTTTACAGTCGGGACCGGAGCTTATGCAAAACAATATGACGCTTCTCGAAGATAGAAGCAAATATCATATTTCGCAGAGTTTGTTTACTTGCTTTAGTAAATATTACATATAAAACTCAAGGAAAATAGGAATGAATCTGTCTTGAGACAGTTTAAGACAGCTCCTTGTAACAGGATTTTTTTAAGTACTTACACAACACACAATTATACTGAGTCTTTTGATATCGATAGATCTTAAGTGTAATATTGTCAAGCAGTGATGTCATAATTAGGTATATCCCCGTTATAAAAAGTTTCTAGCGCGAAGAAATCTTTTTACATCACGCACATTTAACGTGGACAATCACGTTTTTCACATTACATCTTACATTATTCATTTCCCGAAGGATCAGTTATCATTTTTTACTCGCCCTAAAATAATTTCGCTTACGCCACTGACACGTTACGACGCGAAGCACGTCCGAACTGGCGACATAAAGTATCTTATGCCCTCCTAAGTTACCCTGCTACATCATTATAACATTACGACGACCGATAGAAACGTATTTCATGAGCCATTTGACCGAGCGTTCTAAACGACTATCTGATTCACAACTGTCCCTTTCTGGAGTTGAGAAATACGGAGGTTTCGGTGTTGTGATTTTGATTTGCCTTATGTGCTGTTGCATTAGAGAGTTTAATTGCCTTCTTCAACTATGAAACGCTGCCTAAAGTTTTACGTTACACTATGAAGTTGTAAAATCCTTTTTCAGTCTCAGTTCTCAATTAATAATTTATTTTTCAAACAACTGGTGACAGGATTATGCATTTTTAAGTAGGTACCAACCTTTTATTTTTTTATTCTCAACAGTTAATCCATTGCTAATAACTGTAAAAGCTTTGAAAGGGTTCATTTAGGCGGAGACTCTCCGTAGAGATTTATCACTTTGCTTGCTAAATGGGCTGGGCATCCTCTCGGGTAAGCTAAAAAGTGTAATAATGTCTCTTTCGGGCACTCTTTATTACGTTTTTGTTTACAAAATATAAGTACTGTGTAAAGTAAATATTACATTACACTACGAAAGATGAAACTAAGTAATTGACTGACTGACATTATATCAGCGCACAGCCTAAACTACTGGGATAGGAACTTCCAATTTTGCAAGAATTCGTTTTATGATGTGCGAGCACTAGAAAAGATTCATGAATTTATTAAAATTCCCACGGAAAGCGGAATTTCACGCGCATAAAGTCGCGGCCACTAGTTAATAATGTGTCCATTATCTGTAGTGTAATAAAGTACATTTACGGCCGTCGCGTCGTTCAAGAAAATAATAAATCGATTTATGTTTAGTGTATAGTTACGACGAACTTATAACAGAATATTTCTAGATCAAGCTGGTGGTGGCGCCTTGTCGACGCTTTCCGCATTCTATTTTAACTCTTTCTTAAAATACTTTGCGTTAAAGAGCTAATATTGGCTAATGACCGAAAACTCAAGTACTGGATATTATATTACAGAGCAGCTTAAAAATGTCGTTGATATTGTGTTTACAAAGTCAGTAGACGTATTTAAGAATAAAAGAAAATAGTACATTACTGCAGCGGCCGACAAAACAGGCATTGAAGGACGAAAGTGTCAATTTTACACTTTTTTGACTGATTTAAAAAAAATGAAAATCGCGTATATTTTTTTTCATGTACGTGAAAATAACGTTATAATTAACGAAGTTGGTACACTGTATTAGGTTCGTTACAGTAAAATTGTTTTTTTTTACAAATATCTCTAGTAGAGCAAAAATGAAGCTATGTATGAAAATATGGAGAAACTTAAAATAACTATGAAGTTTTAAATTTTACAAACGCTTGCTTTTCGCTGAAGCATTTTTCAATAGAACTTGTACAAGTATTCACAAAAGTTCGCGGTGGAAATAACTTGGATCATTATTTCTGGTTTCTTCGCGCCTTCGATATTGAAATTCTTAAAACGTCCAAACTGATTTTTGAAGAGGAATAAAATGGATTTCTGAACACTTTTAAGTCAATACTGAACATCTTCTATATTTTGACACGAAATGTTCAATTGAAATATGCGGAAAATAGTTTTATCGCATGGCTACTTGGAAGCAGCTTTAAGTAAGTACTTAGGAGTTAATAACTGACAACTTTACTACATATTATTGTAGGTAATTGGCTGACTTTTTGCTTTAACACGAGCAATCGTGAATGAAGCAGCTTCGTTTCAGCAGCGTGGCAAAAATGCTTTCGTATGTCCGTCCGGCTGTCCGGCTGTCTTCTCTTTTTTTCATAAGACAAGGTTTACGTGTAAGTATTATATTTTTAACAAGAGGAGAAGGTAAGCGTTGAATAAAATATGAAACAATCATGATAAAGAACAACAAAATAAAATGGTCCAAGCGAGGTAATTCTACGAAATAAGATTATACCTATACATATACTATGACGTCAGATTTGCAGTTGCTGTTATTGCAAACAAGCTTTTTATTCTTAACAATCAATTGATTTATCGAATTTATAGTTCCAAATAAATGTACTTAATTAAAAAAAAAGTGACTAAAAAGTTTTTAGCTGTAAATCAAAACACAGTACTTACCAAAACCACTATATGTATAAGTACTGTGCTTATATTGAATTTTGTCGACACTCTAGTTTTACTATGGTTTTTTTACTATACTGTAAAGCTAGGGTTTCCTAAGTCATATTACGGCCGTAATTTAGCGGCGTAGAACGTTGTTTATGTAAACAAATGGCGCGCCGTTTTTCCGCCGCCATATTGATTACATAGACAACGTTCTACGCCGCTAAATTACGGCCGTAATATGACGGCACCGTCATCCTAGGAATCCCTAGCTTAAATGTTTCTTATTACGGTTAAGTATTCCTTTTACTTAAGTCGAGAGAGATCACGCGTATGAAACCAAAAACACAAGATGTCAAGATATACCTAAGCATTATCAGCATTACAATCAATTTGTAAATATTGCTTCATACTCAACATTGTTTAATGTTCAGTAAGAAGTTTATGTTGTGTGTTCTTAGTTATTGTTGTAGGTAATGTCAAACATAGTTTTCATATCCACATTATGTGTAAGGCAGACTATGTTACAAACGCCCCGCGCGCTTTCGCGGCTCGCTGACTCTTTTGACATTCCACTTGGAATTTGTTACGATTTTACTACATGAGTTATTAAATAATATTAAGACGATACCTAGACCAAAGTGGCGCCGCCGCGTTGAATTTTAACCCATCAAAACACTAAATGAGTCATTTTTTATTGTTGGCCGGACGCTGGAGTACGCGCGGGCATATGAGTTAATTAATATTGTAATTATGTATAATACATAATTTTAATTAAACTTTACGTGGAATTTTTAACTTTTGTTAACTTTGGTGTAATTTGGCGAGAGACGGTATAGTAGGTAATACTTTTACTGTTATAATCCGCGCGCGATGAGAATGGTATAATACCTTTTGGAACTGAGACGCGCACGGTACCGCTAACGCGGCAGCGCGGCGATGTAGCAGTAGTGTACAGCGCCGCGCTGCCGCGTTAGCGGTACCGTCATTTTCAATTCACTTTGACAAGGTCCCTTATCATTCTCATCGCGCGCGGATTTTACTTAGATGATTCACATCGTGTTTGACATAAAGTAATAAGGTTCTAGAAAAAAATATTCAAGATGGGATAATGTAGAAAAAGGTTTTCCTGGATTTTCTTTAAAAGCAATAACAAAGAGAAAAAACCGGTCAAGAGCGAGTCAGACTCGCGCACCGAGGAGGGTTTCCGTACCATCATAATAAATACACTGCAGAGCTGTAGAATAATAAAATTATTATTGCAGTATTAGGTCAGCACCATCTCTTGGCCGATAGTGGAAGTATTTTTTTTCTTAGGCCAGCGCCATCTCTTGACCGATAGTGGAACTAATTTAATTTTTCTTAGGTCAGGGCCATCTGTTGACTGGTAGAGGAACTTATAAATTTGTTGGTTGTTTTATGAATTCCTAAAAAAGTGTGTTATATTGAGATATCGTTTTATTTTTCCTGTAATCTTTACATAAACTACTATCACATAGAATTATTTCAGATTTTTCTCTTTGCAAACTTCGGAGATAAAGGGGAACGGTATTTTTTTACGTTTTTCATCATTAGTCGAAAACTATGCGGCCTAAAAAAAAGAAAAAATGTTTTAAAATGTGCAAACAGCGCTCTTTTATATGATACCACACATGCCCTAGTCGCCTCACTTAAAATTTTAAGTCCCCTTTTCAGTCTCTGTTGTAAAAAAAAAAAAAAAATCATTTGCAAAATAGTTGGACAAACGTCATCTTAAACTATTCCAAATTTCAAGTTGATACCATTAGTAGTTCTCGAGATATCCAGCTGTGACAAACAGACAGACAGACAGACTGAGTCACACCATAAGGGTTCCTTTTTACCATTTTGGTACGGAACCCTACAAATAAATAGACACAAAACGCATCCCTTGACAGTTTTTTGTTTTGACTGTAGAATATAATAATATGTGGTTAGATACGAGTAATACAATAAACCACGAAAAATTCTAAATAATTCAAGCAAGTTAACCCTTATTTACGGTGGCAACATATTTTTATTTTTATCCTGGCCACTGACGTGTGCAGACGTGCGTTTGCTATCAGCACTAAATCTTTAGGAGACGTGAAGGCAGAGGGCGAAAAAACAACGGGGGTTTCATGAGTTCACGAGGTAGCACGTTTATTGGACGAAAGCCTCCGCCAAATTGAACAAATGAGACTTGTGTCAGCAGGGGTTGGGGGGCAGGGGTTATTTGCAAGTTTAACGAAATCCGACATGCAAAATTCACATATATTTTTTATTTAAACGGAAAAGATTATTTCCATTACGAATAAAAAGAGGATTACAACTTCAAAAAAGGTTTTCCTTTTTTATTTTTTTATTAAAAACACTACAAAGTTTCACAAAATTAATGATAAGAAGCAGAAGCTTGCGGTGCGGTAGTCTAAAACTGTGCTGCAGGCCCCGGATTCTCCGAGTACCTAATGGTACTTACAAGTGCCTTTTTATAAGAGGTTTAACTAAAAAACTAAAAAAAACAAACATTCCGACCAACTGAGAACCTCCTATTTTTTTGAAGTCGATTAATAAGATAGGTAACCAATGTTTAAAGCTAATATCAATTTTATTTTTCATTGCGTTAATGCATAACTGTTTTTTTATTGTTGATTACTGGTAGTTTAAGCATTTAGTACATACTATTAGGACGATCGATTGTAAGAGGTCCATATTCCTGAAACGGGAAAGTAAACTAATTGAAAGAAAGAAAGAAAGAAAAAATGATTATTCGGAGCATATACATGCACATTTATAAAAATACATTTTAAACCTTATTGCTATGCAACCGAAAAGGCTACCACTCAGCAAAATGCCACAGCATATTAATGCCATGACATTATTGGTTTGTGTATAATAGTGCACTATACCTACATATAGTTGAACCTTTAAGTTTAACTTTTATTAAAGTTGCACAATCGAATGGTCCTCCAGAATAATGGCCTTTCCAGTGTGCTCACGTTTGCTGGGGGAAATTACGGTCTTGTCGCTTCAGCATGCAGTTAGAGTTAGAACTACCTATCTAGCCTTCGAGAATGTTCCCGAAATTGAGTGTCCTGTAGTTCGTGAACTTTAAACTTACATTCACGTAGGTAAATTAAGCAGGTGAAATTCTACGTTATGTTTTAGAATTATTTTTGATTAATCAAATTGGGGATTCTTTTCCCATTAAAAAAAATGACAGGACTTGTTGCCATTTTTTTTCACTACATCTGTAATATATTAGTTAAAATTTTATGTTCCTTTTTTACCAACTAATTTGTTTTTAAAGTTATGAAGTGTTGCCTACTAAAGCATGTTCAAAAATATTTTCGATTATTACTTTTACCTTTTTTAAGTATTTATGATGTAAAATAACTAGTTTAGCATCATTGGTACCCATACCTACTAGCTCTATGTAGTAGGTAAGTATATGATTTGTCTATCTGCAAGTACTACAGTTATGATAACAGCCGATACTAATTACATACCTTTGCAAGGAGTTCTCATTATTTTTGATTACCAATCAAGGGAGCCATTGCGAAAATTACTTCATTACAGGCGGCGATCGTAACCATGACGTCTTTGCACGATTGGGTTATATATCATTATATCGGTGATAGGTAATGATTAAACTATCTTTTATGGATCTAATTTAGATTATTACAACCCAATCTAAGTAAGATATCTATCCTTTGAATAGCTCTAAAGAGTTTTCAGTTCAACAGGATTTATATTTCAATTCAGTTCACATCTACTAAGCCAGTCTTTTGATATTTTTCAATAGAAACCATTCGTGACGGATCTGATTTTAGTCTAGTATTTTTTATGGGGTTATGTTTTTTATAGCATTCCGCCCCCTTACTAATAAACTCTGTCTATTACTGAATGAACAACAGGGATGTTTGGAAATCATTTCCACTATAAAAAGAGATAGCTCGTGAAAAGTTATGATATCGTAATTGTAAGAAACTGCCGGATATGCATCGAAAAAGCTTTTCAGCTATTTTGATGTTAAATAAAAAGTTTGCTTTATATCCTCTAATACCTTAAATAAAATTGTACTAACTTTCGAAGTTTTGAACTTAAATACGGATAATTTTACTAAGTATATTAAGATTTTATTACGTAGAATCACATATAAGTTACAATACAAAACGGTGAAAATAACATGTTTCTTACCCCTTGTTATGCGATGCAGCAATAAATTTTGTCCATGACTTTAATGTTATTGTTTGTTTGCTGTTACTCGAAAACAACTATAACAATAAAAGTTATAACAAATAAGCAATTAAGTACTAACTTTGATTAAAATACAGAGTTTTGTTTATTTAAACAAAACTACAAAACTATGACAAAACTGCGGCTCGCGATTATGAAAGACTTTGCGGGAAAGAAGATCTCCAGTGACCCTACCATGAGTTGATTCAAATTGTTTTCGCTACCGTAAACTATCGTTTTCTCTCTTTCACTCGTATCGACTGTGAGCAGTGGCCCTACCATGAGTTGATGCAAACTGTTTACGTTACCGTAAACTATCGGATATACTGCTCATAGTCAGTGCGAGTGAAATAGATAAAACGATAGTTTACGGTAACGTAAACAGTTTGCATCAACTCATGGTAGGGCCACAGTTTATACGATAGTTTACGGTAGCGCAAACAGTTTGCATTAACTCATAGTAGAGCTACTGTTAGTAGTTGGCGTACGAGCCCAATATCGAAGGAAAACCGCGAATCGATGTACAGGATAGCCGTTTAGTACACGCATACCTACTCGAGGAAAAAAAACCATAAAAAACTATATTTATTTTTGATCCGCAGTTTAAAAAAAACTCCCTTAGAAGAAAAGTAACGACAGAATCTTTTTTTGTATGGGAAAAAAATAATCTAAAACCTATCGTGTGTAGTAGTATCAAATTAAAGTGATTTCTAAGCCGATTCTAAAAATATATCGTCACCTCATTATACAGTACAACCACTTGTGTTAAATTAAATCATACCAAGTTTGGACTTCTTCAGATCAGATACAATACGGTTTAATTTTTTTTTCGTATAATATACCTCAAATGATACGTAATATTGTCTCTCTTATATCTAACCTCAAAAAAGCAATTTCGAAAATATTTATACATTTTACCCAAACCTGGT
This sequence comes from Agriphila straminella, assembly GCA_950108535.1. Classification (NCBI taxonomy): domain Eukaryota; kingdom Metazoa; phylum Arthropoda; class Insecta; order Lepidoptera; family Crambidae; genus Agriphila; species Agriphila straminella. The sequence goes on along the minus strand of OX467311.1, from coordinate 15,139,435 downwards.
ATTTTTAGAAATTATATTTGGTAAGTATAAAGTAATAGGTATGTTTTTTATTATATTTTAATTAACTACAAAATGAGCATGTTTCCTTTACTTGTGCTGTGGGTTCTTGATGCTTGCAAGACTTTGTGTTTCTAGGGAAATGGGCAATATCCCATTTATCATGCTTTGATTTTATTCTTTGAACTAGTATATTTTAATTATAACTAAAGCATCGAGTGAAAAATTTAAAATTTCTATTTTGAAAGTAATATTAATTATTGTATAGGTATATTTTTACAATAGGTCTTTCAAAATAGTATTTTTTTTCACTCGATACTTTAGTTAGAATATAGGTATGTTTTTACCAACAATAAGTCCTTTTAGAGTGGATTACACAGTTTGGACACTAACGGCCAATTTCAATAATCAATCTTTAGAGATAAGCCTAAAGATAGGCCTAGGATCTGTTACTATACTCCGACTTTTAATTCGGTGCAGTAATTTGAATTAAAAGTCGGAGTATAGGCAACTGTTGTTATTTCCCGTCATTTAACAGGAATATCTAGGCAACAATTTTTTAGTAAGCCTATCTCTTACTGAGGTTAGGTTATTGAAATCGGCCTTAAAAGAGTTTACTTTACTGTTATTTATAAAGAAAACTTTTATTTTTGTGCTCTTTTGGCAGTATAATCCCATATAAGCCTCCCCGCGCTGCCCGCACAGCCTTTTAGCGGTCTACTCCCGACCGCGCTCGTCTGTAGTTCATCCGTTTGAAATTTTCCCACAACTTTGGAAAACCTTATTGATTAAATTCGGACAGACGGACTAAGTTAGTACTAATAGTAGAAAATTAAAAACAAAGTACGGAGGATAATTATGTAATGTTGCAACGGAATCACTCTTGTTATACCTGTCATAATCCATGACCATTTTACTCTATGATCCAGTAAATGGAAGTCGAGAGTAGAAAAAGCCCGAAATTTTGCCCGAAACTAAAGAAATGTGTAATCGAGAGTAGGCCCCCAGACAAAACATCGTTTAGTTAACGCGCGGATTACGCAGGCTTCCATGAGCGTAAACGCGCATTATGTATGCGAGGAGAACGCACTGTGGCCACGGAATTAAATCCTTACAGCCTTAGCATTCTTACAGAAAGGTAAATTGGATTTAATTTGAATTCTTAGTGGCTTTATTTTTTTCTAAGCGTTATTTTTAAACATTTTTCTACCTATTTCAGGGAGCCCGCCATGATGATGATTTTGAGTAAGTGCTAAGTGGACTTGGTTTATTTTCTTGTATTTATTGAAAAAAATGTGGAAACATTTTAGATAAGTACTTACTTAATTTTTCAATAGGTATTAGGTATATAGCCATAGAGTCATTATATAGGAGTTAAAATAAAATATGATTTACTTACAATAAAGTTTTAAAAAAATTTGTGTGATTGTTCATGCAAATGCGTCGCTACTGATAACCTAAATTTGGCTTCGTTTGTACAGTATTATGTCTAGCACACAGAACAGTCACGATGAAGATAAAATAAAAATAAAATAAGTATTAAAAAAACCTCAAAACGAGTCTGCTTTAACTAGATTATACTCTTTATAGTAGTTTATGATACAAGGTTGGTAAGGAGTTTTAAAAAACCTTAACAACCGTGTGCCATACTACGTTTTTCAATACATTTGCGAGAAAACATTATAGGTACTGCTGAAATTGTAATCTATACATATAATAAAACTGTAAATTCTAAATATTTGTGCGCGAATTACGCAAAAACCGCTAAACTAATTTTGATGGATTTTTCACAATTTAGCAGATTGTGGTCCAACTTAAAATCTAAGCTATGTTTCATCAAATTCGGGTGGGTGGAACCAGAGAAACAGCTTGAACTCTCCGTAGTACTAGCTTTCATACACTAAAGGAGTCATTTTAAACTGGTTGCAATATTTTTCTACTGCCCACGCGGATGAAGTCGCAGGCGGAAGCTAGTAGAAATTAAAAAAAAACGTTCGTAAACAAAAACGCACGGCGCCGGCGTGCGGTAAAATCAACTTTCCGCACGCTGTACTACTCCGTAAACAAAAACGCACGGCGTGCGGTAAAATCAACTTTCCGCACGCTCGACTGTCATCGTAAACTTACATTTTCGAGCAACTGTATTGAAAAATAATTAAATAGAAATATTGTATGTAAATAAAGTGTAAACTGAATTAAAATTCTGTTTGCTACAATTTAAGAAAGTTTATGTACATAATAATTATTATGTTGATAGAAATTAAAAGGGGATTATGTTGGAACACTTGCCAGCATTAAACAAGCAATACGTGCTTATGGGTAAGTAAACACGTCCGTACTATGAATACCGGATTATCACAGAGGGATTGCTATACTTTGGATATATAACATTTGGTATGCCATTTTCGGGATAACAATAAATCATATTGCTTAGAATAATAACACCTATAACGATAGTTCTCTACAAAGCGCACTGTCAAAAGTGAGGCCACTAAAACATTCTGCTAAATTGTGTAAAGCATACTGTCAGACTTTCTACACGTGCAGTCTGTGGGTTAACTTTACGCAGCGTGCATATGGCGCTCTGCGCGTCCAATACAATAACGCGTTTAGGATATTGTTTGGGCTGGCGCCATACTGTAGTGCATCAACAATGTTTGCCGAGGCGCGCACAGATTGCTTTTATGCAATAATGCGTAAGCGCAGTTGGTCGCTGCTATCGCGCGTGCGCGCCAGCCCGAACAGTATCCTGTGCACGTTAGCTGAGCGCTGGGACTCGCCACTGCTGATGCGCTGGGTACGCCTACACGCGCCAGTGGCGAGTTACTAGAGTACCATATAGTTAAGTATGTCTTAGGTTTAATCACTAACACTAGATATAAGCTATCTTGTTACTAACATATATGGATGATTTCCGAAATAATTTTTTTATTATTATTATTAAAACAGCCAAAATGGCTCCGTTTTCAGATTTTTATTCTCCATTATTACCTAATTATACCGAATAAACAGTTTTAATTTTCCTGCATTTAGGAGATAAGTTACTATATTATTGGATTTTAGTTACGATTAGGTAACGTATGAAGGATATATAAATCGGCAAACTAAGCCATTTTGGCTTAGTATTAGTTGCCTGAATTTGTATACGAGGACACGGCTTCTAGTGTTATTAATTCTAAGACATATTTTGATTTGGTTTATAAATGTGCCTTTGAAGATTCTAATAATGAGGTTACCTATTGGTTTTGTCTAAGTACCTAATTGTTATGACGTTAAAATGTTTTCATTATTTTAAAAGAAAAACGAGTTCTTTCCTACTCCAAGAGGTGAAGTAAGTTTTTTCAAACGAATTTTGGTAACTTTGTATCTAGATGCGTAGAAATGTATAGTGGGTGTCTGTATAAAAATACAATTGAATTGGCTTTATTAGCTGATCGGGTTTCTAGCTACAGTCTCCGTAGGTATCAACATACGTAACGAGTATAAAAGTAGAGAAAATAAGTTTTATTCGTATTTGGGCTTTTGGAGATTCGTGTAGACTTACGAATGAACAGAACTGTATGCATAATATATCACAAGTTAACAATTATTATTAATAAAACTAATTATTCACTTATATAATAATTGAGTTTGGCGAGAGCTTTTCCAAATGAAAGATCTCTAACTTACCGAGCTGTTGAGTTATGATTATGACATTAAATGTGTATTAATGTTGAAATTTGTTGATTTTTCTGGATAAAAAGCTTTATTATGATAATTATACTTAATTGGAACGCTATTTTCACATTTTGTTGATTGACTATTTGCTATTTTATTGCGTCTAAGGCAATTTTGCCTTATCCATCCATAAGGAAAGCCTGTGCACCACAGTAGTGGGGAATAAAAAGACTGATGATGATAGAGTCAATTCAAGGTTATTCTGTTCCAAAATGACTAGATAGTTCAGTACTCATCAAATACAGAACTTTTTGCTTTTAATACCTTTGGGGTTTAACAGTGTTTTGTCGATTCAAGCCATGAGCTGCTGTTCCTCACACTAAGCCCTCGCAGAAGAACTCTGTTTGAAATCATCGTTTCGACTTTACATTTTGTTAAGAAAAGCTAAATGTTTTATTAACTAAATGTCGATTTGCACCAATAATAAAATCTTGCTTTCTTGTACTGACGTGTAGAAAACGGTGTTAAACATTTGTAGGTCTATGGAGGTCGCATCAGAACTGTCGCTTCTTAGGTAGTGGTGCCGCCCACGTACTGTGTCGTAAGCGTTCGGCTGTTATAGTTTGTCGAACCCGACCGATGTCAGACAGAAAGATCTGCGACTTACCGAACTGTTCGTGTCATTAAGTGCTTCATATGTGTATCACTCGTTAGGTTAATTTCTTTTCTGGTGGGTAAAAGCAGGTTTCGTTTGATGTTAGTACAAATTGTGTCGTTAGCTGATTTCTGATTTCATTGTTTTTGAGTTTTTAAGGGGGGGAAATTTTGTGGCTAAGACATTTGTTGGCCACATTCATAAAAGCCATAAAAATTAAACGGAGAAAATAATGCACTATTTTTAGTTTCTGCTATGTTATTTAGTTTATAACTGTAATAACATCGGTCATACCAGACATAATGCTCATGATTTGTTTAAGTCGTAGTTACGCCGAAGAAATAAATTAGTGGATTGAAAAACAACTGCCTGATTTATTATTTAGTTTACATATGTACCTACAGTTCAATATCATTATGTTTGTACACATGCTAAGACAGTTTCCACTGAAAGAACAGTAAAAACAACACAATTTCATTATAGCTTTGCCTTTTGGAATCAATTCCAAAACTATTTCTTAGAATTCCAATTTATAAATCCGTCGAGTATAAAATACTAGATTGGATATGTGCGCAATGGAGAGCGACTCCAGTATAAACCGCGTGTGCAGAGCCGATAAGCGTCTCTCGATTTGTCACAAGTTGCTTATTGGCTTTGCTCTAACTCCCACAGATACTATGGTTTGTTTGTTGTATGTACCGGTGTAAGAGATCTGTTTTGGTTGGGCTCTCTTTATTTCTTACGAGTAGCAAAAAAGCGTAGTCTGAAAGTAACCGGAATGTCTAAAGATAAGTATAGCAAAATTATACCAAATTAGCATTATTCATTGTACTAATGAACCCAATATCCACATACTAAAATGTCAAAGTTATAAGTACCTATATATGCAGATGTACCTATAGTCCTAGTCTGTCACTGAACTGCATCCCTATGCCGCGAAATGTATTTCTTACTCAATCCTATCGTTCAGTAGTATACAAATGTGCTTTCAGCGGAGTTCAAAAGTATCGTTTAACTTAGCTGGTTGCTAACGTTGCTAAATACCTCTCTATGAAACAATTGATAACTCTCGTGACCTGTTTTTGCAAAGATCAAATAAACGGCGTTTTTGTACAAACTTCTCTTGAATATCCAACCCCTTTAAAGGACTTATATAGGTCAACTAGCGCCACCAATACATTTATTTTTATTACTCGTAAACCAAGTGATTGTTTAAAAAAAGGAAACAACCATGCCCTTGACGGATTTTATGAAGTGCTTTCGGTATTATTCTCTAATTAATTGTATTTTGGCTGTATGAACATTTGCCTTTGCCTTACACTTCAGTTTGTTTATGTTTGGTAATAGTGTGATCAAATCATGTATTGTTTAAGATTAAATTTTGATTCAGTTCTTATAAAAATAATGTAAATATCTTATAAATATCTTACCAAGTTTTAAAAGAGTTACCATTTATTATATTTAACGATTTCACGATAGTTAGTTGTAACTCCTATCATTGGCTGAACGTATTTTTAAGAATTTAAGCAAGTAAGACTACAGTTATTAATATAACAATTATTGTAATTCATTGGGATTTAGTTTCAAAAAGATTACAACGTATTTGTATTATAAAATGTTATCTCTGATATATCTTTTTCGTACAAATAGTATAGTCGATTATGATTGGTTGAAAAGTGGTGAGAGGGGTAAACTGTTTGTGTTGAATTTAGTGGGTATTTAAGGAATGGAAAATTGAGCATACGTTGGACTTTTAAGTTTGGAACACCACGGGACTTAAGTAAAGTAAATTCTTCATTGTTATTGTGTTATCTGAATTAATTGTTTTGTGTGTGACTTAGTTGTTGTTTAATGGCTATCCGCTGTTAATTTTCATTCCCAATTTTATGATTATTCTGCTTAATTGTAGTAACAATAAGTAAAGTACATTTATTTTGCATTTGCTTGGTAACTAGTATCCATAGTTGAATAAAAGAGATTAACTGATAACTTTTAAGTTTATATTGTTGTTGTTTGTGACGATTTAATTGTAAATATCCGATTTGATAATAGCTGACGAGTTTCTTTCGCCTGTTCTTCTCTCAGCTAAAAAAAAGACGTCCGAACAGGTGGTAGGATAAAAGAAATTGGACGATTCAATTTAATAAACATTACTTTATTTTAATTGATTTATTTTGTTTTAATTCTCTCCATTTTGAAAAAAGAAATATATGTAGCTTACTTCCGCAAACAAAATATGCAAGATGCACCGCCCGCCCGCCCGCAAAAATATGCAGCACACCACAAAATATAAGTGCACAATACCTGCATTTAGCAAGACAGCAACACACCTTGCACCTTCACCAATTAGGCTACTCTACACGTGTTTCGCCCCAACCCGGAGCATCCTCAGGAGTTAGATCGTGCGTAAACCAACACCGAACATTCGGTCTTGCATATTTTGTATGCGGAAGTAAGCTACATATATTTCTTTTTTCAAAATGGTTTGGGACTTCCGCCAAGTGACGCCTGATTCAATCAAATAATTCTCTCCATGTTTCTGACCATTTCTGACACCCTCTTAAATTGTCTCTTTTTTTTTTTAAATGTCTCTTTAATATTTTTCATTCTTTGTACTAGTACTAAAATGCATTTGAAACGACAGTGGCCTCTTTTAGTTTCAATGGATTTCAAAACTTACAGAAAGAATGAAAACTGTTGAAGAGTTATTAAAAAAATATAATAGACCATTTAAGAGGGTATGGTATCGTTGTTTCCTTTTTTTAATATTAACCTGGTTTACGTATAATAAAAATAAATTAATTGGCGGCGCTAGTTACCGGCTATATGGGCCTTAAATGAACAAAATAAAGCTTTTAAGAGTTAAAGAACTACGAGATAACTCGAAATCTTAATTTCTGATGACTGTTTTCTTGATATATGGTGTGATAGCTATAGCATTTTCAAGTAACTTGTTTAAAATACTGTACCTACTTATAAATTTCTTTGATGAATGTTTTTAGGTCGTTAGTCTTTTTTGAACCTTTGAATAATACTATACCCGCATCATTGAGATTCCTTCAGGCAAACCAAAGCAGTTAATTATGCACTTGATTGTGTATAACTTGTTGATTTTAATTGTCTTAGCTGTAAGTTTGATAACTTGCAGAATTTGTTGAAGTAGAAACTTGGCATGTGAGTTGCTTGCTACTCTATTCGTTTGAGTACACACACGATTGCTTGAAGTTATTTATTACCATTAAATAAGGAAGTTTTTTGCTTGATTGTCTAAAATAATGAAATATACTAGTGGCTCTGTAGAGCAACATCGTGTTAGTGTCGTTTTTACCCGACTGCAAAGAAAGGGTTATGTTTTTCGCGCGTATCTTGTAAGTATGTTTGTATGTTTGTAGGTTTGTATGTAATATTCTTTATTACCTCATATCTTTCAAACGGCTCGTTAGATTTGTCTTGTCAACCCAAGTGTTCTTAAGAAGGTGGCGTTATAAAAAACCAACATGGCGGCTGTACGGTGCTATTATACGTAGTGAAAAAAATTTTTTTTTAGAATACTGCAATATGGGTGTCATATTAAAGGGCATATTATAAGGATTTCAAAAAGGTATATCATGAGCGTAATATATAATAACTAAAAAGAGATAAATAAAAAAATAAATTAAAAAAAATAAAAAACCCGCCTGCATAAAAACTGAAAAGATGAAAACAAGATTAAATATTAAAGGCAACATGTCATAATAACATGTAGTCGGAGGCATATAATTCAAATCATTCATAATGTCACTTTCTTTATGCATGCCTCCGACTGCATGTTATTATGACATGTTGCCTTTAATATTTAATCTTGTTTCCATCTTTTCAGTTGACTTGTCTTTTTATGCAGGCGGGTTTTTTATTTATATTTTTTATAAATGGCTTCGACATCAGCCATTTTTGATGTCCCCACTGCTGGGGCACAGGCCTTCCTTATGGATGGACAAAGAGGATGGACTACAAACCACCACGCGGGCCCAATGCGGATTGGTGTTAACGACTGCAAATGCACCCGGGACCAACAACGGCTTAACGTGCCTCCCGAAGCACGGCGGAGCTCGAGATAATAAATTTCTGGTCACCCATCCTATGACCGACCCTTGCAAAAGTTGCTTAACCTCAACCTCCGCAATCGCTGGGCCAGGTGCTAAACCACTGCGCCTTCGAGCTCCTCATAAATGGGATCCTCGTAAATAAATTACTTAAATAATGATTATTCCCCATATTTCCGCCGTTAAAAAAAATCGAAAAAGAGACTCGACAAAAAAATCCATATAAGTAACTTTACCTTTAGAATCTGTTCGCAAAATTTCACGGGAATCGGTTGAGAAATGCGACCTTTAGAGGAAAACAAACGAACAGAAGGATGGACATACGAAAGCATTTTTTTTGCAAAAAATGCTCCACGCTTGCTTGGTCAATAAAATTAATTCGAAAAAGTTTTTCTTATACATTTTTATTGCCATTTAGTACAGGTTTATCTGTGATGTATGGACTTTTTAATAAATAAAAGAATACTAAGATATGTAAAGTAGAGTCAATGCATTAAAATTAACAGACATAATATAAATTTAGATTGGTGTCTAAGTATGTATACAGATTTGCTGAATACTAAATAGTTGACTGTTAAGCCTAGATAAATTTATTAATCCATCTTTATCTTGTATAAAATGAGCATTATACATCAAAGTTTGTGTTAGGTAGTGTAAAGTTTTCCAAAAATACTTTTGATATTTACATAATACGTAGGTAGGTAGGTACTTTTTAATAAAAACTGAAAAAAGTAATATTGCATATACCATGACAAATAGTCACAGCAAAAACAAAAGAAAAATTAACAATTGAAAATGGAACTGCAATTTCGAATCGTTAATCTTTTTTTAATCTTAAAAAAGCCGGAGCTGCCAGCATTGAAATAAAATAACATATTATTGTTTTATTTATCGCGCCTCTTTTGTCGCCAATGCGATATTTGCATTCAAACGATGTAAACCGTGGCGTACATACACACAACCCAAACTTATTTCTTACAAGGCTTACCATTTGTCAAACACGCGGCCATATTACGGAGGAAGGAAGGAACTCCTTCCCATTTGAATATCGCACTTAATTGACCTGAAACATGTCTCTTGCCATGCCTGCTAATCTTAGATTACAGGTTAGTTTAATGATACAACAATATAAAAGGATTTTTTTATAGTTGTATCATTGCATCTACTAGAAAATAGACATTACCTAAGTATATAAACAGTCTAAAAATAAGCTTGAGCAAATTATTTAAATTTTTTAATTGTTCGTAGTAATCAGCACCATACTTAATAATTCCATTGAGTAGGTTAGTCGAACTAATAATAACTAAGTATCGTTTAAAAACAAAGATTAAACAATTTAACTTTTTAATCATCTATAAACAAGGACATATCTAAAGTATTGTGACCGGCTAACTGTTCCCTTAACTTATACTTATACTTCCCTATTTTCGAGATAGTTTACAAACTAAGTGATCCCTTGAACCACGGAGAGAAACACACGTATAAATGTTAACCATTACCAGCCTAAAGTTTGGCAATTAGGGTTTCATAATTACTGCTAATTACGTAAAGTCTGAAACTGTGTACACAGCTCGTGTACCTAAACGACGTCAGGTTGAGTTAGGTTAAAGTTAAACTAGCTTTACACACAAGAAGCTACAAGCACGCCCTTAGTAGCAATAATAAAGCAGTTCACGGAAATAACAAAACTTTGAGCACTAAAGTTAAACATTAGCTGAAGTCAAGGAAATTCCCTTTCAGTATTAACTAGAATTACTAAACCATATTAATTACTTGAGACCGGGTGGCGGGTACCGACGTATAGGCAAGATTTCTTGTTGACAGATCGGTCACCTACCATGACGTTTAGTTTACATAGATTACGAGTTATGACCATTTCTCTTGTAGTTATACATTGCGTGGATAGTAAGACTCATGATAACGAAGCGCCGGTTACCCCAAGAGAAGTACGGTGTTCATAGCAATTGTTTCGCAATGGTAGGAAGGATTTGTCTAGTACCGGCCGGCATTGATATCGTCAGTGTGGCGGCAACTCCGTTTGAGTACCGACGCGCGTTTCGACCTTAGAGCGATGCGATGGTTTCGCGCGATTTACTAATCGGAACCGTGTATGTTCTATGATCTTTATGTGTTTCAGTTAAACTCTTGTACTTACAGTGATTGGTACGCATAGTTAATAGTGTGTGTTCAGTGTTATCGATGGTGTTAGTACTGATAAGTTAGCGGTAGTTTGTGACAGTAATTGTTTTTTGTTTATCCGGAAAAGACAATTTTCTTGCCTATATAAGGTAAGTCTAAGTGCGTGATGTCTTTAGGATTCAAAACACTTTTCTGTGTGAAGTACCGACAGGGAAATGAAGTTGAAAAAAAATGCTCATTCAAAACACATGCTGTCATAAAACAATTTACGGAAACAGATAAAAGTCAAATATAAAATGCTTAAAAAGTCATTAAGCGAACCTTTTTTTACCGCGAGTTTATTAGCTGCAATAAAATTGGTGGCCGCTTTATAAAACTCATCCCTCCATTGTTTCAGTAGATATTACAATGAAAGCTAATATTTTTTTCATTAAAAATACATTTCCCTTTAGGAACTTCTAAGTCGAGAGGTCAGAATTCATACGTTGATTGATATGGGTACACTTATTTTGAAATCTTTATTACATTTTACATATTTTTATTTACATATTCCTTCTTTGAGTAACATAGACCTATTCACTTCTCAAGCTTACGCGCTCACTAGGCATGAAATACTCGTAAAATACTTTTAACGGATACTAGCGCGGTTTTACTGAAAGTACTTTGGTAATTAGTTGTTATTTGGTTTGATTTTTGATTTTCCCGACGTTTCGGCACCTTTGCAGCTGCAAACCAACTAATTACCAAAGTACTTTCAATAAAACCGCGCTAGTATCCGTTAAAAGTGTTTTACTTCATCTTCTTTTGATTGTTGCGGTTATATTATACGTCCTTGTTTTGTCTAAGACAATTTAATTTTTTATCTTTTAACAATATTTTATTAATAATGGAATTGACGAATTAATTAACATAAAATCAACGTAAAGAATGGAATTTTCTCTGAAAACATTTTTCACCGTTCATATAGATACTTTAAGCTTTGTCCACACTTGTATCATTTTGGCGTATCAGATCACCGTATCTTTAGCATACATCGCTAATTTGGTTGGTGATACGTTGGAGTAATTCTGTATCAAAGAGACGATGTATGACAAAGATACGGTGATCTGATACGCCAAAATGATACAAGTGTGGACAAAGCTTTACACTATTAGAGATTTAGTTCGAGATGCAGAATTTAGTTCCCGTGGGAATTTTGTAAATATAAGTAGCTTATGTTACGTCTCCAAGGTGCAATCCATCTCTATACTAAAACTTATCAAAGTTGCTTCAGCGGGATAAGCTTAAAAGAGCTACTTTCGCGTTAAAAGAACTTACTATCACAGAATAAATAATAGTACAAGTGTATTATGTAGTATGACTAGTACACCTACCTATATGGATTGTACCGCAAGTTTATAATAAAGGTAACTGTGATCGCTTACCATGATGGTTGTATTTATGTTTTATTAAGGACTAACTCCATTCATGAGTCAGCCCATGGTTTTTACGTTCTTCATGTAAATACCTCGTGTGTAACCAACACACACGTTATACACATTAGGCTATATTAGATAAATTACTCCAGAACCTCACAATTCCCAGAGAATCCGTAGTAATCAATCTTTTCTTTGATTCGCCATTAATTAAAGCACAGGTCATTTATATTAGCTCGTCCTCCTTGGAATCTGGGATCCTTGCAATATGTTATTTTATTGATGTGCCATAAATACAAGACATAATAAATAAGGACACCTTCCCGTTTTGATGTGTGGAATCTTAAAATGTTTTAATTATTAGATTACACCACAAAAAACGTAGGAAAATAATGAAAAATGGCACCATCTCTTTGCTTATGAGATGTACCTACCTACATGATGACTATTTGTTGTCAATAAATAAATTAAATCATCTCACGACTGTAAAAAGGATATAGGTATTCAGTACCGCTACCGCTTTTTAACCGACTTCATCAAAAGGAGGAGGTTCTCAATTATTTATTTATTTAAATTCGATTGTATACTTTTTTATCGTTGTTCGCGCGTATCTTCGACATTTATAGACCGATTTTGATGATTCTTTTTTGTTCGATTGAGTTTTCTTGCGAGATGGTCTCATTTATTTTTTTTTCAAATCGGATCAGTAGTTTTCAAGTATTTCTGAAAATACTAAGATTTTACGTCAACTGCCTTGACGACTTTGTTATTTATGAACCGAAATAGATGATTGTTTTTGGTGGGAAAGGGATACCTTTGTATAGTCTTTTTAACCGACTTCAAAAAGGAGGTATTCAGTTTGTATATGTATGTATGTTTCTCCACGATTATCTCACGTTTGGCTGAGCCGATTTTGCTACCTAAATAATATACCTACACTACGTAATACAAAAGGTACTTACACTAAAAATAAAAATAAATTTAAAAAAACAAAAAAACCGACTGACGTGATTTATTATAACAATGATAATGCGTATCTAATGATTTGTATATTATTCTTGATGATTATTATGATTTGTATATAAAATAAAAAAAAAAAAAGATTAAGGGGGCTCCCTTAATCTTAATTTTTTTTTATTTTATTAAGATCTATAGCACATATTTTTTTTTGATTTTTCACTCGCCTATTTCAAAAGTTAGAGGGGGGGGACACACATTTTACCACTTTGGCAGTGTTTATCTTTCAAACGGTTGATTTTTAAAAAAAATTGTCTTAGGAACCTCAATGTGATTTTTAAAGACCTATCTATAGACACCCGCACGTATTGGTATGAAGAAAAAATTTTTTTTTCAGTTTTAGTTCCATGTATGGATAGCCCCCCTTAATATTTTTTTTTATTTTTGTGTTAAAATCGTTAAGCGGTTAACAGAATACATCTACCTACTAAGTTTCAACTGTGTAATCCTAATACTTTCGGAATAAAATGGCTGTGACATACGGACGGACGGACAGACAGACAGACAGACATGACGAATCTATAAGGGTTCCGTTTTTTGCCATTTTGGCTACGGAACCCTAAAAAGGAAGTTGTAGGTACTCCAGCCCCACCCGACTTTAATAGACGTGTTTTATTATAACAATGATAATGCGTATCTAATGATTTGTATATTATTTCTTGCATTTTCTTATTTTTATTTCTTTTTTCTGGCAGAAAAAAAAATAGTAGAATGGAAGTTCTGCTTACTTGAGCACACGGTCAAACAGATTGAATTACTGACAGTAAATTAGTTTGTCACTAAATACTTTATTGTTACGCTACGCTTACGTTATGTTACAATTGTGTGTGAGAAAAAATAAAAAGTTACAAACATTTGGTTCTCGTGTCTTGTAAATAAAATAATTTATTCAACCGAATGGTCGGGCCCGGGAATCTGTATTTGTATTGCTAATGATTATTGATACACAATTATTGTTTTTTTAAATATTTGGAAGACTATTTTCGGATAGTAGGGTGCATCGATAAATCGAGGGTACCTAAATAAAAGACATGACCTTATTCAATAATGAGTTTGTATATTGCCAGTAGGTTAAATACGCTTGACTACAGTAATACAGTCCGTAAAAACATAAAATACAAATTAAGTAAAGTTACTTACATAGGTAACGAAGATCGAGCTGAAGAGTACTTTACGTAATAACATTTCCAGTAAGGTGTACTACTTATATTATGAACAGCATATTTCCATTAGGTACCTCTTATTACGGCTTCTTAATAGTGAAATAAGGAAATGCTCTAACATATATAAAAACGATATTTGGGATTAATTTCCGAAGGTGTAATTAAACGGATAGGATTTTTATCATTTGATATTTATCATTTACTTATTATTTTCCAGGCGACAAAAAAGTGCAATTGTAACTAATAAAATAACTCGACTCGACAGGCAATAATTGTCTGTCTATTTATATGTAAAATTTTGTTTGAAATATGAGCAAAAGTTAGTTTAGAAATTTTTTATTTGTTCTATTGCCTGCAAAAACAGCCTTTGTCACCATCTTTTCAGGATTTCTTTAATTATTAAATATCTTTATTTGGTTAAATATATTCCAGAGCGAAGCTATAATAACAGAAAATATAATTCCAAAGTTATTTGTACATAAGTAAATCACTTTGTAATCAACTGTGGAAAGGTTTTTTGAAAAAACTAATTTTTTGACAAAGATGTTTTTTTTATTAATTATATTTAGTTATGCTCGGGCAACGATGGCCTTAGCTTTCTTCTTGATGTACTCTACCACGTCCTGCACGATGGTGGTGTGGTGCAGGCGGGACAGGTACAGTCACGAGCAATAATATGTACAAACTTTAGAACCATGTCACATTCAATCAATATATCTCAGTGTGATAATGACGTTATACCTAGGTTATTCAAAACGTAATGTGACAAAGTTTTATGGTGTGTACATCTTATTGCTCGTGAATGTACACGGCCGTGGTGGGTATGGCAGCTTTAAAAAAATGGGACCAACTTGGGAGTTTACCTAATGTAATAACGTT
Organism: Agriphila straminella; assembly: GCA_950108535.1. NCBI lineage: Eukaryota > Metazoa > Arthropoda > Insecta > Lepidoptera > Crambidae > Agriphila > Agriphila straminella. The sequence goes on along the minus strand of OX467311.1, from coordinate 15,124,431 downwards.
TGAATCGTTTCAATCGGTCCAGCCGTCTTAGAGTAATCGGTGGACATACACAAAAAAAACAAATATAGAGACGAACAGAGAACCTCCTCCTTTTTTGGAAGTCGGTAAAAATTGCATAAACCTCAAAATGTTGTATGAGAAATTAAAATGCCATTTACTGGTAGCAGATAATATTTAACAAGTTAAAAGTTTGTTTTGATTAGAATAACAAAAACAACATAGGTACCATATTTTTAAGTATTAGGTATGTTGATATTATTTATTTTATTGAGTAAAATTACCAATAATGTTTTATTTATAAAAAAAACTATTACGTAGAAATAGTTGATTCATTCTATAAACCGTCAGCCAACATAGAATTTATTTGAAATAACTTATAGTCATAGGTTCGGTTCGGACTAGACCAAAGAATTCGGATACAGTTTTCCGGTTGAGTCATTATTAGCTGACGAAGTTTCTTAGAAAAAATACTTCTAAGTAGGAAGGGTACCTGCGTAAACAAAAAAAGGTATAAATATACCTATATACTTATTAAAAAATCAGAACCTCTCGTTAAAGTTTGGTCAACGACAGATGAGACTCGGTTGGAAATGGAACTAATTTTGCGCCTTATTTTAAGGTTCAGTTTCCAATAACTTAACCTCTAAACGTTAATTTAACAGGGAAAGTGGCGCCGCCATTTCAATCTCATCTTTCGTTGACCAGACTCTACTAGAGTCTAGTACAGGGGTGGCCTATACTTTTTCTTAAAGAGATCGACCTAACAAAAATTAATGATTATTAAGAGATCGACATTTTGATCGTTTAACCCACCAAATATTATTCACTAATAATATTTTAGCTATCTTTGGCGATCGACCTTAAAACCTTTCGCGATCGACCGGTCGATCGTACCTACTAGACCAAAGGCGACCGTAGTCTACCTCTAGTCTAGTAGGTACACTAAGCCAGAAATTTTATCGAGAATTCGAATGAATCATGAAAATTTTAAATTCAATGACTAACAATTTTATGAAAATATAAGCATTTACCAAAACTTTATGGCAGGTGTTGATCCAAGTAAATAATTAAGCAGAAAAGATTAAGAACTCTTTTAGACAAACCGCTCTCTTTTGAACCGCGACCTTACTCAAGACGACCTTGAGTGCTCAGCCGATCGGTTATGTCACCGTTGCAGAATGACTCACGAGATGCCCTTTTATGGCAAGCACATTGCTCATTTACTAATAGAAGACGCGAGTTACAAGGCTGTACCATATTAGCTAACAATCGCATGTAAATTATATTGTAATAATCGACCGTACATGCATGCAGGTACGGTTTTAGTATCGGACTATTAATATTCATTATCATTTTATTGGCAACGATCCAGGTTCATGTTTCATATGTCTGTTTTGCGATTTAACTCTTTTATTGTGGTACAAATACGACTGAATTTGTCAACTGTCTGGGAAGTCCCTTTAGATAGATACTATGTATAGTATTCAAACCCCCTATTGGGTTATAAAGCTGAATAATGGAAGATAGAGTAACACGCATAGGTACAACCCTGGAAAATTATTACAAACTCAGGAAACCACCACATGGCTGAGAAATTTAGTTTTTTTAATTACATGGAAAACTGCAAATTGACAACCCTAGACGCAAATAGATTCATCATCATCATCATCAGCCTATCATCGTCCACTGCTGAACATAGGCCTCTCAGAGAGCACGCCACTGAGCACGATCCGCGGCTATACTCATCCTGTTTTTGCCAGCCACCTTGCGAAGATCATCGCTCCACCTTGTCTGAGGGCGTCCCACACTACGTTTGCCGATACGCGGTCACCACTCAAGAACTCGTCGTAAATAGATTATTGTTTGCGATAATTAATTCTATTAATGGGTAAAAACAAATCGCAATTTCGGTTTAGGGTTGTCACTATGCAGTTTATCATAAAAAATCTAAAAAGTGTTTATATATATTCCCGGGTTGCGAATTTACAAAGGCTATACTATTTGAGTCACGAGTCAGACTCTAATAGATGAGCTTTTGTTTATGCATATTACTCGACAAAACCTAATCTATCTCGGTAAAAAAGTTGACTCAAATGGATTAGCTTTTTGCCTTGATATTTTCAAAGAAAATGCGCGGACAAAACCTAGTATAGGACTGTACCAGCAAACAAGTCGTATTAATGAAATCGTCGTTTAAAATCCTAGTGACCTTTTTTAAAGACTTTTAGGATTCCTCTGATAAAATTGATCTAATGATTTGAAAGACAGATAAAATTGTAGGTAATTTTATAAGGCATTTTCTTTTTATTTACAAGCACTATAAAGATGTCATAGCAAGACGCTACCGTAAGAACTATTTACATTCTAGACATAAATAAGTTTGAACAATAATAAAAATGCAAAGCTTAATATCCTTAGATCATAGTTTAAGTGCATAAAATGTGCAAAGATATGATGCCGAAATATAGATAAAAAAATATTCACTTCCATAAACAATGTAATCCAGTTATAAATTTATCAAGCTCTGTATTTTTACACGAATAAACGTGCAAAGTGCTATAGCAGGTACATGACGAAGTAAACTGAACTAGAAAATAATATAAAATAGATTTTCGTAAATTTCTTCTTTTTTTAACCGACTTCAAAAAAAGGAGGAGGTTCTCATGTCGACGGTTTTTTTCATGTATGTTTTACCATAACTTCGTCAGTTGTTAACCGATTTATACAATTCTTTTTTATCTCAAAGAACATAGCGCGTGTGTAGTCCCATAAATTACAGAAATCTGGCTGGTAGGTAATATTTTTTAAATTTCAAAACATTAATGCGCCTTTAAAGTAAACCGTGTTAAATTAAACCTTTGATAAAATACTAGCTTTTGCCCGCGACTTCGTTCTAGTGATTAAGATATTGTGCATTTATTTTGAAAATCACGGATTACCAATATACCTAGGTATTTATCAGTAGACCTTATTTCACACATTTAAATTTTCCCATAAAAATTAATGTACAAACACCCTGTATAACGGTAATTTTCCAAAACCCTTTCTTAGTGCTTACCTACACCATGAAAGGTATCTACCCTCCAAAAATGGTGTCTCTAACTCTCTACCTTCAACCCTATACAAATTCTCATACAAACTTGAACAACATAATAGCACCCTGTATGACAGAAATTTTCTAAAATACTTTAAAATTCGATATTTATATACGTACCCATAAATTTGATACACATGACTACTTATGTTAATCTAATTATTTTAAGGCTCTTTTTCCACCATAGGAAATCCATTTACTTACGAGTTTAGTAAGTTTCATATGTGCCATACTTAAATAAGACTGACTGTTACTACTTTGAAATTGTAAAAATACTAAGCTTATCGTAAATTTGATAGAAAAATATCTGTGTTTTGTATTTTACATTAGAGGTACGCTAAAAATATTTTAGTTTTATTATTATTTATTTGTACTCGCAACAAGTGTGTAGTGTGTACTTGTTTCTCTCTCACCTAATAAAAGTTCGTTTGTTAATTCTTTTTTTTGTCAATCAAATACAGAATAGAAAGGAGTAATTTAATTATTTCAATATTAAAATAATAAAAATTGCCTGGTAACTATCCACCTATTATTGAAGCTAGCTATCGGTAAATATCGGTATTAAATTGAATAGCATTTGTTACTGCAATATGTAAATATAATACAGTACTAGGTTTTGTCCGTGCATTTTCTTTGAAAATATCAAGGCAAAAAGCTTATCCATTTGAGTCAACTTTTTTACCGAGATAGATTAGGTTTTGTCGAGTAATATGCATAAACAAAAGCTCATCTATTAGAGTCTGACTCGTGACTCAAATAGTATAGCCTTTGTAAATTCGCTCCCGGGTTGTGTGTATACCCTATCTACCAAATTCGGCTTTATAACCCTAATACCAAACACCCTATAGATTCTATCTAGTGCTCAATAACACACATTTTAACAATATAAAGTTTTTTTTTAATCTAGATGAAAATTACCGGGGTTTTTATCTTTTAGACATGCCAACCCCATCGTGACCTTATACTATTCTTTCAAAAGAGAGGTAGCTATTGCAAAACCGTAACCAAGTGACGAAATCTTTTTGCAATTTCTGATCGTGGTTCTGACAAAATACTTTGATCAAGGCCAATATTAAAGGTGTTTAAATTGTATTTGTTTATTAATAGCTGCCTCTCATTGCTGTTTCTAACACACTCCATCAGCAAATGTTGCACGTCCTCAACTTTTTGGCACGTTGAACATTTGTCAGATTGTACTTTTTTCATTAGAAATGCAAATTTTGCCGATGGATAGTGTCCAGCGCGGAGTCTTTAAAGCTAACTTAATATACACAATATAAAGTAGGTAAACCATCTACTTCAATTAAACAGTTCTATAATAGCATTGAGATTTCTAGATAAAAGATAAATTGCTGGGAGATATTCGAGACAGACGCGATTCAATTAATTCAATTAGGAGGGCCATGACCGACAACATTGGATTGAAAGATGGACGCCATCTAATCTAATTCTGTCAGACACTAGATACCTACTTTAGAATTACTACGTTATAGTTTTTGTAATACTATTGAAGTGTCACGTAAATGGATAGGTTGAATAATTAACTGCTGATAACAAAGTTGATTTCCATTGTATTTAAATAGTTTTTTGATGAATACATATTTTAAATATAGCTACTGAATATAAAAAGTGTTTCTCAGATCATATTTTCAACATCTTATAAAGAATACCTATGGCTATAAGTACTGAAATATTTTTTACATTTTATTAATTTCTTAATTTTGCGTGTCATACCTACCTACTTCATTACATAGAAAACGTATAAAAGTTTTTAACTTGCGTAATTAAGCCATAAAATAGGAAATGATAACACACCTCGAATGACTCGAATCTGAAATGATTTGAAATCTAAATGTGTCTTATAGGTAAGTAATAAGTTTTTACCATGGTAGAATAAAACTAGGTAGTCTCTTCCCGAACACGAGACAGGCCCAAACGACTACTACTTCACGACCAATCAATGTTTGCTTTGCGGTCCAACGACCAATCAGGTCACAGTTTATCGTGACGTAGTCGTGGACCATCCGTGGGAAGAGAATACCTAGTAAAACATATTATTATACCATGGTTTTACCAAATGTATTCATCTAAATGCCCCAGCGTTATTTTGTAATCAAACTTGAATTTATATTTTTTTTACAATTATCGACGGAAGTGCAGTGATGAAATCAATGAATCGAATCGAAGAAAAGAAATCGAGTCGATATGAATCCATCGAAGTATTATAAGGATCGATTGAATAATAATTTTATTTGTTTCGGATGTACGACTGTACCGCTGTACGCGTTTAAGATCTTATTGACAACGGAAATAAATTATGGTGAAATTACTGGAACTAATAATATGTACATATATGTATAATGATGATACATAATAAAGGGTGTAAAAAGACCCTCAACGAAGTCGAAGTCCACGCATTTTGCCCATCATCAGGATCTTGTCCTTTAGACTATACCTAGGAAATCAATAGCTATGAAGTTATTGAAGTCAAAAAAATAATTTCAAGTTTTTATGCAAACTAATTTTATGAGAGGAATTTAGTTTCCCAAGGGCATCGCAGAAATTGTCCGTTAGACTATACCTGGGAAACCTGGGAAATCAATAGGTATGAAGTTATAGACGTTAATCACGTGATGTTTTATTAGCAACGTTGATCCCCCCCCCTTTCGAGCCTCACGTGATTAATGGACGACCCCCAAGGGCATTGCGGAAATAATTCCAAAGCATTAGAAGAATGTGGCATAATCTAGCTAATTTAGGGTGCATCTTAAAAACCCGTATTTTTTTAAATTTGAATGGAAAACTGCAAAGTGACAACCCTAGACGCCAATAGTCAATCCCGTTAATGGGCAAAAGCAAGACATAATTAAGTTTTAGGGCTGCCACTATGCAATTTATAATGAAAAATATTTTTTTTAAAGTGGCGGTTTTTAGGGTTTATAATAATTTTCCGGGGTTGGCATTGAACCCTATCTACCATATTTAGTATTTAGTGTATTTTGTTAAATGTTGTATACAGGGTAAAAAAATTTTTTTTAAATAAGTACTTTATTTTACTGTTAACAAGGGGTCCAAAATGTACCCTGTATGTGCTTATGTTCTTCTCGAGATTATTTGACATTTTATCATATTCTTAGATTTGACCTCTATATCAAAATTCATTTTAAAATAGTTTCAAGAGTTTAGACATAAAAACGTTAAAAATCTTATGAACAGAAAAACGTATTGTTATTTTATGTATTTCGAACAAAGTAATCAGTTCCATAAAAATACCTGTCGAGATAGTTAAATATATTTTCGTTTTGCTTATCTGTTCACATATTAAACTGAAAGCTTTTTGCTGGTAAATAAAAAGTAACCTGATAAATTGCGCACGTAAGGTCTACAAAAAAGACTTTGACTATAAATAAATAATTAATTTACACAGTTAAGAGATAAAGAATAACACAAAATTATGAAGCATCGGTTGTTATCAGTATCAAAATTGTTTCTATTTTTGGCTCTTCATCGGCTCCAATTCGCTTTTCTCGCCTTAGGCTAGATTAGGGTAATTCACTCCCCTTTTTTGCTATCGCTCCAACGAATGATGCCTTACGTAGATACAAAAGTGTCTGCACGTATAAATTCCATTTTTTCAGCGAAGTAGCAAAATGGATTTATCGCCGGTTCCACGCGAACAACTCTAATATCGTAAAGTGTGATTTAGCCTTTATTGTCTCCGAATGAAATAGCAGCGAGAGCCAGGACCTAATTCCTGGACCCATTAATCAACCTCCTTATCGTATTGAAGTTAATAAAATTGCTTCATTGTCTCAGATTTAATGGTAAATTGCAGCGTCTGGCTTATAATCCAATTTCGCAGTTCGTCAAGTTTATGTTAATTGAATGTCAAGGATTTCTTTGACAAAAGGCTTGGGAGTTTTGTGAGAGCGCTTTTGTACTTTTGTAATTATGAAGAGTAAACCTCACTGTCATTTGTAGCAAATTAAGGATTTCATTATTTATTTATTTTTATGGCATACACAACCAGATTAGTGTATTAATGAAAATTTATGTTACATAATGAAAATGTTCAGGTATGGTACAGAAAATAGCACACACGCACATGCTTAAGACAAATTAGGTAAGTAATAATTAATCTGCAAAAATGCTGTTTTTTTCTTATATACTATCTCATTATTTATCTATCTTCCTCATTGTAACATCCGAAGATAATAATTGCCTCAAACATGTATACCTAATAGTATTGTAATTGTAACATCAATAAATGTATCAGTTAACTACATCAAAGAGACCAAAACACAGCTCATTGTAAATCCCTAACGCTTGGAACTGACGGAGGCTCTGAGAGGCGAAACGTAGCGTATAATCAAAGTTCGGACTCCCAGTTCCTCTGTGGAAGACACTTGTGTTTGTTACGAACAATAAACGGGCGGAACCAGAGAGTCCCTAACAATGTAACCCCTACCACGGCGTTTGACATAAATATGTGATAATAATCCTTGGCGGGTTTCATCCACAAGTATAAATAAATAAATAAATATTTGACAACATCGCATACATTGCTCCAACTCCAAAGTAAGTAGCTTAAAAGCACTTGTGTTATGGAAATCAGAGACAACGGTGATATCACAAACACCCAGACCTGAATACGTAGTTACACGCATTTTGTTTCATAATAATTTAATTGATTGCCTTTGTTTAGTGCTTACAATACAAAATATTGTAAATACCATTAGGAGATCAGGCGATATTTTTAAATAATGTTTTATTAATTGACTACCTAAGTCTTACGTTTATCAACAAGGGCTCCTTTATACAAAGTACAAGAGTACCAACCTTATGTAAAGCAGTTAAACCCCTGAAATATTACAACCATATCACAAGGAAAATATTTAAAGTGCCTTCAAGTTCAACATAAGTGACAAAAGTTTGTCATTCGGATCTGTTTCTCTACACGGAGCAGGTGTTGTGAGATAATGGCCTGAAGTTCGCGAGAATTTCAGTGTCGCTTTTACTTTCGACTTTTCTTTGAAGACGTGAACTTGAAAATTTGCGTGACTCTATGGTCGTATTTATAATTTAGACACGTCTGTACGATATGATTTGAATTTTAGTTCGAATAAAAACACGTTTGGATAGTTAAGGTAATTTTACTTCAAACCACGTAAGACCAGAAATGATTTGTTTAGAATTGATTATAGCGAGCGATATTGAAAGACGTAAGACTAAGTTAATTATTATAATATGCCTTGTAATAAGAAAGTTTATAGTAGAATAAACTGAATAAGCAATTCGTCTTCTACTACAACTACTCAGATGACACCAGCACAACCTTTCGCAATTCGACTGAGAAAATTCAGTCTTCAGCTGAAATTAATTCGTTTAATTTAAAGTGATGAACACCTTTCAAAAGGACGATGAAAGGAGACGACCTTCCAGAAAAAAGATGGGAACAAAGAAAGCTCCATATGTGTGAGCAACGTGTAGAAAATGACCAATCGTAATATAAAGCATCAATCCGATGTTTTTACGCGAAATAAGAAAATAAGAAAATAAGGAAAAAGATTTATATAACGTAGCGTAGTTACGATGAGGCGAAAGAAAGTCGACTTGCGTTATTGAGGTTTCTTTGGACACTGAAGTAATGTCGTCTCTATTGTGGGTCAATGCCTTTTCATAAAAAACTGAAATGGTTTCGCTGAACAATAGCGTCAGAAATCTTATAAGAATCTTAGAAGTAGTCTGAAAAATAATCTTTTATTTTTCTAAAAAAATGTCTTTGATAGTTTTAATTAGGTATTACTTATTTAGGTTAGCCTTAAGAACATCTTTTACTAAAGCCGTACCTATAAGATCACTAAAAAAATTAACTTTTCATGAGTGCCATTTTACATACATTATGGTGTTTCTAACTGTATAAATCAAATCTATTTATTTTTTATTTATTTATTAAGGTTAACAACAGCTCATAAATTTGTAATAAATTACTTATATAAGTAAGTTACATACATATTATTGCATTTTAATGAAGCCAATAAAAGTTAACCACAAGTTACATTTTAGTATTTAGTGAAAACGGTTTACAAATATTGCGTCTACGAGACCAAAGATAATTAATGTGATGAAAAGTGATACAATGGATAATTTGCTTTCCCATGTTAACATGGTACACTACAGTTACACTTACACTTCACAAATCAAATCAAATCATAATTTTATTTGCCAGAACATTAGTTTAAGCTTACACTGTACACTATTTTATTACAGTGGAATTTTCTTCGTATACACATACCTAATGCATTTTTAAACGTACCTCAGCTGCACTTTGATCTCAGACTAAAACAAGACATACATCTCAATGCAGAGCTTTAATAAAACCTTATGAAAGCGAAAGGATTACTATTTTTATGAACCTATTAATAGTTTTTATCAACTAGATTATTCTTGAACAAAATAATAACCTTAGCATTTTTTCAATGATGACCTTCGATCATGATCGAATGTGTCAACAAATATTTTAAAAATAGGATCATCTTACAGAAATAATTATGATAAATGATTATCTTTCGGATAAAGTCCATGTTTAAAGCTTAAATGTGTAATAGGTAGGATACGAGTATATTGATAAAGTACCTAGAAATCTTTTTACGAAACATGTGAATTCATAAAATACTAGGTTATCATATCACTTTAGAAATTAGGTCACTTTTTCCACGTCCTAGGTGAAAATCACTAACAACATTTCACCGCCATGTTGCGCGTTTTCTAAGTTGCCTTTTACGTAGTGTAGTGGCCACCTAAATTCTCAGTATCTAGTTTATCGCCACTTAAGTGCCACAGTGCAGTCTTTAGATTTTTCTTCAATTAACGGGAGACATTTAGTGCTGTTCGTTACTGACGTAAAATACGGAAGTGTTACTCACTAATTAGAGCTAACTACATAGTGCAGTTGCATGACGCATGTTGCGTGCACCGTTTAGTGATGGAAATATTTAATGAGATGCACATTATTGTGTTCTAATCATTCTACAGCGTTATTTTCAATGGCACAAGTTGTTTGATTATTGTAAATAATAGACGTAACATATTCTTGTGATGACCGTGTGATATGTGGCGCCGGTAAAAATGAGGCTGCTTCTGACCACCTTAAATATTCTTTAGTTTATAAAAAAGAAATTTGTTTTGCTCTGTACCTACCCATGTTTATAGGTCAAATTTCTATGCAACACGTACTCTATGTAGAGTCTGTATAAATTATATCATACTCGCTTAAAAGTAGGCCGATTTGTGATTCGCTAATTTTGCTAAATTATTGCGATGAACTCTCTTGGTTCTGTAAAATACAAAATACAGGGATCATTTTTAATATGTAATGAGTTAAAAATCTGATCGAAGGTTAAAAACATTAATGTTAACTCGACAAGTGAAAACTTTGCTTTATCAGTAGAGACTTAAGTAAAAATAACCGAGCCCAACAATCGCGGTAATTCTGAACGATAAAACAAAAAACGTGACGTTGTCATTTAGATTATATTTACCTAATAATCTTTGGTTGAGCTTCATAACTTTTCACTTAAATTGTCCCAGATTGTAATCCTAGACTCCTTAGGCAGAGTATTCAACAATTTTAACAAAACTAAAGCGAGTATTTTTCTGTAAACGAAACTGAAACGGTAACGACTTAGCTTTTGTTTTATCGTTGAAAATGCTAATTTGTTATTTAGTAAAATTAATTAGTCGATAGTCTTCCTAAAATTAGTAAATAATTAAATCTAAATGATGATAATGAGATTTTGCTACGTTACTCTACTCCCAATATAATTATTTCTACGTTGGGCTTAACGATCTTGTGACTTCATTATCTAGAGTTCATTAGGCCACCGATAATAAATTAACCTTGAATAATGCCACAACACAATGCGTCCGCGCAACATTACAGTACACTTGCACGTATTAAATGACAAAAAGCAACATTTACATATACTCCTCTAAGAATTTATCAAATAGGCTTGCTAGTTGCTTACTATACTTAGGTTTTCATGAGGTATAGATACACTCCTGTGGTTATAGGTGATATTATAATAACTATAAAGTATTATTGGCTCTGTGAGCCTAGAACTCGCGATTATGATATTTTTGATATTTTTTCGTAATAGCTGAAATATGTTTTTTTTTCAACAAATTTCAAAAAAAACTGAGTCGTCAATTATACAATTATTGAACATGCTTACAAAATTTCACTAGAATCGGTTGACAACTATGCGACCTGTAGAGGAGAAATGAATGCCGGACAGACAGACATGAAAGCATTTTTTGCTCAAGCTAAACGGAGACACTTCGCCAGCTCTTCGCACTCGCTCGGTCAAGTTTAACATTTCAATTAAGGTACTTACTCGATCTTGCTTAGCCAAAAATCTCAATTAGAGCCTGTGTAAAAGGAAAGTATTCAAAACAAACTTTGTAAACAAGATTGTTTACAGCAGAGTCAGTGTCCGGGCCATGTGATGCGGAACCAACCACTCTTCTTCCGAATTCCATATGGCCGCGGGGCATTAAGGCCCCTCTAGTGGGCGCATCTGGCGAGGCGCGTGCGGCTAGAAATAGCCCGCCTTGAAAAGTGCCGAGGGTTCGCTCGAGCGATAACGAGTTGCTCCGCTAGTGATGGCTGTAGTGTAGAGGGCTCTTTGAGACGATGCCGCTTTCTTTACTTTAAACCAAAAGATATTTTGTATAATTTTAACAAACCAAGAGTAACTCCAAAAAGTAATTTTACATAAAAGTGTCCTTGTGTTTTGTGAGAGTAGTGATGCCCATGTTTTTAGTAAGTTCAGAGACATTATGTAGAAGGTATAAGTAGTATGATCCCTTCATTAATTCTTTAACATAATTGAATAAACTATGGACCAAATATATCAAAGCCATCTATCGAGCCTACAGTTTTTGTATTTTTTTTACAAAAAGGAGTGTATTGTAGCATGGTATGTGTTCAGGGTTCACGTATGTTTGTGGCTATGTGAGTTTCTTTATTCCACCATAACTTCTAAATGGCTTAACGGATTTAGATATATGGGATATTGTTAGAATCCTTACATCATTTCGAGTAACACTGGCCATATTTTTTTTGAAAAAAGTCTGTATTTCGACTGTACGTACGACGCCACTTTCAAATGTAAAAAAAAATCTCCTCTCTCTCCAACCTCCAACCAAACTCTCTCTCCAAACTTTTTGATTAAAAATTGATCCATAAAACTCCCCCGACTGCAATGACAATTGTTATTTAACTTTTTAGATCGTTTTTGGCAGGGCAGTAGTGTTTTTAATAATTTTTAAATATATTTCTTTTTTAAAAGCCCTCAGCGAGAAGAGAGCGTCCCCAACACTAGTTAGTTTGGTCGCAAATACACATAAATTAAATTCAAGACGTGGTTCTCGGCCGGCGCGGCGGCTGCGTCACGTGGGCCATGCAGCCATGAATGTACGGATGTTTTGTTCCAAACGTTACTGTTATGTAAACAATCGTAATACTATGACCGATAAAGTTAAACTTGTGATTTATAACCAATAAATTATATTGAAATATGACCTGCAATCAAATTAATAAACTCGGGGTTTTAAGATCATTTTAAGAAACATAATCTTTCCTATGTAAGCAAGTGACGTATTCGTCGTAGGTAATACACTTAAAGAAGCGATTCTAAAATTGACAAAATTATACGAACATTAATGGAAGTTAGTAAACAAGAGTGCTGCCTGTGTATATAGTTGATAAAACTTCGAACATTAACCAATGCGAAATAGATTATCTACTGACTGACGTAGTGGAATTCTTTTCTCTAGTTATGAAAACTAATATACTCGTACCTAGTAACATATCACATTCTTCCAGCTCAATCAATCAATATACAAGTATTATGGAACTCGTACATAGAGAACTTATTAGAACAATTTAACTTAAAAAGGAAAATGAACTGACACTGATAAATGGAGTAAACAGACGTAAGCAGCATCACCTGCGGGTAGCCGGTGCGTAAGCAGACAAAAGAAAAAGCGTAAGATGCTCATTAGAAGTGGCGGCGCTAGACCACACGTGGACGTCGTCGCTCGGCGACATCAGGTTTGTGAGGCCTCTTTTATTTCCCAAGTTTCGCGTGCGAAATTGCCTTACTTTCATTTCATGGCGTTTCCAGATAGACGACTCTGGATACCCGTAAAGTACTACTTACTCCACTCGCGCACGCATATAAAAATAAATAAGAATAACTGAACTTTAAATAACTTGTAAAACTTTTTTGCGAGGCCATCGGGGGTCGCCGACGTCGCGGACGGCTAGCGCCGCCACTGCTCGCTCAATAGATATGAAAATCTGCTGACACTGATGAATGGAGTAAACAAACGTAAGCAGCATCACCTGCGGGTAGCCGGTGCGTAAGCAGAGATTGATGTTTGAAAACAAAAGAAAAAGCGTAAACACCGCAATGGATTACTCTATGAAACTCTATACGGGTGGTCGTGTTGCTTGATTATTATCTATTGTCGAAGACTTAGTAATGTCGTAGAATAGTAGCAGATGCTCATTAGGTAGAAAAATCAGCTGACACTGATAAATGGAGTAAGGAGACGTAAGCAGCCTCACGTGCGGGTAGCAGATAACAAGCAGAGATTGATGAAAGAAAAACAAAGAAAAAGCGTAAAAATCGTATGGACTACTCTATGAAACTACACAGGTGGTCGTATTAAGTTGTTTGTTACATTAATCGGCGAAGTCTTAGTAATTTCGTAGAATAGTAGATGCTCATTAGTGAGCCTTTAATGGATGCTGTTACAGCATCATTAGACAAAACCAATTTTGAGAGGAGTGATTTTAGAATATTTAATGAAGTAGGTAACAAATAATAAAGCGGCATATTGCATAAATATATATTTAAGCAACAGAGATCAACCTACGAGTGGATAAAGAAAAATATGTATCTTTTATAAACTACTTCAAAAAAATAATTTTGATAAAAAAGGCCATAAAATAGAGTAATGGCGCGCTATCCATTCAACTAGCACTTTAAAGAAGATATGTCAGCGAACACGTATGAAATCACTTCGCCAAAAGATTTATGTTTTTCGTTCAAAGTGCAAACAAGCCAGCCGGTTAGATGCCAAGTTTTATTATCGCTATAACACTCCGTGTTGTCAGCGTCCCCGTCCGAATTGGCAAGACCTTGCAGTTAAAGGAAATGCAATGCATGGATATTTCTAAATACGCCGATAAGGAACGCTTCACAATAAGGTTCGTCAAATTCCAATATTCAATTCAAATTATTGAAAGATTACGCGCGTGAAGCTATCATGGAAAAAATATATAATGTACTTGAAATAATACACAATACATAGGTATTGTATTATAAATCTCTAAAACATAAATCTATAGAGATTTAATTGAAAGCATTTATAAAAATGTTACCACCATTGATGTTAAAAAATGTGGACCCTGTTTCTGGTCTTATTTGCTAAAATTTCTTGGAAACAGAACATTCGTTTATGTTAAAACCAACCATAAAAATCGGCGATGTTAATACCTTCAATCTTAATTGAACAGATTTTTTTTAACTAACTTGAAAGCCATGAAAAGGTACCACGGTATGATATCACATAGAAGTCGCTCTACATATTTCAATCCTATATCACAGAATATATAATCCTATATATCGGTTTGATTATTTCAGTTAGGTCAATGTGAAGTATCCCTTACGTAGCTCGCATCTATTGGCAAAATTGGGGGACTTGGCAGTAAAAAAAGATAAGTAGGCCTTACCTGTAACATGTTTTACGACGGACTGGCTAACCCACGACGCTAGGGCTAAACTATGGTAATGGTTTTTTTACGACAACAGTATGCGTACCTATGCCTAGTTTTTTACTTAATATTTTTTTTATTTATTTTTCCATTATCATCAGCTATTTCGATGTAGCCACTGCTACAGGGTACAGGCCTAAACGCGATATATACACCGTTATTTTTTTAAGTATATCTAAAAATGAAAAGGGGATTTCAGACCACAATGAACATCTTTTACTATGGGGCCAACCACGGAATCTCGAAAAAAAAAACAGCTGTTCTATAGGAAAGTACAACATCGACTCGACTATAATGTATGGAACAGCTGATTTTTTTTTCGCGATTCCGTAGTTGGCCCCATAGTAAAAGTTGTTCATTCACGTGGTCTGAAATCCCCTTTCATTTTTAGATATACTTAAAAAATAACGATGTATATCGTGTATAATGATATAGGTAGCTATTTATCACTTTTAACAGTCAAAAGACCTTTTGGTTTGTCTTCACCGAGTCGCTTTAACTTTCAATTCAACTTGCGCGTGCGCTTTCCCTTTCAACTTCTGCCATACAAATGACGTTTTTTTAGAAGATAGGGCATGCGCTATTTCTATGCCCTGAGGCATGCCACAGTTAAAAGCGGAAAGAGGAACGGGAAAGCGACTGTGTCAAGAACTCAAGACTCACCTTTTGAAGTACCTATACAATGTTTTTCAGTTATTTTTACATTTAATAATTCGACATGAAAGTCAGACTGAAAATCATTTTTCACTCCTCTGGTTTAAAAAGTCCGTCATTGTAACGTACAAGACCCGAGATAAAATAGCATAATAACCCCTAGGGGATAAAGTTTTTTTTTTAATGTTTGTCTATTACCAAATTAGCCTACTAAAACGAAAAAGTCTTTATTCTTATTCACGAATAAAAACTCGCTCGACTTAATACTGTTTCTCATTCTTATTTTTGAAAATGGAACTAAAAGCATCTCTTCGGTGGAATCATAGACTTATTTATACTCTGTGCACAGAGTGAATCGTAGAATGCGTGTTTGTGTTGCTTAGCTGCTACAGCAGGAATTAAAAAAAGGTAAAAAAGGTACTAATTGAATTGTATGACTGTAATAGGAAAGAAATAATATTAATCTTCTGCCGTCAAGCACAAATCATTTATTTAAATATTGTATAAAAAGTTTATGAAGTGGAGGATAGAAAAACGAGTGGATTCGTTTACGAAAGTAGGTATAAACTATTTAATATTGTATTTTATTTTCTCGCAATCGTAGTGAAAAGTATCGTGTAACACACGACGCTAAAACCCATTGTGACTCGGTTTCTATTTATTCCCTCGCTAAAGCAGATTTTTTAAATATATTGCATTTTGACATTCTTGTATTATATGACATTTTTAAGTTAGATTTTATCAATTAATTGTTTTAGTCAATGTTTGAAATTAACTTTAAAATCACTCTTATGTACCATTTGCATGCTTACAATGGCAGGATGTACTGGGCCTATAACTTAATTTTGTCAACATTTATGTACCTACATTCATAGCAAATAAAATTATTATGATTATGATTATGATTATGAAAGCTCGAAGATAAAAATACCTCGTATGCAATGGGTCATTTTAGCGTCTTGTATAACAATCTACTATTAAGGTAGGTATCACGTTACTAATACATTTAAAATATAGAGTCATCATTCGTCGACAAATGTGTGGCAATAGCCGGTTGTACAATATTTTCTTATAAACGCCGATATGTTTGAAGAGCTGTTGTGGTAGGTCACCTAGCTTCTATTGAAATCTGTACCTCACCTGCGATCGACGTCACGAAGACTGAAAATGGGTGCACAGTCAACATGACTTTGAACGATCATAGAACCTGTTCACCCATTTAAGGTTTTCAATTATAGTTTTTAGATATTTTTAAATCAAAATAATAATAATATTATTATTTCAAAAACAACAAAAATGCAATTTTAAGTAAGTATCAGTGGCAAAGGGTCATGGGTCGGGGAGCGACGAAAGGACAAGCCTATTTCAATCGGTTTATCTTTTCAGAAATCCCGCCCCAACGATTCCAGTATGTAGATCATCACATATTTGTAGAACGGTTTACCTTCGCCATAATTTCACCCCTCGCCACTTTATTTAGTATTTATTTTATTTTTATTTTATATTTCATGGAAAACAAACGGCTATTTATCTTAAACATTAGTACAGTGTTTCTTAAAAAACAAAAAGCCTTAAACAGTTTTCACAATTAGAAGAAATTATTTGTATTACAATCACATTTATACTTTCTATCAACGAACAGTAGTATTGTAACCGTACTCAAATACATATAAAATGTTATGTTAAGCAAAGAGTGAAAATAAGATATAAATCAATAAAGCCACATCAACCAATTTAGGTATTGTACAATGATGCCACACAATTTTCAATATGGAAGGAACGTAATACTCCGTAAACCTTCTTTATTTATCAATACTTATTACATGTACCCGTTTTACTTTAGGAAAAATTTGTAGACAGAAGCCAGACCAAAGAGCAAATCTTTCGTGATATCTAGTTCTTATTAAAGTTTTATTGTACCTAGAAGTGTCCATCAGCAATTTTTGATGTCCCCACTGCTGGGGCACAGGCCTTCCTTATGGGTGGTAAGGAGGACGGGCTATAACCCACAACGCGGGCCCAATGCGGATTGGTGGGTGTTAACGACTGCAAATGCAGCCGGGACAAACGGCTTAACGTGCCTTCCGAAGCACGGAGGAGCTCGAGATAATACATTTTTGGTCACCCATCCCATGACCGACCCTTGCGAACGTTGCTTAACTTCCGCAATCGCTGGGCCAGGCGCTAAGCCACTGCGCCTAGAAGTAATACATATCAATTTAACAGTTAATTATATTTGTAACAGTGTAAAAAAATTATAAATTTTATATAAGTAATTTACTTTGATATTATTTTCGTTGATGTCATTTGAAGAAAAATACCTAAAATTATCTGATAATGTACAAGTTATCATTATGTTTAACCTGCGATATATTAATATTGCTTAAATTATTTATCTTTTTGTATGTTTGCAGAATCTTTGGCCTGTAAATTTAATGCATAGGTAGTTTTTTTGTGAACACGTGAAATTTCAACGTTCATGAATATTGCAAAAAAATATTGCAATAAAATTTGGTGATAGATTTAGTTTTGGTCAACGTATGAGTTGAAACTAGATGAGCAATGTTTAATTTTACACCCGTATTCTCAAACATCACACGTAATACTTAAACAAATGAACCAATCACAGAGCTATATTTCAACGCGCAGGGTCGTTAGATTAGAGTGTTGTTTGTGAATACGAATGTTAGTCTTCGCAATTGCAGACTGAAGAAGCTAGGCGTTTTGTTTTAAGCTCTTCATAGCTCTTCGATGTAAGCAAAGATCATTGCTGGTCATTATAAAGAAGTTTTGTTAAATTTTTATTAATTGTTTTGTTTTAATTTACGCCTTCTTTGTTTTCTTCATTTACCTACACATAGTATAGTTAAATATGTAGCTTTTTTAAAAAGATATTGTTTACCTACAAACGGTACCTACATGCCTATCTTATCTTGATGCTTATAATCTGCAGTTTAGTAAAATATAAACTGAAATATCTTTTAAGGATCCAAGTAAATAAAGCTTTTGTGGTAATAAGAATGTTTCGATTTGCAATACCTTTGTAATATTGAGTAAATGCAATTACACGTCCCCCCACCTGCAGGAACGGTAAAGGTGAGCGACCTTGTAAAACTAATAATCAAAAGTGTTTATTATACATACTCAAATTATCCTGAATCTTTATGCCGGTGTTGAGTGACGAATTTACTTTCAATGTATGGAACTTTTCAAATCGTGACGAGTTTACATACGTGACGAGTTTACAAAGGCCCCTTCGTTGGGTATTATATTTCTTTCAGTGAAAAACTTTTTTTATACTCTGACACACTCATAGCTCGACTATTCAACTGAGACCTAGAGACAATTATTAATGTCTGATGTTAGCTCTTCTATTAAACTATAGACGTGATCGTCGCTATTATTTCGTTAAGGGCGTGTCTACGTGTGTCATGTGTGACTACCATTATCAGAGGGATGTGTTCGTAATGATTAATTAAGCTGCCAAGACTGGGCAATATGTTGCCATGGCCATCGTGGCGTTATTGTGGTCCGCGATTGTACTTGGTAGTTTCAGTTATAGAATATCTGTAGCCTTAGCACGAACAGCTATCGAGAAAAATAACTCGCGTAAAATCATTCGATAGATACATTTTGTATTGGAAATTTGTACAACGCCATCTATCGCCGATAATAGACAATTCTCTATGGAAAATTTCATTTTCCATAGAGAATTGTCTATCGAGTAATTTTACGTGCGTTTTTTTTCTCGATAGCTGTTCGTGCTAAGGGTACAGAAGTAAATTAATTGTTTATCGTTGCGTTATTGTGGTCGGCGATTGATGTACTTGGTAGTTTCAATTATAGAACTTCACAGAAGTAAATTAATTAGTTACATTGTGATTAAATTGGCAATAGACAGTGAGCGCGGCAACATCACTAGATAATGTATATGGCGATTAGTTTATATATCAATACTGTGGTTAAGGCCCAGGGATTGGTATACAACTTGCGTTTGAGATCAATTGGATTTATTAACTAGATTAGCAACATCTTTAAATTACCTTATTTTATTTAATTTTTAACGTTAAAAATTCTAATCAATTAGTGCAAATGTAAGGTTGCTGGTACTTATGACACGGGTTTTCCCAGTATAATGTACCAGCTGTAATATTTACTGTATTTAGAATAAGTAGGATAATATAAGACTGTACTACAAATTATGTAAAAAGAAGGAAAAAATAAACATTGTTATTTTAACCTTAACGTTATGTCAATAAATAACGTTACTTTAGATAATGTTACATTGAAATTAACGTTATTTCTGTAAATAACGTTAATTTTAACGTTATTTCTTACTTTTTGTTACCGTTACCTTAAAATTAACGTTATTCCAATTAATAACTAATAGTTACTTTTTTACCGATAATTTTACCGGTACTATTTAATTGTAACGGTAAAGTTTAACGCTATATTTAACGCTAATTTTACCGGTACAATAATTTTAACGTTATTTTTACAGGTAAATTTACCAATAAAATGTTTTAACGGTATTTTTAACGTATTTTTTTGTATCGTTATTTTTTTAACGGTATTTCAATAGCGCTCTGAAGTTGGTCACTTCTATTGTACATAGTTAAATTAATCGCATTGTACTTGATTCATCAAAAGTGACTTTAATAAAACCATCAATGTACAAAAAATATTATATACAACATAAATAATTGGAGAAGCTAAAGCATTATTGTAAATGTTTTCCTATTAAGTATATTATTTTAATGTACATATGAATGATTACATAAAAAACAGGTCCAATTAGTTGAACAAGACATAAAACTAAACCAAATATTAAACTTTTCTGATTCAAAACAGATTTTCAGCTAAAATATTTTTCCGTGTCACAGGTGGGATGGGCAGTAACCCAGATTTTCAACGAAATGTGTGCTTCCACTGACCATGAATAAGGCAATTTATACACGATGCGGTTAACCACGGTAGCGATCAGCTGAATCACGAAATCACGGCAGAAAGCAATTTTTTCCTAATATTTATGTCACCGCGACTTTTTACCGATTCAAAACATTAAATCGCAATGCAAGTTGAATTTTTTATTTAGCTATCGATACATTAGCTAAACGCAATTTTTGTAACTTTGTTGCAATCAACCCTGACAGAAATCACATTTATTTTGCTGCTTTAGTAAGAAAGAACCAATATCTTTAACTTACTTAAAGCAGCAATATAACTGCGGTTTCGATCGATTTCAATCGAGAAATTGTTAACAACAGAGTAACATAATCAGCCCCCAGGGCACATTATCCTTAAATGATTCAGAAGAAAGGGGTCGATTCTTCTTAAAGATACTCTAAAAATACACGTCTAATCGGAATCCAAACATAGCTTAAACGTTACAGCTACAAAACCGTGACTTTTATTGTTTTATTTAGTAGATTTTATCCTCTAAACCTCAACTGCAGCCCCAGTCAAGTTTACGACTGGCTGTTAGTTTAAGAGAGCAATTTCACTTATTTTAACGATAAATTCTACTTCAGTGAGTTTATCGTGGTTGCAGAAGAATCGCAGTTTGATTCCGGTAAGAAAATTATATCATTATTAAAATTCGGTTTATCGGACATTATGTTTCCTATATCTCAGACAAGGCGAAACCGTATGAATTCGTTTTTCACGTAAAAGTGTGCCATTAGCCTTAAACCACATATTATATTTTCTACACTACACATACCCTTTACGTCATTGGAGTTTATTAATCTATCCGTAATAACAATAACCCATGAATAATACATTTTATAGATCATTAAGCGGGACCATGTTCTTGCATATTAATTAATTGGGTATCACCTGCTATTAATAGTGCCCATAGTGATATTTTATAGCTGGCACTTTCATATGACATAATGAAATATGGAACTGGGCATAGTGTCATATAGAAACCTTGCTTGGTGGTGATAGCACCTGGTTGAACAATTTAAATGGCGGGCAGTGAATTGAATACTAATGCGGTCTAAGCTAGTCCTGAAGATTAATTCTATAGATTTAATCTAATTCACTTCTTGATTCTGAATTGGAATAGCCTAGGGATTTACGCCGTAATAGGCATATATAGGACTAATTAACAAGGACCTATAAGGACAAAAAAAACTAAAATTTGTGACAATTATAATGACCAGCACTATTATACCATCCACAAGTATGATTGATTGATTATCAAATGATGTTCCTTAACACGAATTCCATAGTACGAACCCAAAAGACAACGCAAAAATACGTGGTGAATGAAAACAAGTAAAAACGAATTAAAAATGAAAGCTAGTTTTTTAAATGTAGAAGTATCAAATGACTTAACGAACTCAATTCACTGTCCGTATAAATTCCTAAAACATATCAATAAATATTCTATTGTATTTCTCGTATAGGAACTATGTTTTGTTAGAAAATAAACGGATAACAAATTTCCAGAGAATGCCATTCGATCTATTGCCATTCAACGACATGAATGGATTCAGACTAAAAGAGCCAACTCATTCGGAACGAAAATAGGAGTCAATTTACGGTACAGTAATGGGTTCATTATAATTTTATTTCAGTTCCTTGCACACACGCCCTTCCGAATTAGTTCTATTGTTTATGTTCATTAGTCATGATTGTCATTGGATTAAATGTAAAAAAAAACCTGAAATTTTAGAAGCTTTCAAAGAAGTATTAGGATTACTTAAATAAATTTTAATTAATTTACCTAATTTAGTAAAATATTAAGAAAATTTATTATTAAAAAGATTTCCGAGAGAGCCTGCTGTCAAACTATTCACAGTAGTTTTAGCCTAAAGCTAGGGTTTCCTAGGATGACGGTGCCGTCATATTACTGCCGTAATTTAGCGGCGTAGAACGTTGTCTATGTAAACAATACGGCGCGCCATATTGTTTTTATAGACAACGTTCTACGCCGGTAAATTACGGCCGTAATATGACGGCACCGTCATCTTAGGAAACCCTAGTTTAAGCCAATCGGACAAAGTGGTTTTAAACGACATCTTAGTGATAAAAAACATTATATATTCAAAGTTTTACGTAGTTATTGTTTTCTCTGCGATTCAAAGGAAAAAGTATTAGAAAACTGTGAAACTCATCACTTTGGAACAAAATAAATAATGTACAATCATTTGAATGGCGGTACTTATACCTACTACTACTAACTATATACTTAACTTAAACTATCGTTTAACTATTAATCTTAGATTGTAATAGGATTCCCCTAAATATTGTACCTACAAAATGTGGAACACCCATCAAAACTGAGAAAATATTCTATCGTTAAAATTCAGCGTGATTATTTTTAACGCGTTAATTTTTTTCCCTTTCTCGAGAGGCACTTCAGCTAATTGGTTGCGGTGTCACCAGGAACCGTAATGAAGGCTCCGTTTTTAGCGAACCTTCGCTTTCGGCACTTCAAGATAACAATTAAGATCTGGACGGTGCTATTAAACCTGCTTATCTTCTGATTGAAAATCTTGCATCGTATTTTTTAAGTTCCCCATGTGTGTGCATTTAATTGGTACTTATACACGTTTTACGAAAAAAATCAAACGACTGATAGGTATTACGAATCGTATCGTAGGAAATAAGGTATCTAGGCTTATTACGATGCTAATAATATGGTAAAAATAGTTTTTAAATTTGAGATTTTTGCATTCACAATTTATTATTTAGTATTGTATTATAAAATAGATTTATATATTATAATATTAACTTATCGTCAGTCTCAGCCTACAAATCGTAGGTACGCAACACAATAAGCCTAGGTAGGTACCTACTTAATTTTGGATTTTTTTAATTTTTTTTTAGTTAAATAATTGTCAAAATTTACGATTGAATTTAAAATTAAGACCAATAATTATACCGTAAAATATAAAATAGTAAAATAGTGACTTCAACACCTACCACAATTCACGACAATTTGCTTCTCAAAATACCATTTTTACTCAAATAATAAACACCAAAAGCATTGATGAATATGAAATTGTTCATTATTTTGAACACTTGGGAGAAAAATTGGAAGCAAAGAAATGGCTTATTCTGGGAAGCCGAGGGTAAAGTTCAGAAGTTATAGGCAAACTAAAAAGAACTGTTTGATATACGATCTCAAGCTCAACGCCAACTTTAACTTACATCTAATGATTTAAAAAGGTGGTGAAAGTTTCAGTAACTTCTTTTACTTGGAAGTTTTTCGGGCAAAAAAAGTTGACATATTAAAAAACACCTTCCTACCGTACTTCTCAAAATTATTGACCCAACTAGTGTAAAAATCTTTATCTCCAAAGAATCCTAAAAACGGTTAAGTTAAGTATACATACAATCTTTGAGATACCTACTTATAATATCTGCACGTTGGGTGTATAGGTATAACTATCCAATATTACTTTTAACAACAAGAAATTACCTCCACTCACTATTCAATGCTGCTTCCATTCTATTGTCGCAAAATTGTAGAAATACTTAAAACGAAATGAAATTTCAATCCTCCACATAATTAATTTTCTTGCTCTTCTTATTTCAGTTTTGCGTGTCTCTTCATTAGACTGATGTTTCAAGTGGCGTTAATGATGTACCGAATCGAAATCTTACCAATTAGTTATCGCACGATCTCTATTTGTCACTCACTCGGTGGGTCGGTAATTAATTGGTGGTAACCCCTTTAGTGGCAACCCTATTTGATGTTATAGCGAACGTGTAGTGAACATCAAACATGTTGAGAAGATTTCTGATAAAAGAATCATAAAATCATAAATCTTTATTTGCATAAAACACGGTAACAAGGATGTAAATTAGAGCGTAGGACTACATGTTTCATCGATCTGTCGATATGCAAATATTTTGTCGTCATGCTTCTGATAGTAATTATTAATTAGGTACATAAATAAAATTCTAAATTGCAATATTTACTTACATTAGATGTGTGACAATGTCATTAACAATTTATAAAATTATATAAGATAAAATAATATTAAGAACATTAATTACTATACTAAATTCAGGATCAAAGCCATCGTCCACCGAGAAATAATAATAAGATGTCAACAAGAAATGATAATAAGATGCCAATAATATTAAAATTACCTATTTTAGATTTCCCTTACGACAAAAGTTAACAAACTCATTTATGTCATAAAAACAATTTTCAAAACTGTCTTTTTAAAGAGATTTAATGGCATATTTCTGATATCATTAGAAAGTAAGTTGTATAATCTAATCCCCATACTGTAACAATTTCTTGAGAAACAGGTAGTAGCTGATAGAGGTACAACCAACTGATTGGGATATCTTGTATGAAAATTACACTGTTCACGTTTTTCTGTAAAAAGATGCAAATTTTTCTTTATATTTTATTTATATAATAAGATGTAGGTATTATATTATGACATTCGGTCAAAATTATCGAAGATTAACACTTTGCCATTTTCGAAAAGATGAGAAAAATTCCAACGCTGTTTTAATTTTGTGTCTCTGAGCGAAGCATAGTACTTATATAATTAAGTTTTTTAAATCTTTTAGTACTACTTACAACGCTGTAAGCATGAGGCGTTTCTGCAAATATATCGTATAAGTATAATCGAGGTTCCATTGTGTAAATTGTTCAGTGTTCATTCAGTAAAAGACCAAAGAAATACAAAATGCTTCTTTAGTTTGATTTATTTCATCGATGTAGTTTAGGGACTTTGGATTTAAAACTGATGGGAATCATATGTTAGGGATGTTTGAGATTGAGCGAAATACCCATTAAATTATCTTGAAGTACCCACAATATTTAGTTAGGTAATCAATTAAGTAATTCTTTAAGTTGAAAATTATATTCGCACATGAAAAGTTAGGTAGTTAGCCTAAGAATCTAATAACAAAAGCGAGTTTGCCATCCTTGCAGTATCAGTAAAGACTACCTACTTCAATAATAGTAAAAGCCACATTACATACTGAAACGGTCGGTCTACTCTAAGCATGAAACGTTTTAAGTAAATGAGTCAACATTACGTATTATTGCGCTACACGTGCAGAAAGGTGCAACACTGCAGCAATATACGGGTGACCTTAATTTCCTAAGCTAAGGTGTGATGCACAGCAATACATTTAGACTAGATATTACCTTAATGGGGGTGAAAGTAGAACCTACCTGCAAAATTGTATAGTATTAGATAATTATGGCATTACGGCACAGGTAGCACAGCAAAACTCATGCAGATATACCTATTGTTTCTAGGTTTTTTTATCTTATTGATTGTGCTGCAAGCATTGTTGTTTTTTTTTCAAAACATATCTACAAAGTCAGAGTAATTATGTAGTTAACGTTTACTTACATAAAACTTATATTTTCGACACTTTAGTAAATCTTCACACAATATAGTGAAATGTAAAAAAAATGATCTTATAAAAAAATTATGTCCTTGGAGCCATTTTTTTTTCTGAAATATGACCTCAATTTCAGGAAACTGCGCTATGGCGCGATGTTTGAATACAGAGCAGGGAACCTCTAACAAACAATTTGCAAGATGTCTTTGCCTTATTACATGCTCCGCTTATTTTTCTTAAAAGCACTTAATTTCGATGCAAATAGTAGGTATTCATTTTTGTAAAAGAATTGAAATAATAGTACTTAATGCAATTCTGTTAACACTAATTCAATGTAGGTAAGATAGTTAGCTATATCTTTGATTGAATTTATTCCTTTAATATTTAATCTTGTTTCCATCTTTTCAGTTGACTTGTCTTTTTATGCAGATTTTAATTTTTTTCAATTTATTTTTTTATTAAAATGTAGACAATTTTCTAAACCCCAATTCCGTATACTCTAAAATACTTATATTACTTAGCATTAACACAAAATGACAATTTCCTGAGAACAGTTTGAGCGAAGATGCGGTGCGCGGCACACAGTTCCTCTGTTAATGAAACAATTTAGCTTAAGGTACTGCACTGAATATCGCTGAATATTGTCCTCAGAACATTTTACTTTGCATAATGCGGACCTTTGACGAAACACGATGAATAAATTGAATGTAACGTAAGCTGACATTTTAAATAATAGATTTCGTGATGGATTATATGATAGGAATGAAATTCCGAAGCTGGAAAAATAGTAACATCTAACGGGCTGACCCCGAAGTTGGAATCTTGGTATAAACATAATCAATAAGAAGATGCGAAGTGCTTTTAATTTTACTTATTTAACTCTTTTCTTCAGTTGTAAAAGGAAATTATATGCGATAGGTATTACAAAAGCTAATCGCCAGTAGGATTTTTTTCTATACTAAGGTAGCTTAATCTTTTTCTTTCAATGTATAATGTAAGGTAATCTCTGCGTACTAAATTATTATCTCCTTCCTTGTTCCGCGACTGATTAACGTGTTACCTGCCGATTTGGTTAATAATATTACACCAGTGAATCTAAAATTTATTAAGATTATTAATATTAGAAAAAATACTAGAAAAAATCGACTCGAGTCGATTTTTTCTAAGTATTTTTCTAATGTATTGATAATCTTAATATAAAAAATAGCATTGTGAATGCCTAAAATCTAAAATTCAATATTTTAAAAATGTCACGAGACTATTATCTAAATGTCACGAAATGCACATCGCTCCAATAATTTTAATGTTACCTAGTTGTTAATTTAACCTTCGTGGTATCTTTATGTTATTATTAAGTAATATAAATTGTTTCTTAGTTTTTAAGTGGTATTAATTAAATAAAAAAATTGAAATGAATCTAATTTCTCATGTAATAAAAAACAACTGACTACAAATAAAAAATAAATAAAAAACAATAAAACGTTTTGCACATTCCGCTCGCGTAACCGCGCTTGAAAAGTCTTTTTTGTACTTTTCTTTGAAGTTATTTGAAACGAATCAACTTGTCATTCGCAATTCATTCGCAGCCGCAAAACAATAAATTTGACACATGGAAGCCTCTTTGTGGTCCCAGAGAGTCTATTGAATTAGCCTCTTTCCACTGACTGATACAATCACAGGATTCTTTCCGAGAAACGAATTTTGTAACTTCTCAATGTAATTTTGGAAGTTTTCAGGAATTCTGAAACTGAAATAATAGAAAATTCTTACTCAGACGCTAAGAAGTGTACCTATAGCAATAAAATGTTTATAGTTTCCCGTGGGAATTCAGGGAATAATAAAATCTTATATGCTTTGGGCTATGCGACCGTTATCCTCTGTCACATCAGGTTTTAAACAATGATGCTGAGATGAATACATTGTCATCTTAATTTATTATTACAGCTCATTATAGCCCACTTCGGACGATGCTCCGTGAGTAGGCTCCCGACAAGGTGGACCGACGATCTGGTGAATGTCGCGGTGCGCCGCTGGATGCGGGCCAAGCAGGACCGATCGTCGTGGGGATCCTTGGGGAGGCCTATACCCAGCAGTGGGTGTCGTGCTGCTGATATGATGATGACGATGATAGCCCACTGCGGGGACACAGATGTTGCAATATTCGCCATGCTTAACAGGCACGGTGGAGGTCGAGTATGACCGAGTCCAACATGCCGTTTGGTATGCGTAAAGACTGCATTCTCCTCTTGATACAACAAAAAAAAAAAAAAAAAAGGCACGGTGGAGGTCGCAATGTTGGACCGTGTAACGTGAAATCGGATAGTGCTACTGCCCTTCGTCTGAGGTTAAGGCCTCTACATACATACCAAACTCGCCGGCCCGCCGGGCTTGTGGGGTACAGACAGTTAATCGTGGAACACCCAGGTGAACCACGGGTACAGAAAGTTAAAAGACTGTAAAAGCAATGGAGAGTCCCATCGATGAATCACTGCCGTAATAGTACATATGAGACAAGTTAGCTTAGGTTGTCACACGAGGCTGTGGGTTGCAGCCCGAGCCGCTGGCGAGGGCGTAACTCGGCCGAGTGTGCAATAAGCAAGAGCTCACGAGTTTCATACGACGTTTTTCAACACATTTGCGAGGATAAAACAAAGTAATTTACCACACAGCAACAAATACGACAAAAACAAAATATGATAATTATGGAAAAGGCACGCAGGTTTTTTTTTGTTTTTTTCACACGCCAAACGCAAGAATATTTTGCGAACAAAGGGTTGAGTGAGCATACAGCCTACTTCAAAATTATAATTTTAAGTGATAAAATGCAAATATTTTAATATTTTATAACAAAATATTGTAAATTATGAATTATTTGATAATAATAAATATTTGTTTGACTTAATTAAGGACTTACGCATTTATTTATTCCAAAAATGTATATGAATTTTCAGCAGCATTAAACCTCTTTGTTGTTACTAAAAAATTGTATTACCCGGCTAAATTGGGAATGCTTTGTTTACTCGCATAGAACTTGCAGTAAGGTACTAATTTAACTTTGATGGGTTAGTTCTATTACGTACTAGTGTTTTATAATATTATTTCACGCGTTTGTTATAGCTCGGTTTATGGCCCCAAAAGCGATGTATTAGGGCTCACTTTACGAGCAAGTGTGTTGAAAATATTATTATAACACGGGTAGAATAAAATGAGTAGGTACCTCAAAAACTGGGAACATCACAATAGACCTCCATACCCACATACTGCAATCGTGTTGCTAACTCAACACTTAATAACGAGCCCACTTGTTTGGCCCGCAAACAGGCCGCCGCACGGTTTCCCAGTTCTGAACAAATAGAAACTG
Organism: Agriphila straminella; assembly: GCA_950108535.1. NCBI lineage: Eukaryota > Metazoa > Arthropoda > Insecta > Lepidoptera > Crambidae > Agriphila > Agriphila straminella. The sequence continues at coordinate 15,095,139 of OX467311.1, read as the reverse complement.
CGTCTTATGGCCACCGCAAGCTTTCCAGAACGCTCACCGACAACCCGTTTGGGGTTTCATTTTGCGAAAATTAATTGTACAAGGACAATTAACATTAATTATATCAGACAACTCATAAGTTTAGTGTCACAAATCAAAGTTTTCGTTTAATTGGAAACAAATGTCCATGTCCATCAGCCATTATTGATGTCCCCACTGCTGGGGCACAGGCCTTCCTTATAGGTGGTAAGGAGGATGGGCCATAACCCACCACGCGGGCCCAATGCGGATTGGTGGGTGTTAACGACTGCAAATGCAGCTAGGACCAACAGCTTAACGTGCCTTCCGAAGCACGGAGGAGCTCGAGATAATAATTTTTTGGTCACCCATCCCATGACCGACCCTTGCGAACGTTGCTTAACTTCCGCAATCGCTGGGCCAGGCGCTAAACCACTGCGCCAACGAGCTCCATAACAAATAGTATTCGTAAATTAACAATTCCGCGACTGTAAGTAGTTATAGACGAGTTGTTTCATAGTAAGTATGTGAGATAATTCATAATATGAATTTTAATATTGTTAAAAATTTAATTTTTTATTTTAATATAATAAGTGTATTTCTATAATAAGAGTAAAACAAAAAACATCGTTAAAAAAATGTAGAGCAAACACTCTCGTTTGAGACTTGTTAGATGTGGTAGGAATTACGGGTTGAATCAAAAGTGCCCACTCGTCCTGCCTGACCCATACCACGCAACAGAAAACACGAGTGTTAAATCATACTCCGAGTATGCTACAGTAATCAACGCTTTTTAAAAACGTGCCGTTCTTTTGAAAGCTATTTTTGTATCATAAAATCGTAACCGCTCTCGGGTCTGTCGATTTTACAAATGCCGCAATCTTAACCACAGTTTCAGAATTTTGAAGTTTTTAATCTGACTGCTTTTTTTCCTTTTTCAGGTACTGTATTCAACATGTCGTGAGACTTTTTTAACGCCATTAAGTAACTGAGACGTTTGAAAACTTTGAGTTTAAACTTAGGTAAGTACCAACATAGATGTTTGTAACACTTTTTAAAAGTTTTGAAAATATCAAAAATAATGAAGATTGCACAGATCCTACCTAAGATGCAGAGATGAATAATATCTATTCAGAAACAAATTACTTTTCGTGGATGTACTAAATATCAAAATTTGTCATTAATTCAGAAATACGTCGCGAACTTTGTCGTGGCTCGTGGTCTCATCTCAATGTGAAATGGCTTGTACGAAACTAAGCCTTTTCCCTACAAAATAAGAGCTCCATTTTGTGTTCTGTATTGAAGAAGCAATTGGATGTCATCTATCACTGGTACAGTGAATAGTCGGTTAGAACGAAACTCGTTCTTTAAATCGAACTGAAGCCGGGAAGTGTGAAATACGCCACTGTCTGAAATGAAAGATTGCTTTACAGAGCACATTTTGTTCGAAACTTGAAACCGTAATTTTTCAAAAAATTCGAATAACGAGTCGAATTTTTCTACTAGGATATTTTGAGGATTTCACTATTATATATTCTGTGCTATAAGTACGAGTGAGTGTATCAATTTGAACAAAAATGTAAATTCACGATTTTTTTATATCATACAGCATCGGTCTAGTAGCAATAGTCAAAGTCAAAATTATCTTTATTCAAATAAACCTAAAAATTAAGCGCTTTTGAATAGGCTATATTTTCTTACCAGTTGCAGACTTTTTTGACTGACAAGAAGAACGGGCTTATCTAGACTCTAGTGTTAGTAGATTTCTCATAGACCTACTGCAGCATAAAAAATTAAACATCATATGAAACGCACGTAGGAAAGTAATAATTAAAATTTCTGAAAATTAGTTTATTTGTGTAAGTACCTAAATATTTGCCATAAGCTTAGTGAAAAAGGGGTCTTCGTTAACAGATTCACTCTGTTAGCAGAGTGTTTTCTATTACGTGAAGTCTAAACTTCAGTCTACAGTCAAAGTAAATAAGGTATTTTTCAATTTGGCAGTCAGGGTGTGTCGATTTATTAAAATTCCCTCAGTGCCTAAGTAAATAATGGCAGTTTGCGTTGAATCTGTCACCGCTTGTAAAAGCAACTTTTTTTAATTGAAACAGAACATAGCCGGTTCAATATAGCTATATTCACCCAAACAAACAAAATCGTATCACTATTAAAATTTTGTGTTACCTACTAAACTCAATAATTTAATCTCATTCTTAATTTAGTGATTTAGTTTTGTTTTATTTGTATCTATTATTTGTTGTTGTGTAATAAAATTGTAAAACCCTTGAAATTCCTCAACACTCCACCGATTTCTTCTCCTATTCCTTTACTGTCCATGCTGTCCGCTTATGGAACTCCCTACCCGAGGATATCAGGAAAGCTCAGACTCTTCCGAGTTTAGTTCTTTCCGAGATAGAGTTAGAAGTTACTTCCTTTCCTCTTATTCTGACTGACTATTTATATTTTTTTTTATTATATTTGTATTTATCTTTAGATATATTTATTCTCAAACGCACTATTCCTTTCGTAATTGCACCCCACTCCCCTTATAGTCCTATCTTTATTTATTTTTCACCCAAGGGTTGCCTGGAAGAGATTGCTGCTTAGCAATAAGGCTGCCTCTTTCTGTAATTCTTTTTGTGTGTGCAATAAAGTGTTATTTATTATTATTTAGATTTTTCTTTTTTTTTCTCAGCTTACGCTGGTATTTTGTGTCATTTACGGGACAAGGCCAAGTAAATGAAACATTTGTTTATTTTTATATGTCATCTAACTGGAGAAACTTGCGGACTATTCGGCAAGTGTTAAGGATGGCTGCTTTCTGCAACTGTATATAAGTGCTGGGTTTCAGGTCAAGAATTTTTAGACTATTATGTAGGTGTTGAGGAATAACGCCGGTGGTTGAGAGAACTATTGGGATTAGAAATACTTTATCCTGCTTCCATATTCTCGTAGTTTCGTCTACTTTTTCAGCTATTGTGTTCTGTAAGTTATGTGTATTTGGCATGGCAATGTCGATGATGTAAGTAGTTTATTATTATTATTATTGTATTATTTATTTAAATTAAGTATTTGCACGTCGAAACTTTCGACAGAATATGCTGGAAAAATTATTATAACAACTTGTATGTACCTACCATATTTAGCAAATAAATGAATTATGAATTAAACGATGAAAACAAAAAAGAAACGATTTTAACATTCTGTTTTTAAATCTTCAAGTTTTTCTGTGACATCTATTGAAAATAGAGTTTTAAAAGTTTTAATTACATACACATACGTTCAGAAATAATACAAATACTTAAACAGATATTTTTTTAATACTGTTTCGAAATGAGTGGAGAGGAGCTTACGTCGTCAGTACTTATTGTAAAATTCCTGGAGGAAATCTTATGCCACGCTGATTTCACTAATAATTTGTAGAAAACAGAATGTATGCCTCAAGTCAAGAGTCAAGAGGCATAATTGTGCATAAATTCCAAGGAAAAGAATTCAGAATTAGTTCGAAAAAACAATAGACTCTTTGTTCTGAATATACTTTTGAAAGTTCTTATTAGGGACAAAAATTAAAATTTATAATACATCAAAGTACTTATAATATTACCTACAAGACTACCTACCTACAACCTACTCAAAGTTCTTTGAAATAAAATTGAATAAACTTAAAACAAAATTAGTTAATAAAATTAATTTTAATATCTAGAGATGGTCTGCGTAGAATGAATGTTAATAGTTTGAGGTTCCTATGTTACTAAAAAAAACAAAGTAATAAACAAAAAATCGTTTCCCGATTTTGTACTCTATATTCGTTTCAAAAAGGTCTAACTTCGGCTTCCTAGCCGCTTTTCTAGCCCGCATCAGGGTATCGAGATCTATGTTAGTGATAACACTGGGGCAGTGTTGCGCACTGGCAACTAAAGTGACGTAGGATTTAGATATCATTGTGTCCAACCTCTTTGTTGTGTCTGAAACAAGTTTTTCAAGAGTTTTTTTTACTGACTTTTCTTTAAGATAAGGAGAGATGCATGCATTTTGTTTTGTATAGACTTAAAGTTTTTGATTTATGTAACTATACATTATGTAAAAATGGGTGTGAACTTGCCAACAAACTGCACTGCAGTTTAGCGAGATATAAAAATGTGAAAACATGTAATGTATAATTATAAATAAATAAATTAAAAATTAAATTAAATTAAGATCAATACACAAATCACACGAAACTACAGAATACATAGAAACGACGAAACAATAATGATAAAAGTTAAGTTTTCATAGAGAGACAGTCCATTCTTTAAACTTATATTTACTTCCTGTTGTACACAATAAACGACTATAACTAGGTACCTATATAATACCTGTATGTAGTGTAAATGTATAATATTTGATGTTTTTACCCAAGATTTTTCGGAATTTTTCGGAATTTTCCAAGGAATCGGAACCAGAGTATGACATTATAAGAAAAAATATATATTTTTTGGCATGTCTTATACTGGTTGATGTTGTTTCTGTGTCAACTTATCATTATAATGTTTCAAACTGGAAAATAGCTACTTTTATTCATTGTTATAATATAGAGTTTTCAGTTTTATTGTGGCGACTGATGCATTTTTCCATTTTATTACACTGAGATAGTGTTTTGAGTTTTGATATAACTCAATCAAGCGTTCATTTTTATGTGGTACAAATTCACACGTGTTCCATTCAAGGTTAGTGCTGCTAATTGTATATCATATATCACTCAGGGAAGGATTAAAGGGAGCCATTGTTCGCCATTATTAGCGGCTTAAATCATATTTGATTGGACTCCATGGAAGTGTAACACCTGCATGGCTACCCGCAAGAGATAATAATCTATGCTTCACTAGGGATTAATACAACATTATTAGTATTACCACTGTTATCAATGGATAATGTGGTATTTATTTACACGAGTCGACTTCACAAGCAACATGGCAACTAAAAAGGATATTTCAACCTAAATAAAATCAATCAGTGCTAATACAATCCTTATTATGCGGCATTTACACGGGTCGATTTGGCAGGCAACTTGGCATTGGCAGGCGATTTCAGTCAATTAGCGCTTTTATCGACAATTGCTTGTAAAATTAGGTTTGCGATTAAATTTTACACGCGATTGTCGATAAAAAGCACTAATTGATTAAAATCGTCTGCCAATGCCAAGTTGCCTGCCAAATCGACCTGTGTTAATGCCGCATAAAAAGGATTGTATTAGTACTAATTGATTTTGTTTATGTTGGAATATCCTTTTTAGTTCATATTTTATGACTTTTATGACGAATACCGACTTCATCCGTAAATAATACCAATATTTTATGTAAGAGTTTTCAGGGCGTGAGATCTCGTGAAATAATGGCTACTTTAGTATTTTTAACTAAAGTTATTCCCTCGTGCGTACCTGGATAAAATCTCCAAAAACCGTATGATAGGGGTAGACAGATTATTTGCCGATGATACCTGTCAGGGGTTCGCAACCTGTCCTGGAATCCCGAGTGACCACGGACCTATTTCGAGAACCAAACTACGACAGTCGGCGGAACTTTCGATCTGCTACGTGACAATATTAGTTGGGACTTAGAAAGGTTCAAGATTGCTACCGGTGACGTACATCATCCGTTTTATCGATAGCCTTTTTTCATAGTAGGACCTCAGGACGAGTATTGGGGTCAATACGCCTGTGACACGTTGCCATTATACCTGTGAATGGATACATATGATCTATCACCTAGAACGAAATAACTAATGATAGTCTCTGAAAAAGCTTCTTGCTCCAAAACTTCAATTTTCAGTGTGCATTGAATTTTATTAGCAGGCACTAGCTTTTTTAATTTCTGTGATTTTGTCGCTAATTCGGTTGGTCTATAGAATGGAACCATTGGTTACGGTAATCGCCGCTGGTAACGTAAACGTTCTAACAAAAAATTAAAGATTCAATTCTCCACAACCAGAATCGTATATAAACAAACTCAGATAAACTGAATACCTAACTAAAAGTAAAATAGAAGCATGGAAAAGTATTGAAAATAATTAAACATTGCCTACTTTATGCTGATGAACAAACACATTGAAACACGCTATCGATAGCAGCGCGCAATTTAATGATATCATTAAATACTGTTCGGAAAAACTTTTTTTTTTACAAAATCTACCTCTTTTAAAGGTCTACAATTAATATTCATAAACTGTAAAAGAAAACAAAAAACTTCACAGAAGTTAATTAAAACAAAATCCTTCTTGTAATAGGTACCGAAGTTGAAAGATTTACCGTAGCTATACTTCCAACAGCATTGCCATTTTAGAATGCCTCATCATCATTGGTTCGTCTATAAATGAGGATTCTCATTTTCTTTAAGTGTCGATAAGTGAACTTGGCTGTGGACTTATCCGATCCGATAGAAGTAATAAGTTCCCAGAGACTCTAATAGCACTTAAATGAGCCGTATCATTGAATTTTATTTGATCCTTTTGGTCTAATAGCGCAAATGGTAGGACGCGAATTTATTCGTAGCCATTAAATGTTTATGCAGACCCTCAATTCCACTTATCTCAATGCATTATTGTTGATGATATTTTGTTAATGTGGTTTATTATTAAAAATATTGACAATTGTAAAAGAAGTAGCAGGTTTAATGGTATGGTTATGTATAGACAGAAGGTCATAAAATCGTAGCTGCGTAACCAAGGCGAATGATTTTACTCTAAAAGCTTTTACGTATGCCTAACAATTTGATTGTCTTGGCCAATTTCAATTTGGCTACTATAAAATTCTAACTCAGATCTCGGGTTTTGGGTTGATCTCGATCTCGAGTTCACTCAAATTCGCTTATCTTACAAAGTTGTCCCTTGGAAAAGAAGGTTAAACACTTAGGCGTGTCTGTCGCCGGCCAATGACGTTTGCACCCCATTTCAAAAGCACTTCCAAAGGGCCGCCTTCATTGTGTAAAGGACTCACCATCTTTACTAGTAAAATATCCCTTGGACTGGCGACTATTTACAAATGGATCCCTTCCCTATTATGACAGCAGTCCAGTTGTTGCCCCCTTTAGGGCTGATTTCAGTAAACCCGTCTTTTTTAAAATAAGGAGGAGGTACTCAATTTGTGTCTTCAATATTTTCTATTGATTTAAAGCTGCTTACCTACTTTAAAATTACCTACCCAAGAAGACTGAACAATTTAATTACTCTTTTCCTTTCAACAAGATAGATATTGCAATAAAATATGGCCGAATCTAATTTTAATTACTAGCATAATCTATAAATGACGTTTATACAGTGCCGGTGGTTTATTTTGAGCTGTACTGATGATAATAATATACCTTCCTACTCATAAATATTAGCATTATCGACTTAATTAGCTGCATAAAGATACATCTTATCAAACAGTCTTTAACAAAGACAAACAGTAGGCATTAATCAAGTTAACACTTGAACAAACTAAATCGCGATCCAAAGAGGATATAATCACTTCAGTTAAACGTTGAACTGGAAGTAGTTACAAGTTGTTACGACTAATGAGTTTGCAACCTAAATTGTATACGGTACGGAGACGTATTAGAGCTCGTGTAATTTGAGGGGATGAGTTTGGAGCTCGGTTGAAATTATAGGGGACACGCCGCGCCGCGAGAATGCCTTCAGCTAGCCCGCACATTTCGAGAATCCTCTCGCAATTCAAATATGATAATATTTTATCGATGTTAGGACTACATCACTGACTTATTTTTGATAAGTGAGGTTATCTAACACACTTCTCAGTGATGAGGATTCCGGGAGGAGTGCGCTTCCTCCTTCGGCCTTATCGTCACTTAACATCAGGTGAGGTGAAGGCCAAGCGCTATCCTGTTGTGCATAAATAAAACCTTCAAAGAAAGTCGTCACGAGAAAATTAAGGTTTTCTTATCGAATAGGTATAGGTTAGGTGGTTGTGTTTCTGTTATTTCATCTGTGTTGCTTCAGTTCGTTGTAAGTACATACTTACATTTGAGAGATGTGTTAGATCTAGTGTAATTTGATAAGTTTGAGGACACGCCACTCACGCCAAACACATTACGAGAATCCTGTAACTTTACTGAAATTACTTAACTATTTAATTTGCATTGAGTGCGAAGCGCGAGCGAAGCGTCTCTGCTTCAGCTTGGGCAAAAATCCTTTCGTATGTTCTTCCAGCTGTCTTTCCGGTTTTCCGTCTGTTCTCCTCTACAAGTCGCATTTCTCAACTGATTCTTGTAAAATTTTGTGAGCCGCCTACTTATTGTCTAATTTTCAAAATCTATTGCAATCGCTTTCATTTGACAGATGGATGTGACACATTGCTGCATTCCTTTGGAAAGTTTATATTTGTTCCAATAAGAAGCAGTATCACATCCTGGAAGCGATTGCAATAGATTATGAAATTAGACAATTAGCCCCCATGTTTGATAATTATATAGAATTTTTTAGTCGAGCCGGTCTTTCGAAATTTTTCGAAATGACGGAGATATGTAAAAAAATGAAAAAATGATAAAAAATGTAACAAAACTTTTTTGTTAGCGGTGCAAAGTAAATTTTGTTTTTTATTTTTAGAATTTTAGAATACTTATACTCAAAAGTTCATCAATCAAAACATATTCGAAATTTGAAAATAAATAAGGTTGTGACTTTGTGATAGAACCTAGGACTGCGTTTAAGTATTATTTGCACAGGTCATACTACGGTCACAGACATTGTACTTGTTGTATGGTCTGTGACTATGGTATAGGTAAGTAGTTGAAAAAGCTAATATCTATTCTGTGTTACTTGTTTAAAAAAAGATACAATTTAATCTCCTTTTTAACACGAGGTCTACACATAAACTTAATATTCCACTCGAAGGGAAAAAAATTCTAAGTCTATGTGTCAACAGCTCACGGAACCACTAGTTTAATCAGTATGAAAATCAGAGCCGGAAAATGAACTTTTCTTTCCTCTTTGATGATATAGGTACTGAATTTATTCGAATCTACTTATAAAATAATACATAGCAAGCCTTAATTTGCAAGACATTTATAACGAGTAAGTACTTTCTCCTTTGATGGAAAGACATACGAGTACGAGGCCGATCTAATTTACATGACAAATGGAGAAATATGGGACAATTAAGTTAATATTTTAAATGGTTGCTCATTTACAATTACCTGAGCGTCTTTTCTAATTAAAATATTTTCATAACTCTGTTTTGAAAAAGATAACATACTTAAACTTTCTAGTTTTAATCTTTTTACTTTTGTGATAACTTATCCTTTTTACATGAGCGTACCGAGGGGGGGGGGGGGGCAGGGAGGGACAGCTGCCTACCCCCTGGATGTTGTTTACCTGTTTGAATTACATTTTTATTTTACTATATTAATTTCTCCCGAATAACCCCAAAATCCGGACATTTTCAAATTTTCGTTAGATATTTTCAACTTTGGTCTGGCAACCCTGCTCGAGAATGTATGGGAAATAAAGCTCATTTGAAAAATATACTTAGGTACCTATTTTAATTTATGTTTATTTATTTGACGAGGTGCCTATGAAAAATCTGATTTGCCCCCCCTGGCCCAGAACCTGGGTAAGCCCATGCCTATTCATTCCTCTTACTCAAATAAGCTACGAAGTGATATGGTGGTAAAGATACAATTTTTCAGTAAGTTTTCCGCTGTTAGGTGGTTTATCTACGTATCGGCAAAGAATACTAACATCGTGTGCAGGAAGGGAAAGATATACAACATAATGAAAAACTGACAATACAGACACCAACATAACTAATTATCATATCATATTTCAATAACTAATTTCTGAAGTATCTAAAGTACGAAAAGCACTTGTTCCGCTCAACGCTGAGGGCCTACACTATGTTCGTCGATGGATTACCTTGATTTTGAACCTTATGTATGAATTAACTTATTTTTATTTAGTTATTAAAAGTTTACATGCAGACTGTACCCTAAGTACTAATAATGTCACGCAGTGAGTCAAAAATCATCCAATTATCTTTATGAAAATGAAAATGAAAATATATTTATTCAAATAAGCTCACATAGAAAGCATTTTAAAATTGTCAATTCTTTTATCCTACCACTAAATTTTTTTGTTAAAGACCCTCTGAAGAACAGCATCCTAAATTATGAGAATAATACTTATGCGCGATCCTGAAAAAGGTATATTCAGACAGTAAACAGACCACCAAGATATCCCATTAGGGCTTCGATTTTTTCCTTTCGCGGTAGAGAACCCAAAAAAACTGAAAAAAATACTTCCACCAAACTCGAGGGTGAAAGTCGAAGGCATTAGGGGCAACTCCTGAAGGGCATCGAAACGATACGGTATGATACGATTTATGTTCGCAACTTCCCGCGTTTTATCATTTGATACTTACTTGACGAGTGTCTCACGCGATCCGACCCTCTTTAATGAGACTTCATAAACTCGAATATATCGTGTATGACGCACTTATTGAAAACGAGTTCGTCCCTCACATAATTATGTTGCAGTCTTTTCATAATTATATTTGAACAGATTAAAATAATATTCTATCAAAATAATATTTAATTAATTTTAGACCTACGACTTATCAACATACTTAAAATATTACGTACTATGAGGAGAGGTAAGTATTTTCAAATTCTAAACTCTGAGAATCACGTAACGTGTAATCTGTTTTAATTTAATTTTTTGCTTCTAATACTTGTTTGATACTAATGTTATTATTATAGATCCATCAAAATATCATCTGAAGCTTCCTTGGCCAAATATCACAATCTAATGAAAAGCAACAATAGCGTTATTGCGGTTTTCATCCCGCGGACAAAAGAAACTCCACCAAGTTTTCTTGAAAGCAAATATTACGTCATGAATGTATTGAATAAGAAAACCTGCTTCCTGCTTCTGTAAAATATTCAGATATTAAGATGTAGATAGATAATTTTGTTGGTACGAGCAGATGATATTTGAAAAGGAATCTTAAAATTTCAAACTTTGAATTTCGATGTTTCAACCACATTTTATAAAAAAAAAATACAGGTTAAGAGCTCCTAACTCTATAGCGAATCACCCTTTGCCGGGTATTCTTTCGTTTATCATAATTTTATTTGTAATAATTTCATTTGCCATAATGATCCTCGGTCATAATATACATTTGTAATAATGGCTTTTATACTAACAACGTATGACATAACAATCCATTAGCCATACTTTTCATTTGCCATAAAAGTAGGTGCCATAATAACAAGTGTCATAATGATTAGTTCCTATAAATATAATTTGACATAATCAATAATTGACATAATATACATAACTTATAACGTATCTCTTCACCTAAACGTACCTAGGGGTTACCACCACTACTGGTAGGTTAAGTTAGGTTAGTGTTTTGACCACTCGCAGCGGAGCTCCATAATGCTTGCATGCATGTTGCATGCTGAATGCCTGCTTGCATGCTGCATGCCTGCCTGCAAGCTGCTTGCTTGCTTGCTTGCATGCTGCATGCTGCTTGCCTGCTTGCATGCTGCATACCTGCTTGCATGCTGGGTGCCTGCTGCATGCCTGCTTGCATGCTGCATGCCTGCTTGCATGCTGCATGCCTGCTTGCATGCTGCATGCCTGCTTGCACTGCATGCAATTGCAATTGCATGCTTACCTACTCATTATATTTAAAAATTTATTATTAAAAAGCTAATTGTAATTTTATAAATCGAATATAAAAATAAATATATTTTATAAATAAATATATCCACTCATAAGGCTTGTGCCCCAGCAGTGGGGACATTAAATATGGCTGATGGACAAATCAAATATAAGTAAACAATTTTATTTTAGTTCCACAATTTTGTCGTTTTAAATTGAGATTCAATGCTCTCAAAAATTCTCTATTAGTATAATAAATAATTTATCGTGATTGGTCAAATTCTTATTAATTCTTTGATAAATATGAATTATGCTGACTTCTTTCATTATTTCTTTGCTGAAGGAATAGAAAACAAGGTTTGTTTTGCCAAATATTGTAATAAGTAAGTATTATGGAAAATCATTGTTATGTATAATAACATTATTTTAAATGAAGAGTATGGCAAATAAAATTATGTAATAAGAACACTATGTCATTTGATTGTTTATGACCAATAAAATTAGTGAAAATAAATTTATGTCATTTGTTAGTTATGGCAAATATAACATTATGTTTAATGAATTTATGACATATGCAGTTATGGCAAATGAAATTATTGCATTTAAAATTATGGAAAACATTAGTAAACCCCCTTTGCCGATGGTACGGTTCACCGAAACAGCCTAGGCTGCGTTCAGACGATAACGCACGACCCGACCTCAACCCGAACTCAACTCAAACTCACCTGAACATTACACAGGAGCTTATTAATGTGTCATAAGACTCAAAATTGTAGGCGTTGTATTTCAAAGTGGGCTGCGGTTCAGGTGAGTTTGAGTTGAGTTCGGGTTGAGGTCGGGTCGTGTGTTATCGTTTGAACGCAGCCACGAAAAACAATAATTGTAAAAAAAAATATACCTAGACCCTATCTGATTGAAAATAATAATTCAATATAATACTTATATTACATTACCAATTAGAATTTTCTTGTTTTATGTCATTTTTAGAGTCGACGGTTGGTTCCACGAATAAATCCATTGCCGATAGGGCTATTTGCCGATAACACCGTTCTTGTGATTTCGTAAAGCTCTCATGTCAAGACCTATTCTCTCGGGCAACCCTTTGTGCCGGGTCATTCTACAACCTGAGCTTTCCCGGTTAAATTAGCTTTACTTCAGAGCCTACATATTGCGGCTGTAATTAATCTTTCAAATCCCATTTATAAAATTCAACCCCAACATAAGCCCGACGTTGCAAAAAATGAGACTATAAATTGACTGTTGTTTTTATACCAACCTTATTACCGTACCGTAATTCGACGGTTCGGTTAGGCTAAGACCACACGATACGTGCCTAGCTTAGAGATCCTCTACTACCAAGACTACCTACCTAGACGCGTCGCTTGGCGGCGAATTGCGGTAGTACCTGCCTTTCTTTTGTCTAATTTCAAAATCTATCGCAATCGCTTTCAAGATGTAACACATTGATGCTTCTTTTTGGCATAAATAAAAACTTACCAGAGAAATGCAGCAATGTTCGCATCCATTTGTCAAATGAAAGCGATTTGCGAAGGATTTTGAAATTAGACAATTAGCCCCTGTTCACTAGAATTACTCTCTAACCGAGTAGCTTGGCTTAGATTTCTTCTACGTCGTAACGGATATGGTTCTGACTTTGATTATGAAAGTCTTTGGTTCAACTCCCGCGTTTTTTTTTTATTTAACCCACCAAATATGAAGAAAAAACAATCTTTAATTTTAACGATACTTATCGAAAGAGTTACTCTTTATAGGCTTATATTTTCTTAAATACTTAATACAAATCATTTTAATTTTACCTATTTTATTTATGAATTTGGTTGGAATCGAATGCGATTTAAAAAAATCTTTGAATGCAGTTCCAATTATTTTAATAACGAAATGAAGTCTTCTATCAGTAAAATTTCCTATCTTCAATAATAATAAGGTACGTTCTTCCCGTGTGGCAAAGTTTTGCGACACTCTGTATACTCTTTCCTGTATTGATTCTGGTGCATTAGTAATTAGTTTTTTGTTGTCTACTGAGGACTTGTACTATTATTCTGTGACTAAGGGCTTATTAAAAAAAAGGATCACGATAGTCGGACGATGTTCGTTGATCGATTTACTTGATTTTAAATCTTAAAATGAGTTTTTTTTTTATCAATATTATTTGTTTCTCTTTTGTTAATGTAAAATGAGTTAATAATGTCACGGAATGGGACGACCATCGTACGCTTATCGTGATGATTTTTTTGTAATAGGCCCTCTGTTTCTCATGGTTGGTAACAAAAAAACTTAGCGTTAATACCCATCGCCTGTTAACTAAAACAAACTAAAATGATTAGTCACGATGTCATTAAGCTCTTCAAGTATTGAATATATTATCCCAAGACGTATAAATCAATTTGGAACTTATTGAGTATTATAACTGAATTCCTAATCCACACCCTCCAAATAATCCGGCTGTGAAACTAATAGCCCCCACCATTTATCAAAATCTACGATATTGTATCGGGCCATATAACATCAGTGAAAATTAATGTGCAAGTTATAACATCGTTATGGCATCGAGAAACTTTGACCGGTGCTCGCTATTCAACTCGAAATTCGGTAATGAATCGAGTAGAGAATAGATACAAAAAACAATATTCATAGCAATACGCTTTCGTAAACTCCGTTTTGCATCTAACAACACTACAAATTCCTTCATTGGCGAGATTATTGAGACTGATTACCACATTGACCTATCCTTTAATCACCTTCTTAACAAACAAAGAAATGTATTATCTGTTTAGAGGCAATAAAGCATGCGTCTGACGCAAGTTGACTTGAAAGTTGGGACGACTCGGTGAAGACAGACCAATAGACTGTTAAGTTGTAAGGTGTTAAAATTCTTATTATGAATTTAATACATTTTTTTGTTCGTTAAGAAAGTAATTAAAGGATAGGTACAATGTGGTAATCAGTCTCAATGTGCTTTCCCTTTCAACTTTCAAGTCAACCTGGGTCTTACGCATGCAATATTGATTGCCCCCAAACCGTGCGCTAGCACGTTCAACTTTCTGACATACTTTGATGTTTTTTTGAGAAGATAGGGCATGCGCTATTGCATGCGCTATTGATTGCGTCAGATGAAAGTGAAAGGGAACGGGAAAGCGATCGTATGATGACACACGTCATGTAAACCACACGACGCCTATTATCAACACTCTTTTTTACACAAACCCACTTAGAAACTTCACTGGCGTATACCATATGTCTTGATGATGCCACCACATAGTAGTAAAATTATACACAAAGCTAAAGCTGGCACAAAGCTAAGGTAGGATCCGCCCGCCTGTTTGGTTCCGTTCAATGTTTACCATTTGGCACGCCAAGCTAGAGACATGCAAATATTTCCTGCCTTCGAGAAGCGAAGTTAGGGATGCAGGTGCACGGAAAATACGGGATTGGAAGTCAAACACAACGGCAGAGAATACAATAACACATTACTTTAAGCTTCGGGGGATCATAAAACAAATATTAAACATCAATTGGTGGTTGTGAACGAGTATGTTTTGGTAAAGATTCAAAATTCAGTTTGCAAATATTACTAAATCAAACACGTGAGAAACTGATGTCTCCATTACATACAATTATGTAACTAATTGAGTAATTTAACCAGGAAAGCAAGACAATTATTTTACATACTAATTATGACCACGTACAAAACGGGTTTACTAATGTTTTCCCTAATTTTAAATGCAATAATTTCATTTGCCATAATTGCATATGCCATAAATTCATTAAACATAATGTTTTATTTGCCATAACTAACAAATGACATAAATTTATTTTCACTAATTTCATTGGTCATAAACAATCAAATGACATATTGTTCTTATTACATAATTTTATTTGCCGTACTGTTCATTTAAAATAATGTTATTATCCATAACAATGATTTTCCATAATACTTACTTATTACAATATTTGGCAAAACAAACCTTGTTTGATTTTATTTCAGCAAAGAAATAATAAAAGAAGTCAGCATAATTCATATTTATTGTAACGTGTGGTCTTTGAGTTGATAAAAAAATATCTCTCTCTCTCTCTCTCATATTTAAAAAGAATTAATAAGATTTTGACCAATCAAGATAATTTATTTATTATACTATGTAATAGAGAATTTTTGAGAGCTTTGGCATTGAATCTCAATTTAAAACGACAAAATTGTGGAACTAAAATAAAATTGTTTACTCATATTTGATTTGTCCATCAGCCATATTTAATGTCCCCACTGCTTGGGCACAGGCCTTCCTTATGGGTGGATATATTTATTTATAAAATATATTTATTTATATATTTGATTTATAAAATTATAATTAGCTTTATTAAATATGTTTTTAAATATAATGAGTAGGTAAGCATGCAATTGCAATTGCATGCAGTGCAAGCAGGCATTCAGCATGCAAGCAAGCGTGAAGCATGCAAGCAAGCACGCAGCATGCAAGCAGTCATGCAGCATGCTAGCAGGCATGCAGCATGCAAGCAGGTATGCAGCATGCAAGCAGGCATGCAGCATGCAAGCAGGCAAGCAGGCAAGCAGGCAAGCAGCAAGCAATCAGGCATGCAGCATGCAACATGCACGCAAGCATTAGGGAGCTCCGCTGCGAGTGGTCAAAACACTAACCTAACCTAACCTAACCTACTGGTAGGTGCATTAAAAGTTTTTCTTTATAGCGCCCCGGCATCTATATACCCCCCGGCAAGCATTTTACATGCAAGCAGGCATGGAGCATACAAGCAGGCAAGCAGCATTCAGCATGCAAGCAAGCATGCAGCATGCAGGCAGGCATGCAGCATGCAAGCAGACATTCAGCATGCAACATGCATGCAAGCATTATGGAGCTCCGCTGCAACCTAACCTAACCTACCAGTAGTGGTGGTCGCATTAAATGTTTTTATTTATAACCCCTAGGTACGTTTAGGTGAAGAGATACGTTATAAGTTATGTATATTATGTCAATTATTGATTATGTCAAATAATATTTATGGGAACTAATCATTATGACACTTGTTATTATGGCACCTAACTTTATGGCAAATGAAAAGTATGGCTAATGGATTGTTATGTCATACGTTGTTAGTATAAAAGCCATTATTACAAATGAATATTATGACCGAGGATCATTATGGCAAATGAAATTATTACAAATAAAATTATGATAAACGAAAGAATACCTACAAAACGACGACGGCAGAAAAGAATAAGCGGTCATTTACAAAAACGAAACTTTTCAGGAGAGCGTTTTAAAAACGAAACTTTAATAACTTGTACAATAGCAAAGCTACTCTGTTCTCAAAAATATTAAATTAATAGGGAATATTTGTTAAGCCCAATTTACTGTGTTTTTTTGTCATAAAAATTGTCATAATTGTCTTTATCTACTTTACACAATAAAAAAAACGCTAAACGAGCTCGCCCCACCATGAAACGGCTATTTGACTGATGTTTTTTCGTTCATAATATGCCGATTGTCCGACGTAAACACAGCACAGACAGATAGTTTAATCATTTCCGTGTGTACATCGTCACTTTGTGAAACCCAATATGTGAATATTCGAAAGAAAAAAAATCAAAAATACAAGATAATTAACTTTTTTAATTCCTATAATAGTTTGGGGTATTTTGGTCGATTTATGTAAAAAAGTACTTTTTGTAAAAAATGCAGATCTTTTTGTTAAAAAAACAAGCTATTCAAGCTTTAAATTTTCGCAAAAAAATAGGAACAATAATTTTACAATCATACTTTAAGATAAATAAAAATCAATTCATATTCGGAGGTGCACATATGATTTGAATAAATGAATTCGTTATTTTGCTTCCAGCGTCAAATCTAATTTTAGAGCATCGGCGAAGAATCCAGAAGGGTTATGGAAATGCTTTGTTGCCGATTTCACCGCACGCGTATGATCGCTGACGCCATGAAACCTGTTTTACCAACTATACCAGTACATAAGATGAGTTTTTATTAAAATTGTGTAGGTATTAGAACATTAAATAAAATTCACCGCGGCGCCACTTTCGGCCAGGAAAGCGCCTTAAGAGATAAACGTAATAATTGGCGCGATAAGGTACTAAGTTTTGTGTGATACACTGTGACAAGCTGTACCACCGAAATTCGATCATGAATACAAATACTTACAGTCTCCCAAAGACCGATATCACTGTTTATGTTGTCAAATTGGATCGCTTTCGGTAAATACAAAGATACTTGGAATAAATCTGCCTTATCTTTACAGAATAAGGTGTTCTTATACCTCAAGCCTTGACGTCTCGAATTATATGAATAGATTTCAGGGTCACGAAGGTTTTTCAATATCATTATATGTTTTAATATTATGGATGATATTGATATTCAGCCTTATATGCTTCTTATATTCAATCATACCACCTGTAACGTGAATTTATATATACAGGCTGCGTTTTTATTCACTCTCTAAATTTTAAGGATGTGATCAGTCCATGAAACTAAACAACTCTCTCCATGAAACATTTGTCAAAATACGCCACAAAATTTAGGTTAACCTATAATAAACTGATCACGTGATCTCTTTGATTTGTATGGAAAGTATTTTTTTTACATATTTGGCACTATGTTTTTAGAGAAATTTGTTCAGTTTCATGGACTTAACACATACTTAAAATATGGAGAGTGAATAAAAAGACACCCTGTATAGATTTTATGGATATTATTTACGGATCTTACCATTTGATTCCGATATTATTATAGTATAGAGTCTGTAACAAAAACGAATGGTGCTGACGGAAAATTAAATGCTATCAATGGGAACGCTTGATGTTTATCCTTTTGCCATACTGAAAACGAAAAAAATACTATTTTCAGCTTAAAATTGTTCAAAGGATAAAAAAATTATTTTAGCAAATTATACCTACTTATAACGTTAACGTTATTTGTTGTTAACAAAAAATTGGAATCTTTATTCGCAATTCCTTATTTCCTTACAATAATCATCAAATCTATAAAATTAAACGATTTTCAGATTTTGGGTTAACAAAAAATACATAAATACATACATATATACTCACGCCTGTTTCCCATAGGGGTAGGCAGAGACTATGGATCTATGATCCTTACACACATTTTTCGCTTCTTTCTTTTCTTTCTTTCTTTTTATATGTTAACGTAACATACACCAAAACATGTTACGTTAACTTTGTATGTTAGGTTCAAAGAATTTATTTCTCATAAAAACATGAAGTTTACATAAAATGAGAAACAGATTTAACATTTAGTATAAGTATTTCTTATGTGGCTATTTAAATGAAACACTGTTAACGTAACATACACCAAAACATGTTACGTTAACTTTGTATGTTAACGTAACATACAACAAAACATTTTACGTTAACTTTGTATGTAAACGTAATATACACCAAAACATGTTACGTTAACTTTGTATGTTAACGTAACATACACCAAACACAATAAATGCCTTTTGTTAAAAACTTCTATTGATAGTAAATTGCACAATGGCCACCTGCCCAACTGACCACTTCAATAAGATTAAGGCCGTGAAACTTGTACTATTATGTATTCTGTGGTGAAACGCTTTCAAGTTGTTCACGTTAGGTTAGTGTAGTAAGTCGGTGGACACAATTAAATTTGTGGACATCCGGTCATCGCAGTTAACGGTAATGAACGTTGGGTCGGGGCCAACGAATTGCATTTAGTATAGTAAATGAAAGCAGGAAATCAGGTTGAAAGGTTGTAAGATTGTGTCTACCTACAGATTTAAAAAGCTTATTTATTCCAAGGGTTAACGAAATCTTTTAAGCACTTTCAAAGCTAGAGTTAGTTATTTTGCTAATGGATTGCGTTGTGAACATATTGTTCTGTAATAAAATAAAATACCCTTTAAAAAATGGTTTGTGACAATTGTATGTGAGTACAATTATAAAATGTACGTAAATACAGTAGTTTTATTTCAGTAAATCTGAATATTAGACAGAACCAGTAGACGACCAAATATTTTAGAGGTGAAACAAAGTTCATCTGATATTGTTGTTCCTTTCCTTTTATTATTTCAAGCCGCTGTTTAAATATTCTACGCAGGGGTGAGTCAAGTTCAAATCGTTTCAATGAATAAGCAAGTTGGAAGTAGGTACCTAGTAAAAATATTTTTGCCCTGAGAGTGTACATTCCCAGACTGCCATCAACTCGATAGCCTCTTCAGCTCTCAAACGCCTGGGCATAATGCCCCTCTCACAAAGCCAGCGGTTTTACAATGAGATTCTAAATTCATCGCCTCTTGAAGTGGGTCTATTTAAATTGATCTTATTATAGAAGAGTTACAGGGTACGGCTACCTGATAAGTTTCATCGTGAAAAGCTTTCAATTATAAGAAGAACGTATAGAACACATCGTTTTAATAAAGTATACGTAGGTTCATACTTTATGTACTTGTAAGAGATATGTGAATAAAAATGCCACTCTGTGCCTTTTCACATAATTATGTCAACTGACGCAATATAATACATTATTATTATTATAACTTATAACTATTCATATTCACTAAAATAAATGTAATTTAACATAAATACTTACGACCAAGCTTTTTTGTTTCTTTAATTATTTAAAGCTTAGTGCAATCCGCGTTGCTCTAAGATTTTAAGTGCTCTGTAGCTCTTGTGAGAATGAGATAAAACCTGAAATTTTCAGAAATAAAAATGACATTCATTTTGTTTTTCATTTACAGTGATAGTAATTACACATCATTATAATAAAGTACATTTTTCCTGTGACAAAATGTTTCTGAAAACAAACTAAAATGCATTTTCACCTTCAAAAACTAGATATTATTAGAACAAATCTAGTTTTCCATATTGTACTCACAACTTCGTTCGTGAAATTTTTCCATGTCACATCTCCTTTGTGCATTGCACTTCGTAATAATAATACATTCTCTTCTAGTTTTCATTTTCACTGCAGGATACTGCTTTACCCTTTAAAAGTTATTTGAAAAGGCATATCATTATTTTTAGGGATAATTTTTATAATTTGATACTTAGTTATTCGCTCAGATTTGTTAAATATAGGCTTATCTAACTATTTCAAATTATATAATAAAGGATCCGCAACCGCATGCATCTTAGATTAATAATAGATAAAATTCAAGATTTTACGAGCTATTTGGAAACTTGTGCCACTTGGTAGCAATATATATTTGATGAACCATTAGCTACCATAGTATACTTATACAAAAACTTTTAAAACATAACAAGTGTGGCTACTTGAAAACTTAAAAACAATTAAGTACGGTATGTTAAGTATCCTTAAAAAAACTCTTGAACTCTTTCTCGTCGGAAAGACATAAAGTATTGATTCATAAATAAAACTAGGATAAGATAAACTCTTTATTCAACTATTATTTATTCTGTAAATAATTTGTCAGTTTACAGTTATTTATTACTTTTAGGATGCGGTAAACCAGACATGTTTCCAAAATGAAAAGCCTTTTTCACAATAAGAAAACAAAGCAGCAATGTAAGACAATATTTTGCCCCCTCTCGATCACTGACGGTGACATCGATGGTACAAGTGTTTGCCCACCCATAACGTAAGATAGTGATGTTCTTTTTGTCATTTTCAAGCGTGTACTACTTTCCCATTAGGTGAACAACTTTGCCATTTATTTATTTATTTTATTTATTTAAATTTCAATTGCCATGTTATAGTTAGTTACTTATTTTGAGAATGTTTTTGGATAGAATAAAAAATAATGGATTATTATTTATTCTACCAAAACATTGTATTTGACCATAATTATGTATTCTGTGATTTGACTTCGTTATATAGGTTTATACAACTTTAGTATTGTAACTAATATCTCAGGGTCATTATAAAATAAAACTATCGAAGTCATACTTTTTACACGACTGCCCAAAAAAGAAAAGTGTATTTTTTATTGTGTATTATAGTTTTATTCAAGTTCATTTTTGGCGTCAAAAACTTATGGGTTCTTTCATAGCGCAAGAAAATATACAAGATTCAATTATCCTATTCAAGATATCGCGGGACTAAAACTCATGTGAGAAAATCGTTTTCTCAAGTACTTTGGTTTTGCGATTGAATCCGTTAGTTTTGCGCCGAATATCTCTAAAAGGATTTATATTCAAACTGAGTTCAAACTAAAATAAAGATTGCCACTTCGATAGGAGGCAGTTTCGGTCTTCGATTAAAAGCCCCGCTTTTCCTTTATCGACATGTAAACAAAATCAAGTTTTTCTCATTTCCTTAGTTTAAAGTGCGATACACACCGGATGCGTAAGCGTATGCGTAAACGTGCACGTAGACGTACCATGACGTTGTTATGTCTGAAACTTTATGAGTCATGGCACACCGCTTGCGTAACGTACGCGTGCACGTAGACTGATGCGTAACCCTACGCATTGCAGCTTTCATGAGACAAACAGGCGGCGTACTTACGCAGAGCGGAACGCATTGATGACGTTGTACTCAATGGCATTCCCAATTGGACGTCACACCGAACAAATACGAACATGCACGTATCTTTCCTGCGCGTCACTACGCGCGTGGAACCCATTGTTTTTTTGCATGCCGAGGAATATTCTGGCACAACAGTAGTAATATTGCTTCTTCTTCATCTGATGAACTTCCTAGTTGGTCTGTCCATCCAATCATCGTCAGACATCGTGCACAAGAATTGCAAACATAAAAAGTATGGCTGCCGCAGCGGCTGGGTACGCAAGGGACAGGCTGCGTTGCGTATGCGTATGCGTAAGCGTAGACGTATGCGTAACCCGGTGTGTCAGGGGGTTACGCGCGTAACTACGCGCGTGTATACGCGCGCGTGACTACGCGCGTGTCTACGCATCCGGTGTGCCCAGGCCTTAAGTCTTCGCCATTTTTTACCGAACGAGCGCGTAGCGTCTGTTTGGGCAAAAATGCTTTCGTATGTCCGGCTGTCCGGTTGACCGTCTGTTTTCCTTAACGCTAGCATTTCTCAACCGATTCTCGTGAAATTTTCTGAGCAGGTTCTATAATTACATACATTTTTTTTCGATTCAGTTTTCCGTTTTTTTTTCAAAATGGCCGAGATATGGGGAAAAGCATCTCGACCATTTCGAAAATGCATTGATACCCTATTTACCATACTTATTCGGTTTTAAAGGGTGTTTACCAAACATCCTGTTGATATTATAGATGCAATTCTTAATATCTACAGGCTGTTTGGATACATGAGAACAATGAGACAAAGTACTAAAATATTAGAGAGACTAGCTTAGCTGTCTGTACATCGTAACTAAATAATAAAAATAATTTTATTTATGAAGCGTCACTACATTTGTAAACAATAGCTGATAGCGATCGAGTTGTGTTTACTTTGTCCTACATTATATTCTGCGCACGACCGGCCTTAGCTTGCTCAATCACTTGGTAACAGCTTCCGAATCACGTCAGCCAGTATATTTTGACCCACCCACGGAAGAAACTCGGAAGAAAAATCAATTCATTGTCGGGTTGTCCATCAGCCATTTTTGATGTCCCCACCGCTGGGGCACAGGCCTTCCTTATGGGTGTTAAGGAGGATGGGCCATAACCCACCACGCGGGCCCAATTCGGATTGGTGTTAACGACTGCAAATGCAGCCGGGACCAACGCCATAACGTGCCTTCCGAAGCACGGAGGAGCTCGAGATAATAAATGTTTGGTCACCCATCCCATGACCGACCCTTGCGAACGTTGCTTAACTTCCGCAATCGCTGGGCCAGGCGCTAAACCACTGCGCCACCGAGTTCTGCCATTGTCAGGTTGGCGGCAGTGCAAATGCGATATGGTATGTCTTCACCGAGTCTTATCTTTATTGCTTTAAAATAAAAACAGCAAATGGCGGACGATGAAATTTGACGTTTTTGAAATGATAGGGCATGCGCTATTGCATACGCTAATGCATGCGCTATTGCATGCGCTATTGCATGCGCTATGGCATGCGCTATTGCATCGTATGAAGACACACCTATAGTAGGCGTTGCGGATGTCCATTGAAAACTGCCCTAAACATCTCTCTCCAACTATCCAAAGTTTCAAAGGTTGTCTGAAAGAAATCGCTCTCAGCGGTAAGATCGCCTTTGATCACCAGTGTGTGCAATAAAGCGTTTATCTATCTATCAAAATGGATCTTTAAATCCATACACCTAAGATTTGGAGAGAAAGAAATCAATTCGGTTTTACTTGATCTTTTACCTTTGAAACTGAAAAGTTATTTAATGTATTCAAACTAACAGATTTGATTCAACTTCCATCAGATCTTCATTATTATATTAATAAAATAAATATATTAGAAAAATTCATGATTATAGTTTACTTAAGTACATACATGAAAGTTATTTGGCCTTAAAGGCCTAACTCTTAGAATAATAACACCTAGTCAAGTTAAGTCAAGTCAGTAGTTTTCAGATTTATATCCCTCATACGTTACCTAATCGTAACTAAAATCCAATAATATCCAATAAAATCCAATAATATAGTAACTAATCTAATACATGTATGAAAATTGAAACTTTTCTACTTATTCGGTATGATTAGGATAATGGAGATTAAAAATCTGAAAACGGCACCATTTTGGCTGTTTTAGTTGCCTCACTTTTGACAGTGCGCTTTGTAGAGAACTATCGTTCTAGGTGTTATTATTCTAAGTCTTAGCTTATAACCTGACTTGTGTTCCTTTGCCTTGGTATTTTACCTCGTTCATGTATAATAATATGGTTGACATATTGTTGTTAAAAGTCCCGTAAAAATAGTTTCATTTTAAACGCCTTAAAACAACTACAACAGTTCTCGTTGAGCTGGTCAGTTCAATACTATTACGTGAGACTGTACAAGCTTGTACTATTATATTTATTCTGTGGGAAGGAAACTCCTTGTAGACTAAAAATAAATCCGACAGCTAATGAAGTCGAATGACCCGGAAAAAGTTATTTACGACCGTCACAAGGAATTGCTTATTTTGCTAAACACGTATTTAATTTGTTCTTTTGTATTCTTCCAGATTTGGATTCCGCTGGTGTTCCTGTAACAAATAAGGTATGATTAATAACATAAATATTAAAAACGGTATCATATTTCACGGAGAAGTTCTGTGTTTGGTAAACTTATAAACATAGATATTAATAATTTTATTATCTCGATTAGAGTTTAGCTTTACAGAGAGTTTAAATCATAATATTGATATTTCTATAAAAAATATTGATGCCAATAATTCACACAATTAGGTATCTAATACGTTAACAGTAGTTTTTCCAGCCAATAAATATACTTTAACATTATAAATGCAAAAGTAACTTTGGCTGTCTGTTACTCTTTCACGTCTAAACTACAGAACCGATTTTAATGAGAAAATTTTTGAGAGAGCCATGTTCAAACGGCTGTATTCTTTTTGTGAAGCAAACAATATATTCGATAATGCTCAAAATGGCTTTAGAAAAAACCGTTCAACAATCTTAGCCACATATAAATATATTAATGAAATTTTAAATACATTGAATAATAAACAATACGCTATAGGGATTCTCTTCGATATGACGAAAGCTTACGAAAAAATGAAATATGACATACTTTTAAATAAACTTTATAATATAGGCGTTCGTGGCGTGGCACATAAGTGGTTTACTTCTTTTCTCAGTAACCGTTCACAGTACGTCCAAATTGAAAATGTTGATGAGAAATCGCGAGTCATTTCCTATGTTCAGTCGAGGGCTAAACCGGTGCAGGACTCCATACCCCAGGGATCAGTCCTTGGATGTGCCCTCTTCTTGATATATATCAATGACCTTCCTAAAGCCATCAATAAAACTTGTATGATGTTTGCTGATGACTTCTCCCTTGTGTTTCCATATAATAATGATACCGATCTCAATGATAAAATTAATAATATTATAAATAAAATTGTAAATTGGTTAAATGATCATAATTTAGAAGTAAATTTCAACAAAACTAAACTAATGCAATTTAGGCCAATACAAAAAAAAGAACTAGACATTAACTTTACTTATAATCAAATTAAAATAGAATGCGTTCCTATTTTTTCTTTTTTAGGTATAAATATCGATTCAAACATTAATTGGAAATCACACATTCTAAAAATTAAAAAAAAAATATCACAATTTATATACGCGCTAAGAGAATTAAAAAAATCTACAAATTTAAAAACCGCAGTGGCTGCTTACTATGCTTATGCGCATGCATGGTTGAACTACGGGGTCATATTATGGGGTAATAGTGTAGATGCGAAAGATCTTTTAATCTCACAAAAGAAATGTATACGAGTACTAGCAAATATAAAACAAACCGATAGCTGCAAACCACATTTTAAAATTTTTAAAATTTTAACATTACCTTGCTTATACATTTTAGAAATGTGCAAGTTTGTTAGGAAACATCCAAATCTTTATATTAAAACTATAGACGCGCCTCGTCACAATGTCCCGCGATATAAAAATAATCTTGTGCAAACTACATCTAATTTAACTTTACATAGTTCGGGTCCTTACCCGATGTCAATAAAAAATTATAATAAATTACCAGAAAATCTAAAAGCCGAACCAAAAATCAATAAGTTCATTAATTCAATAAAACAACTGTTACTAACTAAATGTTATTATTCTGTTAACGAATATTTTAATGATAGGAATATTTAAATGTCTGCCCCTCTCTTCCACATTGCTATGCCTGTCAAGGTGCATGCGATAATTAGTTACTTTAAGATCTAGTAGTTAAGTCGCATGTAGTGCAAATGTATAAATAAAGAAATAAAGAAATGTAATTTGGTACAGAGATAAAGTAGAGCTTTAAAAAGGTTAATAGATAAGACAAATGAACTCATTCACGCAAAAAAATCTGATGATAATGATGTAGGCAACAGACAAAAATGGCTACCTCCGCTTTTTTATTTCTATCACATACGGCACATACCTACCTAACATCCTTTCCTTAGAACCCTACTTTGTGACGTCATCGGCTGAAATTCGCCAAGCAACCCGTAGGGCGTAGACCCCTAACCCTCTATCGCTGTAATTGCATTAATTAACCACGCTGGCGTGCACTGCATTTAACCAATTATTACACGTGTTACCTTAGACGCTCTCAGTCTGGGAGCCAATCGAGGTCCTTGCTTAAATACATTAGTTTTCAAATAAGTGTGGGATCACATGTATAGTTAGCAACGAAAGTAGCTTAAGAGGAAACACTACGGTCGAGAGAACTGAAAAAATCCTATAGAAAGTAGACAAAATCAACGTTTCGGTGTCCCTTAGAGCAGGGGTGGCCAACAAGTGATCGCGATCGACCAGTCGATCTCTGGAGACAGTGCAGTCGATCGCGAGAGACGTACCAAATAGTGCTTTGCTTGTGGTAGCAAAGCAAGTAGCAACAGAACGGTACGGGAGGCGGGTGCGACGGTTTTGTAGTGAAAAATACTCCAAAATTTAAAATGCTTTAAGTCGATCTCAAAAGGCCAGAAAATTTTAAAGTAGATCGCAGCCCTAGACAAGTTGGCCACCCCTGCCTTGTTTAATGCTCTGAGCGCGCAGTCCCCTGTTTCCTCCTCCAAAACTGGACCGATTTAAATACTTTTTTCATTTTTTTCAATTTATGTTTCAGGACCGAACTGGATTATGAATACAATTCTCTAACTAACAAGAAGCACTTAGTGAAAACAAGTAGTTTATCTTGCAATAAAACAATGTTTTCACTACGTGCTTCTTCTGGCCAGCTGCACCAGTTCTCTGTGAACTGATAACCTTTTTTTTAAGTCCACATACCCCGTGCCACTAAATATAAAGCCGTGTTCCAACAGAAGCGCCGTTCTGGCTATATTCGAAAATGCTTCCGACATTGTTTTGTTTTGATAGGAACTACGGGACCCGGTTTAGTCCTAAATTGCCTCTATAGTCTGTCAATAGTTTGTACTAAAAGACAGACGATTTTGTAAGTTTACTGCAAACAGGTGCGAGTGTTCTATTCAGAAGCGCCGATCAGGCCCCTATTTCATAAACGTGACAAATTATGATTTGCTGTGTCTGTGAGTAGATGGATCACTGTATTCTAAAACACTTCCGTCATTTGTTTTGTTGGATTGAATCAAAATATGTACTACATCACAACAATATTCACAAAGTGTGACTGTACCACCAGCTATAGTCGTATAGTTGGTTTGGCCTGAAATTGCCTGCATGATGTTTATTTTAGACTGAAAACCGTGACCTCAACAATTTACACAAGAATCATAGTTTCATAAAGTTAATTTAAACAAATTGTGTGAAAGAAATAAGTTAACTGTTGTTAGAAAGGGACGTATTTATTTTTCATATTCCAGCAATTCCAAGTGGCTCTTCTGTCCACGTCATATTATGTGAGATATTTTGTACCATGCTGCGTGCTCGCCGATATGCACGGAACGTGACTTTTTATTCAACAAAAATGCTGGATAGTAGGGGGTATCGTTGCGGACGACTGCCCACAAAACTGCCTAGCAGGCTTTTGGGGCGCCACTATATAGTTAGAGTATGATTCAGCTAGTTTTAATGGCTGTTAGTATAGACGGAATTGAAAGTGGAAATAGAAAATTGCTTGTAACATAGCTGTAATATATAATTGAAATAACTATAATTGAAATTGTTTATATCACATTATCTTGTCAATTACTACATTCGAATTTTTATTTTCTCCATAAGCGAATGGTTACTGTATGGCATTAATTTTCCGGCTAGCAGTTAAATTAGCATACAAGTGTACTGATCGTACTTGATCACGTTTGTTAAGCAACGCTCGGTCCGGTCAGGTGTCGAATGGGTGACCGTTAAAGTGGCATAACAACTGAGGGCTTCCGTGCTTCGGAGGGCACGTTAAACCGTCGGTCCCGGATGTTGTCATCTGATAACAGTCGTTAAGCCAAGTTAGAGGCCTTACAGGCGGCTCGATAAACTCTAACACCAGTGGTGGCCACTAATCCTCACTCGATAAGTTTGGCTACAGAATACCGTAACCAAATAAGATTCAATAATTATATTTAGATTGCCAATTAATTTTATTCGTAGGTAGGTGTAATGCATGAGGTATATAGACAGGTAATATGGTATGCACGACCCTGTTTAAAGGATACATAATAAATAAGTATAAAAAACCGTCATAACTCAGAAGTAAGTTTGTCTGCCCTAAAATGCCTTAAAACTGCCCAAACTTTATGAACCAATCTTTTAAAATAAAACTAAGAGCCGAAATCAATGGCGTAAAAAGTACAAAGATGCGAAACGTGACCAATGAGGATACAAAGTACTTAAAACTTAAAACGATGGAAGACATGACAGCTATTAAATGGCGCCTTAGTTTCTAGAGGGATCAACATCATTAATCACGACAGCTGACATTGAGTGAGTGTCAAATGTCTGCTAGATCAAATAGAACTAATTGCTAAGATTTAATCTGTCTAGGTGCCCGAAGTGTCTAGTCTCAATGACTAATAACGAAACACACTGTCAATCCCCGCAAAAGCTTACACTCTTCTTTATTTTAGCGGATTGAGGTCATTATGGGAAAGTGGACTTAAGGTAATAAAAAGTAAAAAAAATAATGCAACCTATTAAAATTACTGAAAAAAAATATTTAATCAAATCTGTATTCACTAACTCATTCCTAAATGCGAAATTACAAAAAAAAATCTCCTGTTACGTCATGAAAATATAACACTCGAAATGGCAAACTTCCCGACGGTTTTAATAAACGTTATTTGAGCTATTGTAATAGTAGATTATACAACAAGTGAAAAAAGAGGGAATTTAGTTCGAGGGATACAAAGGACCGAGATGAAATTTTTTTTTCACAAGTAGTGTACTCTACTTTTTACCATTGACTGCGAGAAAAAAAATAGCAGTACCTATAGTATTTATAGTTGTCCATCCATGTCCCCACTGTGGGGCACAGGCCTTCCTTATGGGAAGTAAGGAGGACGGGCCATAACCCACCACGCGGGCCCAATGCGGATTGGTGGGTGTTAACGACTGCAAATGCAGCCGGGACCAACGGCTTAACGTGCCTTCTGAAGCACGGAGGAGCTCGAGATAATACATTTTTGGTCACCCATTCCAGGACCGACCCTTGCGAACGTTGCTTTACTTCCGCAATCGCTGGGCCAGGCGCTAAACCACTGCGCCACCGAGGTAACTAAGAGGGAAACTACATGATCAGTCTGGCATCAGTCCACTTCATCAGTTTGTATAGACTTTGAATTTTTACAGACTGAAGATCGAACCAGACTGATGGAATGGACTGATACAAGACTGAACAACTAATCTCCCTCAAATATATAAAAAAGAACCCAAATATAAGACACTAAAAAGGACCTAATTGATTTAGCGGGATAGTTTTTAGAAAAGAACCCAAAGATAAGACACTAAAAAGAACCTAAATAAAATTGGCGGGATTATTTTTGTCATTTAATTGTAGAACTATATCTTTATCTATGGAATAGCTCCATACTTTCAGCACCTTTAATTTTTTTGTACCTTTGGGTTCTTTTCTAAAAAATATCCCGCTAAATCAATTAGGTCCTTTTTAGTGTCTTTTATTTGAGTTCTTTTTTATATATTTGAGGGAGATTAGTTGTTCAGTCTTGCATCAGTCCATTCCATCAGTCTGGTACGATCTTCAGTCTGTAAAAATACAAAGTCTATACAAACTGATGAAGTGGACTGATGCCAGACTGATCATGTAGTTTCCCTCTTAGTTAGCTCGGTGGCGCAGTGGTTTAGCGCCTGGCCCAGCGATTGCGGAAGTTAAGCAACGTTCGCAAGTGTCGGTCATGGGATGGGTGACCAAAAATGTATTATCTCGAGCTCCTCCGTGCTTCAGAAGGCACGTTAAGCCGTTGGTCCCGGCTGCATTTGCAGTCGTTAACACCCACCAATCCGCCCGCGTGGTGGGTTATGGCCCGTCCTCCTTACCACCCATAAGGAAGGCCTGTGCCCCACAGTGGGGACATCAAAAATGGCTGATGGACAACTATAAATACTATAGACTGCTATTTTTTTTTCTCGCAGTCAATGGTAAAAAGTAGAGTACACAACTCGTGAAAAAAAAATTTCATCTCGGTCCTTTGTATCCTTCGCTTTTCTCGGGATCCAACTTAGTCCCTCGAACTAAATTCCCTCTTTTTTCACTTGTTGTATAATCTACTATTACACGACCTTTTCACCAAAAGTGTTTTAATCTCCTAAACGAAAAAATAAAAGGCTGAAAAAAGATTAAAGGGTAGAAATTAATGTATTACCAACATAAATGATTCACTACACTTCTCTGAACATGAATGTATGAAAAAGCACTTACATAAATTGGATTAGATAATTTCTCTATCTCCAGATGAAGGACACATCAGTTCCCCTAGCACGAACATCTATCGAGAAAATAATACGCGCGTAAAAGAACTCGATAGAGTAACAATCTAATAATAATTGTCTATGAGAAATTTTATTTCTCTTTTCACCCCTTGTCACCCCTCCCCCCTTAAAAAGTGCCCCCTTTTACAGATTTTCTCAATTTTTAGGAAAACGATAATGAATGGTCGAAGAAATTAGGACACAATGATCAAAGATAAATATTAATAAATTACCTACAAAAGTACTGACATTAATTTTGATACGAGTTATAGTTTCCAAGCTATGGTGCGTCGTCAGAGTTTTTATACATTGAAATCTAGAATTTATATATAGTGTAAACTTATATTATAATGTGTGCTATTTATAATCTTGAATAAATTCAAACCATCACCTACTGTTATAAAGAAATGCTAAACTACTGTAATAGGTAATAAAAGATAATTTTAATACTAGTTACTGTAATACTCGTAGGTAATAAAAGATTGGTTAGGAATTCTACACATTAGTTATTTCTTTATACTTTAGTAGAAAAGGCCACGTAAAGCCGTAACATAGTAATAAAGGCTTCAAAAATAATATAACAGAAACTAAAGCTCTGATATAACTAGGCGAAAAAGGCAGTTGTGTTTATTCAGGCAATGTCATTTTACCGGCGCTTGTGAATGTCGAAGTTACATAAATGTGCGGCAGGCCTTGTGTTGTGAAGGACCGACCAATTTTCAGAAGGGAAATTTAATTGCTATTCTTAATTACATTCTCGAGTGTAGCAGCAAAATAAATAAGTTTAATTAAAGACAAAATTATGTTCTTTGTATTAACAAATATACGTTTGAGAAGTAATAGCTGCATGTAAATGTAACAAGAACATTTCTTAATTATTTTTCAGTATGTTGATTACATTTTGCTAGAAACACGTTGTTACCTTGTTCCTGGTGCGCAAAAGCCATAAATGAAGGTATGTAAAATAAGAAAAAACATTATTAAACTACTCACGCACTTCTGTATCTGTCCTTTTAAAAATTAATTCAGAAATCAATAATTAAATGACACAAGTACTGTTTTTATTCCCTTTAATTCTTTAAAATGTTGCATTGCACTGTTATCAAACAAATAAATCCATATCCAATACCCATCTAAATTCCACTAGGTAGGTACTTACCTATCCAAATATTTTGTAGTACCAAATCCATCAATCGATACGGCTCACCTTATGATATCAGAGGGCCTAGCCAAAGTAACATTGTCAAATCTTCGTTATCGCTTCGCTTTCGAAACATGTATGGGATTGACATAAGGTTTCGTTAACAATCGAACTTTAAAACGTCAAATCCATACATGTTTCGAAGCGAAGCGATAACGAAAATTTGCAAATGTTACTTTGGCTAGGGGGGCAGGGGCCTAATCGCGCTAATTTTCAACGAAAAACCAAAGTAAAGCTAAATCGTTAACGTTTCAGTTTCGTTTACAGAAAAATACTCGCTTTAGTTTTGTTAAAATTGTTGAATACTCCGTCTAATGAGTCTAGGGTTACAATCTGGTACAATTTAAGTGAAAATTATGAAGCTAACATAAAGATTTTTAGGTGAATATAACTTAAATGACAACGTAACGTTTTTGGTTTTATCGTTCAGAATTACCGCGATTGGGCTCCTGAGCTTGTTTACTCTCCAAAGAACACCCCAAAGGTTTTCAAAAGTAACAAACAATCCGTTTTTGTTTACGGAAAAATTCAAACATTTGTTTGCACAAATTATTTGAGGGTTGATTCAATCCGGTCTTGTAACCTTTCGCTTGTTATCGCTTTGAGCAATCTGGTGTTACGGGACTTAATTTCCGGTGGAAGGAATTCAAAGACGAATATACTGTCTGATACATTTTCGTATAATCAAGCTTCGGAGATGTTTACTACGAAGAATTTAGTGCAGTGAGATATTTCAGCTAAAGCTAATTCATTACTTTTCTTCGGACGGATTTTTTTAATGAAATAATGTGGCATTTCAAGACTAATTATAGTTATTTAATGATGTTGCAAAAATATTTTTTATCCTCCGGAATATTTTTTGACTTATTTTATGTATTATATATAATACATAAAATAAGGTAAAAAGGTAAGGTTCAAAAGGTAGCATTATTTTTTCGTAAATATTATATATATAATATTATATATATAATATTCAAAAGGTAGCATTATTTTTTCGTAAATATTATATATATAATATTTACGAAAAAATAATGCTACCTTTTGAATAAAATTAAAACAGGTGTAGAACACTGTTAAAACACCGACAAAAAACCGTTCACCGTTATTAGCATACCTACACATAGATAGAGTAAAATAGCTACCTAGACCTACACTAAAAAAAATGTTGTTGTGTTATAAAAAAAACTAAAATAAGCTGCAACTGCATTTCTAAAACTCTATATTCGTGTAACTTGCAGACCTTTGAATAGAAAACTGCGTGTCGGGCCACGCGCAGTATAGGGTTCCGTAGTACCATACCGTATGGGATTAAACTTAATATTTACTCCCTGTTTTACTCTACTAACGACTATATCCGTTACACTAAAAAAAACTTTTTTCAAGTTTTTATTCTACCACTTTTTCGGCGCTTGCCAAATTACAGGTTTTTAGTACTAAGGGTCTCTGAGCTAACCGCTGACGGTCAGACAAACTGACGGAGATGGCGATACTATATGGTTGCCTCATTGGCTTGACTACGGAACCCTAAAAAAGTGCAAAAAGAGCCTTTTGTATGCAGTGGCTATTTGAGACTTTACATTCCTTAAGTGCTCTCTTCCTTTCCTTTTTTATAGAGATTCTTGAAACAAATGTGTTCGTGTTAAGAATTTGCAATTTCGTGGTACAGTGCGCTCTTGCAGTTTAGAATCTTAACTTAAGCGATTCAAGAAACTTCTGCACCTGTGTTAAGTTTACTCAAAGAAGATTGTAAAACTTGCCTTTACCTACTTAGGTACAGCGTGAAATTTTAATCATTTAATTCCCGCAGTGGGGTGATGGTTAGGTACACTAATGATTACAAACTTTTACTTACAATAGGGCCAAATCTGACATCGCAAAAAAAAAAATAGCTGTTCCATACAAAAGCGCAATAGGTAGGTGCCTACTCTACCTTAATGTATTGAACAGCTGATTTTTTACCATTGAAAATGTTTATCACATGCAAATCGCCTGAAACGTATTTTTGGCCATAGCTCCGAGGATTTTGGGAGGATCGAGATGGGAATAGTAGCAAAAGTTGAGGAATTTATCGAGACACGTTTGAACCTTTGAATTTTGAAAATCTTATAAAAAAAAAAAATTATTTTTTAAATTTCGGGTGTTTTGGGAGGTGTTTGTTTACTAAATTGTAAATATTTCGGAAAAAAACCGACTTAAGAAAAATTAAAAAAAAAAATGTCCTAGGGTATTAGTTTAGCTACAAAATGGCGAAAATAATTTGAAAATCGGTTAATAATAATTGTGACCTGTAGGTGGTCCCTTTAGAGCTGGAATTGTAGAAAACCGGGTGATTGATGTAGCTTCTAACTATGATTATTGACCGATCGTCATGGTAATAGTGTTAAAAGATGCAAAAACAGACGGGAAGTTCATTCGTTGTAATTTTAGTGTCACAATCGTAAAAATAAATAGGTACTAGTTACCTAGGTAACTTGGTTTGGTTTTTCGTAAAATTGTGTGACTATTCATTTTCAATGCAAATTCTTGCGGGGACTGCAAAATCTGTGAATTTTTCACTTTTACAAGCTTCCTTGAGTATTATTATTTACTGTGTACTTATTCAACAATTTAACCTTACCGAAAAAAAAATTTTTTTGTTATACCACCTCTAACAAGACGACATGTTTTACAAAAGTAGGAAAGTATAAAACAGTTCAGAGAATATGGTTAATATTTCAGCGGCTGAAATCACACTCCTTTTTCAATTCCCTTTTCCTTTTCAGTTTATACCTAGATACTCATGGTTAACTATTTTGAAGAACAACAAGCAGGTAATCAAAGCCCCAGCAGTGAAGCCGTCACCCCAAGGGAAAGTTAATCGGTCTTGGAACCGGTAACATAATTAATAAGGATATTTTACCGTTAGTACGAAATACCTGTACAGTATACAGTCCAAAATAGAAATAACGTAACACGTGTATAAAGTAGACAAGCAGTTACATTTTTTTTCCTTTGCTGTAGGTACTACGCCTACTCACTGAATAACAAGAATAAAAGTAAATATATATTTTTTGCACTATATTCTGTCCCGCAGTTTTTTGCGGGACAGAATCTTGCTTTCTAAATAAGTTCTGTTTTTAAACTAGCCAAGCTAATAAATATTGGAGCGGCACCCGGCACGCCGCACATTATGTATGTACGAGTAATCCTTAGTTGTCTCTCTGGTCTGGGTATTACGGATAGGTGACTTAAGTGGATTAAATTACCTACTCTAGAAAAATGATAAATATAATTTGTTATGATGATGTTGGAAACATTTATAAGTACAGACAATTTCTTTTCTTGAACCGCTCAAGTCTATTTTATCGACACAACAATGATAACACTCAGAATAATAACTTTGTTGTATTAAAAGTAACTGTTTGTATACCAAACTTTAAAAAAGGCTACAACCAACTTGTAATATAATAAGTACTTAATAATATTCTGTTTTTATTTTACGCAAGAGCAACAGTTATAAACACCTATAATATAACTCAGATGATGAAAAATGCGTAAACAAAAAAATTAGTTATTGAGATACTATGACGGTGTGAATTGCCGAATAAAAAGCTTAGTTTAGTATCAACACTTAGGTAAGTATAGGTATTTGAATAAACGCACATGAACGAAGATGGATGCACGCAAAATGGAAGTGTAATGTTATTGGAATCGAATCAACTGAGCGAGTAACTTTATGTCACGCTAGTAGAGAAAATTTCATGGATATTGGAACACATTCATCAAACTGACTTCCTATTAAAAGCTCTTACAGAGTTTATTTATCGACCAACAAAATACCTACAAGTAACGCGCATCCTACCTACATTTTTTATGCTCAACGGGGTAGTGCTTGGCCTTCACCTCACCTGATGTTAAGTGACGATAAAGCCGAAGGTGGAAGCGCATTACACCCGGAACCCTCATCACTGAGGAACTGGCTATCTTACCTCAAACTGCCGGAACAACCACCAACCAAACCGAGTACAAATTGTACCCCTGGAAATCGAACCCGGGACCCCTGCGTCTTACACAGACACAGCTCACGGGTGGTGGGCGAACCACTAGACCACAGAGGCGGGTAAATACATTTAATAATTCAAAAATAAATCATCAGCGTAGCCGCCGGCGAAGTATGTACAGTCTAGGAATGAAAAGGTCAGTTTTACAGTAACAGTACAGTTTAACAGTATCACAATGTGGTTTTAGTTCATCGAAACATTAAAGCATTTTAAGCTATCAGGGCTATATTCCTTTGATAACGTATTATGTTTGCCATTTGTTTGTCTGCTGTCACAATAATTTACAAAGTATATCTTTACAAGTTTCAGATTTCTTGATAACAATAGAGCAAAATATAATAAATCAATCTAATTGAATGCTATTCTAAATAATATACAAGAAAAAATACGACTCGCACCAGATCAATTCTCGGACGGGAATTGAACCCGCGACTTTTGGATAGTGAAAGTGAAATAAGCTTTATTCAAATAAACTTAATTATTAAGTACTTTTGAATCGTCTATATTTTCCTACCACTTTTTTAGCTGACAAGAAGAACGGGCGCAAGAAACTTATCAGCTGTAACAGCCAATGATATCCGGTCCAATGCTCTGACCACTGAACTACCTAGTCTAAAAGTGTCGAGAGTGAAATAGCATTGTGAATGCAAAAATCTCAAATTTACAAATTAAAAAATGCTGGTCAATCGGCAATCTTCGAGCTGAAGTTCTTATTTGCCATTATCACACACAAACAAACTTAAATCTATCTCGATCCTTCACACTCGAATGCGAATACGTAATTCACCTCCAAACCCCAGATCAAAGATAGAAACGGCTATCACTTCTCCATTGCAACAAATTCTCATCCACGCCAAACGAGTCGAGTAAAAGTTGTGTCATCACATCATGTATCACGTTGATAACGATTGCCAGCGAATCGAACATTAGCTCAACTTTGAACTTTATGCTCTTAGCAATAAAACCTAGACGGCCCTATGGCGCGGTGCCAACTAGGAAAAACCGCTGAAAAACTTTCTCTAGTTATGTGCGGCCAGTTTTTTGGCTACAAACGATACACTTGCTGTGAAGATAGGTACCTACTACCTTTTTTGTGAAAGTCCATTTTCCATATGAAAATACATAATATATTCTCTGCTCCGAAATCTGCAACAGATAAAAGTTGAAAAGTGTACGAAATGAAATGCGTTTTTGCTTATAAAACATACAGAATATTTACAGAAAAAATTAAATATGAACGTTACACAAAAGCATAAACACAATAAAGATATTCAATATCGTGAGGTAAAAAATCAATGGGCACCTACTGATTTAAATGTAAGTATAATTTTTATTATTTTATGCATACTATAAACGTTTGAATTATTGAACTAATTTTATTATTATTTTTGTATTGCAAGGTATAGGTAACCTTTGTTCACTCTATCAATATCTTTGTATTTCTTATTTTTCTTAATATAGGTTTCATCCATTTCATCTGAAAATCAGCGTTTTTGCTTTCAGCAAAAATCGGCGTTTTTGCTTTTAGCAAAAATCACGCTGAGCCTTGGCCCTGTTGCTGCTGCACACATGTATTGTATGTACCTACATACGATTATTTTAAATAATTTTAATGATAAATGTGACTTGTTGCTATTGCTAATTTAATTTAAAATTTGTGTGGTTAGCAGCAATAAGGCAGCAATAAACGAATTATCTATCTATATTGTAGTGAATATTAGAGAAGACAAGAAAAGATAAGAAATTCTTCTTCAAACTCTAGTGAAAAAGAAAGACAGATAAGGGTAGTTATCTTTACATTTTGATGAAAGGTACCTAAGTATACAGGGTGTTACATAATAACCCGTAGAAATTTATTTTTATTTGTATGGTAAACTGCAAAGTTGTTTTCGCTAATAATCAATCCAATTAATAGGCAAAAGTGAAACACAATTTAGGTCTAGGGTTGCCGCTTTACATTTTACCATGAATAGAAAAAATATTTTTTCAAAAAAGTGGCTTTCTTCAGGGATTCTAATTATTTTCCGGGGTTGTATGCATGGTACCCTATTTACCATGTATACTCGGTTTTAGGGGGTTTTTTTTGGAATACGAATTGTATACAACGCAACTTTATAAAGAAACAATAGCTGACTTTGTGTCAAATCCAATATTTATAATACTCGAGCGTATTCACTTATGAAGGTTACCAAGAGCATTAATATCAAAATAAGAAAAACTGCTCCCGGGACGCTGTCACGCGCACTCGTACATCAAACAAAAGGGGCTGATGATACAGTACGTACGCCACGTATCGCCACTCGTGCGGCAGACAACGTTAGTGAGCGGAACTACCGCAAAAAAGTATAAATCCCTTCTAAGGGTGTAATAAATTGGCGTAACGAGCGCGGGAATCTTGTTAGGGCGAGACGGGCCATAAAGCGAGCCGGCGCGCGTGGGCATGGGCACACACGTGCCTCGTGGGACTTCAGGCCAAGTTTTACACGGAATATACTTACTTTAGAGAAGTTTTGAAAGAGTACACATTTAAACAACTTTTTTTTTAATATTTATAAGTTTTTCTTAATGTGAAGGCTTAAATGACATATTGTCACGTAAAGTTTAAGAAATAAAATATGCAAGTGAAATAGATGATGGTAGAGGTATACACTGCGATTAAATTGAGAATAGACAGTGATCCGATGCAACTTCACTCAATGTATGGCAAAGAGCAAATTTTACAGATAAAAATTTAAATACAATGGTGTCGATTCGATTGGCAACGACTTAACTAAATTGACAGGATTAAACTAAATTTAGTTTTCCATCCTTCTCTTTTGGTATCGAAAAGAACAGAATGCTAAAATTAAGTTAGTCTTGTCAAATTAGTTTAGTTGTACCAACCAGTGTTGGGCAAAATGTAATTAACTACAAATTAACAATTACAATTACAAATTGTAATTGGCGACTTCAGTTACAAATTACTTGAAATTATTAAAAAGTAATTCAGTTAACAATTACAATTAGTAATTGTAATTGTTAATTGTAATTACCCAACTACTATTATCATTTCTTTTTAAGTTAAGGTAGTATTTTGAATATTACGATAAATTACTCATCAAATTATGTTTATTTATGAAACAGATCAGAAATTATATGATTTTTAAACAAAAACAAAACGTGATTTACTTAAAATTAGATTTTAACACCACTCTTTGTTCAAACATTTGATCAGAAAGTTTGTGGGATTTTGGTAAATTAATCATTGTAGCATATGAGCACAATCTCTCAACAGGGCCTGATGACGGCATTAACGTATTATCTATATATATAAAATTCAAAGTCCTGACTGACTGACTGACTGACTGAGTGAGATATCAACGCACAGCCCAAACCGCTGAACCTAGAAACTTGAAATCTTGCACATAGGTTCCTTATGAGGTCTAGGGGTGCACTAAGAATGGATTTTTTAAAACTCACCCCCCGGGGGGTGAAACGGGGGTCCAAAGTTTGTATGAAAGTCCCTCAGTTTTAAAGCTAGGATCTTAAAACTTTGTGTTCAGGCTGACCATTGAAAATTAATAAATACGGGTCTCGGCGTTTTTCGAAATTCTACCCCCGAAGGGGTCAAAAGGGGGATGAAGTTGTGTATTGAAGAAAATCCTTTATTTCCGAAGTAAAAATCGCTAAATTTATAATTTAGGCTTATGGATGGAAATCTAACGCAACGTATATTGTTATTGTTAGTATTTCAACCCCTATGGGGATGAAATTAGGGTGAAAAGGGGTAAAAAACCCAAAAATAGATATGGATGTCGTTATTGGGGTTTTCTGGGATGACGATTGCAAAAATGACATTTATTTTGAAGTCCAACACGGTGGACATGATTTGACCCCTAAAGGGGTGAAAATGGGGTTCAAATTTTGTATGGAAAAATAATATAAAATAGACATTACAACTTTAAACTTCGTAGGAGCACATCTAAAACTAAATTGCCAAACATATATTTTGTAATTTTGAAAATCAACCACTATGGTGGTTGCGAAAATGACATTTATTTTGAAGTCCAACACGGTGGACATGATTGGACCTGGACATGCACATTCAGGGGACGGGGACAGAAACGGGAACGGGAACGGGATACTAATATTTTTGGATACAATTCTGAATATTATAAACTAGCTTACGTCCGCGACTTCGTCCGCGTGGACATTCGATGAAATCCTCATGTTCCTCCAAATTCTGATCAGCCGTTTTTACGTGATTAGGCGGGTCCCCACCAAGCGAGCAGCCTCGTGCGAGGCCCGTGCGGCAAACGTCCTGCCTCGCGAGGCAGCGCGCTTGGTGGGGACCCGCCTAATCACGTAAAAATTGCTGATCAGAATTTGGACGAATATGAGGATTTTATCGAATGTCCACGCGGACGAAGTCGCGGGCGGAAGCTAGTACTTAATAAACACCTGCTAAATATCAGGATGTCTGTTTAACATTGAAGTGTCTTTATCCGGATCAGCTAGGTACTTGGACATAAGAATTTCAGGTATTGTCGAACGGAGTGATTCAGTCAATTCACCTTCAGAAGAATCATCATCTTTCTTTGAGCTTGTGCTCGTAGATTCTCTGGCAGTTTCCTCTAGAATTTGAGTTTCTAGGGCTATTTGTTGTTTGAACATATTTTTTATTCTGCGATGGTACTGCTGCTCAATAACAGTAAGCCCTATCCTTGAATCGAGGATAAGAAATAGATGTTACCCATAAAAAGTAATTGAGTAATTTTAATTACAAACTAATGTAATTAGAATTACTAGTGATTTATGTAGTTGAAATATATTAATTTCAATTACATGTAATTTCAATTAAAGTAATTCAATTACTTTTCATTTAATTAGTAATTTAATTACAAAAGTAATTAACTACGCCCAACACTGGTACCAACCGAATCGACACCATTATTTTGTATCACAAGCGCTCTGAAGTTGGTCACTTCTGTTAAATTAAACGCAATTAAGTAATTATTTGTATTCATGATTAGTCGTGTAAAATGATACACTCACATTTTAAAACAAAATCCAATTCCCAAAAAATACTATCCTATGACAGTAGGTATCTAAAGACTAACACGAAAGTGTGAGAGGAAAATTTTATTTTCCGACTTAGTCACTTTGTCACTTAGTGGCCATTCTCACACAATAAACGACAACTTTCGACCGTAACTCGGCCACAATGAAACTGCTTTATCACCCACGTCTAGCCCTAGCCGCTGAAAATTCATTATGAAAAACATTCTTTTTTTATACTTTGTCTACTAATGATATTTAATAGGAAAGAATGTTAGTGAGGCACTAAACATTTAAGTATTACCAAAAGCTTTATATTATTTATTATTCTAAATTGTTTTCTACTAAAATACATAATGAGGCCAATAGAATCAAGATAAAGTAGTTATGATGGCAAAGAGTAGGTAATAGCTGAATAGTCAGTTTTCGTTGGTACTG
Source organism: Agriphila straminella (assembly GCA_950108535.1). Taxonomy (NCBI): domain Eukaryota; kingdom Metazoa; phylum Arthropoda; class Insecta; order Lepidoptera; family Crambidae; genus Agriphila; species Agriphila straminella. The sequence goes on along the minus strand of OX467311.1, from coordinate 15,053,333 downwards.
TTTTTATAACATGGCCATGCATTTTATAACAATTACCTAAGTAACATAACTACTACATAACTACTTTTTCCTATCTTCAAATCTTAAACACGTGATTAAAAATAGGCGGAAAGCCTATAGATTTTCAGAAAATGTCAGACATTGCTGAATCAACACTAAAGGTCAGCGCACACGACACAGAATTGGCTTTTATGCATTCGATTGTGAATAGGTACCGTGAGCATCTTAACTCGAGACACTTTTACGAAATCCATATTTAACACTCTCCTAGTGTTGGATTCCATTTGTGAGTCTTGACGCATTTCTGTTGACCTTCCGTTGGTGGAAAATGAAGTTAACATGCATTTTAATGACGCTATTGTTATATTAGTCTGATTGTTCTGTTTGGGTTATAAAAGGTTTTTTGACAAACCTCTAACATTTTTGGTTGCGGTTAAGTGCCTGCTACACGGCTGCTAACCGCCTTCCAACTAAGGTGACCTTGGTTGGCAACCGACTCAGCTTGTATCGAAACGGTTGTTAACCTCGTGTTGGCAGTGGCTCCTGTCTACTACACAGGCACTTTAGTCAACGTGATAGTTATAGCTGTTTCCGCGCTAACCACGCGTCTAGGTAATTTAAAGAAATTAAAAAATTTTGGTCTAATAAATTGAATTTAAATTCGCTGTGTCCACAGCTGTGTACATTTTTGGTCACCCATCCCATGACCAACCTTTGCGAACGTTGCTTAACTTCCGCGATCGCTGGGCCAGGCGCTAAACCACTGCGCCACCGAGCTCTACAATGCGGTATCCGTAGTCAATTGCGCTCTTGGTATAACTTTCAGGTTTGGGCAATTTGAAATCAGTATTTTTGTAGCATAGGTAGGTACATTATTAATTTGAAAGAGTCGACTTTTGACTAAGGCAAATCGTTTATTCATTCTTTTGTTTATTTGGATTATTATTGCACGATAAATTATTATATAAGCGAGTGGCTTCGTTTTCACATTTGATGGATCGCAAATTCTCACAAAGGCTTTATTGTCAGAAGCAATGTCTGAGCTGAAAACAAAAAGTATCGTTCGCGTATTTTACGAGCATTTTCTACTAAAATACATAATGAGGCCAATAGAATCAAGATAAAGTAGTTATGATGGCAAAGAGTAGGTAATAGCTGAATAGTCAGTTTTCGTTGGTACTGTTTTTATAACATGGCCATGCATTTTATAACAATTACCTAAGTAACATAACTACTACATAACTACTTTTTCCTATCTTCAAATCTTAAACACGTGATTAAAAATAGGCGGAAAGCCTATAGATTTTCAGAAAATGTCAGACATTGCTGAATCAACACTAAAGGTCAGCGCACACGACACAGAATTGGCTTTTATGCATTCGATTGTGAATAGGTACCGTGAGCATCTTAACTCGAGACACTTTTACGAAATCCATATTTAACACTCTCCTAGTGTTGGATTCCATTTGTGAGTCTTGACGCATTTCTGTTGACCTTCCGTTGGTGGAAAATGAAGTTAACATGCATTTTAATGACGCTATTGTTATATTAGTCTGATTGTTCTGTTTGGGTTATAAAAGGTTTTTTGACAAACCTCTAACATTTTTGGTTGCGGTTAAGTGCCTGCTACACGGCTGCTAACCGCCTTCCAACTAAGGTGACCTTGGTTGGCAACCGACTCAGCTTGTATCGAAACGGTTGTTAACCTCGTGTTGGCAGTGGCTCCTGTCTACTACACAGGCACTTTAGTCAACGTGATAGTTATAGCTGTTTCCGCGCTAACCACGCGTCTAGGTAATTTAAAGAAATTAAAAAATTTTGGTCTAATAAATTGAATTTAAATTCGCTGTGTCCACAGCTGTGTACATTTTTGGTCACCCATCCCATGACCAACCTTTGCGAACGTTGCTTAACTTCCGCGATCGCTGGGCCAGGCGCTAAACCACTGCGCCACCGAGCTCTACAATGCGGTATCCGTAGTCAATTGCGCTCTTGGTATAACTTTCAGGTTTGGGCAATTTGAAATCAGTATTTTTGTAGCATAGGTAGGTACATTATTAATTTGAAAGAGTCGACTTTTGACTAAGGCAAATCGTTTATTCATTCTTTTGTTTATTTGGATTATTATTGCACGATAAATTATTATATAAGCGAGTGGCTTCGTTTTCACATTTGATGGATCGCAAATTCTCACAAAGGCTTTATTGTCAGAAGCAATGTCTGAGCTGAAAACAAAAAGTATCGTTCGCGTATTTTACGAGCATTGATTCAATGTTTTACGAATCATCCGATGCATTATTTTTATACAACAACGTAATGACATTTTTCAATCATTGTACTTAAATCAACTACCATTTGAAGGCGGTTAAGGTAACAAATAATAACAGAAAGACATCAAATGCAACAATGTTACGTAATTCAGGAAATTATATTTATATAATTTTGATTAATTTGCAATAGTTTGTATGTCAAGATAACGTTTGGTTTATCGGATCCAATACCAGAAGCGTCAAAATTGGCGAACCGAAAATTCAATTGGAAGCTATACGTAGCAAAACGATAAAAAACAATGAAACGAAATCCCGCGAGAGAGAGTTACAACGGACGGGACAAATAATTCGTCACGTTATACAGATTGCTAAAAATCACTATAACAATAGTAAGCAATTCAATTTATAGCATTTTCAAGAATCTTGTAGATAGGATGATCATGATGTTTATCCGGATCCAAGGACCAAGAACATCACTAACAATATTAGTAATACAGTAATACTAATAGCTATATAAGAGCGTTAACGGCAAACGGCATTAAAATTTCATACAAAATATCAAGTCCTTATTTTTCGAGTGAACTGATTTTAATGAAATTTTGTACACAATAAGCAGAATATGTTGGTCTAAAAAGTTAGTACTTAGAAAACATTTTCGATAATTAATAGTCTTACACCTAAATAAGACCGACTTTAAATATTCCATAGAAACATAATAATATATTTTTTTAAATAAGACATTTCAAAAATGTTCCTTACTAACTTTTTAGACCTATGTTTCCTACAAAAGCGTATAAAGTTTCATCAAAATCGGTTTATTCATTTCTAAAAATAAAAACTTTATAGTTTATATGAAATAAAATGCCGTTTTCGTTAACATCATGAAGTACTGAGAAGGAAGAAGGAATTGAGTACTGTAATCTACTTTCTACTATTTTTTTTGGTACAATTTATCAAGTAGGTAATACTGTGTGAAATTATGTGTATTTGACGTTGTACGGCCCTTTAAGGGGTGAACATTGACGCGCGAGGTCTACAGCTCACAGAGCCACTAGTATATATTTTTGTACTGTAGCCTTGCTTAAAGGAGTACCTACCGCCACATGACTACGACATTGACTATTCAACTTAGCTGTTGTTAACGTTTAATTTTAATTTAATTCTGCTGGCCTCCGCGTGATGAATTTGTGGAGTAATTTCATTTGCAACTGTTTCGCACAAGGGAGACTGTTATGTGAGAAGTTGTGTGTAGTCGCCAATTACCTACAAATTGTTTTAAGGAACCAAGGGCAAAGTTAAGGCGGATCACACACTGCCACAAAATATGCCGTACCTACATTGACATCGCGAGTACCTACATAGTAAAAAAAATTTGGCGCAAGACTCCTCGCCAAATGAGAGTTAAGTTAATTAAGCGGTAAGTTTGCACGGCATTTACGTTGGCTCGCGACGCAAATGCCATCGTTTTTGAACACGTAATGAAGGACAAATTGGACTCTATATACGTTTTGCCTCTATATATTATGTCATAATGGCCGTAATTTATATTGTGAAATGTGGCCGGAACACATTTTTTAATTACCCACTCTGAGAAAACATGAAATGTGCGAGCGAGGGCGCGGAAAACGAATACAGCCTCTTAAGATTTAATTATAATAAAATTAATTAAGCTAACAATAGATATTGCGATTATTAAAATGCTATTATCATTCGGATCAATTCAATTAGAATTTCAAATAAGATCCCTAACAGTCAAACTTTATGAATAAGTAATTCAATTTAAATTCAGTACTTAACTGTTGTTACTATGTAACCTTATCTTAATAAGAACTAACATTTGTTTGACTATGGTTGTTAATGAATTAATAGTCTTACAATTTTCCTTTACTACTAGGTAGTTGAACTTATACAACTTGTTGGGAAACCGTTTTTCGGACCATCAAACTGAACAAATTTCACTAATTATGACCAACTGAAATCGCAAAAAAGAATCTGCTGTTTTATACAATTTAATTAGAGATGTTACGAATGTCAAAATTTACACATTCGCGAATGCGAATATTTAGGTTGCGAATGTGCGAATGCGAATGTTAAGACGTCAAGTATTACAAAAACTATATGAATGAATAAATCAAACATTTTTATTACTAAAACGGGAAAAACACACTATAATTTATTGTAAAAAAACTTCATACTTCTTTAATGCACATGTGCACTTTAATATTATTGTAAGTTCAATGAAGTAAAATAAAAAATAGCCATATAGGTATCACTATTTTTTCCCGGTGCCATAAGGAAAACCTGTCTAATTATCATAAAATACTTTGAAACACAATGTATTATTTGTTTGCAATTGGCAACTATAACAAAACAATCAACAAACCAAGCAACAGAGTGACCATAATCAAAAAGCAATCACAATTCACAAACTACCCGCGTGAAATAAACGCTTTCTATTGGTCGAATTAATGACGACGCACACATTCGCATAAAATTCGCATTGATTGATGCGAATGCGAATGTCGATGCGAATTTTAAAAACGATGCGAATGCGAATATTCGTAACATTTCTAATTTTAATATTTTCTTTATTACTTTTGTATGAAACAGCTTATTTTTTTCGCGATTTTGGAGTTTGTCCTAGTAAAAGTTTGTTGGTCCGAAGAAACGGTTTTCCCATTTTGGGTTTTTTAATTTAAAGTGTGATTGCCTCTTAATTAACTATCAAAACAAAAAGTGTAATTCGTCTCATAATTAACTATCAACTTGCCAACAATGCAAAAACTGATAAAACTTCAAAACTATGTTGCATTTATTTGAATAGTAACTTTTTTCTATTCCATTTTATCTACTTAAGTATAGGATTATTTTTTATCATTATTTACTTCAATGAATGTGTTAAAAAAAACAAATCCACATCGTCGCAAAAATAATTAATTCATAAAATTTGTGAGACGTGATCAAATTTTGGATGAAACGTTGGTAATAAATGAATATTACGGTTTGTTAACCCGTTAATTGTAATGCGAGTCATCGTCACTGGGTAATCCTGAGAGGCATAGATCGTCGGAGCGATTCCACCTTCTATTAATCTTGTCGCAGATGACGTAATGAGTTGGCATGTCATAATTAATATTTGTTTTAATAAAGAATAAACCTATTCACAACAATTTATTTGGTTTTACCGCCTCTGTGATCTAGTGGTTTGCCCATCCGTGTAAGACGCAGGGGTCCTGTGTTCAATTCCCATGGGGATACAATTTGTACTTACCGGTGGGCTTTAGAGGTAAGAGTTCCTTAGTGATGAGTATTCCGGGTGTAGTGCATTTCCACCTTCGACCTCATCATCACTTAACATCAGATGAGGTGAAGGCCAAGCACTATCCCGTTGTGCATAAAAAACGTTTTATTTGCAACTAACGATTCGGCCTATTCCCCCACTTCCTGGTAAGTCCGTATATGACGTACCTACCTATGTATTTTTTCCCTGATATCCCAAAAGTAGGGGACAAAGGGAATAGCCCAACGATTATTAGTAGTTAATACTGGCTTAGAGGAGCTTGATGGCGCAGTGGTTTAGCGCCTGGTCCAGCGATTGCGGAGGTTAAGCAACTTTCGCAAGGGTCGGTCATGGGATGGGTGACCAAAAATTTATTACCTCGAGCTCCTCCGTGCTTCAGAAGGCACATTAAGCCGTTGGTCCCGGCTGCATTTGTAGTTCCGCATTGATTGATGCGAATGCGAACAACCACCACCAATCCGCATGGGCTCGCTTGGTCCCATCCTCCTAATCCACCCCATAAGGAAAGCCTGTGCCCCCAGCAGTGGAGACGCTAAAATGGCTGATGGTCAATGCTAGCTTCCATCCGCGACTTCATCCGCTTGGAATCCCACTTTCCGTATATGTAGGAATTCTGGTGAAAAATATACCTAGCGTACGTCCGTCAGAGATAGTGTAGCTTAAGATTTTTTTGGAATGGGTATAATGTTTCCCTTAACATAACAACAATTTACAACCATAACGTAACAACTTGTAATGGTTTTAACGAGAAATTTTTATTAAAAAAATAATACAAACAAAAACTTCTTAAACGGTATTTTCATCGTTAAATAATATGACGGCACGTGTCACAAAACAGGGAGCAACTTCCAACCTTCAATTTCGTTTTTAATTTATCATAAATTGGATCTCAATTTTCCATTGTCTAGTAATAAACGGCCCTCACAAATTATTTTTCGGACCTTCGCTGGTACAATTTTGTGTGAAAATTAGAAAACTTTCATACTTCAGGCTTTTTTATTATTTATTCCATCACCTGCGTAGGCACCTAAACAGTAATAAGACAGATAAGAGTAACAAAAAAGAATGGACGATTTTTTGTTTTGCGTTCACAAATGCTTACTTATTTATTTCAACAAACTAATAGATATAAAAAAAATCGATACATTGTAAAAGTACAAACAAATTGTCTTTCAAAAGGTTTTTTTTACAATTACCTTTTTCTGTTTTCTATTTGAATACACAAAGTCATATTGTCCATGCCTGTATAGATGCAGAATGCGCTATCACAATTTTTATCGTTACGCGACATAAAATTAAAATTACGAAAGCAAAGCGCCCATAGCCGTAAAATGTCGGCAGCAAAATTTTAAGAAATCCAGGCAAAGTTGCGAATTTCGCGAAGAACTTATTCGGAAATTACACAAGACCGCCAGTTGTGGCCCTGGCAGCTCCGAACATCCGCCACGAAGTACTATTCAATTTTACTTTAACAAATTCACAAATTGAAACAGAACAATTTAGTTCTGCCAGGAATTGTCTGTACAACCTTAATAATAAATGTATAGGGATCGGTCAAAACTATAGGTAAACAATAGCCTGAACTAAGACTTGGGTACACAAAATAAACCTTTTTGTTTTTTTTTAATGTAACATCAATCCACTAGGTACTACTGTGAAAGCTTTAGTTACAATTACAAACGTCAGCAACAATAGGGTGTGACAAAAAGTGTATGTTGAAATTCAAGCTTTCATAACATCCAGGAGGAAGAGAAAAAAAGAAGGATCTTTTTTAAAGTTTTTATGCCTTGTTATTGTTAGGTTTCGTACTGTACGGTCAAACGTAAGAAAAACAATAGTGCCGGGAATTCGTTAACATTAAATTATGTAGGCACTAGAAATTAAATTAATTCAGAGCAAATAGAATAATACCAGTCTTTGTTCTCACAAGAATAACAGCCAGCCTAGACCCAACACGTTAGACACATTGGTGTCAAAGTAATTAATGTTGAATACTTCGGAGCGTAAGATTAAATGTTTGGGAAACAAAGGCTTTTTATGAAGAACATATTTTATATAGGAATCAGCATCACAAAGCCCCGTAATTAATGTTTGAAAACGTCGGTTAGGTTTAATTTAGTAGGCTGCCGTGTCAGGCGCTGTGCTGTCGCGGGGCGACCATAAAACACATTGCTCCTTCAACTTTGCGCACCTGCTCTTTATATGAGATTTGCTCAAGCTGAGAACACAATTAAGCCTTATGATTTCACACATTATTGTGGGAACTTTAACCTTTGCAAGAGATCGTCTCTACATCTTTTGTTTTCAGATCACTATACTATACATACACAACTAACTGATCTGCGGGTCTTCGGCTAAAAACAATGAAGTTAATATAAACTGTGATTTTACAGATGGTATGTGATACATTTGCTACTTCGCTTTGGCACAAATAAAAACTTACCAAAGAAGAGTAGCAAAGTATTGCAATTGCAATCAGAGCGATCACGATAGCAATGTAAATCAGGATATTATGTTTAAAAAAAACCCACGAAAACAGTTTTAAAATGTATGGAAACCCTGTAATTGAGAACCCGTTTCTAGCATGCTGATCAGATAAGTTGGGTGTGTATAGCGAAGCGATCTGGATGTTCTACATTAACTCCCTGGATAGCCATAATAAGATCACAATCGATCAGTCCCTGTGGTGAACCAAGGCTTCAAAATTACCTCGTTTGTATGAAAATCAACCGGTGTTTCTAATTTTCCGTAGAGATAATTATACCGGTGTTTAGAATTTTCCGTATAAGATAATAAAATTGAAAATACACTAATAGGTACTTCATAAGGACATAATATATGAAAAAAAGCTAATCGAACATATCAGATGGAATCCTTAACGAGGAATAGCTCTTCTTTTAATTAGCTTTCAAATTCATGTAAATACTGAACAACTTAAACATAATCCGTGTCATAACAAAAGGTTTTTAAACACTGTTTAACTAAACACAAATGTTTAAATGTGATGCTGTCACTTTTTTCACAATATTGTTTGAAAGCGACAGCATCACATTTAAACATGTGTTTAGTTAAACAGTGTTTAAGAATCTTTTGTAATAACACGGATTATAAATAACAATAAGTAATGAAAAGCTCCAAAGTTTCTCTTGTGATTTGCCTCATTATCAGCCATTAAAATCACTTCGAAATTTTCTGTTTGCCAAGGACTCGAGAGGCTCGCAGCGTTTCACTAATTAAGTTACGCTTTTTCAATTTGCTTAGAACTTGAAATTGTTATGCAAAAAGTGCTTGAAAACTAGATTGATACTTAATAATTGAGCTGGCAACATTTATGAAAAACAAAAACTTTTTTGGGGTTCCGTAGGTACCTCTCGTATAGTCTTTATTTAAGTACCTACCAACAAATTTGTTCGGAACCCTCGGTAGGCGAGTCCGACTCGCACTTGTCCGTCTTTTTTTTTATTTGACGGCCTCCGTAGCCGAGTTCTATACGTTATAATATAATATAACACATTATTTCAAACCTCGGGCCGCAACTTTGATTAGCGATCCGGCACTTCTAGTATAGTCTTAGTTTTCTTTTTGTATAAAAACTGCTTCGAATTGTCTGGGTTTTAAAGAAACAAAAGATACTCGCAGCTAATTTAATAAGCAGCCAATTTTCCCGAGAAGAGATCCTTAATTAAATCAAATAAAGGTCGGTAGAAAATTTGTACAACTCAATTGAAGTCTTTCTTTTGAATTAATACAATCAATTGCCTTTTGCTTTTATCATTCTTAAAACTTTGGGACTACGTTCATATCGATATCGAAATGTAATAAAATTGCGGAATGTACCTACATTGTATGTATAAAAAAAGGAGTAAGTACTTGTGTTATATTATTGTCGACATTAAATAAAAACATCACAATTGACGTAAATGAACGTGTAGTATTTGTAATATTACTGCAAATATATTCCATTTTATTATTCGATGCAGGAAAATAAAAAATAAAAAAATGCAGTATGATTTATTTCAGTAGGACCAATAAATTGTTTCAATGTACGTATGTCAATTGAAATAATTCAAAAGCATTGGATTTATTTAGTAAAAATCCTCCACAGTGTAAACTAATTTTACATAATTATGTAACTTACAGATAACCGGCGTCTATAAAAATCTTTGAACAGCTTCAAAAGACAAAATTATTAACTCTTGCAACTGATCCAAAGTGCTTACATACTTCAAAACTTCTGACTCTGGTATTCAAATTCACTTTCAAAGTTACCTTTAAAGGGATTCCAGTGGTAAAAACCATGCCAAGACGCGAAGGCAACTCCCAAACTCAATTATGTTCGCGTTCATGATGGCACAGACGGCCGAAGCGGCTCCTATGAATATTTTTTACAGTCACGCTGCGGAAAATGTAATGACTGACATCAACCTCCCGTTATGAAAACGGAAAACATCCTGTGGAGAATTTCATAATGAAACTAAATTTTGTAATAGAATTAATTTTCATTTGTCCGTCCAAATAACTTGCCATTATACCTATATTTACTTAGGTATATAATTATTGAGTAGTTCACTTATAGAAAAGTTAATGAACTGAAACTGTCTACCAGTTTATGTTCCATATCGCATTGTAATTTTATTATACTCTTTATTGCACTCATAAAAACAGTTACACAAAAATAAGTACACAAAGGAGGACTTATCTCTAAAAGAGATCTCTTTCAGCCAACCTGAGAACGTGTTCGAGATTTCAATATAAAGTTCAATATTGTTCATTGGCTGAAGGTTTCGGATCCATATTTTTTCTCTTACAATCGCAACAATGAACAGTAAAATGAAGTAAAAAATATTGATAATATATTTGAGTCCTAACATAAGGGATCAAATTATAAGAATTCTCAAGTAAACAAATGTACGTAAACTCGACTTTATTAACAAGAGTTTAAACACAATTTAATGACCGCAACAGCGTAATTCGTACAAAGCCACTCCTACCCTTTTGAGTTTCAGGATTAGAGAGCGAGTGAAGTCAAAGCGAGAACAAGTGTGCTTTTCAATTAGCGCCTCACACGTATTGAGCTTTCTAAGAGATTGAGACTTGAGGCCTAATTAAATCATTAAATATGAGTTAGGCAAATAAGATCGTTTTCAAGATTTACTTTCTGAACTTTTATGCCTAGTGGAGGCTGACATTGTGATTATGAGGTTAAAGGCGAGGGTTTTTTCCTTGCACTACGAAAGTCCACCCGCGGAAGAACAAGACCGGAGTGAAATAAACAATCAAATGCTTATTTTTGTAATATGAACTGCGTGAACTGGAAAGCCCGGTTGTCTGTGCGAAAAGGTAATGAGTCCGTTTAACTTTCCAATGTAGGAGAGAAATTAACTAAACGAGCTTATTTTGATTATTTTTACTCTCTCAGTCCTTTTCGCTACTCTTTTGCTCTGTGAATTAAAACGGAGACCCACTCTACTCTTCGTATAGACACATTCATTTGCCGGTCATTCACGTCCTCTCCTGAGTCAGGCATCAACAATTAAATATTGAACAAATAGGTCTGTTATAATTATAAGTTATAAGCACAATCACCTCTCCAACAAAATTTCCAACGGACATTTTGCTTAATTCCATTTTCTCTTATTTTAAAGGCATCCCGTGAATTCTGAGGAACTTTTGGGAACTGTTTTCAGGAATAAAACCCCAACCGTAGATTTAAGGGATACAACGGGGTAATTTTGACACAGATCTGTGCGATACACAGATAAAAGGGTTAATAGACATTGATCTCAACTAATTTCGAACATTACTGAAAATATAATAATTAATATTTGGCCAATTTGGAAAAACGAAGATTGCCTTACTCTCAAATTAATTAAACGCATAACTTTATAATTCGATTTTGCAACGATTTATTATTATTATTTAATAATTTGGTTGTTGGTAGGTCTTATTTCAAGTCCTCTAGATAGCTACCACCATTTCATCTAAGTCTGACAACAGTTAGGCTAACAACAGTTAGGCTGCGTTCAAACGATAACACACGATTCGACCTCAACCCGAACTCAACTCAAACTCACCTCAACCGCAGCCCACCTTGAAATACATCGCTTACAATTTTGAGTCTTAAGACACATTAATAAGCTCCTGTGTTATGTTCAGGTGAGTTTGAGGTGAGTTCGGTTTGAGTTCGGGTTGAGTTTGAGTTAAGTTTGGGTTGTGTTCGGCTTGAGTTTAGGTCGGGTTGATCGCGGGGCGTGTACAGCTGCATCGACGAAATATAACAAAGCTTATTGATGTGTCATAAAACTCAAAACTGTAAGCGTTGTGTTTTAAGGAGTGGGTTCCGGTTGAGTTGAGTTCGAGTTGAGTTTGAGTTGAGTTCGGGTTGAGGTCGGGTCGTGCGTTATCGTCTGAACGCAGCCTTAAAAATTGTTGTGTCTTGGCACTCCGGCAGTTAGAGGTAAGATAGACAGTTCCTCAGTGATGAGGATTCCGGCTGCAGTGCGCTTCCACCTTTAGCCTTATCTTCACTTAACATCAGGTGAGGTGAATAACAAGCCCTATCCCGTTATGCATAAAAAAAACAATGTAACGCACAATGTAACTCGTGAAGACTTACCGTACGTCTCGTTAAGTTGATCCTTACACATAAATTTCTAACATGGTAGCAAACGTAACAAGGATACTGTTCGCAAAACAAACATTTGTACGAAAGAATGGCGGCTCCAGTTACACTCAAGATAACTCTTATGTCTTGAGATTACAGGCGAAACTACCGCAATCTAATGGTAAAATGAAACACGTCATAACAACGTTGTTTCGGTTGTACTATAAATATTTTATTTGACACTAAGCGTTCATAGCACACCTTTTCTGAAATGGAATTCATCACGACTAACAAGTTCATGCATAATTTTGTTTATAATCCTTATACATATCATTATACATTTTTTTGGTACCTATTTAGTTTGGTACCATTTCCATGCAAAATAAACGGCTTAACAAAAAGCAGGATTAGAGCTTTATGTTTCCAAACAAAGCTAATCTCCCTAGCACTTAACGTTATTCAGACGAGTACTAAAATATTTATTTTATATTCGACTAGCGGCCGCCCGCGACTTCGTTCGCATGGACTTTGTTCTAGTTGGCGTAATAAGATGAAACATGCACAAATTTTCAGAAATATAACTGAAAATCGCATCTGATTTCGTGCAGTAATGTTTGCGTGATGCGCGTACAAAAAAACAGACAGACACTAATCAAAAAAATATTATTTTGCTATCTATTACTCTTTTATCAAATCAAATAAATATATGTTTTTTTTTCTTAAATATCTTCAATGTACAGACATTTGCCCGTTTATATTTTGATATTGTAGGTATAGATTCCTATGAAAATGACAATATATCGTTTATTTACAAATAGATTAGGAGGCCATAACCAATTCAGCATCAGAGAGTGCCTCTCCATCCTGTGAACCCGGAGTCAGCCATTTACGCGATCGTTACCAAACTTGTTGTGACCTCCTAGTATAAAACCCCAATGAATTCTTATGACAATGCACCGTATAAATTAATCCGTATTAAATGTTCAATGCTTCCTTAAATTCCCATTGAGATACCCAAACGCAATACGTTTAATTGAGCGGGACGCCATGGGAGGCACGTCAAACAATATGCAGATCCGTTTAACAGAGACCGAAGTTTGCTCACTCTTCCGAAGCCTGACATACTGTTTCCGGGTCACTGATACCTACTGGTACCTAACCTAGATTGATAAATACCAACTAGCTACGTCAAAGGTTGACACTTTTTTCAATCTACAATTTATTTATTTTATTTTAAAGGAGTTCCAGCATTTCATAAATTAGGTCATCGAAAACTCAATTTCTGTTATCAAAATGTCGAAGATATTAATATTATGTTGGTGCCCTCCTGGGGGAGTATTACAACCTCTTAAAACTTGCCAGGTTTATGAATTGCTATAGTTACATCTTTTTCTCGCTGTATAGCAAATAAAAGAGATAGATTGATAGCCAGTCAGAAAACTGCCAGGAAATAAGAGGTCATAATACGGCCCCTGGACACTTAAAGTGTGTATCTAAGCATCTTCGCCGGACCAAACATTTACCAAAGTTTTCTTTACACTTCTACTCAGCTCATTATAATTATTGGGCCCCCGTGAAAAACTTACAACTTAATGCAAAATATCAAAAAGTAAGAAATAATATCTTAGCTTACTAACTATATTGTACCAAGTAAAATAACGAGATATAAATAATCTTCGAATAAATATCTTAAAAAAGGAATTTAAGGTGGTGCGAAAACGAAAGTGGCGCCGCTGTGATTTATATTTAATATTATACACAATTTTAAAAATGTTTCTCGTGGAGATTTTAAGGCCCACAGTCTAGTATTTTTAGACGGTATCGTTACATTCCCTCGTAGTCACTGCTAGAAGTAGATAGCACAACTGCTAAAAGTGTCCGTTTTTGACACATTTGCTATCTACTTCTACGAATGACGACGAGGGCATGTAGATACCTTCTAAAAATACTAGACCATGGGCCCTAAAATCTCCACGATAAACATTATTAAAATCTTTTTCTATTAATAACTTATTAAATAAAAACCTCTGAGGGCGCCACTTTCGGTCATACAACCGCCTTAAGAGCACACATGAGACCAATAATAGGCGCTCCAGTTTTCTGAGCGAACGAGCGTAGCGAGCGACTCGTAAAAGTGCAATTTCAAAAGTATAAAGGCTACGTGTTGAATGGTATCATCTCTTTATCACATATGATTCTGTGTACCATAATCATAAAAAGAATATAAGAAATATTGAGATCATTTTTTTGATTTTCATTTTTCATTTGAAAATGAAAAACTATTAAATAACCACAGATAAAAGGTACAACTTCAAATTTCTTTAGAATTATTATATTATCCATTATATATATTCGACTGACATCGCTTTTCTCACAGCGAAGACTGACGCCATAGGTACGCCTATGATAATAAAAAAATATGTTTTAGGCATACCTACAGAAAACAAGTGTGTTGCAGGCTTTATTTTATTTTTACAAGAAATACTTTGTGTAACAGGGGGGTACACAATCACATACATTACTTTATCAATTCACTACTAAGTTTGATTTCTGATTATCCGATATATTCTAAACAACGATGCTTCCTTAAGGTTCATTTTCACCTGTTCAGTTCTGAACCCCGACATCTAAGAATTGGAATCTGCGCTCTATCTGCGATGTCATTACCGAGGCTATATCGATAACAAATCGATTGCTCCAGTGCGACGAATCGATCCCGATTGTAATGTACAACAAATGGCTTCATTTGTAATTGAAACCAACAACCGACAAACTGAAATCATCACAGAACAGTGAAAATGTTTCAGTGTTGGTTTGCCGTACGACGACAAGCTACACTAACTATAGAGAAATGAAAATTGTTTCAGCTGTAATGAAAATTGGATAAAGTTGTTTTATTAGTACGGCACAACTTTAATATCATTTGGTTTTCACTTGTACTTTGCTGAAAAAAATGCTAGGTACTTATGATTACTTCAGTCTGATTTCTTTTCAACAGTACCTTAGATTAATGTTGCATGTTTCGTTGAAGGTCACT
Source organism: Agriphila straminella (assembly GCA_950108535.1). Taxonomy (NCBI): domain Eukaryota; kingdom Metazoa; phylum Arthropoda; class Insecta; order Lepidoptera; family Crambidae; genus Agriphila; species Agriphila straminella. Next base: position 15,038,121 of record OX467311.1, on the reverse strand, counting down.
AGTAGGTCTAATCGAAAGCAGCATCTATTTGTTGTACCATTTACAAGAAATAATGTATCACGTAACAACCCACTTGTGCGCTTCTGTAGACTTTATAATTTGTTATGTAAACAGCTTGATATATTCTACCAAAGTCCTAACACATTTGTAAAAACAATAAAAGATCCAGAGAACATTGGAGCACTTGCACAAATTGAAGATTAATTTCTTTAATTTGTTTTTTTTTGTAGGAACTTTTGTGAAAATTTTATTTCTTTTTTGGTATTAAAATAATTAATTAGAACTACCTAGTTAGCCGCACTTTTTATGAAAACTATATTTGCATGTTGTGCATGGTTGTAATTGAGGTACAAATTTACACTTTTGTTTTTAAATTATTTTTATTTGTACTGCTTGGTTTGTATCTTGTAACTGTGCCAAAGAAAAATAAAATAAAATAAAATAAAAATTAAAAAAAACTATTATTTTTTTATATTAATTTGTAAAGATGATGAAATAATATGTAAGAAATAATTGTAACACATATAGCACAATTTATGACCTACACTATTAAAAGTATTGCGTTTGGGTATCGCAATGGGAATTTAAGGAAGCATTGAACATTTGATACGGATTAATTTATACGGTGCATTGTCATAAGAATTCATTGAGGTTTTATACTAGGAGGTCACAACAAGTTTGGTAACGATCGCGTAAGTGGCTGACTCTGGTTCACAGGATGGAGAGGGCGGGAGATTGAGCGGGACGCCATGGGAGGCATGTCAAACAATATGCAGGTCCGTTTAACAGAGACCGAAGTTTGCTCACTCTTCCGAAGCCTGACTACTGTTTCCGGGTCACTGATACCTACTGGTACCTAACCTAGATAGATAAATACCAACTACAAACGTCAAAGGTTGAAACTTTTTTCAATCTACAATTTATTTATTTTATTTTAAAGGAGTTCCAGCATTTCATAAATTAGGTCGTCGAAAACTCAATTTCTGTTATCTACCAAAATGTCGAAGATATTAATATTATGTTGGTGCCCTCCTGGACACTTGAAGTGTGTATCTAATCTTCGCCGGACCAAACGTTTACCAAAGTTTTCTTTACACTTCTACTCAGCTCATTATAATGATTGGGCCTCCGTGAAAAACTTACAACTTAATGCAAAATTATCAAAAAGTAAGAAAATTTAAATAATATCTTAGCTTACTCACTATATTGTACCAAGTAAAATTTCGAGATGATATAAATAATCTTAGAATAAATATCTTAAAAAAGGAATTTAAGAGCACACATGAGACCAATAATAGGCGCTCCAGTTTTCTGAGCGAACGAGCGTAGCGAGCGACTCGTTAAAGTGCAATTTCAAAAGTATAAAGGCTACGTATTGAATGGTATCATCTCTTTATCACATATGATTCTGTGTACCATAATCATAAAAAGAATATAACAAATATTGAGATCATTTATTTTGATTTTCATTTTTCATTTGAAAATGAAAAACTATTAAATAACCACAGATATAAGGTACAACTTCAAATTTCTTTAGAATTATTATATTATCCATTATATATATTCGACTGACATCGCTTTTCTCACAGCGACGACTGACGCCATAGGTACGCCTGTGATAATAAAAAAATATGTTTTAGGCATACCTACAGAAAACAAGTGTGTTGCAGGCTTTATTTTATTTTTACAAGAAATACTTTGTGTAACAGGGGGGTACACAATCACATACATTACTTTATCAATTCACTACTAAGTTTGATTTCTGATTATCCGATATATTCTAAACAACGATGCTTCCTTAAGGTTCATTTTCACCTGTTCAGTTCTGAACCCCGACATCTAAGAATTGGAATCTGCGCTCTATCTGCGATGTCATTACCGAGGCTATATCGATAACAAATCGATTGCTCCAGTGCGACGAATCGATCCCGATTGTAATGTACAACAAATGGCTTCATTTGTAATTGAAACCAACAACCGACAAACTGAAATCATCACAGAACAGTGAAAATGTTTCAGTGTTGGTTTGCAGTACGACGACAAGCTACACTAACTAATAGAGAAATGAAAATTGTTTCAGCTGTAATGAAAATTGGATAAAGTTGTTTTTTAGTACCTACGGCACAACTGTAATATCATTTGGTTTTCACTTGTACTTTGCTGTAAAAAATGCTAGGTACTTATGATTACTTCCGTCTGATTTCTTTTCAACAGTTCCTTAGATAAAAAAACGATATTTTTTTATATTAATTAGTAAAGATGATGAAATAATATGTAAGAAATAATTTATGACCTACAGCATTAAAATATTACGTAACAGATAAAAAATAATAACCCTTTAACAAAAGTCTTTATAACAGTTTCGAACACTTTAGAACTTCTCCAATCAATCTTTGACAATCACTGCAACTTCGGTACCAAAACATCCAATAAATCAGCGAGTATCTGATTTATTCGATAAACTTGAAAATACTCAAGTATTGGTATGTGTAAGCAAAGAATCATGTAACTTTTTTTAAATACAACGGGATAGTGCTTGGCCTTCGCCTCACCTCCTGATGTTAAGAGTGACGGCAAGGCTAAAAGTGTAAGTGCACTACACCCGGAATCGTCACCACTGAGGAACTGGCTATCTTCCCTCTAACTGCCGGAACACAACAATTTTTAATTTGTTCTATCACTTAGATAAGATGGTGGTAGCTACGATACCAAGGCGGACTTGAAAGCCTTGTCACCAAACAAAACTTTAATATGAAAAAAACGACAATTAAATAATCCACAGCCGTATCCACAATTAGAATGTCCGCATCAGTTTCTGCTTGAAGGGTCCTGAATCCTGATCCTATTGTCCTCAAGCTTCACCTTAAGCATTTTGACAGGCATTCAGGAGCGGATATCTCGAAAACTATACAAGATATCCAAAAATTTTACTGAATTAAACATGTAGAAAATTTAACCAGCTTTCATTTTGTTCACCAAAAAAATCATGTCGCGGAAATGTATAGATTTCGAGATATATGTGAAAAACCGAAAAATGGGACCTTCAAACCCCCCCTTCTAACAGGTCCAAACAAAGTTACGAAGTCAAAATGTGTTCCACGCCTTTCCCTCTATACCTTTTTTTGAGCGTTCATTGCCTGAACTATATGTATTACCAAGTAAAATGCTAGTCTATACTCACCTCATAATAGGTATTCGATAAGAAAAATGAACTCTTTATGATTACCGACCTGATAGATTAACTTCCAGTATCGATACTCATACCTTATTGTAATCGTGAAATATACTGCTAGGGCAGTCGGCAGTCGGCACCCGCACCCATTGATATACCAACAATAGACGGACAGACAATACAAATGATTGATCGACGTAACAGTAGATACACGGTCATGTGCAGTGGTTAACATACAATGTATTTCGAAATGTTATCGTATACAATCATACCGCTATTATAACATGTGAAAGTAATTGTATTAATTTTATTACCTATTTGATCAAACATCAAACGTAACTTCGCAATGACAAATTGAAATTCTCGTATTAATCTGTAGAAGCATTTGCGTCCGAAATTAACTAAATTCTAGCTGAATTAACAATTAAATGGCTTAAAATAAAATATATGGCTAAATAAAAAGTAGTTTTAGGACCCAATTCCATTTAGATTGTTCACGATAGTTATTGTTGTATTTGACTACAGTTACGCTACATTTGCCAATTTATAAATATAAATTTATGGGTCTGGAGTTTCCTGAATAAAATTGATTATTATAGAGGTAACACCGATATTTATCTCGATAGAGAGGAAGAAAGCGATCCAACTAGCTTTATTACCTTAGCTGACCTAGATTAGCAGATCTTTCATTTTTTCAGATCAAACCTAATGTAGTGATTGCTGAGTTGTAATGAATAGAATTCCATGACTTTTATTTAATCAACATCAAAAATCTAAACATTTGTACTCTTTATTTCTTCAAACTATGACAAACACTCGTCTTGCAGAATAAAAGAGGAAAATCGACCAATAAAAAGTTATTTCTTCATCATAGATTCCTATAGGCAAACCGACTTTATTTTAGGGATTCAAATAAGTAATTTTCATGGAAAAGTTTTCAAGTATACCTTAATGTCTGTAAATGAATATCTGAATTATTCATGTCTTTGTGTCTAGGTGGGTGAATTGCGAGGGATTTTCTGACCTTCGGCTATGTGGTTAAACTAACTTACGCAACTGTAAATCTTTGTACATAATTAATAAGTAAACACACTATTTTGAATTCAAGCAAAAGTGTTGTTAGGTTAGGCAAAATGGTAGTGGAGGTATTCCGACTCATTAGTTAGATCGTATAAAGAAAAACCGTTCACTTGTAAAAGAAATAAAATAATAATGTTAAATTTATTAACTCGAAGAAAATTTTCCCCCTACTTAGAATGTAACATTTGTGATTGTACAGTTATATAAATATTATACAGTAGTAGTAGTATTTAGGTACGTTGACTTGAATCAGTAATCCCCTAATATTATTGTCTGTAAACATTAGCTTCCCAAGAAAAATAACATGAGTCATATATTAAACTTTACCAAGCAAAAGGACAGGACTATGATGCTATTTCTAATATAAAAGGCCTTTGATTTTCTCCGAGATAGAGAACAGTTAATGTTAAGAATACACTCGTGTATTCAATGCCCAATGGGAAAACAACCTATTTATATAGTCTCCGGGACATTTCTGCAAAAGTGGAGCACATTAATGGACTCTGATATTGGAATTGCCATTTTTATGAAGATCGTAACTTTCGCTGTTGGAAACTTTCGAAGTTATAGTCGATAAATACGACTTACATACCAGGCCGCCGGCTTACAAGAGCATTTCGTGAGCTTCGTTTATGTTTCCTTATGAGCTAAGCTAATATTTTAACGTTACGAAAAATTGCATGCTTCTAATTTATGACATTAGTTAATCAAAGTTAAATTATCAATTGTGACATTCTGTACATTTACCGAATATTATTTTCTTCTTGTAATGATTGGGGTATTTTATCTTAACAGTTTGATCTATGACTGAAAAATTGAATTACTTACATAAGTTTTACATAAAACAATGTATTTTCCAGAACAATTTCCTGCTGCCTTCGAGTGCTGCGAGCAACGGAGCAAATAATAAGCACTGCCTGCTTCTAGCATTTATCAGAAAAGTATATTTTACGGCGATGCATTGCGCCCAGATGCTTTAATGGATGAAAAAGCTTTCTGTCCTTTTATAAAAATGTTTTTCGAAGACTCTTTCAGAGATAAGTAGTTTCCAATACAATTTAATATTTTTGCGCTTTCTTCCACTAACTAGAACAGCCGCGATCGCAGATTATTACAATCTTACCCTCCGTAAATTTGTTACAAATATGATACATGGACTTCATGGACTGTTATTATGTTAATCATATTATATTCTAATGTTGGTACCTATGATTACTTTATAAAATATTTTGATTGTTTTTGTAATGTTTAGATATAGATGGTGAATGGCAGTGTGCAGAAAAATCTATGCAGATTTTTGCAACACTGTACGGTCGAAATTATGTTCTGCATCATTGTTTATTATTAAATAAAAAAAATAGAGATAAAATTGCATCATTTTTAGCATTTTAGATTGTAGAGACTCTTCATAAAGCATTGTACAAACCACTGTCAAATACTGTAACTTATGTATCAAACTGCAAAATATACCAATTACATTACACATAAAATATAATCAAGACATCAAAAATAACCTGAGAAACTTGCCAACTATACGGGAACATATTTTTATCCACGGCAGCATATAACATTCGATCAACAAATTCATAGTGAGATTATTCCTATTAAAAACATAATAATTACAAGCTTTCGGTTACTTCCGCAATCGCAAACTAAAAATGACATAGCACTATTTCCTTTGATGCGCCTAAACAAAAATTTAATATCTTCATGGAAAACGAGGGTTTTCCAACATTCCAAAAAACACATTTTCTCCTCGTAGCACAAAACGCATGCTTATATAAAAGCTTGGCCTACCTGTGTCTACAGAAAAGTCCGTAAAATCAGTGGTAGGTACCTACAATCATTTGTCAACATGGCTTTGTTGCGTCCGACAGCGCCCCTTTGCTCTTTTGTCACGACAATCCGTTGCTTAAAAAAGTTCTCTGCGACCAAATTGTTAACCCTTTTCAATGGCGGTGCGGAAGGACTTCGCCATCTATGGATTTGTTCAGTTGTTTCATGTACGGCATTGTCAGTAATTAGGTTATGATTTTTTTTAATTTAGAGAAGTTTTATTTTGATGCTTGTCTTAACGAAAGTATTATTTTAACTTTCACCTATTTTTCTAAAAGGCTTATGTCATTTGTTTATTAATTCAATTCCTTTCGACGAGTACTCGATAAGATAGGATTAAAAGTACCTTTAAGGATTTTTTCAAAGAGTAAAAATGTTTATGACTTCGAGTGTACAATACAAATACTTTTATAATTCTCCTTCCGCTTTACAATTAGTTTTAATACTACTTATATCCCGAGAAAATCCACTAATAAGTAAGAAAATTCCTACACTGTTGCTAATTTATTTTAGCCTTTCCAAAGATCAAAGGAAGATATGAAGATTACCTTTGTTTTGCAATTAAGCACAGTAATTAAGGCCCTCTCTTATCCGCATTGTTTCTCTACGTTAAATTGACGCAAATTTAATTAATCCTCCGGAATTAATGAAATTCTAATTGAAATAATATTGAAGATATTTTATAAAAAAAAAATAAGTCTTACATTGGTAGGTAGGTACTTACAATGATTGAAAATCTTATTCCTAGCAATCATGAAAAAGTGTAGTTAGTTAGGTAGCTATCATTAAAATAGTAGATTAATTCACAATAAACATTTGTATTTTGTTATTAACAAAATATTTGCCAGTCGTATCGTCTAATAATTTTCAGTCTTAAAATTACAAAGTTATTAGACCCTATGTTTTATCCCAATTCAACTCAATTTAGTTAAGTACATTGTTATGTTTTATTATTTTCATAATCAGAGCTCGTCATTATTACTCTCACTACCTATTTATTGAGCGTAATTAGATTTAGCTTCGCTTCTTACAGTAATTTTCGTCTCATTATGATACGATATTGTTCTCTATTTGTAATTACTGATATTACTAATCTTTGTTTGGATTCATTTTCGCCGAGTATCAATCAATATTGAAGAGACTGTGTGTGATTACATTTACTTTTAAAAAGTATTTTCCATCTGAACCAAAGGGTATATGAAAAATATTTCTATCACTAACTATAACTAGTTTAACGAACGATTGCATTATAACAAAAGCTGAAGAAGTCGAAGCAGTCAAGGTTTGACGTGTAGTCGACTTAAACGAAACTTAACTAATACGAATTGAATAACTTCATTTATTTTTCGTCGTATCCATGGACCAACAGCATTGCACAACTAGTTGCGTTGTGCCCCATGCTTCAAAAATGTTGTCTCCGTAACACAACCTTTTATGCTATTTATTCAAATATATTCTTATTCTAATCCCTAATTATCACATTTTTTGCTATAGTATCAAGGAGTTTCGGTTTTGATGGCATTTTCACGTCATCGCTGATGATATACTCGTTCAAGTGACTTTGCCATTGCCTTCCTTTCCTCATGAGGAACAACGGAGGTTGTGCACAACCATTCGTAGGTACTCGACAATAATCGTTTATCATCGGAATTACGTACTGTTGCAGCTATCTCGATTTACTGGTCATAAATTAATATCACTAAGTATAAAGTATCTTGGAACTTAGAAATATTTGAGACTAGAGGCCACCCGCGACTTCGTCTGCGTTGAAAGTATTTTTGTTATCCCTCGGGAACAATACTTTTTTTTCGCGATGAAAGATACTGGACTGTATGCCTGACACCGTGTATCGGTTCAGAAGTTAATTCGGGAAGGCGTAACAAACAAACAAATACGACTTTCACATTTATAATATTAGTATGGATAAGGTAAGCGTTACAAGACGTGGCATGGTATCAACTCGACCACTTTTACAGCAGTTCAACCTCGAAAAACATTACAAACAAAGAAAAAACTTTTCTTCTGTTAAAACGCTAAAACTAAGTAAAACGGATAATAAATTCAATACAGCGGGCCCTCTCGAACAATATCGCACTTAATGGAGAAACCAACTTTTCCTGTAAATTTCAGCGCAGACATTTCAGATTTCCACTCGTTTGTTCGGCTTGCGGCCTTAGACCGTTGATATACAACTTGCTTTCGCGAACCGCGCGGTTACATTTACATTTTATTTTATTACGTCTCTGGCCACAGAGGACGGCCAATTATACGATGTAACAATTTAAGACAAAAAAAGTTAGGAAACATTCGCATTTTCAGATGTAAATTACAAAGGGTTACGTTAGTTTAGTACAGTTTAATATAAGTAGTAACTTCTACCTATGAAACCATGAATCACTTAAACAAAATTACTTCTGCTACACATGGTCAAATAACACTTTTATACTTTATAGATCAAAGTATTTTGGTTAAACACAATCTACATCATTTATCTAAATCTAACCCGTCACCAAACGCTTGACCACAAAGGTCAACTTCGAGCAGCGACGGCTTCGTCAGACCCGTCTTACTCTAAGGTGGTCAATCTATTTTTCAGAGGTGGTTGATGAGTGCGGCGGGATGACCTACCACAACACAATCGAACTTAAGCTATTTGAATAAAAAGGCATTTCAGAAATACTTTTATTCGTGTAATGCTATTACCACTCTAATCCATTCTAAAATTAAATTTAAAGTAACTCTGTTTGTGACGTTTTCTTTCACGCCGTCACCGCTGTAACAATTTCCTTACCATACCTAGAGAAGAACATATACTATGGGCAATTTGACAGAGATATTCGCGGCAAACGAAATTCCACGTACCGCAGGTCGCAGGCAAAAGCTTGTTATTATAAGTGTGCCCAAGTCTGCTACTGTTAACGTCATTATAGTGTTTCAATTGTTTTTGAATTGTAATGCTCTTTAACACAGTTCTTGTTTATTAAACCCATAAACTTATTTTTACATGATTAAACCCAAAACCGAAACACAATTGAAACACGATTATGTCGTTAAGAAAAATTGTAAAAAAAAAACAAAAAACCGACTTCTTGACGTCGGTTTTTTATTTTTTTTAAACAATTTTTTAATTTTAAATTTTTAGTGTAGGTACCTTGTAGGTAAGGTATATTATATATGTAGAAAAATCGGCTCAGCCAAACGTAAGATAATCGCAGAGAAACAAACTTAAATACGGGTCAAACTGAGAACCTCCTTTTTTAAGTCGATTAAAAAACTATACTTAAGATATCCCTCTTCCAACAAAAAAAATATTATCTTATTCAGTTCATAAACAAAGAAGTAATACGACCAATCATCGAGGTAATTCACACAAAATCATACTATTTTCGTGCTTTTTTCAAAATTACTTGAAAATTTTAAAAAATGGGACCAACTTGGGAGTGTACCTAATGTAATAACGTTTGAATCATTTCAATCGGTCCAGCCGTCTTCGAGTAATCGGTGGACATACACAAAAAAAAACAAATATACAGACGAACATAGAACCTCCTCCTTTTTTGGAAGTCGGTTAAAAAGCAGACTTGGGCCCGGTTTTGACAAACCAATCATCTAAAAACATTTTTCAGATACGCTCGCGAGGCACCGAATCAGGCGATGACATTATTACTCATTATTATACACGGGGACATATCTTATGAATATATTCTCAGAAACGTGATATGCAAAGTAAATAAGATGTCAAAAAATGGGTAACGATAACGACATTAGCTTCAAAAAAAGAGATTTCATGAAAAAATTGCGAGAAAAGTTGGTAGACACTTTACGATCCGTGCAAAGAAGATGGATTACATTTTTTTCCATGTAGTCATTGGAATGGAAAATTACTGTTTAGAATAATAAAGCAATTTGGTGTGCTTTGATATCGCTAAGTTCGGTAAGATTAATTTTCAACATTTAGTTTTAAGCTCGATTATTCTTCCCAAACTGTATTTTTTTCTTTATTTATTTATTATCATTAAATATGAAAACATATACCAACTAGAATTGCAAAGACCATTGTGATAGTTAGTGAAACAGAAGCACTGGATAAGACATACGTATTACAATCACAAATTATTTGAAAAACTCCAGATTACCTAAGTAAATATCTAAATAATTTGATTGCCGAATACCTATCATTTGAAATTCACTGAGCAATTAACAATGCGCACAGCCGCGGCGCGACCAAACCGCTTTTGCCACACAGTAACATATTGCGAGCGAGGACCGTACCATATGCTATTTCACATAATGCGTATATTGACTAAAATACTCATCCTCCTTTATCCTCTGCGAGCTTAAGCTTCAAGAAACATTTATACAAAATATACCTACTGTTGAATTATCTCGCAACACAACCCATAAAATTATACGCACCACTAATCTTATCAATCGAGTGGAACAGGTGTCCCCGCCGATTGCCGGCCGGCCGTTAAGACCCGGATTGGTTTACACGCGCCTTAATGACGACCGGCCGAGGCATCTAAGAAGGCAAGATTGGATGTTACGTATCATATATCCCAAACTTTCCTAACCTTCTTTTCCCTATTCCCAAAACTTAAAATGATTTTATGAATCATGCAAATTAAGAAACATTATCGATCAAATATTCATCATCATCATCATAACAGCCGCACGACACCCACTGCTGGGTATAGGCCTCCCCCAAGGATCTCCACGAAGATCGGTCCGGCGCTGCCCACATCCCGCGGCTGCCGGCTTCCCGCGTAGTACATTTGACAGTAGATTTGATAGTAGATTTGACTCTACTATGCCGTGACCTTCACCAAATCGTCGTCGGTCGACCTTGTCGGCGGCCTACTCATGGAACATCGTCCTGTGCGCGGTTGCCATTTCAGAACCTTTGGTCGTTTAAGGCGGAAAGGTAAATATTATTTGCTATGTAATTAACTGCAAATGTTTTATAAATTAATATCATGATTTGAGGGTGATCAAAAGTTGTTAGTGAACATTTTCACGAATATTTCAATAGGGTCCTTATTTCTAACCTATGAAATTGCCATGACTTCTTTTATGTAAAAAAAGGCCACTTGATCCAACTTGCTGATACTTTTTTCTTTACCACATAGTGTGGCATTATTTAGTTCTTCTAGCTTAGTGTTTCAACATTTGTAAAAAGTTTTCTGACATTACTGTTGTTGGCCGTATTAAAATAAATTAAGAAAATATTTGTATGGAAAATGTAACCTTTTTACTTCTTTTGAAATCTTCATATTAATCAGCAAGTTTTTAGGTAAGTACCCAATACAATCTTGCCTTTTTAGACCACCAGATCCTCACCCGATCACCCGTGAAATTGCCGAACGAAACGATTGTCGCGTCCGTTTATTTAGAATTACGAAATCTGTAAACGATGTCATAAACGGTGATTACAAAGTAACTTTTTAAGTTATCATGCTTAATAAACTCCACTTTATCATAGTATATCTTACTGAAAAATATGTCATGTTTTTGGATTGCAAACCTAGTTATTGAAATGATGACGTACAGTCAACAGTACAATCTGTTAATCCATTTTGACTATTTTTAACATTCTTTGTCTTAAGGCTTTTGTATAACTCGACCCAATGTGCTGCCAACTGCACAAAAAGACTATAATAAAAGACGATTACAACTCATTCGATTATTTTCTTGATTATTTGAGATTATTTGAGAATTTGTGATTACTACAGATATCTGCACAAAACGCAAATAAAAAGTATGTAAAGTGATTCTTTATTTTTAAGAGTATAATTTAACTACTTTTCTAGTGGCACTAATAAATGAATGTTTTGTTTTAGGAACAAAGTTGTGCTGAATTTTTGACGCTGCACCATCTGCGTCGTACCGAAGCAATCGCCACAGGTATATTTGATGGTTTTTTTTTAATTTACTTTCAATCTGGGTCTTTAACTTTTTCTTAATGCGTTTGCTATTTTACTTACTGTCTTTAACAGTGTAGCCTCCGTTTATATGCAGATTAACTAGTTAAAGTTCAGAAATCTGCTACTTTAAGAAAAAAAATCGCAGTTTAGCTGGCTCTATCATTAAAGTGCAGATTAACTAGTTAATTCGCACATTTATATAAGTATACACAAAGGTAACATTTATATAAGTATACTGTGGTATCCCTTGCCATTGACGACATCCGTGGTCGTGCACGCCAGTTTTCAAAGGTATAACCATCTCTGCCCCCCTAGCATGACCGATTTATATCGCGTGATATAGCGTTTTATCACGATTAACTGTCACAAAGACAAAGGAGTTTGACAGTTGAGTGTCGATAAAATGCTATATCACGCGATATAAATCGGTCATGCTAGGCAGGCAGAGTTTCCGAGTTCGATCCCCGACTAAGTCAATTCAGAAAAACTATTTTTTCTATGTTCTCTCACTCAGGTCTGGGTGTTTCTGACCCCACCGTTGCCCGTAGTCATTAACACAGTATATTCTTATTCATAACATTTTGACATAAATGAGAGTGGCTGGATTTTGCTAGTGATTGTATTTTGATTTGAATTATGATTGACACATTTTCTACAGTTTGAAATAAGATTATTATAGCGAGTCATGGGTAGAGAACAACGGCATCAAGTAGTCTCAAAGCTCTTGATAATATGTACCTACTTTACTTTGTTAAAATTTCCTTACATAAATCGTTTATTGTTCAGTCAAGTCTCAATTTAGGTCGTATTTAAAAAAATGTGCAGAGTTCATTGTTCATGCACTCAGTACAGATGGTAGGCGGCAGCAGCAGCTAAAACCTGCCAATAAAATTGCCATGGAAATAGATTTTTCGGTGTGAATTAATATCGGGTTATACTTTTTGAAGCCTGTTTTAAAATTGCATCTAGCAACTTTTTTATTGAAGACGCCATCATGATGTTTTAAGATTATTATTGTCATTTTGATGTTGTGTTGATAAACCATGAATTTAAATAAATACCTAGCAGGTGTAATTAGTTACCTACATAAATTATTGATTATTACCATATTTTTAGCTAATTAAGGGAGAAAGCTCCCTCTCTACCTCCTTCTCTCTTTTCTCGTAAAAAGAAATCAAAGTAATCACTGTGGTAGGTTCAGTGAAACTAATTGAATAAATAAACAGCACCGTACTACGGCTGAGGTACTACATGGTAAAAAATAGGAACGTCAATTTAACTAAAAAGGTTAATACAATACCTACCTACGCGAAAAGTCTCGCATTTGCAAAAATTTGTTGTGAAACTTGTTGAATATATTCCACATCCAATAAAGTCGTCCGGAAGGATCTGAAGCTGTCTGTGTCTGACTCTACAACAAAGTTATAGTACACCGATAACTTTAACAAGATTTGATTACATCGTCAATGTTGCCTCTGTAAAAAAACTACGGATCTCACACCACGCGCATCAAAGGCATTGAAAATGTAACTTAGAAATAAAGCACACGATAAATACAAATTAGAAATTCATTCTTTATCGTACTGACGATAAAGTGAACGGAGCGCAGACTGACCTACAGCCTACAGTTTTTGTCCGCCCGCCTCCTAAGATGGCTCAAACTGTAGCTTAATTCAATCTCGAGATCCGTTTTTTTCAGTTTCTTGAATAGCGAGCTCAAAAAAAGTTATTGGGAAATTTTCGATCCAAGTCGGCGAATAAATTTTTAAATTTCGACAAATTTTGGTAAATCTCTAAAAGTTACCGACGGATTCTGGGAATTCAAATAGCCCTTTGGCAGACGCACATTTTGACATATTGCACATCCGCGTACCTCTCATAATATCTAGGAAACTATAGTCACAAGTTCATAAATCGGGGCACTATACTTGATCATGAAAACATAAACATTTTCAATGTTAAAATAGGAATAACCTGTAGGTTAGTAACGAATAAGTTAGCTTTAGTAAAAGCTTACCTAAAATTTAAGCTTCCTGAGAGGATTTCCTGATTATTAGGGATATCTTGCGCAACTTAGTCGAGTCGTGGAATAATAAGTATCATTATTGTGTTGTGGACCGCCTAATGTCAATTTAACTAACATAACCACTAACCGCGTTCAACATTCTGAACAGCTAAATTGAGGGCCTAATTTGAAGGGCTTCCAACGCTATTAAATCTTTAGCCAAATGTTATTATAATTCATTGTAAAGAAAAAGGTTAGCAGCCATATTTAATTAAGGCAAGCGTAGGTATTTTATTTAAAAAAAATCTGCTAACACCGAGCAACAAGCGGCCCGAAATTTCAAAATTACGTTTCACATGAATATCGATGACTTGTGAAAAGCTCCTAGGATTATTGAATAATTCATAGAGGCCTCTCGTTTGCATTCTGATCGCAATCATCCGCAATAAGTCGGAGGGGACACGCGCGGACGCGGGCGATTCGCCAAACTTCGGGTTAACAAACACGCCTTATTTGAGGGCGCTTGGGGACGGGATCAACCTTTACCTAATCTGTGTTACGAAAATCACGTATTTTAGTTGACAATCGAGTCTTGACCCCTTTTTTGTGAATTCGAAACCGATGATTGGTATTCAATGGACGTTCATGGGTTGTAAATAATAGGTAGATATCTACATAAGGAAATAATTTCAAATTCATCTCGAATTCACCTCTCCAGCACGAATAGGGCGCTTTTAGTGCATAAATACACGCAGCATAATTGCTTTTTGTTGCGAATGTGAGTTAAGTTTCGAATCACTTTTCCTCACGCTCGCAGCAAAAAGCAATTTTGTTGCAAGTTTTCTCGCTGGTAGAGGTGAAAAGTTGTATGTTTCACACGAGAGCAATCCTTTGTCAGCGCTTGCAGCAAAAAACTACTTTGCTCACCGTTGAACAAATAACTATTTATTAAGGTTACCTATTTCTCTAAATAATTTGCCTACCTACGCTGCCGAAAACATACAATGTGTCTTTTTACTTCTTTCTGTGAGATCCTTATTTTAAAAGTTTAGGTTTTCTTTTCTAGGGTTATTGGATTTCTAGGATTATTAACCTATTTTAACACTTTTTTATTTTTTTTTATACATCAATAGTAGTAATAATAAATATTTCCACACATGCAAAAAACGCTACTTTTCCCATGTCAAGGCCACTAAAATATGATCCGGCTGGGCACTCCTCGCCAGTCCTCGCGTTTTAATATAACCGAAAATAAATTACAGCTTGTATCATATTTTCCAGCTTTCGCTGAAAATGTTGCAATGAGTAATGGCACAGTAACATGACACTATTAGATAAATTTGCGCCCATGTGAAACTTTTATATGAGACGACGCGATGGCGATCCGATTTAGTAGTAAATTGTATTACAGGAGCTATGTATTACGGTTTGTCGTATATAAGATTGAAAACATTGAGTGCTCAGCCATAAGTAAGCACCTTTTACATAAGTAACAGTGTGTGTATGTGTTACTGTAAAACCCCGAACTTATGTAAATCCTAAGATTTTCCAGTTAAACCTAAGATTTACCAATTCTTAATGGTAAAAGTTCGAACTTTTATGTAATCATCGTTCATTTCAAACATTTACCACCATTCACTCGGTAAATTTTAGGTTTTACCTCAGAGACAAGGTAAATGCTGAAAAATATTTATTTTGAACGTGATTTAAAATTATATTTTACTCATTACGAATTAATTCATCAAAATATCATCATAATTTAAATAAAGGATTTGACTGTCGGGTCATTTTATGTAATGTATGACTTAGAAATTCTCCTACAAGATACTTAAATAAAAATAATAATAATAGTGAAGAATAGATCAAAATGGCAATGAAAAATATTTAAGGTTTTTCCTGATAGGTCATTTGAAATAAATTACTATGTTATGATAGCTAAGTCACTGTTTTATTAAAACAATCCAACATGGTAAAACCTAGCATGTGCCAAACTACAATGGTAAAAGCCCGAAAAATGGTCTCCCGTCTATAAAATCCTTACATTTACCAACTTATGTTGGTAAATCGTAAGTTTCTCCAGTAAAACCTAAGATTTACTAATATACGGACTTTTACAGTAACATTATGCATAACTTGCATAACTATAAGTATAACCGACTTAAAAAGTTGACGGTAAGATAACCAGCAGATAGCCAGCCACTACGGTAGTGCGCTTCCAACTTCGGCCTTATCGTCACTTAACAGGTGAAGGCCAAACATCCCGTTGCGAATAAAAAAAAAACAGAATAGCAATGTAGGTTAGATTACAAGGTTGTTGAAGCCTCACCCTTTATAACGGAGGTTTGCCACACGATGCCTAACAATTACTCATCGTTAGAAAAAAGCTTTAAAATGTTTACTCTGCATGCCGCCAACGCGATAACGCGTTTTAATGGCGGAGGTGTGGTTTTGCGACACATTGTTAATGGTAACGGATAACCTTTAGGGTTGACTTACATTATAGCACAAATCGCATTTGCTTTATCCTTTCCCGTCGCTCAGGAACGTCATTTGCTAGAACGAGAAAGAGACTGCGTGACTGCGATCGCGCGCGGCAGCTTCAGCATCAGCGCTGCATTAACGAAATGATGTCCCTAAAGCGACAGAAATGGATATAGACTAAAAGATGAAAAAATGCGATTCCGTGCTTACAGATGTAGATCAACACTTATATGACCCTTGCGATCATGCCGCTTGATCTAGTAGCATGATCAAACATAGTGGATTAAGCCATTTTGACAGTGTGTGAGGAGAAATTTTGGAATGACATGTCACTTGACGGAAGGATCGATTTTCCGTTTGTTCGCGAAACTGACGCCGCTTCATGCCGCTTGACCGTGTCTGCTCTCTACCACAGTACAATATGTACTGTGTCTCAACCATGCCACTGGATCAAGCGACATGATCGTGAGCGACAAACAAAACAGATTATGGTCGCTATTATGCAACCAGTGTTCAGTCTTTGTGTCACCTATCAGCTAAATGCCAGCATTTTGAGCCCCGCCCGCTTGGTTGTAATTTTTGTGTGGTGCTATTTTTTGAGCGGAATGCTTGTTCCATACATTTTAGTTCACTGGTCTTACGTGGTCTCCACAGATGGTGTAAGTGAAGGTTGAAGTTGAAAAGGCGAAAGAAATAAAAAAAATAATGATAAGTACTTACTTAAGATAAGTTAAAAAATATATATAGTTGTAAAATCGTTTCCATACTACTTCAAACACGTTCCAGTTCCCCTAAACGTAGCTCCATTAAAATTTTCGAAAGTTTCCGCTAAACAAACATTTTTGTGTACCTACATTAAAAGTTTCCTTCATAAATTCAGTTTTAATTAACAAGTACTAAGTACTTTAAGTTTATGC
Organism: Agriphila straminella; assembly: GCA_950108535.1. Lineage (NCBI taxonomy): Eukaryota > Metazoa > Arthropoda > Insecta > Lepidoptera > Crambidae > Agriphila > Agriphila straminella. The sequence continues at coordinate 15,020,706 of OX467311.1, read as the reverse complement.
TTACTTTCAGTGTTCGGTTCGTTCGTAGTTGAAATAATTTCCAATATTTTATGTTAAAACAATCATGCGCTGGAATGGAAGACTGTCCTAATATTTACATAGAACTTGGATATTTTATAGACACAGTATCAGACTTAGTTTGTGAGTTGTGAACCTACGTAATTAAAATACTCACACACACTAACATAATCTAGAAAGAACGTGTAGTGTGAAGTGACTTTTTTTTATTACCACGTGCATATTCAAATGTGGTAGTACCATTTGAACAAAGTTGTGGTAGTACCGGTTGAGCTCGGTCGTTATCGTCTGAACGCAGCCTGAAACGCAGAGCAGAGTGTGAACGGTAAATGCAGTGCGCATAAGTTCACACTCGGCCACATAGTTACCTGCAGCACGGACAGTTATCGTGAAAAAAAACGCGCGTGAAAAAATTCGATGGCGTAATTTTGTATAATTTGTACAGCGCCATCTACCGCTGAAAAGTATAATGATTTTTTTCATAGACAACTAACTCTATCGATTACTTTTACGCGCGTTTTTTTTCCTCGATAAATGTTCGTGCTAGGGATACAAAATCCACGTTTTTTATAATAGTTATCTGTGGATTTAAACTTTTTAAACGTTTTTATTAAACTTTTTACGCTTTAAAAGTTGATACAGTAGAAAACTACATAAAGATGAAGCATTGAGAGTATAATATTCAACATACAAACAAAGTGTCTTCTCAACACAGTATAGTGTTTAGAATGCAGTTAAATTAAATGAAACAATTTACACGAATCTTTGGAGCATATTTCTCTTACACAAAATTATTCGAAGTTCCGCCCATTGTTAACAGAACAAGGATTGCGGAAGATTTACTGCTTCCTGCCTGAACTGGCACTGCCTCCGTTTAAATAAATAAAAACTGATAAAAAAGACTTTACTGAACTTCCATATTTCATCGAAAAATATTCGATATACGTGAACTGCGTTGAAATCAGAAAAAGTACTTCAATGGCCGTAAAAATTACGGGTCAAAGTTTTTGAATACTTAATTTATAAATAACAATACTTATAGATTTAAAAAACAGTACTTACTGTAACTGTGGGTAATTTTTAAAAGATACTACTTTTTTTTAAATTACCCACTCGAAAACGTATACCTAATTTAGTTAGGCACATTTTCTTGAAGTTATTTTTCTCTCAGAGACTAAAAGCCAACTCATAGTTTTCAGTGTTTAGCACACAGTGCGCTGTGGGCGCCCAAGGCGTAAACTTGTTTCAACATCATACATTATAATATACCTAAGTTGATAGGTTGATAGGTTTTAGTCAAGTTATGTGACACGGTCTTTACATACATTTTCTACTAGTAAGAAGTACCTATTCATAAAATTCTTGAAATGGTATGGGTCTAAATTAAATACCATTTTTTTTCTTTATATTATTTTAAAATAAATCATTATTTTTAAATTTGAGATTTTTGCATTCACAATGCTATTTTTACACAATACTAAATATATAGCTATTTCATCTTAATCGATTGCCAAATATCTGGAAAGATATTTCAATTGAATGTCGAGGTAATTCCTCACATTGGTGAAATAACGCTGGCTTGCAGCGTAAGAGTAGGATATACTAGAAGAAATTCGGCGATGTCACTAGTGACTCGGTAGCTTAGCGGTCAGAGCATTGGACCGGATATCCAAAGGTCGCGGGTTCGATTCCCGTCTGAGTATTGATCTGGTGCGAGTCGTATTTTTTCTAGTATATTATTTAGTATTGTATAAATCATTATTTTAAGTTTGCAAAATTTGAATTTCATACAAAAAAAATTATTAAAAACACGTGAGTGGCCTTACTAGCGGCGCTGCCCGAGAATTCGTCTGCTTGGACAATTATTTTTCTATTCCTCCAGGACAGTATACTTTTTCTGGATGGATGGTGGGTACCCTCTGTCTTTTTCTACCTCTACCGACTGGTACGCAACGCACATGATGATAGGTGTTTTATATGCACAACGTGATAGTGCTTGGCCACCACACCTTATGTTAAGTGACGATGAGGCCGAAGGTGGAAGCGCACTACACTCGGAATCCTCATCACTGAGGAACTGGCTATCTTACCGCTAATTGCCGGAACACAACAATTTTTTAATTGTTTGTTATTGGCGTCAGACTTAGGTAAGATGGTAGTAGCTAGCCAGGCGGGCTTGAAATAAGCCCTACCACCATACAACATAGGAAGTCTTTGCCTACCACCAACCAAACCGAGTATAAATTGTACCCCCCTCCTGGGAATCGAACCCGGGACCCTTGCTTCTTACGCAGGTGGGCGAACCACTAGACCACAAAGGTGCTAAACAAACAAATAACAAATTTACTTTTGCATGTAAGTGGTACGGTGGTACCTATATATTAGATAGGATTCAACATATCTTACAGGATACTACATGGTTTCTCGATCAGGACATTATAGAAACTTATTATTAATATGTTTATGCATGAATTGAATATGAGGTTATAAAATTTCTAAAATATAATTGTTTAAAAAACAAAAAAACCGACTTCAAAAAACCTGCCTCTAAAAAAAGTAAGAAATAATATACAAATCATTAGATACGCATTATAATTGTTATAATAAAACACGTCTATTAAAGTCGGGTGGGGCTGGAGTACATCTTCCTTTTTTTATTCTAAAAGCCCCACCCGACTTCAATTGACGTGTTTTATTATAACAATGATAATGCGTATCTAATGATTTGTATATTATTTCTTCCTTTTTTTAGAGGAAGGTTTTTTGAAGTCGGTTTTTTTGTTTTTTAAACAATTTTTTTATTTTTTTATTTTTAGTGTAAGTGGGCCATTATTTTATTAAGGGACCAATTTGGACTACGTTCGCAGCATTTTTTTTTGAAAAAATATGTAAGCATTTTGTACCGTTTAATGTCTATTCATGTTCACTATTATCTATAGTAAACATTTAGGACATTTGCAGCGATGTTTTCTTGCCAAGTCTTATATTTATTGACGTTTGTTCAAGAAATGATGAGGGATAATAACAACTGCGTTACTTTCTTACAAAATTAAGTTTTATTGTTTGGAACCTTTATTTCAGTTCGGAAACATAGCACATAAAAACTAACGACAGTGTAGGATAATCTTATAAAGTTAAATCACAAATAGTCTCAGTCTGATGATTTCTTTTGTAATTAAGTTTGCCACTGTGTTACCAAACATTAAACTAAAATGAAAGACATTTCGAATATAGGAATAAATATTAATTTTTTTTATGCTGATGTCATAAGGAATAGCTACAAACAAGTTAAATAATGAAGTAATCTTTAAATTTAAAGTTCTTATTTAATATTAATTAGCTTTATGTCACTAAATGCTTTCAGAAAAAGAGGGACAAAAAGTAACACAGTGGTAAAACAAGTAACACAGTAGTATCTAAATCACAGCATTTTGTACTTTCTTCAAGTTTAAACTAATAAAAACATAAGAAACAATCGTAGTATTCAAAATCAATCAAAAATTAACAAAACTCTTCTTAAACACGTAAAAAAATCTTTGAAACATCAACTTTTTAATAGACATATATTTCAAAAATGTTTAGTATCATTTTTCAAAAATGTTTAATGGCGCATTAAATTCGTAGTACACTCGTTTTCCCTTCTTAATTATTTTGGGCTTCGGAACTGTCTTCAAAATACTTTCATACGGTTCGTAAGAAACATCTTTCTCTATAACTTTGAACCCTTTCCCAGAATCATCGGCTGATTTAAAAAACATAATTTTAATCTCTCCTTCCTCATCGACATCACTTTGAGCGACGCCCATGTAAGTGTAAGATTTATCTTTTTCAGAGCTAACTTTTACTATGACGTAAACGCCAAAGGAAATTTTCGATGGATGTACATTTTTTCAGCCGATGTTAATGCCATTTCGCTCGAAGTTGTTATTCTATAACAAAACAATAGTTAAAAGTAATATTTCTGCCATAAAATGTGTGATTAATGTGTGAAATGTGTACGGAATACCACTGTGTTACTAAAATTTCAACTGCGTTACTACTGGTAGTAACGCAGTGTAGTCGTAACGCAGTTGTAAAACTTAAACGTATTCAAACTTGGTACTTAAATGGATACATATTCTAAATAAATTATGATGCAACCACAATATTGACTAATTATTACATATTTTGCATTAAATAACATTAATAATTAAGAATCAAACGAACTTACCTTGTGAAGTTTGATATCTAATTATACGAATGTCTTGACCGAAGATGATTACCAATTACATGCAGCAGCACGCGAGGTGATGCTGTCCTCACCACCTTTAAAAGTTACTTAAACAAAGGAATTTGTTTAGATTAAATTTTTATCTCCCGTGCAGCCCGCCGACCTGCCCGGAAACGATAATCATTATTTAGAGCAAAGGTATTTTTTTTTTTTTTTTTGATCGGTCTATGGGTATTTATGGGTTGGGTGGGAGTGTAATCATCTTCGGTCAAGACATTCGTATAATTAGATATCAAACTTCACAAGGTAAGTTCGTTTGATTCTTAATTATACTTCATATCTCTCCCGAAGATGATTACCAATTACATGCAGATGTTTAGAGCATCGAAAAAAAAAAAAATATAAAGAAACGATCATCACTGTACTTATGCAAGTTTTTTATTTTTTATTTTATTACGAATCAGATATTAAACTCACTTTAGGTACATTACCTCTAGTATTCATTGAAATACACCGTTAGCAAAAACACAATCAGTATTAACTGTTGAAAATACATTTTTGTTATAATATTTTAAAAATACATTCGAAGACTCTGTCCAACCTGCAGCTTTTCTAATTAGTTTTTATTAGTTAGTTGAATTAGTTGACGCCTGCCCTGTGAGCGGCAGGCGTCGATGCGTGTCTAGTGCTATGTGCACCGTACACACTGGTGTCAATACCGCTTTTTTGTAGAACCAATTTAACCCAGTGAGATAACGTCTGGGAAACGACTTTCTTATGTGGTTTTTGAAAACTTATAAAAAGATAATCTTGATTACGTAAGCTGTTAGTTTTTTCTATATAGGATTTGAGAGCTGAAGCTGGACAGATCTTCAAGTTTTCTTTAATATAAGGAAGTACAATCAAAGGTTGGTAAAGCACCAGGTTTTGAAGTCTTAATTAATTAGTCGATTTTAATTGTCACTTTATCGACATCAAAATCAATATTATAAATCTTAATTAGACTCAAGGTTTGCATTCTATGTGCGGATGCTAAAGCAAGGAGAGTAACCGTCTTAATAGTAAGGTTTTTTAAAGAAAATAAATCATGCGGAAAGTAGTTTTCCAGGGTATTCAGAACGACGTTAGGATCCATGTGGTATTGTATTTTGGAGCAGATGGATTAAGACGGTATATTCCCTTAAAGAAATTCGTTTAATGGAATCATTTTCGTTGACATTATGGTGTGATAGAATGGGTAATGCCAAACGAAAACTATTGAGCGTACTGTAACCAGCACCAGAATTAAATTTTTCAGTAGGAATTCCAATAATTGAGTTATATTTATATCACAATAATCAATATTCTTATCATTACAATATTGCCACCATGATCTTAATGATGAACTGTATTGATTTAATGTATTTACCGATAATGAGGATATCATTATTTTAAGTGAAGCAGTCGGGATTCCGCGCCTCAACAATGCCTGCCTGATAATATCCCTGCCATCAGGCGGAGATCCGTGTGAAGGGGATGTTTGTCCCTGGTGAAAGGTGAAAACAACAATTTTTCGTCAGGTTCAAAGAATATTAATTCTGGGACTAGTAACATTGACCAAAGTGGGTACCACGGCTGTGTGGGCCAGCATGGAACAACTACAATCCATTCGGCTTTATCTTGTTTAATTTTTTGTAGAACTTTGGTTATAAGACTAAACGGAGGAAACGCATAGAATTCCCAATTGAATGTAAATGCGTCTATTAATTCAGAATTAGGATCTAATTTCCAAGATGCATATCTGTCACATTTGTGATTTTGAATGCTTGCAAATAAGTCGAATTCTGGCATATCAAATATAGATGTGATTCTGTCGAATGCGTAGTGTGCTAACTCCCACACGGTATCTATCTTTATTTGTCGAGACTCATAATCTGCTGCTACGTTTTGCCTAGATTGTATATAGGAAGCGAGTACATAAATATTGCGTTTCTCGCACCATTGCCATATGTCACGGGCAATGTCATTTAAATGCTTAAATTGTATGCCACCCATTTTATTTATGTATGCAATAGCTGTTGTATTGTCTATTCGCAAAAGTACATTACAATTTTTTAACTGTGAGGCAAATATCTTAAGTCCGTAAAAGGCAGCTAATAGTTCTAGAGTGTTTATATGCAAGGATTGTTGTGAATAATTCCAGAGACCATTTGCAGTTTCATTGTTACAAGCTGCACCCCAACCAGTGGCTGAAGCGTCTGTGAAAATTACAATAGAATATCATTATATTTGAAATGGACAAAACGACATATCAATCATCAATATTGTTTATCCACCAAGATATATCTTGTTTTAAATAGTTTGGTAACAACATAAATTTATTATAATTAAGAGCGAGAAACTTTTCCCTTTCGAGCAGTTTGGTGTAAACCCAACCATATTTTACTGCAGGACACGCTGACGTCAACAAACCAAAAAAACTAGCAATTTCTCGGATGGTACATTTTTTTATTTGTAAAAATTTATAAGCCAATTGCTTAATTCTGTTTTTCTTTTCCTGAGGTATAGATATAGACATGCTTATTGTGTTAAATAGCCTAGGAAGGTACATTTTTTAGTTGGATGTAAATTACTTTTATCATCGTTTATAATAAATCCTAGTCTCACTAGTATTTCTTTGGTAGCGTGAATATTATTTAGACATTTATTATATGAATTTCCAATACATAGAAAATCGTCTAAATATACTACTGATTCATATCCTTGCAAACGCAAGTAGCTTAATATAGGTTTTAATAATTTTGTAAAGACGTACAGTGCAGTGCAAAGTCCAAAGGGCAGTACGTTAAATTCAAATAACTGATTAGTATATAATTTTGAATTCCATTTAAAACGCAACCATACTCTGTCATCTATAGTAATTGGCAACAAGAAATAAGCGTCCTTTAAATCTAAGGTCGCCATGTGATAATTATTATCTAATAATTTTAGAGCAGTCCGGTGATCTTCTAGCTTGAAATGGCTAGTGGAAATGAATTTGTTTAATTCTTTTAAATTCAAGATGAAACGATGTTTCCCATTAGACTTAAGTATATTAAAAATAGGGGATATAAATTGCTTTTCGCTTGGAGTACAAGGTGAAATAAAACCAGACTCCAACAATTCAGAAATACAATTATCAATTATTTTCGTTTCTTCCGCCGTTTGTAAACTGAGTTTCGGCTTTACCGATTGGTGCGGATCGGAGGTAAAAGGTATTTTATATCCCTTGATCCAAGATAAAATAGTTTTGTCATTGGTAACACTAAGCCATTATAGAAATATTGTAGTCTACCTGCGACTATATTATAATTTTGTTGTACCTTCGGAAGCGAAGTCAGCGTCTCCGATTCTGCTTGCCGCCGTAGTAATTGGACCTCGTCCTGTTCAGCCCGCGGTGGCGGTCGCGTGGCGGCGCTGGCGCCGGCGGTGGTGGTGGCAGCGGTTGCAGCAGAGGAGCTTGGCGCCGAGACTACGGGGGGTTCACTCGCTGCTCGGCGGCTGCTACTCGCGGTGCCCCCCTGGCGTTTAAAGCTCCTGGTCTACTAAGTCCAGACGTGCTAGGTTGTGCTAGCGGATGATAGTACCTCCCTTGGCTTGAATTAGGTTTCAGCTCTAAAGCTGACTTAGGTATAGCCTTTGCAGTTTTTAGGTGTTCATTCAAATCACCGAATAAGAATTCATCAAGCTTCGTATTTTTTATAACTTCTCTCTTTTGTTTGCTAATGGAGCTTATGGTAGCATACCCTTTAGATATAGATTCTCTGTAGTGGGTATCACTAAGTAAACGACCGGCGTCACTTAAAGTTTTAATGATTTCTTGGGAAACATTATCTGTTTGAGATATATAGGGCTATATTCAAACCCCTACCTATTGCAGCAATGCAACTAGCTAGTTGATTTTGTTTCTGTTCGCTATATCTTTCTTTTAAAATTTGTTTCTGTAAGCGCCGATTTAACTTCAGGATTAAATTTTGGTGCTTTTATATAAGCACAATTTTCGGCAGGTAGGTATTGTTTCATTTTCTCATCTTTAGGCAAGCCGTTGATTAAAATATGTTTCCATTTAATTGCCAAATCTTTGTGTAAGTTATCACCAACATTTTTGTTTTGGGTAGGGTCTGTGCCCAATAACTCTAGAATGTCATTTAAAGATAAGAGATTTTAATTGTATCCACACACTATTACGTCGGGATCATTTCCGCTCTAATGCTCAGAGCGCTTGTAATGTGATACCTTTACCTACGTGCCGCACCGCACCGATGATGTCAACATCGCGCGCTCAGAAACTCCAATATCAGAATAGAAAATAGATGGCAATATAATAATTTGCACTTTAACGTTTATCCACACACGGTATACGTCGGGATAACGTAAGTTAACGGTTTGTCAACTCGAATATCAGAAAAATTAATGGATGGCAATATAATATGCACATTCACGTTTATCCACACACGATATACGTCGGGAAAACGTAAGTTGACGGCTGGTCAACCGGTCAACATAACCCACACATTTGGTAAACTCAAATGACACATAATATCTACACACGATTTACGTTGACATACATAAAATCTTAAATTAAATACTTATAGAATTTTAAAACTTACTTGCATTTCCTAGATCACTCATTGCAGAATGATTGAGCACAGGCTCATCTATCGAGGAATCATCCGATTTGATCCTTCTGCGTTTTTTCACTAACTTCTTAATTTTCTTTAACAGGCTTTCCCCTAAATCACTCTCATCCTTATAAGATCGCTTTCTTTTACCCATTTTATTCACTTATATAAGAAACGTTATGAAGTTCAATACGAATTTTATTTATAAAAGGAATAGTGTGGCTCGGACAACACCAAAACGAGTAATGATTATCGTTTCCGGGCAGGTCGGCGGGCTGCACGGGAGATAAAAATTTAATCTAAACAAATTCCTTTGTTTAAGTAACTTTTAAAGGTGGTGAGGACAGCATCACCTCGCGTGCTGCTGCATGTAATTGGTAATCATCTTCGGGAGAGATATGAAGTATAATATCTAGAAAACTCACCGTCCGTCGCCGGTAACTCAGTGGTCTCACAATAAACACACGCACCCGAACGGTGATTCTTTCGAGCGACTGGCTTGGTCAGTTACACCGCCTCGCCACCCTCCCGAGCGCCAATATCAATTCATGACCGATCAAAGGATATTAGGAGTAAAGATGTCTAAAAAACTTTATTTAAGGCTCACTTTCCTATGGTAACACTGAGTACGCGACATTTTGCTTTGCAACGGAGACACGGCGAGAAATATTTTATTATTATTAAACTGTTGTGGTAAAATCATACCTATTGGCGTTCTAGTAAAGTTCATACAATTACGTATTACTAAAAACTTTCAAAAATATTGACGTCGTGAACATTTTTAAAGCAATTTAAGTTTATGTCAAGTGACTCGCACAGAAGGACAGCCAATTTTAATAGGAAAAACAACTGCGTTGCTTAAAAAGACAACTGAGTTACCGTAATTTGCAAAGAAATATAATATTTTACATTAATTCATATGCTTTTCTGGTACAGGTATTTCAATCAGTAGTTACCAATAGCTGTTTTATTTTTGTATTAACCTATTTTTTTGACAAAGTCGCTTTTGTTCTAAGTGGACCGATTTTTGTACCCTAAATAAAATAATAGCCCAAGTACCTTCTGTATTAGGTAGTGTAGGTTTTTTAGAGGTATTAAATTTTAAAGCTTTTTTGTTTTCATTTTCAGCTTTTTTGAAGTCGGTTTTTTGTTTTTAAAACATTTTTATTTTTTTATTTTTAGTGTTACCTTCCTTCTGTATTTGGTAGACTTTAGTTTATTTATATTATCTTATCCAGTAAGTATATTATCTAGGTAGATAAAACATGGGTAGACCCAAAGTTATTATTTTTTTAATTTAACTTTTTTGTGTAAGTATGTATAATACTGGTTTTCCCGACGCAGGGGCGTTAGTTCTTGAGGAGTTCTCCTGGTACTTCACTATCAGCTCCATTTCTCCATATGCATTATGACGAACAACATAAATAGCCTAGCAACCGTATTAAAGTAATCGTATCGCACCAGTGAGATACTTAGTTTAGTACCTATTGAATAGTTCCGGTAATCATCTATGGTCTTCATCATCAGTTCCACTTCACCAAAATGGTACTTTTCGAAAGCAAATGCACGAGTTACTTAAGAAAATACTAAAATCGCTATAGGTGTGCCTATAATATTTGAAGAGTTCCCTTGATTTCTCCAGGATCCCATCATCAGATCGTGATCTTATGACAATGGGACCAATCTGTAACTATATGCTTTCAAACAAAAAAATTTTTTTTAAAATCGGTTTGAGATTGACAAAGTTATGTTAAAACATACATAAAAAAAAAAACCGTCGACTTGAGAACCTCCTCCTTTTTTTGTTTGAAGTCGGTTAAAAAGAGTTTCACTCGTTGTAACAATATGTGGAAAAGCTAACAGTATATTGCTGCACGCACGTACTAGTTCTCTTTGTGAACTGATTAACTCTATTTCTACGTGCGTGGGCGATCAACTAGTTTGGCGGTGTTACCTCCACAATAGCTCAAGAGCTGAGCAATAAAACACTCCTCCTCCCATAAATATTCATTTATCTTCAGCAGATATACTCGCTTATTGCTTGCCGTCACACATCGTAGCCCATCCCTCTAAATATCGTCACTGGAATGTTTGCACCAATTGAATGTATAAGTTATTCTCTAATCTGTATTACAGATTGTACTCGTCAATTTTAATTTAAATTTTAATTTTCTTTATTAGACACATAACAGAATACAGTTATGAAAGCAAATGATTACAATAGTACAATGCCCAAGAACTAGACTGAACTCCGACATCAATGTTTTCTGTAAGTGAAAAAGAAACATATGTATCTACCTAGATACTTAAAATACTTAGGTACCTACTCAGTTAACTAAACTTTAATTTAGTACTTAATAAGCATAAATCGTTATTGTATCGTATCAGTGTAACAAAAATATATAGTAGGATCAATATTAACATTAAACAAACTACAGTACAGAGACAAAATTACTAATATAGGTAATGTGCAGCATAAAAAGTAAGCTAAATCGACATTGCTAATAATGATCTAATCGTCATTGCTAATGTTGATTATTTTGCTATTGGAATATACCTACTTATTGTATTGGAGTGTGATTTACTGAAAATACTCAGCGCGGAGCAGTGGTCCAAAGGCTATGACGACTTTCTATTAAAATTACTTATAAGTAATCCTTACTAACTGATGATGAATGAACCAAAAATTAGAAAACTGTTTCTTTGGACCATCAAACTGAACGACTTTTACTATGGGTGCTATGGGACCAACCCTTTTGCGAAAAAATCAGTTGTTTGATTCAAAAATTAATAACGAAAATATCATTATGTATAAAACGGCAGATTTTTTTTTTTGCGATTTCAGATCTGTTCCCGTAGTAGTAAAAGTTGTTTGGTTTGATGGTCTGACGAAACTGTATTCCCAATTTCCCAAAAAAGGGAAAGCCGTTTCTTATAATATTCGCTCTATTCTATTCTCAACAATCCCCATACCCCAGAATACCTGAAATGCAAGTTTCAGTATCTTTGCGACTCTCACAATCGTCCACTTCGATCTACTAACTCTCTTTCTCTCTTTACTCCTCTCTTTCATTCCGGTTATATGTCTGATTCTTTCACAATGCAAGCTCTGCGTCTCTGGAATAGTCTCCGTGAATCTATCAGAAGTTCTCCCAGTAAAGTCTCCTTCAAAAAGAAAGTTCATGCCTTACTCTTTGAAAGCTCATAGGTTATGTGAAATCATCGATATTTGTATCTCCTTCTTATATTTATAAAAAATATAGATTATAATTTATATATAGGTATTATATATATCCATGTTTTTATATACATTATATGTATTAAATTATATGTTATGTTGTATTTATTAATATTTTACCCTATGTACCGCCTTCATTGATATCTGTTTCCTAAAGGTTGACTGGGAGAGAATGCTTTTTTAGAATTATAAGTTCGCCTTTTTAACCGACTTCATCAAAAGGAGGAGGTTCTCAATTCGATTGTATGTTTTTTAACCGACTTCATCAAAAGGAGGAGGTTCTCAATTCGATTGTATGTTTTTTTTTTTTTTTTTTTTTTATCGTTGTTCGCGCGTATCTTCGACATTTATGGACCGATTTAGATAATTCTTTTTTTGTTCGATTGAGTTTTCTTGCGAGATGGTCCCATTTAATTTTTTTTCAAATCGGTTCAGTAGTTTACAAGTAATCCTGAAAATACTATGAAATTAAATCAACTAACTTGACAATTTTGTTATTTATGAACCGAATTAGATGATTTTTTTTGTTGGGGAAGGGATACCTTTGTGTAGTCTTTTTAACCGACTTCAAAAAAAGGAGGTATTGTATGTATGTTTCTCCGCGATTATCTCACGTTTGGCTAGGCCGATTTTTCTACCTAAATAATATACTTACCTACACTACCTAATACAGAAGGTACTTACACTAAAAATAAAAAAATAAAAAAAATGTTTAAAAAACAAAAAAAACCGACTTCAAAAAACCTGCCTCTAAAAAGCAAGAAATAATATTCAAATCATTAGATACGCATTATCATTGTTATAATAAAACACGTCTATTAAAGTCGGGTGGGGCTTTTAGAATAAAAAAAGGAATATGTACTCCAGCCCCACCCGACTTTAATAGACGTGTTTTATTATAACAATGATAATGCGTATCTAATGATTTGAATATTATTTCTTGCTTTTTAGAGGCAGTTTTTTTGGTTTTTTTTTGGCAGGTTTTTTTGTTTTTTAAACAATTTTGTAACATTTTGTTTGAAATGTACAATAAAGTTTGTTAAATAAAAAAATAAAAATAAGGTGCCTACAAGATACGAATATACCGAATTATCTGTTGAAAGTCTATTTTTGTTAGAGATAAAATTAAATATTTTCTTTACTACGCGTAATAATATTCGTTTAGGCGAATTTCCGGGTTGTGATTCGGGTAACCACATAATGCGATTGTATTCATAGTAATTTACTTTTTTAAGGTTCCTTGCCCAAATGGTTACCGTCTTTGTTGTCATAATGCCAAGTAAGCTTCATAACCGCTTCATTCTATGCATAATGCAACTCATCAATATTATTTGATATTGTTGCGTTTAATAAGAAAAAGGTCCTTTGTCCATAAGGTAATATCAATTTTATGTATCCTTTATTTAGATTTTTCTCCATGTAAGTACTTAATCAATATCATTTTAATAATCACTATTTATTTTTGTGATAAGATTTTAAATCATGTTATTAATTGGCAGTTATCTTTACCAATCGAAACACACTAAACGCTAGCATTAGGTATCATGGTAAGTACAGGTTCGAGTGGCCGAGGTAAAAATATTGCCTTTACCCCTAAAACAAAAACATTGCAATGAATTAGGTAGTTAATTTTATATTGCTGATAAATCAACGTTCACAAGGGTCGGTCATGGGATGGGTGACCAAAAATGTATTATCTCGAGCTCCTCCGCGCTTCGGAAGGCACGTTAAGCCATTGGTCCTGGCTGCATTTGCAGTCGTTAACACCTACCAATCCGCATTGGGCCCGCGTGGTGGGTAAAGGCCCATCCTCCTTACCACCCATAAGGAAGGCCTTTGCCCCAGCAGTGGGGACATCAAAAATGGTGATACAGTAAAATAAACTTCACCTTAAATATTACTATTTAGCATTATTCAGTTTACTAAATGTCCTCCGGACGCTTTTATCCGACCACACTTGCTCGAGACACCAACCAACTTTTCAACAATTTGCAATTTGGAATTGCAGCTGGAACGCAGTAAACTGTCCTGCTCGCCACACAACGCAAAAAGCACTAATTGAACATAAATATTTATGTACCATTTTGTAGGAAACTATTATCTTACAAATGGGAAATAGGTACTTTTCATTTTCTTTGTTTACACTATAAATTAAAGTTTTGCGTCAATTGTAAATGTTGGTTACTATTTGTTCAGCAAATCATTACCGGCTTTGTTGAGAGAAAATGTTTTTTCCAATTTAGAACAATAATAAGAGTAGAAATTTTGTCAATCCGCTTATGACAATCAAATCATACAACTGATTTCATACAATCGAATTAGGTGCAGGCAACTGGAGTCGGTAAAGCCATACTCTTTAATAATGTTAGCAGTGGCATTCCAATTAAAATTGAATTTCTCTAATAATATTAGCAGAGGAATTCCTTTTGACGCATATTGCTGGGCGTTGGCCTCACAAAATATACAAGATTGAATACAATCCTTACTAAAATTATAAATAGGTATGAAAGTGTGTTTGTTTATTTGTTACGCTTTGACGTTTTAACTACTCAACCGAATCTCAGGGAATTTTGCATACACGTGACGTTGGGGTAAAGGAATTAAAGGATATAATAGGGTACCTACCTATACCTTTTATAGGTACAGAAAAAAGTACTGTTCTCGAGGAATCCCGAGAGATATGAAGTCAAGCAGCTGCTAGTGAGAAATACATTTAAAAAAGTCATTCAAGATGAATCTACACTTAAATGTGCATAGTTACCTATTTTTATTGATAACAATTTTATTTTGAAGAATAACTTGTCTAAATGTTCAGTAATTGTCCATTAAAAACAGCCTAAGTACATACAGCAATAATAGCAAGTTGCACTTAGTTATCAAGGACATACTTCATTCGACTGCATAAAACACCACTAAATTACAGACGAAACACATTAAATGTACATTACAACGTTTCAAAACCTTAATGTGGCAAAGCAGAATGATACAACTTGCTCTATTTATTACAGTTATTTCCCCTTTAGCAGAAGGTATTCGACGACTTTCCTGTGGAAATGCAGCAATTTGGTGGAAAACACCGTACCTATGTGCTTTTATCTTTTTTAATTTAACCATACATTTTTTGTCATTCAAAATGGGTATGAATCCTAGCCCACGCCAAATACCTACACATTTTTGAACAAAAATTTCACACAGTATTACCTACCACAATACATAATATATAAGTTTTTTCAAACTCTTCTACTGATTGAAAAAACTTATATATGTACTGTGGTATTACCTATATTCTTGACTTTTTAATCGTGTTACTACCACTATTACTTTTAGCGACTAGGCAAGCAAACATGCTACAAATCATGTAGGTCTGCCCTTATGAGAATAAAGGGAAAAACTTTTCATCACCTAGAAAAAATATACAAGGTGTTTGGTAAAAGCCTTATAAAGCCGAATATGGTAGATAGGGACCATCAAACTGAACAACTTTTACTATGGGACCAATTCTGAAATCATTCTGAATTCATACATTTTGATATTTTCTTTATTAATTTTTGTATGATTTTTCGCGATTTCATAGTTGGTCCCATAGTAAAAGTTGTTCAGTTTGATGGTCCCTATCTACCATATTCGGCTTTATAAGGCTTTTACTAAACACCTTGTAAATCTGAAAGTGAATTTGTTATTTTAACTTTCTACTCAACCTACCTTCTTATAATTCTGCATTCATAATTATCAGGGGTACAGAAAAGAAAAATACTATTCGGGATAGAAAAATAACACTCATTCCACTCAGATGAAGTCGCGGGTAGTCGCTAGTCTATATAATAATATTTAAACAAAGATTTTATCAACATTCTGATAAAATATAAGCGGCAGATGTTACCTAACATCCAAGACAAACTTGCCAAGTAGGTAGCTAGGACTTAGCGCTGTTCGAATGCTGTAACGTCCAGACTCAAACTGAAGATTTTGAGCTTGATTATTCATGGAAAATCACATTAGCATGCCACCAGCTACAACTGCTTGCTATAAGGCAAGCTAGAAAATTACTGCATATTATTCACACTAGTAATTGCTGTTGCTTATTAAATATCACGTTTTTACACGATATGATTTTAGACACAATGTTCACGAGGAAAAAATTATGGAATTAGAAAAACATAGGTACCTAAATGTTTCGCTTGTAGGATAAAATTTTGAATTGTTAAACAAAAAATATGAATGAATCTCATTTGAAAATATCTTAATGCAATGTTGACGAATATGGAAAACGATGTATATTTTCACACTTTTGTATAGTTACATAAAGAGCTCAGTAATAAGAGCAACATTTAAACAAAGTAGCGAAAGGCACTTTCATGGATTTCTAACAACGAACCTGCCTGTTTTATCGTAGTCCGGACCTTTGCCAATTTCCAAATAAAAAGTATTCGTAACTAATTCAAAAGGCGTACAGAACATCAGTATTCCGGAACTAACAAAGCCTTTTGGCTTGTGTAAGGGTACAACGAATAAAGTTTAGGGCATGTTGCACGTCCCTGAATTGTCAACAAGACACTATCCAATTGTGCCGAGTGAATAAGAAAGGACCAAAGGCTCTCTTTAAAACGTGCGAAGAAATAGAAACAGCCACGACTCGAAGTTCTATTTTGAAACTTTTATATGAGCTTCGGAACAAACATTTAAACGGACCAACCTTCGTGCCGTCTTATTTATAATGGGACCCAACTTTTCTTCTTATAACACGCTTTGCATTCTTCGATCAGTTTGCATTCGAAAGTCTTGAAAAAGATTCTTTTACGAGTTAGTTTTATCGACATTTTTAGTAGGAAAAAAGAACTTAATATTTATAAATTTACGCTTGTAGCTTTCCGTTTTATGCATAGCTATAAGATTTAAAATGTATTTTTATAAATGTGTATGTATATGCTCCGAATAAACATTTTTTCTTTCTTTCTTCTTTCTTTAATCCAATTTTATTAATCTCAATCATCGTCACTGAATAGTCAAATAACTTTATCATAATAAACATGATTACCGAATTTTGAATCTCGTCGGATTGGACTTGTAAATAGAGAATTTAAATAAACCCCAAAGGCTTAATAAACTTTCAGGCCCAAAGGACTTTCAAAGGCACGTTTAACCGTTTCGCAATAATGCAGATATTTACGAGTTTCTGGACCTATCTTGCGCCAAAGTTCAGGGTCTGACCCACGGAATTGGATCCATGAACCAGACCAAAAACTTCGGAATTTATCAAACAAATAACAACATCACCGCCATCATTTTAGCCGATGATGAAAATTATTAAATCACATTTTCAAAAAACGACTTTATACCTAACATCTCAGAAACCAAGAACCTAATTACAAACATGAACATGAACAACAGATATTCATTTTATGTAAATATCTGTATTTGCTATCTTCATCTTGTTATCCTATAGCACTACAGGGTGTTTGGTAATAGCCTTATAAAGTCTAATATGGTAGATAGGGACCATCAAACTGAACAACTTTTACTATGGGACCAACTTTGAAATCTCGAAAAAAAAATCTGCTGTTTCATACATTTGTATATATATATATATATATATTTATCTATATTATATATATTTATCTCTGACACATAGGTAACTAATCCAATATTTACAAATACTTACATAGCAATATAATCCACTGCAAAGTTTATTTTTCCCATTTCTATTCACTAGGTTTAACCCTAATCTCCCGTGGAACAGGGGGATCATTGTGTAACTTTTTTGCAATCAACTCTGAAAGAAATCGCAGTTACATTGCTGCTTTAGTAAGGACCAATATGAGAACTATCTTACTTAAAGCAGCAATGTAACTGCGCTTTCAATCTATTTCAATCGAGAATTGTTAGCAACAGAGTTACGTAATCCACGGGCAGATCGAACATGTCCGTCTCCGGAGCCGCGTCCCGTTGTTATGTAAATGCCGCAGCCGGGTACGTATCAGAATGTCTTAAGTTAGAATGTCTAAACTTAAAATGGCAAAGTTCAAAATGTCAAAAATCAAAATTCAAATGGTTTAAAATGTCGAAAATCATTATGTTTAACTTCAAAATAGCAAAATTCAAAGTATCAAACGTATCAAATACTTGACGAGTTGAAATATCAATGGTCATTAAGTCTAAAGTTCACAATGATTTATTTGAATTGGGTTGGATCTTAAAACGAATCGCTTTCTTTGAAGTTAATTGAGTTTGTGGAGGTCTTTGGTCTTCGCCTGAAATGCTTTATAGCAAATTTAGCTGCCGGAAATGAGCCTAAACTAGTCTACTGGGACCTTAAACCGTAGACCATAGGTCACGAGATAGGTGCGAGGAGCGTAGCGACGAGCATGTTAGGTTGACATGAACCCAGCGCGCGAGCCGAGCGAGCGAAGCGAGCGTGCCGCGGTAGCGGCCGGCGAAGCGCCAGAAAAAATCTATTTCAAACTCAATTGGTGGATTTTGTTCGGCGGCTACTTAATCAGTGACTGGCACCGGCTACCGAATCAGGAAGCGGCGTGGCTATGGTGATGTGCGGCGGAGACACAGAGGTTAACACGCAATTATTTTACCTAATTAATTAGGTACCCAAATGAAAGAAAGGCATAAGTAAATTCTTTAAGTCATTAATTATGTATTTTGACTATTAGACATTTTTAGTTTTGATCATTTGAACTTAGACATTTTTAGTTTGGACTATCTGACCGCTTGACATTTTCGTTTTTGACATTTTGAACTTTCGACATTTTAATCGTTAGACATTAAAATTTTTGACATTTTGAACTTTGCCATTTTAAGTTTAGACATTCTAACTTTAGACATTCTGATACGTACCCGCCGCAGCCACCACCACTATGTGATTAATTTTCACAGAAGAGTAGCCTTTTTAGGGTTCCGTACCAAAATGGTAAAAAGGAACCCTTATGGTGTGACTCAGTCTGTCTGTCTGTCACAGCTGGATATCTCGAGAACTACTCATGGTATCAACTTGAAATTTGGAATAGTTAAAGATAACCTTTGTCCAACTATTTTGCAAATAAGAAAGAAATAAATAATAAATAGTTTTTTTACAACAGGGACTGAAAAGGGGTATTAAAAATTTTAAGTGGCGCGATTAGGGCATGTGGGGTATCATTAGGGTTGCCAGAGCGCCTAGACAAAAAACCGAACATTTTTGTCCCTTTGATAAAAAATGTTCGGTGTTGATTTTTTTTTGTTACAATTTGACGAAAACTCAAAGGAGAACCTTTAAATTTTGACCAGATCTAACAGAGAAAGCTGAGCGAGCGGGTTGGGGCCGTGCGTGGGTAGGCGAATCGCGCGGCTAGGAGCGGGCGGAGAGCGCCCCTTTCCCCGCCCGCAAGTCTTGCTTACTACCCGCCAGAATAACTCACAGCTTTTGCTCTGTAAATTCTCTCGTGAGTGAGATATATAATCGTGTATTTTAAAAAAAAACGGACTTTCTATTGTCCGGTTTTCTAAAATCAGCCGATCAAAAAACCGTACTGTCCGGTCTAAAACCGGACATCTGGCAACCCTAGGTATCATATGAAAGAGCGCTATTAGCACATTTGAAATCATTTTTATCTTTTTTTTAGGCCGCATAGTTTTCGACTTATGATGAAAAAAGAAAAAAAAACCGTTCCCCCCCCCTTATCTCCGAAGTTTGCAAAGAGAAAAATCTGAAATAATTCTATGTGATAGTAGTTTATGTAAAGATTACAGGAAAAATAAAACGATGTCTCAATATAACACACTTTTTTAGAAATTCAAAAAACAAACAAAAAATTAATTCGTTCCTCTACCAGTCAACAGATGGCCCTTACCCAAGAAAAAAATATTTAGTTCCACTAACGGTCAAGAGATGGCGCTGGACTAAGAAAAAGAAATAGTTCCACTATCGGCCAAGAGATGGTGCTGACCTAATATTACAATAATAATTTTCTTATTCTATAGCAGGCTCTGCAGTGAATTTATTATGATGGTACGGAGTCTGACTCGCTCTTGACGGTTTTTTTCACTTTCAGTATCTTATAAATTTATCCTTACTTATTATCTTTATTAATATTATAAATGCGAAAGTCCGTTTGTTTGTTACGCCTTCACGACTTAAGGCGAGGCCAGTTCACGATCTGATGAAAATATTGTTTTTTGAACTTCCAATGTGAAGAACTGCTGTAGAATTTCTACTTTACAAAAAATTCTGACCGGAAAAGAAATAAAGAAACACAATAACCGAACAGAATATTGTAAAATCGCATGGTAACTCTGTAAAAAATCCTGAATAACACCATAAAAACTTATAAAAATAAATTTCCAATCGTTAGATTTTGTAATTTCCAACGACAGTGATATGATTTTTTATGCAAAAAGGATAGCTTTTTTATCGATCTATCACAATGTTTTTAATAAATGATCCCAGTATTTCAGAAATCAATAAAAATGTAGGTACTAAATTTTTTTGGCGAAGCGTCAATTAAAGCTATGCAATATTCAACCTTAATCTAAAAACATAGTGAAAGAGTAAATTCCGTGAACTGCCTCGCCTTAACTACTGAACCGAACATCATGAAATTTTGCATGCACTTTGTGAGGGATACAGAGAAGGACATATGGTATCTTTTATACCAGAAAAAAAACACAGTTCCCGAGGGATGGAGAAAAAACTGACCACGCAGACGAAGTCGCGGGCGGTCGCTAGTAACGTATATTTCACTATTAAGTTTAGACTTCCCATTTCTAATCACCAGATTTACCTAATTGTGTCTAACTCTACAATAGGCTAGTTGACAAAATTTCAATAACTGCTTCATATTTTAGCTTATTAGGCATTTTATCGAAAAAAAAGGTTTATTTATTTTTAATCGAGCGTTTACATTATAAATTTTGCGTTTTAAAAAACCAATTTTAATTTGGTTCCAAAACGCACAAGACTGTCATGGCGTCTTGAATGACGTCACGCCGTGCGAAACAAACCAAAGAGCGATCGTGTCTTCGTACGTTATAGCTAGTTTTTATCGTTTAAAAATGAATTTCTCATATTATAAGTACTGTATAGTGCCCCAGTGTGATAGCACGACTATAGAAACGCCAAACCAGTTATTTGTATATGTTCCAAACAATGGAGAAATACGGAAAAAGTGGCTAAAACTTGAGTTCGGTTGTGGTTAGGTTGCACTCGGAGTGTAGGTTTGGAACGCGCCTCCGGTAGTGATACTCGAAACGTCAAAGACAAGATTGGAGTTTCGCACGGCGTGACGTAACGCTTTCTGATTGGTGTTCACTGTCACGTGACTAAAGGTTTCATTTTACGAAATTTATTTTTTAAAATATTATTAATCTTTAACGCTTTTAATAATTAAAATTGTTTGTTATTTTCTCCATAATATAATTAATCATTATAAACCCCTATCCATTATATTTATTCTTAATGGAAACAAGCCTATTGTATCGTACCTCGTACCACAAGCTTCCGTGAACAAATCGAACATGTCCGTCTTCGAGCCGTCCGTCCCGTTGTCATGTAAATGCTGCTGCCAGCACCACTATGTGATTAATTTTCCGCCAGTCTGCTCGTAGACTGCAACGGTAATAAATTACCCCTCTAAACGGATAAAATTAAAATACCTTCTAGCTTTGATGTGACGAATAAACAAAGGCTTGTAATTTAACGGTAAATTATATTAACTTAAATGAAAATATTTATTTTTACTACAAAATAAAAATGAAAATAAAGAAAATAATTAATAAGAAAAAATATCGTAATCACGAATTTCCGCCCTTTCTGGCGTATTTAAAATTATACAGGTAAAATAAAATATTTTGACTAGGTAGCCCTATATAGTGACTATGGTAGCTCAGTCGGTAAGAGAATTGGAACCGCACTTCCAAAATTCGATTCCTGCCTGAAACAATTCTTTTTTTCTGGTGACGAGTCAACTTTTCTCGTATATTATTTAGTAAAATAAAATACCCCTAGTTGTCTATCACAGAGAAAACAAACAACTTTCAACTTCTTTTTCAAACACCGTCTCACAGGCAGTTTACACCACAATACTTTGTTTCAAGCACCATTTTACAGGTTATATAAAACACACATGACATGAAAAGAAAATCTACCAAACCACCTATCCGTATTCTAAGACGAAAACTCATTCTTCTTTTTCTTACATTACTGGCAGTTTAAAACACACGCTATGAAAAACGGCGGGGAGTACATTCACAGTGCGCCCCGTCCCGCCCCCCATTT
Source organism: Agriphila straminella (assembly GCA_950108535.1). NCBI lineage: Eukaryota > Metazoa > Arthropoda > Insecta > Lepidoptera > Crambidae > Agriphila > Agriphila straminella. The sequence goes on along the minus strand of OX467311.1, from coordinate 14,998,339 downwards.
ACCCTGGACGCAGATTTATCTCCAGCCAGCGCTGCAGCGTCACACAAATGGCCACATTAGAGCCCAATTGCTTCGTTACCCGACACAGCGGCTCTTCTATTCATTTAATGAATGTATTTTTCATTTTCTTTATAATAGTTGTCAAATGATAGGTGGTTATGGTTGTGCTTTCTACCGAATGGTAGCAGTTTCAAGTCGCATTTAAAAAATGAAAAATGCATGGATTAACATTTCGAAACGTTTGAGAAAACAAATCAATCCAATCCTATAATTTTTTTTTGCTTTGCGAAGTAAGGTTATTAACAGAAGCGTTGGAAGGTTTAGTGGCTTATAATTATAATTTTGATAAAACGTTTCAAATTATTTCACTCGCGTGATGTGCATGTGCCTGTTAAATAATCATCTTTATACTGCCTTCTAATGCCAAAAAATTTATCTGATTTGAAACTACTGTCATTTCTCTTTCCTTTATCAAAAAAGACAGCAACATTTTTAACCAGGTTTTGGTTGAACCCAAAGGGGAATGAATTTGGTGTAAACTATGTCTTTCAAACTAAACCTACGAGATTAAACCCTTTCGATACTTTGAAGTGCAATGTGCTTCGTGAGTAGGTTCTACACGAACTTTCAGCACAAGAGCGAGTCCAACTCACTCGCTAAACTAATCTCCAAGTAAACGAAATCGAAGTTTAGTTGTAGGGTGTGCTGTGTCCTTTACAATCACAACCGATTATGCTCGTAAAATTGATCAACAGAAATATCAAATTGTACAATAATAATTTGTTTCCATACTAGTAGCCAACGCAAATCGAACGTGATCGAAAGATCCCAAACATGGTATAAATACTTGCTGTCTACGTTGGACAATTAAAAGACTGGTTGTAGTACACTTTAAAGTATAAGTTACATAGGTATTATGTGAAAATGGCGGTTGGCGAGAGCGTGTGCCTTGTCGTATTAAAAATTAGGAATGAGGCGGGCGGCGAGGCCGCCGCCCGCGGCGCCCTGCTGGTGGCTGCGTTCGCGACGTCGGCGTTGACTGTGCGTGCAGAGCTAGCTTTTCTAAATTAAATTACAATCTAATACCTATTTATTCCAAACCTTGAAACGAAACGTAATTGATTTGAATTTAAAGTAAAAAAGTTTGTTTTGTGTTTGAATTTGAGAAATAAGACTTCAGATTACTCTATAAATATTTAAACTAACAAGAACAACATAATTAAAATATTATTACAATATTTTTCACTGATCGCACATTTTTTCCAATCACCTAGCTCAATCAGATACCAAGTGGTTGAAAAATGGTTTGCAATGAAAGAGACAATAATTTTGCAATGTATTAAAAATAGTACGTTTCACTAAATAACTAGGAGAAGCATGTTTGAAAGTTTGAGAAATATAATCTTTCAACGTTGTGCTACTGACTCCTATCATCGTCATTTACATCGAAAGTAGGCAACGACCGAAAACTTTGGCCGAAAGGAAAGAAAAGTGCAGTCAAAAGAGAGTAGAGGCCCTTGTAACGTAATTCATTACGAAAGTATTTATTCGTTGTAGCTTGGAATTTATTTCAAGGAAGATATATTCAAGTTTGTAAATATCGTTACTTATGGCTATTACAGCTGATAAGTTTCTTGCGCCCGTTTTTCTTGTCAGTTTAAAAAAAATCTGGAAAATATAGACTACTAGCTTCTGCCCGCGACTTCGTCCGCGTGGATATTAGAGAAAATCCTTAGGGAACCTTCAACCAGGATCTGACCAGCCATTTTTACGCATTACGGCTTACCGTTCCAGTTCCCTTTCCCGTCCCCGTCCCCGTCCCCGTCCCCGTCCCCGTCCCCGTCCCCGTCCCCGTCCCCGTCCCCGTCCCCGTCCCCGTCCCCGTCCCCGTCCCCGTCCCCGTCCCCGTCCCCGTCCCCGTCCCCGTCCCCGTCCCCGTCCCCGTCCCCGTCCCCGTCCCCGTCCCCGTCCCCGTCCCCGTCCCCGTCCCCGTCCCCGTCCCCGTCCCCGTCCCCGTCCCCGTCCCCGTCCCCGTCCCCGTCCCCGTCCCCGTCCCCGTCCCCGTCCCCGTCCCCGTCCCCGTCCCCGTCCCCGTCCCCGTCCCCGTCCCCGTCCCCGTCCCCGTCCCCGTCCCCAGGTCATGTCCAGGTCCAATCATGGTCACCGTGTTGGACTTCAAAATAAATGTCATTTTCGCAACCACCATCCCATGAAACCTCAAGAACGACATCCACATCGATTTTCATGTTTACTTACCCCATTTACACCTTAAGGGAGGATTTCCAAAATAACAAAATATGTGTTTGCCTATTTATTTTTAGACATGCTCCTACGAATTTTAAAGTTGTAATGTCTATTTTATATTCTTTTTCCATACAAAAATTAAACCCCATTTTCACCCCTTTAGGGGTTAAATCATGTCCACCGTGTTGGACTTCAAAATAAATCTCATTTTCGCAATCACCATCCCATAAAACCTCAAGAACGACATCCACATCGATTTTCATGTTTACTTACCCCATTTACCCCTAAGTGGTTGATTTTCAAAATTACAAAATGTATGTTTGCCTATTTATTTTTAGATGTGCTCCAACGAACTTTAAAGTTGTAATGTCTATTTTATATTATTTTTTCATACAAAATTTGAACCCCATTTTCACCCCTTTAGGAGTCAAATCATGTCCACCGTGTTGGACTTCAAAATAAATGTCATTTTTGCAATCGTCATCCCCGAAAACCCCAATAACGACATCCATACCTATTTTTGGGGTTTTTTACCCCTTTTCACCCCCATTTCATCCCAGTAGGGGTTCAAATACTAACAATAACAATATACGTTGCGTTAGATGTCTATCCATAAGCCTAAATTATAAATTTAGCGATTTTTACTTCGAAAATAAAGGATTTTCTTCAATACACAACTTCATCCCCCTTTTGACCCCTTCGGGGGTAGAATTTTGAAAAACGCTGAGACCCGTATTTATTTATTTTCAATGGTCAGTCTAAACACAAAATTTGAAGATCCTAGCTTCAAAACTGAGGGACTTTCATACAAACTTTGATCCCCTTTTTTACCCCCTTAGGGGGTGAATTTTGAAAAACCCTTTCTTAGTGCACCCCTAGACCTCATAAGGAACCTACGTGCCAAATTTGGAGTCTCTAGACCTAGCGGTTTGGGCTGTGCGTTGATAGATCAGTCAGTCAGTCAGTCAGTCATTCAGTCATTCAGTTTACGATTTTATAAATATAGATTCAAAAGTACTTAATAATTAAGTTTATTTGAATAAAGCTTATTTGACTTTGACTTTGATTTCGCCGCCGCCGCAACTTGAAGAAAGTTTTAACTTATTAGATTTAATCGTGGTTTAACCCAAAATGATTTTTGATGACTGTATCGTAGTGTAACAGATAGGGTGCGGTTCTACTAGAGCTAAGCTATGTTAGGTTGCTAAGGATGTGTCTGATTTACAAAAATAGGAATTGCTTTCGTTTCAAAATGCCCTGACGCATTTTCAAAATAAAGCAATCCCATTGGTGTAAATCAGACCCATCCTTTAGCAACGTAGCGTTAGCTCAAGTCGAACCGCTAGAGTGTTTTTTTTTCGTAGAATTTCTTTTCTTTTTTTAAATAAAGAAAATGCTTAATTTTGTGCAAGTAATTTCTCCGGTCCCATCCCATGGGCATTCGATTTGAAGTTTGAATTCAAATTTAGATTTACAAAATTGAAATCAGCGAGCGTAGTCAAGTTATCAGTTGGCCGAGCATCGTTTGTTAGCGCGCTCCGTCGGCGTCGCGAGTTTTAATAAGATTCGCGAAGGCTACGGCCGCGGACTGCTTCGGCAACTTTCGGAGAAACTGCTTTCAATCTTCTGAAGTCAACATACTGAAAGGCGTAAGTTGTTGACTTTGATATAAAATAATAATAATACATATAGGTACTGGTCATACACAAATCAACTTCATACAGAGAGAAGAACAATACTAGAGAAATTGACAATAAGAAGCTAAATCCTATTGCATATAATACGCACATTTGGCTGAGCGGCTTTGGATTGCCACACAGATAATTTAAAACAGAGCAGCTTTTTATCCCGGTCAAAGTTTCCCTCTAGAGATTTTCCGAATGTCCACGCGGACGAAGTCGCGGGCGAAAGTTGCCAATGAGGCTAAATCCTATTGCTATAATATTGTTCAGATGTTTTAGGTCACATACTAGGTAATGTAGATGGCAAATGGTTCAATACTAAATATAGATAAGTACCTACCTACAAAACGACACTAAGTGAGAAACACTACAGTATATTTTATAGTTTTTGTGTGCAGTGAAACGCCAAAGAGATTTCTATTCATCTCCCATGAAAATAATACTTCTAAGGGAACCTATTAATATTTCATAAATACCTAATGGTTAAGTAAATTTATGTAAACAATGCAACTCAAACTCATTCCATCAAGCAAAATATTATAAAAACAAAAGTTTCGTTTATATTTTCTTGCCCTCTCTATTATTTGCAGTAAAAATGTTTTGTTGAACCACTCCATGGCTCTCGGCCTTCGGCTTCCGTCGCTCGTAAACCGACGCAACTTGTGAAATTAGTTGGGTATTGTTCAGATAGTTTTTCCGATAACTGACCGACAAATGACTGTAATTAAGACACGAGGAAACAACTGGTGAAGCACTTGGAATAAAAATAGAAAGAGATTGAGAGGATGAAGAACTTATAATTTGTCAGATTATTAATTATTTATTTATTTTATTTTATTGTTAAAGGTACAATAACAGAATACAAACTATTACATTGCAATCTACATTAAAAAGCACTTTTTAAATTTATATCCCAATAACAATTGTACACAGCATTGACTCAAAACAACAGTAAACAAATATTTAATTAACTTAACTTAATAAGCTAAAAAGCTTTGAACAATTAATTTTAAAAAGAATAAATGGAAGCAATACGAACAAATTCAAACAAATAACAAATGCAGGTCAATTAAATTTCTCGCAGCAGTGACACTTTAAATGAACATAAACTACAATTAAAAATATCTTTTTGAGAACATAAGTTATTATAGGCAAGCAACATACGTAATAGTGGTGCATTTCTTGACACATTATTGTTTGTGCCTGGTATACTAAACAATTGGAAATTAATTTGTTTCTCTTTAAGTGCGATTGATTAGTATTGTCTTATGAACTATGTTTTACAGTGAAAATATTATTTGACTGTTGTTTTGAAATATTCTAATTTCCAGTATTGTCTTCAAACATTTCTGGCGTGAAATACATTTTTTTTATAATAACGTACTTTACCTCTAATGCAGACCACCGATACACCTTTTGTTTGACATTTATTTGGTCGTTATCGTCTTCTGTTAAATATTTCTGAATTGCAAAATGCAAGTTTTTAAATCAAATCAAATCAAAAATATCAATTTTCGCCATTCATTTCCATAGTTATGTTATAACACTCGTATACTTATGTTTTTTTTTTGTGTAACGATAACCAAGATGAATACTTATTTTAATATGAATTCAGTTTGTAACGATAATCTTGGTTTCATGCCCGTAAAATTAGTTCTTCTACTTGAGGTAGTTTTGCGCTAAACTCCCGACAATAGTGGTTAAACCTTTCTGAAGTTTGTTCTTCCAAGGACTTCTAAAATCTCGCGGCAATCTTTGTTTTAAAACTTCTTAAAACTTATTTTTAAATCCTTAATGCTAGCTTAGTTTTATATACATTAGGTAACACGATATCTTTTCGTCAGTGACATTTCCAAATATAATTTGGTAATAGTACATTATGAGACAAGTTAGCTTAGGTTGCTCATTGCGCACAAGGCTGTGGGTTGCAGCCTGAGCCGCAGGCGAGGGCGTAACTCAGCCGAGTGTGCAATAAGCAAAAGCTCACGAGTTTCATACGACGTTTTTCAACACATTTGCGAGGAAAAAACAAAGTAATTTACCACACAGCAACAAATACGACAAAAACAAAATATGACAATTATTATGGGAAAAGGCGCGCAGGTTTTTTTTTGTTTTTTTCACACGCCCAACGCAAGAATGTTTTGCCAACAAAGGGGTGAGTGAGCATACAGCCATTACAGCCTACTTCAAAATTATAATTTTAAGTGATAAAATGCAAATATTTTAATTTTTTTTAACAAAATATTGTGAATTATGAATAATTTGATAATATAAATATTTTTATGACTTAATTAAGGACTTACACATTTATTTATTCCAAAAATGTATATGAATTTTCAGCAGCATAAAACCTCTTTGATGATACTAAAAAAAATAACTGTATTACCCGGTTAAATTGGGAATGCTCTGTTTACTCGCATAGAACTTGCAGTTAGGTACTAATTCACTTCTCAAGCTTACGCGCTCACTAGACATGAAATAAAACACTTTTAACGGATACTAGCGCGGTTTTATTGAAAGTACTTTGGTAATTAGTTGGTATTTGGTTTGATTTTTGATTTTCCCGACGTTTCGGCACCTTTGCAGCTGCCGTGGTCACGGGGGACTGAAGCTACTTGTGAGCCTACCCTCAAGCGATGAATTTTTTAGAACGTTCAGAAATTAAAATTTATCAAATTTAATTAGTTTAATTTTGGTTTGGTTTTAATTTAATTTTATATGTCAAAAAGAGAGAATCTACTGAAACTACTACCATTTCAAAAAATTGGGAGGCCCCTCCAAGAAAGAAATGGCGAAAGAAAACTTGGAGAGGAAGGCCGACCTCCGTCTTTTATATTAATTAATTTATTTGCAAAAGGAACTAACCGTATCATTAGATCTTACAGTGTGTGTTTGGGGCTTTAGCTTGTGAATGATGGGGTCCCAAGCTGGTGGAATTTTCCAACCATCATCTCTATTGAAATTAGGATATTTATTTATTTCGATAGCCTCGCGGAGCATTCTAGGAATGAATCTACGTTCCCTAGCAAGGATTTGGGGTTTGTCAAATCTAATATAATGGTTGGGCCCCTCAAAGGCGTGTTCACTCACTGCAGACTTGTTATCGCGCCTATGTTTCATGTCAGCTACATGTTCTTTAACGCGGGTCCCTATTATATTAGATTTGACAAACCCCAAATCCTTGCTAGGGAACGTAGATTAAACCAAAATTAAACTAATTAAATTTGATAAATTTTAATTTCTGAACGTTCTAAAAAATTCATCGCTTGAGGGTAGGCTCACAAGTAGCTTCAGTCACCCGTGACCACGGCAGCTGCAAAGGTGCCGAAACGTCAGGAAAATCAAAAATCAAACCAAATACCAACTAATTACCAAAGTACTTTCAATAAAACCGCGCTAGTATCCGTTAAAAGTGTTTTATTTCAAGTTAGGTACTAATTTAACTTTGTAGGGTTAATTCTATTACGAACTAGTGTTTTATTATATTATTGCACGCGTTTGTTATAGGTCGGTTTATGGCCCTAAAAGCGATGTATTAGGGCTCACTTTACGAGCAAGTGTGTTGAAAATTATATTCTGTTTTTAGTGATTAATGATTATCTTTTCCTTTAGATAGCACATTAGTTACGTACCACGATCTGAGGTTCTTCTATAACTTATCGCTATTGTTTTTAAAGAATCTTCCATAAGTTTATCTCGTCTAGCATCCTAAAACTATGGAGTCGTATTAACTTACTATTAAACAAACAAGTCTTTATTTGAAGTATTATATTCGCGCTTTTTTTTAGATAATACGAGTAATCGAATCAATTAGGTATTCATGACGCAAGAATGTCATCATATTATCTTCTACCTAAATGCTGTCGCTCAAAATGAAAGTCTGCCACTTCACCCGAAAAACACAATAAAGTGAAACAGACAACAAAATGGTTCAACTGTGTAAATAATCACTCAAGTGAAATTCGATGTTACTATTTGCAAAACGATAAATCAAATAAAATCTTCAGAATAGCACAGTGATCGAAATAAAACGCTTAGGGAACAACGCATAAGTGTTACATTGGCGACGCGATGTCGTGGTAGTTTCTTTTCGGTATAATATTTTCCTCGTAAATCTATTTTTCTATTGTCTGTAAATAGCGAAAGCTGTTAAGTCGCAGCGACACAAAATTTCCGAACGAAAGCGCCACGAGCGAAAACATATTTACGGTTCGGTTGGTTCATCATTTCGAACGACACAACATGTGCACTTACGATAGATAAATTGACGTGCAGAATAATGCCCACAGACAATCATTTATTTTACGGTTTGTTTATGAACAAAATGAAGTGTTTTGGATTACCTAGTCTGTAAGACTGCATGTATTTTTATAAAATAAAAAATAAAATAAAAATAAGTCAAAAAATATCATAATTTTTGAGCAAATAGGTACTTCGATCAACCTAGCCAAAATGAGTATGAGTTTTATTGATTTTAACAAAACAAAAGTTATTATTGTAGCTCTAGGTACACATGCCTAATACTATAGAAAAAGTTTAACGATACGTGCCACCGAAGGCAGTTTACTCCTCCACTCAATGAAAGTACTAAACAAGTTCTTTTTTGGCCAACAAGAAACATGACACAACGGTCACTTCATGAAACATATGAAAACAATAGGACTGTATTTCTTTTTCGTTACCATACACCAGTGGGGTCTACGTTTTTCTCAGTGAAGAATAAAAATGTATTAAAGTTTTTAAAGTTTTTTTCATCTAAGTAACTAGTTAAAAAATGTCTTCGTTGCAGCCGTAGAACAACGTGATCTTTAAATTGCTAAACATATTTAGCTATAGCAGAAGTCATATCGTCTGAGGGGAAAACGTGTAGGTACCTACCTATTTTTCCTATGAATAATTATAAGTTTTTCAATTTGTGACGGCGTCTATCCCGCCCACAGTAAACAGTTTGTAAGATTTGAATGAAAAACACTGAAATATGTCTAGAGACAGTATGCAAATTGTTAACTTAGATTACATATTTTAATCAAATCTTAAGTAAATAAACACCCATTATAATGAATTTCGGGATCATTATAGTTGCCAGAGTTTATTTTATTTACGTGATTTAAAACCGATTGACGTAAATTTAAATTAAATCATCTCGAATCACCCTTTCTTCTCGTTTAAAAAAATGTTCAAACATAAAACGCTGAAATCCCGTCGCAGTCTACGCAAATGCTAAGAACGTTTTAAAAATGTTTTTCAGTTTATTCAAGGTATATTCAGTTGAATTCAATAATTACATGCTAGTGCTTGCTAGCACTCGCTTTTGAAAACGATTATGCGTTTCATCGTACCGACCGCAGCAAAGGAACTGTGGCAACGTAATGCACCGCTCGTTTAAACTGTTCATTTCGACATCAAGGTACAATTTAAATTTATGTTACAATATTTCGAGAAATTCTCTATACTACGAAAATTCTACTACCCGTAATTATTATTGTCTATCAGAAACAATATTAAGATTGTCTTTATAGCGCTATTCCTAAATATTATGACTGGTATCATATTGATCATAAGGTGTTATTTGCTTGCCTAAAACTCCAGGCACTACGGCTCGAACTTCACTGAATCTTGAAGCGGATAGCCCCAGATTGGCGGGTTGGTATTTTGAAAGATATCCGGAGGTATTGGGCCCCCAATCATGCAAGCATCCACCGAGAGGCGCCAGGAATTTTTCGATTAAGCCCCCGCCACTTTCCACTCATTGGAAGCATGACTTGACACGCTTCGGAAGCTTACAACTCCCATTTCTTTGAAAAAGAGAAGTTTCCTGATTGTTATTGAATTCTAAGGAAAGAAAGTTAGAAGCTGCTTGTGAGACAGGCTCGGTAATATAATGAATTAGCGAGAAACGAGCGCGGCTGAGGGAGGAAATTTTTATTGTTAAAAAAAATTCCCCGAATGCGGTAAAATACCTACAGGTGTTAGGTATACAATATACTGAATCTCAAAATACTTATTCGAATATCCTATCCTTAACGAATATATAAATAATCCTATAATGACACTCATTTATGTTGAGTAGTGAAGCGGGTACTTTGATAATCTCTATCTTTCGGGAAAAGAAAAACGTATCTAAGTATAAGGTTCGCTTTTCTAAGTACCTATGTGGAAACGTATTTATTATAAAATCTTAAAAGTTAGTCAAAGTCAATTTATGCCACAAAAATAAAATTATTGAGAAAAAACATTAAAACTGACAACCATTGCTATTTGTTTTTTTTTATAACATTTAAAGCAGTAAGAAAATCCTGTGTGAATCGCGCACGCACTTCACCATTTCAGTGGAGTTCGACCACGGCTGATCTTCGCATTCCGAGTTGGGCACAGCCAAATAAAAAGGCTACCCAAAATTAAATACCTACCTAAATAGACGTAATTCCGTGGCAGTACCCCCACCACTATAATGATAAGTTTTCATTTTAAAGCTTAAGTTGAGGAAATCACGATAGACGATAAAATCAAAGTAGATATTATTTCTTCTTTAAGTTTTATCATTTTGTTTATGTAATTTAATAGATGTTAAGGTATGTATGATGTACTTTTCATAGTGGCGTACGTAGGTAGCTAACCTTAACGGTTAGCTACTACCGTTAAGGTTAGCTACCTACGTACGCCTACCTACGCTAGTACCTACAATCCTACATGCTTGGATATAGCATTAGATATTATGGATATAGCTTAAAATTATTGTAAAGTAATAAAGTGTTCATCACCTCTCCAATACAAAGTGACAATCAAATATCATAAACAAAACATAGTATAACTACGTAGGTGGTAGGTATATTTAAATAAGAGAGCTTAAGTTTAAGCTAAGACGCTTACAGCAAATAGTATAAGCAGAAAAACGTTTTCCATAGCATGAGACAGTAAATTTCCTGACGTTTAATTCCACGCGCAATTTCCGTTCAGATGTATAGCTAGCCTAAAAGTAATAAACAGCTTTTCTTACTTCAATTTATTTCGCTTGTTTTTACACTTATTTGTACGCTATTGAAAAATTAATAAAGTTGTCTTGTACTCGTTACTAGTGAAAAGCATTTCTCAAGAGAAAACGACTCCAAAACAACTAAGATTTAAATTTCATTTTCTATGGTGTATTATAAACATTGCAATCACTTATTAAAAATAAAGATTACATTTCAATAACTAGCGATAACATTTCAACCATACTCTTCAATGCTTTTATCGATACAATAACGTAAATATTTCGATTGGTAATAAAATATCCAACAGCTGAACTCGGCCGTGTTGAATTGGGAACTGGCCAAACGAGAAGCCAACCGCAGGTTAAACAGGAAACAGATGTAATTCCGCACTTAACCCTCAACAGATATGAAAGATAAATTATTTTGACTATCAATTTTACAAACTAGTTAGTAGATAATATCTAATTGATATACTTAAGTAAAACATTAGCCAACCTCAAATTATCTTATTTTTTTATTAAAATTTTTGCATTTCCAATACAATATCTTTTTAAGTTTTTTGCTGCCTCTAAAATAACTCGTCTCTAGCTTAGTACCTATATTCATAGGAATCGAACCCGGTACCTCAGTCGGCCAATAGCAATAGCATTCGGCCGGATTGCGACTTAGCACAAAATCTATTGAGAAAAGAAACGCGCGTATAAAACTCAATAGAGTAATTTTGTTGTTTAATTTTAAAGTCACTTCAACAGATAATAATACTTCATCACCTTTTATGAAATTGTTATTTTATTTTATTTACAATTTACAATTTGTTTGAGCATTTACAAAAGTTACTTATACAATAATTGCCAATTACAAACATTATATTTTTTCAAATACTTATAAGTAGAATTACGTGTTGTGTGTGTTGCCTTTTATCTGTCGTTAGTGAAGCGACAACAAACAGACTAGAGTAGTTAGTATGTTCAATTGTATTTACCAGTGTCCTGCATCCCCTGATCCCATTAAGAAAGGATCACATAATACATCCTGATTAATACACCAAGGTCCTGATTCCACGTCCCTTCGGGCCATAAGTCACGGTCTCCAACTGTCAGTCGCATTGATGCCCCATCCATTAAACATAGGGACGAGTGACCGTCTCGGCTGGCTTCAGCCCAGCATTATGTTAAGTAACCTTGCGGATTAGATTGGAAATGTTTTTATTCAGTTGGTTTTTCAGGTTCGGAAAATCATCGAAATTGACAGTATTGTTTTTTATGGGGAGCTCGGTGGCGCAGTGGTTTAGCGCCTGGCCCAGCGATTGCGCAAGTTAAGCAACGTTCGCAAGGGTCGGTCATGGGATGGGTGACCAAAAATTTTTATCTCGAGCTCCTCCGTGCTTCGGAAGGGCCGTTATGCCGTTGGTCCCGGCTGCATTTGCAGTCGTTAACACCCACCAATCCGCATTGGGCCCGCGTGGTGGGTTATTGCCCGTCCTCCTTATCCACCCAATAAGGAAGGCCTGTGCTCCAGCAGTGGGGACATAAAAAAAGATGGCTGATGGACTGGACATAATTATGATCAATTCTAGTTTTTTTATGATACATTGGCAAGCGCTTATGCCCGCTATCACGCCTGATGGTAAGCGATGATGCGATCTGCGATGGAACGCGCTTGCCTAGAAGATACCTATTCACTTGCGACTTGAAGTCCCCCAGCTTGTACCTATACCAGGAGCTACACTCTCCGGCGGTACGGATAATAAAATTTGAAGCAAAACGCTTAGTGAGATGAGAGTCTTTGGAATCAAAAAACGGTGGCGCTGATTCGTACGTTTGATTGTCCGATGGAAGAATGGAGATGACGGAATTTGTTTGTGCAATTCCACTGCACTCCTAGTTTCCAATGTCCAACTACTACTACTGTTGTTTACTACTTTACAGTAGTACAAAACACGATGAATGACGTAATGAATGATGCATTTTGGAACCTAAAATACGTAAGCATCTCGCGTGGAAAGATGGCGCCATTATCTCCACGCCTAGCAGACGACGCGACACGGCTGAAATCGCAGTATTGTACCGTTGTCAGTGGAAAACTTTGCTGCTCATTGTGGTGAGAAATAAAAGCTTATAGTTATCGTCACATTGGCCACTGGCCTCCACATTATACAGACTGGGGCCTGCAGGAGAGGCTCGGCCTCCTCAGGACTGAAGAGGCTGCGCCTTTCCCTACACGAAATTTGCCCGGAAGACCACGGGAGGCCGTGCTTCTCCGTACGATCCTGCAGGCCGGGCCTGTGCATATGCCATATATGTAGAGGGCACATTAGTCGTAACGTAATACTTACACCTCCGTGGACCTTTAATCTAGGTAGGGCTCTGTCACTCCGCGCACGAGTCTGAAGCGCGCGGTGTCCTCTGAGAGGACAAATTTCATTTATCAGAAAAGATAAGACCTACGCGATAGAAAGAGAGGCAACTACAAAGTGCATGTTTTGGAGCGAAGGGAGCGCTATGCGACCTGAATTGCACTTTATTGTGTCGAAACAAGAGTAGCAATTTATTTAAACGATTTTGCGGAGTGCAACTTCTGTACGCTAGTACTATTTGGTACTATTATCTATTCTGTGATCTAGGTATGTTATTAGTCGCCTTTATGCCACCCCTATAGGCGCTTGTCTGGTCTTTTTATACTGTTATATATACTTACCGGACGCTACGCTCTGAAAGAAAAATGTATGAATACTTTTTATGTAAAACTTTTAACTTTGGAGCAAAACCGACGAGCGTGAGATATAAAAAGTTTCATTCATATCTTACTTTACTTAGATAATCGTGTAAAAGTCCTTCCTTTGTCAGAATTTTACAACACAGAGCCGAGATCGTAACATTATTCATGAGAATAACGAAGTTTTTTTATATCGTCCGCTCCATATAGTTTGTAGCAGCGAGATCGCCATTATTGTGTGTAGTTTCACTTCTTTGTTTTCGGGACGATTATGTGAAAAATAAAATTCACTTAAGAACTTTACTCCAACAAAGACATGATACTTATAGTCATTTCCATATCGTGCGCTTGTGTAAATAACAAAAAATTATATTTCTCATTTACGTTCCTGCTAAATCAAACAAACCTGGGGGCCTATTACGAAAATAACATAGATACGCAATTGCGTAACGCAGTCACTTGGTCACGATAGTCGTCCGCAGTTCGTCGGTTGTGGCTATTAGACACATTTTCAATTATACACTGCATATATACAGCTATCGTAGCCCAAAGACTATTGAACGAATGATGTCGGATACGCTAGAAAAAAACTGTCAAACTTACGCAATCACTTTGCGATATCGCATACGCAAGTGCTTTGTAATAGGAAACAATCATAACGGAGCACGGACGCACCTGCGTGTATCGCGTGAAACTTTTCGTAATAGACCCTCTGACTGTAACATATCCCACTCTTCTGGTTAACATTATTGGCACCGCTGCAATGAAACACGTACAAACAGAATCGGTTCGTTAATCCGAGGCGATGAGAGTTTTGTAGACTTATTCTATAAAAAACTTCATGCACAAAAATTACTCGGAAAAGCGGTTATAGTAAAAAGGTAAACATTCTAACGTAAAAACAAACATTTATCTACTTAGGGCGACTTGCACCTTAAATTAAAATATTGTTTAGATACTAGCGGCCGTTCCATGCCTTAGGACAGCTATTGATAAGTAACTTATTAAATCTTTCATGGTAATTTTTATTGGTTTATTTTACGGAGTTTTTGTAAAATACTCAAATTACGTGGCATTAATAATTGTGGTTTTTGGTGAATTTGATCTTTGACGTTCCGTGGGAATAAGAGAAAAAGTTAACGTTAAAGTTTTACTGTACTCAATGCAAAATAAAGTTTGAAGCTCTGAACCCAACCAATTTGTATTATGTAGCCAAGCTCGCCACGACTCGGATGGCTAAACCGACATCACGTCACGATGGATACTGACCTAACTTTAAGCTCTTCCGCTCTCCGAAAAGCACGCTAAGCCGCTTGGTCACAGCCGCTATGAATTTGCATCAGATTTAGGCTAATAACTTTGACTCCCCATTAGGAAAACTTACTGGAAAACTTTACAGTTTAAAAAAATTGATAAAAATACGTCATTTATAATTACATTATTTACTTTTATTTACTTTATTTACTTTTATTTACTTTAATTTACTTTTATTAAGTACTTTTATTTAACATCATCATCATTTTTAACATCAGACATTATTAATTTGCTTTACACTGAGAGAAATCGGGTTCGTAATTTGAACAAGTTCGACTTGTTAAGTGGTTATCTGTTTGAAATAACAGTATTTTTGTTAATCGAAACAAACGCAATGTTAACATTACAAGTCGATTTTGTACAAAGAACAAGATTAAACTTGTTAACGGGTATTTAGTTGAAACAACCAAAAATTTGTTTGAAACAACCTGCTTCATGTTGATTTAACAAAATCGACTTGTAGCTTCAACTAAAACTTGAACTTGCATCAGATACTATTTGGTATCACGTTAAATCAACATGCTTGTTTGTTGTTATTACAGTATAACTTGTTGAAACTACATGGTGTATCTTGTTAAATGCTATCTTGTTGAAACAACGTTACAGCGGTTGAAATAACATGGCGTCATGTAAAATTGACATTGCCGATTTAGTAAAATCAACAGTATATGGTCAAAAAATTGTACTTGTTGAAGTAACAACATAAAACACAAACTTGTAGCAGTAACAAGTTGGCGTCTTGTTAAATCAACAAGGACTGTTTGGTTGTTATAACAATATAATTTGTTGAAACTACACTGTGAAACTTGTTAAATGGTATCTTGTTGCAACAACGTTACAGCGGTTGAAATAACATGGCGTCATTTAAAATTGACATTGCCGATTTAGTAAAATCAACAATATATGGTCAATAATTTGTACTTGTTGAAGTAACAACATAAAAAACAAACTTGTAGCAGTAACAAGTTGGCGTCTTGTTGAATCTACAAGGACTGTTTGGTTGTTATAACAATATAATTTGTTGAAACTACACTGTGTAACTTGTTAAATGGTATCTTGTTGCAACAACGTTACAGCGGTTGAAATAACATGGCGTCATTTAAAATTGACATTGCCGATTTAGTAAAATCAACAATATATGGTCAATAATTTGTACTTGTTGAAGTAACAACATAAAAAACAAACTTGTAGCAGCAACAAGTTGGCGTCTTGTTGAATCTACAAGGACTGTTTGGTTGTTATAACAATATAATTTGTTGAAACTACACTGTGTAACTTGTTAAATGGTATCTTGTTGCAACAACGTTACAGCGGTTGAAATAACATGGCGTCATTTAAAATTGACATTGCCGATTTAGTAAAATCAACAATATATGGTCAACAATTTGTACTTGTTGAAGTAACAACATAAAACACAAACTTGTAGCAGTAACAAGTTGGCGTCTTGTTGAATCTACAAGGACTGTTTGGTTGTTATAACAATATAATTTGTTGAAACCACACTGTGTAACTTGTTAAATGGTATCTTGTTGAAACAACGTTACAGCGGTTGAAATAACATGGTGTCATTTAAAATTGACATTGCCGATTTAGTAAAATCAACAATATATGGTCAACAATTTGTACTTGTTGAAGTAACAACATAAAACACAAACTTGTAGCAGTAACAAGTTGGCGTCTTGTTGAATCTACAAGGACTGTTTGGTTGTTATAACAATATAATTTGTTGAAACTACATTGTGTAACTTGTTAAATGGTATCTTGTTGAAACAACGTTACAGCGGTTAAAATAACATGGCGTCATTTAAAATTGACATTGCCGATTTAGTAAAATCAACAATAAGTATATGGTCAACAATTTGTACTTGTTGAATTAACAACACAAACACAAACTTGTAGCAGTAACAAGTTGGCGTCTTGTTAAATCTACAAGGGCTGTTTGGTTGTTATAACAATATAATTTGTTGAAACTACACTGTGTTGATATGTAGTAGAAACAACGTTACCACGGTTGAAATAACGAGACGTCATTTAAAATTGTTATTCCCGAAATTGTTAAATTAACATTGCTCTCAGTATGTACTTGTTGAAGTAACAACATACCTTATTATAAGAACATTGCTCATTTCGATTTAGAATACATAATAGTACAAGTACAGAAGATCCACTCCGCAAAGTCATTTAAATAAATAGCGACTCTATCCCAGACGCAACAAAGTGCAATTCAGGTCGCACATCGCTCCCTTGCCTATAGTTATATTCACCTAGAAGTTGCCTCTCTTTCTATCGCGTAGCTCTTATTTCTTCTAACGACTTCAGCCTGCCTAGCATGACCGATTTATATCGCGTGATATAGCGTTTTATCACGTTTAACTGTCAAAAAGACAAAGGAGTTTGACAGTTGAGTGTCGATAAAATGCTATATCACGCGATATAAATCGGTCATGCTAGGCAGGCTGGGTTGTCTTCTTTTAAATAAGAATTCATCTGAATACCTACAAGTTATTGTGCTAGCATTGTAAGGAGCTCGGTGGAGCAGTGGTTTAGGCCCAGCGATTGCGGAAGTTAAGCAACGTTCGCAAGGGTCGGTCATGGGATGGGTGACCAAAATTTATTATCTCGAGCTCCTCCGTGCTTCAGAAGGCACGTTCAGCCGTTGGTCCCGGCTGCATTTGCAATCGTTAACACACACCAATCCGCATTGGGCCCGCGTGGTGGGTTATGGCCCATCCTCCTTACCACCCATAAGGAAGACCTGTGCCCCAGCAGTGGGGTCATCAAACATATTGTGTTTATAATGTGTACTTTAATGTGAACAAATTACTTTTCAAATAAAACTAGGCTAGGTATGTACAGTCAACGCACATCAGACTACCTATGAGGCAGCCTTTATGCCGCCGTCGTACCGAACCGTTGTCGTACAAGAGCTGTTTTTGTAGTTCAACTAGGTAGGTACCTATACTAAACTTACCGAGCTGACGTGCGTAGTTAGTGTATAGGTATCTCGTAGATTAGAAAATTATTTCATTTCTCAGTGTCAACTGTCAGCACGTTAAGTTAAACAGTTGAACTCCGAAATATTACGTAGGTACCTAGGTGGTATAGGTACCTACTTACGTTACAACGTGTACCTAACAGAATTAATGGCTAAACCAAAATACGTATGTTAGAGAGGGATCACCAAACTGAACAACTTTTACTATGGAACTAACTCAGAAATCGGGAAAAAAATAGCTGTTTCATACAAAAATTCATGACGACAATATGAAAATGTGTGAAACCGCTGATTTGTTTTCGTGATTTCAGAGTTGGTCACATACCTAGTAAAAGTTGTTCAGCTTGATGGTCCCAATCTACCATATTCTGGTTTAGCCATAATTCTGTTACACATTGTAGGTAGGTAATTCATTATTATGTGCCGTCGACTGTACCTACCAAAAACAGAAATTGGTATAGGTACCTACAAGGTACTACCAACCTACCTAATCTAAGTACCTACGATAATTACCTACAAACTTATCAAAGCTAAACTTGATCTTGTAAACAGATCTTGTAAGGACGTAGGTAACTAGATAAAACGCAGATGATCGTATGTAGGTAGGTACTCAACGAACTGACACTGCGTCGCGTCGCGAGTCGGGACTCGCGTCGCGCTCGCGGGGCGCCCTTCCCGCCACCCGCGGGCGGCGGGCGTCCCCGCGGCTTGCGCGTTGCCGCCAACTACGCCCGTCGCTGGTGAATTGGCAACGTCGCGCCCAGACCGGACAAATCGCGTCCGGTCGGAAGATATTGACCAGACCCCCAACAACTCATTCCAAAACCCAACAGTCCGGTCGAAAACCGGACGGTTGGCAAGCCTGGAGCCAATACAAGAAACGTGATTTTGTAGGGTTCATAGTAGGTATTAAATCTTGTACCTACGATGGTACGGAACCCTCGGTGAGCGAGTCTGTCTCGCAATTGGCCGGATTTCATGAACTTAGCTTGACGCGCTGCTGCGTGTAGGTATAGATTACAAAGGAGGCGGCAGGCAAAAAAACTGCAATGAAGGTCATTTGTAATAACCTCGATATTTTTAGTAGGTACCTAGGTAGGTACCTACCTACCTAATGTAAAGATAAATAAATAGAGGCATATAATGCCCACCTAGTGTGGCAAACTGTTAGATTATAAGGTAACATGTTGATAATATAGCGATGAATATTTTCCATGATTGATTTTTAGTAATGTTTTTCTATGAGTAAAGAACTAAAGTAAAGAAAAGAAAAAGTAAAGAAGTTTCAATAAAACCGCGCTAGTATCCGTTAAAAGTGTTTTATTTCATGAGTAAAGAAATTAAAGGCCTATGAAACTTTATAAAGAAAAATAAAAAATATTCATAAGTTCCAATTTCGATGATACCAATTCAGTTAAAAACAGTGTAGGTATTGCAAATTAACCCATTATGACTTACACGTTAAGGTCGCTTTTTATTCAAACGCAATGTTGAGATAATATCCGTAGGTAGGTCGAGTTCAATAATATCAGCTGTGCATTTTTGGACTATGTCGCATTAAGATTTTTGACATCGTCTTTAACTTTCTGTACAAATTGACACAATAATTACTAGATACGAGTACGACAAAGTTCAACAGTGCAAAGATAATTTGAGAACTGGGTAATTCACCAACTGGACACAAAAAACTGGACACACGTGTGTCCAGTTGGTGAAACTTAAAATTAGCAATTCGTCATCTGGACACGCCCAGTTTTTTTTGCGAAAAAAAAGGGTACAGTTGAGTTAATAAGCGATTTTATGTAAAAGCTGCCATACTTTTTTGCTTTTCAACCTTATTAGCTTAAAATGTAGAAATAAAACAAATATGCAACAATTAAATAGTATTATGATATTAATATGAAGACAAGATAGTATACCTACCGTCAAATACTCAAACAAAATTTAAAGTTAAGGCCACCTTAAATTCAAAATACTTCTTGTCAGATTTGACAGAGACTCTATAACTGACAGCTTTCTGAAAGTTAAGGAGACTTTAACTTAACTTATTCGGCCGTTAGCTAATGTTACTTTTTTGATTACCTATAGGTACTTTCATTACAATCTAAATATATCTAATAATTTAAAGTCATTACTTCTGATATCACTGAAAAATCAAATAAGGACATACATAATTGAACTCAACAAAATGTAATTTTCAAGGTTAAACGCAATGACTTTCTTAGCCTTAAAAGATACACTCCACTCCTATACAAACTTGTAAAGCTTGCTTGCTTGGTAAATCTCGTTGAAGTAAAGTTTAAGTATACGAGAGTGGAGTTGAAACGTTCAACCACAATTATTATTACTCTCTCTATTTTGTGGTTCAACCTTGAGTACCTAGTATAGAGGTGGCATAAAATAATAAAATCAAATATCAAAATAATCATCAATAGAGCATACTTATGCAATAGACCATGTTTACGGTAGAATGTATCGTGGATTTGAAAAATAATTCTTTATCACAAAAAAAAATGTATTTGTATGACATAACAATACTAAAATGGGTATTTTACAAACAATAATCATTCATCATTGAACTACAAAAATTAATGACAAAAATATCAAAATGTATGCTATGTATACAGCTGTTTTTTTTCGCGATTTCAGGGTTGGTCCCATAGTAAAAGTTGTTCAGTTTGATGGTTCTCCTATCTACCAAATTCGTCTTTATAAGGCTATTACCAAACAATTTGTTCAAAAAATAATCATCAATGTTATGTTGTTAGAGCATACTTATGATATAACAATTCTAAAATAGGTCATTTTACAAACAATAATTATTCTACCCAACTGTGTAACAACAATATTTGACACTGGAAATAGAGTATCAGTTATTGTTAAATATCTCAATAATTTTACTAAGACAAATATGATATAGATTAATAAAACCATATAATATTATTATAAGACAAGACAATATAGAGTGTACATGGTGATAGCCTTATAAAGCCGAATATGGTACATAGAGACCATCAAACTGCAGGAGTGGGACGTTTAGTGGCTGTGGCTGATAATGATTGTGACACAAAACATTTATCTGCGTGACTGTACTTTGTTATGAATTCGGGTAAAATGCGAACGGAGTCCAGTTAGACAAGACATAATTATACTGGAAAAAAGGCCTCCGTTATGAGTCTAGACGCGAGACGAAGTTTTTGGTAACCGATGTTTTCTTATTAATTCGACCCCGCTGAATCATAAAATGTCAGTTGTTAAACAACAGCAACAAACAACTTTTTGTGTGGCAAAAAACAAGATGGGTGACTAAATTAGGTCGATAAATATCGTGCGGCCACTTTTAGTGTGGCCAAAAGCAAGATGGGTGACCATATTAGGCTTAATAAAGATTATGCACCCACTTTTTGTGTAGTCAAAAGCAAGATGGGTGACCATATGAGGCTTAATAAAGATTTTGCAGCCACTTTTTGTGTGGTCAAAAGAAAGATGGGTGACCATATAAGGCTTTATAAAGATTTAATTTAAGATAAAGATCAAAATTTGAAGACAAACAAATGATTATTTGATATAAATAAATAAATAAACAAGATAACGACCATATAAAAACGTGTTAGAAAACCAACATTGCTATTTGAACTTATCTTTTACTGTGGCAGTATCGTCTATCAGTCTCTGTCTGTCACATTACTTCCACATGTTAACCTTGAGAACGCCTTTATGCCTTAGGTAATAAAGTTTGTTTTTGTAGTACAACTGTTACATCTGACGTGCCGTCCGTCGAAGGTACAGTTAGACTCGATAAATCGTGCGGTACAATTAGACCACACAATTTTAAAAATCTGAAAATCGAGCGGGCTCGGCTGCGCGATTTTAAGATTCTTACTGTCTTACTCTGTTTACACTACGCTGAGTCTTAAAATCGCATGCTTAAGATTGTGTAGTGTAATTGATGCTTTAGGATTGTGGAAATTTAGCTTATTATAAAACGTGTTTCAACTTTTATCAGCTTAAATTATATAATTAAAAAAAAAATATAGGTTTATATAATAAACCTTAAATTATTACAATCGAGTAGTAAACAACGAAGCTACAGTCGTTTTAGTGACTGGAGTCCTAGTACGAAGAATCTAAATTGATGTAACTGGACTGGTTTTCTATTATATTACTAGTAAAAAAGTGTGATAATTATACGTGCACGCATTGTTTTAATATTCATCATACATCATATTATAAAATAATCCCCATTACTTTTTTTTTCATTCGACACCTTATTTATAATAATAATAATAATTATAATTTATTTATTTGCAGATAACAAAGATCCATTATTGTTAGTAACGACTTCAAAATATGTTAGTTTAGTTAACGTTTGATGGAAAATTACATTACAGATTATTGGTACATGTCAATTACTTACTTAATTAAAATTATCACAGCTACAAATGTCGAAAAATAAAATTATTAAAATAAATATAATTAAAAACAATAATTAAAATTAAAATAAATGAAACTGTTATTAAACATATTAAAATAAGATTATTAAAAATTCATTCTAATAAAATTATTAAAAACAAAAATACTTGATTAAATTAACATCATTAATAATAAAAAATTAAATCAACAAAAATTAAATTATTAAAAACATATAAGTAAATAATTAGGCAGGTAACAAACACAATAAAATCATTTGCAAAATTTGTGAACAAATAAATAGACAAGAAAGTGTCTTAAAACAGGGGCTACTGGGCAACATGCAGGCTAATCCAGTGCTGTAGAAATAGGACAGTCCCACCTATCAGCGATAGTGCCCAGCCTGCCTAGCATGCATGACCGATTTAAATCGCGTGATATAGCATTTTATCGACACTCAACTGTCAAATTCTTTTGTCTTTTTGACAGTTGAACGTGATAAAACGCTATATCACGCGATATAAATCGGTCATGCTAGGCAGGCAGGATAGTGTGGCGACTGGCTCGTACGCGCGCTATTTAAGTAAATCGGTGTTGTTATCTAGAAATACCGCATAATGTAAAGGGCCGGCCGCCATCTTTGTTACGTCACACGACTGTAGCCTCGTTTATTATTATTTACTTGATTGTAATAATTTAAGATTTATTAAAAAGCTGATAAAAGTTACAACACGTTTTACCTACAATAAGCTTTTCTACAATCGTACGGTTAACAAAATATTTAAATAAGTAATATTTTTTTGGTCAAAACGTCGTTTTTTTTAATATTTAATTTGATATTAGCTTTACATACAAATAGTGCATTACATATTTACAAATAGTGCATTACATTTCCTTGCATTCAACACCTTATTTGAGTAAATCGGTTCAGTAGTTATCTAGAAATACCGCTTTATAAAATGGATCGGCCGCCATCTTTGTTAAATCAAAGCTAAGTACCCGTAAGTGGCAATCGTACTTTTTGTATTCAAGAAAACTTACCAAACAAGTACCTACCTACATACCAGTAGTCTGTATGGCGAAGCCGAGTCCAACGAAAATCGGTTTTTTGGGAAATTTTATACAAATCAATAAATCATGGGCCTGTACCACAGAATATATAATAGTTGCCTGTACTACAATGTCGAAGGCTGTATTTAAAAAAACTACTTATCGTATAGATATAAATTTAGCATTGATGTCTAGAAAATTTAATGTAAATTAACTTCTTCTTTGATAATTTGCTCCCATCTGTAAAAGTTGTTTTGTAAAATGAAAAAACGGCGAGGGACACTTTGGAGAGGGAAGGGGGGAGGGGAGGGGTTGGCAACTGGTATTTTTTTGATTCAGCGGGGTCGAGTTAATAAGAAAACATCGGTTACCAAAAAGTAATACGATTTGCTTCTAGACCTTAACTTTTTCAAAACCTGGTCTCCACTAAGTTGGCGAAAACATAAATGTGATTTAATTTATGTTTCACTATGTGGACACGCATTAAAATCTTGACGTGTCCAGATGACGAAATAATAAGTGATACTTACTTACTAATTTTGAGTTTCACAAACTGGACACACGTGTGTCCAGTCTCTTGTGTTCAGTTGGTGAATAACACAATGAACTCGACTACCTACCTGGGGGTAGGGTTGCCAACCGTACTATAATATATAGTATTGTACTATATTTCGGGTCGGCGTACTATATACTGTTGAAGAAATATATAGTACACAAAAATACTATATTTTTAACATCGAACGCTAGAAACAAATCTTTAATTTTTTAGTGATCGTGCATTTTGACTGATTCGATAGCGTGTAGTGTATATTGTATCTGAATTCTGAAAGTATCTGTCTTATTGCATCAATGTCAAATTCAAAAGCTTCAAACTGGTCATTGGTTGGTCTGCTCTTTTTTGTTTTGAGATTTTGTTGGGAATTAGCCGCAAAATATAACATTATTCTTTCTTTGAGAAATATAACTAAATTAGTTATTGAAAGTGGTAGCGATAACGAAAGTGCGTCAAGTTCAATTCAAGTGTGATTAAAAAGCGAAAGATACAAAAAAGACTCCAAAAATATTTAAAACTTGTTGAAAAATGCAAAAACTAAAAAATATAGTTTTTATAAAAATAAAAAGTAAAAAAATTTATTTGCCTATTAAATACCTAGGTACTATATTTTTTTAAGTGTAAGTATTATATTTTTTATAGCTTAATTTGAAAAATACTATATTTCGCCAAAGACATTTTGGCAACCCTAACCTGGGGTGACTCAATTCTGCTAATGTTATTCGCAAAATCGTTTTTCAATGGTGTTTGAATGGTAGGTATTACTGTTTCTTAAACCCAAAATTGAGACACAATAATGTTTCCGTTTTGGGTTTAAGAAATACAATGTGTTATGGTTTTGGGTATAAGAAACAAGAATTGCAAACACCATTGAAACACGATTATGACGATAACAATTAAATAGCAGACTTGACCCCCAGTTTGACCACCATTCCAAAACGGTATTGTCCATCCGGAGAAGAGCCAACCGAAAAAAACCATTAAGTTTACCTACCAACAAAGATTTTTAAATCTTAGCCTAGCTTAGGTACCTAAGTACCTACTACCTACCTAAATATTTTTGCGCCACCGCTGACCAAAAGGAGGGTTTGAATTGAATGAATGTTATACAAAAGTGATATTATTATGGTTGGTTGTTGGTAGGGTCATTGCGTCGGTTGGCGGCCTTTTAGTCGCCTTCCCAACTTTGCTCCTCGAGATTAGTCTGATATGGCCATAATTCAACTTCTGATTTTTTTGTAGGCCTAGCAGATATAATCAAGTTTTTTTTCGAAATATGTATTGTAGGAATATTATAACAGTTTTTTTTTAAATAAATTATTATCTGAAACTTGCTTAAAATGCTGGTTGACGGCCACTTTTTTCGGTTCGCGGCCACCCTAGAGTCAGTTCGCGGCCGCCAGTTTTACACACTATATTGGCTTACGAGTGTTTTATACTTTTATGACTTTTCAAACCTTTTTCACCATATTATTATGTACCTATCATAAATTTCCACATCATAAGGCATTTGATCGCGATTGTCACTCGATTGCATGTTTCTCCTCAGTATTCATCCCTTCCTTGTGCACTAACCTAACCTAACCTTACCTTACGCTATTCCTTTGCACAGCATTTGTTCTTATAAACTGTGATCACTGGCACTACAATCTCGTCTCTAATCTCTTCAAAATTTTACCTTATCCTCCCATCCTGTCCTTTATTCTATCCTTCCTTCACTTTATTGTCCTTACTTCTTTTCTTCCCTTACTCGAAACTCTCAACCTGTAAAGCATTTATTCTTCTTCCATACTTCTATTCATTCATTCATCATTAAGTTTCTGTAAATAATAAAATAAAACATTATATACAATAGTTTTTAATCAATTTATTTTGTAACAAATTAAGTTTAGTTAACATTAACATTTTGTTCTTAATATATCTTGACAGTGCACTTCAAATGAAACCATTTAGTACAAAAACACAGCCAAGATTTTTGTTTTGATCGTCCTCAGTGTCACTGTTTAAGATATTTACGCATTGGCCACAATTTCGTATATTTCGTTTTGATGCTTACTCTTTAGTCTTTAATAGTTTTTACTTTTTTAGTTTCTTGGCTTTTTGTATTTCTTTCTTTTTCTTTGTTTCCTCTTGCTTACGCTTCACGGCTTGCTTATATCAACTTTAGCTTTTTCTTTCTCCTCATTCTTTTCTTGTTTAGCTTTGTCTTCCTCCTCATTCTTTTCTTGTTTAGGGTTTTCTTTTCTTATCTTGTTTAGGTTTTTCTTTCTCCTCAATCTTTTCTTGTTTAGCTTTTTATTTTAGTAGATGGTACTCTCGCCATTTTTGCCCTGATATCGCCAACGGAATACGAGTTTTGGATACGTTTTGTTTGGACTTTTCTAGAGGTTGGGGTATAAACAGATGTTGCTCGAATACTGTATTTGGATCTATTGAAATTTAGTTTTTGGCGGATGCGAATGTAATTGTTGAAGATCATGCTTTCTTTGACTTAACTTCATGATAATCTGAATGTTCTGATATAGCTGAAATAACTGAAACATCTTCGAGTGATAAAAGAGATCTTGCTTCTGGTTGCTCGCAAGTGCCGCCAAATGTCAAAATTTCATTTTCGACATCAGATATTTTTTCAAAGGTAGTAACGGTGAATAAGGGCAAATTATATTTAAATGTTGGCAATTGAGATAATGTTACCGAGTCGTTGTCATGATTTTCAGATCCCAGTTGCTCTTTTGGGCAACTATGTGGCACAAGATCAGTGTCAGTTTCCAAACTTCCAGGTTCATCTGTAATCTGGCTTTGGTGTATCTGTTCCGTGCACAATGGGACGTTATTCTAGTGTGGTTTTGAAGATGGAAAGATTTCATTAGGAACTAGAGATTTGGGGCTTAGGTTTCGGTTTTTTGGTGTACTGGTTGGAACGGTATGGTATGACCACAATATCATCCAGTGAAACCATTGTTCCCAGCTCAAGACCGCTGAATTCAGATGTAACTAAATTCGTCAAGCCATCATTCGCAACATTCTCAGAGGTACGATTTGGAACTTCAGCAGCAATTACAAGTGCAAGTTGTACAAGATCATGAATATGCGACGGAGCGAGATCGGTGACATTTGCAGCGGTAACATAAACATGCGGCGGGTTTGGATCAGAAACATGTTTTCGAAACATGAGCCGAAACATTTGACAAAAGGTTGGAAACGCTCGACACGAGTTTTGAGTTTGTATTGTCTTCGAATCCGGTAATATATTGAGGTTCTCTGGGTTCTGACCTTCTCAGCTTTTTGATTCCCTTAAGGATTAATTTTGTGTCAATCTTTTTCTTTAATGCTTGCTGCAGCAATTCCGGTGTGTAAGTCACAGTTTTCTTTTTCTGTTTTTTGTAGACGTCTGTAATAAAAAAAATATCTAAACACCAACCAAAAAGTCTGTTTGAAAAAAGTGGCCGTAAACTGACACTTCTATCTCCAATAGTCAGATAACGGCCATCTATTTTTCATACGATTTTCAGACGGCCGCGAACTAGATTTGTTTTTTAAGCATGTTTTAGTTTGCGGCCACAGACGCCACAGTATAGCTATAAATCCGTATACAATTATATTTTGGCGGCCGTGAACTAACCATAGCATTCAGACCAACCCCAACAATATAAAAATGTTGCACAAAAAGAGACTTTATTTACATTAATAATAGGAAAAAAGGTAAACTTATTTCATTCAATGAGTTAGTACCGCGGCCACCCGGCCGTAAACCAACTTTACTAAAAATTTATGGTGTTGGTTGGCGGCCACCAAATAAAACTGATATTAAAGTAATTTACTCCCAAAATAAATTGAAAATTAAGTAAATAAAACAACTATGATCACCCATAAACAATCACAATAGTAATAAGTAATCGTAAACTTGAAACACTTACTTTTGAAGCGAGGCCTGTTCGCTATTTTTTGTGCAGCTTTGCGTACGTATGTGTGCTGAGAGCGTGGCCGACAAAATTTACGATTTATTCCCGGCACGTAGATTAGGTTAATCGACCAAATTTTATAGGTATTTCATTCTGCAACTATCCTACTTTTTAAGGTGGTACAACACGTTGGGAAGGGAGCGATAGAATTCATATTATTGCTATATTTATACAGTTGGCCCTATAAACGGCCGCGAATCAACGCAGGGCCGCGATCCAGCGTATCGACCCTATATCTTGTTGACTCAAGTCAAGAGTAATAATAATAATAAAAATGAACTTTGTACGCAACATCCAGTCCAGACCTGTGACGACAGGTCTGGACATGCTTGATTACGTGCAGGGTTGCGTTCAGAACGTTCGAGCGTCGGTTGTATGGTTGTTTTTTAACTCGCTCTAAGATTTGGAACGACCAAGAGCTTTAAATGACAATGTCAATACAAATTCTTCATTTTCCATTTGAAATACGAATAATTTAAACTTTTCTTTATACTAAATCAAATAAAATCCGTTTTTTGAGGATCTACCATGATTATTTTAAAAATTAGACATAAAAACATCAAAAATACAAAATAATGTCAAATGACATTGACATTTTTTCTATAGACAAACGTCAGAGCGTTATACAACCATCATTTTTGATGGTTGTTTGGTTGCAACGCTCTGACGTTTGGAACGACACGGTTGTGTCAACCGAACGTCACGGTGTAGGTTTGGAACGCGCCTCTGTGCTGTGAGCTGTGTGTCTAATGGAGTGCCGGTTTTACAAACGTAGTGATTATATTCTCTTTGGGTTTTACTTGTGTGTTGTGTGACTTTCCTCGGTTTATTGCTTTAATAGGAATTAAACAAAGAAAAGTTTTTGAAGAAACGAGTACATAATGTACTTTTGTACATACCGAAAAAGTAGATAGGTTGGTAAATTTGAAGAGCACCAGTTTGACATGGGATTTCGGAGGACGAAAAATCTGATAAACTGATAGCCTACAGCTTATCAAGAGTGCGGCTCTAACTTGATGAAAGAATATTTTGTGAAAGTAGGTACCTACCTACTAAATGAAAGTACTACCAATTGCATTACAAGTTTAATTTTCTTTTACTCAATTGGTACTGTACCTACTGTCTTCTTACAGAAGATTTTGTTTGTATGGAAATATGAAGGTGTTCTAAATTATAATTTGCTCTAAAAAGTGTTTTTTTTTTGTGTGCAGTCACATCAACATCATGAACAAACACGATTAATTTCAACATCAAAATGAGATGACCTGGACCTTCTTATGCTGAGAGATCAGGTACCTACCTAAGTCAAATGGAAACAAAGAGTAGGTACTAAATAAATTCTATGTAAAGCTCAGACGGGTAGGTACTACCAGGTGAGTCAACTTTTTCTAGTATTTTTCTATTAAATTAATTATCTTATAAAAATAGCATTGTGAACGCCTGAAATCTAAAAATTCACAGGTACTGAAATCTAAAAATTCCTAGTGCAAAACATTTCTGCACATACGAGTCGCAGTAGCTAGTATTTTTTATATCTATACGTAATTGATGTTACAGGTACTGAAATTAATTAATTGATGGGAAAGCGATTTTAAATTGTGGCCATAAAAATCCAGGCTTACTTGACCAGACACTGAGAAGTCGTCTAGCCAGATGTCTAGAAGTGATCTTCGCCGATGAGTTTGAGGAGTTCTGTTTGATAAGAAACTAGTTCTGCAACCGAGGAGACACCGTTAACATCAATAAAATGCATAGTGAAGAAATTCATTAGGTACTTATTTTTATTAATCTTTTTTCTTGCGACCATATTATTTTTTCTGAATATTGCATTTTTCTCCTTGGCATCTTTTTAATTTTACAAGCCTCTAGTGTTTTTAACTTTTTAGGTTCATAAATATAATTCTATTTATTTTCATATTGTTGCACCGCACTGCAAAATTTCTGCGGCGTGCTCAATGTGGACAGGCCCATAACGGTGATGTAGGAATATTAGGAGGTCATACATTGGAGTATAAGGAACAGAGTAAAATGTGTGATATTTTTTATTTTATTCGTACCAACAAATATGTATTTACAAATAATTTTTTGGTACCATTTAAAAATAAACACACGTTTTACTAAGATATATTGTATCCTAAAGGTCTTGAATCGTTATGCAAACACTGTATATTACACTAATATTATAGTCCTCCGTGGGAGAGTTCGGAGATCGGGGTTTTTTGTAATTAACATCTTATCTTCATTACAGCTGTTGCAAGATTTTAATCACATGTAGATGAACAACAAGGACTTCTTGTATTCAAATATTATCAACTACCAAAAAAGGATGGCAGGACATCAAACAAGCGATACAGAACTGTATTGATTCCATAAGTGGTAAGTCTCTTCATTTTTATTTAATTTTATGGTTCTCACCTCTGAGATTGTCAGGATTTATGGTCACACATGTACAAGTTAGGTGTGAATTTGAGTTACTGCATTGCAGCTGTCCGCAATGTATGTCCATATATCATAATATACTCATCAACTTTGTCTAGGGATAGTAGGGATACAGATGTTATTTTCATACAAACGAGGTAACTTTGAAGCCTTGGTTTTCTGCCAGGGATGTACCGTGCTGGCCATCCAGAGAGTGAATAGAGGAGATTCAGATCGCTATACACACCCAACTGATCTGATCAGCATTCTAAAAAAACCTTTGGAAGTGTCAGAGTTCTCAGTTTGAGGATCCATACATCATGCTATTTTCGCAGTTTTTTTAAACATATCCTTCAATCTTTTAGAATGCTGGTCAGATCAGTTGGGTGTGTATAGCGATCTGTATCTCCTCCATTAACTCCCTAGATAGCCATCATCAGATCACAGCACAGTACATCCCTGGCAGGAAACCAAGGTTTCAAAGTTACCTCGTTTGTATGTAAATAACACCTGTATCTCTAGACAAAGTTGATGTGTGTATAATATATCTTAAGATAAGTAATATAAATGTTTAGATATACCCACCTGGATATTTAATAATTACATCCAAACCGATTTCCATCCAGAAGTTCTACTATTTTTTTTACTTATCTGTTCCTTTCTATTTCAGATGGTAGAAACGAATGCTGCGTTGTTGCTGCGGGTAGCAGTATTATGAGATTTATGAGTATGCACATGTTATTGTAATGTAATCGGGATTTCGATTTATTTTTTCGAATGTGCTGAAAGTGTCTCAGTTTGGTTTTGTGTAACTAGTTAAGAGAAGTAAAAGTGGACCCAGAAAGTGTTGTAATTTTTTTAAATAAATAATAAGATCTCAATTTACTTGTTTTTCTTTACAATTATATTTAAGGATAATTAGGTACTCATTTGCAACACCCTAATAATGAGAAAACTGGAGTGTGTTTAGTTAAAATTTAAAAATATATACCTACTGTTGCATTTTGTCGGTGTTGTCCAAAAGAGTGTTATTATGGAGATTCCATAAAAAATATTATCAAACAGTAGTTAATGGGGCGAATACATTATC
Source organism: Agriphila straminella (assembly GCA_950108535.1). NCBI lineage: Eukaryota > Metazoa > Arthropoda > Insecta > Lepidoptera > Crambidae > Agriphila > Agriphila straminella. The sequence continues at coordinate 14,966,929 of OX467311.1, read as the reverse complement.
AATTTTATGGCGTGATACACGCATATCAGCGAACAATTTGAAATATTATGATAGACCAGTATCATCCGCCCCAATTATAATAATTCATCTTGTTTTCTCTACATGATCCGTATTTGTTCTAACATATTTGTTTGTTTGCAATTGTTTTGGTATTGTGTTTGTATACTGTTTACAGTTATTTTTATCTTAGTGTTGTTACGTGCTTGTTCCATCCATAGTTGGCTTGTTTCGAGAGCTTGAATCTGTTTTTTGTACCTACATCTCTAGTCATTTATGTTTAGTTTTTGAATCTTCCTTCTCTATGATCAACAAAACATAAAAAACTTATTCAGGTTGATATTTCATCACTAGCAACAGCCACTACCTACAGTTAACTTGTTGCTTTATCTTTCTGTTATTACATGACGTGCTTGTTTCATTAACAATTTGCTTGTTGTGAGATCTTGTTTAATCTGCATTTTTATGTAAGTACTGTTATTTTCTCCACAGGTAGATTTTTTATTACCTGCCAAATTGTGTATACCTACTTACTCAGTCCATCAACCTGAACAATTTTCACAGGAGCAACTCTGAAATCACGTTGAGAAATCGGCTGTTTTATACATTTTTGTCAAGTAATGAACTTTTGTATAAAACACCCGTTTTTTTCGTGATTTTAGAGTTGTTCCCGTAACAAAAGTTGTTTAGATTAATGGTCTGAGCAAGTATACAAAATTTGGTAAGTAATAAAAATCTACCTGTGGAGAAAATAACAGTACAAAATGCAGATTCAACAAGATCTCACAACAAGCAAATTGTTAATGAAACAAGCACGTCATGTAATAACAGAAAGATAAAGCAACAAGTTAATTGTAATTAGAACAAGCACATAATGCAGATTCAACAAGTAAACATAGCAAACAACATGTTGATAGAACAAGCACGTAATGTAACAACAACAAGAAAACTTAACGTAGATTCAACCTGACGTAATGTCAAAATAACATGATAAGTAGGTTGTTGAATCAACGTGGCAAGCAGGTCAAACCTATATGCTTCAACATGTAAGAGCAACAAGATATATTTCAAGCTAACTGCTGAATCAACAAGCTTTTCATGTTGCAACAACAAGAAAACTTAACGTAGATTCAACCTGATGTAATGTCAAAATAACATGATAAGTAGGTTGTTGAATCAACGTGGCAAGCAGGTCAAAACTATATGCTTCAACATGTTAGAGCAACAAGATAAATTAACAAGCCAACTGCTGAATCAACAAGCTTGTCATGTTACATCAACTAGAAAATTTAACGTAGATTTAACCTGATGTAACGTCAAAATAATATGATAAGTTGCTTGTTGAATCAACGTGTCAATCAGGTCAAAACTAATATGCTTTAACATGTAAGAGCAACAAGATAAATTAACAAGCTAACTGCTGAATCAACAAGCTTTTCATGTTACAACAACAAGAAAACTTAACGTAGATTTAGCCTGATGTAATGTCAAAATAACATGATAAATAGCTTGTTGAATCAACGTGTCAATCAGGTTAAAACTATATGCGTCAACATGTTAGAGCAACAAGATAAATTAACAAGCCAACTGCTGAATCAACAAGCTTGTCATGTTACAACAACTAGAAAATTTAACGTAGATTCAACCTGATGTAATGTCAAAATAACATGATAAGTTGCTTGTTGAATCAACGTGGTCGATTTAACAAGTTTAAACTTGTAGCTTCAACCAAAGAGCAGATTGGCGCTATTTTAACCTGAAATAATGTTGCTGGCAGCTTGAAAACTTGTTGTTTTTTCTCTCAGTGTACTGTCGAATAGGTTTCCAAAAGAAGTTTCGAGTGCTTGGTGCACATATTTATATTTTTTTATAGAAAAATAAGTAAGAGCATTAAATTAGACAAATCCAAATGTTCCTTTTTTGCATTAATTCCTAATACTCCACGTTAATAAAACTCAATAGAGACAAATTGTCATTAAATTATTTATAAAGACGCCGTTTAAGACACAAACAAACCAAGAAGCCGGCTAATTTCCTATTTAAGAATAAGTAATTGTTTTCCTTCAAACAATAAACATTATTATTGTAACAAAGTGCCTGTTTCGGACAAAGGAAAACGATGTCTGTCGTTTTGATTACATGGTACTTTTAGATCGGAAAACGATTTTATGCACAACAAGGCCAAACCAAATGTCTGCGAATTGCAATGCCCACCATATCATATTGTGTGCTTTTTTGTTTTTAAAAGAAATGGGTCCTCAAAATTATCTCGTCTGATGTAGTGTATTTATTGAATAATAGGTATATCGAGGCATTTGCTAGTTCTGAAGATGATCAATCAGAACTTTTGTAATATACTGAATAGGGTACAAAAAACCCAGCAAAAACACTATTAACGTTATGAAAACGACTGATGAACGAACGCATTTACAACGTAATAACGTAAATACACGATGATGTTTGGAACTTTTTTATGAAATTTTCTTGAATCTATCAATAATTATTTTATTAATTTCAAATCGTAATGATTAACCGCACGCACATGAGAGCTATAAACTTAGCTATAAAACAAAAATGTATAAGTATGGTTCGTCATGTTGCGACCATGCCAAAAGTGACCATTTTAAAACTAATAGAAAGAATTTTTAAATTTGAGATTTTTGCATTCACAATGCTGTTTTTATACAATACTAAATAATATACTAGAAAAATCGAGGTAATTCCTCACATTGGTGAAATAACGCTGGCTTGCAGCGTAAGAGTAGGATATACTATAGAAGAAATTCGACGATGACACTATTAGTGATTCGGTAGCTCAGCGGTCAGAGCATTGGACCGGATATCCAAAGGTCGCGGGTTCGATTCCCGTCTGAGTATTTTTTCTAGTATATTATTTAGTATTGTATAATAGAAAGAAGGAAAAGTTTCTTTAATTTTTAAATATTGATATGGTTTAAGAGCTTTGAGTAGGTAAGTAACAAAATAAGTACCTATACAATTGAAACATCTTTGGAATCTGCAGTTCAGAAATGCGATATGATTACTAAATCCCGAGAAATCTGCCCTTCAGCCAAAGCGTAATTCATAAGATCCTAGGAAACCTCAATTCCACAAAGGCATTTCAGGTCAAGTTGGCATAGATACATGTCAAAGTTAAAATTATTCGTATATGCTTTCAACTCCAACAATTTATATGTCTTGGTTTGGCAAAAAGATTATAAACCTTTTCTGATATCCTTTGAACTGAGAAGAAAGCTGCGAAATCATATCACTTTATACAACGTATTACAAAATAGCCCTTTATGCCAAATATGGTAGTTAGGTATAGGGACCATCAAACTGAACAACTTTTACTATAGGACCAACTCTGAAATCGCGAAAAAAAATCAGCTGTTTCATACAAAAATTAATAACGAAAATATCAAAATATCAATATGAGTTTATTTTAACATGTATTCGCAACTTAATAAGTGGTTCTCAACTTTTTACCTAGTATGGGAAAGCAAATTCGAATATCCAGTTGCCTGTTTTTACTTCCAACTCGTAAGGGTGACCCCAGACCTACCGGTTTCTTTTCTTTGCTTTGCTGTTTAGACCGCCGGCTAACCAGGATCATTTCAATCTATCGCATATTGGGACCAGACCAAATTGGCGAGATAGCAATTAGCTGTCTGGGTTGCGAAGTAGGAAGCTTATGGGAGATATGCCACCCTGAACATGGTCTCCGATTGCTAAAAATAAATCGATCGCATATTTATATAAATTGTGAACAGGGTCGTGGGTGGCATCATTACCTACCTGAACTATTTTTTTGTGTTTTCATAACGATCGTTTAAGGAATAAAGCTGACAAGAACATACATATATGTGAAATGTACTTAGATTGAAAATATGCGATAGATTGAAAATGAGCCTCTTGGCCGGCGGTCCATTGCCGAACAGCAAAGCAAAGAAAAGAAACCGGTAGGTCTGGGGGGACCCTAAACGTAAATAAAACCGGGCAAGTGTAACAAATAAGAAACGTTCGGGTGAGTTTGAAAGCTATGAATGCGGAATCACCTCGGCTTCAACTTGTCAGCTCATATTTCTAATGAATTTTGGCGCAAATATTTTTATTTCAGAGCGAAAAGAAAGCGCGAATATCTTTAATAATACTTGTGATAAGTACTTTGGCTTTTTGGTATATCCAACAACATAAGCAGTAATGGGGTTACATGGAGCGACTTGGCAGGCGACTTTAGTCAATTAGCGCTTTTTATCGAAAATCGCTTGTAAAATCTAATCGCAAACCTAATTTCAATGAGGAGGCATCAAAATCGGTCCATTAGTTTGGGAGATACGTTCCTTTAGACGCATAATACGCACATACGCAAGCCTCAGACAGACAGACACACGTCAAACTTATAACACCCCACTTTTTGTGTCGGGGGTTAAAAATAAAACATGTAAAATTATAAATACAATACAAAACTAATACAGATATTGTTAGAACTTTTGTGCTTCATTCAGAGTGTTTGTTGGAAATATCCACGCTTGTGTAATCTTCATAACATAATATTTATCGTTCTCAAACTAATATTATACTGAATAACTTTCGTATTACGATCATATTTATCGTAGCTTACTAACATACACCATAAAATATCTTTATGAACAAAGAATTCATGTGCTCATAAGACGTAACTACAGAAGTAATTAATCGAACAGAGGCAAAATTAAATGAACGCTTAAAACCATAGCCATTTCGACATTAGACTGAAAAATTCACTTAGGTAGGTAGTAAGATTTTGCTAGGTAGCGCCATTTCATGGAGTTGCTTGCCGGGTGTTCGCAAAATCGGAGATTCGCGAACTGAAACAGTGTGCCATAGCATTTTTTTCCACTTTAGCCATACACATACTCACGTATGTCCTTGTGCGAATCAGAAAGCCTACTCAGATGGCCATTCTACTAAAATTAACGCTAGTAGAATAGAATGACAATGTACGACAGGAGCTAAGCGTTAGCTTATGTCATTCCCATACATTGTTATTCTATTCTACTAGCGTTAATTTTAGTAGAATGGCCATTTGAGTAGGGGGGGCAAGTTTGCATACTTGTTCGCACACGTACACACTATGGTGCAGTGCACTGTTGCAGCACAGGATAAAAATAATGTTGGTGCAGGTTCGCGGAGGTTCCAGAACCTAAGTGGGTACCCAACCCACCCCTACACAGATTTAGGTAACTGATGGCTATTGTTTACAACATGACAGATCCGAATTCCTTGCTATTCTGCATGCAGAAAGTAAGTAAAGTATATTTTGCGCGGTTTATATTTGTTCAGCGCAATCGCATAAACCTTTGTTTCTGGTCGACATTTGCTGCTTTGACATAACGACCCTCGCCACGATTTCATTGGGGATTATTTTACGGCGCTTCGATGGATCTAGACTAATTTCTTTATTTGTTTGGATAGCATGACCACAAATTGTTATCGTAAAAAGTTACACTTACCGGATACCTAACTAAAGTACCTAAAAAAACTACTTATAAGCAAGTTTCAAACTTACCTTGTATAAAAAAGCTGATTAGGTATAAGCTTGACAAGACGGTTCACAATCGCCAAATTCCTTGCATTAACTTATTGATTGAAATTACCGTAGCTAGATGCTTTTTTTTCATTCCCCATAAAAGTGTAGGTACCTACTAACATTTTACAGGATCAAGAAAACAATAAAACACCTCAATACCCTTTCAAAGGGAAAAATCTAATCAAAGTGTAAAGGTTTAAGGCAAGTTCCCCACTTTACATTTCACGAGTCAATAAATAAATAATTTACGGAGAACAAAGGGCGAACAAGGAAATTACTGAAAGGATGAAGTAGTAAATTGAGGGTGTATCGAGAGCCGATAACCGCGCACCGCAGAGTCCACAGAGCGCGGTCCACTGAGAGTCTGAGTTGGCCGGCCATTGTGCACTCGCGACAAATGAGCCCAATATAAATACTTACAACCACAGTAAGGCCGGCCACATACAGACGGAATCACGTTACGGAATTCCGTACATACGTGATTCCGAACGCAGCTAATCCATAATTTGTATTACAAAAGATTTTTGTAATAACAATCATTAACACATAACATAAAAATCTTTTATAATAACACGGAATGTGTTTCCGTTTTTGGTTTAAGAAACACAATGTGTTTCGGTTTTGGGGTTAAGAAACAAGAACTATGTCACAAAGCATTACCATTCAAACACCATTGAAACACGATTTTGACGTTAACATTAACAGACTTGTCCCCCTTCCCAGTTCGCACCACAGATAATGTAAACAGTGTTTTGCTTCTGTATGAGATAATATATAAAAAATAGACATTTCCTGCATTTGATATTTTCTAAGAAAAGAAAAGCAATTAATTTAATTTACGGTTGTTTATAACATTAGAGAGAACGCAGTTTTCTATTACTCAAGTCCATCCATCCATCAGCCACTTTTAATGTCTCCACTGCTGGGGCACAGGTATTCCTTATGGTTGGATAAGAAGGATGCCATAACCCACCACGCGGGCCCAATGTGGATTGGTGGGTGTTAACGACTACAAATGCAGCCGGGACCAACGGCTTAACGGAGGAGCTCAAGATAAAAAAAAATGGTCACCCATCATGACCGACCATTGCGAAAAATGCTTAACCACCGCAATCGCTGGGCCGGGCGCTAAACCATTGCGCCATCGAGCTCCTCCTTGAATAATAATTACCTAAATAATTATTTTATCAAATTTTGCTGTCCACAAAATTAAATATGGATCATTCCAATATTTTATAGAATAGCTTCTACCAATACTTATAATTTCCTTGGCTTCTACATACATTAAAGTAAAAAATCTAAAATGGCTTTCCGTTTGTTTCAGATTCGATCCAGAGGCACTGGTCAGTAGAAAACATTTACACACTCTTTCAAAATCGGGACGAAAGAAACCGATGACAATGCGACCTCTTTGATCAATTCGAGTTGAAAAAGATAGACTGCGTGCGTATTACGTACCACTGTTACATGGAAACTCTCTTAAAAGGTCTTGCCTTTAATGAGATGAATACGCTTTAGCCGGATAAGCTTTTCAGTCGTATCGCTCCGAATGCTCTGCCTTTTACTCAAGAACAGCCTTTGTACTCATCTTTGGGGAACTATTTACCACATGCCCTTTTGACCTCACCGTGCCTTGTCTCAACGCTTTACCATAATAAAGAGAATTTCTTGCGATACAATAGCTGAAGTGGAATTTATTCAGGATAGTTGCCCTTTGTGAATAGAAATGTATGTTGTAATGATATGTTTATAAACGAGAAGCAACAATCAGTACAATCAAGTCGGAATATTCTCCTTTCGTATTTGTCTGTAGGTAAAAGTGGTAAAACTCCTTTTTACCTACCGATAGATTATCGTTTTGAGGTAAGTATATTCGAAGCATGTTTGTTTTTCTTTAGCCAATTAGAAAACCAATTAGCCAGGCTTTGTCGGACTGTCTCGACAGTGTAACAATCGCAAAATCATTATCTTTCCCATCAATCTTATGCCGCCCAGCAATCCCTAATGAATACCCGTTTATAACACAGTTTCGTCACAGAATAAATACGAAACAGTATAAAGCGTGTAAAAAGACCCTTCAAAACGTAATTATTCAATGTACCGTTTACATTGCGTGATACTGTTTGCAATGCTTTTTAACACCAAAAATAAAAATCGTTTCCCAGCAACAATTTTAAACAGAAATGGTCCTGATGATGGGCAGAATACGTAGACCTCGGCTTCATCAAGTGTCTTTTTAAACCCAGTATTTTAGTTTAAGTATCTAAAAATGTTTGTAATGTGGTCATTATTTTAACAACCTTCTTTGGGCAAAGTAGACTTTTCCACGCTACTCGAATAGGCGCCAGCAAAGTTGTATGGAAATTCATTGATGGTGAGTTTTAGCCACCAGCAATTTCCTTTGAGAATCCATCATTGTCGAGTCTTGTTTCAAAGGCGCAAAATTGTACATTGTATTGTACATCGAGGAGAGATAGTCCTATTATTTATTACACAGATGACGTTTTTGTACATTACAACTTTTGTAAGCACTTTTATAACACGTCTAAAGAATCTAACTCATTTAAATACTAAACACAACAGTAGATAACTTCATGCTTCTTTTATTTTGTGGCGCAATCGCAACTATGACGTCATAGTCGTCATATCGGCGTGCTTTCGACCGATTTGTATAAAGACGTAATACTGAAACTTATTTGTACTATGTTATCGCTCTTGTTCCCATTTTTGCCATTGCAGAGATTGATTAAAACTTTTCTTTTGGGAATGTATTAAATATTTCATCGGCAACTAGTTGATACTTTGAATGATTAATAGCCTTCGCTGATATAAGGATATTAATGGAAGTGTCAATCTCATCTGATCTATCTCTTTTCGTTCAATCATGGGATTTATTAAAATAATGGACTGCTAAGTTCCCTTATATATTTTTAGATACTTTCAGACTTTAAAATAGTTAATTATTTAAGTAGATTGATGTAATAAAATTAACTGATACTCTTAACCGCTTTAACCGCCTCTGTGGTCTATTGGTTCACCCACCCGTGCAAGAAACAGGGGTTCCGGGTTCGATTCCCAAGAAGGGGGATACAATTTGTACTCGGTTTGGTTGGCGGTATGGCTGATTTCATGTCCGCCTGGCTAGCTACCACCATCTTACCTAAGCCTGACGCCATAGCAATAATTTCAAAATCGTTGTTCCCGCAGTTAGAAGTCAGTGATGAGGATTCCTGCCTGGTGTAGTGGGCTTCCACCTTTGGCCTTATCGTCACTTAAGATCAGATGAGGTATGCCCCAGCATTGGACACAATAAAAATGGTTGATGGTCAAGCCGTTCTGCTGTTACTTCTGTTCTGTAATACGTTGCGAAAACGATTTTAAAAAAAAACACGCTACCAAAAATTCTGCAACCTATAAAAAATATTCAGCCAATTTGATTTTTATTTCAGACTGAGATGAGAGGGAATAGGGGATATGGTGAAGCGTCCTGTTACTTCTGAAGCCGATTTTCCTCCCGGCACTAACATCGAATAGGTCGATCGGGAGTTAGGTCGTTCTAATCATATGCCCATTAATGGGCACAAAAGCCCCTCTTTGACAGTTAATGGCACTTGAGAACTCGCAAATTGATCTTCAAGAACCGAAGATGGCTCGGGAAGACAATTTACTATAAGCTTACGCTAAATGGCTGTCGTGCAGTTTTAACGCTCAGTTAAATTTTCATCAAATAATTTCATAACAAATCTGAGTTTACACTATGGAGTATGGATACTAATGACCGAAAAACCGATAACAAACATTTTGGAATATAGGTAATTCCATGACGGATAATTAATGACGCTGCCAGTCTACATAAAAAAATATCCAATTGTTTAGTCGCAGGAAATAGATATTCTTTAGTTACTGTTTTCAGTACAATCTGTTTTCGTGCTATTTAGTTTGATTGTACCATTGAAAATGGTTATCAGATTCAAATCGCCTGAGACGTATTTTTGGCCATATCTCCGAAGATTTTGGGAGAATCGAGATGGGTGTAGTACCAAAAGTTGAGGAATTTACCAAGACACGTAGGAACGTTTGAATTTTGAAAATCTACTGGTAACTTTTTGGAATTTTGCAAAATTCGGGTTTTTTTGGGGGTGTTTGTTAACTAAATAGTAAATATTTCGGAAAAAACGGACTTAAGAAAAAATTAAAAAATGGGTGCTAGGGTATTAGTTTAGCTACAAAATGGCGAACCAAATTTGAAAATCTGTAAATAATATTTCGGCCGCGTCAAGGCAGTCAGCGGGCGCATTTGTGACACGAGGTCAAGCCAAGTGTCACAATCGTAAAAATAAATGGGTACTGCCTAGGTAACTTTAAAAATATAATAGGATTTTGCATTTGATTTAATTTTGGTTTTTCGTAAATTTTTTGGTTCATTTTCAATGCTCCGATTCTTGCGGAGACTGTAAAATCTGTGATTTTTTTATTTAGATCCATGGAATCATTTGATAGGTCACCAATGTTTTCATTTGTCGCATTGTCTTACACACATTGTGTATACAAATCTTTTTTATAATAAAAGTCAAAAGCTATTGCTAAGCCTAGCACTTGAGATCGGCTAGTCCGAATTTATAAATTTTTCACGCTTTTTGTGTTAAAAATTATTCATGATAGTCTGAACTAGATTACGTAAAGAAAAACATAAAAACTATTAACCTGGTTCAAATTAGGCAAAAACTGAAAGTGCTATTTTGCTTTTTATATTCTTGAGTTCACGATTCAAATTATGAATATGAGTAATTATTTTTGTTGTTTTATGAAAATGGGAAATGTTATAAAGAAAAAAAAATTAGCTTGGACAGGAAGTTTAGGTATCTGTCGAGTAAGCTAGTATTTAGTGCAATAAAAACACCGTATGTAGAGCGTTTCATTTCATTGAATGCTCGTAGTGTTGTTTGATTTATTTGGGATTTATGTAAATCTAAACAAGTAACATTGTAATCATGTAAAGCGTTGAAACTTTGAACGAAATGTACAGAAAGCTTGTTCCATTAAAAGTGGATAAGGGGAAAGGCGCCCTATTTGTTTAGTCTTGAATACTCGTTTTGGGACCGTTGCCTGCTAACTTCGGCCGTTGTTTGTGGAACGGGAAGCCTAAATCTTTGTCGAGATTGCTTCGGTCCAATCTAACGAAGTTTTGACAGCTCTCGACCCTTATTGGATGGCTCCAAATGACCTCTTGCTACGTTGTCGAGTAGGCCTACTTTAAAGTACACTTTTGCGGTACTGTTAGCAACCTACTCTTAAGTTTTTGCCACTCGGTTTGTTGATACAAGTAAGCCGAAAGGTAAGATTGTCGCAAAACTTTGTTCTTTGATGGAATTAAACCTCTTTACGTCTATTTATGGAGTTGAGGATTACCTTATACAGGAATCCATAGAGGATCGGTAGAATGCTGAAAAACATTGGAGGGTTGCTAAATATTTTGGGCTGCAATACAAAACCTTTTAAAAAATATTTGATAATTGAAAATAAAGTTTTATCTTTCAAACGAAACAGAATCATCTAAATCGGTTCATATTATGGTCGATCTCGATATATAAAAGTTATGGTCGATCGATCCGTATATAAGTTCATAATTATAATGGTAACGAAAACGACAGTATATTCAGGATTTCCTGAAAACTTCTGAACCGATTTCAGAATTTCAAAAAATTGGACCAACTTGGGAACAAATCTGATAAATCATTTCCATTTACAGACGAACCTCCTCCTTTTTTGAAGTGGATTAATTAAGTCGTCAGTGCACTTAGAATAATGTTATTCCATTTCTAAAATTTGTTTTTTAACAGACTTCAGAAAAAGGAGGTTCTCAATTTGACCTGTACGTATGTATTTATGTTTGTCCGCGATTATCTCGCGTTTGGCTGAACCTATTTTGATGCGGTTTTCAGAAAAGTATTTCTTACATTTAGAAGGTTTAAAGTAGTATTTGAACCGCGAATTAAAAAAAATAAGGTTTCGCGATTTTCTCGCGTTTGGCTGAACCGATTTTGATGCGGTTTTCAGAAAAGTATTTGTTACATTTAGGAGAAGGTTTTGGTATTCTAACCGACTTCAAAAAGGAGGTTTTCTTCTCAGTTTGACCCGTATGCATGTTTGTCCGCGATTATCTCACGTTTGGTCAAACCGATTTTTCTACCTAACCTAGATAATATATCTAATACAGAAGGTACTTACACTAAAAAGAATAAAAGAAAAATTGTTTTAAAAACAAAAAAACCGACATCAAAAGCCTAACGCTACCTCCAAAAAGCAAGAAATACCTACTTAATCTTCAAATCAGTAGATACGGATAATCTTTGTAATAAAATTGACGTCGGGTGGGGCTTTTAGAATAAAAAAGTTGTCCTCTAGCCATATTCTACTATGCTCTAGCCCCATCCGACTTCAATAGACGTGTTTTATTACAAAGATAATGCGTATCTAGTGATTTGAAGATTATTTCTTGCTTTTTAGAGGTATTTTTTATTTTGTCACGATGTGAATAAAAAAAAATCTCACGATATGAATTGAGCACGTTCATTTGAAACCAACCCTTGAAAAGTAAATTGGGGAAACAGGCTTTGTTATTGAATTATTCATAAAATCCTTCCTATTAGCATCCTTCCTTACTCGTTCTGTCAAAAACAAAATGGAAATATATTCCGCACGTTATGTTGGTGGTTAATCTGTTGGAGAACTGACCGAAAAGAGGATTAAAATAACTTTCTAGAGGATGTTGGTATAAGTTATGGGAAATGATACCCTTGTGAAGGGCAAACTTTAAAATATCATCGACAGAAATAAAAGACAAAAGTTATAGAAGGCAGTATAAATGTATGGCGCCTGAAAGGTTATTATTTTATAATGCTTTTTAACTGAAGTAAAAATAGTAGATTGTTATGCGAGGGTCAAAAGGAAGCAATTCCCATTCGGATATTTAGACGCCTGAGCATAGCGAGGGCGGCTATAGTTCGAGAATGGAATTGATGACTTTTACCCGTGTTAAACACTCTACTTTTCATTTCGAATTTCAGGAAAGTAAAAAAAGTCTTAGTTATTCCAAAATGTTTATTAATAAAAACATGTAGGTACCTACTTAGTAACTACATTGGTAGACCTTATAATTATTACCTAATACCAACTTACCTTTAAAAACCTAGAAAAATTAGAACAATTTGTGAAATTTAAAGTTAAATTCTTGCTTGGAATATTTACAGTTTGATATAAATTATTATGATGACAGATTTGGCTTTGTTGGATACCTATGAAAGTTAGAGATATTCTTTGGTCTTTGATAAGACGGTAAGTCCATGGCAGAGACTCTCCTGAAGTAGTTGTATCCTGTAGGCGAATTGCAGCGTAGTTTTATTGTTTCTTTTATTTTATTTGAACTTTTTGTTTTAGTTTTAAACTTTAGTAAATACAAAATCAACACAAAACTTTAATACGGCACACACAGCTCAAAGTCACAGAGTTAGGTAAGTCTCCCTCCAATATTTTATAGTTTTTCTTATTTTAAATTTGGAACACGTCGCGTCACCGGCCGCTCCGCCCAATGTTTTTAATTTTGCACTGGCTGTTTATACCGTGTTTTGTTGCTGTTCGTGAATGCGCCCTACAAGGCTGCAACTTTTTTTAAACCATTTGTTTTTAACTATTGTAAACTTTTTCATTGCCAAATTCAGTTCTATTTTTAAATTACTTTTCCACCCTAGGGTGGAACGAAGAGTTTTGGACCCGCTGCTCAGTTTAAATATACATCACTTTCCGAATATGAGAAATGAAAAATATTATGTGTATGTATTTAGTTTATATAATTACTGTTTGTGCCATAATAAAGAGAGAGAAAAAATGTAATCTAACCATTCTGGCAAAGGTACAGAACAATAAAATTTGTTTGTCATTCTTCCCTTACACAGTACTAACGAGCTAGTTTTATTATTACGAGCAGCTACTTTACAACCAACGACATCATAGTATCCCATAAAATACCCATAATAAAGAATCTATTTGAATAAATTTTGCGTGCCAAAAGCTTTCTGAGAGTCAAGCGTCGATTTTGATGAAATAAATTGATGAACGCCAATTTGCCATTAGGATGAAACGCGTAAAAATTTCTGGTGATTTAATCAAGTTGGATTCTTCCCTTGTATAAATTTATTCAGGGATCCTCTACTTTATGACCTCTCATAATTTTGAGGTTTATTCCTTTGTTTAATTTAAAAAAGCACTACATCTAAAGAATATACTAGAAAAAATACGACTCGCACCAGATCAATACTCAGACGGGAATCGAACCCGCGACCTTTGGATATCCGGTCCAATGCTCTGACCGCTGAGCTACCGAGTCACTAGTGATAGTGACATCGCCGAATTTCTTCTAGTATATCCTACTCTTACGCTGCAAGCCAGCGTTATTTCACCAATGTGAGGAATTACCTCGACATTCAATTGAAATATCTTTCCAGATATTTGGCAATCGATTAAGATGAAATAGCTATATAATTTTTAAATTTGAGATTTTTGCATTCACAATGCTATTTTTATACAATACTAAATAATATACTAGAAAAAATACGACTCGCACCAGATCAATACTCAGACGGGAATCGAACCCGCGACCTTTGGATATCCGGTCCAATGCTCTGACCGCTGAGCTACCGAGTCACTAGTGACATCGCCGAATTTCTTCTAGTATATCCCACTCTTACGCTGCAAGCCAGATTAGTTTCTAGTATATTATTTAGTATTGTATAAAAATAGCATTGTGAATGCAAAAATCTCAAATTTAAAAATTCATCTAAAGAGTTAAGATTTTTGTTCACATCACTTGAAATAAGTAATTTGATTTAGCTGTAAAGGACATCATCCATGTTTCATACATTTTTGGTCCAAATATGAATGTGCCGGCCAAAAGTCAAAAGTGCTTTTATTTTAATAGATTTTGTCCACCTAAGCATTGTTTATTATGGCACCGAAGCTGTGGCACCGCTTCACATTTGTGTGGGTTCGAGTCCCGTCTGAGCTGCTACGGGTGAGTCGATTTTTTCTAGTATTTTTCAATTATATTAAGTAACTTAATATATAAAAATAGCATTGTGAATGCTAAAATCTAAAAATTCAATATTATATAGCTGTTTCATCTTAATCGATTGTCTGGCATCTGTTAAGATATTGCATTCGAATGTTGAAGGTAATTCTTCACATTGATGAAATAACGCTGGCTTACAGCGAAAACGTTAAAAGTACTAGAAAATTTCGCCACTCCCACTAGCGACTCGGTAGCATACTTAATTGGTTACTTAGTGCATTGGGCCGGAATCCTATAAGGGTGCGGGTTCAAGTCCCGTCTGAGCTGCTACGGGTGAGTCGATTTTTCTAGTATTTTTCAATTATATTAAGTAACTTAACGTAATTTAGGCTTTAAAACAACTAAGCTGCCTAACAAAATGGAGGCTATAAACAAAGCAATGAAACAACAAGCGTGATAGTACTTACTAAGCAAACATTTTAGGTCCCAAAGCGGTTTAGTGTGGTTAAAAGTTCTAGCACTGCTTGCTAGTCCTTCCTGACAGCGCGAGTCTGCCTCCCGTCCCGGTTGCAGCGTAGTCTAGGGGTGGCAAGAGGGGTGGCTCCCAGGGGCGCAACGCGCAACCCTCAGGGACGCGCACTTTACTGACCCATAGCTAAAAAAAAGTTTATCGGTATTATTACAAAAGATTTTTAAAAACCTGTTTAACTTAGACACTGTTTAAATGTATGTGATGCTGTCCCATGGGGGGGTGGCTGCCAGGAGCGCAACCCTCAGGGAGGCGCACTTTTCTGACCCATTGCTAGAAAAAAAGTCTATCGGTGTTATTACAAAAGATTTTGAAACACTTGTTTAACATAGATTAGACACTGTTTAAATGTGATGCTGACACTTTTGTTGAATATTGTTTGAAAGAGACAGCATTACATTTTAATCAGTGTCTAAGTTATTGTAGGCGTCACGTATAACGAGCGCTTAACAACATAACATTTTCGCTCACCTTTGAGGCACTTATCAGCGCTTTTTTTACGTGACGCCTACTTTAAACAGGTGTTTAAAAATCTTTTGTAATAACACCGTATAAGTTTTGGGGCGCAAAATTCAAATCTTGCCAGGGGCGCACGATCATTATCCTAGAAATAAGTTTTGGGGCGCATTATTCAAATCTTGCCAGGGGCGCTTATGACCCTAGCTCCGACAATGCCGGTTGAGTGCAATCTGTCCTACTCTACCCCACTCCCTTTGCGCCTGTGATGTGTCACCCACATCCTTTGCCCGGAAATATATTTTCACTGTTTCTAGTCAGCTGTAGAAAGAAATTTTCCACGGATTATTTGAAGCAGCGCTCTGCTGCGAACGCCGACGCGACATGACGTTTGAAATTACATTTCTCTGATAGACTTTCATTTTGATATCTTGCTGTTATTACACTGTAATGTTAATTCTAACTTAATAACACTAGCTATATATGTGCATCTAGTCGCACAAGGGGCCTAATCGCGCTAATTTTCAACAATAAAACCAAAGCTAAATCGTTACCGTTGCAGTTTTGTTTACAGAAAAATATTCGCTTTAGTTTTGTTAAAATTGTTGAATACTCTGCGTAAGGAGTCTAGGATTATAATCTGGAACAATTTAAGTAAAAATTATGAAGCTAAACCAAAGATATTTAGGTAAATATAACCTAGATGACAACGTAACGTTTTTTGTTTTATCGTTCAGAATTACCGCGATTGGGCTCAAGGTCTTATAGTACGGAGAGGGCGAAAATATATTCAAAACAAAAACATAATTCAAAAAGGTATCATGAAAAACTTAGAAATAATTTTATTATACGGAATAGATTTTATTTTATTATATAAGTATTTGGGAGCATCATGTACTAGTTAAATAGGTTAACAAGCTTTACTTCATTATTTAGAGACAGAGGGTATAACTTATAGGATTTATACCACCATTTTTAGACAAATAAATTTTCTGCCAATTTTCTGTCGTGTAGCTTAGGTATCTTACATTGATTGCAGCATGATCCTAATAATAAGAACTGTGACGTATTCTCAACATCCAAATCTCTCAACCAACGAATTGAAATCTTCGGATTTCAAAATCCTTTGAGAGAAGGAAAAACGACAAAGTGAAACCTACTCTTGAGTTCAGTTTCTAAGTCTGGGGAAATGATCAAACGGACTCAAAGAAGATCCTAGTATGTATTGTAATGGCAAATATATCTCGCTCGGTACATTATTATTGTGGACAAACTAGTGAATATTTATTTATTTATGATTTATTCAGAAAACCAACAGCTATATTAGGTACAGATTGAGTAATTACATATAAGTCTTAAATAAGCCAATTATAGGTTTCCATAGCTATAACAAATTTATATCATTATTACAAAATGGATGTTACAGATATCGTTACAAATACCAGAACATTATATTCTTGTAAGATTCAATTAATTGCATTCGTTAAGTAAATTGACAGAAATTGTTGCTTGGCAACAATTACAGAAACAAAAATCAATAGAAATGGATCATAGGCATTTCAAATAGTTCAATTAGTTAAGCAGCTGTGACTACAATTATTGTAAATACATAAATCTAAAGATACAATAAATTTTAAATTTCTATTATTTTCTTTTTTACTGCGTTTTTAAAACTACACTTCGACATTTTAAAGGGATCTATACTATATAATTGATTGTTATAACTGTTCATTGCACGAGCAAGGAAATGATTACGAGCATATTTTGTATGATAGTATATATAAGTACAATAAGACCTGTTTTTTTTGTAATAAGTATAAAAAAGTAGCACAACTAATCGTTTCAGACGCCCCATACAAAGTTTATGAGTGTCGTCGTCGGCTTGCCAAAAATGACCAGCTACACCGATAATGGTCTACAGGGTGTTTGGTAATAGCCATATAAAGCCGATAGAAAGCATATAACCACGGAAAATTATTATTTATGAACTTAGACACTATTATGTATTCTGTGTGCTTAGACTCTAAGTCTAAGGCTCTCCGCTGTGTTAAGCGGGACACGCGCGCGGGGCGACATAGATTAGAGCTTACTCATGCACTGCGCAAGCATCTGTCCGTCAAAAACCAATCTATATTCCCGCGCCGTGTACCCGCGGCGGGATCCTGCTTGACGCAGCGGAGGGCCTTAGAGCAACGCGGCTTCCGTCCGGCACTGAAGCCGCGTTGCTCTAAGTTAAACCCTGAAAACTTGGACGAATAAAACTATAATTTTTTTGAAAAAAAAAACTTTCTTTTATGTAAAATAAACTACATAGTCACCCTAGACCGAAATTGTATTTAGCTTTTACCCATTAATGGAGTTAATTATTAAATACAAAAGTTGATTTGTCATTTTGCATTTTTCCATACAAATAAAAAAAATTCAGCCATGCTACTACATACAACTCTGAAGCGTTGTTTGGTTTGAGGAAAATAATTTTACCGTTTCACCAAAATATAACCCTTAATTTTTGACAAACTGGTTTCATTTTCAGGGTTCATAATAATTTTCCGGGCCTTTATAAAACTTCATTCGTTATCACTTACCAGACAGATGCGAAAGGTGTAGTATAGTTTCAATGCTCTTATTCAAGAAAAAAAAATATTAATGGAAAATAGTTATATGTATGTTAGTCTGTAAGGTATATATTGTATGGGCCTAGTCGCCTGAATTAAATTAATAAATAAATAAAATAAAATAATAAATAAAAATATACCTATATCGTCTTTTTAGGGTTCCGTACCAAAATGGTAAAAAGGAACCCTTATGGTGTGACTAAGCCCGTCTGTCTGTCTGTCTGTCCGTCTGTCTGTCTGTCCGTCTGTCTGTCACAGCTGGATATCTCGAGAACTACTAATGGTATCAACTTGAAATTTGGAATAGTTAAAGATGACCTTTGTCCAACTATTTTGCAAATAAAAAAGAAATAAAAAAAATAAATAGTTTTTTTACAACAGGGACTGAAAAGGGGTCTTAAAAATTTTAAGTGGGGCGACTAGGGCATGTGGGATATAAAAGAGCGCCGTTTGCTGGCCTAAGAAAAAAAATAGTGCCACTATCGGCCAAGAGATGATGCTGACCTCATACTGCAATAATAATTTTATTATTCTACCAGTTCTGCAGTGTATTTATTATGATGGTACGGAAACCCTCGGTACGCGAGTTCGACTCGCTCTTGCTTGACCGGTTTTTTTTGTTTCGCTAGACTAGACATCTTTCATAAATTGTATCTTTATTTTTAGTTACACGCGTCAGTAATAATCTCTTATCTTCTCAATTTATATATACTCTCTTACGGTTATTTACCAAACAAAAGCTCCTAACCTAACACTGTTAGTTTTTTGCTCTCCTGAAACTGTTGAAACAAATCGGCTTGGCTCTATCCATAGCTCTATTTCTAGCTTCGAATCTCCCTCGGCAGTGCAAGTTGGATTGCAATCAGCTCGCGAAACGGTCCGCACGATCGATTTCTAAACAAGGACCAGACAGCAAAGTCAATTAAAGAGAAAACTAATCCTATTTACCGAGGCCAAGACCCAATAATGCGACGGGACTTTAAAAAGAACTAAATAAAACGTCTTATAGTTAGGACGTGGAAGGAATCTTGATTTTGATCTGTAATTATTGTTGAATCAAATTGTCCAAATCTCCACTTGCTTATTTTATAAATCGTAAGCAGTTTTAAGCAAAGAAAATAATAACAAACTGATATATCGGAACAATCCTGATATCGCGCATTGACAAAATAATTGGAACTCATTACAGAGTTCATCCTATGTGTCAAAAATCAGAATACCTACTCAGAATTTAGTATACTTAAAGTCTAGTATTTTTAGACGGTATCGTTACATTCCCTCGTAGTCACTGCTAGAAGTAGATAGCAAAACTGCTCAAAGTGGCCGTTTTTGACACATTTGCTATCTACTTCTACGAATGACTACGAGGGCATGTACCTTCTAAAAATACTAGACCATGGGCCCTAAAATTTTAATCTCCACGATAAACATTATTAAAATCTTTTCTATTAAATAAAAACCTCTGAGGGCGCCACTTTTGGTCATACAACCGCCTTAAAGCATATTACCGCGAATAAGGAGCTCGGTGGCGCAGTGGTTTAGCGCCTGGCCCAGCGATTGCGGAAGTTAAGAAACGTGCGCAAGGGTCGGTCATGGGATGGGTGACCAAAAATTTATTATCTCGAGCTCCTCCGTGCTTCGGAAGGCACGTTAAGCCGTTGGTCCCGGCTGCATTTGCAGTCGTTAACACCCACCAATCCGCATTGGGCCCGCGTTATGGGTTATGTCCCATCCTCCTTACCACCCATTAAAAAGGCCTGTGCCCCAGCAGTGGGGACATCAAAAATGGCTGATAGACCGTGAAAAATTACATGAAATTACAGTTGGTGTTATGGATTTCCTAGTCTGTAAGCCTGCATGTTTTTTTATAAAATAAAAAATAAATAAAAAAGTATCATTATCATAATTAAAAGGTACCTACTTACCACAAACACGTAGGTACCTACCATCCATCAGTGCAAGTATTAAATCGTTGTTATTTAATAGCCGAAGGGAAATGCCAGCTTTTGCCATTATTTATCCTCTGAAATAGTTCCGTATGGTGCCAAGTGCGCCGCTGCACTCGCACACCGCTTCGTCTGCCGCACCCCCTCAAAAACCAGAAAATTCGATTAAGCAGCGCCTTAATGGGCCATTAACGGGTCAATTTTACAGCCAACACTTTTGAATGCGCTGTAAATATTGCTTATTAATTTCGGGAAAACGTTTCTATCTCGATGACACAAATCGACTGCCGCAACGAATAGTATCGAAACTGCAAATCACTTACTTTACAGTAAAGCAGTTTAAAGTTTTTTTGGCACAAAATTTGACACAAAATCGTAATTTTGAATCGTGTCGTAAAACTTTCTTTACTGAATGATAGCTTATTTTTTTCTCTTTTTTGTGCCTAATAAAGTTTTTAATGTATAAGTAGTATATTTTTTCCGAGATATTTCACATTCGATAGTATTCAATGTTTTTAAAATCTGGAATTTGATCGAATGTGGCAGATTCGTTACATAAACTTCTACGGACTCTATCGAATCTACCAGTTTCGATAGTTTTAGTCGTTAACCGTTACTTAAAGTTATTATAATGCAAAAAAACAAATAGCAACTAAATAATAACAAACTAACCTAAACTAAACCAACGCGCCTTCCCTTTTTTCGCATCCCAGAGAACACTAACGAATCAGGGAGTTTCGATCTGCGCCTGTATACCGTCGTGCTAGAATAGTATCGAATTTACCTCATTCGATAATGTTCGTCGCACACAGTGTGAAGTTTCGATATTGTTCGATTCAAAATCTCACGAAATAATACTTTTCTCAAATAAAAAAAATATTTTCCTAATAGTATCATATTTGCTCTATCCATTGATGCAATAATATAAAAAGATTCGATACTGTTCGTTGCGGCAGTCTAAATACGATTTTAACCGACTTCCAAAAAAGGAGGAGGTTCTATGTTCGTCTGTATATTTGTTTTTTTTTTTAAACAATTTTAACGTTCTATTATTGTTCGTAGATTAGATAAGGGTAACTTCTGTGCACACAAAAATATTGCATTTTTCAGAAAAAATACGTACCTACTTAGTAGAACCGGAGAACCGTAGGACCGAGGACCGAGTCCGTAGGACAATAAATCAAATCGAACAGACTATCTACGTGAATCAGTCCACGCGCTAGCTAGGTACGTAGTCCATCCAAAGCTCTGTCTAACTGAACCCCTATTTCAGCGAAACTATCGCTGAAAGGGCTTTGTCGCGTTATTCCAAACACCAATTCGATAACTTGTGACTTACTTATGTAACGTTTTAATTTCACGGTTAATTGAATTTATCATCTTTAATTTTGTAAAAGCAACTGTCGGGATTAATAGATACTCAACCGAACCGGGACAATGTCATCCAGGCCCTGGATCACCTTGTTAATTTTGGATCCCCTGGGGATCGGGATCCAACTAATTTTCCAACGTACCTAGGTAGTGTTGGAAATTTTTGATGTTTACATAATAATATGGATTGTAATGTGGTAACAAAATTATAACTGATGAATTGTGGAGTAGTCAACTCTAAATGTAGTCTAGCAGTAGTAATCTCGAGTGCACTTAGCATGAATTTGCGGCTGATGGTGCTTTCTAGGATTTAGTGCACTATTAGTCTACACAGTAGGTACATACCCTCTATCTAAATTCCAACCAATTTAATAGAAAATAAAGCTGAATTTGAAAAATAAAACAACAAGCTTTGAGGAGCCTCAGTGCCTTCACTGCATATTATAAAACAAAGTCCCTCGCCGCGTCTGTCTGTCTGTCCTTCTGTCTGTTCGCTATAAACTCAAAAAGTACTAAACGGGTTTTCATGCGGTTTTCACCAAATGATAGAGTGATTCCTGAGCAAGGTTTAGGTGTAGGTATAATAAGTTGAGGTTTTATGTAAATTGGTAGAAATATGTCAATAATTGTTGAAGAGGTCCCGTAATCCCACCCAGCCACGTGGCTCGGTGGAATCTCGGGAGGGAGGAATAATCCCCAGATTGGGAAAACAAATTAAATGTGCCCCCCCCCCATCAGCAGCTCCTAGTCTCTTCTCTCTCTTCTACCCGGGGCGTACCTAGGGTTGCCAGATCAGAAGTCTAAAATATCTGGAGAAAATTTGAAATTTCGGGATTTTGCGGTTGTTGTCGGGAGAAATCAATACTTATTTAAACTAAAAATGTAACTTAAATGCCTACAAGTAGGTATATAGTAAGAAAACGTCCGCGCAGCTCGATTTTTAGTCAGTCTCATCCACTAGTCTTGTACTTTTGCCTTTATATATTATAACAAGAAAACGGCCGCGCAGCCAGTATATATTCTGTGGCGCAGCGCGATTTATAGTGAGTTTTATCCACTAATCTTGTAATCTTGACTTTTTTAATCAGTTTTATCCACTACTCTTGTACTCTTACCTGGGGCCTTACTATGAGCTCTTATAGCAGGACTTATATTGAACGGTCTTACTTTTTCGTACTATGACCTCAACGGTTTGTATGAAAGCTGGCCTTAATCAGTCCTGTTTAAGGCCTGCTTTTGAACTGAACGGTTTCTTATTTGCTGATGGTAAGCCCCCTGGGGCTCTATTTTAACAGTGAACCACCCCCCCCCCCTCTTCAAAGCTATAGCTACATCCGTGCCGACAACGCTCAGGGGCCTTACTATGAGCTCTTATAGCAGGTCTTATATTGAACTGCCTTACTTTTTCGTACTATGATCTCAACGGTTAGTATGAAAGCAGGCCTTAAGCAGTCCTGTCCTGTCTGTCATGCCGCTAGGAGTAATGTTCTGTGGACTGTGTAATGTACTCTATGGAATGGACCTGTGGACGGGTTGCGTTCAGAGCCTTAGAGCGCGGTTTTTTGGTTGTTTTTTAACTCACTCTAAGGTTCGGAACGACCAAGAACTTTAAATGTCAATGTCAATACAAAGTATTCATTTTCCATTCGGAATACGAATAATTTAAACTTTTCTTTATTCTAAATCAAATAAAATCCGTTTTTTGAGGATCTACCATGATTATTTTAAGAATTAGACTCAAATACAAAATAATGTCAATTGACATTGATATTTTTTCTATAGACAAACGTTAGAGCGTTTTCCAACCACCGATTTTGATGGTTAAAAAGTTGCAACGCTCTGACGTTTGGAACGGGATGGTTGTGTCAACCGAACGTCAATGTTTGAAATAATGTTTGGAACGCCCGTTAGAGCGTTTGGTTGTGGATCTGTTGGGTTGCGTTCAGGGGGCTTACCATCAGCGAATAAGATACCGTTCAGTTTAAAAGCAGGCCTTAAACAGGACTGCTTAAGGCCTGGGGCCTTACTATGAGCTCTTATAGCAGGGCTTATATTGAACTGCATTACTTTTTCGTACTATGACCTCAACGGTTAGTATGAAAGCTGGCCTTAAACAGTCCTGTTTAAGGCCTGCTTTTGAACTGAACGGTTTCTTATTTGCTGATGGTAAGCCCCCTGCTTTCATACTAACCGTTGAGGTCATAGTACGAAAAAGTAAGGCAGTTCAATAAAAGCCCTGCTATAAGAGCTCATAGTAAGGCCCCAGAACGTTAGAGCGCCGGTTGTTTGGTTGTTTTTTAACTCGCTCTAAGGTTTGGAACGACCAAGAACTTTAAATGTCAATGTCGTTTTCCATTTGGAATACGAATAATTAAAACTTTTCTTTATTCTAAATCAAATAAAATCCGTTTTTTGAGGATCTACCATGATTATTTTAAGAATTAGACCCAAAAACATCAAAATACCAAATACTTAATGTCAATTTACATTGACATTTTCCTATAGACAAACGTCAGAGCGTTTTACAACCATCCATTTTCATGGTTAAAAAGTTGCAACTGACGTTTAGAACGGGACGGTTGTGTCAACCGAACGTCACGCTCTAGGGCCTTACTATGAGCTCTTATAGCAGGGCTTATATTGAACTGCCTAACTTTTTCGTACTATGACCTCAACGGTTAGTATGAAAGCAGGCCCTAAGCAGTCCTGTTTAAGGCCTGCTTTTGAACTGAACGGTTTCTTATTTGCTGATGGTAAGCCCCCTAATGTTTGGAACGCCCCGTTAGAGCGTTCGGTTGTGGTTAGGTTGCACTCGGAGCGTAGGTTTGGAACGCAACCTTGCACTCGGAGCGTAGGTTCGGAACGCATCCCTGTGCTGTCATGTCTGTCTGTCATTTCGATGACTGTACAATCAGTGTATCCGCCTTGATTTTAATTGTTTTTGTGTGTTTTAAAGTAAGTAACTGCTATTACATTTCATTATTTAAAGTGAAATAATTGCATAGACTTTGTTTCTTAAGTAAGAAATAGTTTTCTGGTGAATTCAACACTTTAAACTGACGTCACTGAATTCCATCACAAAACGATTTTACAATTTTGTACGAGAATCCAACGTGCTGGACCTCACGTTCGATATCAATTTGTACAATAAGTTTGCTGTTATCTATAAATTCCATTTTCTTAGATGTTACTTACTATGAAAATGTAACATGGTTTTTGAACATTGAATTTTGCCAAGACTTATTGTTTCCACACAATAGTAGGTACGTAATTTACTATGTCATTACCTTGATTTCTTCACTCTAAGCTAAGAAACCATGTAATAATGAGATATGACCACATTCATTTGCCTACTACAAACCATGGTTAATTGGGGACTATTAGGAAATTGTGTCAACTCCTTGATTGACTGACGCCCCAAATACTGGTTTATACACTATCATATATAATATTATCGCATATATGTGCATACTGTTAACTTTTCTAGATAACACTGATAGATAAGATACTGTTAGTACTTGTGTATCTTCCTTGTGCTTAGTACTGTGTGTAATAATCTGTATGATATTGTTGTAGGTAAAAGGGTCCTAAAATGTCGACCCAAGTGCAAGCATTATATGACTTCACGGGTGAGCCTGGCACCACGGAAATGTCAATTACTTCTGGAGAATTATTGACACTTATAAATACTGAAATTGGTGAAGGATGGTGGGAAGGACGAAATTCTAGAGGAGACACCGGTTTGTTCCCAGCAGCTTATGTCAGAAAACTAGCCCCAGAAGAACATTCTGAGCATACGAAAGCAGCGCCCGCCGCTCCTCGGTATGATCAAGCAGCTGATGAATGGGCTGACCATAACAGTGCTGGTGATAACAACTACCAACGAGGAGCATCACACGATGACGGCTGGGATGATGACTGGGACGATGACACATACTCTGAAATAGGCCCAGCTCAACAACACAAATCTCACCATAATCAGCAGGCCCCACTAGCACCACTTCCTGGTATGCCAATTAGTGATTACAATCCACAAATTGATGAGACATCTTCCAACTTTGGATCATCTGTAGGAACAGTGAGAAAAAGCAAGTTTGCTCCTTCATCAAAGGTCAGTGGAGAAAGTTACCTCCTCGGTACACTCAATGTTGAAGTCCCAGACTCGGATAAAGTTTACATAGTCCAAGATGAAGAAGGGTATGTATGGTCACCTATTCCACAACCATATTCCGTGACGATAGCTTCTCCTAAGAAAGAATCTAAATTCAAAGGCATAAAGAGCTTTATAGCATACCAGCTAACACCCTCTTTTAATAACATACAAGTGTCTAGGAGATATAAGCATTTTGATTGGTTACATGAGAGACTTCAGGAAAAATTCACTCTGATACCCATGCCACCGTTGCCGGACAAACAGATATCAGGTCGCTACGATGAACAACTCATTGAGCGCAGGCGAGTACAACTTCAGGAATTTGTTGACTGGATGTGCAGACATCCAGTGTTATCAAAGAGTGAAGTTTGGCAACACTTTTTGACATGCACCGATGAAAAACGTTGGAAAGCTGGTAAAAGACAAGCAGAAAGAGATAATTTATTAGGTCTTAATTATTGCATATCATTAGTTGTACCTGAAAAAGCTTTATTGCAATCCCAAGTAGATCACATCGTCGATCAGTGCCACACTTTTGTTAATAGTATGGATACATCTGTCAAGTCTGTATCGAACATGTGTCTTGCACAAACTAAGAGGTTCCAGGGTCCGTATAAAACTGACTGCCAAAAGGTTGGTGAAGCTTTCTATAACTTAGGAAATGCTCTTAGTTTAGACGAAGGCACTATTGTGTCAACATCTAAACTAACATCTGCCATTAAATTAACTGGAGGAGCTTACATAGAAATTGGCCGAATGTATGATGAGCAACCTAAGTATGACTGGGAGCCATTAGGTGACAAATTTCACTTATACAAAGGAATTATAGGCAGCTTCCCTGATGTTCTGGGAAACCACAAGGCAGCAGTCCAGAAGAAAAGAGAGTGTGAAAGATTAACAGCAGAACATAAAATGGAAGTAGCCCAGTTGAATGAAGTACTAAGAAGAACTGATGTCATATCTTATGCACTTCTTGCGGAAATCAACCATTTCAAAGCCGAAAGAACTGCCGATATAAAAGCAACAATGCAGAAATTCCTAAAACAGCAGATTACATTTTACAAAAAAGTTGTCGACAAATTAGAGACTACTCTCAGACAATATGATGAGTAAACCTTTGTCAATGAAATTGCTTTTACCAATATTATATGTAAATGGCCTTGGATATTTCTATATTTCTAATTGATATAAATTATTGTGTAAAAATCATGCTGTAGTTTTATACTCATTATAAATTGTAATCCAAAGGATTCATTGTAAACATAATGAATGAATTTACTTGTGATTTAATCAAGGACTGAATGCTAAGTGATTATGATATGAATGATATGATACACATTCTATTCTTTTTACAAATCAAACAAATGCTGTATATATTATTTCTTGCATCGAAGACAATCTTTATGAACTATTATTTTTTCTATGGCATATACATATTTAGATTTTACTAATCTTAATTTTTTTTTGACATTCTGTTGTCTAATTTTAGGATAAAATGTTGTACTATATTCCACTTTTTTAAGATATTTTATAGGTCTTGCTAATTAAATAAATAATGTAATACTTTAAAATGTATTTTATTTAAACCACGAAAACCATCTTGTCAATCCAATTTAGTTTTTGAGAAACCATAGTATGACAATGAAACAAATTAAGCTTATTAGTGAGTATATCTTACATAACTTGTTACTAATCCGCTAATACTCCATCAGAGGATTAATATACCTTTTTTTTATTTCAGGATTAATGCTACACTTCTGGTTCACATGAATATCCTCGGTTCACAAATAAAATTGAAAAAGACATTTGAACGAAGTATGTATGAATGGAGATAAAAGAATTTGGATGAGAAGACTAATCTACAGGCAAATATGGCCGAGGAAAAGAAAAAGGATGGAAACGCACTGTTAGGGAAAAAGAAGAAAATAAAACCAAGGAAATCACGCGACGCCGACTGCTGCAGCGTCAACTTTTTAAAATGTGTTCTGCACATTTTCAACGTAGTTTTCTTGGTAAGCAGTATTAATCTTAATTTTTTGATGCACAACGGGATAGTGCTTGGCCTTCACCAAACCTAATGTTAAGTGACGATAAGGCCGAAGGTGGAAACGCACTAAACCCGGAATCCTCATCACTGAGGAACTGGCTATCGTACTTCAAACTGTCGGAACACAACAATTTTTAAATTGTTGTTATGGCGTCAGACTTAGATAAGATGGTGGTGCCAGGCGGACTTCAAAAAGCCGTTCCACCAACCAAACCGAGTAATATAATAATTATTATCATTTTTTTACTTTTTAGCATTGTAGCATGTACAATGCGTGTAAACATATTATACCTATACTATATCAGCTCAGTGAAACTTCATATTTTTTTATTATCTAGATCTAGATACACTTCTTATAAATAGTTATCAGAAATTACGTGTATGCATACATGATGGAAGTTTCATTTTATAAAAATAGCAAGGGTCATTTTGATGTTGTAAGCATTTCGAGACTGAGCTCTTATAAGTCACCGTTTTTTTTGGTGAACCGAAAAAAAAAATTCGAATTTTATCATCCGTACTGCTGCTAGAGAGTGGAACTCCATGCCTGAGTCTGTGTGGCCTTCAAGTCGCGTTACTTCTAGGAAAGCGCATTTCATCTGGTCTCATCATCGTTTACGACCAGCGGGTCTACCGTCTAACTCTATCGCTTTGATTCTGGCTTTGGTTTATGATGTCAGTGCACTGTCTGTCCTTGTCATCGTGTTATGGTATGACAAGGACGGACAGAGCATTGCTATCGCTCTGGCTAAAGCTTTGAGTTAGGCGGTAGGGCCCCAGGCGTGTTAGCGGTCAAGTGCTTGACTACCTACATTAAAAAAACAGTGTTTTCAATTTTTTCAATTATATTAAGTAACTTAAAACAGTGTTTAATATATTTTTTTTAGATTTGGGAGTAACATCATAACATTTGAAAGTGTAAAAGAATAAGGTCATTGAATTAAATCAGTAATTTCGTTCAGTTTGCAGGCGTGGGCGTGCTAGCTGTGGGGGCGTGGACGGTCGCGTCGCGGCACCGCTTCGTGGCGTTGCTGCCGACGCCGACGTACCCCGCGATCGCGTACCTCCTCATAGTCGCGGGTGGGCTGGGGGCGCCACTGTGCGCTCTCGGCTGCTGCGGACTCAAGACTGAGAATAGAACGAGCTTGTTGTGTGTAAGTTATCAAAGTTGCTACATGGCTGCCAACAACTTCCCAACCAAGGTTACCTTGGTGGTTTACAACCGTGTAGGTGTAGGTGGATGGAGGTTTACAACCAAATTTCGAAACAATCTGTGTCGGTTGCCAGCCAAGGTCACCTTGGTTGGGACGTGGTTGACAGCCGTGTAGCTGGCACTTAACGTAAATATAAACTTAAAGTACTTTTAAGGCCCTTCCATATTATGATCGTTGATGATTGACGATTGCTGACGAGCATTGTGTGAATATTCACACAATGCTCATCGACAATCGCTTATAGTTGGCGATGAAGGATGATCGTGAATGCAATGAATCCAATAACGCCGGAATACTTAGATGGCATTTATGTGGACACTTCGGAACATCGTATGGCGGTCTCTCGCTATTTGGTAATGGCACAGTATAGATATTATTTAAAATAAAAAACTAAAATCTATTCTGTGGTAATGGTGAGTTTAGAAGAAACAAGCGAATGTGTCTTATTCTTCTTTATTTTCACTAAGTTTTATCGCAACTAAAGAGCTCACTAATGCTAAAATATCAGGAATACCTACAAAACGTTCTTGTCGTGATGTTCTGTCTAGCCCACTTTTATCTTAATGAGAAAATACTTATTAAACGAAGGTTAAATGAGTGCAGTGACCTGTGCCAGTTAATGAATTGTATTAGACAATTATCTTTTTAGTTCAAAACAGTTTTTGGAATGACTCAGACCTTTCATTCATAGCTTGCGTAGCTACTACTTAAAAGATCTTTGATATGTTAATTGGGTATTTAGTTAACTACTAACTTTATTTTGTAAATCCTTTGTTCTAAATAAGTAAGTGAAAATATATTAGTTAGCAATCAGCATCTCCATATGACACAAAAAAGAAAGAGGACAGAAGTTAAGCTTAGTACGTGTTATGTTAGTACAGTACGAGGCAAACATCTTGACACTTTTTCGAGGGAGTGGGGATAAGTTCGCGCATATGCACTTGTCAGCCACTGTTGGATATTAGGATCCTAACAAGGCGGACCACGCGAGTGGGAGTAAAAGACGATATTTAAATTAAACTTTTATAATATTGAGAGGCGCGTTTACAAGTTGGGTGCGCGGTGACGACTGCACGGCACCCTGTTACACAATACAAAATTGGTTCGGTAATATGAACCTTAAGGAACATACTGTGTCCCTACACCATTCCCCTCCTAAGAGGAAAAAAAAATATATATTAATTATAAAAATAAAGGTAAAACACAAAAAAATATTAAAATATCTATCCTTAAAATAACTTTTAGAAAGATTCACAATAAAACAAAAGTCGCGTCATAGCGAAAAAAATAAAATAAAAAATAACACAAGTCTTAAAGAAATACATTAAAATTTACGGCAAAGAAATACAATAACATTATCGATTGTAATAGTGTAGCACGTCAGTCATCATTAGAAATGTTGGTTAAGTAGGTAAAATGCATTTGAACTTAAGTGAAAGAACAGAGGCTCCTTGTTAAAATGTTATGGGAACGGAAGCCTAAAGTATAATAAATTTTGTACCAGACCCAACTTGAACTTACTGTAAACATCCTGAGTGGATTCAGTCACAAAAAACAATAGTTCACTTTGGACACAATAAAAATGTTGTTTTGTTAGAGTTATGACACACTTGAAAGGGTCTAGACGAGATTTGAAGTTCACTTATGTTCAAAGTTGTAAAACTTACAATATTATACTGAGTGCTTTTGTTGAATCTGAATTGGGGAAGTGACCAATTAGAAAAAAAAAAGGTACAACAGATTATTATTTTAAGAATGCACAATGTGCTGGCAAACAAAGAAAATAAGTAAGTAGTGTGTACTATCGTTAATAAAAATAACAGCAAAGCAAACATCTACGATTACTTTTGTAAAAATAAATTGATAACATTCTAAATAAGTAATTATAATCAAAGTATATCAATCAAATATAATAAAAACTACAAAGAAAAATAACAAGTTCTCTAATATCTAGATATAAAGTATAAAATGAAAAAGTTATAAAAAGTATAACTATAAGTTAAGATGACTGCAATATTTTACTTATCGCAATTATATTGGTCGATTTCTACCAGTCAACATATGACGTATGTTTAATGTTATATTTTTATAAAATTAATTGTTTTTCCGACATTACATCAGAACAAAAACAAAATTATTTTAGTTGTAACGCAATTACATACAAATGTTAAATTCAAATGATATAAATATGTACAATATGTAATGATATGTAAACTAAATGAAATTACAATGTAAAGTTAACTTACTTACTAATTACATAGTTTCTATAGCGCAAAAATTTCAAAAGCAAAACAAAATCTTCTTACATATAAAAAATGACCTAATTAGGTAATAATTAACTAAAGATTTAACTAAAACGTACTGGCGGTCGGGTTATACGACCGTAGCGTGTGATATGGTTCTCACATGAGTTATTGTTCATGGGCATGATTCGTTTGTCCTGTACCTCATTACTATTTGAAATTTCATTTTTCTTAAAAACATCATTATCTTGCTCTATAAGCATGTAGGCTGGCTTCAATCTGTCTATTGAAATGCGAGCCTCGCGGTTAGGTAATTGAATTAAAAATACTTTTGAATTTCGCTCTAATACTTTATATGGACCATCGTATGGCGGTTTTAACGATTTGTGAACCGCATCATCTCTAACAAAAACATATTGACATGATTTTAAATCTTTATTTACGAAGAATTTCTTCGAATTTCGTGATGACTCATTAGATGGTGTAAAGTTTCGTAAATTTTCTTGAATTTTGTAAATTAAACTAGATGGGTCACTGGAGTCATTTTCCTTAGATCTTTCATAGAACTCTCCGGGTAAACGAAGTGTTCGTCCAAAGGTTAATTCTGCGGCGCTTATTCCGTTATCACTGCGGCATGCGGCGCGCAATCCTAGCAATGCTGTAGGTAATTCATCAACCCATGAATTATTATTTAGGCGAGTCATTAACGCTGCTTTAAGAGATCGGTGCCAGCGTTCGATTGCACCGTTACTTTGGGGATGATATGGTGTTGTGCGTATTTTATTTATCCCTAATAATTTCATGAGATTCAAAAATAGATTGCTCTCAAATTGTCGACCTTGATCGGTAGTGAGCTTTACAGGACAACCGTATCGTGCGATCCATTCGTTAAAAATTGTTTTTGCGACAACTTCAGCTGTAATTTCTTTTAAGGGGAAAGCTTCAGGCCAACGTGTACACCTATCAATGATAGTTAAACAAAATCTATATCCTTGTGATGACGTTTTTAAAGGTCCCACGATATCAACGTGGATTTGATCAAAACGATTGACGGTTGGGAAGCTACCTAATTGCGAAATTGTATGACGGCTTATCTTCGCCTTTTGACACTTTATACATGTCTTAGCCCATACGCTTAAGTCTTTATTCATCCCAGGCCAGAAAAATTTTTGGGATATTAATTTACGCGAAGTTCGTATGCCTGGATGACTTAAATTGTGAATTGTATCAAAAGCAATTTTTCTAAATTCTTCTGTCAGATAAGGTCTAATAATATTTTCTGTAACATGACAATATATTGATTTATCACAAGTAGGCAAAGAAATTTGTTTGAAACATGTTTGGTTGCTATCGTTGATCTGCTGTAATAGATATTCATCTTTAGCTTGCGCGTCTGCAAGTTGACTGTAGTCAAGTACGGTTGGACAAAAAATAGTCTCGACGCGTGATAACGCATCGGCTACTATATTAGCGGGACCGTTAATATATCGTATGTCGGTCGTAAACTCACTGATAAAAAGAAGTTGTCTCGCTCGTCTCGGAGTTTCTTTATTATCTTTACTGGACTTAGTGAATGCATGGCATAAGGGCTTATGGTCTGTATAAATTATCAAATGGCGACCTTCAAATAATTTTCGGAAATGAATAATCGCTGAATGTATAGCGAGTAATTCACGATCATAAGTACTATATTTTTGTTGACTCAAAGACAATTTTTTTGAATAATAACCCAGTGGTTGCCATTGTTCGTTACATTTTTGTTGCAAAACAGCTCCAATACAATTATCAGATGCATCTGTCATCAATGCTAGCGTGGAATCGGTGTAAGGATGAGACAGAGTGGCGGCGTTTTGTAATGCCGTTTTACACTGCTCAAATGCATTTTCAGCTTTTTCCGACCACGTAATAACTGTTTTATCGTTTCTTTTAGTATTTGTTAGATATTTATTGAGCTCTGATTGATATGACATTGTATTCGGTAAGTGAGAACGATAAAAGTTGACCATGCCTAAAAATCGGCGTAACTCTTGAATGGTTTTAGGTTTTGGGAAATTGACAATAGCATTAACCTTATCTTGTAAAGGTTTAATACCGTCTGCGCTTACATCGTGACCTAAAAATTGAACTTTACTTTGACCAAAAGAACATTTAGATAGGTTAATCGTAATACCGAATTTTTTGAAACGCTGAAATATAATCTCTAAATGATTTTTATGTTGTTCTTCGTTATCGCTTGCAATGATGACATCATCCAAATAATTGTAATGAAAATCTAAGCCTTGTAATACATGGTTCATAAAGCGTTGAAATGTTTGCGCTGCATTACGTAAACCGAAGGTCATTCTAGGGAATTCAAATAAACCGAATGGAGTAATAATAGCTGTTTTTTCAATATCATCAGGATTTACTTTTATGCAATGATAAGCTCTGTTCACATCTAATTTAGAAAATATTTTCTTTCCTGCCAATATATAAGTGAAATCACGTAAATGGGGAATAGGATATCGATCGGGTTTTGTAATAGAATTTAATTGGCGATAATCTCCACAAGGTCTAATATCTCCGTTTTTCTTCGGGACTATGTGTAGTGGACTTGCCCACGGACTTTTAGAAGGTCTACATATTCCGGCTTCTTGCATGATACGAAATTCTTCTTTGGCTTTTTTATATCTGTCCGGTGGTAGCGGACGTACACGAGCGTGAACAGGAGGACCAGAAGTTTCAATATAATGAAAAATATCGTGCGATTGAGTTTCCTGGAATGACATAGGTTTCGTAATCTCTTTATACTTACTTAGTAAATTGCTATATGGATGTCCATGACTAATCGTATTTATGGAAGGTTCAGCAACACTTACCACAGAAGCGATTACATTTAGGTCGGTCACTTGGTCTCTTAACCTACGTGCACTAAGGTCCACTAATAGTTTATGATAAGTGAGAAAGTCAGCACCTAATATTGGTTGTTTTACGTCAGCAACGATGAAGTCCCACCTATACGGTCTGCGAAGTTTAAAGTTTAGCACCATAGATTTCACACCGTAGGTTTTAATTTCAGTTCCGTTTGCTGCGTATAGTTTATAATCCGAACACTGTGATTGTGAACGACACTTATTACGATTAACGGGCAAAACTGAAACGTTTGCTCCCGTATCTACTAAAAATTTAAGTCCACTATTAATGTCTAAAATACGTAAGCGGGCGCAAGGTGATACGGCACAGATTTCCGCTGACAACTGTGCCTCGCTTCCTAGTTTTCCGGCTGCGCTGGAGTTGTGACTTTATTGTTCCATGCGCAGGGTTGCACGCATTTATGAGCCTTCTCTTTGTACTTCTCATGGTAAAAACAAAGGTTTCCAGGACTTGAACGTTGTGGCCGCTGCGATGAGTTATTTCTGTGCCGGCTAGATGATCTGGAGGAGTACCGGCGATATTGATGGAAATTTCTATATCTAGGACGAGAGCGTTCCGCGTTCAACACGCGAATATTTAGTTTCGCTATTTCTGCTCGCAACAGCGCAATTTCGTTAGTTGTGTTAGAGGTGGTCGTTATCGCAGCCACTTGACTTGAGCGAGTCGCCTCAGCTACGTTGTCTGCGACCGAGGCTAGGTTTTCTAAGTCCTTCGTGTCTGTCACGGCTAATACTGCCTTGACTGTGCTTGGCAAATGTCCTTGCCAAAGCACGCGAAGTGTATCATCCGGAATTTTGTCACGGGCCAGATCTCGCATCCTTCGCAGAAGTTGAGAGGGTTTTTGATCCCCAAGCTCCATTTCACTTATTAGTTTTTCTATCTGTCTAGCCTTCGAATCTTCCAGGAGTGAAAGTAATTTTATTTTAATTGCGTTGAATTTACCGGACGCAGGTGGATTTGACAAAAAATCACTAATTTGAGTAATAATGTCCTTTGGTAACTTTGATACTACCATGTCGAAGCGCGAGTCGTCACTTAATTTTTGAGGCGCTAATATTGCTTCGGTTCTGATAAACCATACGCGTGGTTGATCCGCCCAAAACTCGGGAATTCGCGACGCTAATTGTATTGCCATGATGTCAGTAGTCGGCGTAAACAATGGTGTCGGCGTCGGAGGCTGATACGTTTCCGGTTTCTCAGTGTCCGTCATAATGCACTATTTTAAAATTTTATTGTCCGAAATTTTATTAAAAACTTAATTAATTATACACTATTTATTTTATAGTCCAAATTATTTACGCGTATTACAAATTAAAGTTCGTTCGGGGTCACCAGTGTTGGATATTAGGATCCTAACAAGGCGGACCACGCGAGTGGGAGTAAAAGACGATATTTAAATTAAACTTTTATAATATTGAGAGGCGCGTTTACAAGTTGGGTGCGCGGTGACGACTGCACGGCACCCTGTTACACAATACAAAATTGGTTCGGTAATATGAACCTTAAGGAACATACTGTGTCCCTACAGCCACCAATAGCGCGCGCCCCTCTCCCGCCGCCCGCACCTCACCGCTACGCATACCCAAAATACGCGTTCTGCGCAATCCCCACCCGATTTCAAGTACTGTTCTGCGTGCGCTCGAGTAACGCACACACACGAGTCACACGTCACGCCATCGCCATGCGCTCAAACTGTTTTGAGTGTAGCAGAGACTCCTTGTCGGTGAGAGAGGTGTCTATGTGTGCGTTGCTCAAGTTCGCGTTGTACTAAGCTTAACTGCTCTCCTCTCTCTATTTTGTGATAATGAATCTATCTTTCATAAATAATTGTCTCAGATTCCAATAAATAACTCATCCCCCATAACCCACTCCAAAGCATTGGCCTTGTAATATAAAAGCTCGGATAGTGAAGGTCAACATGGTCTATGACTTGACTCATACTCAATATGTAGTCTACGGCATGCATGGGCTATCACAATAGGGTAATCAAGTTCAATTATTATTAAGGTCCAGATTTTTGACAGTTTTTTAAAACCTGACAAATCAAATCAAATTGTTTTATTTGCAGAATATAGGTATTTACAATAATTGGTGTTGTATTACATTTATTTGAGAGCTGACATGCTACTGACTGTACAAAGAGATAATAAATTAATTTAAAACTAAAATTAGATCATTAGAAATGCAATGCAAAGCGTGAAGCTACAAGTGAGGCTGACCATACAATTTAATCAGGCAGGTCAACCAATTATACCAAATTACCAATAGATTTTCTTCTATAAGCCAAACGAAGTTCAATGTCAATTGAGGCAAATTGATCTCTGGCAATAGGTGACTGTTTTAATTTAAGGCGAGGCCAGTTCACGAAATTTACTCTTTCACTATGTCTTTAGAATAAATAAGGTTGAATATCGCATAACTTTAATTGACGCTTCGCCAGAAATTTGACGAATTTTAGTACATTTTTATTGATTTCTGAAATACTGGTTCATTTATTAAAAATGTACTTGGTTATTGTGTTAGATCGATAAAAAAGCTATCCTTTTTGCATAAAAAATCATATCACTGTCGTTGAAAATTACGAAATCTGACGATTTGAAATTTATTTTTATAAGTTTTTATGGTGTTATTCAGGATTATTTACAGAGTTACCATGCCATTTTTCAATATTCTGTTCGGTTACTTTGCTTCTTTGTTTCTTTTTCAGTCTACAGTAATTTTTGTGAAGTAGAATTTTACATCAGTTCTGCACATTGGATGTTCAAAAATCAGACTTTTCATCAGATCGTGAACTGGCCTCGCCTTAAGGCGCTGTAGGTAGTAAAACTAGCGCCGCATTTTTGCAATTATCCTGGGAATAGCTCGGAAAGTTACGCAAATCTAAATCACTTTCCAATCGTCTTGCAAAGATCCCAGTTTTTTTTAATTTTGAGATTTTAGTATTCTCAATGCTATGTTTATCCTTAGTAATGATAAAATAAATGCGTAATAAGATATAGGTACTTACATACTTAATATAAACGTAAAATAATAGAAAAATATTATACTAATACAGTTAAACAATATCTACTTATATTATATTGTGACTTATATGTGATACACAGTTCAAAACTATGTATTTTTTGATATAGTAATAATTGTAATTTGTTTTTAATAAGGCGTCCTCTCCTACTTCAATTGCTATACCCTATACCAGGGTCCATAATGTTCTCTTTCTATAAACTACCACCTATGTATTCACTTTATGGTATGCAATAAAATATTGAATTGAATTGAATTGAATTTATCCTTAGTAATATTATAAATGCGAAAGTCCGTTTGTTTGTTTAATACGCCTTTACTTCTTAACTACTGAACCGATTATCTTGAAATTTTGCATACACGTTGTCAGAGGTAATGTACAGAGAAGGACATAGGGGGTACCCTACAAAAGGTATTTCATCCAGAAAAAGAGTATTGTTCCCGAGGGATCCCGAGGGAGGGAAAAAAACTTTCCACGCAGACGAAGTCGTGGGTGGCTGCTAGTTAAATTATATACTAGGAAAAATTCGACTCGCCAACGAGTGACTCGGTAGCTTTGGGCCGGACTCTCAAAGATTGCGGGATCGAGTCCCGCCTAAGAAACATCCCTAGTTAGGGCGTCCGCTGCGTTAAGCGGGATCCAATATAGATTGCTGCGGTTTTCTGACGGACAGGTGGTTGCAGTGCAAGAGTAAACTCTAATCTATGTCGCCCCGTATAATCTTTTTGTACTTAAATATATTATTTAATATTATATCTATAAGACTATATCTTTATTTTAGTGGTCTTTATCTACATTTTACAAAAACACAAATGAACGTTATTACTTAATAGCAAAGATAACCTACCTGAAAGCAAAGAAACGACATTTAAAGTTTATTATTCCTTTCTACAATCCAAATTAATTACTATATATTTTGCTTATATTTTGCTTAGACGTTATAGTACCTAGAAGATGTATAGAAAAGAGCATAAAACACATGTTCGTTCAATTGTTTCAGTATACATATTTCCTGTTAATAACGTTCATACTGGAGGCGGGCGGCGGCGGGCTCGCGTACTACTACGAGGTGGCCGTGGAGGACGAGCTGCGCGCCGAGCTCAACAACACCTTCCTGTCCAACTACGCGCTTGACGCCGTCATCACCGACGCCGTCGACAGGATGCAGGAGGAGGTAATGCTAACTTTACCATCATCATATCATCCGCATCCAGTGCTGGATATAAATCTTCCTTTAAGATCTCCACAACGATCGCTCCTGCGCTGCCCTCATCTAGGGTTTCCCGTGACCTTCCTGTCCAACTATGCGCTGGACGCCGTCTTTACCGATACCGTCGATAGGATGCAGGAGGAGGTAGACGAGTGTTCAATCAATTGACGCTATCAACTGGTTCTTCTCGTTATGTATCCCGTCTACTGGCATTTCAGCTGAGCAATCCTTCTGAGAAATTGTCCGTCTTTTATTCATGAATTGTGATTGACAAAGACTTTTTTCATTTGGTGTAACAGTTCAAATGCTGCGGGGCAGTGAGGTTCCAAGACTGGAAACGGAGCGCGTGGCACGAACACGACCCGCGGCTACTCGTGCCCGACTCGTGCTGCAAAACCGTGACCAACCGCTGCGGTGCCAGGGACCACCCCTCCAACATACACTACACGGTCAGTACCGCGCCTGCTGCGGCGTCAGGCCAGGACACAGGCACGAGCACCACCCGCGGTTGCTCGTGCCTGACTCGTGCTGCGAGCCTGGGACTACCCGCTGCGGCGCCAGGGACCACCCCTCCAACATACACTACACGGTCAGTACCGCGCCTGCTGCGGCGGCAGGCCAGGGCACAGGCACGAGCACCAACCGCGGCTGCTCGTGCCCGACTCGTGCTGCAAAACCGTGACCAACCGCTGCGGTGCCAGGGACCACCCCTTCAACATACACTACACGGTCAGTACCGCGCCTGCTGCGGCGGCAGGCCAGGACACAGGCACGAGCACCACCCGCGGCTGCTCGTGCCTGACTCGTGCTGCGAGCCTGGGACTACCCGCTGCGGCGCCAGGGACCACCCCTCCAACATACACTACACGGTCAGTACCGCGTCTGCTGCGGCGGCAGGCCAGTACACAGGCACGAGCACCACCCGCGGCTGCTCGTGCCTGACTCGTGCTGCGAGCCTGGGACTACCCGCTGCGGCGCCAGGGACCACCCCTCCAACATACACTACACGGTCAGTACCGCGCCTGCTGCGGCGGCAGGCCAGGGCACAGGCACGAGCACCAACCGCGGCTGCTCGTGCCCGACTCGTGCTGCAAAACCGTGACCAACCGCTGCGGTGCCAGGGACCACCCCTTCAACATACACTACACGGTCAGTACCGCGCCTGCTGCGGCGGCAGGCCAGGACACAGGCACGAGCACCACCCGCGGCTGCTCGTGCCTGACTCGTGCTGCGAGCCTGGGACTACCCGCTGCGGCGCCAGGGACCACCCCTCCAACATACACTACACGGTCAGTACCGCGTCTGCTGCGGCGGCAGGCCAGGGCACAGGCACGAGCACCACCCGCGGCTGCTCGTGCCCGACTCGTGCTGCAAAACCGTGACCAACCGCTGCAGTGCCAGGGACCACCCCTCCAACATACACTACACGGTCAGTACCGCGCCTGCTGCGGCGGCAGGCCAGGGCACAGGCACGAGCACCAACCGCGGCTGCTCGTGCCCGACTCGTGCTGCAAAACCGTGACCAACCGCTGCGGTGCCAGGGACCACCCCTTCAACATACACTACACGGTCAGTACCGCGCCTGCTGCGGCGGCAGGCCAGGACACAGGCACGAGCACCACCCGCGGCTGCTCGTGCCTGACTCGTGCTGCGAGCCTGGGACTACCCGCTGCGGCGCCAGGGACCACCCCTCCAACATACACTACACGGTCAGTACCGCGTCTGCTGCGGCGGCAGGCCAGGGCACAGGCACGAGCACCACCCGCGGCTGCTCGTGCCCGACTCGTGCTGCAAAACCGTGACCAACCGCTGCAGTGCCAGGGACCACCCCTCCAACATACACTACACGGTCAGTACCGCGCCTGCTGCGGCGGCAGGCCAGGGCACAGGCACGAGCACCACCCGCGGCTGCTCGTGCCCGACTATCTAGTTTTCCCTACACTAAAATAACTACTAAACTACTTAATACTGTGACTTTGACCCGCCTATGCACTCAAACTTTCGCTCAGCGTTTATGATCTATTCCTCAGACTGAACACATGTTGTTCCTATCCTAATAAGTAATTTTGTAAAATCGCTATTTAGATGTCGCTAGATTAGATATGTATAAAACACAAAAGGAGAACCGGCACTTTCCATAGAAAAAACACTTGTACCTATGCGATTGAATTTAGTCTTAAAATGACATTTGCTACATGAACATGAATCAAGATGTAGGAAAACTGCCCAATGATTATTCTACTGACCACGAAACCATCTCATCAACGAAGAAAACAATTTAAAAAATGTGTTTCTTTGTTTCTTAAGAGGGTTACTACGCTACACTAGCGCCGCCAATGGAAAAAAATCGTAGTGCTTAAATAAAGACTAAATTGTGAATTGTGTTCTTGTGTATACTCCGAAGAAGCTTTGTTGTACTTTTTATCTTTCAAACAATATTTTATAACCTGTTGTTTAGTTGTCGTTTAGTTTATTACTAAAAGTGGATAAAACTCCATTAAACTAAATGACAGACTAGAAAATATAGTTTAAGTGATAAAAAGTACCACAAATCTTATTCAGAGTACACTAGAAGAACACAATTCACAATTTCGTCTTTATTTAAGCACTATGTTTTATTTTCCATTGGCTGCGCTAGTGTAGCGCAGTAACCCTCATAAGAAACAAAGAAACACATTTTTTAAATTGTTTTCTTCGTTGATGAGATGGTTTCGTGGTCAGTAGAATAATCATTGGGTAGTTTCTTAATGGCGGCGTAGTAACATATTTATTTGCTTGTTACAGGGTTGTATAAGACAGTTCACCGACCACATACGAGACCACCTCATAATACTAGCCGCGGTCGGCGTAGGGATGTCGGTCATACCGATATTCGGGTTTCTCTTCGCGTGCGTGTTATACGTGAAGATAAAACACGTAATCGACTGACCACGGCCCAAGCCGGCGGCTACCAACACTCGCAAGGTATGTTAAATGCTTATTGGTTTCAACGCCATCTAGCGTCAAAGAGTGTAAGGTGCTATCTTTTACTTGCCTAGCGCCTAGATATATACATATCGAAGTAAAACGAACGTTCACGAATGTTCGATACCGGCCGCACTGCGCGCTTAGAATAGAATAGAATAGATCTTTATTGTGTATGGATTGAAAGGTCACATAAACAGATTTACATGTCTATAATAAAGTTTCACTTAATTCTGCCTTTTCAGACATATACACAAAATTGCAAAGTTTGCTTGGCGCCTCGATAGGCTGTCTACCTACTAAATACTTATCTCGGCGCTAGGCGCTAAGCATGTTATCTGTCGATGCGTACGCGGCCTAAGGATAGGCACCGCTACAGATAAACAATGTTTTTTTCAATACAGTTGCTCGAAGATGTAAGTTTACGATAACAGTCGAGCGTGCGGAAAGTTGATTTTACCGCACGCCGCCGTGCGTTTTTGTTTACGGAGTAGTACAGCGTGCGGAAAGTTGATTTTACCGCACGCCGGCGTCGTGCGTTTTTATTTACGAACGTTTTTTTAATTTCTATCAGCTTCCGCCCGCGACTTCATCCGCGTGGACAGTAGAAAAATATTGCAACCAGTTTAAAATGACCCCTTTAGTGTATGAAAGCTAGTACTACGGAGAGTTCAAGCTGTTTCTCTGGTTCCACCCGCCCGAATTTGATGAAACATAGCTTAGATTTTAAGTTGGACCACAATCTACTAAATTGTGAAAAATCCATCAAAATTCGATTAGTGGTTTTTGCGTAATTCGCGCACAAATATTTAGAATTTACAGTTTTATTATATGTATAGATTACAATATCAGCAGTACCTATAATGTTTTCTTGCAAATGTATTGACAAACGTAGTATGGCACACGGTTGTTAAGGTTTTTTAAAACTCGTGACGATTATAAAACGTCAACTCGTTTTAAAAACCTCCTTACCAACCTTGTATCATAAACTAGGTACTAAAAATGACCCATTCATTCCAGGTGTTCGACAAGTCAGCGTCGGCCGGCGACCTCACGAAGTACCAGCCGCCGCGGCTGCGCCCCCCGCCGCGCCTCAAGCGGCCCCGCGCCCCCTGCCCCCTGCACCGCCCCGCGCCCGCCCCCGCGCCTGCGCCCCCGCCCGCGCCCATATCCATCATCAGTGACAACCTTAGCATATAAACTTTTTTATAAATTCAAATAAAGAACGTCACGTAAAACTTCCGAGATCAGCGACAACGTTAGCATGTAAACTTTTTAGTTATTTGTTCCGCATTCGTCGTGTTCCTGATCCTGACTCGTCGTATCCCAGATTCGTCGTAATACCTACGTACAGTACAGTACATCTCTTCAAAAATGGCAGCAACTCTTTACAATAGATTTGGCTTTTTTAATAAATTATGTAATAATTGAATGTTGTAAGATGACACGATCTGTCAGGAAGAGTTTATTGTTTTAATTTTTCTTTAGTTGAAGGATTAAGTGGCAAACTGTTTGTAGTTTTACCAAGGGGAATTATTTATTCCATTGTTTTAATTTATTCATTCAAAGTAGGTAAATAAAGTTTTAATTTTCGTTTGGTTTTTTTTATTACGCATATTGATTTTTAATTAGCATCAACTGTATTATGACGAATCTGGAATATTAATCTGAAATACGACGAGTCAGGAACACGACGAATCCGGAACAAATCTTTTTAGGTAACCAATTTTTAATGCAATTTTTTCCCTGCACACGCCCACTGAACATATACAATACAATAATCATTTTCTACGTTTCACCCCTTTTAGTAGGGCTAGGCACAGCGCAAAAGTATTTTTTTGGTTTGGTATTGTGAAGCTTATGTGTGGGTGGAAGCCGTGGAAGTTCAGTCCATTACGGTGTCGTAATTGGCTACTTGCGCGGAACGGAAGTCGTTTTTCGTCGGCTGCGTGTCTCCAGACGATTGGTCATCCACCAAGCGATCCTGACTTAAGTATATCTAATTATATTTTTTTGGGGCTCATTTGGTGTTCAATAGTATAATGCGTTTCATCCTTATTGGCGGCTGTGAAGTTAGCCACTTATGCGCGTAACCGTGCCCCACCACTCGCCTCTCTTTACATCGAAATGCTGTTCTGCGCAGCCTCTCGCACGATGTTCCGAGCCTTCAATATCGCTGAAACGTATTTGTACAGAATGGCCAAAATAACTTGGTGGCGCGGAAGTTATGCAAGTGACATTTCGCCCAGGGTACATGTCGAGTTCATAGTTTCGAGCTGTACCCATAGATTGATAGTCGCTGACGAAACTACCTAATCGAATCAATGCATTTTTCTCATGTGTTCATCGATACACTATTTTAGAAATACAATACTTAGCTTTTAGTTAAGTAGAACATGACCGAATTTATATCAAAATGTATCTAAGTCATACGTTTGAGAATAATAACTATGTTAGATGAGATTTGTTAGATATTATTATAATATGTATAA
Organism: Agriphila straminella; assembly: GCA_950108535.1. Taxonomy (NCBI): domain Eukaryota; kingdom Metazoa; phylum Arthropoda; class Insecta; order Lepidoptera; family Crambidae; genus Agriphila; species Agriphila straminella. Next base: position 14,923,121 of record OX467311.1, on the reverse strand, counting down.
GATGGTGCTATATTTTGTTATATGTACCGTAGGCCATTGTGTACTTAACATTGTAGGGCACATCGACTAAAAATAACAAAATCAGTCATTTGTTTTAAAAAAATATAATGCTACTAACCAAATACCTAATCTATTAATAAGTTAAGGATGATTTCGTTATTTAAATATAGGCCTTATTAACAAGGCTTAGAGTTGAATAATATTGGGTATGGCGGAATTCATTCCCAGTTTTATCAGCCAGCCCACATCACATTATTTAACATCAAACATGCAGTAAAAGTTGAGTAGCCCTTACTTAAATTAATACTAATTAAATTAATTTTAACAGCAATAAGAGCCAGCAGACACGTTAGTTTTAGCATCTGCGATTGGCGGTTGTAACGATGCTGCATTGTTTTTGTAAAAAAGGGGAGAAAGAGGTAGGTATACTTACCTAGTAATATTTCAAACATTTGCGGAGAAGTTGGTAGTGTAGCGTTTCACTGTATTTATCATGTAGCATTTTGAAAGCTGCTCAATCGTCGATGCTAAATAGTATCGTATTGTGTATGCTGTGGCTTTAATTCGTAGTAAGAATAATTGTCATCGGCAGCTACTTTCATTTCATCAGTTTAATAGGGTCTGGTATGATGTGGTTTATACATAATTATATTCAAGGTCTCTTTGGTCTATTGCGCTCCACAAAAAGGCACAATACTTATATAGTTTCTATTCTATCTCACGAATACTAATAAATAAACGAGTTTCAACTTTATTGCAAAGAGATAAGAAAGAGCGTTGACGACTGACAACTATAAGTATCTGCTAAGTGTTTGGTTATTTCTAACGCCTATCATTTTAAAACCAGCATGTTTTAAGAATCCATAATGTAATACTATTAGTATTGACAGTCTATCATAATTAAGTAGGAAGATAATGTTTTTTTATTATGTTAAATGTTAGGTACAATCAGCAGCATCGCTTAAAACGATGTACCTAGGTTAAGTGACGACGCGGGGTGCAAGTGTTGTTTAACCTTACTATAGGAGAGGTGCCGTCGATTGTACATAATTTAAACAATATTTGTTAACATTTTTAGAAATTATAAACCTATTCAAACCATTTAATGATAATTTAATCTAAATATGTGACAAATCAATGGCCATTGATCATTAATCGGTTATTATTACATTGCCTATGTATAAATAAACTAAGAAAGTAGGATTTAATAAGTTTTAAAGTGCCTTAATAATTATTAATATAAGATAAGTTTTATTTATGGAAACATGATAACTGCAAAAAGTGAGATTTTATTTTGAAGGTTCCGTATTTTTGGTTTGTAATCCAGGTGTAGCCTGATGAGCCTGAGAAAAGGTTTGTGTACACGTGCGTTGGAATGTATTTTGCCAGCTAACTAAACAAATGGTTGACATTGAAATTCATTTTTTGCATAAAAGTAAGTAAGTACCTACACTATTTAGATCAAAAACCTCCCGAGCTAATCACAAACTCCTACATGGTGTTTTTTATCGATACACTTTTGGTTTTTGGGACTAACTTTACTGTTATGGCATTTTGTACCTATAAAAACTATCTTAGCTTAGCGAAAATACATTCTCAAAATTAAGAGTCATGTATAAAATCTATTACTAAAAATGACTGGAACGGATGGTAAAAAAGTTTGGAGTGGTTGGTAAAAAAGTATGGACCGGGTGGTAAAAAGTCTGGAACGGGTGGTAGGAAAATATAAACGATAAAAGCGCTTAATTTTTTAGTTTATTTGAATTTTGAATAAAGAATTATTTTGACTGATTTAAATAATCATACAATATTAGGTGTCGGTGGGCAGTAAAGCCAGTAAAGTACTTTGTATTATTACAACCTGCCAGTGTATATTTATTAAATGCTGCATAAGTTGGTATGGTATACTTAATCTTGTCATTTAAACTAACTCTTATATAATTTAACCAATTAGAAACTCCAAAAGTCGCTAAACAAGTTTTAATACAATCGTATCAAATCATCTACCGGTTTTTAAAGTCACGTGTCATTGATAATATAAACATAAATGGAAAACTTATCTTTTTTTATAGTTCAAGATTTCTAAAACAAATTGATATAGAATTGTAGTACAATCAGCAGCAAATCAGATTTTAAACCTTAACTTTTTAGACGTAAAATTCAAATTCGTTTGACATGTCGTGGTAATTAACCCATACTCCACCTGACTGTGTTACATTGTTGTACAATAGTGGGTGACCTCTTGTTGTAATTAAATCCAATGTTTTTCCTTAAACTTGCAAAAATAATTGCGTTGAATGACGCTGTGGTCATTTTATCAAATATTAAAAAAACTTAACTGCGCCCATTGAGACAGTATTTTATCGCCATTACCTGAATCGAATCAAATATCAAAACCAAAAATACGGAGTGTCATGATCTTACTTTTTAATTATCACAGCTACATATTGTACAAAATATATTTAGTTTATTTACCCAATTGTAAGTTATATCTACAATTTTAATTTTAAGTAAGTACCTAGGTATTACTTTTAAAACTTATAATAATTTAAACCAAAAATATTTATTTTTACGGGTTTTCACAAAAATTAACTTAAATAAGATATTTTTATCGATTTATCTCTTCTTTACTTTAGTACCTACCTACCTACATACAAGAACACAAGAACATCAATCTGATTATGTGACGTCAAAAATAAATTATGTTTGTTTGTTTCTTAATTTTTCGATAACATCCAAATGTTCAAGGACTTCATTACGGAGTGTTAAAATTACACATTGGGATGATTTGGATGAAAATGTGTTTAGAAAAACACAATTTAAATCCCATTTTCTGTAACGATCTCTTCATATTGCGCGGTTATGAGCAAAATACTAAGCACGAACAGCTATCGAAAATAATACCGCGCGTAAAAACATTCGATGGGGTAATTTTGCATGGGAAATTTGTACAGCGCCGCGTCTACCGCCGAAAAGCGAAATGAAATTTTTCATAGATAATAGAGGTAGGTAGGTACCTACTTACGCGCGTTTTTTCTTGATAGATGTTCGTCTAGGTAGGTAGGTTCTGAACACTACATACTGTTTCTTCGCTCTGAATATTTTAAAATAAGTATACCTACCTATATGTAATTTATCAGAATAATCAGTTGGGAGCAGTGCTTAGAAACTAGGTGCAATACGGACCCGGATTCGATTGGGATAATTCCGTGCGCAATAAGAATGGAATGGAACCTTGTCAAAGTACCTAAATTGACTAATATTAATTATTCTCATCGCGCGCGGATTATACCTCCTTAATTTGAGTCCGTAACCGAAATGCCTGATTTAAGACAAATAAGATCTATCTAGTACCAACGAGTATTTTCAAAAGATTCTTCGTACCTACCTACTAAAGTAGGTACTTACTTACTTAAATATCTTTCAATAAGTACTTACCTATCATTGATTAAACAAAGTTTAGATACGTTACCAGCACTCCACAATGGCAAGACGAAAGTAAGGTAATTGCCCGACTTTCAATTAGTCAGGCACAGGCTCGTGACACGTAAACACACACCACTCTCGTCAGTCAGACACTAAAAAACCGTGACATTCTGATCAAAAATGCCTTCCTGCGTGTATAAACGATGTGCAAATTATACAGCAACAGTCAGAGATCGGAAAAATGTTTCATTTCACACGTAAGTACTGTATTTAACCGTAAAATGTATTATCGTATTTTGTATTACTCTAATCGGCCATTTTTTTACAAAGAGTGAGATGTTCTCTGTTTTGCGCATGAGAGTGAAGGAGAGCACGAGCACGTATTGCGCATGCGGAAGGACATGCTAGGGGAGATGGGGTTATTTTGTACCAGGGATTATAGTCGCAATTAAAACTGGTTTTAAACCAGAAATTGTTTTATGATTACGACCACGTATTTGTATTTCATTAATGTGCTGAAAACATAGTCGTGGTTTTAAACCATAATCTAATACAAAACCGGTTTATTTGCAATTATTTTACACTCTTATGAATTGAAATCAGATTTAATTCCTTCAAAAGGTTTTATTGTTTTAATAGCTTCATTTGTTGCCAAATATGACTATCCTAGGTTTTCCCCCGGCGGAGTTGTGATTAAGTGATGGGGGTAAAAATGTACCAAAAAATTTTTTTTCCGGTTTTTCGGTTATAATCTCGTAAATGACTTAAAAATATTGAAAACCGTCCTTCATAAAAGTTGTAGGGCATTTAATCTTGCGTAGAATAAGACTAGAGACCAGATAGTAGTTAAAACTATTATTTTTTTCATAAAAATGTAAAAGGCTTAAAATGTAATGCTTAAAAAATGTAAAAATCTTTGATGTGCATTAGCATAAGAACGGGTTGTGTTGTCCAAATAATATGAATCTGGTCTAATTCTATGCAGGATTAAATGCCCTACAACATTTATGATGGATTATTTTCGATATTGTAAGTCCTTTACGAGTTAATAAGTTGTAAATAGAAAAGGATTTTATTAAAATAATTGTGTATAAGTAAAGTATACTTAAAATTCACCGAGGCGTCACTTTCGATCAGGGTACCACCTCAATATTGTTTTACGAACCATGTAAGCACCCAATTGTTCATGTAGGTGCTATGTGGTTGCTATGAATATCAAGTTAAAGTAGGTATTTATTTTCATTTTAGATTACCTAAAGACGGATTGATGAAAGAAAAGTGGCTAAATGTAATTAGGTGTCAACGGCGTGAGGACAACTGGATGCCGACTAATTATTCTACTGTTTGCTCAGAACATTTTCTAGCTAGTGATATTTATATAACAAAAAAAAATATCAGAAGACTGAAAAAAACAGCAATTCCTGTTATTAAGGTAAAACAAAATTTATTAGGCTAATTTTTATTCCTATGGGGATCACCCGCAATATCGAATCATGTTTTTAACCGACTTAAAAAAAAGAAGGTTCTCAGTTTGCCCCGTATGTATGTTTGTCCACGATTATCTCGCGTTTAGCTGAATCAATGTTTTGGAGGTTTTGGTATTTTAACCGACTTCAAAAGAGGAGGCTCTCTTCTCAGTTTGACCCATATGCATTATGTCCGCGATTATCTCACGTTTGGTCAAACCGACCGAGGAATTTTTCTACCTAGATAATATATCTAATACAGAAGGTACACTAAAAATAAAAAAATAAAAAATTGTTTGTAGTAGGTATTTTCGGTCAGCTAAAATGATTAGTTGGTTGGTCAGTAACTTTTGGTTAGCAAATATTTCTAAATCAAACAGTAATTAATGTCATACTACTCATACTAGACTGCTCTGTTTTTTTAGCTGTATTCAACTATTTATACTACTTTGACCATTACTAGTTATTTTGCACTCTCACTGTTTATTAAGCGGACATATAGTATTACAAGCTGACATCCATATTGATTTAATTGCTGACCATTTTATGATTGTTTGCAGAACTAGGTTTAATGCCAATTTTTTTATTTAAACTAAAGTATTTGTTTACTGGTCAATTTAATTAATCAGCTGATATTTTGTTGGTGGCTAAAAATCTATATCAATTATTGTCTTTTTTTATTCCAGCATGAAGAAGAAAATATTATATGGTCACCAAATAGTTTGGAGCGAGTTCGCTTGTCTCGCGAAAGTTCTATTTTTGATACACCCAGAAAAGCATTTTTAATGTCTAAAGTTAGAAAAATTTCCATAGAGAAAAGAAAACTACAGTTAAAAAATTACAATTTGTCGCGGAAATGTAAGAGGCTTGCAGAAAAAAGCAAAAATTTGAAACAAATTTTGTCAGAGGTCCAAAAAAAGAAAAAATGTTTAACAATAGACCAGTTCAATGAATTAAATCTAAAAGCTGAAGCAGTAGAATTTATTGATAGACTGGTTCGTAAAAGTAAGCGTTCAGGTTTCCGCCAAAAATATACACCAGCATTGAGAAAATTTGCAGTTACTCTGCACTATTATTCTGCTGCCGCCTACAAATATTTGAGACAAGTGTTTAATGGACCTCTACCACATCCTCGCGTCATCGGCAAATGGTATGAGAACAGCTCTGGTGATCCTGGGTTTAACAGACAAGCTCTGAATGTTTTAGAAACAAAATTTAAAAATAGTGGTCAAAGAATATTATGTACATTAATTGCTGACGAGATGGCTATTCGCCACCAAACCACATGGACTGGAAAGAAGACTGCAGGCATTGTAGATTTTGGCGCTGGTTTTGCAAAATCATGTGATATAGCTACTCAAGCATATGTGTTCATATTAGTCAGTATGAATGAAAGCTGGAAAATTCCTGTGGCATACTTTCTTGTAAAGGGTTTGTCAGCTGAAACCCGAGCAACTTTATTGAAAACCTGCTTAAGTGAATGCTATAACGTGGGGGTAGATATTGTTGCTATAACGTTTGATGGATGTGCGTCTAATATAAGTGCAGCCAATTTATTAGGTTGTGATTTAAAAAAACCAGCATGTCTCAAAACAACATTTAAACATCCTGAATGTGATATGGAGGTAGCAATCATGCTGGACGCATGTCACATGATAAAATTAGTTCGTAATTCATTTGAATCTAAAAGACTCATTTTAGACGGCAAAGGAAAGGAGATCCGATGGCAATATCTTGTTAATTTAGTCAAACTACAAAATAACGTGGGATTAAATTTTGCTAACAAAATTACTCCTCGTCACATTCATTTTCGTAACGAGGTAATGAAAGTTAAATTAGCTACACAAATCATGAGCTTGAGTGTTGCAAATGCACTAAGGTTATGCAATGAGCTTGTGACGTCTTCCCTTTTTAAAGACACTGAAGGTACGATAGATTTTATCACTGTCTTTAATAATCTATTCGACATATTCAATTCAAAATCATCCGATTTTTATGGTTTGAAAAAACCATTGTCGCCAAAAAATGTCGTTGAAGTTATAGCATACCTTGAAAAAGCCAAAGAATATATACTGGGATTAAGCATCTACATAAAATACAGACGTGTTCTTCGCAAACGAATCACTATGAAAATAATAAGAAAAAAAATAGTTGAGACCAAAAAAAAAACAGGGTTTCTGGGTTTTCTTGTTTGTATAGAAAGTTTAAAACACCTATACTCAACTTTGATCGAAGGACAACGTTTGCGATATATTGCGACTTACAGGCTATCGCAAGATCACATAGAAATATTATTCGGTGTTATCAGGCGACATGGGGGTTATAATAACAACCCCAATGCTATACAGTTTAAGGGAATTTTCAAAAAAATCTTGCAGCATCTCGAAATGAGGTCCTCGTTTTTGGGAAATTGTGTGTCACTAGAAGACATTCCTATACTGACGTGTTCGTCTGCAGTTGAGAAAATCAACTCGACAATAAGTAGAAGATTTGATGATGAGGAATGCGACTCACTCGAAGAAAAAAATCAAGACGTAGAAGAAACTGATCATACGATAGATGAAAATATTGAAGTGTTTTCAACAATATTAAACCGTGAAAGCGTTAAGAAGACCATCGATCAGATTATCGGTTATATTTCAGGGTGGGTTTCCAGGAAACTAGTTAAATCACTTAAATGTGAAATTTGCACTGAAAGTCTTATTTCTAATACCAAACTATGGTTTCACAAATTGATTTTTTTGAAAAATATGGGGGGACTATGTTTTCCTAGTGAGGATGTTTTTAAAATTTGTCTGAGGTCAGAAGAGATTATTAGGAGTCATATAAAAGAAAAAGGCCACATGATACTTCCCGATCCCAAAGAGATCGAAATTATAAAAAACCGAATTTTAAAATCGTTTATCAGTCGCGATGATATATTTTCGTCTTTAAATTGTCATTCTTTGGAGCAACATCCAACTTTTAATCATAGGCTACACCTTATACGCGCCGTTATTGAGAAATTTATCAACGTTCGCATTCATTTTACACACAAAAGTAATCCTAAAACTAATTATAAGAGACAACAAAGGAATAAATTAAGTTTATTTGAAGGTATATAAATAAAGTAATATAAGTATTAGTAAGTAAGTCATTTCATTTTGTTTTTTTTATGTTGCGAAAATTAATATTTTATTCACAAATAAAAGTGTATAATTTTTAAATCTATTTTTATTTCTAGTTTGGTATGCCGAATATGGTAGATAGGGACCACCAAACTGAAAAAAAATTTACTTTGGGACCAACTCTGAAATCACGAAAAAACATCTGCTGTTTCATACATTTTGATATTTTCGTTATATTTTTTTGCGATGTTGGTCCCATAGTAAAAGTTGTTCAATTTGATGGTCCCTTTCTACCATATTCGGCAATATGGGTATTTTATAACACGTTTTATAATAACCCTTTCCTTGCATTCAGGTAAAAATACTTTCGTTTTCCAAATTTCTTTCGCTCCCAGTCCAGCATGGGAGATCTTTAGTTTAATTATTATTTTATTAACATTTTGTAAATAAAACGCAGCAAGCGTTTACAGAACTTTTGTTTTATTTTTTTAATCGAAACGAAAAACCAAAAACCTAATACCATATACCACTTTTGCCCATCGCCCCTATTACTGTCATTGTGACTGTCACTCATATGATCGCGCCAATGAGCATGCAGCGTATCAGACGAAAGTTATGACGTCTGTTTATCTCTTTCTAACGACAGGGATTCCGTATGGTGGCGTTCATTTTTGTCCCTCTCTTGACGTAATATGTCAATGTGTGTATCTACATAATAATATCATTGATCTGCAGTACCTGTCGCTGTTTTAAATTGCATGATGTTGGCGCATAACGCATCTAAACTTTTAAATCAATGTTACCTATATTTTTTTTTATCAAATTGTTAAATCTTCACTAGCTTTTTATTAATTTTAATGACTTTGTTCACTTTCTTGTTGTTTAATACAATTTTAACCAAATCAGCAAATGTTTTATTTGGTTTCCACCCGAACTAGTTAAGGCGGTTGTATGACCGAAAGTGGCGCCCTCAGAGGTTTTTAATTAATAAGTTATTACTTAATAGAAAAAGATTTTAATAATGTTAATCGTGGCGATTTTAGGGCCCATGGTCTAGTATTTTTAGAAGGTATCACTTCATGCCCTCGTATTCATTCGTAGAAGTAGATAGCAAACGTGTCAAAAATGGCCACTTTAAGCAGTTTTGCTATCTACTTCTAGCAGTGACTATGAGGGAATGTAACGATACCGTCTAAAAATACTAGACTAGCCCTAAAATCTCCACGATAAACATTTTTAAAATTGTGTATTAGAATAATATTAAATATAATTCACCGCGGCGCCACTTTCGCTCAGCTCATCTTAAAACAATCATATTGAATTGACCATCAATATCATATATAATTAACTAGGTACTTACATAAATTGTAGTAAGTTGACTGCTATAATATAGTTAACCTAAATTGAAATAATGCAATTAAAAACATCAAACTAAGGTAGGATATTATAAACCAATAAATAAATGTATCGACGCTAGTTTTAGACAAATCATTGCAAATTCTACCTGCGAAAGCAATCGACAATATTTTAGCGAGTGGTATATTTTAACTGTTTTTTTCTAATGTCAATTTAACATCAGAAGCTATCAAGAGATCATTCACTTTAACAACATTTTAATAGCTTTCTAGCGATAATATTAGTGTATCTTTCTTTGGTCACAGTTTTTTACGTATTCCCAAGCAGAAAAGTAGTGTACCTAAGAGTGTTATCATAATGTTCAACAATTGTATAGTGCTAGTGATATTTGAATGTGTGCTTTCCAAAAGTTTCGGAAATGCCGCAAACATTCCTCGACCGGGGAGTTCCAGTCGCCTGCACGTGCTACCAAATCAAAACTTCCAAACGAACCATATGATGAAACAAATGACGGACTCAACTGGTTTGCATGTTTCTCGACCGGGCAGCCTTTATAATCCAAAAACTCTATATGGGCATAATATGAAAATCAATCCAGTGTACGTGTCTGTACTGAATAACCCGAATATTAAAACTAAATATAATTTCATTTTCTCATCGCCACACCATGTGCAATTCCACAATAAGAATGGTGATATCATGAAGTTTAATGCTCACATTTACATTGAATCTCTCAAAGGAAACTTCAAAGACTTTATTGAAAAGGATGGTGAATTTCACCAACCTGATGACACACAGTCCCAACCTGAAATCCTAGAAGAATCTTCGGGCCAATTTAATCAGATCAAAAAGTCAGGCAATATTATCAAGGGTGATCAGGGTGATGCCTCTGAAGGTGTGACTGAAGCGACTGCTGCGACTCCAGGAATGCAAGTGACGACCATGATATCCTTGAGCGTCACTGATGGTAACTACGGCCAAGAAGAAATGCTTTATGATATAGATATCCGCAAAGACCCTGAATAAACCACGTATAACGTCCTAAGTATCACCCTCAAGTGGCGCCCTCATCATAATTAAATTAAATGCTTGCCAAGTACATAATACATCGAAAATTCACATGTACCTACAAATTGAAGCTAAGGTTCTATAGTTTATTCACAAACAATAACCTCAGTGATAGTTCGTTGTAGTTATAGGCAAAAGAGCAAAAAGTGGCCACTTTAGTCTTCAGGCTTTGCGGAATAAAGATTATGGATGATGGTAAATTCTTTGTCACTTCTGTAAAGTTGAAGTAGACAATTACAATAATTCAATGTAAATACTGGCGAATATTATATAAAATTGTTTCAAGTGCCGAATTTACAATTATTTAATTAAAAGCTACTATTGAAATATTGAAATTTTATTCTAATTGCTTTGCCCTGATATACTAACATAGGATTCAAGTTAATTGGGATGTTGACTTAAATAAAATAACGAAATACTAATAAAAATCGTAAATATATTAAACTTTTAGAGTAGCTTGTATACCTCTTAGTTTTATATATTGCATATTATTTGTTTTATGACCCTTCAAAGTTGGGTGGACAAGTCCATTTAAAAAGTATAAAATTTATTAAAATAAATGATACCTTTAATTAGTCCGTAAAATGTATAGCAAATTTGTCTAAGAAACCATTTTGATAAACACAATATTTAATATAGCTGCTGAACAAATTTCCTATGCGTTGCATACAAACTAGCACGGCGTAACGTCATAACGTGCAAGCCATTAGTATGGAGCGTTTTTGATCGAGTCCATTTGTGTGCATTTCACACTGTGATATCTCGGGCAGTTTTCATGCTAGCGAATTAATTCTTTTACCAATGTTTCTTTTTTTGAGAGGTAATTTATGTAACATAAAATAAAAAAAATAGTCAACATCCCTATTGTTACTAACAAAATGGATTGTAATATCTGATTATGAAATACATTATTATTATTATTATGAATCAAGTATTTTATTTACACACCTACATAAGTAGGTAGGTAAAGTTACCTAGTTATTTATAGTGATCTAAGAATCGCACTTATTATTGCACCAATATGATTTTAAAACAAGTTGCGAAGGAACCTAATATGGAATCATAAAGTTAGGTACTACCTAGGTAGTACTAGCTACCTACCTATACCTACGCTGGTACTATAATACAACTACTTATTTAATGCCGAATATGGTAGATAGGGAGTAGGGACCATCAAACTGAATAACTTTTACTAAGGGACAAACTCGTGAAAAAAAATGTGCTGTTTTATACATTTTGATAGGTATATTTTTTTCACAATTTTAGAGTTGGTCCCATTGTAGTAAAAGTTGTTCAGTTTGATGGTCCCTATCTACCATATTCGGGATTAGGGGTATTTTTGTAACACATTGTATTTTTATTTAGATTAGGGGAATACCTATATAAATGTATAATGTAAGTAAAACACTTCAATATGTTTAGCTTCAAAATTTATTGAATGAACTATAAAAATAATGGTTGCCACTATAAATATGCTAAGCTTTAAAATTAATACTTTGCACTATATAATTTAATTGCATAGCCTTAAAATTAATACTTTGCCCCATACAAATTAATTTTATAACTTTAGTGCTGGTAAACAGACGACTAGGTGCGACGACGAGCGGTCGGGCGCAGCGAGAGAGGAGCCGAGGAGGAGGTTAGGTTCCATTGTGACCAACAACGCCAGAACCGACCTGCGGGTCTACCGGCTAAAAACAATGAAGTTAATGTTAACTGTAAGTATGTGATACATTGCTACTTTGTTTTGGCACAAATAAAAACTTACCAAAGAAAAGAAGCAATGTATCACATACTTACAGTTAACATTAACTTCATTATTTTTAGCCATTGATATATCAAAACAAAGTTTAGATGCGTTACCCGCACTCCACAATGGCAAGACGAAAGTAAGGTAATTGCCCGACTTTCAATTAGTCAGGCACAGGCTCGTGACACGTAAACACACATCACTCTCGTCAGTCAGACACTAAAAAACCGTGACATTCTGATCAAAAATGCCTTCCTGCGTCTATAAACGATGTGCAAAATTATACAGCAACAGTCAGAGATCGGAAAAATGTTTTATTTCACACGTAAGTACTGTATTTAATCGTAAAATGTATTTTCGTATTTTGTATTACTCTAATCGGCCATTTTTTTACAAAGAGCGAGACGCGCCAATGAGCATGCAGCGTATCAGACGAAACTTATGATGTCTGTTTATCTCTTTCTAACGACAGGGATTCCGTATGGTGGCGTTCATTTTTGTCCCACTATTGATGTAATATGTCAATGTGTGTATCTGCAGTACCTGTCGCTGTTTTAAATTGCATGATGTTGGCGCATAACGCATCTAAACTTTGTTTTGATATATCAATGTTTTTAGCCGGTAGACCCGCTGCTGGCGTTAAGCAAAAAGTTGTTATCATCTAGCCATCTCATTCTAACAGTGGTCACTCTGACATGGTTGGACAGAAACTAAATGGTTTCGGAGTTGGGAGTGTTGGGACACAGTTATGGTGCAAACCATTATTTTTGTAGTGATAATATTAAATTATAGTATCTGTTATTATTTTAAAGTGATGACAAAATTGTTATAGTGCAAACCATTATTTTTGTAGTGATAGTATAAAATTATAGATCTATCATTATTTATAAGTGATGATATACAATTTTATAGCTGGTTTCATCAAATTTAAAGTGCTATTAAATACATCCCATTAGATTAGGGTATGAGTTCACCAACTACCTACCTACTTTAACAGCTGATGAATTTTTAAATAATTACCTACCTACCTACCTATGTTTTTAAAATTTTCTAAATCTTACTAAGAAACGTCAAAAAGGCGTTTTGTACAAACTATAGAACTGGTATAGGTACATGTCACATTCTATTAATCTCTATCTGCCAGTGCAGCCTTATTTTTTTGTCGGATAAAAATAAAGTTTACCTAACTTACGCACGCGCACGCACAATAAACGAATATATTTTTTTATATTATTTTCAGATTTAAGTTTACAGTAAGGTAGGAGTTTGTAATAAAAATTTGTTTATTTTGTCACCACTTTCCTGTTAGCAGTCAACTAATACTATATGTGGGTTATCGTTTCAGTTGGCAGTGTATTCTCAAACAGAAAAGTGGTCGTCACAATGATCAAGACATCCGTGCCGTTATTGTTAGTGATAATATTCCATTGTGTGTCATCAAAAAGCATAAGAAATCAAGAAATTGGATTTGGATATGCAAATAGTCAATTTACGAGGCCAACAGTTTCGTATAACTCACAACAAGCTTATTTCAATTTAATATTAACGACTAATAATGGTGCAAACTCAAGACCGGATTCTGCCCATGCGTCGTTGCTAGATGACCCGACTATCAAGAGTGACATGAATGTTATCACATCACATCAAGGTCAGAGCAACACACAAAGAAAAATTCGACAGTTAACTAACATTGAGGCTCTAAGCGGAAAATTCACAGATTTTATTGGAAATAAAAACAGTCCACCGCCGGTACGGGTTAATATAGAGTCACTGAAAGGAAAATTCTCAGACTTTATCAGAACATATCCTAATCAACCATGGGGATCTAAAGCTCAAGCCCAACAAGGTACGCCTGGCTTTGATAACGATGTTCCGATCAATAATGACGTCACTAAAACAACAACCAGCACAGTTCGTTCCGTTCCACGTACGACTGCCTCCACCACCACCACCACTGTGAGTGTGACGTCATCGAGTAAGCCCCAGAAAAACGACGATGATGAAGAGGAACATTATGAAATTGATGTTCGCTTTAACAACGATAAATAGACACACATCTCATTCACACATTGATTGATTCACTTCTCAAGCTTACGCGCTCACTAGACATGAAATAAAACACTTTTAACGGATACTAGCGCGGTTTCATTGAACGTGACACGGCAATGCCGTGGTCACGGCAGCTGCAAAGGTGCCGAAACGTCGGGAAAATCAAAAATCAAACCAAATACCAACTAATTACCAAAGTACTTTCAATAAAACCGCGCTAGTATCCGTTAAAAGTGTTTTATTTCACATTGATTGATCTTTATGCATCTAGGTATAGTTTACAAAATTAAATAAGAGTGTTTACGCTTCAATTCGAGACATCCAAGTTCGAGATGTATTACTTATACCTAGGTACTAAGTTAATGAACTGATTAAGTTAAGTAGAACATTTTAGATAAGTAGTAGGTAGGGTAGGAGTATTATATTATCTGTGGTAGGTAATAAATAGTTTTTTGCATACCTGAACCTAACCTACTGTGTTATATAAATTTTGCTATTAACATTTTTTTATTTGAATTAGGTAGGTACCTACCTACTTACTAACGTTATCCTCTAAACAAAATTCTGTTAAAAGGTACACAACTTTTACGGATTTGTTTATAAACTACCTACCTACCTAGTTATACACACTTACAGAAAATAAAAAACTAAAATCTTTCAGTCACTTTTTGCGATCCACCTTAGAATAAGTAGGTACATTTTACTTATACCTAATAATCAAATAAACACATTCCAAGACGGATGGAACAAAAAATGTAGACGGCAACAATATACTCGTTTACCCGAACGTATAATAATAAATATTTTTTTGCGCTGGCGGTGAAATACCGCACCGTGGTAAAACCGGTTCCATATCGTGATGATATCAGCAAGTCAGATTCAGATGACCCCGACGTCACGTAGCTCAGTGAGTTAGTTTATCGCCAGATCGCCACACATCACAATAAACCGAGTTCGAGGGCAGTACTCTGACTGACGTTCACGATGAAAAGCTACTTCGTGTTAAGTGTTATTATAATAGTGACTCAACAATGTGAAGGACACGGTATACTCGGTGGGCTATTGGCTGGTGCTAATGAAATACGCTCGAAAGTGCATGGCGTTGTACATGGAGCTGCACAAGGATTTAATGTAAACTTTCAAGCGCATGCGCATTCCGGCGGTGGCGGTCACCAATACCAGCAAGTGGGACAACCTAACCTTATTCCACCGAACAATGGAGGATATAACCAACAAGGACAAACCGCCGTTCCACAAAATAGCCAACAAGCAGACACTATCATAGTGGTCATAGAAGAAGAAACGGTAGACAACCAAGGACCGCCAAAGCGACCACCTCACGGACATGGTCACCATCACCACCACCATCATCGACCACAAAACCCTGGCTACGGCTACGGCAATTATAACGAAAAACCCAATGTAAATAGTTACGGGAATAATAAACCAAATGATTATCAATATCCTAATCAAAATAACTACGGCAATTATAAACCAAACGGAAACCAAAACTTGTACAATTCTGGAAATTCTAATTATGGAACCCCTAATAATTATGGGAATCCTGACAATTATGGAAATCAGAATTCATATAATAATGGGAATCCTAACACAGACAGTTATGGAAATCCTATAAATAGTAATGGGCCCCTACCAAACAACAACCAAAACAATTACGGAAATAATCAAAACGAAGTAACAAATGTGCCTTTTGGTGTTCCTACTACGCAGCCTGAATTAAAACCTGATTACGGTACTGTTTACGATCCAACTAAGGAAAATGACAAGAAACCAACCGATCATTCACCCAATGCGAACGGAAATGACAATCATGACAAACTAACTACAACTACTACGAAAAAACCAGAAGATGACGATTCACCGCTTTTTGTGCCTCTGTCGCCTAATCAGTATGTTTATGGGGGAGACAAAATCGAAATCAGCGCTCCGAAGAGAGAGACCAATGGTGATTCTAAACCGGCTGAAGATGATGACGAACTTTATCCCATAGACGTCAGATTTGGTAAAAATAAACCTGCGTCTTAGGTTAACTATTATACAGGCTGCATTTTGATTACCTACCTACTCTCCAAATTTTTCAGGATGTGTTCAGTACCCTTAGCACGAACAGCTATCGAAAAAAATAACTCGCGTAAAATCATTCGATAGATAAATTTTGTATTGGAAATTTGTACAACGCCATCTATCGCCGATAAGCGAAATAAAATTTTCCATATAGAATTGTCTATTGAGTAATTTTACGTGCGTTTTTTTTCTCGGTAGCTGTTCGTGCTAAGGGTACTGTCCATGAAACTTAACAACTCTCTTCATGAAACAGGTGTCCAATCAAAATACGCCACCAAATTTTGGCCATCCCTTAATATTTTTTTTTTACAGCGCCATCTAGCCCCAAACTAAGCAAAGCTTGTAATATGGGCGCTAGACAACTGATATATTACTACTTATATACATTTAAATATATACTTATTATACATAGTAACACCCAGACCCGTCACAGAAATTAAAATTTATCATTTCAATTTCCGCCCGGCCGGGAATCGAACCCGGGACCTCTTGCGTGGTAGGCGGCATGTTGCCCACTGCACTACTCAGGTCGTCGTTAATAAACTGATCCCGACGTGATCTCTGATTTGTAGATGGAAAGTCATTTTTTTACATATTATTTGACCCTATGTTTCTTAGAGAAAGTTGTTCAGTTTCATGGAAGGAACACATAGTGAATAAAAAGACACCCTGTATAGGTAGGTACCTAAAGTAGTGCTAAAGTGTCTTAAATATAGTGTTTTATTTTATAAAGACTGAGTCACACACCGGTTTACAAAACTTTTACTAGTAAGTAAGTAGGTAGGTACCTATCACAGTATGTGCTAGACGCTAGTAGCTAGTGTGGTTTATAATAGGTACCTACCTACTACCTACTGTGCTAGTCTATTAGTCTATTTAATCTGTTTCCTAATAAAGGCACAGGAAAACCCTTAGAATGTGGCAACAAAACCCATCAAAATTTTACGAATTTTTATGTGATGTTCGCGCTTTAAAGTGATATTTACGATTTTTTAATGGTTATTACTTGGTAGCATTAAGATATTTTTTTCTAAAGTATATACCTAATTAAATTATTCCTAATGCATTGAGATTTCAATAAAACGTAAATAAGTAAGTAATGCAATTATTTTATTCTATGAACTGTATGTAACCTTAGCACGAACAGCTTTCAAAAAAAATTACGCGCGTAAAACCATTCGATAGAGAATTTTGTATGGGAAATTTGTACAGCGCCATCTATCGCCGTAAAGCGAAATTAAATTCTCTATCGAGTATTTTTACGCGCGTTATTTTTTTCGACATCTGTACCCTTAGCACGAACAGCTATCGAGAAAAAAAACGCGCGTAAAATCATTCGATAGATAAATTTTGTATTGGAAATTTGTACAGCGCCATCTATCGCCGATAAGCGAAATTAAATTTTCCATAGAGAATTGTCTATCGAGTAATTTTACGCGCGTTTTTTTTCTCGACAGCTATTCGTGCTAAGGGTACTGTTCGTCTAATACACAATTTTAATATTGTTTTACGTGGAATTTTTAGGGCAGACAGTCTAGTATTTTAAGACGGTATCGTTACATTCACTCTTAGTGAGTGCTAGAAGTAGATAGCAAAACTGCTAAAAGTGACCGTTTTTGACACATTTGCTATCATCTACTTCTACCTTCTAAAAATACTAGAGTCCAGTTACTAGACCATCGGCCCTAAAAACTCCACGTGAAACGTTATTAAAATCTTTCTCTATTAATAACTTATTAAATAAAAACCTCTGAGCTCGCCACTTTTGGTCATTAAACCGCTTTAAGGGGATTTATGCGCTACACTAGCGCCGCCAATGGAAAAAAATCATAGTGTTTAAATAAAGATGAAATTGTGAATTGTGTTCTTATAGCGTAGGTACCTACTCCGAAGAAGTTTTGTGGTACTCTTTATTTTCTAGTCTGTTGTTTAGTTTAATGGAGATTTATTACTAAAACTGGCCACTTTTAACAATAAACTAAACGACAGACGAAAAAAAAGTACCTACCACAAAGCTTATTTGGAGTACACTATAAGAACACAATTCACAATTTCGTCTTTATTTAATCACTACGATTTTTACAGCTTGATAGCTGTCAAATTTAAGTTTGTCATATAAAATGAAGATCTCACCAAGGTCCAAGACCGAAATTTCTTCAAAGACACCATCAGTCTGGGATGAGTACTTTTTGAGATCGTAGACAGATCTCAGTCTACGTTTGAGATATTGCTGTTTTAAGTTTGACAGATGACAGCTGTCATCGTTATATAACTGCTGTGTGGGAGCACCTTATGACCTGTGGTTACAGTCTCGTCGTCGCCGTTCTGCTGTTTCTAAACGTATGCTCAAATAATAATATATAGTATTACAGTATCCCAAAATGTTTTTATCGTTGCCTACAAAAACATCCCAAAATATATTTTTTGTAGCCCTTATTGTATTAGCCTATATCAGTTATATCGTTACCCACTTAGTTTAATAATCGCCCACTCAGTAATTTTTTCACTGATTTAGATTTTTCACTGCCAATTTAAATTATTATTGTCCCACACACAATACAGTTGCTCATTTTTATTTCTTTTTGTAACCCACGTTTGTCGCCCGTTTAGTTATTATGTCGCCTACAAAATAAACCGCTGCCAGGTTTAGTATTTAAGTATCCCAATGACAGTCGCCTCTAATTATTTCCTGTCACCGCACGAATAGGTACTTATGTGGGAGACTAGACTAGCAAAGGTTCAAGGTTGGAACAGTTGGACAGCTTGGAAAACCAAGAATGTCTCGAAAACTTCGCTTAATCATTTGCTAAGGTCGTCCTACACTTATGGGTTCGCGTATTTGCGCGAATGTGAGTGACCGACATTATACAATTTTTACGTTTTGGACTGTGGTCAAAAAAAATATTGTTCTCTTGGAATAAAACCAAAAATACCAGCTCCACACGCTCGCCACTCGCTAACCTCAGCGAATGTAGGTAGGTTAGGTAAGTACCTACCTATACCTACTTATTTCGTTAATACTTTTAAAAAGGACCTATGCTTTAGTGTTACCTATCTCTGGAAATGCATACAGACCACTCAATCTACACTCGCGAGCAAAAATATGGAATCACATACATTTTCATACAAACGAGGTAACTTTGAAGCTTTGGTTCTCCCTCCTCCCAGGATTAAACGGGATGTGATGTGATCTGATGATTTCAGTTTAAAGAATGAATGATGGAATCCCATAATGCCAAAGAAACTTATTGGATGATAAGATGAGTCGTTTAGCTCAGGGTTGAACTTAAAAAAATAACAAGCTAAAATTACATCAAAAGTAACCTATGGAAAATGTAACACTAAATTAAATACTCCATACGGTCTCTGGTATAAACGACTCCTCTGATCCGTTGGGTTTCTTTAGCTATCTGCAGCTAGACCGCCTATCTCAAAGCGATAGCCAAAACGATAGCAATGCTCTATCCATCCTTGTCATATCACAACACGATGACAAGGACGGACAGTGCACTGACGTCATAAATAAACCAAAGCCAGAGTCAAAGCGATAGAGTTAGGCGGTAGACCCGCTGGGCCTCCTCCATTCACTCATTGAATGGCTATTATCAGATTACACCCTGTTTAATTCTGGGCGGAGAACCAAAGCTTTAAAGTTAACTCGTTTGTATGAATACCTGTGATTCCATATTTTTGCTCGCGAGTGTAGAAATAAGAAAAACCATAAGGGAGAGCGCCCACGAGCAACTTTTGTCTCCGCAACTATTTTGTCTAGCGCTAAGGTGTTCAGCTCATAACTTTGCTGACTGTACGCCACTGGCTTAAAAAAGTTAAAAAAAACAGCAGAATGTTATTAAAGTAATAAGTCACATGACCGATGACTAAGCGATTAGTCTGCTAGACAGAATACACCCAGGCAGACTGTCAAGTACATTAGTAATCTGTGTCCACAGTTCCTTTTTAATTTAGTGATGTGTCGATTCGATTATTTTGATAATAGAGTAATCGATTATGCCATTTATGAATAATCGATTTTTTTAAAACCATTTTATTTTTGCAATGAGGGCTTATCAAAATGAGAAAAAGCTGTAGGCTCGATAGATGGCGTTGATAAAAATGTATGTGTCAGTCAATGTATTTTTTTACTAATCTTCGAAGATGGCAGATGTAAACCTAAAATGTTTTTCTTTGGGCAGATCTCAGCCAGCGAGCGCTTACTTTCCTCTTGCATGCTCTTGCTACAGGCTGTTTATTTTTAAAAGCCAATTTTGACACTTTTCTTTCCATCAACGCCTTCTAGTGACGCAAATAGTTACTATTTTTTTAAACGTCACTTTGAAAAGCCCTCATTACCTACTAAGTTCAACAATAAACTGGTGTTTGCTGGGAAAACTTGGTTGGTATATTATTGTTGAATTGTATTTTATTTGTACAGTCAGCAGCACTTCAGACTATATCTAAACGAAGAGATAATATGTTAGATCTTACTTTTCTATTTAAACTACTGCGTAACAATATAAACTGCCCAGAGTTGCTAGGAAAAATTCGCTTCAGAGCTCTTGCTCGTCTTCCACGATATCCTATCACGCCGCTCTGCCCTCCATTGCGTTGCTCTGTACTCGGGTCCCAGTCGCCTATTTGTAGAATGTCCAAACTATTTTACCAAGTCAGCCATGCCACAGATGTTAACCATGACGTCTCACTTAGAACGTTTCGCACAATTGTTCTAGATGAGTTAACCGATGTTAATTGAGTAATTAGTTCTCAGTTTTCTTTTCTTTTTGTTTGCTCAAGCTTAATTTCTAATATATTAGTACGTACTTTCTAACTCAAATAATTATACCTTATTTAGTTTTCTTTTTCTTATGTAAGCGGTGTTTACCTGTAATTAACTTAATACTTAGTTTTTACTTAACAAAATAATTTTAAGCATGTATAAGTAAAGTTGTTGGTGAACCAATAAAAATAAAAAATGTTGACCATCAGACCGCCTTTATGCCGTACGTGGTAAGAGCTGTTTTCGTAGTTCAACTGTTTAACCTAGCGTGCTGTCGTGCGTACCTAAAGTAAATAAAATTCAGTAGGACATCTGCATCGTGGGGACCATGTCCAGGACTGGTATTTGGGAATCAATATTTATGACTTGGGCTCGACATCTGGTCTATTAAGCTGATGCTTGACACGACTTGCTATAATATTGGGTAAATATAGCACCTGGCTAAAGCTCTGTGCGTGCATCAATTGGAACTAAAATAATATAGCGGGGACGTTCAAAATTCACGAAAAAGAACACCAAATTGGAAGCAATACTCTCACCAATACAACGCAGTCAAACGACTGACCGCACTGACAGTGAGTCGCATGACGTTAAATAGGTACGTGGTTATACTATATAAAAATAAATGCTTGATAAAATGTCCATCAAACGGTTTTTAATAAAATAAATTGTAATTTTGCGCCGCTCTGCAACAAGAAGGTAAGAACTTGCTGAAAAAAGTACCAAGCCCCGTATAAAAATGTTTGTTCTTTTACATTCCATGGCCAAAAAATCAGAGTAAATTTTAACCATGTAAAGCAAAGATATTAGAATTTATGGAAAGTACAGCTTGGCCATAAAGAGTTGAAATAAAATAAAAAAGAACAAAAAATTTTCAGTACAAAATAAAGTCAGTGTTGCCAAATTATTCGTGATTTTGACGTGTTTACATTGAAAGTGGCGCCCTCAATTTTTACTCTTTATGGTCAAGCTGTAATTTTGTATGTTAATGTTCAATATTTTACTTTCCATGGTTAAAATGTACTCTATGGCGATGGATCACAGTATTTACCATGCGTGTAGCCTTCGCCTAAAGCCGCGATTACATACGCCGATTTAGCTACCAATTTCGGGTTGCCACTCGTACTTGACAATAAAATATTGTATAATAAGTTCGATTTTAAAAGTGAATTTACCCTATAACGGAAAGATAAACATTGTATAAGATTGGAGATGAGAATTGAAAATAAAAAAAACATAAACAATGTTGACCTTTGCGTTATTTGTTTAAATTAATTGTTAAAATTTAACTTATTATACGGGTGGCAACTCTAAATTGGTATGCTAGATTGGAATATGTAATCGCGGCTTAAGGGTCTTTTCAAAACTTTAATGGCGTTAAAACAATTTTCGATTATTTTTCATAATCGATTACAAAATCGATCACGAAAATCACGATCGATTATGGTCGATTATCGATTATTTATAATCCATTACGCCCATCACTACTCTTTTTTATTCTCCTAGTACTCTTTGGCTCTAAACAAGCAATTCAAGATTCAATTCAAGCAAAGCTGTAGAGTTTTGAGAATAAAATCATTAACGTCACGAATTTTGATACACCTACATTATAGTGAAATAGTATTCAAACAAATAAAATCAATAAAGTTTTTTGTTTATATCAGTATTGTATTCGTAATCAAAATTTTTGTGAATCGTACAAAGAGCTTTCTTTTACGCTAAATTTTCTTCAAATTTATTTTCATTGTTATTACATTACTTACTTTAGCTACAATAACAAAGCAGGACGAATAAAAATATCCAGTGCCAGTGAAAACATATAAGAAGCGTTCTGTGTATGTGTCTAAATCTACAGGAATCGATTATGTATGGCATTATTTACACATTGCTGTGAAATAATTTCAATGGACATTTAGTGGCAAACCTTCCTTCCTCATGGGTGTTATCTGCTGACAAGTCGCTAGTGCTACACTAATTTTAAAAGTAAAAAAAAAATAAGGTTAGTGGTGATTAAGTTTTCTCATGCTATTGACCTACCTACAAGCAAATGTACAACAATAATTAAATCATTACTATAGGTACATGCCTCTTTGTTATAAATAAGTTTTCTGATTCCATGTGGTTTTCTTAGTTTCCCTACTACACAGTCATTATGCTATCATAAATAACAGTAAAGAGATGAGTCATCTTAATGGAACTCTTTTATTGTTCTCCTTGTAATAAGAAAAAGTTTCAGTAACTAATTATGAAACAATGAGTAATATATAATAAGAATAAAGACGTATCATTATTCTGTTTTCAGCTTGCACATAAGTTTGTCCATCATCATTTTAAAATTGTTGTTGCAGGTAAAATGGGGCGGTTCACGGGAAAGAAGTGTCGATTATTGTCGATGTTATGGCTCACTGGAGGGTTCTTCTTTGTGGAGCTTATTGTGGGCTACATCACCAACTCTATGGCCCTCGTTGCAGATTCCTTTCATATGTTGAGTGATGTCGCTGCTCTTGTGATTGCGTTTTTATCAGTTAAAGTGAGTATCTTTTAAACACATTCACTGCTAATTGAGTCATACTCAATAAAGTTTGTCAGTCACATGGACATTTAATGGATTACAATATTATTTTGATATAAGTAAGAATACCGTTTTTCTTTCTTGTAGTTGTATAATTAATTGTTATAGATAAGTTAACTAGCGGTCACCTGTGACTTCATCTGTGTGGAATGTTTTTTGGTATCACTCGGAACAAAAATTTTTTCCGGATGTAAAAATTCCCCTATGCCCTTCTCTGTAACCCTGACAAACGTGCATGCAAATTTTTCTACCTTTACAGGCGTATACTATACACATTGAAAAAATATGACAAAAGAAAAGAAAAAGGCATTAAAAACACAAACAAACTGACTTTCACATTTATAAATAAGGAAAAATGTTGTACACTGGACTATATTATCAGACATAAACATAATATTAAACTCAGTTATTCATAGAATACCTGTAACTTCTTTCTGAGTCACTATTGTGTATGGGTTTCTCCCCATAGGTTATTTCTAATTAAATATGTTGAATTGCTTAATGCCAAGGTCCAATAAATAGTTCCTTGTTGGTGATGGATGAATAATGATATTAGGTACATACTTACTTATTTTAAACAATATTTAGGGAGAATAGGGATGTTGACTATTTTTTTTATTTTATGTTACATAAATTACCTCTCAAAAAAAGAAACATTGGTAAAAGAGTTAATTCGCTAGCATGAAAACTGCCCGAGATATCACAGTGTGAAATGCACACAAATGGACTCGATCAAAATCGCTCCATACTAATGGCTTCCAAGTTATGACATCACGCCTTGCAAGTTTGTATGCAACGCATAGGAAAATTGTTCAGCAGCTATATTAAATATTGTGTTTATCAAAATGGTTTCTTCGACAAATTTGGTATACATTTTACGGACTAATTAAAGGTATCATTTATTTTAATAAATTTTATACTTTTTAAATGAACTTGTCCACCCAACTTTGAAGGGTCATAAAACAAATAATATGCAATATATAAAACCAAGAGGTATACAAGCTACTCTAAAAGTTTAATATGTTTACGATTTTTATTAGTATTTCGTTATTTTATTCATTAGTCAACATCCCTATTTATTGTTCTACACATTATAATAAAAAATATTTACCAGTGTGTACTTTTTATCACTCGTCATTATAATTCAATTAATATCTGTGTCATGTACAGTGTACGTACAGACTACGGAATCTGCCGGTCATTCCAGAGGGCCTAGCCAAAGTAACATTCGCTAATCTTCGTTATCGCTTCGCTTTCGAAACATGTATGGGATTGACATAAGGTTTCGTTAACAATCGAATTTTAAAACGTCAAATCCATACATTTTTCGGAGCGAAGCGATAGCGAAAACTTGTTAATGTGACATTGGCTACAGGCTCTGGTCCGCCTTTAAGTATGATGGGTACTCTTTTTAATCTGTATTTTGCAAGAATTTCTAATATTTATATTTTTACCATTTTTGCTGAACTTTAGCATAAGTTAGTTATAAAAAGTCTATACTAATGGCAAACAGAGGCCTGAGTGTTTTATTTTTTTATTTTTATTTTATTTTGTTAGTCCATTGTAAAATGTGCATACGTTACTACCGCGTTAGAACTAAAAGTATGATAGAGCAATGCTATGATAATAAGTTCCAGATTTTAAATCTTAACACAAATGCGGTAGTAACGTTTAGACATTTGAAGACTTATACTCAAGCACTTTCTTGACAGAAACACTTCTGTCATTTGCTTTCTCTGTGATTTTTTATTTATTCTCTTCTCCTCCCTAACAGATGTCACCAAAGAAATGGTCAAAGAATACCTTCGGGTGGGCCCGAGCTGAAGTTTTGGGTGCTTTAGTAAATGCAGTGTTCCTTGTGGCTCTATGCTTCAGTATCACCGTTGAAGCGGTTAAGCGATTCATCGAGATCGAAATGATACATGACGCAAAATTACTAGTCGCAGTCGGAACTTTAGGATTAATATTGAACATTGTAGGGTTGTTTCTATTTCACGGTAAGAATTTGTTTACGTAATAACATCAGAATATGCTTCGAAAATAGCCTGTTAATTTCGTTTTGCGTTCCATTGTCCTTTCACAAAGGAATGCAAACAATTATTGTTATGATAAAAGCAACCCAATGCTCTGTACAAATACTAGCAGGTTGAGTGTTTTGATAACATTTGCTGGAGTTATTTTAACACGCTTTCTAATTAATCATACAAATAGCGTTAAGATCATAATGCATCATAGTGATATGTTAAATCAATAATTTAATCATATGGGGCCGTTTTTCACTTTATTTTCTTTATTATACATTATTCAACAAGCAGAAAATCTCAGTTTGGTTTTTTTCATTTAGCACGTCTAAAGTCTTGCTTTATGCTCATGGGGTGGATGGACATTGTTGCACTTAAACAAACATGTCCTTATCAAAGATAAGCAACATATAGCGAGTATGTTTAATCATTTAATGGGTGGTTTTAGTTAGAATGTTTTGATTGCAAGTCAAAATGAAATAATGAAACAGTAGCCTGTAATAAGTCCCCAATGTTGAGACACAGGCTTCTATAGATTGAAACTCAATGGGGATCCACCCGCAAAGCTAATCGCAGATTGCGCTAACGCCGACCCGATCGCTGTCAATGGTTTTGATTGAAATGACATTTAACATTTGAAATAACCAATCAAACGATTTTAGTACAGTGGCCTCTGGCGCCATTAGTGCCTCAGTATTCCCCATTCGGAAATCATAATCCACCAAGCCTTAATATGCAGTTTTTGGTCACCTATTTTGGCTAGCGAAGGTCCAACATCCTCAAATGCAGTTCAAATGCTATCGCTTACCGTCAAGCGTCTCTAGCCCATGTATCGCTCTAACATAATATTCCTATTGTAGAACATGGTAGTGGCCACGGACACTCCCACGGAGGGGTTCCCCCGCCAGCCAACGTTCGTCACCTCACGGAAATCGTGAACAGCAACGCTGACCTGGCCCTCGGCCATAACGCCACTGACACGGAAGAAACCGATGAGATGGTGCCACCAAATTCGATCAAGATGCCGAATAACAACAAGCAGCCCTGCCGCGCGCCCACAGACCCTGGACATATGAACATGAAGGGCGTGTTCCTTCACGTGCTGTCTGATGCTCTGGGTAAGTGAAGTTAGCGCAGCTTTTCATATCGAATAAGGATTTCCACCAGGCACATCTTTTATTTCTTACTAGCGGCCGTCCACGTCGACTGTAGGTACAATCTGGGGTTTCCCTATGTATGGACCTAACTAAGTACTTCTACAAAATATACACAAACTCAGTAGCAATTAGGGTTGCCAGATGGTCGGGATTCGCCTGGATTCTCCCGGAATTTCAAGTGATCTCCCGACAAATCTAAAAATCTCCCGGAAAATCAGCGGTTCCGAAAGTTCTCTAGAAAGCAATAATTTTCGCGAATGAAACCACAGATTACAAGATTAGTGGTTAAAACTGACTAAAAATCGTGCTGCGCGACTATTTTATTTTACAAAAGACAGGCGAGAGTAGGTACAAGATTATTTATGAAATTTGAAACTGACTAAAAATCGCGCTGCGCGGCGTTTTTTCAACTGACAGGCAAGATTAAAACTTAATGGATGAGTGGGTGAAATTGACTAAAAATCGCGCTGCGCGGCCGTATTCTTTCAATATACAAGCATTTAAGTTACATTTTTATTGTAAATATTTATTTATCCCTTCAACAAACGCAAAATCCCGATATTTTCAAATTTTCTCCTGATATTTGGACTTCCGATCTGGCAACCCTTGTAGCAATCCAAGGAATAACAACAAAATTGCAATCGATTACGAAAACGATCGATTTATAAAAAATCCCTTTAGCCCTAAAGAACTTTTAAAAATCTCTTTAGCCTGTTCCTCAGTGGATTCCGGGTGTAGTGCGCTTACACTTTCGGTCTTATCAAGTGAGGTGAAGGCCAAGAACTATCTTGTTGTAGATAAAATAAAAGTTTCGCCACTGCAGGCGCATAAGGTCACATCACACGCGGAACATAAACAAATTATAAATACTTAGGTACACAAAATTCTACCTTTTACAATGATAGATAGTGACTCTAGTTTATAACAATTAAGTACCTAGTGCCCATTATAGAACAACAGCCACTTAATATACTTACAAAGGATAAAGTTATTGTAAAGATATCACACATTTTAGTTACAATGTTGCTTAATGATTTCGAGTTCTTTTGGAAAGATGCAGGACACGTGTCTGATAGAATATGATAATGTGAAGTATCGCTTGATACCTATTGTAATATCTTTAGTCATTGGGAAAATGTGTCTAGAAAATCCAGCTGTAAACAATAGTTCTAACACAATATTACCGAATAAATTTCGATTTCTTACATCAACAAAACGCGTCGTGGATAAGTATAATAAAATAATATTTAAACAATTATTATCTAGTCTAACGTGGGCGTGGGTGAAGGTTGATACAAAATTCTGTGTCGTTGATGATTTAATTATTATGACGTCTTATCTACGTTGGCATTGAGTTTTACTTTCATTGCGGAAATTGCAGCTTCAGCCAAAACCGTGACTAAGTAATTCATGAGAAAATTAGTTAGTTTTATACAGTTAGCCCTGGCCATCGTATTGTTCAGTGACTAATCAATTATTATGTTGACTACTTAACTATTTTAAAGTAGGTAACCACGAAATGTAGTTTTCTCATTTATGCTCTGAAATATTACTATCATTATTACATTAAAAAAAATAATGCGGGAAGTTCCACATTTATGTGGTGGTCTGATTCATCTCGTTCTTGAAATTCAGTGCGGAAATTAATTTCAATACCTTCTTAGAATTCTTTCAATGGAATGTGAGGGAAGTAGTATTCCAAATTCAAAACGGTAGAACTCATCAGCTAGCGTTATTTTTATAAAAAAATATGGCTGCATGACCACTGGATTTCACTGGAACCAACAAAAAAAAATAAAAAAAAATATTTCTTCGCATTTCTTGAGAATAAGCTTTGTGCGGAAAGCAAATTAAATTGCCTCGAATGATTCAGCCTCCATTACTTTCTGAAAATAAATAAATAATGTAAAGTACCATTAAGTATTTTGAATAACTCCCATTTAGGTCGATGACTTGAACAATTCCATGGGTAACGATAAATGGAATTATGTAAGCTCTTTTTTTAAAGTGTAACCTTTTCTTTTGTACACTCATGTACGCCATTTTTTATGGTTCTTTTACTTTTAATACGCGAGGAAAATATTCCATAAAGAAATATAGAAAAATCTTATAATAATAAAAATACCTATTATATGTATACAAACATAAAGAATATATTATACGAATAGCGTGTAATATATTCTTTAATACGTTTGTCTGTACTGTGTACACTAATATAATACCGTGTCGGACAAACACGATTTTGTTTTAGGAAAGGAACAAAGGTGTTGTTTGGGTATTGAAAACCCTTTCAAAATATTTTTCATCTATTGCCTCTACTGTTATTCTAACTAAAATGTACCAAAAGAACTGTGGCCTCAGGTTGTCCTTACAAACATTCAACCCGCTCTTTAACGAGCCGTGTTACGAATCGATTTGTCGCATTCTCAATGGTCGATTCCCTTGACATTGTTACACAATATACGTACTATTTCCTTTATTTTCAATATCACCTTGATTAATGTCACATTATAGTTTATTCATTCAGCGCACATTTTTCACGGATAATACCTGAAGTGCGGCTACACCTACGTTTAGCCGGCTAAAACTAGGTGAAGCCGGTAACTATTGGTTAATCCTAGGTGTCACCGATCGCTTTACTAACTCCTGTAGGTCCCGAATATAGGTTAGAAATTGAAGGCGAGTGCGAAGCGCAGCGGAGCGTGAGCCTAAAATTTCGGGGTATTTTTTTTAACAGACAACAGAAATAACATTCTTAATACCCTATAAATTACACCCCCTTTAGTAGAAGCACAGAATAGATATACTTAAGTACTGTACTACCGTGTAGAAGCACAAAGAAGGCTAGTCCTAGTTTTAACCGGCTACACGGCTACACCTAGTATTAGCCGTGACGTGAGCAAATCGGTTACACCAAGGTTTAGACAACAGCTACCGGCTACACCTAGTTTCAGCCGGCTAAACCTAGGTGTAGGGGCACTTCGGGTATTAGCCGTAACAGATACATTATGTACTTACCGAGAAAAAACAAACGTTCTGGCCTGGCACATCGACAGTGGTAGTACTCTATGGAGGTAGTAGAGTGGAGTTTTCCATCTCAAAAACTACTAATTTGCAAGGTCCTTTGTAATCCTTGGCGTCATACTGCATACGTTGCGATATTCAAATACGCGCGTGGGCTGCCGAGTGTTATCTACCTCGCATTAAATACTGTATTTTAAAAACTCTCGAAATATGTGTCATGTCAACTAGCCAAAATTACATTGTATTATTTCTGTAATTCTGTTTGTTACCGCTCTTTTTTTATATGCTAAGCTTATATGACCGGCCGGCGTTGTGTCATTGACATTATTTTGTAAACGACAAACATGCGGAGCATAGTAGCCTTGTACTAGTTTTGTAAAATTTTATCACACATTAGCTGATCAGTTGTAACGATCGATATCGAAAAATATAGATAAATCACGTGCAAGGTTAACAGGAGTGCCAATAATCTACGTGTTTGAAATTACCAGATATTATTGTCTTTCGATACCGAAATAGGTCAAGTGCAAATACCGATGTTACCTGATTAGGACGTTCGTCCGCGCAGTACGTTTACAACACAATCAAATATGAGGTGAATTCCTACCCGATTTTAGTGAAATGTGGTCTAAACTAAAGAATTCCTCATATACCTACATAATTTATTTAAAGCTTTCTTCAAGCCGTATGTAAGTTAACGACTGCTGTAGTAGCTATAAAAATACCTAACTACTTTATTTGATCATCCTTATACGAATCTTCGTCTTTGCAAAAGTTTTTATAGGTGGACATTTTGTTGTATTAAGTTTAACAAAAGCAGTTACTAACTCGTGTATTATTGTTCTAGGTTCGCTAATTGTAGTGGGATCCGCATTGGTCGTATGGCTGACGGACTGGAAGTACAAATACTACATTGACCCCGCGCTCAGTATAGTGTTGGTAATCCTGATCCTCGCGTCAGTATGGCCCTTACTTAGGGAGTCCTCGTTAATTCTGCTGCAGACTGTGCCTACGCACATTCAGGTGAATGCAAATCTCTCTAATAATCTCTGTAAAGGTCTATGCCTATTACACCGTTCCATACCATGACCGTGCTAGGAACGTATCAGGCAAAAAAAAAAATTGTATTGAAAAGTATGTTACTATTCCCACTAGACCGTTCCGTCACCGGCCATGCACTTGTCATACATTTCAATACAAATAGGTAATATTTTATTGCCTGGCATGTTCTTAGCATGGCCATGGTATGGTACGGTGTAGTAGGCAGAGAACTTTAAGGCATAATAGCTAATCAATGACATTTTCATAGAGACTAACATAGAATAGTTAGCTTGTGTTGTGACTAACCAGCGACGGTAAGTACAAAAACAGTATAAAGCTGTAACTGTATCTTACTGTTTATAATAATTTCGGTATTGATGCCTTTACGTTCTTCATAATATTAAACGTTGACACAATACTATTTATTATGTTAAAAAACCCAATAGCGTTGTTTGTCCGATAAACCGAGTTAAGCTAGCCACTGAACATGTTTACTCAGGTGGAAGCGAAACGCCCGCGGGGAAAGTCGCTGATGCACAAATAGGTACCTATTATATAGGTCTCTCAACTCAGAGGGCAAATGGAAAACGAGGATCAATTAACTACTGTTCTATATTTGATCAGCTTTTTAGTTCACATGATAAATAACGATTTAATTTCATGCTGTGAAGTGTGAACTAAGGTCAGCATTCATTAAATGCTCGAATAACTCATAATTTCTCATTTCTAGTACAACTCGGCAACTGGTTATGAGTGTTGATAGAGTAATAACTAATACAGGCATTCGAACTTTTTTAGCATTTTATGAGTATAATGAAGCTATTTTTAGTAAAAAAATAATGTAAATTAACAAATTCCAAAAATACAGATTTCGAAGAGGCTTTTGACCGTCTTTGTCACGTGTTGTTGTTATTTAATTAGCATACTACATACTATCATAGAAGTACTTGAAAGATATTCTGAACCGATGAAACTAATTGCAGTCAATAGATGCAGTATTAAATAACGAATGTCATTTGGTGTTCCTCAGGGGGGTAACTATGGAGCCGATATTATTTATAATGTAACAATGTCAATAATTTTTAAATATTTATATATAATTTTTCTAATATTTTTTCTAATATTTTTCAATTATATTAATAATCTTAATGTCAATAATGCTTACCTCATTCCATAATACAGGCTGTCCCAAAACTTTGTCACGCGGATGGAAAGTACCTTAAATAGTTAAAAGGAAAATTTTACTAAAAAAACATCAATTTATTTTTAAAAATAATTGGTAATGCATAGTTTTTTGTAATCGCATACTATTACCATACAATACGTAATAATTCAAATTTAAACGTTATATTTCATAGTCTTCCTTTTGTTGAAGATGCTGTGTTATTCAATAAAAAATAAACCTAATGAGATCCTTCCGATTGGTATCGTAAAAATGAAAGATTGATTATTTTAATTTTTGGTGGGTTCGATTCCTGGTTAGGTCAGGCGATTTTTCAAAAATATTTGAATGCAGTTCCAATTATTTTTAAAATCAAAATGAAGTCTTTCATTAAAATTTCCTACCTTTAATATTTAATTTCTTTCCTTTCGGTTGGCAAAGTCTTAGAACACCTTGTATATTTTAGGTTATCTTGATCAATAGATCGATAAGCTATAATGTATGTTTAGTTTATTTATTAAATGTTTAATGGTGTACAGGTGGACGCGATCCAGCGGCGGTTATTAGAGAAGGTGGACGGAGTCCTTGCTGTCCATGAATTCCACGTGTGGCAGTTGGCTGGCGATAGAATAATTGCTAGTGCACATATTAGGTACGTTTTACTACGAAACTATGATAAGTTCTCTTAACCCGGCGTCATTGAGGCAGGGTCAATATGACCCTGCATGTTTTGCATACGGAAAACTGCTTAGAAATAATTGCCACCCACAACTGTCTGTCTCAGTAGCTGCAGCTAAAGATCACCCCTCCCCTTCGCGTATCTCACTTCATTCGTCCATCACCAGCGCAACGAGCAACACGTGTGTGAACCTGCGACAGGGTAATTATGACCCAGCTCAACGGCGACGTTGCTGTT
Source organism: Agriphila straminella (assembly GCA_950108535.1). Classification (NCBI taxonomy): domain Eukaryota; kingdom Metazoa; phylum Arthropoda; class Insecta; order Lepidoptera; family Crambidae; genus Agriphila; species Agriphila straminella. Next base: position 14,890,147 of record OX467311.1, on the reverse strand, counting down.
TTGTGCCATATACTTTTTATATATATTTTATATGAAGATCATGTTAGTGTTCGTCGTTCGTTCTTATCTTCCAATGATAGAGAGGTAAGGTAGTATAGATTTTATTTAAGTAAGTATTTGTTAGAAACGATATTGTTTTTTGTTGATATAAGAAAATTAAGAAAAGAGTTACAGTTTTGTTGTATAATTAATAGTCTATAAGAAAAACGAAAAATAAAGATTATTTCACTCATTACCAATGTGTTTTATTGCTGCTACTGATTATAAATACAGTATTTATAATTAATATAAAATTTGAAAAATTTAAAATTATTTTATACTAGGCAAAATTTTAACAATTGTAACCAGGGTCATGATGACCCACCTCAACGTTAGTGTAACTTTTTTCCGCCACAATGACGCCGGGTTAAGACTAGCTAGTTACCACCATCTTACCTAATTCTGACGCCACAAATTAAAAATTGTTGTGTTCCGGTAGCTAGAGGTAAGACAGCCTGTTCCTCAGTGATGAGGATTCCGGGTGTAGTGCGCTTCCACCTTCGGCCTTACTAACATCAGGTGAGGTGAAGGCTAAGCACTATCCCGTTGTGCATAAAAAAAGACCCTACCAAGTAATATTTTTTTATGTTTTTCTGTAGCCAAACCACAGAATATATAATAGTACTAACGTTCAGAAGTCCGTCCCCGCGAAGACCATCAAATAATAAGCTACTCTCGCTGCACGGCAATAAAGTACAATTTCAAACTGCACAACGCTGCGTGGATAAAATTTTATGCACCTACGAAGAAGAAAGAGAGGCGTCTCTTTCTGTCGCATAGCTCTGTCTCAACCGACACATTTCGGGGTTGCTACTCGCTAGTTACTGATATCATAGAAAACATTCGTTATGCCCATGAATAAACAATGAAATTACTAATAGGTACCTACTTATATACTTATAAAATAAATCTACCTAGTAGGTGAGCTGAGCATATTTAAAGAGCATAAATAATAAGTATTTCTAAGTAGTTAGAGAAGCTCGATGGCGCAGTGGTATAGCGCCTGGCCCAATGATTGCGGAGGTTAAGCAACTTTTGCAAGGGTCGGTTATGGGATGGGTGAAAAAAAAAAATTAGCTTTTTTCTTTACTGGTGCCATATTTCGAACTTCGATACAACTAAGTATGTAAATATGTATACAAAAAATACAATAAACTTTGGTAGGTAGGTAGGTACGTTAGTAATTAAGTATCAAAAACGAAGTGCATGCAGTTTCGCATTCGGCGCTTGACTGACTCGTTTCGTTGGTGACGTTCACGCGCTGCGCTCTCGTCGCTTGCACACGCCGCGCGTTTCGGTCGGCGCGGTGATATCCCTCGACAATGGCCCTCTTGAAGTGGGCCGCGAGCAGTAGGCTAATATAAAAGTTTAAGCGCGGAGTGATACCCCCCTGGCCAAACGTTAATCTTAAATGATCGTATTCATGGTCTTTCAAGACCATTAACCACTTCTACTGAAAACAAGAATAGGATATTGTTCTCCCAGAAACTTCTTCAATGCGTCTCGAACATTACGTATTGTTTTAAAGAGCGTTAACTCTCGATGTTAAAGTAATAAAGCTAATTATACTATTGAGTTCCGCTTTGCAAAGATATATGTGACCGTCATTGGTTATGTAAATCATATTCGTTCTAGTGTACTTTAAATTAAAGTGTAATTTACCATATTTAAATAACAGTGGACGTTGGAAAGATGCTATTTTACTACGTGGCGAAATAAAATTCGGTTCGTTAGTAAGCACATCACTAAATTGAGAAGGACTAGACCAATTAGTTTATTTTGTGCTTTCACATGTTTGAATAGCCGTTTAATGTATTTAAATTAGGTTTTTACTTAAAAATAAATAATTTGGACAGGACTAGGTCTGTCGGGTCAGCTAGTTATTTAATATTAGGTATATAAGTTTCTTGCGCCCGTTCTTCTTGTCAGCTAAAAAAGTCTGGAACGGGTGGTTGGAAAATATAAACGATTCAAAAGTACTTATTAATTAAGTTTATTTGAATAAAGCTTATTTCACTTTCTCTTTCATTAAATTAAAATAGGACAACTATAACATTTTAGGTGCATTAACACATAAAGTAAGCTAGGATAGGATGGTTGCTCCAAACAAATGGTGTTTGACTGACTTTTGGCAGTAAAAAAAATGTTACTGCCAAAAGTCAAGCGCCACAAAGAAAAGGTATTTTTAATACCTACTTACGAAGTTTTTGTTATCGCTTTCAAATAATGTGACTATCCAATAAGGAAGAAGGAAAATTAAACGTTATGTCAGTAATAGGGAAACGCTATTTTTATCTAACAAAGCCCAAATTCTACTCTCAAAACACTACGGTTTTTCAGGAAATTCGTATAGTTGTTCTATCTCACGAAGAGCGTTTGGCTATGAATGTTTATATTATGTATGTTATATGCGTAATACGAGAACGTGCTGATGCAGTCCATCAGCCATTTTTGATGTCCCCACTGCTGGGGCACAGGCCTTCCTTATGGGTGATAAGGAGGATGGGCCATAACCCACCACGCGGGCCCAATGCGGATTGGTGGGTGTCAACGACTGCAAATGCAGCCGGGACCAACGGCTTAACGTGCCTTCCGAAGCACGGAGGAGCTCGAGATAATAAATTTTTGGTCACCCATCCCATGAGCGACCCTTGCGAACGTTGCTTAACTTCAGCAATCGCTGGGCCAGGCGCTAAACCACTGCGCCACCGAGCTCCTCACTCGCAGATGCAGACGCACACTAAAATAATGTGCATGTGCACGCCTAACAACATTCATATCACAGCCGAACGGACTTCGTGAGGTTGAAGAATTCTATTCTTTCTGATTAACCAGTTCCAATAGAGTTTTCATAAGAAAGTTATTAATAAAAGTCCATGCAAATACTAAATTACTCAACTTAGTATACATTTTAAAACTCTTTGCTTTGGCTAAGATTGTTATAGGTACTTAGATTAGAAATACCGTATAAAATACATTAATATATAAAATACATAAAATACATTAGTATTCAGGGTTTTGTAAAACACCAACACTATTAAGTCGATTTTATATACAAAACTCGATCAGCTGTTCGGACTTTTGTATGGAAAGCCGAATTTTTTTGCCTGTTTTCGGAAAAGTCATAGAACAAAATATGTTGTTGTTTATGATGTTAGTAATCTACTCCTACGCGGTTGTTGGTGTTTTAGAAATAACCCTAAACGATCATGACTCGACAACAAATTTTGTGCTCATCACGCTAACATCTCCCCTACCAACCACTGCTCGCCTTGCACGGCCCTGACGAGTTGGGGGGAATGGCCAAACTTACCCGGCCATTCTCCGGCGGAGGAGTCCTAGAGAGCCGGGCAAGCCGCGTTGCCGTTGGGGAGAATGCCAGCCACGGCCCCCCACACAGCCCCCTAGCTGGCGGCATTAGCGGCGAGAGGGTAGGTGCCGGAGGTTTTTAGTGGGTATTCCCTCCCGAGATCCCACCGAACCGCTCGGTTGGGTGGGATCACGGGAGGCAGTCGTGGAGGGAGCCGCAACGTTGAATGTTGCGGTCCCCTCCTGGCGAGTCCCACATGCCCCCCTCTCGCTCACCTGCGGGAGGGGAAACGCGTAAATGCGTTTTCCTTCGGCATACAGAAAAAAGATTCGAACCCGAGACTTTTGGCGCAGAATGTAGGATCGCTTCCGTTGCACCAAGTGGCCGTCAAGTCTAGAATTTCAATACGACTTTTACCGCGGTCTATTCAGATTCAATATAGTTATGAGACTTATGAGTAAAGAAAAAAGTAGTACCCCTGTACTGAACTTTTTTAAATGTAGATAGTCAAGCGCGTGACCGATAGTTCGCGCCTGGTGGTAAGCGATGATGCGACCTACGATGAAACGCGCTTGCCTAGAAGTAACCTATTCACTCGCGACTTGAAGGCCCCCAGAACAAGAAACCTACCTATTAAGAAACACAAACTCTAGCAAGGAGTTCTACTCTCTAGCGGTACGGATGATAAAATTAGAAGCAAAACGCTTAGTAAGAGTTTTTGAGTTTCCAACAACGACCAACGATGACGAAAAAATAAAAAACAAGGCTATTCACACACACGGTCAAAAACGCAGTCAAATCGTGTCGGCATTCAGGTAAAGCCATAATAAGCGGTTATCATTAGTTACAGCTCTAATGAGGCGATAAGCGAGGCCTTTTACTATTCACTGATAAGAGACACTCGAACGAAATCGAGCGCGGACATACCGCCGCCGGCGGGGAACTGCGGTCATTGTTTATGTTTGTTCGTTTGGTAGTCTCCAGTTTGTTAATGATGACAAATATCAGCTGTTAAAGATAGTTTTGGATAGAACAAGGCCTCGGTTATTGTTTCTTTTTTGTTTTGTTGGTCTATAGTTTGTTAATGATGACAAATATCAGCTGTTAAAGATAGTTTTGGATAGAACAAGGACTCGGTCATTGTTTGTTTGTTCGTTTAGTTGGTCTCCAGTTTTTTAATGATGACAATATCAGCTGTTAAAGATATTTTTGGATAGAAAAAAATCGCACAGAATAATGCACAATCGTGAAGTTATACATTATGATATTTATAGGGTTCCATTTAGTCAAGCCAACAAGGAACCCTTATAGTTTCGCCATGTTCGTCTGTGTTATGTCTGTCCGTGGCTTAGCTCAGAGGCCCCCTACTAGTAAGCTGTAAAACCAACATCAGAAAAGATAAGACCTACGCGATAGAAAGAGAGGCAACTACTAATTGAATGTTTTGGAGCGAAGGGAGCGCTGTGCGACCTGAATTGCACCTTATTGTGTCGGCGCAAGAGTCGCCATTTATTTATACGATTTTGCGGAGTGCAACTTCTGTACGCTAGTACTATTATCTATTCTATGGTAAAACGCTTAGTATAAGTGAAACGCCCTAATAGTCCATCAACTAAAAAGTTTTCGTAGGATTTTTTTATTGAATATGTTGGTACCTAGTAGATATTATACTTAGTTATAGGTAGTCGTTTTTAATGTAAAACAGCAATAAGTTAATACTTAGCCATATCGTATGAAGTTACTACGGAACCCTATACTGCGCGTGGCCCGACATGCACTTCGCCGGTTTATAGGTATCGCTCTACCTAGTTACCTACTTAATTACTAAAGTAACCAACCAATTGGTGATATCGAAAAACAATAAATGCAGTTTGCTTTCCATTGTCTCTATGAAGTGGTAGGTATTAATAAACAGATATTTCCCAAACTTATGTTTATAAACTCAAAATTCAAACAGTGGATTGATTAAAAAATGTTTCACAAATAAATTGGTTTTGGCAAACTACCAATGCAGACGATTCTTTGTCCCAGAAGCCGAGTTCAATGAACCAGATCACGGGGCGGCTCATTTCCAGTTTGTTATAAACCGATAAACACTTCGTTTTGTTTTGTGGGTCTGATGCACGTGTATGCACTATACAGGGTGACCCAAACATTTTCCATTTTTCTGGGTCTGATGCACGTGTATGCACTATACAGGTTGTCCCAAACATTTTCCATTTTTCTGGGTCTGATGCACGTGTATACACTATACAGGTTGTCCCAAACATTTTCCATTTTTCTGGGTCTGATGCACGTGTATGCACTATACAGGTTGTCCCAAACATTTTCCATTTTTGTGGGTCTGATGCACGTGTATACACTATACAGGTTGTCCCAAACATTTTCCATTTTTCTGGGTCTGATGCACGTGTATACACTATACAGGGTGTCCCAAACATTTTCCATTTTTCTGGGTCTGATGCACGTGTATGCACTATACAGAGTGTCCCAAACATTTTCCACACGGAGGGAAAGCACATTGAAGATAGAAAATTTTACTGAAAGAAGACTTCATTTCATTTTTAACAATATGTATTTGGAACTGCATTTATTTTTTTTTTAAAAGTCGCATACGATACCATACAAAACGTACCTAATCATTAAAATTTTAAATGTAAAAATAAAAGTTTTTTTATAGGTATTTGGTGAGTTCGATTCCTGGTTAAGGCAGGCGATTTTGCAAAAATCTTTTAATGCAGTTCCATTTATTTTTTAAATCAAAATCAAGTCTTCTTTCAGTAAAATTTTCTACCTTCAATATTTAAGGTACTTTCCCTTCGTATGGCAAAGTTTTGGGACACCCTGTCTGTATATAGATATGATTAACTTTCCCAACTTAAATCGCCACTTACTGTTTGGGCTTGACTAATACTGAGTCACTGACTGATATGAAGGGTTTTATGCTTCATGTGTGACCTCCTGATAAAAAAGTATACCTCCAGGGCCCTGTTCAATAACAAACAAAAACAACTGCAGTAGCGGATACATATGGAGGGCGCGGAAGGTGTTACCTACATGCATGCCTACGTGCTACATTATGTTTGAAAACTTTAAGGGTCCATAATAGGAAAACATGGTTTGAGCGGGTCATATTTTTATATACAAAACGTAAAGCTGTAGCCACAAAAGAACATACGACACGCTAAAGAGATTCTCTAGTAGCTACAAGTATTAAATTGCGTATTAACCTCACAGATGATTGTAAAAAAAACTGAATATCTTTAAAAGCGCTTGCGTAGGGTCATATTTTTGGCGTGAATAATAGCGGAAACGTATTAAATTCTACATCAAAATACACTTTAACGTACTGTGAAGTAGCTCCAATAACTATTTTCAAGAAAGTTAATTGTGCTAAAATTAATGATGAAAATGTTTTGTCACAGTACTAAACGTGTTTTGTGCAGTGCACGTATCGAGTTCTAATGGTTCGAGTGGTTAGCACATTTCATGGTTTCCCTGGTTCGATGCTTGGTAAAACCGACCTGAAAATAAAGGGTTTTAATTCGCTTTGAGAAGGAGCTAATTAGTTTAACTTTAATACCATGAACAAGCGCAATAGTTATCGTGACGATTGTGTTTAGCTGTATGACTGTGCTAGGTTACGTCAGGACTCAGGAGCACAGTATATTATCATGTTAATATTTCCAAAATTACAGCATTATCTAATATTAATCTATAGTAAGTAATTTTTTTTTACTTGTCTGGCTGTCTACAACGAACAACTTTTACTATAAGTAAGTACTTACATACATTTTCAATCAATTAAGGATTGGAATTTTTATGACATCTTAATAATTGCTAGTCTCAATGTTTATCTTCTTTTGACATTTCAGAAACAGAATTAAAATGCTATTAAGTATCCTTTGTAATATTGATATAAAACAATATTTTAATTAAATAATAATATAGCGTGAACAATTGAATGTTACATCAAGTAACATGAATATTTTATTTAATTGTTTTGCAATGTAAATCAAGAAAAATACACGAAAAACGTCATAGTATAGTTTCTAAATGTATTATTATCTTGAGGTGTCTATATTTTCCATTTGTGTTGAAATGATATCGAATGATGTGTATCTACGTGTACATTTTGTTTGAGATTACTATAATTCTGTAACGTGGGAATATCGCAAGACCAATATCAAATATCGACTCGGTAATTTAATAATGTTATTAATAACGTTACGATACGAACCGGTACGGTGGTGGCGAGATACGGAGCAATAACATTTTTTTTTTAAATTACTTGGTTTGGCATTACTTATTCGGCATGCAATACAACGTCACGGGTTGCACGAAATATCAATGATCGGTTTTTGAAACTATTTTAAATGATCATCAAACAAAAGGTTAATGTGTTATTAAACGAAATAAGTAGGTACTTGTTTATATTTCGTCATTATTGTCATAACCTACTTGCCTAGGTACTACTCACGCGTTCACCCATCGGTTAAACAGCCCTTGTCGAAAGTAGCTTAACTTCAACTCTCAATAGCGGAACACCGTATGCGCCATTGCACCGAAGTCCTTCTGATTGACTAATGTCATTTTTTAATGCGCAACGGGATAGTGCTAGCTAGGCCTTTACCTCACCTGATGTTAAATGACGATAAGTTCGGACTTATCCACCGCTTCCACCTTCGGAGGTGGAAGCGGACTACACCCGGAATCATCATCTCTAAGGAACTGCCTATCTTACCTCTAACTGGCGTCAGACTTATGCAAGATGGTGGCAGCTAGCCAGGCCGACTTGAAATAAGCCATCATCATCATCATATCAGCCGCACGACACCCACTGCTGGGTATAGGCCTCCCCTAAGGATCTCCACGACGATCGGTCCTGCGCTGCCCGCATCCAGCGGCTGCCCGCATCCAGCGGCTTCCCGCGACCTTCACCAGATCGTCGGTCCACCTTGTCGGGGGCCTACCCACGGAGCGCCGTCCGGTGCGCGGTCGCCATTCCAGAACCTTTCCGCCCCAACGGCCATCGGTTCTTCTCGCTATGTGTCCCGCCCATTGCCACTTCAGCTGAGCAATCCTTCGAGCGATGTCGGTTACTTTAGTTCTCTTGCGGATCTCTTAGTTTCTGATTCGATCACGCAGGGAAACGCCGAGCATGGCTCTCTCCATTGCACGCTGGGTGACCTTGAGCCTCCTTATGAGACCCATAGTTAGCGACCACGTTTCACTGCCGTAAGTCATCAAATAAGCCATACCACCAACCAAACCGAGCACAAATGTACGCTCCTCCTGGGAATACGGGACCCTTGCGTTTTACACGGGTGGGCGAACCACACCACTAGACCACAGAGGCGGTTAAAATATTTCACCATAAGCACCTATCGATGATTATTTCTTTACCTGCCACCATATTAATCATGATAATAATCTTATCTATTCTCATTTATTATTATCAGGTAATTTCATATTCTTCACAGATATCTAAGCAGTAAGGAAAATTTCTTGATGTGATTGATGGATTGGTGGATAGAACATATAACATTTTGGTCGGTGTATCGATATCATAAAAATATCGTTTGTTACAGATGTAGGAACCTGTCAGAGTACATGAAGATTGCCGAGAAGGTTAAAGAATTCTTCCACAACGAAGGCATCCATTCCACCACCATTCAGCCAGAATTTGTGGAACTGCCTCTGGGCGGCAATGAGGTAAGTCTTTTACCTAACACAGGGGTCTCCAAACTACGGCTCGCGGGCCAGCTCCGGCCCGCGAGCACCAACAATAATGAACAGTATGATTTTACGATGAGTTAGCTAGGTCCTGGCTCTTGAGACTTCGTGGGGGAGTTAGCCTGGCCCTTAGGCTAAAAAGTTTGGCGACCCAACCTAACACATCAAAAACAAGAGTTTGACGTATTCGTAGTTATCAAACACAATATTGACCATCCTTCATTATGTGCTTAAAGATTGCCTACGTGCCATTGTTCCGAAAATTAGATTCAAAATATTTGATAGAGTAACGGACCCTTTAATGATGAGGAAAACTATGGTCTGATAAAGTGTGACATGCTACACAATAAGTTTTGTAAAAGCTGGCGATCACTCCGCAGTCACAGCAGGATATCGTGCTACTTATTAGCAATAAGAGTCCAATTATTAAATCTATTTTAATAGACATTATTTTTGATGAACTCTATGCCGCTTACATAAACGATATTTTTCTATGGCACAACCAACCGCTAGTCATCGAGATTTCGTTAAAAGCATGGATAAAAACTACGATAAAATTCCATGCGGAAAAGTCTGATTAGAAATTTTGAAGTGCTTAAAAAACTAATCTTGTCAAATATCCTCGAGAGAGATAAAAAGAGAGTAGTTTCTGTACATTATTAATGTTTTGTTCGTTTTTTCACTAATATAGTATTTAATAAGGAAGCTTAGAAGCAGAAAAACGAAATACTATTTCGTTGTAATTGCGAAATACTATTTATAGTGGGACAACGTTACTTGAAAACTCGTTACTTCTCTGTACCTAGACAAAGCTACTTACAGTTTTTTTTACTTCATTTTGTCAAAAAACAGACCACGCAAAACAGTGAGTGCTGAACAGTCAGTGCTTTAAACTGTTTCCTTTTAATTTTGCCAAAAATATTGATTGAAGTTCTCTTATGTATTATTCTTCCTGCTCTTATCCGGCACTGCTCTACATGTCCTTTTCTCCCATTCTGAAATCAATCATTATTTTTCTTCACATTCGTATAATTATAAATCGAGTATCGTTCCAGAACTTTATCAAGTACCTCCTTCGCAAGAGGCTCAGACTGCTTTTCCAATAGAGATGTGCAAGGTAGCTCAGTGCTCGAGGAAAATATCCACTAAAGCATCCTTGCTCAGTGCAGCTCTGGTAGAAAGCGTCTAGCTAAGCGAGGTAGAGATGTGTGCCAGGTATGCGAGCGAGGAACGATGCAAGGGATGTGTGCGAGAGAGAGAGAATAACACCGTGGTGTGACGTTTTTGAACCACTTAGCAACACATGCTGAAATGGAGTCTTTGTTAGTCTCGCTTTTAATTTGTATTGTTTTTATTCTCATTAGAGATGTACCGACTACCGACTAGTCGGTAAAGCCGGCCACATTTGTAGTCGGCGACTAGTCGGCAAAAAGCACCGAGTAGTCGGCCTATTACTTTATACATATTTTTATGTTAAAAGTAATTTCAATTTTCAAATTTTTGATAAGGGTGATCGAAATAAAATCCATTATACATAGGCCCTCGGAAGTAAAATGTTTTAAGCTAATTTAACAATTTATTTGGTCAATGAATAAACAAGGATAAAAAATATTATTCGCACAAGGATTGTTAAGTTGTAAAACAGATGTTTATAAAGATTTGGGAGATGCCCATCATTGAGAAGCAGCTGTGCGTAAGAACTTTTAACTAAAAAGCTAGTAATAAATCTACCGAAACAATGATCGGCTTAGCCGACTAGTCGGCCTTTTTACAGCCGACTAGTCGGCCAGTCGGCTAGTCGGCCAAAGTCATAGTCGGCCCATCTCTAATTCTCATGTAATGGCACAATTAAACAAGATCGTTTACCCGGTCGTTAACGCGCCATAAGAAAGTAATTACATTAGTTGGCGCCTTTGGTATTTTAACGTAGCTTTATTTCTATCTTTTGCATATAAGCGTCGTATTGAAAGAAGTTGCATAATTTATAGGGAAACAATTAGCGTGCACGATATGAAAATCCGTACGCAACCTTTCCTCGGAATTTTTATAGACATGACCATCAGCCATTTTTAATGTCCCCACTGATGGGGCACAGGCCTTCCTTATGGGTGGGTAAGGAGGATGGGCCATAACCCACCACGCGGGCCCAATGCAGATTGGTGGGTGTTAACGACTGCAAATGCACCCGGGACCAACGGATTAACGTGCCTTCCGAAGCACGGGGAGGAGCTCGAGCTCTATAAATTTTTGGTCACCCATCCCATGACCGACTCTTGCTAAAGTTGTTTTACCTCCGCAATCGCTAAGCCAGGCGCTAAACCACTGCGCCACCGAGATCCTTTATAATGTACGCCCTAAACGGTCAAGCACGTAAATTTTTCTGTTTGTCAATTATATTTTGATCGTCTAGGACTAGGAGTAATACTTGACAAGCACCACAGAAAGATAGATCACCGTGACCAATCAAAAGTAGGCCACGCTCTCAAATGGTAGGTTACGTGTACGTGCTTGACAAGAAATGCTTGACCGTTTGGGGGGTACAATAGACTTAATGGCCTCGCCTTTACGTTCACGATCTGATGAAAAGATTGATTTAGAACTTCCAATGTGAAGAACTGATGTAGAATTCTACTTCATAAAATTTCTGTAGACTGAAAAAAAAACAAAGAAACACAATATAACAGAATATTGAAAAATGGCATGGTAACTCTGTAAAAAAATCCTGAATAACACCATAAAAACTTATAAAAATAAATTTCCAATCGTCAGATTTCATAGTTTTCAACGACAGTGATATGATTTTTTATGCAAAAAGGATAACTTTTTTGTCGATCTAACACCGAGTACATTTTTAATAAATGATCCAGTATTTCAGAAATCAATAAAAATGTACCTACTAAATTTCGTCAAATTTCTGGCGAAGCGTCAATTAAAGCTATGCAATATCCAACCTTATTCTAAAGACATAGTGAAAGAGTAAATTTCCTGAACTGTCTCGCCTTTTTATTCCATACGATAATATAAATATGTCCGCTACACAGATAACAAGTGGCGCGTCGGCAGAAGCGCCGTGCGCGCTCCACTGCCCGCCCAACGACCTGTGCCACAACGCGACCTGCTGCGGCCCCAACCAGCAGGTTAGCGACAACTCGCCGAAGCAGCGTTCGAAACGACACCAAACTTACATGCCTGTATAGCCCTCCGTATCGGGGTTGTTGCCGATGGGGGCTTTTACAGTATCCGCGGATGATGATGCTGATATTAACACCTTCGTGGATACTTCGTCAATAGAAGGGTATCGAAAGATTTGAAAAGTGACACTACGTCTTATGACGATGTGTGTTTTTGAAAAATGTAGTTTATGGTCAAGAACTTTAAAGTCAATTTATTATGGTATGGAATTATTTACTGTCATTTTACGAACTCGCCACGTGGTTCTTGCATCCACGAAAATGTTAATAAATTGATAAATAATTTAAATAAAAAAGGATATTCTACTGTAAATTTGTTAGTATGGTGATAAGATAGTTAGAATAAAAGACTTCTAAATAATCGGCTGAAAGATTTAGCGTTTCTGATTGGTAAAAACTGCACGCGACTTACGCTAGGCCCCGCCCCCGGCGAACTCGTCACGACTTGAATATCAGCATTAATTTATTGCTGATGCTGATATCAAAAATAATGCTGATTATCTGCGGATGCTGGCTGATATTCGCAACAATCCTGGTTCCTATAGTCTGTACTTTGAGTACGAGGTGTACAGGGTATATCAAAAATTCTCCTGAAAAAAATAAAAATTGACAAAATAGCAATTAATTTGTTTAGTAAGTTTAATGTCTTTAGCGTTAGCAGTGTTTCGTTTTCAATATTTTATAATTATCAACCTTTTACCGTGATAAAAAGTATTCTATGTTGTAATCCAAGCTATAAACTATCTGTGTGCCAAATTTCATCCAAATACGTTCAGCAGTTTTGCGTGATTGAGTAATAAACTACATTTAAAGTCCATACTTTCACATTTTTTATAATTTATTTATAATATATTAGTAGGATAAAAGGGGGAAAACACGATATTAAAAGCACAGCCTAATATTTAATATTTTAGTAGGTAATCTTTTGATATTTGTTAAGCGTTGAATCACAAATACCTAGTTCCTAATCTTCTTCGTGTAAGTTGCGACATCACATATCACATCTATTTTGATAACAGTTTGTGTGCACCATATCAATATCATGCATTTTATCATAGTCACTTGACTAGGTAAACTAAAATTCAAGAAAAGTACGCTTTAAATAAATCGTACTTTTCTTACATCGTAAGGTCACCACCACGCTATTGTGTATTAATAAAAAACAGCACGCTTAAACATAATTCAGTAATTTGATTACACTATGCACATTTCCACACACTATTTTTCTTGATAAAATTGTGAGATTCAATGTGTGTAGTATAGTATAATCTATCTTTTGATACACAAATATAAAAATGGAGTATAATTTATTTGGAATAATACTAAATAATGAAAATACAAACCATTATTCAATACATGGAATTGGAAATGTAATAACCATTAAATAAACAATATAAATAGGCCAAAATAAAAAAAATAAAAATTAACACAGCAAAATACTTATAAGTTTGATGTCGTTTCGAATGAAGTAGGTAGATATATAATTTTATATTTTAGTTTTAGTTTAGTACTTTACTTGCTCCTTTACTTGTGATATCGATATAATGTTTCTACTATTTATATAATTAGATATACCTACTTACTAGGCTTTTTATTTATAATGTTTTTTGTTTTTTGCCAATGTATATAACATTTTATTTATTATGTATACTTTTTATTTAATAGTGTGTTCATTAGTTAGGGTATTTAATATTTCTAACAACTATTACAAGTCTATATTATAAAATGGCCTAATATAAAAGTAATTAGTTCGTGTTATTATATACTCAAAATACTTGTAAAAAACAGAATATAAAATGAAGTCTTTTTGTTTGTATTTGTATCTTTTGAAACTACTCTAATCTATATGTAGTAAAGTCTAGAATTGTTATATATATCGTTCTTGTTGGCATGTTATCAGTTGGTTGTAATTGTTGACCGAAAATGTTCACACGAGGATTATATAAATACGTAACGATATACTCTAAAATTTATAATATAAATCTAAGAATTTAATTTAGATTTATATTAAGGGTGCATCGCGCGTCCACCAGCGCCGCCAATCAAGAAAAAATCATTACAACGAAACAACTATGTTTAATGAAATTCTGAAAAATATAAAAACTAGTATTAGTTATAAACTATTTTTGCATGTGTTTTTTCCTGGTTTAAATGGTTTGTGTAGCTAAAACCTGGATTAACGCCTAAAGTGGCCACTTTACGCGAACATATTTAAACTAAGAATTTAAGGCATATAAAAATAGTTGATAGCTAGTAAGAGTTTTTATTTGAATTTTAATTAACACAGTTATTTCGTTGTAATGATTTTTTCTTGATTGGACGCGCGATGCACCCTTAAGTATATTGAATGTATAGATTGTAACATAAAATGATTTAATCCTCGGGAGGACATTTTTGTAGAGATAAACACTGCATAAATTTAATAACTCTTCATTTTGCTCAACATAGCACATAATAGTCAGTTGCGTTGTCGTTCTTTTTTACTTTTTAATAGACATTTTTTTTAGTTCTTTTTGCTCTCTCAGCAGTGTTTTGTTTTCATTTTCAATTCCAGTATTTCAGTTTAGAATCGATAAGGGTCCGATAATATTTTCCAAGGAGATTGAATTGAAAGTGGGCAGACCCATTCGAGGCCGTTTGCCTTCAGCCACAACACTGAAGATCGTTTGAACCTTGAAAGTCACAGTGCATTTTATATTGTGATATTAATTTTTATAATAACCAACTGTTTTGTTAAATCATGTAGACTTATACGTCACGTTAGTATTATCATAATTTTATTATTTTAATTTGTGTGTGCCAATGTTAAATGTACAAATTTTATGTGTAATGTTATGGAGAGAGTAAAAATATATTTATTTTTTAACTGACTTTGAATTTGTATTGTGACGTCTATATGTATTATTTTAATGGGAATGAGTGGGTACTAATATCTATTAATTCTAATAGTAAATAAAAATAATTTAAATGAGGTTAATTTAACAACATATTGAGATGAAGAAATATATTTATAACCAGTTACAAGAAAATTGGATCTCGATAAGTAACGTTATAATAAGGTCACATAAAATATGAGTGTTACTTGAAGAAGAATCCTTACTAAGTACTTCAACAATTAAAAAAAAACATTATTATGCTAACAATCGAAAGGCAATGTTCGTGACATTTTAAAAGGCCGATTGCAGACTTCAATGCAATCGCAAACGATCAATACTCGTTAACTTTTCATGAAGGTTCCGGAAATTGAGCTTGCCTTTATTTGGTATGAAAATTACCCACTTCAGACGTTAGCAAATTGAACAGAAATACATTTCAAAGGTAAAACAATCATAATTTAGTAGACAATCATCATCTGGTAATAGATAATATAATTATGAAGTACGTTGTCGTTGCAGCACATGCAAAGTTTGTTGACATACACATTTGATAATAACTAGCCGTATCTTACTGCGCCATAATCGACTATTCGCCTTTCACCAAAGTAAACAAAACTACTAGCATGCGATAAAAATGATCATCAAAGGCGACGCTCGTTTACTTTTCATTCGCCGAAAAGTAAATTTTGTGCTACACTTGAAAATTAAAGTTTAAGAACCGGTACAACGTAGCGCAGTAACATTCGACTACCGTAAGTGTAAGTAATTGGGAGTTTGGGAACTATTGAGGTAATATCACATATACGCTTTTAGGATCATGGTATGTCTTGCCCTTTTGGGATAGAAGGATAGAATAGACTTGTTTTTGTGACACCTGCAAGGTTTTGTAAAGGCATGTAGCGATGTGTGTTTGAAACATGTTAGCCTCATTACTGCTTGGGAAAACATTTTACGCTTAGTTTTACTTCATCTTTATTCGTTATGGCGTCAACTGTTTGCTATATTATTTTCATTCGACTTGCAGGAACACAGTACACCATCGCCCGCAGTAACGCCGTATCTATGCAGACAACGCAACATGGGCTCAAGATCCGAGTCCATTTGCTCGAATTCCGGCATCGGACAGCAAGCAAGGTTAGCTACTTGGAATCTGGAAGCTTTAGAATGCGGATTAGTAGAGTAACTGCTGACTGTGTCGCAAAAAACTGACCGGCTCGAAGGACCAGTTTTTTAAAATTGTTAACTATAGATGGCGCTTTTTTCTAAACTCTAATAAATAAAAAATATAATTTATTATCTAACTAACTGTCATCAGTATAAAAGTCTACTCTATACCCCCGCACTTAAAGTTAGTAAAATTATATTAAAGCGAGTCTTTTCACAGGACGTGAAGGTTGTTAGTAAATAATGCTTATATTTTTTTTAGTTCGCTGCTCCCATCGCCATTGGTGGAAGGAGAGCTAGCCGTCTGACAGCCAACCGGCTCCAACCGCGTGGTAACCTATTAGACACACGTTTACTACACGAACTTAAATGTCACGATAGATTTAACTGATTTATGCCCCGTTTTTGAGGTACTTATCGGAGGTTTATCGCAGGCTAAACTTTGTAGGAGGGGTCCTCATTATCTGGTTTAAAGTTAATTTTATTACTTGAAACCAGATAATGAGGACCCCTTCGATTAAATTGAACCTCCGATGCTCAGAAATCGTGGATTAGCAAATTATATTAAAAGCAGTGGTTGCATTCGAATGAGATGAGGTTGATTTTCAAATGTATTTTTAAGTAATATCGTTAAACAAACATGAACAGATAAAAAGAACTTAATGACCTGATGAGACATTATAATTTTTAAAACTGGCAATTATCATTTCTCCAGTTATCAGTTTCTAGCATTCGTTTCTATTAACTATGTTGTAAAAACATAGCGGCAGTATATCCAAGATAGTTAATGTTATCCACAATTTGTACGTAACTAATACAGATTTACCTTTATTTAATTAGGTAGTCAAAATAACTGTTAGTATTCAATATTGTTAACGAATCCTAGTGAAGAGAATTTCTTTTATTCTTATCATTTCACAGAAGTAACGTAACAAACGAAGTATCATTCAGTAACTTCATCAGATACTCAAATCATTCTACATAAGTTTTTGATAACTGTTGCCTATTTAAATAGTGCACCATATCACTGATAAAATAGCATAATAAGTATTTAAGCTTCATTATAAACCATGCACCTTATTCATAGAGCTCAAATTTGAATGAACTATAGAAATTGCTTGTAGTAAGCGGCAGGCAGCACTATGTTCCTTCAACATGTATATTTTCTCAACTAATTTTGAACTTAACGTATAACAGATCAATTGGAGATTTTTTTTTCAGTTTTGTATAACTTAATGTGCTTCCAAGGTCCTAAAACTTGTCAGTTTTCAATGGCTATCAATGCGTCTCTTTCTCGCTATGTAGTAAATAAAAGAGACGCATTGATAAATCATTCAGAAAACTGGAAACATTTAAGAGCTTGTAATACCCCCTGGCCCCAATAGTAATCGTAATAATTTTAACTATGGCTTGACCGAAACACAAATATTTACGTAGTAATAATCAGAAAATTAGAATTTCCGAACTCTGTTATCATGTAGGTTTTACAAGAGTGTTATGTACAATGTGTTACAAAGTAACCCCTAATGGCGAATATGGTAGATGGATGGACCATCAAACTGAAAAACTTTTACTATGGAACCAACTCTAAAATCGCGAAAAATAAACTGCTGTTTCATACAAAAATTAATTACGAAAATATCAAAATGTGAAACAGCAGATTTTTTTCGCAATTTCAGATTTGGGCCCATAGTAAAAGTTGTTCTGTTTGATGGTCTATCCCTATGTATCATTGCATTAGGGGTTATTTTGTAACACGCTGTAGAATGGTTAATTTATTGCATCCCAAATATTACATGAGAAGTAAACGAATGAGTTTCAAAATTAAATGTAGATCATTATGGCGTCGGCAACTTAAGAAATTAATTTCGTAGTCATTTGTTATCTTATCTTATCACCAGCTGTTTCTCTCTTTTTGCATCGATTGCTATTTGTCTTTCTTTTTAATCAGATAAATATTTCATGCTTTTACAATAATAATCAAAGACTACAAAAACATTTTAAAGAACTCGATTTTGAATTTTATTGCTAATGAAGAACAGAAAACGTAGTTTTCTTATAATCAATAAGATTAAAGTTGCCTCGCCAGAATAAAATGTGTATAGAATCTCTCGAGTGAACGTGTGTAAACTTAAGATGGAATAGTGCAAAATTTAATACCCAAGCGTAGCCTGAATGCGACTTTAACATTTAGGAAATAGGGAAACTGTTCACCTCTTATGTTGGGTGTTATGTTAAGGTATAAAGCTTACCGATTTATATGTCAGACATTTGCATGTAGGAAAAAAACGTGCAGCACAATACAGTGTGAACAGAAACCTAAAAATCAAGTAGTTAAGATAACATACACGCTATTGTATAGCGATAAGGTGGTAAATACCAAATCAAAGTTAGAAGTTGTTGACTTTGCTGCTATAATTTTAATTTGTGTTATATTGATTTTGTCTATGAGACAATTTAATTATTTTTAGATAGTGTAAATTTAAGATTAAATTTTAAATCAATTTATAAATTGTATATTTAAAAATAATATAAAAAAAATAGAAAAATAATTTAGCACTCAATAAACCAAATTGACAGCTCACACAGTGTAAATTAAGGCTGGTTTGTTAAAAGTTTTGACTTTTTTCACTTTTCGAGATGTCTTTTCCAATATTTTTTAATTAATCAAACATTTTGTACACTTATTTACCCGTAAAGTACAATTTCATATTGATATCTGTATTTTTAATTATCTCGCAATATAGTGATAGCTACCTTAGATATTTTGATACCTGGCATTATAATAATAATTTGTCATTTTAATAATAGGGTCAATGACCTGATAATTTCAAGCCACGTGGATGAAATGATAGGTGTATTCAGACAATGTTATCAAAGTCCTAATCACTGGCTGTGAAGTGTTTCAAGTAGGGTGCATTACAAAATTATATGTTATATTATGATAATCATATAGGACGTGCTAATTCAAAGAAGTCATTGAATTTCAGTCAAGTGTATTCGTCTAATAAACAACGCTCAAACGCTTCACTTGTATCAATTAATTATATAATATCAAATTATATGTTTTTGATATGATCACTACATTGTAGACATTATATTCGATAGATCTATCAACACATTCTTCGTTCATTTACAACATTATTTAGAGCCGGAAACAAGTCATTTCTTAAAGCAATTGGCTTTCACAAAGTTCATATTCCATTGAGATTTTTGAGCGAGAACGCACTCCGGGCGCTTCCGTCCTCTTCCGGTGAACCGGTCGTCGACGAACGGTATTCTCACTCTAGCCAAAGAATACTAATACAACGAAAAGAAGCAATACTCACCTCCCCAGGCCAATTCAAAGCCAAGTCAACCAAGTAGTAAACGCCGTGTTTACACATTTGGTGCGTGTACACACGTAATGTGTTTTATGTGTAGTAGTATAGTACTTTTTTTTCGACGTAAAGTGACAAACGATCTTAGAACTAAAAATACGTGATTTCTAAAGGTCATTGCATTTTTCTTAAATTTCTTTATAATTAGACTTTGTATCGCAGTAAAATTTGTATCGAACTATAGTTTTAAAACTATAGTTCGATACAAATTTTACTTCGCATAACATATTTTTTTTGTGATTAGATAATGTTTATAAAAAGGAACACAACCAAAATAATAATTGATTGAACATCGTTGTGCGTGTGTGTCGCGCGGTCGCCGGCCGGTTTGTAGATTTTTGTAAAATACGGAACATTGAAATCTATAAGTACCAAAAATACGGGATGACTAAGCAGACGATGTATCTAAACGTTGGAGAAAGTCTACATGTTCCCACCATGCATATAGGTACAGTACCTACGAGGCAAAGATCTTGACACTTTTTCGACGGAGTGGGGATAAGTTCGCACATGTGCTCTTGTGAGCGACCAACAGAGATGTGCAAAATACTTTATTAAAAGTATTTAAATACAAATACTTGTAATTTTTTTGTATTTCAAATACAAATACAAAATACTTTTTAAAAAAGTATTTAAGTACAAAATACGTATTTTCAAAATACTTTTTTCAAATAAAATACCTTTTTTTCGTATTGACAAAAACAATGACATCACATGACAATGAATGTCAATGTCAGTTTACGCGGTTTTTATCTATTATTATTTTATTAGCAGACTAATAATCGCTAAGACATTGATCACCATAAAGTAAGTTTTAACCGTGCCGGATTGTAATTTAATTTTACATCAGGGGAATATTTCATAAAAGATTGATAAAACTACAGTAATTTACCATAGTAGTAGTTTATTGGGGTAGAATTCTGTTTCATAATAAATAAGAAACATCATTCTACTTCTACCCCATAGCAACTACGGTAAATTATTGTAGAAAATTTACCATTCTTTTATGAAAGAGGCCCTGATAAAATACTGTTAGATTGGATCACAGTATTTTACCATGCATGTAGGGTTCGCCTATCCAACGTGCCCATGGCCATAGAGTACATTATTTTTATTTATTGAACGCGCCCAGATAGGCTTACGTGGCTAACGTAGCTCACGCCTGCCTAGTGTAGTTCTCTTTTTAGCAATTAGTCGCAATACTTGCAATATGCAATGTATTGTATGTAGCTAGCTGCATACAATGCCTATATAGATAGAAAGTAGGTAGATTGTTTTTTGTTTAACAGTGATATTGGGTGCATTCTAGGTGACTAATAGCTATCATTGATCGCCATAGAGTACATTTTAAGCATGGAAAGTAATAAAACTAAACATTAAAACAAATTACTTTCCATGGTTAAAATGTATGCTTTGGTGATCGTTTCCTTAGCGATTGGTCTGCTGGAATGCATCCATTGACATAAATAAATGTCAAATTACCGAGCTTCATGATTGGTTTTTTGTTTGGCAGTGACATTGACATGACAAATTACCTAGCTCTATGATTGGTTGTTTTTTTTGTTTGATATTGACTTGACATTTACATATAGAAAGTAATTTGTATTTTACAAATACTAATTACGTTTTAAAAAGTATTTCAAATAAAATACTAAATACATTTTGAAAAAAAGTATTTCAAATACAAAATACAAATAGGTATTTTGTATTTGTATTTTAAATACTTGTATTTCAAATAATTCACATCTCTGGCGACCAATAGCGCGCGCCCTTCTCCCGCCGCCCGCACGTGAGGAGGCTACGCATTCCCAAAATACGCGTTCTATGCAATCCCCACCCGATTTCAATATTATGTTTTCCTCGTACTGTATTCTGGCTTAATCTATTAAAAAATCTGTGATTTTTACTTTCATTATACTTATGTAAAAAAACAATATATTGATAAGTATAATCTGATTGTGTAATAAGCAGATAAGTTCCGATTTTTTATTTAATATAGCCAAATGTATTGTAAAAAAATACATTAGGTATCATTAAAATGGATATAATTTATGTAGGTAGGTAATCTATGCAATAGTTATTTCACGTACTTTTGGGATTGTAAAAGTCAAACCGCACTACAGCGGAGAGGCGCTGCGCGGCGCAGCACTGCAGCGGAGCGGCGCGGCCTCTCCTAAACGCACTATCGCGGCAGCGGAGCGGTGCGGTGCGGTACAATATGCTAGACATGCCACGAGATTTCATTGAAGTTGGACTCACGAACGAAAAAGGAACGCTCGGTCACGCGTTCCCTAGAAATAATTTCCTAGGAACGATTTAGCAACACATCCTTATAATATTTTTTTTATTTATTTATGATGAGTTATGATTATGATGATTTATGAAATGATCACGTAAAATATCACTTTGTAAATTGATCAAAATTTGTACACTTAAATATTAGTAGAAATAGATATTTCCAAAATCCTCTGTAGACTGAAGCTCGATTATGAAGAATATTCGGCGGCGCCGCGCCGCGAGCTATGCCGTACTAGCGGCAGAGGCGCGGCGCGACAAAATATTCATTCGCACCCAAGTCTGCAGCGCCGCGCCGCGCCTCTGCCGCTATAGTGCGGTTAGCATCATTGCAATCAATAGAAATAATATTTGGCCGCGTCGGTCCACGCCGCGCCGCTCCGCTGTAGTGCGGTTTGACCTTAAATCATAAAATAATTTATTTAAACAAACTACTTACCTAGTACATATTTAATTATATACTGTAAAAACGTTTGCTGTAAATAGAAAAAGCATTATTCAATTATAATGAGAATATTTGACTACCCGTGCAATATGTTCTTTCAAAATGATTCTATAGACAATATACATTTATTTATCATAGATTTGTTTCATTAACTGCTAAAATTCAATCGACATGGCGTTACTATTTCTAAGCTTATTGTTATCTTAAGGTGGATACCCACTTAGGTTAGCGAACCATGTGCTCCGCGAATCTATGTTGCAGGCTCGCGGAGCTCAATGTGAACGCTTTTGCCAACTTCTACTTGTTCCCCCTTTGGTTCGTTCGCATCGGATCGCAAAATGCGGAACGCGCATACGTACACACTATAGCGCACTGTTGCAGGTTCGCAGAGCGCGGAGGTTCGCGAACCTAAGTGGGTACCCACCCTTAGAACTTTAGTACTGTGACAATAGAAATTAAACTTTGTCTTATCTCGGGTGATTACATGATACGGTGACTCATAATAGCCTTAATTCATCCACTGAAATGTGTTCATGAAATTAATATGAGACAGCATATACATATACCTCTGCTATACCTAGCAATAATTTAAAATTTCTATAAATAAACATGTAAATAGTAATAAATGATAAGACCCATTAGCTAAATAATATACCTCTCGGAACTTTACTCTTTCAGTTCAGTTATTTTTCGTCGTAAACGGCAGTAAGACAGTGCATTGATCGCTAAGTTAAGCTGGAAACATAATTATCGGACGAGGCTTAAGGACGCGGCCAGCGGCTGACAGCCCCGACTCCTTGCTATCGGACGTCCGGCGGCTTCATAGTTACGTCCGCGACTTATGTCCGATAGTGTGCACACCTCAGTGTATTTTCATAGTCCTGGGGCCTTACAATGAGCTCTTAGAGCAAACTCAAAGTAATGTTGTTATAATGACAGAGCTATACATCGCGTATAGCGCCATATCATTTACAACATTGCTTCGATATTACTTTTGACAGTAATTATAGGGGGCAGATACTTATAAGTAGTGGCCACGACGTGGCTGTCAGCCGCATCCGATAATTTATGTTTCCGGCTTTATTCATTAGTCGTCAAAAATATACAAATACAAATTTTAATAACCCCCTTACTAATAAAGACTGTATAGCAGATGTATAGTTACACAATGGTTATAGTCTCGTTCAAACTATTTGAGTTTGACATTGAAAAGAAAGTGACAAAACACTGAAACTATACATCTGCTATACAATCTTTATTAGTAAGAGGGTAAGTGAATAGCATTTTGCGTGACTTCCTCACAAATCAGCACAGTACCTACTCATAATAATAGATGTAAAAGTTTTAAACATATAACTACGATCTTGACATGAAATAATATCCTTAGAAACAAACTATCTTGATATCTAAAAATAAAAAGTTGCTACGGTTTGTGGTAGATAGCACAACATTATGAAATCGCTATTGATAAGATAAATATGGAAAAATATATGTGAATTACAATAAATATTTCAGTTACATTAGAATCAATCACGACACTTCAGATTCACAGTAATTGTTAGTTTATTGATTAATATGATTTTAATTAACATATTATATGATTATCATTTTTCATATAACATTTCATTTATCTCAGGGTTCTTTGTTGACTTGACTACGGAACCCTAACAAGACTTACTGTACTTTGTTTTGTCAGCCTGCCAAGCATTTCATTTCCAAATATCAATAAAATAGTGTAGGTACATATGTAGATAATTAGGTAAATCGTAGATAATATTAAATCCCTTTTTATATTTTAGGACTTGAAACGGGCTTGAACTTAGATAAAGATTGTAAAATTTATCAGTACTACCTTAATTTATAGAAACACTTATTAGATAATGTAATAAACATTTTGTTAATTTCAAAATTTGCTGTGAAAAAATAAACAAAACTTTATAAACTTTATAAGGGAAGAAAATAATTATAATATTCCACCTACACGAAATTAAGCTCTAAAGTTAATTTTACCATTGCGAACAATACATAAAATGTTACAGCCTAATCTTTGCTTCCTCCTACATTTCCTTCATTATATAGAATTATCAGTTTAGGACTGCCTTTTTTATATAGAAATGTATAATTGAATTTATTACCAATAACTATTTCTCTTTAACGGAGTTTACTGCGTTTTGATAACTTATTTAGTTCTGTATGCTCTAAGCTTATTTAATTTATGACGACTGACGCGTTGGCTGACCATAGCCGCAGCTCAATATGAGATAAAATATGTACAGTCAGCGCTAAAATGATCGCCGACTGTACATAGTACATACGTAGATGAATATATTCAAATCTACCGAAATAGCTAATCATTTTAAAAATCAACCTTATCTTGAGACTTTAAGGTGCACTTGCGTTTGTTCTCGGACAACAAAGGAAAGTGCACCTTAATTTGAGATAACGTTGATTTTTGTCAAATGATTAGCTATTTTGGTAGGTTTGAATGCTCAGATTATTTTGGCGCTGACTGTACCTACCTACCTATTGTAATTGTATTTATGTACAAATGTAGAATATTGTATGTACTGTACATTGTACAGGCATGGGCTTGTTTAACTACATTTTATTTAAAAACATTGTATTATTGTCATTTTCTATTATATAACGTACACATAATTTATTTATTTCTCGATAAAATGTCGTCCAACAGGCCCGAATATAGATTTATTTATAAAATGTATAATTTTATTGTTTTATTTACATTATTGAAAGAAAGGCGGAGAGGTTAGAAGAATTGTGGAAAATGTATTTTCACGGTTAATAAAAATTATGTATTAAACTAAGTATCTCATTTATTTCGACCAGAAAACAATCACTACCAAAATACAGAATCTAGTTTCTAAAATATACATATTTTTTTCTGCTCTTGTGTGCTTAGTGCTCTCCTAAATATGAAACAATTTGGTTTATGTCATTATAGTAATATTTTTAACTAGATTTTTTTACATAACCAATGTAAATTAATGAATATTAGTAAGAGTTAGATTGTTTATATTTGATCCTTATGACTAAAACTATAAACTAATTTAATAAGTCTCATACTACCACTACTAGGAACTGCATTATTGTATTATAGAACTGTTATACGAATGAACCTTATAACTTTTACAACAAGCTCAGATAAAGATGAATTTAAAAACGAAAAAACGCACGTTAAAAGTGTTTGATAGTGTAATTTTGTATGGTAAATTAGTACAGCGCCATCTATTGCCGAAAAGCGAAATTAAATTTTTCATAGACGGTTACTGTATCGTGTACTTTTACGCGCGTTTTTTTCTCGATGTTCGTGCTAGGGGTACTGTAGTGCCATTATTTGTCCATGTGGTAAAGGAAAGCCGACGGGGTTCTCACTGGTATGAGCCTAGTATCGCCGTTTGAAGCATTCACAACTAAATACTCTCTTCCATTTATAATTTTACGTTTAGTGCTTTCTGTAACTTTGAATTTGCCAGTTCTGCCAAATATGGACTCGTAAGGCGGAGGTCGGCTATCGTCGTAAAAGATCTTCGGATTGTCGTCGAATTTGGTCCTCTTTCGTTTGCTCTTGCTCTTCTTTTTTACTTTAACGTAGACGTATCGTTTGACTATAAACTGAAAATGAGAAGAAAGTCAGTATAAGTAGGTACCTATCCATTTTTCAAGAAGAAATTACATTGAAAGATTTACCTACCACTTTAGAAAAATAAACTGGTTTTGGGATTTTCGAGGCAATGCAAATAGCTTCCAGTACAAGGCTTATAATTATAATGTTTTTCTCAAGAAATGCAAAGAAATAAAATATTCTTAGCAAAAATTTAATTTTTTAAATAAATAAATAAAATAAAATAAAAATCATTTATTTCAGGCTTCACACCCAATAATCATAATCATTTTTTGATTGGTTCGTGTGACCAGTCATTCAGTCATTCTTAAAAATAACGCTAGCTGATTAGTTCTATCGTTTTGAATTTGGATCGGGAAGTAAGTATTGAAATTCATTCCCCGCACTGAATAACAAACGTGATGAACCAGCTTCCATGGAAATGTGGAACGCCTCGCATCCCTTTTTCAAATGGAATGATAACATTTCAGAGAAAAAAATGAGAAAATAAAATTAAAACGCATTTGAATTAAAAGTAAGTGTAGTTTGATACCTCGCCTATAAATATGGCTATAGCAGCTGAAAGGCCCACGATCATGATCATGTATGTCATCATCAGATCACTATTCCGCAGCTGACGGTCTTTAGATTGCAAATCCAGAGGGCATATCTTGGTGGTAGGCAAATCTCGGCGTTCTAGGAAGTCTATAATGCCTGCTTGTAGGACGGAAGTGAGGCTGAAATGGTTAAAACAAACTGACCTGGGTTGCTAAAGTCCCTATAAGGGCTAGGCTAGGTCTTCATAATAGTCTCTCTAAAGAAAACGTTACAATTCGCAATATTACGTAACTGCAATGGCCCATTTTGGGGGTAAGTTTGACTAAAAGCGATTGTCCAAGTAAAGCTATGGGTCACATAGTTATATAACAAAACGTCGCGAAAAGTTTCCTGTCTAATAAATTTTGAATCGCAAAGTGGCGCCCTCATTTTAATTAAATTTTTTGCTCGCTTAGTACATAATGTATTGAAATTCACCCGTTTTATTTACTGTTTTGTGTGTTGTTGTAAATAAGAACTCATACTTAGCAATATTGGTTGGCTCCAAACGTGTTAACAACATTGGCGCCCAACGTGTTACCAATATTGGCGCCCAACGTGTTACCAATATTGGCACAACGTGTTACCAATATTGGCGCCCAACGTGTTACTAAAATTGGCGCCCAACGTGAACTGTTACCAATATTGGTGCTCAACGTGTTACCAATATTGGCGCCTAACGTGTTACCAATATTGGCGCCCAACGTGTTACCAATATTGGCGCCCAACGTGTTATCAATATTGGCGAGCACGTTGGGCGCCAATATTACTAAGTATGAGTTCTTATTTACAACAGCCTAACAGTAAATTAAACGGTTAGGTACCGTATACAAAAGTGCTCACTTAATTTTATTTTGACACGATTTTATTATTTCGAATTTTTTGTGCCGACCCTTGCTTAAATTTGACTGTTTTATACTTACACTACATCAAAAAGCTTACGCAAATTACTGTTCTTAGGGTAAGCGAACCCCCTGACTTTCTTCATGAATGGATGGGGTGCGACTACGTAAGTGCATCTTTCCGACTCCTCAACCCCTTGTCTGGCTTTCGTCAAGTAATCCCCGTACATAAGTTCGTCTATAGCAGTCTGTTCTTTTACTAAAACTATTCCGGATTGTACTAAAGGCAGATAATCGTAATCGCTGCTCAACGATTTGAATTCCGCCCTTCCAGTTGATATCATTCTGCTGAGATAATATATATCTTCTGTAGGCTGTAAGAAGGTCGATTTTTCAAATTAATGGAGTAGCTAATTAAATAATTAAAGCATCGTAGTATCTAGTCTAGGTATCTTGTTAATCTCGTTAAATAATGGTTTCTCGCTTAGGGCTTGAGGTCCGATGGCGTAGCTTCTTTGATATTTACAAGTTCTTGTAATATATAACGGCCTTTTGAGTTTGTATTAATATTTTGAAGCTTCAAGTTCGTCGTTATTCTCGTAGTCTTAGGCTCTCTGCGGCGTTAAGCGGGACACGCGCGCGGGGCGACATAGATTAGAGCTTACTCATGCACTGCAAGCATCTGTCCGTCAAAAAACCAGCGATCTATATTCCCGCGCCGTGTACCCGCGGCGGGATCCCGCTTAACGCAGCGGAGAGCCTTACTGCAATAAAGTACCTAATTATGTTATGTGCATATGTACTAGAAAGAAATCTACTATCCATGCTGCGGTAGTAGAAGGTTGACCCAAAAGAAATGGTACAATCACTAAACAAGATAGGTAGGTACTGTAGGAACCTCTAATAGGTCTCTAACTTAAATCAAAGAGGGTGTGTAACTTTAAATATGTTACTACTTACATTACCTACCTACATGGGTGTACCGAGGGGGGCAGGGAGGGGCAGTTGCCCCCCCACTGGATTTTGTTTACCTTCAACTTATTATCAATGGTTATCAATAAAAGTTCTTATTTGCCATACAATATATTTGATTTACAATAAATTTGCCCCCCCCCCTTGGGGGCGATACAATAGATTTGCCCCTCCCTGGCCCAGAACTTGAGTACGCCCATGCCTACTTACTAAAATTATAGTAACTGTGGTAAGAGATATAATTTGAACTTACAGTAGTAACAACAAATTGTACAGCACTGCCCTCTGAAGCGGTCCATCGGTAATTCTTCTTATACAGATCTAAAGGGTACTCGATATCAAGAGTGAATTTAGAGAGGGTTAAGAAAGCCGTCAGGTTAGCTGTGTAGAAGGCAGACAATAGGATTATGAATATCCACCATGTTGTGAACAGCACTCGTGTCGTGTCTGGAAGTTAAGCAAAGGAATCATAATAAAAAATCAAAAACACTGATAGTACAGTCAACGGCACGTCAGACTGTAGGTACAATGTTGACCTGGAGCTGGAGACCATCTTTATAAAAGTTAAACTTACTGTGCTGCAGTCTTTTTTTTCTTTTGAATCTGATAAAGGTTTAGTTAGACTATGGCCGAGTATGAAAAATGCCGGTTTTGGCACAAGCAGCTTATTTTTATTTAAAAAAACTGAGTTTTTCACATGATTTTTACAAGTATCGAGAATAACTTATATTATTATCTACCAAATCTGGCCAGAATATTAAGCACGCATTACTAAATGAAGGTCAGGCGAACATCACCCCATTAATGCTTTCCATTTATCAAAAATCGTCAACCCCTCGTGTATTTTCGTCATAATTTTACTGTAATTACTGAGTGAAGGGTGTGACTTACCGTGATGGATGACATAAACCATTAGTCGATACCATCAAGCTTTATCGGATTTACCGCAACACGGTATAGATAGATGTTTATAATGTTAAACACTGCATGTTATAAAGTAACGATGATGTTTGATTTACTCGGCGGAATGGAATTAATTTTCCAAAATAAAATCTAAACATAGTTATCAGGAAAAGATCGTTCATGTCTTGTAGACACAGATTTTTCTATTGAACTTTAATTTTGAGATTATCGTTCGTTTATTTAGGTAAACATCTAGGCTTAGAATAATAACACCTAGAACGATAGTTCTCTACAAAGTGCACTGTCAAAACTGAGGCAATTATTACCTAATCATACCGAATAAGTACAAAACAGTTTCAATTTTTCTACATTTATTAGATTAATTACTATATTATTGGATTTTAATTACGATTAGGTAACGTATGAAGGATGTAAATCTGAAAACTAAGCCATTCTGGCTTAGTATTAGTTGCCTCACATTGCATACGAGGACACGGCTTCTAGGTGTTATTATTCTAAGCATCTAGGGATAACCAAATGGCAAGAATTGTCCCGGTATTTTTAAAATTGTCCCAGTCCTAGAGAGTGCTTGGAGCAGAGTTTCGTCATCTCAAAAAGTGTCATTTCTCACTAAGACAATAGTGATGGTGCAACCAGTCGTGTGTTGTATGGCTATTTGGTGTCCGCTTGGTTGCTTAACTAATTTGGGGGTGGCAAACAAATCACCCGCTGGTGGTGCAAACATGAGTGTCATGTGTCATAATGAGTTAGGTAGGGCCCAAAAGCATACTCACTCGCTTCAGGCGCCAGGTTAGTTCCTTGCTTAATAAAGGCTCCATACACGAACCAGAAGCTGGGATACACTGAAATAGGTCTTTCACCATCAAAGACCAACTTAGAGCGCAGCTTCGTAAGCAAGGTTATGCATGGACCGTACGATAGAACTGCCACAAGGATCAAGTACCTGTAGGAAACGGGAAACTTACTTTTTATATTGATGATGATAATCACTATGGTATACCTATACTAGGTAATGTTTTTTTAGTTTTCTGTTTAAAGGCTAGAGGCTAAAAAATGTAGCCAACTGCAAAATAACTAATGTCCTAAGGCCGTGCAATTGACTTGCTTTTCTGATAAATCCCACCCCATCTTAAAACTTGAATAATTTCACTAGGGGCCATGGGCTGGCGACGCCCTTGTCCTTGGGGCTCGGTCCATGGCGATGTACAGGTGTACAGGCCCCGGCACGGATCTTGAGCGATGATATTTAATGCGCCAGAAGCATAGCCGCCTCTATTGATAGGTACTCCAATAGAGACGGCTATGCTTCTGCGCATTAAATTTCACCGCTCTCAAGATCCGTGCTGGGGTCTATACAATACGGTATGTACCTACACGTCGACGTCTTTATACAGCAATGTCACTTATTTTGTCCATCACTCACGAATTCTCTACGTGCTGATAGGAGTGACCCAGCAGCTCATGGTTTCACTTAGTTCTAACCCAAAGCTGCTGCGACTATTATTCCACTTAAAAAGATTTGACACATTCTCACCACACTGCGTTGTTGAAGGGCGCAAGAAGACCAGATCCTGCGGCTGACTCCTTTGGTCTCTTGAGCATCATCATCCAGACGCCTTCGTCTAGGTCAAAGGAATACTCCACCTTCTCCTGATACCTCCTAATCTTGGGAAGGAACACCGCTGCCATGTCTACCAGCTGATAAAGAAAATAAATATGGTATACATACCTACTTACAATTGACGTAACTACTGAAATAGGTAGGTTTATTATCTATTCAGTATTCAGTGTCATTGATTGACCAATACGCGGGGTTAGATTTTTCCCAGCGTGGTAGTTTGGGACATAAGTAGGTACATAGGATAGAACATAGGTCGGGATAAGATAAAACTATCAATGGAAATCACGATTAATATCCACTCAACACACAGAGGTATATTGTAAAATATAGTCTAGTGGCATAATACGGATAGATTTCAACCTTATAGAATCACGATAACCAAGTATCTTACTTCTGGAAAATGTCTAATCTAGAGCCTGAACTTATAATAGGTACTTACACTTTTGTTAACTAAACCAACTAGAGAATCCTCCGGGTTTTTTCCACCCATCTCGAAGTTTTTCTCAGCCATGACCACCTCGTAAGTGAAATTGAATTTCTTTTGCAGAATATCCACGAGGACAAAGGCCACACCGCCTCCCTTGAGAGTGCCATTCTCGCCTTCCTCCACCCAGCTTAAAGGACGGTTCTTAAAAACAATAGTACCTACTGCTTTAAGATATGACTAAGGAACTTTCAGATTTTATTTGGATCCTTCAAAAGATGGGAGTATTTATAGTAGTGGAAGAATATGAGAAGCGATAAAGAGCTGCGTTAAATAAACATCAGCTGTGAATCTGACTTTAACATAGCAAAAAAAGGGAATTAAAGTAAAACTTAACTCTTTTAAGGTTTTTAATAAAAAGTTACATAAAAGTTCAAGCGAAGTATATACTTATAACTTACATTATATGTTCCGATTTTGAGATGTTTTCCATTAATTTCGTCGGTCAATACCTTAAATTCTGGAACTTGCACATCTTAAAAAAAATCAAAGAATAATTTTAATGTTTTGGAAATAAAGTTTTGGAACAGTTTAAGACAGTTTTTTGTCCTATGACGTGTGGTCGTCTAGCTAGAGCTAGGCGCATAAGTAAATTCTCAAAATGATCCTGTTCTCAAACTGTCCTTTTTCAAAATGACTATGAACTTGTACTTTGTTAATAGCAATATTAATGGTTTATGTAGGCATGGACGAAAATATTTCGTCCATGATGTAGGTAAAAGATAATTTTCATGTTTCTTTGATAAATTATTTGTAGGTACCTCTTACAGGATTGTCGTAGACCGGCTCGCAAAAAGTGGCATTGCAAATCGACGCAATTATGAGGTCAACACCTATGGCCATTGCATTTTAAACTTTATGACCTAGATTTTGATCAAACTTAGTATTTCGTCATTGATTGAATAAGATTTTGGACGCGAATGATCGCCACAAGGCGTTGTGTCGCCTCGTTGACATGTTACCGAGTGAGGACAGTCGTGTGAGTGAGGTGAGGATGACTCGATGGGGTGTCACCACACCACCCATCACCCACCGCGGATTTCATGCAATTACTGCTTATATCGACGAAGCCTAGGTATAGCTACGTGCAAGGTAATGTCATAAGAATAAATGGTAATGTGTGCGTTAGCATACTGTGGAATGGCTAGGTTTAATAGTAGGACCACTTTCGATTTAAATGTGTAACTGACCTAGGTTGTTGATATTTATTTTGATAGCCTTACAAAAATTATGGTCCACATGTCTGGGTTTCACTATTGATTAATTTTTCTACCTATATGTATAAGTAAGTAAACTAGTAAGTATACTAGTCTAACCTTAAGTTTTATCATTAAGTACCTAATTTTATTTTAATTGTTGCTGTTGTTTCCTGAGCATGCAGTTGTCTTCCACTAAGTATAAAGCATTGTGCAGCTAATTAGGTAGGTACTTATTGTTTAATTTATATCATAATGTCAGGTAAACTTGTTGGTGATCTAATAAATAAAATAATATACTTACTGATACATATGTAGGTATAGTTCTTACTTTAATTTCGCTCAAAGACCGAAATAGGTCAAAAAAAAACTTTTTTGTGAGTAAGTAATGTAGTTACATGTAGGTATACACCGTTAATTTTTAAGTAAGTACCTACTTATATCCAATGGGGCAATATGGGGCCAACCACGGAATCTCGAAAAAAAAATCTGCTGTTCCATACATTATAGTCGAGTCGATGTTGTACTTTTCTATGTAGCAGCTGATTTTTTTTTCAGATTCCGTGGTTGGCCCCATAGTAAAAGTTGTTCGTTCACGTGGTCTGAAATCCCCATTACATTTTTAGATATACTTAAAAATAAAGGTGTATACAGTAATATAATAAGTCTATCGGCCGTACTCAGAGACGTCAATTAAATTTTATGCTTCATTAAGTATCGTGTCGTCTTATACTATCACTATGGAAAAGAATAAGATAGCAACAATGTTAATGAAACATTAAACTTAATTGACGTCTCTGAGTACGGCCGTATGTGTGTCAAGGGCGGATCCAGGGGGGGGGTCATGGGGGTCATGACCCCCCCCTGGGCTGTTTCCAGGACCTAGGTGGTCCACTAATTAAAATTGTTAAACATAATGCTTTTATAGTTTTTTTACACAATATAGGTTTTATTTAAGTACTTTCAATATTTAAATTATTTAGAATCCTTTGTTTCACGGCAAGCAAACGCATTAGTCGGGAACGTACGCATCGAAAATTTGAATTTTACCGCGCCACCGCCACGGCTGCCACCTTTCAGTCACACACATTTCGTGTGACACTTGCGCGCGCTTTATTTCGTTCGACTGACGTCTAGCCGCTCTAGCTAGACCTAACCTCAATCGGAACGTATAATTATTACGTTAAAAAACTTAAATAAGTAATAGTGTTCTTAAAAATTGTTGCTACAAGTTCATTACAAGAAATGGTAAGTAAGTACCTACAATGTATAATGTTAGATGTAAGAAAAAGGAATGTTTTTTTATGTTTATATTCCTGTGTTGTTTTGTTTAATGCACCAAATAAACGATTTCTATTCTATTCTATTTTAATCAGTTTCTTCATTATGCCAGTGCGTGTGTGTTCAAACTCAATTTTAAAAAGCATCTAGCGAAAACTTCGATGCAAAAGTGTTGCCTGACAAAATCATTGCGCTTTATTAATTACGGGATGAACATTTTTTGTTTTGGCTTGAGTCTGGATGTTTTTATGTAGGTAGGTACTTATAATTAATATATATTTAAAAAAGTCTGTTGTGGGGTGTGAAATTTGCATGGTTTTGCTTGCAGAGTGACTGTAAGGGAAAAGGAGATGGTGGTGGTGGGCTGAAACGTAATATAGGTGGCAGTTCATTTAAAAAAATAGATTCATTTTTCACAAAGAAACCAAGGCTTGAGATTGCTAAGAAAAAACCTACAACAACTACAGAGGATAATCATTGTACTGCCGATGCTTCTGCTTCTACAGCTATATTGCCTACATTAACCTTAGACGAAGAAAAAATATGCTGTCCTGTTATTAACGATATTCAGCCTATATTATGTACGTCGACTTCTGATTCTGATCAGATAAAGACTTCACTTTCTCAATCAGAATTTGCTTCAGATATTGCATGTCATCTAGGGAAAAATATAGATGATCCATCTAAAGCTATGTTGCTTGAAAAGCATTAGAAGCCTCCCCCTAATTACACTTTCCCACACTGTGTTGTTAATAAAAAAGGGAAACAAACAAAAAAATATGCTCAGAAGGCCGAGGATATCGTTTGGCCGATTTTCGGGTGGCTGTGCCCACAACCTTTTTTGAGGGCTGGATCATAGCCTTCTCTATTTTACAAGCCATGAACCACTATATCTATACCAGCCATGAACATAAGTTTGACAACGTCTGTTAGTGTCAGTTCGTGGTCATGGCGTCGGTTAGTCTCCATACTAAATGTATGGGAATATTTAAATTTTAAAAAGTCGATACTTATTTTCTTTTGTAGTAATCGTGCGGGGTTAAAAATATGAAAATAATTTAGTTCTTTTATTGAAATGCTTTATGTATAAAACAATAAGAAAATATCAATGTTAACCAGGAAAAAATGTCTGTCAAATATAATATCTTTTTTGTTGATTTTTTTCAGAGGGAGTTGATTAACACGACCTTTAGCAATAAATGATATATCATTAGAAAGGTCTAAGAGACTGTTATGTATAATACTAAATATTATACTAGAAAAAATACGACTCGCACCAGATCAATACTCAGACGGGAATCGAACCCGCGACCTTTGGATGTCCGGTCCAATGCTCTGACCGCTGAGCTACCGAGTCACTAGTGACATTTTGAATTTCTTCTAGTACCTATATCCTACTCTTACGCTGCAAGCCAGCGTTATTTCACCAATGTGAGGAATTACCTCGACATTCAAGAGTAGGTACTAGAAGAAATTCGACGATGTCACTAGTGATACACGAATCCGATACGAAAGTCGCAAACGCGCAAAGCCTTGTTCTGCCCCCCTAGCCAAAGTAACATTTGCAAATTTTCGTTATCGCTTCGCTTCGAAACATGTATGGATTTGACGTTTTAAAATTCGATTGTTTATGTCAAATACATGTGTCGAAAGCGAAGCGATAACGAAGATTTGCCAATGTTACTTTGGCTAGGCCCTCTGATACGCGGCTACATACGGATCGGGGTGTATCAGCTACGGTGCGTGGCATGATCGCGTATCGTTTTGCGTCCAAACTAGCCAAAATGATACACGTCGGTCGATGATACGCGACGGAAATCAGAGGGCCTAGCCAAAGTAACATTGGCAAATCTTCGTTATCGCTTCGCTTTCGAAACATGTATGGGATTGACATAAGGTTTCGTTAACAATCGAATTTTAAAACGTCAAATCCATACATGTTTCGAAGCGAAGCGATAACGAAAATTTGCAAATGTTACTTTGGCTAGGGGGGCTGATACACTAAAATTTTACTAGGCAAGGACAAGGCTAAAGATTTGTCGCGCCCATGTCATTGTCACTGTCAGACTAGGGATGTTCGATCCGGGTAGCTTGTATCGATATTCCGGATCGCAATGGATCGTAAGCCATTGTGTCGATCCGTGGATCGATCCTGTAAAATTGATACGATTTTTTGGATCGATCCAGTATAGAATTCAATATTTTCGAAAAGTCGAATTTATAATTACACTTTATTAGAAACATAATGTTAAAGTTGTGCCAGACGGATGTAATCACGCCCCCCAACCAAGGTCACCTTGGTGGAAGCTTGATTGGGGCGTGGTTTCCATCCACGGATTGTGTTGCGGCTACACGAGTTTACATCCAAGCGCCAACACGCTCCCATTCCACAGTAATAATATCCATCAGTATTGTAACTCGGCCCTGTCCTTAAAATAATTACCTAAAGCCGCATCACCAACAGGTTCAAATAACTAATTTTTAGGCAATAAAATACCTAGATTAACAAAACTAATGGTAAAAATAAATAAAAAAAGCTAATTACATATTAATGGGAGAAACAGATTAGTTAAAAATCCTTAGTAGGTAGTATAATCTCTCCTAGTATAGATATAATCCACGCGCGATGAGAATGGTAAGGGACCTTGTCAAGGTGAATTGAAAATGACTGTAAAGCAGAAGCACAGCCGTGACACACTCTGTACGTGAGAGTTCGAGCGCCAGCGACCTTGAGCCAGAGCGTGTAAGCGCTAGGGTTGATTGATACAGAAATGGAATTTAGACTTGTGGTAAAGGAAATTACATAGTAAGTATGTTAGAAAATATAAACTTGTGCAAGGACATGTTAATGAAAGATAGGTAGGTTTGATTTCTAATAAGTTTTTGTAATCTTTAAATTATATTGGGTACATCATAAATAAAATTACAACTCTTATTCTATTTTCTGTTATTTATAATCAGTTTTAAATCTTTAACATGTTTATGAAAGAAAGGTTTGACTTATATTATTTTTTATTTATTGTCAATTTTACCTACTTGAGAGTTTACGAGTTTAATCATCTGAAATCCTTGTTTTCAGAGCTTTTTTTATAATTAAAGTCAGGTAAACGGAAGATTAAAGGCATGACTAATAATAATAAATATGACTGTAGGAGTATAGTTAATAGCATCCGTTATGCTGTACCTACTCGTGCACATAGGCGATCAGTACGTTCTAACTAAACCATTATTTGCCGTAGGTATAACACGTACAAATGCTGGCCGCCGATCTCCCTTGCATCGCCTTGCTGACACATATAACAAAATATTCTTTACAGTAGACATGTTTAGTTGTGGTTCTGACTCTGAGTCATTTAAGAAACAAGTAGTTAATAGTAGATTGTTATACAAGACGCTAAAATTACCCATTGCATACGAGGTATTTTTATTCCCGAGCTTTAGCGAGGGAATAAATAGAAACCGAGTTACAATGGGTTTTAGCGTCGTGTGTTACACTATACTTTTCACTACGATTGCGAGAAAATAAAATACAATATTAAATAGTTTATACCTACTTACTTCCGTAAACGAATCCACTCGTTTTTCTATCCTCCACTTCATAAACTTTTTGTACCATATTTAAATAAAAGATTTGTGCTTGACGGCAGAAGATTAAAATTATTTCTTTCCTATTACAGTCACACAATTCAATCAGTTTGTAATTATAAAAACAATCTAAAGATTTCGCGCCATGGTACCTTTTTTTAATTTCTGCTGTAGCAGCTAAACAACACAAACACGCATTCTACGATTCACTCTGTACACAGAGTAAAAATAAGTCTATGATTTCACCGAAGAGATGCTTTTAGTTCCATTTTCAAAAATAAGAATGAGAAACTGGGGGCCTATTACGAAACTTGGTCACGATAGTCGTCCGCAGTTCGTCGGTTATAGTTATTACAAATATTTTCAATGTAGCTATCGTAGTCCATAGTCTATTGAACGAATAATGACGGATCCACTAGAGAGAAACTGTCAAATTTACGTAATCACTTTGCAATCTCGCATACGCAAGTGCTTTGTAATAGGAATCAATCAGAACGAAGCACGGACGCAGCCGCGTGTATCGCATTAAACTTTTCGTAATAAACCCCCAGTATTAAGTCGAGCTAGTTTGTATTCGTGATTATGAATAAAGACTTTTTCGTTTTAGTACGCTCATTGGTAATAGACAAACATTAAAAAAGAAAAAACTTTATCCCCTAGGGCTTATTATGCTATTTTATCTCGACTCTTGTACGTTACAATGACGCACTTTTTGAGCAAGAGGAGTGAAAAATATTATTAAACAATTAGTGTCCATCGCACCTTAGAATTAATAACTTTAATAAAAAATAAAACTAACACCTACTAAATAAATAATTACATTAAGTATATATTTAAATTCTTAACACTTAAATATAATGTCACCTGCTCTTTTTTATAGTTTCTTTTTATTTTCTGTAATGCACAATTAAACTTAGCACGTAGATGATGTGTATATATGTCAGCCTGCCTAGCATGACCGATTTATATCGCGTGATATAGCATTTTATCGACACTCAACTGTCAAACTCTTTTGTCTTTTTGACAGTTAAACATGATAAAACGCTATATCACGCGATATAAATCGGTCATGCTAGGCAGGCTGGGATAATTAGGTCCCACTGTAATTTAGTTCACGAAATAAGACGTGACCATTGTGTTGGGTTTGTAATAAGTAATATTTGTTTAGTTAAGATTAATTTTAAGGAATATTGTAAACCTGTTTGTGGTCCTCTTTAAATAAAAAAAAAATGACTAATATTTCGTTTATTTTAAACTTTTAAAATACGGAGAAACTTGTATCAGGATTTTGTTTTTGGTTGTTGCCACAGCCATATAACGCCCGCCGGCGCCGCCGGGCATGATTATCTTGCGTCGCGTAGTCAGTCCGTGCGAAACGCGGTACAATATGTAGCAGTAGAATCCTTGGCCGGGCCAGTCGGCGACTGACGGCTGCACTGCCCGCGCGCCGCGCTCACCCCCCGCGCGCCGCGCTCACCCCCCGCGCGCCTCTAGACACGCACACATAGCCGCGAGCGATTTTACGAGCATACATGCTCAAGTGTCGTTTCTTTTCGCGTTAGAGTATATATTCTGTGGCAGTAGTGTACAGCGCCGCGCTGCCGCGTTAGCGGTACCGTGCGCGTCTTAGTTCCAAAAGGTATTATACCATTCTCATCGCGCGCGGATTATTCCTACCTATTTAATCTTGATTTTCGGAGTTTTTGACGGACAAGGCTGTCCGTCTATGGAATGCTTTGCCGCGGGTCTACCGCCTACCTCTATCGCTTTGACTCTGGCTTTGGTTTATGACGTCAGTGCACTGTCCGTCCTTGTCATTGTGTTATGATATGAGAAGGACGGACAGAGCATTGCTATGACTCTGGTAAAGCTTTGAGTTAATCGGTAGGGCCCCCGGTAACGATAAGGACTGCTCAATCTCAGCACACATTTAAAAAGCTAGTCAAAGAGCACTATCTTGCTTTTTAAGTTATTTTTTCCTGGTCTTACAACTGGATTTAACTTTAATAATTTTCTCTTCGCATTGTAGGTAGGTATTATGTAGTTTATGTAGGATTATTATATTTTAGTATGTATATTAAGTAGTTACATTTTTATCATAATATTTATGAAGGTATTCGAGTTTAGTAGGATTATTATTATTACTTTAATGAATTTGCACACGTCCTACTACCGCATCATA
This sequence comes from Agriphila straminella, assembly GCA_950108535.1. Classification (NCBI taxonomy): domain Eukaryota; kingdom Metazoa; phylum Arthropoda; class Insecta; order Lepidoptera; family Crambidae; genus Agriphila; species Agriphila straminella. The sequence goes on along the minus strand of OX467311.1, from coordinate 14,850,405 downwards.
TTTATCTGAATTCCTGTCCATCCCAAGGTTGCCTGGAAGAAATCGCTTCTTAGTGATAATTCCGCCATTTGTATGTCTCCTTTATGTTTGTATTGTTACTTGTTTGTTCTGTGTGTGTACAACAAAAAGTATATAAATAAATAAATATCTTTCGTTCGTCACTGCGCGCATTCGCGACTGTTTGTGTACCGAGTGCAGACTGCAGACCGAACTCGAGGCGCTTAGGTAGGTATTTGATCGAAGTATGGTTAGCTTTTCAACTATTGTATGAAGTTGGAATACTGATAGATATCATTACCGTGATTCGGATGTAACTTACGCCCTTCCTCCAAAGACGTTGAAGGTTATTTGGATTGGATGGAGAAATTTGGATTACATCTACCGTCTAGATGGATGGCATCAAGCAAGGTCACCACTGTTGGGAGGCGTGATTAGATCCGTCTGGCACATGCATTAGTAAAAAAAAACAATTTGGCAATCATTAAATTTTAAATTATTAAAAAACAAAATTAAAAGTTGCTAGTGGTTCAAGCAAACAAAACGTACTTAACGAAATAAAAATTGTTTTCTTCTCAAACTAAACAATATTAATAGTTATGACAAAGTTGAGGGTACATTGAAATAATTATGATTGTAGCGGCATCTACCTAACGCCGCACATTACCAACACACGGTTGCAACAAGATTCATCACCGTGTGACTAGATGGCGCTAGTGTCGAATAAACACAAAAGATTAGTAAGGAATAGCAACTCGTAGTATGGAGAATATATGGAGAAACCTACATCTCGCTAACGAAGATTACTCAGCGACGCAGCATATATACAACTGCCAACCATCATCGGTTGGACCGCAGTCCCCGGGCTAATACTACCCAGCCCGGAGGAAGATCTTCCATTTGGCCTTCCTATCAGTGGCTACAACTACAATCTCTCCATACTACCATACTTCATTCCTACAATGATATTGCAAAATTGGCAACAAGACGTGTCAAAGTGATTACAAAATTGTTTATATTATGGATCTGTTTGCCCGCTATAGTATTTTAAACAAAGGATGCGGTATCATTAGTACATATAACGAATTATTGTTTTGACTAAATATTCTGTTCAAGTTCATTTATTTTCTAAGTAATTACTTTTATATATTACGGTATACATAATACTATTTTTTCGATCCGATCCTCTATACATGTGTATCGATCCACAAGAGGATCGAATGCTATTGTATCGATACAAAAATCGAGTGGATCGTATCGCATTGTATCGATCCACGCAAGTATCGGATCGGATCGAACATCCCTATGTCAGACAGCAGACTGTCACTGTCAGTCGGTCACGTCAAAGTCAAACGCAACGCATGTGTTTTTGTTGGTTTTTTTGCGATTTTTTTTCCCGTACCTAATAATTTTATTATAGACAAATAAAATAACAAAGAACCAACGAAAAATGAGAGATGTGTTTTTATCTAATTGCGAAAAAAATTTTCTTCAAAAAATTGTATCAGAGGGTCACGTAAGTAAGATACATTTTAGTAAAGTATTGTATTTTTCTGTAATTATTTACATAATAAATGCTCAGTATCTAATATTTTTTTTCAGCGTCTCGATGGTAGAAATTACAATGAAAGCCGAAGACTAGATATCACATTTGGTTCGGAATATGGAAGTTGTATAGTGTCGTTAGGAGAAACAAAGTAGTTTTTTTATTTTACTAATCACCTGATGAGTTTTACTTCTGCAATTTAGCAATTAATTAACCTTGTCATATCACTATTCTCTCAATTTCAGAGTGCTTACTCAAGTGTCATGTGAAGTCACACAGCCCAAACAAATACGTCCCAATGAAGGTATCTTATACATTAACATTGAGATAAGCCCAATGGCAGCTCCCCACTTCGAAGCCAACAGACAGACAGACCTTACTGTATACTTGAATAGATTGCTTGAGAAATGCTACAAAGATTCAAAATGTATTGATCTTGAATCACTCTGCATAGTTGTTGAAGAAAAGGTTTGTGAGTCTATTATTTTCTATCCTAGTTTTTTTTATACAATGTGTGAATGAACCCATAATGGGAAAACCGTTTCTTCGGACCACCAAACAAACTAAACAACTTTTACTACGGGACCAAATCAACAAATGCAAAAATAAAATCATCCGTTTCTTACATTTTGATATTTTCGTTATTTATTAATAATTGTATGAAAAGCTGATTTCTATTTTTCGCAATTTCCCAGTTGGTCCCATAGTAAAAGTTGTTCAGTAACGGTTTTCCCATTTAGAATACATTTTGTATTTTTCAATTGTATTGTGTGTAAACAAACTCTTTTTTTGTAGGTTTGGTCACTGAGAGTGGATGTTAAAATTTTAAATCATGGCGGTAATCTAATTGAGTGTGCAAGCATTGCAACATTGACTTCTCTAGCTCACTTCAAAAGACCTGATGTAACTCGTAGTGGAGATAGTGTCATCATACATACCATAGCAGAGAAAGATCCAATTCCCACAGTTTTGTATCACTATCCAGTCTGTATGACCTTTGCTATATACAACAATGAGTAAGTATAGCTATTATATTGGGTCCTTACCTATGAAATTGGTGTCACACACTGAGAACACCTCATACCTTCTGTGGTTTCAAATATTTAACAGTTGCTGGATATAACATCAAATAATACTACAACAACTTGTAGTATTTTAATCTGCATAAGTTTAAATAATACTAGAAATTGTTAAACCTACTATTATTTAATATGAAATGCATCAAAACTGCATTAAAGATTAATTATTTATAGGTACTATAATAAATAACATGTGAATATAATATTAGAAGCATTTAAAAATATTGCAAGCTTTACTCGAGTCATAACTTACTCATCTATAGATACGAGGGGAATAAGAGTATTGATTGATATTCTATTCTCCCTTCCAGTACCTTACTGTCAGATCCAAGTTTCATCGAAGAGTCTGTGTGTACAAGTAGCACTGAAGAAGGGATCAACACGGGAGGTGGACTATTAGTGATTGGCATGAACCAATACAAGGAGTTGTGTCTATTAGATCTAAATGGTGCTGCACTGTATGATTCCAATATTGTTCACAAAGCTGTCATCAATGCAGCCGAGAGATCCAAAGAGATTGTCGACTTGATTAAGAGAACTATAGTTACTGATGATACTAAAAGGTAAGAAAATCACCTCTTGTTTTATTTTTTACATTTAGTAAAGCATAAACTGATATGAAAGAGCACTGTGCTTAAACATACTATTATAATGTTTGCTTGTATATTATAAAAACATAATAATCCTCTTTATTCATCCATAAGTAAGGCATGTGCCCCAACATTGGCTTATAATATGGAAACTAATATTTTTCTCTTTAATGTTTTATAATTATTATGATTCATAGTACGGTCAACAACGAAAGTTGTTTAACACTTTTGTACTTTGTCATAGTAACTTTTTTGACTAATGTTTCAAACCGTGAGACATCTGTTAAAAAAGTTGCTATGACAAAAGTACTAAAGCGTTAAACAATTTTCATTGCTGACTGTACAAATAACTTATTTGTTCATGACTGATAGACAAATTAATGCAACATAAGTTACTAACTAGTTTTTTAATTAAAATCATACCTATTAAAAAAATAACATTTCTTTATTTACAGACAAAAAAGGATAAAAGTGAACTTTGCTGACATAATAACACAGGAACACATCTTATCATTGACACAAAAAGATTTGAGTATCCGTCTGAAGAACTATAATGTTGATGATATGATGCAGGATGAAGAGATGAATAATGATGTTGATGATGATGTGAAATCAGATAGTAAATATTATGGTGAGTTTTGAGATTTTACAGCAACCTATGTTTTACATTATAATATTATTGTATGAAATAGACTAAATCATTAACTTTCTATTTAATTTCAGTTGTCCCTTCATTGTCACAAACTGCAGAAGTTATTTCAAAGAAAGGTGCGTCAAAGTGGATTGAGATTTCGTCAGACTCGGAGGAAGATTAGTGGAATATAAAACACAATAAAATAAAAAGTACATTCTATAATTTTTCTCTTATTATAATCTCCTTAATAATGTAAACGAAGCCATTGCATTTTCCCTCAATGTTCATAGTAAATGAATCTGCTAGGTTTAAAATATTCTTAATAAATAGTTTTAAACAATAAAGGCAAAGCTCATTGATAAGATTGAGGAAATAATTACAGAATACATAATACGTATTATGTATTATCATAATATTATCATTTTATTAAATAAATTAGTGTGACACCAAAAATTTCATAGTATTCTGTAATAGCAATTCAAAGGGAAGTAATATACTTCAGAAAATTGTACTATTCATATCTACCAAAGTATGTAGAGTAGTATCCTAATATTTAAACTAATGCTATAAATAACAGTCATCATCCACAATGCTAAAATCTACACTGAATCAGAGTTCATTCCATTTTTCTGGTCTAACTTGTTGCCATTTGTTTTAACCATATAAATAAAGTAAGTCATTATTTCCTTTTCATTTACAGGGAGTGTCTTGAAATGCTTCTGAATAGCCTGTAAAAAGACAAATTATAAAGTTAATCAAGTTCTAGGCTTAGTTGTGATTATGTTCATGAGAGAGAACTCCAGAATCCCAGAATCTAACTAATATTTTGTAAGACTAATTATTTGAAAAGCCAATTAAATACCTACTAAAAGTCAGGGATGGCCATACTTTTTATTAAGATCGACATAGCAAAAATTTATGACTAAGAGATCCAAACTTGACCCACTAAATATCATAAGTAAAACTACATTGAACAAAAAATGGTACAAAGTGTCAAATCTGTTAGATTGAGCGGTCAATTGAGATCGACTGTATGGGCACCTCCGATCTATATTCTATACTTTAGAGTGGCACTGATTTTAACTTAAGCCTAAGAAAGGTGCCTATAAATAAAACACCACAGATTTAGTTTGCCAGACTAATGTATCGCACTCTTAGGTGATGTTTTATGTTTACTTACATCTGCTAATTGAGCTTTATTCAATCCATGCCTTGTTGGTACTTTGTAGTGCCTCTTGTAACGCCTCAGAGTAGGCACTTGTAATTGGAACCAATCTACTTCTGGAGAGTCCGTTTCTGCTTCATTGCTATCGTCTTCAGAATCCTTTGGCCTTCTCTGTTTTGTCCTTGCACACTGAATCATGTTTTTGTGATAATCACAAATATATGTATGCCTTGCCTGAAAAGTATATGTCATCTCATTATTTTTATCGAAATTAATTGTATTTCTTCCTTTTCAAATGAAAAAAACTATGTTACCTGAGGATCGATGTTGAGTTTCAGCTTCCGTTGCATCACTGTTTTCTGTATACGTTTGCTATACGCGGCATTGCTTGCAGGTCGCCTGCAGCGTTCATTGTCATCCACAAGGCAACATATTTGGTCAGAATTGCCTCTTGAATCTTCTTCTCCTGTACTAAACCCGTTGTTCATTTGATACTCGCGTTGAATCATCTATCTATCAAACTAAACTCCAACAGTAGAACTTGCACAAAGCGACAGAAAAATAGTTTGACGTATTCACAAAGACGCACTGTACAGGTTATGATTTATAATAACACGGAACATTGCTAAGTCTTGATTTTTGCACAGAAATAGACAACAATAATCGACTAACAGTTTAATAAATAACACTGTAAAGACAAGATATTTAACCACTGAAATACGTAGGTAGGTAGGCCCTTGTATGTCTTTACTTTCAAAAAAGTTCGATAAAAATATACACAAACGGCGTTTGACACAATCACTCGCTATTCAGATTGTTTTTCTTAGCCGGCAGGCATTTATTTAGTAACTGAATAACTGAAGAAAGTAAAATAAGGAATATAATTTTATTTTGTGCACAGCGACAGCACAGCACAACCAAAACCGCGATGAATGATTAGAATGAATGAATGTAAGTATGAAGACAAAAAACAGGTTTATATCATTCGGTCAAAATGAACAACAACAAATTGGTCCACTTCACTCATTCTTCAATTCAATGAATGATTCTTAAAATCTTCAAAATAGGGTTTATTTTAGATAGTCACAATGTGAAAGTCATTCGAGAAATACAATAATTCAACCCTTGAATGTGTGCATCGTCGTATTATATGACAAAGCTATGTTGTATTATAAACAAAAAATAAAGCCGACGCCTGAATACGGATTGGCCACAATATGGCGCGGTATTCAATTTAAACCAATGAAACTTTTTTCTCTTTGACATTGCATTGCTTTCGCATTCATTACGACAAACGCGAAGTTCCCTACGTAATAAGCGCTGAAATCGTGTGCCCGATGTAATAAACACAGTAGGTGAGTTTTATTATTTTTTACATTTTATAAGAATTGGTTAATGACAAAGCAATGAAGTACAATAGTGGATTTTACCCAAAGGAATCTGAATGTGCTGGTGTTTTCAAAAAGTGATATTTATAGTTTTACATTCTAATTTTGTAAGCAAATGGCTGCCGAGTCGGAATAAAGTGACTTATACATACATACTATACTTATGACAACAGCACCATAGTATGTGAGTATTTGCCTACAATTAACAAGCACCTAGATTTTGATCTGCGACTTACTAACTCTATATTTATTTTGTTACACAGATTTACATTTGTATTATAGATATATTATTCACATAACCTAAACAAATTGTGTAGATACTAGATTGATATTTAGTCGCGATATGTAAGTACTTATTTAAATAATTTTGATCATTGAGAATTTATATTTATGTCACCGGAATGTTGTGAAAACCGTTAGTGAGCAATATTTATCGTGATATTACAATTGATATTACAATTTTTCGGAAGAATAATATAAGTACCGATAAATTGTACTAGGTTAGGTACTACTACTAATACATATTCTAAAAGTAAAAAAAATCTAAAATAAAAAATATATGCAGTAATTAATAATTGTAAAATATGTTTTCGGTTCAAGATATTCCGTTTGGTTATACCTAATCTCTTACTATGACGGTTCTCATGACTTACGGTATACATTTATGATATATCTTATTATTACCTACCTTAGGTAGGTATACATTATCCAAAGATTTGGCAACACCACACTAGACACTAGTGTTATTTCATAATAACTGCTACAATTTACAACGTATACACCTATCTAATGATTTAAGTGAAGTACAATAACGATGATTTATATAAATTAAGTGATAGTTATTAAAATATGAATAATGTTTTAGAATAAAAGAAAAAAGAACAATAAAGACTTCAATGTATTATACTACTGGTACTATACATGTACATAGTATGTTAATTAATTAATGAATAATTCATTAACATACATAATTGAATTAAAACTCTACCGAAGTTGATTCGTGAATGAAAGTTTAAGTAAACCTTATAGTTAGACTATTATAACTTGGACTAGACTGAAATATGCAACCACAAAATATTTTTAATAAGCTAGTAAACCAGTCAATATTCCAAACATGGTACAAGTGTTTATAATATTTATGGAAGAAGAGTTAAATAAGTGGATTGATTTAATTACCAAGTGATGAGTAAAATCAAAATATTGGATGCCCAATGGAAAATATATTTGTTCGACGATATAGTTAGTTGCTATTCATTCTTTTAACAAAATATCCTGTGGTCTAATAATCAACGATGATTCGAATAATTTACTATTCATAAATGAATGAAATTCCCCTGCCATGACTTTTTCTTTACATATTTATTGGGACTTCAGCATGAAGTTATTTTTTTTTGCAATAAATGCATAAATTAGTAGTAATAATATATAATTAATAATACTAATGTACCTAATACTAATATTTGGAAAAATAATTTTCAAGCAATACCGCGCAACTGGTAGGTATAGGTAGGTACTTATTTCTTGCACCATAAAAACACTTTCGAAATAAGGATAGGTATCGCTATTCAACATAAATAAGTCGCAGCAAACTAGCTTAATTAGCAGTTTAATCAGTGGTCAAAATAACATCCAGCCAAGCCAGTTCAATAACGTTTATTGAGTTGCCTAACCAAAATATTGAAATATAAAACATGTTAATGAATGAAACAAAAATTGGAAAACCGTACCTTTGGACCACCAAACTTAACAACTTTTACTATGGGACCAACTCTGAAGTTAGAAAATATTGGGGGACTCAGCCTTAACGAAGTCCGAGGTTAGTCAAGTTTAGTACACTTTTCGGATAAATCAATATTGTAAAGTTCATTTCTGACATAAAAATGCAATTTGTTGAGCAGTTTTTTTTATAATTTAAACAATAACCTGGCCACATTTTTAGCCACCCTAAATATTAAACTGGTGTGTGTGGCAAACAAAAAATATGCTAACTAAGCTCATTTAATGCAGATTTGAAAAAAATATAACGTTCAAGTAACTTTAATAACAATAAATTGCGAAAAAAAAAATTAAACGTCGCGCGCCCTCAGTTTTATAAAGGGATTTTTTCGTTATAAAAATATGGGTATCAAATCAAATGAAACCTAATAATAAATAGCTCTTTCCAAATATAAAATACAGGGTTATTTTTAAGTCACCATCCGTATTTTCAGGATATTAATTACAGTCCATGAAATTGAACAAAAAAGGTATCTCCAAGAAACATTTGTGTTGAAATACGCCACAAAGTGGCCCCCCCTACTAAACAGATTACGTGATCTTCTTGATTTGTATGAATAGTCAATTCTTTATCATATTTACCATTACATATTTTTCTGATTGACAACTTCAGCCACGTAGATATAGATTAAGAGAAAATCCTTAGTGGACCTTTATTTAACTAGGATAAATAGTATTCTAAGTTTTTATAAATTTCATCAAAACCAGATCAGTTGTTTTTACGTGATTAGGCGGGTCTCCTAAGCGCGCTGCCTTCGTCGCTTTTCCTCTCCCCCTCCCCTCCTTTCCCCCTCCCCTCCTTTCCCCCTCTTTGATTTGTGTTTTTGAGGGTCTCTAAGATCTAAACATCTACCAGCCGGTTCATTAAATGTTGTATTACACGCGTTGCCTAAATGTCAATTAGGCCACTGATTAAATGGCGCCGTTTAATGAAATGGCTGGGCCGTTAATTGAACAGCTGATTAACCCAGTTGGCTGCGACAGCACAGCATGTATAACGGATTTGACCAAATAAATATTTTCCTTTGTTGTAGGGATTTAGGACGTGACTTTTTATTCGTGGTGAGGCACATTAAAATATGTCTGCTACGGTGAGTTACTATTGCAGCAATCGTTTGGTTTTTATTAGAGCTTTTTTATATTTTGATTTTCAGTGCATTCCGTCCACCTGTGGCCTGTTTCATACAATTGTCAGCGACAGGTGACAGGCGACAAGTCGACAATTCGACAATTATACGTTTCATAAAACATTTGGTCTGACATATTTGTCATCGGAAAAGCCGACGTATATTGTCGCGACAATTCGACAATTTAGCGTTTCATAAAAATTTACAGGTGACAATGAAAATTCGACAAATTGTCGAGCATTTTCTGACAAGTGTCATTTATGAAACACATAATTGTCAATACGCTATTACAAACTTGTCGAATTGTCGCACATTTTTGACAGGCACCCTTGGGCTATGTCAGGATTAGATGACGGAGGAAATCGATACTACTTAAGTAAAAATGCTAAATTCTAGCAGTGATAATAGTAGTGACAGTGATGATAATTATATATGTTTATAGATATATAGACTATGTATATATATATATATATATATACATATATACTAATATATATGGACTATGGTTTTATAGAACAAACGGGAAAAAGTGATAATTTACCACTGAATTCTTGTATACAATTATAAATATGTCAAGTTTTATGAAACAACAATGTTGTGACAATCCGACATATGTCATGATTTCTGACAAATTGTCGACTTGTCAAGCTTTATGAAACAGGGCCCGTGCGATGGCTACCTATCACAATTCCTACATCTTTAGTTCAAAGGATTAAGTTCTATAAAAAAACCTAGAGACAATTTTTTTTACCAACTTGCATTGATCTTGCATAGCTTAACCAGTTTTTTTCACATCATGTGTTAAATTTTTCAATACTTAATAGCAGAAGTTATACATACGTGGGTTAGGTTAGGTATGTACCCATGGAATAATCACATAATTATGTAATTGGGTCTATCCCGTTTAATAATGTATATATAAATAAATAATATATAAAATAATAATAAATAATATCAGCCATTTTTATTGTCCCCACTGCTAAGGCATACACAAGCCTTCCCTATGGGTGGATATAATATATTTAATATTGTAGCATTTATATCCATTCTTTCTATCACACAATATAATTATATTTAATTAGATTTGTATATACACATACGCAAAAAAACTATACATACATACATACTCATGCACTCCACATGTACTCATGCATGCACACAAACAATTTACTATAATAATCTGTCTCTATGTTTGTTTCTGAATAAGTTCTTAAAATAAATTGTGATGTATTAGTTATACATAAAATGTAAGTAATGGAAGAGCGGAATCAACTGGAACAGGCATTTTTTTGCTTAAAAAGAGATTCCGGCTACTAATTACTGTAATGTAAAACCTTTTTTTTTATCGAAATAAATTTATTGTTATTGTTGTTATAAATATAAGAAGAATGAGCCATACACAACTCAGTACGTGGGCCCAATGCGGATTAGTGGGTGTTAACGTAACGACTGCAAATGCAGCTGGGACCAACGGCTTAACATGCCTTCCAAAGCACAGAGAAGCTCAAGATATGTAATTATTTTTGGCCTCCCATTCAATGACCGACCCTGAATCAGATTTCTTATTGATTATAATATTAAATAACTTTATAATGATTTTTATTTCAAGCCTACACTACAGTAACAATATTGATTTCCTATTTAACATACTTATGTATATTTATTTACAACTTCAAAACATTTACCTAGTAAATACATTATGAAAAGATTTATTTTGTGATAAAAAATTAAGATTCATATAAGAAAAACATGAAGTTGGATAACACGAGCTGCGCTAATCGTCTTATTGACCGGTTGCTGGACAAGGTTGTTGCCGTTTTGTGCATATTCGGTGCCTCTTCGTGTATATTCGATCGTTTTCGTAATGGCCGCTGCGCGTTGAGGGCGCTTGTGTGCACTTGTTTAGCGTCTCGCTATGCGACGTTGCCAGTTTTATTGACTTAAGTACAAACGAAGACAAAACGTACGCGCGTGGAGAAGAAATTACAGCCGGTAGCTTTTTTAATTCAACAACACGAAAACCTCTAAGTATTTTCGTTTTGTTGTAGTTCAATCTTGTCTTAAAATGAAGTGTCACGGTTGAACACAAGAAGTCTTTGTGATAAAAATTGATTTTTATAGGTAGTGTCAGTGTAGTTGATGAAAAGAAAACCTGTATGAGCAGTGGTGCAAGTAAATTCGGTACAGGACATGAATATCTTAAAACGCACACAAAGGAAATTTTAAACTTCCAGACGTAGGAACATAAAGAAACAGGTTGGCCTACAGCGGCAATTGTAACATGGGGGACAGAGGCGCGACGGGGGGCGCTTGGGGTGCGCGCGACGAAGCCTCGTGGTGGCCGGGTGGCGCAGGTGAAATCCAGCACCAACAACAAATTAATGAAGAAATAGCTCGTAGCACTGCTGCAGCCACTCATCAACTCTACACATATAAGATGACTAGTGGTTTTTCGAATAATGGTGGAGATAATTCCACAACAAACTATGATTACCGATTAGTTTCGAATTCAAACACAAGAGAACAATCTCCCCAACAGCAGTGGTGGTATGCATCAGGAACAGTTGAAGCACAACAGACAACTTCACCGACGGTAGGAAACTGAACTCATTAAGGTTTAATTATATAAAATCAATATGTATAAAAACTTACATACCTATATAAAATTATTATGTGCTCTAAGATATCATAATCTAAATTCTATTTGCATTTGACATAATTATACCTATAGCGTGGTATTTTTTAATGTAAAACGACGTACATACAATTATCTAATAACTAAGATAGAAGGCAAAATTATCTATATTCAAAGCAAGAAGGTGCTAGTAAAAACGATCAACCTTATTTTCTTTAACGATGAAATAGTGTGTCAGTTGTTTTAATTATCATTAATTATCTTAAAAATTATATCGTTTATACAATCACACACATCAAATACTTATCACTTTTGTGTCAGTTTCGTCCCTCTCTATATTGTTGTTAATCTGTATTCCAATCGAACACAAATATTAATTGGAACTTAAAATTTGATCCTACCACGAATTATAGGGTTAACTTTCATTAATTTCACTGATCATTCATTCTTTGGCACTTTCGGTAAAAAGGTATTCACCAGTGAAACTCCTTTTTGACGTCCTGCCTACAAGAAAAGAGAAATGAAATTTTTTATTTTTCTAATATTTGATTCGTTCCCACTTCCCATGTCATTCATTCTTTCTGCCGATAATTTGATTGATGCTGTCAGCTGTCTGTGCTTTGAATTTTGTTTATTCTTCCTTTGATTTGATGGATTCATTGAAGTTTTTCTTGTAAAATTGTATTTGTTGTAAGTACAAGTTTTGAGAAACATTCTCCTACAAATTAAAAAGTCTTAAAGAAATACTGTAATAATAATAATACTTATCATGTTTAGTGTCTCCCCAGTTTTATTTGAAATGTCATGTCAGCAAAACATTCAGAAATCATTGAAGAATAATGCCAGTTTTGGCAAAGTTTTTTCTTCATTTCTACAGGCTATATAGATTGATTATGTATTACTTATATTATAGAGATTATGACCCGGAAAAAAATATGAATGATAAAATTGATAAAAAGTGATTTATACAATAAATTTCTTCTTGATGATTGTGTGCCTATTTTCATTGTGATTTTTGTGATGATGTGCCTAGAAATATCTCAACTTAGGTATAGTTTCGGTCGGAGAATTCAAATGAAACCCGGTATTTGGCTATTTTGATGTGTAATGCAAGCCAAATAAGAATAGTACTGTCAAACGGCAATCTTGATCTTTGTTCCTTTTCTTGCACATCCTACACCCGGAAGTGAAAGCGAAACGCAAACAAATATGGCCGCTTTGACAGTACTATTCTTATTTGGCTCACATAGTACCTATTTATTTATATAAATAATTCATTCCAGTCTCAAAATCAGTCGAGTCCGGACCCGGATCACGGAAGTCAGCAGACGAACGGTATCCAACAGAACCAGCAAGTTCTGCAGCAATCGCAGGAGCAGAACCAAGCGATACAGCAAAATCAACTTCAACAGATACAACAACAGAATCTACAACAAGTTTTGCAACATCAGCAACAGAATCAGCAGCAGACGCTGCAACAGATGCTGCAGCAGCACCAGCAGCAGCAGATACAACAACAGCAACAAATACAGCAACAACAACAACAACAGCAACAACAACAGCAGCAACAACAGCAACAGGCTTTGCAGCAGAGCTTACAGCAAACCCTCCAAGTGAGCCAGGCACAGGCACAGGCCATAGTGCAAGCGCAGGCAGCGTTGCAGCAGCAAGTTGCGCAGTCGCTGCAACAACAACAACAGACGCTGCACGATCACATGCAAGTTGTCCAACAACAACAGATACAAGCTGCTCTTCAAAGACAATCTGCTACCTTACAGGTGTGTCCGCATTATTATCTTTTATAGTTTTCAGTAGTTCTTTAGCTGTATTAATTCTTTTTAATGAATACAGAAATTCCAATGTTTTATTTCTGTATTCCTTTGATTTCACTATTTACTATAATATTAAGTATGAGATAAAATCAACAGTGTGATTGTGCAGTCAACTATATTGATTGACTAACTAATGCTTCAAATCAATAATTAATCTGCAGAGACAAGCATATTTAGAATTTATTGGCCAGATATTTCTGTTAAGGGTAATATAATATAACAGTTGCTAACTTAACAAGGCAAGGTGAGGTGTACATAGAAAAAACAAGTTGTTGATTGTCCTATTAGTTAGTATTCCTCAATGTTTTATAAAAAAAGATAAAGAATTAACACTAAACCTTTATAATATCATCAGGAGCTCCAACAACAAGCACAGCAGCAAGCCTTAGCTCAAGGTCCAAAAACCAGGATGCCGCGTGCGAGGCCCTACAATAAGCCCCGTGGCCGTATGACGGCTTATGCGTTCTTCGTGCAGACTTGTCGCGAGGAACACAAGAAGAAACACCCTGATGAGAATGTTGTATTTGCCGCCTTCTCAAAGAAGTGTGCTGAGAGGTGGAATGTAAGTTTCATTGTGGATGAGACTTTAAACTCTTCCTGATAACGCTGCCTAAATGGCACAAAGACTATGAGGGCAAAATAACCAAAACACAACAGAATGACAATAAAGAATTACTAGAATGCAAATTACAAATGCAGAATGACTAGAATGCGAAATGACTAAAATGGAGAAGGACTAAATAACTTCTTTTCAGGATGCCGTAAACAATAAGTTCATATGACCAGTAATTGTTTGATTAAAAAACTATGAACGGACGGACCTATTTCAAACAGAAAACTTATACTAGGATAATTTGCGACATAGACGTTTTGAAGACCTTTTTAATACTTAGGCAAACTACAGTTTAGTCATTCTGCGTTCTAGATATTTTGCACTTTAGACATGAATTTTAGGCATTTTGCTTTGCAGATGTTTAGATTTTTAGGCAGCGTGATCAGGAAGGCGTGCTGCGTTACGCTGCTTATAAACGCATCAAAGAACTTCTACCTTATGGCGGTTGTACGGTCGTACAACCGCCATAAGGTAGAAGTTCTTGCGGTCGCAAGTGGCGCCCTCAGAGGTTTTTATTTAATAAGTTATTATTAGAAAAAGATTTTAATAATGTTTTATGTGGAGTTTTTAGGGCCCCTGGTCTAGTATTATTAGAAGGTATCACATATCTACATGCCCTCGTTAGAATTATAATATTAAATTAAATTCACCGCGGCGCCACTTTCGCCCAGGGTACCACCTTAAGAATGGTGATGGTTTTTGATGGCGGTGTAAATCTTTGCAGACAATGTCAGAGAAGGAAAAGGAGAGGTTCCACGAGATGGCGGAGCACGATAAGGTGCGGTATGACATGGAGATGCAGAACTACGTGCCGCCCAAGGACGTGAAGGTGCGCGGGCGCAAGCGGCAGGTCAAGGACCCCAACGCGCCCAAGCGATCTCTGTGAGTTACCGGTCTCGACATTTTATATTTGTTGCATGACTAGCGGCCGCCCGCGACTTCGGCTACGTGGACAAGAGCGTCGCCAAGGGTGGGCAGGCAGGGGCAGCTGCCCCCCCTAGAGGTTAAAAAAATAGCCAACTGCAAAGTACCCAAAGTCTGGCCGTGCAATTGACTTGCTTTTCCGATAAATCTCCCATCTCAAAACTTACTTAGTACTTATTTACATCTACAATTCATATTTTTCTCATCCTGTTTAATATTAACTTGCCCCTCTGGGCCATGGGCTGGCGACGCCCTTGTGCGTGGATAGTTTTTTGTCTATCCCTCGGGAACGATTCCTTTTTTCGGGATAAATATACCCTATGTCCTTTTCTGTACCGTCAGCAACGTATGAGCAAAATTTCATGTTGATCAGCTCAGTAGTTAAGACGTGTAGGCGTAACAAACAAACAGACTTTCGTATTTATAATATTATAGTAAGGATTATTTATTTTGTCTTTCTGTTACGACAGTGAGCAAGTAGTCTTTACGCCTATAGCACACCTCCGCCGCGAAACCGTACCAGCGGCACCGCAGTAGTTCCGCGCTATAAGGTGTCTTTTATCGACGACGATATAATGAGGATCACATCTACGCCGTTTCGCGTGTCTCAACAGTCGGAGCCCCGTTGTAGCCGATCGGGTGGAATCGTGTGTGAAACAGTACATTAGAACAGGCTGTTCGTTCGCATTTGTTTCGCTTGTCGAACTCATGGCGGAACCTGCCGTGGTGTTCCGCGGGCGGACGTGTGCTACAGGCGTAATGGAATGGAAGAGGTTGCACTCGATGTATCACATTGCTTTATTTATTCTATCTAATAAGTATCTATTAAATATCTTCTATCACACGAATACCGTTTTGCTATGAATGTCTTAGCGGTGCACATGCACATGCACACTATTGTTTTAGAATAGAAATAGAAATAGAAAAAGATTTATTTTGTGAACCAAAATTAAATAACACGAACACAATAGGTACTTAATTAGATATCTTCTTAATTATTATTAGCTTAGTCTAAAAGGAACACAAAAAAGGCTCACACTCAGCATAAGTTAAGGCACCCAAAGTGTGCCCTAACACTGATCTTCCGTGCTCACCAAAGTATAATAATTTTACATTCGGTAGATAGGTAGTGCATAATAAACATGTGAAAAATGTAAAGTCGTACAAAAATGTGTAGAAATTATTTTATTTTTGATTGCAAAAATTAATTGATTAATTATTCATTGAACAATTGTTAAAAATCAATAATGTAATTAATCGGAAACGGAAGTAGTTAATCGCGCTGTAATCCGTAAAAAGGTGTTTTATTTCTAAGGAAACGGAAGTGCGCGTGAGTTTGCTTAAAAGTGTTCAACATCCGTTATATTTTCACTAATTCACTCATTCGTTGCTTCCTTCTTACAATCGCTCACAAGTTACCTCCCTTTACATTCTGCTGTGCTAGAAGTCGGACGTATTAGCTTCCTAGTGATAAAAGAAAGAAAATAAAAATCAGTTTTAAAGGTTTTATTCGTTTCTGTTAAAGCCCCTCTAACCTTTTTCTATAGGTTATGGGCCCAGAAGTCGCGTTTTAAAGTTTAAATTCAGTGTATTGGTTGTAAAAAGTTGAAAGTTGAAAAATTCTTGTCGATAACAACCCTAAAAGTGCTTTTTTTTTTACAATGGAAAATTTAAAGTCCAAACGGAATATCAAACCGTTTGATGGCGAGAAATATAGTGTGTGGAAGTTTAGGATACGTTCATTGCTGTGTGAATTAGATGTGATGAGAGTTATTGACGAAGATCCGATAATACGCTGCAGTGCATGGGAGAAAAGCAACCGAATCGCTAAAAGTGTGATAGTTGAGTATTTGTCAGACTCCTATCTGTCTTTTGCGAAAGAAGATGTTACAGCGCGAGAAATATTGGCAAGTCTTGATTCTCTTTATGAACGTAAAAGTATTGCAACGCAATTAGCTTTAAGAAAAAAATTATTATCATTAAAATTACAAGGTGACATTCCTTTGATAAAACACTTTGCTTTGTTTGATGATTTGATCACAGAGCTTCATGCAGCTGGGGCTAAATTAGATGAAACTGATAAGGTGGCACATTTATTGCTCACATTACCGACAAACTACGATGGGGTGATTACTGCGATCGAAACTTTAACTGATGATAATTTAACCTTGGCCTTTGTAAAGACCCGATTGTTGGACCACGAAGTTAAGCTGAAAAATGAAAGTAGTGATACGAGTTTAAAAGTTTTGCAAATCGAAAATAGAAATGATATGTTTAATAAAGGAAAATCAGGAAGTACAAAACCTGGTAGTAGCTACAATCAAAAGAATCATTACAACCATAAGAATAATTTCAACCATAAAAATAATTTTAAATCAAAAAAACATTTTATAAAGTGTCATCATTGTGGAAGAAAGGGACACACTAAGAACGACTGTTATTATTTCAAACGGATGAACCAACAGAAGAACACGGACAGGGCAAGAACAGTACAATCGGTTACAGTAACTGAAGCTCCAAATACAAATGAATATTCTGGGTTTGCATTCATGACTGCCGACTATCAAGACAAGCCTTTCGAAAAACATGAAATAACATTTATTTTGGACTCCGGAGCTTCGGACCACATTATAAATAGGGAAGATTTGTTCTCTAATTTCACTGATTTAAATGTTCCTTTAAAAATTTCAGTAGCTAAACATGGTGAATTTATTTCAGCAACACGAAAAGGAACACTCAATGTCACTAGCAACATGGGCATCTCAGGAGTTTTGGAGGATGTTCTATACTGCCAGGAGGTACCCTACAATCTTCTATCTGTTACGAGGATGCAAAAAGCTGGATTGACAGTCGTCTTCAATCAGGATGGTACACAAATATGTAAGGATGGTAAAGTCATTATGCAAGGTAAGTCTTTAAACAATTTAATTGCCATTGATTTTATAGTATCAAATCACATTTGTCGCTCTGTTTCCCAAATATGCAATGTAAATAAAACTGACTATGAACTATGGCACCAACGTTTGGGTCACATAAGTAAAAATAAATTTATTGAGTTACAACGAAATAAAATGATCCAGGATATCAATCAAATTGATAAAATAGTTCCAAATGATAATTTATGTGAAGCTTGCATAGATGGGAAACAGACGCGATTGCCTTTCAACCTATGCAAGGATAAAAGTCATATTAAAAGACCATTGTTTATCGTCCATTCCGATGTATGCGGGCCTATTACTCCTCCTACAATAGACAATAAAAATTACTTCGTGCTTTTTGTGGATCAGTATACCCATTACTGTGTTGCTTATTTACTTACATATAAGTCGGACGTTTTTAATGCATTTAAAGATTATGTGGCAAAAAGTGAAGCTAAATTTAATTTGAAATTGGTAAATTTGTACAGTGATAATGGTGGGGAATACTTATCCACAGAAATGAAAAAATATTGTTCTGAAAAAGGAATTACTTATCACTTAACTGTTCCCCGTACGCCGCAACAGAATGGTGTTTCAGAGAGAATGGTTAGAACTATAACTGAAAAAGCCCGTTCCATGATTAGTGGTGCAAAATTAGATAAAGTTTTCTGGGGTGAAGCTGTTTTAACAGCTGTAAATTTAATAAATATTACTCCATCAAGGGCCTTGCAACAATCTAAAACACCATTCGAAATGTGGCACGATAGGAAACCTGAATTCAAATATTTAAAAGTTTTTGGATCAACTGTTTATGTACATAATAAAACCAGTAAAAATAAATTCGATGCAAAGACATGGAAAGGAATACTGGTGGGTTACGAACCAAACGGATATAAAGTTTGGAATACAGATTGCGAAAAATTTGTCACTGTCAGAGATGTTGTTGTGGATGAGACTAATTTTCTACAATCCAGGCCTGTAGTCAGACCTGAAGGGATATGTGAAAAATATTCCCATGACAAAACTGATAACAATGACGAAAGGTCTAAATCAGTGTCAAGAAAGTCTCAAAACTCTGACAGTGTCAAATCAGATAAAAGTAAATCTGATGTAACTGAGTGTCCAAATAAAATTCGCAAACTTGATAACATAGTAGTTGATCCAAGTTCTGATTCTATTGTTGATAATGATGTAAATAATTCCAATCAAACTTTTGAACCTCGGAGGAGTAATAGACTAAAAGACCGTCCCACTGTGTCTTATAATGAAAATGATGAGTTTGACTATCTATTGTGTGCTCAGTCTATAATTTGTGAAGTACCTCGTTCTTATGATGAAATTAAATCACGACATGATAAGACTCAGTGGGAAAGCGCTATTAAAGAAGAAATTAATTCTTTATTGGCAAACAATACGTGGACATTAGTTTCAATGCCAAGTAATAAAAACATAGTTGATTGTAAATGGATTTTTAGTGTCAAGCATGATGAATTTGGAAAACCAAAACGATACAAGGCACGCCTTGTAGCTAGAGGTTTTAGTCAAAAGTATTTATCAGACTATAATGAGACATTTGCCCCCGTCGCAAGAATAGCTAGTTTTAGGTTTATCATCAGTTTTGCTAATCAATTCAATTTATTAGTACATCATATGGACGTTAAAACTGCCTTTTTAAATGGTAACTTAAGAGAAGAAATTTACATGAGAGTCCCCGAGGGTGTGGCAAGCTCAAGTAATCAAGTATGTAAATTGAATAAAGCTCTTTATGGGTTAAAACAAGCAGCTAGATGTTGGTTCGAATTATTTGAAAAGTGTCTCATTGAAATTGGTTTTCGAAATTCATCTGTTGATAGATGTATATACATGATGGATAAAGGAAATGTTCACAAAAACATTTACTTGGTACTTTATGTTGATGATGTGGTGATTGCTTGCGGTGATAATCAAACACTGAGTAATTTTAAAAAATATTTAATGAATAAGTTTGAGATGACCGATTTAAAAGACATAAAATTATTTCTTGGCATAAAAGTAACACGATATGATGATAAAATAACGTTAGACCAAGGTGCATATATTAGAACTGTTTTAAGTAAATTTAATATCAATGATTGCAATCCAGTTAGCACTCCTCTAGAAAACAAATTAAATTATGAGGCGTTGAATATAGATGATAAATATAATGCACCTTGTCGAAGCGTTATTGGTTGTCTGATGTATGTCATGATATGTACTCGTCCAGATTTAAGTGTAAGTGTCAATATTTTAAGTAGATACACAAATAAAAATAATAAAGAGTTGTGGCAATGTTTAAAAAGGGTACTTAGATACCTGAAAGGTACTATAGATCTTAAGTTGACATATAAAAGATGTAATTATAGTAACATGTTGTGTGGATATGTAGATTCAGACTGGGGTGGAAACACCAATGATAGAAAAAGTACCACAGGATATTTATTTAAATTGTTTGAATCCTGTACAATAACCTGGAACACAAAAAAACAATTGTCAGTTGCAGCCTCATCTACCGAAGCTGAATACATGGCGTTGTATGAGGCTGTTAGAGAGGCATTATGGCTCAGGTCTCTCGCGCTCACAATTGATCTTGATATTACAGAACCCATTATTATCTATGAAGATAACAACGGTTGTATTAGTATAGCCAATAATCCCACAAATCACAAGAGGTCAAAACATATTGACATTAAATATCATTTCTCGCGGGAACAAGTGGAGAAAAATGTAATTAAATTGGTTTATATTCCTACAGGTAAACAACCGGCAGATGGACTTACTAAACCGTTGCCTGCAGTCGCATTTCAAATGATGAAAATTGAAATGGGTTTGGAATGAGACATTTATTTTGATTATACTTATATTAAATTATACCATTATTGCACTATAATGAACATATCGTGTACAAGCATAAAATGTGTAATGATGAGCTGATATTAATTATTATTGATTACTTGTACTTAATTAATTAATTATGTTTATATTTCTAAGCCATTTTTTTTATCAAATGGTCTGATAAGGTTTTACTGGGTTTTCCTTGTCCTTGCAGCAAATGCTGGACCATTATTTTGTATTTCCCAGAAACACTAGGAAGCTAATTATGTACTGATTATATGATTTTAATATTAATAGAAATTAATTTTTGAGGGGGCGTGTAGAAATTATTTTATTTTTGATTGCAAAAATTAATTGATTAATTATTCATTGAACAATTGTTAAAAATCAATAATGTAATTAATCGGAAACGGAAGTAGTTAATCGCGCTGTAATCCGTAAAAAGGTGTTTTATTTCTAAGGAAACGGAAGTGCGCGTGAGTTTGCTTAAAAGTGTTCAACATCCGTTATATTTTCACTAATTCACTCATTCGTTGCTTCCTTCTTACAATCGCTCACAAGTTACCTCCCTTTACATTCTGCTGTGCTAGAAGTCGGACGTATTAGCTTCCTAGTGATAAAAGAAAGAAAATAAAAATCAGTTTTAAAGGTTTTATTCGTTTCTGTTAAAGCCCCTCTAACCTTTTTCTATAAAATGCTCATCGTATCTAAATGGACTTACAAGAAAAGCAAAATAAACATGTGAAAAATGTAAAGTCGTACAAAAATGCTCATCGTATCTAAATGGACTTACAAGAAAAGCAATAATGATGTGTTAGTGAGCGTCTGCACGCTCTCGTATATATTACGCACACAAATTAAGGTGCATGTGCACGCCTAACACCATTCATAGCCGAACTGTATTTGTAAGGTAAAACAACTATACAATTGCTCACATTGCGCCATTGTCGTGTCGCGCTCCTACACGCTACTCGCTAAACATTCAAGCTCTGTGCAGAGGCCTGTATGTACGGTACGTGCCCACTATGTGTACTATACTTACAACCTTTTGTTCTGTGTGCTTACAACAATGAAAACAAACCATTTCCATCACATAATCCTGGAACAGCCCCGCTAAAATCCACGTACTCCCCCCTCCAGCTCAGCATTCTTCTGGTTCTGCAACGACGAACGTTCCAAAGTGAAGGCCAGCAACCCGATGTACACGATGGGCGACATCGCTAAGGAGCTGGGCCGTCTCTGGGCCGCCGCCGACCCGCAGACCAAGTCCAAGTACGAGGCGCTCTCGGAGCAGGATAAGGCGAGATATGATAAGGTGAGCCAGTGATTCCTACTTGTTATTGAGGGTATGATCAATATGGGCGACATCGCTAAGGAGCTGGGCCGCCGCCGACCCGCAGACCAAGTCCAAGTACGAGGCGCTCTCTGAGCAGGATAAGGCGAGATATGATAAGGTGAGCCAGTGATTCCTACTTGTTATTGAGGGTATGATCAATATGGGCGTCATCGCTAAAGAGCTAGGCCGCCTCTGGGCCGCCGCCAACCCGCAGACCAAGTCCAAGTACGAGGCGCTCTCGGAGCAGGATAAGGCGAGATATGATAAGGTGAGTCGGTGATTCCTACTTGTTATTGAGGGTTTGATCAATATGGGCGTCATCGCTAAAGAGCTAGGCCGCCTCTGGGCCGCCGCCAACCCGCAGACCAAGTCCAAGTACGAGGCGCTCTCTGAGCAGGATAAGGCGAGATATGATAAGGTGAGTCGGTGATTCCTACTTGTTATTGAGGGTTTGATCAATATGGGCGTCATCGCTAAAGAGCTAGGCCGCCTCTGGGCCGCCGCCAACCCGCAGACCAAGTCCAAGTACGAGGCGCTCTCGGAGCAGGATAAGGCGAGATATGGTAAGGTGAGCCAGTGATTCCTACTTGTTATTGAGGGTATGATCAATATGGGCGACATCGCTAAGGAGCTGGGCCGTCTCTGGGCCGCCGCCGACCCGCAGACCAAGTCCAAGTACGAGGCGCTCTCTGAGCAGGATAAGGCGAGATATGATAAGGTGAGCCAGTGATTCCTACTTGTTATTGAGGGTATGATCAATATGGGCGACATCGCTAAGGAGCTGGGCCGCCTCTGGGCCGCCGCCGACCCGCAGACCAAGTCCAAGTACGAGGCGCTCTCTGAGCAGGATAAGGCGAGATATAATAAGGTGAGTCGGTGATTCCTACTTGTTATTGAGGGTATGAGCAATATGGGCGACATCGCTAAGGAGCTGGGCCGCCTGTGGGCCGCCGCCGACCCGCAGACCAATTCCAAGTACGAGGCGCTCTCGGAGCAGGATAAGGCGAGATATGATAAGGTGAGCCAGTGATTCCTACTTGTTATTGAGGGTATGATCAATATGGGCGTCATCGCTAAAGAGCTAGGCCGCCTGTGGGCCGCCGCCGACCAAGTCCAAGTACGAGGCGCTCTCGGAGCAGGATAAGGCGAGATATGTTAAGGTGAGGAAATGATTCCTACTTTGTTATTGAGGGTTGATGAGCTCGATGGCGCAGTGGTTTAGCGCCTGGCCCAGCGATTGCACAGGTTAAGCAACTTTCGCATGGGTCGTTCACGGGATGGGTGAACAAAAATGTATTATCTCGAGCTCCTCCGTGCTTCGGAGGCACGTTAAGACTTTGGTCCCGGGTGCATTTGCAGTCGTTAACATCTACCAACCCGCATTGGCCTGCTTGGTGGGTTATGGCCCATCCTCCTTATCCACCCATAAGGAAGGCCTGTACCCTAGCAGTGGGGACATTAAAATGGCTGATGGTCATTGAGGATTTGATCCAACTCGATGTACACGATTGGCGACATCGCTAAGAAGCTGGACCGTCTCTGGGCCGCCGCCGACCCGCAGACCAAGTCCAAGTACGAGGCGCTCTCGGAGCAGGATAAGGCGAGATATGATAAGGTGAGCCAGTGATTAGATTAGTAAAGTAATCACAGTAAGACATCGCTCGAAGGATTGCTTAGCTGAAGTGGTAGTGGGCTGGACAGATAGCGAGAAGAACCGATGGCCGTTGTGGCGTAAAGGTTCTGGATTGGGTCGCGCGCACCGGACTCGGCTCCGTGGGTAAGGCCCCCGACAAGCTGGACTGACGATCTGGTGAAGGTCGCGGTGCGGTCTGGATGCGGGCCAAGCAGGACCTAAGGGTCGTGGAGATCTGCGGGGAAGCCTATACCCCGCAGTGGCTGTCGTGCGGCTGATATGATGAGTCAGTGATTCCTAATTGTTATTGAGGGTTTGATCCAACCCGATGTTACGATGGGCGACATCGCTACGGAGCTGCGACCCGCAGACCAAGTCCAAGGACGAGACGCTCTCGGAGCAGGATAAGGCTAGATATGATAAGGTGAGGTAATGATTCCTACTTGTTATTGAGGGTTTGGTCAGACATAGTGGTGGCCAGGTCACAAAGTCCAAGTATGAGGTGCTCTCGGAGCAGGATAAAGTGAGGTAGTGGTTCCTACTTTATATGAGTGTTTGATCCAACTCGATGTACACGATTGGCGACATCGCTAAGGAGCTGGGCCGCCTCTGGGCCGCCGCCGACCCGCAGACCAAGTCCAAGTAAGAGGCGCTCTCGGAGCAGGATAAGGCGAGATATGATAAGGTGAGTCTGTAATTAGATTAGTAAAGTAATCGACATCGCCCGAAGGATTGCTCAGCTGAAGTGGTAGTGGGCTGGACAGATAGCGAGAAGAACCGATGGCCGTTGTGGCGTAAAGGTTCTGGATTGGGTCGCGCGCACCGGACTCGGCTCCGTGGGTAAGGCCCCCGACAAGCTGGACTGACGATCTGGTGAAGGTCGCGGTGCGGTCTGGATGCGGGCCAAGCAGGACCTAAGGGTCGTGGAGATCTGCGGGGAAGCCTATACCCCGCAGTGGCTGTCGTGCGGCTGATATGATGAGTCAGTGATTCCTAATTGTTATTGAGGGTTTGATCCAACCCGATGTTACGATGGGCGACATCGCTACGGAGCTGCGACCCGCAGACCAAGTCCAAGGACGAGACGCTCTCGGAGCAGGATAAGGCTAGATATGATAAGGTGAGGTAATGATTCCTACTTGTTATTGAGGGTTTGGTCAGACATAGTGGTGGCCAGGTCACAAAGTCCAAGTATGAGGTGCTCTCGGAGCAGGATAAAGTGAGGTAGTGGTTCCTACTTGTTAATGAGTGTTTGATTCAAAACGATGTACACGATAAGCGACATTGCTAAAGAGCTGGGCTGAGGTCCAAGTACGAGGCGCTCTCGGAGCAGGATAAGGCGAGATATGATATGGTGAGCCAGTGATTCCTACAGTATGCGCAAAATAACTTGGCGGCTCGGAAGTTAACTGCAAGTGATATTTCGCGCATGGTATACATGTCGAGTTCCATAGTTCCGAGTGCTTCCGCCCGCGCACCGTCCCCGCGCACGCTTGTATTCGTCTACTGCGCAGCATTCCGCGCGAAGTTCAGAGCTGCCAAGTTGCGCATACTGTACTTGTTATTGAGGGTTTGATCCAACCCGATGTACACGATAGGCGACATCGCTAAGGAGCTGGGCCGAGTTCCAAGTACGAGGCGCTCTCGGAGCAGGATAACGCGAGATATGATAAGGTGAGCCAGTTATTCCTTGTTCTTTTATTGAGGGTCGATCAGACCTGGTGGCCACATAATTAAGAGGGTTTATACAGCAACTAGCGCCGCCATTGAAAAAAAACGTAGTGCTAAAAATTTAAATAAAGGCGAAATTGTTAATTGTTTTCTTCTAGTCACTAGAAGTGAAAAGAAGATGACTCTAGTGCACTCCGAAGAAGCTTTGTAGTACTTTTTATCGCTTAATCAATATTTTCTAGCCTGTCGTTTAGTTTAGCAAAAAAAAACTCCATAAAGACGACATTATATGGAACACTAGCGCCACTCACGCAAAAAGACCCGTGCAAATATACACTTTATTATAAATTCAAGCTGATGGTCCACTCGCAAAATATCAATTGTTGTTTATAAACACACAACTATTAGCTAGTTTTTATATTTCGTTGGGCTTATGCTTTTTCTGCATTATGCGATTCATTTACTATACAGTGAGAAAGAGATATAACTATAGTAATTTTGAAACCTGGCAAGTTTTGAAAGGTTGTAATACCTTTAATATAATCTTTGCAGGAGATGACAGCCTACAAAATGGGCCACTTAGCGGTAGCAAAACAGCAACCGCCAGAGGAAGACGAGGTCGAATTTGAGGGAGAAGCAGATTATGAAGGTGAATCGCAAACGGCTTAGTTCCATCGCTGAACCGGAGCGAAATGGCTCACCGTTCTCTATAGTATATTAATAAAACTGTTCATAAAATGTTTGCATAGTTGTTAAAATATCTCAGGCAGGGATTGAAAACGTTACTTTCAAATAACGTTAATTTGGCCATATTTATAGTTTCTACGGTAAAGTTCGTTATTTTACCGTAAAGTTACGTTATTTTACCGTAAAGTTACGTTATTTTACAGTAAAGTTACGTAAATTTACCGTAATATAACGTTATTTTACCGTAATATAACGGTTTTTTACGGTAAAATCATACTTACCGGAATAACGGTATTTTCCTTGTTATCGTTTTTTAACAGTATTTCATCAACCCCTGTTCTGAGGTGGATGTGTCTCAATTACTTACAGCGTTTTGGACGCGGAGAAATAAACTGCAAACATTTTGATGTGGAATATTCAAACTTGATAGTCACTTTCTATTATACCGAATACTTTTATACAATAACATTTTCAATAAAATCAAATCCAACCAACCAAATTCTATTACTGAAGGGTCAAATATTTTAGTTGTTCGACGACATTAATATTATCGCGATAAATTGTAAACAAAGTTTTATTTTAATAAATTCATAGGGAGACTTAAGAATTTTTGAATCTTATTAACATCAAAGATTTTATATTTTATAGAGAGTTTTATAAAATTAAAATTGTCTGTTTAAATATTTTGAATATAGAAACCAGAATAATTCTAAATAATTGGTTGGAGATTATTACTATAGGATGAAAATGATAATTTTAGTGCACTTTTTGATTAGTTAAAAAGTTTGTTTTGTTGTAGTCCGACAGTATGGTTGTGTTTTTAACGTTATAGAGCGATGATTTACATTTACATACGAAAGAAATAGTCGGCAATAACTTCGGTTTTTATGCAGGCGTTCGTAGATAAGTTACGTTTTTTTTCTGTTAACTCTGTCGGTGAATGTTACTTTTTTCTTATTTGTTCGTTCTAAACGTACAGTTTTAGTTCCTTAAACACCACGTTAAGATGTTTTTATATAAAGTAATAAAGTGAAAATTGATGCCTGAAAACAGTATTACAGTTTTTTTACTTAAACATGACCTTATTTTGAACCTTTGTTCACTGTATGTCGAAAACGAAATAAACTAAACTTCATTCTTAAGAGGATTGTCAACCACGTGGTCTCCATACAAACGTCGATAACGTTTCCCACCCTCTAAACCTTAACCTACAGCAATGAATTTTTGGTATGTTTTTGAAATGCCTAAAAACTAGGGCTGTACGTTTTGATTTTTAAAATATTCATTGTAGATTTGAAAATATTGGCACTTCTGTGTTTTGTATGAAATCACTAAAATGCAAATATTTCGAAATCTATTATAGATATTTAAAAAATCAAAACGTACAGCCCTAGCATTTAGGCATTTCAAAAAAATACCAAAAATTAATTACTGTAGGTTAAGGTTTAGAGGGTGGGAAACGTTATCGCCGTTTGTATGGAGACCACGTGGTTGACAATCCTCTTAAGTTTTTAGTCCTAAAACGATGGCGACAAATATGCGAGTTATAATATTATAGACTTATGATGTTTTCGGCATACAGAGAACAAAGTATTTTGAATACTTGTGTGGTATTAAAAATAATGCCATGTATTGTATACTATTCGCATATTGGCGGCTCCTCTTTCGTGTGTAATAAATTGTTTATTTATAAGTTGAGAAACTTTTTGTTTATGAATCTGATTCGATGATAGTTGATTGCTGTTTACTAGCTGGTCAGTAGATAATCTGTGTGGTTGTTTTCCTGTTTATACCTAACACGTGGTATATTTTATTATATTTTTTTATTTTATTTTAATATATATTTTTATTGTTATATTTGTTTATTATATTTGTATTAGATATAGACTAAAAACAATAAATATCAAACGAATTGTCTCCAAAACAAATCCGAATTATATAAATGACTAATGATTTTAAGGCTCAGTTGCACCATCTATCTTTAACAATAACAAGCTTGTTAAAGTACCGGTTAAAAAAAGAGGTTGCCAGCCAGAATGATGTACTTTGACAAGTGTGACGTGACAAATAGGTAGGTATTATCATTATTGACGATAACTTTAACTTTGACAGCGTTTTGGTGCAACTCACGCTTAATGAGTTATTATTATGTTAAAAGTGTTTTATAACTAACTCTTAATGCAATATGTAACTTTCACCATAAAATGAGAGTTTTAATATATTTTTATAACGTCACAGCACAGATACCGTTCATGTTACAGTGAAAATTATCAGTTTTCTATTGACCAGGCAGGTGGCTGATAACGTAACTCTGTTGCTAACAACGCTCATTTGAAATCGTTTGGATTCATTTGAAATTAATGAAATTTGACAGTTTTAGTTGATAACAGAGTGCTCTAACCGCACTTTGCTGATAAATGAAACAGTCAAACTTCATTAATTTAAAATGATTTTATTCGATTTCAAACGAGAATGGTTAGCAGCAGAGTTACAATCAAGGGGCAGTTTAAGTTGAAATTTCTTTATACTATTGCATACTTTACAATAAATACTTTTTCCATATATTAATTCCGGTGTCCTACATTGTTTGTTAGTTTAGATAATAATTTCATTTATTTAAAAATAAAGAATTAATTTGCGCATTTAAAGTATTAAAATGCGAAATCCACGCGTTATCTTTTATAGTTACCGGTATAACAACATATAAACTTATCAGAAAACATTCTCAGCGAAATTAGAATAAGTACAAGTGGTTTGCGAATGACTTGTTTTATTTACAGTACCTACTCTATCAACTCTATGAGTAGGTCTAAAATACTTAGTTAAGTTATCGCAGTTTTCTTTGTTTGTTACTTGTTTCAAATTTAGCGAATCTTAGAAAATGGATCTTAATTAGTAAGTTTTAATTGGTTGGCGGGTAGCTAACTAACCGTGCATTAAGTTAGTGTCAAAATTAAAATAGTCCTAGTCCATGACTTTATTATAAAACTTCAAAAATTAAAGGTGTGGCCTTATATTATTGTATTTTTCGAGTACTACAGCAATACATTGTATTCAGGAACAAATTAATTTTACGAGTAAGACCATCGAAAGATCATTAAATGTCTAAGATTATTAGACGATTTTAGATAAATTAAAAGTGTGATACTTATTAACACCTGTAGCACACCTCCGCCGCGAAACAATACCAGCGAAACCGCAGTAGTTCATAGACAGAAAGAGACAGCTTCATAGTTAAATCTATGCGTTAGAATAGGCTGTTTCGCATCTGTTTCGCTTGTCGTATAACTGAAAATTCATGGCGGAAACTACTGTGGTTTCGCTGGAATTGTTTCGCGGCGGAGGTGTGCTACAGCGCTACAGGCGTAAATAGAGGTCGCGCGGAGTTATGTTAATTTTGACAAAAAATGTATATAGTTAAATTATATTCCTTTATTTTTAAACTTAGATATTTTATGTTATAGTTTCTTTAATTACATGTTGTTTAAAATAAAATAAAAAATGTGTACTTGTGTGAGAAAACACTGAAGAAAATTCTATGAATAATTATTGTTAAATGTGTAAATATAAATGACTGCGAATCGTGATAGTACTTAAATTTACGATTGTACCTATTCGACGTCATGAGTATTGCTAGATTCTCCATCCCAGCCTCGAAATACCTATGAATATTATTTGATTGGATTTAAAATATTATCTTTTGTGACCATAAAGCTGTTTAAGCAATTCCACAGAAGTAACAAGTTCCATACTGTAAAACTTTACACTTAGTGGAATCGAATTATTTTAAGGTTTACATGTAACTGGGGCGATATTGTCTTGAATTTGTGAATCGCTCACTGTACAAAACAATATAGTGAATCTTTTACGCAAACTATTCTTTTATTTCATTAATCTAGCCTGAACTTCCTGAATAATGTTCACCTTCTTTTTGTTTAAATACCAGTTAATCATTGTCAAAAGTTTTAACATGGTTAAGTTAATTTATTTAGTAGCACAGTGGTTCGATAAGTCCATGACTTTGGCTAGTACTCATTATTATATTTTTAATTTTTAAATTTGAGATTTATGCATTCACAATGCTATTTTTATACAATACTACATAATATACTAGAAAAAATACGACTCGCACCACAGATCAATACTCAACGGGAATTGATCTGGTGCGAGTCGTATTTTTTCTAGTATATTATTTAGTATTGTATAAAAATAGCATTGTGAATGCAAAAATCTCGAATTTAAAAATTATTAGCTATTTCATCTTAATCGATTGCCAAATATCTGGAAAGATATTTCAATTGAATGTCGAGGTAATTCCTCACATTGGTGAAATAACGCTGGCTTGCAGCGTAAGAGTAGGATATACTAGAAGAAATTCGGCGATGTCACTAGTTACTCGGTAGCTCAGCGGTCAGAGCATTGGACCGGATATCCAAAGGTCGCGGGTTCGATTCCCGTCTGAGTATTGATCTGGTGCGAGTCGTATTTTTTCTAGTAAGTATATTATTTAGTACTCATTATTATACTTTGACTTTGGAAAGAAGAACCACTTTTTTCGGCATAGGTAGATAGGTACCTATTTTGATTTCTTTACATATTCTTTTTGTAGCTCTGCACTTTTGTACTCAGACCAAAAAAAGTTCCTATAGTAGGTATGAACGTCTATACGTATAAAAAAAGTTGGGAATTACAAAGTCGTGATAAAGTTGGCCGCGTGATGGAAACTTGTCTGTAGGCTGTTCCTAACTATTATTGAGCTGGGTCAAACTGTCCTTACAAACCACTCCTTACGGCCCGCGCGGCGGCGAGATAATAACGCTCTTTCCCCGGCTTCATTCTAAAAATTGTAACTGTCCAGCCTTTCTATTGTCTAATTTCAAAATCTATCGCAATCGCTTTCAAGATGTAATACATTGATGCTTCTTTTTGGCATAAATAAAAACTTACCAAAGAAATACAGCAATGTGTCACATCCATCTGTCAAATGAAAGCGATTGCGGTAGGTTTTGAAATTACATAATTAGCCCCGTTTAGCTAATAGGTCAAATGTGGTATCATTTTCGGATAAATCAATAATGTTGAAATCATTTCTGGTATAAAAAATGGGATTAGTAGCAAAAGGCCCTATTCGCAAAGTGCCACACGGCCTTTTTTACAAACAGGCCGTCTGTATTAATTAATTACCAATCATTTGCATGTAAGTAAAGAAAAGCCCCTGAAGTGCTCCGTTGTTACATACTCTAGGAAGACCAATACCATACATCATGTTTATCGGTTAGGCTGCACTGCTCTTTCTAGGGATGTTTCGGTAAGGGATCTAGGGATTGTACATGATTACAAACTGACGTTCGAGGATCATATTGATAGTATTGTGCGAAAAGCATCCAAGGCTTTGGGTTTTATTTTGCGTAGTTCCAAGGACTTTAAGCAAATTAAAACGCTAAAAATATTGTACTGTATGTTTGTCCGAACTATTCTGGAGTATGCATCGCAAAATTGGAACCCTCGATATAAAATTTACAAAATGCGAATTGAACGCATACAGGAAAAGTTCGTAAAACACCTATGCTATCGTGCAGGGCTATCATATGACTCATCTAAATACGATGACTTATGTAAAAAATTCCACCTGCTTCCGTTACACATGCGGCGTGATATTGCTGATATGGTCTACCTAATGAAGATCTCATCTGGTATGATTGATTGTCCTGAACTTCTTTATCAACTCTCTTTTAACGTACCCCGTAGTTCGCGGCGAGCTGCACCATTTAACTTGCCTTTTTGTAGCACTAAATACAGAAAAAATAATTTTATCTACCGGTCAATGCAGCAATATAATATTTTATCAAATAATTTTGATTTGGACGTATTTAACACCAGTATCCGTGCGGCGAAGACACTCATTAGTAAGCATTTCTTCAATGGCGATTAATTCCGTTATTTTTTGTCAGTTATTAATTTTTTGTCAAATCTTAAACTATTGTTTTTGATTCATTTATGCTAATTTAGATTTAAGCTCACATTTGATTTAGCTATACTTACGCTAACCGTGTGAATCTATTATTAGCTTTTTAAGTTTATACTTTGTAATTTAAAGATTTTGTTGTGTAAGCTGATGATTCACCGAATAATAAATAAATAAATAAGTAGGCCTAATAATTTCAATAGTTTTTAGGCATGTTTGTTAATTCGTTTTATTCGTCTAATTGCATACATTGTACCTTTTGCTATGGAGGAGCGGTGCCGCCTAATACAGGTATTATTAATATAATCTACTTGGTTGGTTCCTTCCAGCCTCAGAATATTGCTTGTACTAATTTTGTAAGAAATAAACATTTTTTTTTGCTGTTATCGTTAAAGCTGGCAGACATTTTTTAAAAATAGGGCCTTTTGCTACTAACCCAAAAAACACAATTTATTGAGCAGTTTCTGACTAAAATTTTTAAAGCTATTTTTTTATTTTAGGTCTTGGCACTTGTTTCAGTATTTAAAAAAAATACCATAAAGGAGCATTTTTTAGGTTAATTTGTTATAAATACTTTTGTAATGCTAACTAGGTATATTTTATACAAATTGAGCCTAATCCAAGTAGTTTAGGTTCATTGTTTGCGGGACACAGCTAATCAAAAATATGATTTTTTTCGCGAAATAAAAGGGTTTTTCGTTTCGTTCGGAAGCATTTTTCAGGTTTTCTGTTCATATTTCTGTAAAGTTTATTAAATTTTCTACAAATTGAGCCTAGCCTGAGTAGTCTAGGTCTATTGGTTGCGGAGACACAGCTAGTCAAAGTTTTTTTTTTTGCATTTATTTCGAAAAAAGGCCCAGTTTTGACGAGCTATGTCTCTGCAAGACTAATCGGGTTAGGCTCAAATTGTAGAAAAATTAATACACTTTACAGAAATATACAGAAAACCTGAAAAACTCTTTCGAACGAAACGAAAAACCCCTTTTATTTCGCGAAAAAAATCCTATTTTTGACTAGCTGTGTCTCCGCAAACAATGGACTTAAACTACTTGGTCAAGTTAGTCAAATTGTATAAAATATAGTTAGCATTACAAAAGTATATTTCAAATTAACCTGCAGCTATCGAAAAAAAAGGTAGGTAGGTAAGTAGGTACCTAAAATCATTCGATATCGATAGTACAATTTTGTATGGGAAATTTGTACAGCGAATTAAAATTTCCATAGATAATTCTCTTCTTATTTTTAGTTTGGCAATCTACTCTCCTCTTGGGAGTAATTTTTGCCAGTGTCACCAAGTAAGTATATCAAGACAGTTTACTCGGTAAGTTCTGCCTAGGTTAGGTAGCCACTCACTACAATAAAAGTCTCAGCTTCACACAACCAAGATCGCGCCTATTTCAAATTATCCCACATATTGTTCAGTTGCGTAGACATAGACACACAAAACTGCACCAAGTTTAAGACACAATAAAATATACTCGCAAGATACGGATCACATGAACGTGGAGAAGATTTAGTTGGTGTAGAGTAATTATTTGTCTACGAGATATTTCATTTCGCTTTTCGACGGTAGATGGCGCTGTACATATTTCTCATACAAAATTACTATATCGAATGTTTTACGCGCGTAATTTTTATTTCGATAGGTAGCTGTGGACGGAAAGAGTATTGTCCACATACCATACAACAAGTAGGTACTTGTATTGTCTTGTCGGTGAGTCAGGGAGGTGTGTGGCCATGAAGTTATTTTCGTTATTTTTACGCGAAATTAAAACAATCATTGCTCATTTGAAACATCATTTTATTTTATAAAAATAAACGTTTTGACGACAAATAGTTTATAATATTTCGGGGTCCTTACGAATTCTTCAACTCTAATCAAGAGTATCCACCAGGCATGTTTCAAGACATTGTAAAAAATTCAGTTTTTACAAAAGTTACTTTTTTATCTTAAAACATTAACAACATTACATTTTCACATCTAAATCTAATAACGGTCGATCACTTTCATTTTTACAATATAACATTAGCCCATAAGAAAATAATATTATTTCATTAGTTGTAAATTAAATACCTAGTAGGTACAGGATTTTATGCCATGTTAGCATTTAGGTAGGTAAGTGTTAGGTACAAGATACTTACTTACCAAATTTATTTACTTTCGAAAATATTACAAAGTCAAGATACTTACTTAATTATTTGAAAATGCTATATTCAAACCCAAGTATGTTTATTTTAAATCAAATATGATATCAATATGGTACATAATATCGTTAAATTACTCAGTACGGGGGATAGCGATACATGGGGGGCTGCTATTGCTATTCCCAAAGGCTAAAGTCGAAGCTTGGGTTTACGTTATAACAAAGCAACTTTTTAAGTAAATGTTATTGTTTAAAGTTTAAACTAATGTTAAACCCTAGCAATGATGACCGGTGCCTGTTCAGACAACAGATATTGTGTCAGACACATAATTCTGCACCCGTGTAGATCCTGTTCTACTCTGCGCGTGTTATCTGCGTCACTGTCACTGCATACGCTTACCCTAGACTACAGTCACGACTTCACGAGACATGTATTGTGTCAGACAACTTCTGCGCTGGCCACCATGTGCAGAGCTGCTCTGCTGTGCGCGTGTTATCTGCGTCGATAATTCGCATACGCATACTCGTAGCAGAGATACAGATAACACGCGAAATTATCGGACACATGTCTCATGACTGTTGTCTAGGGCCTAGACAACAGTCGCAAGAGATTGTGTCAGATTGTGAAGACCTGCGCTTGTTATCTGAGTCTCTGCATACGCTTACTCTACTAGACAAGACAACAGTGTCTGCGTCTGCCGCCGTGCGGATCTGCTCTGCCCTGCGTGTGTTTTCTGCGTCTCTGCATACGCTTACCCTAGAGTGCCCTAGCTAGACAACAGTCATTGTGTCGGACACAGGTCTCTAGTTCTCTACCGAGTCTACCGCGCATATCTGCTTTCCAATCCAACGCGTGTCATCTGCGTCTTAACCGTTACTCTATGCACTCTATGGTGTCAGCTTATAGCTGACACCGCGAGCAGGTTTTAACATTAGTATAGAATTAGACAGTAGAAAATATTCCATACCTACTTATTCTTCACATTTTACGAAGACAAATAAATGCAGGTTTTATATAAAATTTAAACATGTAATTTTTTTATAGGTAGCAGTAGGCCTACTTACTCACCTAATTAATACCAAATCAAATATAAAGTATAAAATAATTAAAATGACCATTGCATTGTGACTAGAATATGTATTGTACAATGTTTGGTGCAGGGACTGGATGGATAAGACGACTTTTGTTGTGGGCAATGATTGATTTAGCTAAAGGCCAACCCCAAAAAATATTAAAACATACATATTTCTATACTGATTAGTATGACTGTACTGTACCCTTAGCACGAACAGCTATCGAAAAAAATAACGCGCGTAAAATCATTCGATAGTGCAATTTTGTATTGGAAATTTGTACAACGCCATCTACCGCCGAATAGCGAAATTAAAATTTCCATAGATAACTCTCTATCGAGTAATTTTACGCGCGTTATTTTACTCGATAGCTGTTCGTGCTAAGGGTACTGTACCCTTAGCACGAACAGCTATCGAAAAAAATAACGCGCGTAAAAACATTCAATAGTGCAATTTTGTACTGGAAATTTGTACAACGCCATCTACCGCCGAATAGCAAAACTAAAATTTCCATAGAGAATTGTCTATCGAGTAATTTTACGTGCGTTTTTTTCTCGATAGCTGTTCGTGCTAAGGGTACTGTACTCTCTATTTAACTTATTATAATTTGTTTTTGTTCATTACAGCTTTTTTATGCCTTCGACATGCATTGTCTTGTCCCTTTACCAAACAATTTGTATATTCCAAAATCTTCATTACATTCTCACCTATGTAGCTAATTCCATTTATAATCAATACGCACATAAACTTTATACTCCGTATACCAGGCTAATAATGATGAAAGCTCGTCCCAACATAGTCTACATAAATACCTATTCGGCTTTTTATGGCAACTCGCACAATTTAACCTTTAGCGTGGCAAAGCTTTGATAAGTTTAATTTTTTTATACCTATGTCAGTAGGTATAGGTATACTCGTAAAACTAAAAATAAACTGGCAATTTTAGGTTAAACCTAGACCGGGACTAGAAAAATCTAAAGTAAAAAATAATACTTAAATTTTACAGTTTTTGCATTCACAAGATTCACAATACTATTTTTTGATACCCCTGAACGCCGGGACGGCCGCATGCGGCCAGGCAAAAAGCTAAAGCTACTAAATAGAAAATTAATAAAAAAATTTACTCGACCATAGCACCTCATACGGGACTCGAACCAGAACTTTGAATTTTATTCGGCCCAATGCACTGACCAATTTATGCTACCGAGCTAGAAAAGTAGGTAGAGTCTGTTCGGAAAGAGAACCGTCGTGGGCTTTTTGCTTGATCGTCGTTTTTGTCATGTTTACTGCACTGTTATACGATATTATGGTGCGATTATCTTGACTTGATAGATATCAAGATATTACAGTCGCACTAAAACGTTACAGTGCCGTCAACATGTCAAAAATGGTAATGGAGTACGAAGCCCACCGACGGTTCTCTTTTCGAACTTGTCTATGAGAAATTTAATTTTACTTCTCGGCGGTAGATGGCGCTGTATATTTCCATAAAATACAACGGGTACAGTACCCATTAGCACGAACAGGCTATCGAAAAAAATATCCCGCGCAATAACACCCGATAGAATAATTTTGTATGGGAAATTTGAACACCGCCATCTGCCGTCGAAAAGCGAAATTAAATGTCTCATAGACATTTTATTTATTACTCTATCAAGTACTATGTGGAGTACTGCGTTTTTTCTCGACAATCGATAAAGATGAAGCAGCTTTAAGTATTTATATAGAGCATAATTTGTTAGTGCATTAATTGGGCTGGAATCCCAAGGGTTAGGGTGCGGGTTCGAGTCTCGTCTGAGTTGCTACGGGTGAAAATAATAGCAGAATTTCAATCTCAATTGTCCGAGTTGCCACATAAGCTCCTATTAACTATTATACAAAATGTTCATGGCATACATAATTTTATAATTAAATGTAATTAACTAATATCACGTAACGCGCGCCGTATGCAAATAATACGTTCTCTAAGAGATCAATCTAAAATATACGTTTGGCGCAATAAATGCATCGTTAAGGGTGCCTGTCCATTGACGCGGAGCGAGGCAGTGGAGCGGAGAAACGAGGAAATATAAAATAGCTTTGCGGAGCGGAGATTTTATGCAATCCTATTGGTTAATATTTCGTCGTTTCTCCGCTCCGCCGCTTCGTTCCGCGTCAATGGACTAGCAGTCTAAGTAGGTATATCAAAGTCGAATTCAATACAATTTTATGGAAATATTTAAACAAAATTCACAATGATGTTAATTTAAGACACATACTTAAGAACTTATTTTTTTATTAACAATCACGTATTTATTTATTACAGCTGGGTATATTTTTTGTATTTTTGTTCTTGTGGAAGTCTATCTGTAGAACCTTCTGTTTGAAAGAGTAAATAGTAACTAAAACTCGGTGGCGCCATCTCTTTGTAAAAATACAGTTTAGTTTCCTAATATTATTGAAACCCAGCTGCAAGTACTTTTGTAACAGAGCAAACGAACCATAGTACCCTGATTACGAAAAAGATTTAAAAAATTGTTATACTTAGTCTGTGCGGAAAGATAACCGACTTGGGATTTGGGCTTGATTAAGTACCTACCTAGCGTTTTTGAGATGTTAACGGCACTTTAACGTTTTAGTGCGACTGTAATATCTTGATATCTATAAAGTCAAGATAGCCGTAACCATGACAAAAACGGTGTTCAAGCACAAATCCCAAGTCGGTTCTCTTTCCGAACAGACTCTATTAAATGTATTGGCCGAATTCCATTGGTGTTTACGTCTAGTTATTTATATAGTTCGCTATGACCCGTCGGTTTCGTGGGGGTCGGGCGGTTGTTGCGGGATGTAGTTCCACCGCGCGCGCACTTCCGCCGCGGGCGCGGGCGGCGCTTCCGTCGCGGGTGCTGTAGCGGCTACGCGCCTCGCTTTCACCACCGCTAGATGGCGTTGAATGTAATTTTCGTGGGGCGCGAGCGCAGCGGCGCGGGCCAGGCATTCTTCGGCGATAGCGAGCTTCCCGCGCTCGACTGCGACTACGCAGAGGTTGTGGAGCGCTTGCACGTTCTCCGGTTCTAGTTCAAGGATGCGTCGATAACACTGAAACACATTGTTTGCATGAAATTGACGTTTATATCCCCTCCAGTATAGCTACTGGGGATTAATAATGTCATCATGGTAGCTTGGACGGATACAATTCGATCTATTTGACCATAAAGAGCAGTTGATTGGAATCCTCTTAACTTCACTTGCTTACTCTATCAGCGGGTCTATCGGCTAAAATCAATGAAGCTAATGTAAATTGTGATTTGATGAGATACCTACATTGCTACTTCGTTTGGGCACTATATAAATATATAAAAGTACTAACGTGTTTGGGCACAAATAAAAACTTACCAAAAGAAAAGCAGCAATGTATTGCAATTGCAATTGTAAACAGAGAGATCATGATAACAATGAAAGTAGCTGATAGAGCCCCAGGTAGGTACTCCAAACAACTTCTAATAGATTAAGAATACTCACGCTTTCAGCCGCATCCAAATCCTTGACGGAATTGATGTAAATGTCTCCTAGTAGAACCAGCGCTTTCACATGGTCCGGGTGGTGTCGGACCAGTTGTTTCAAGAACGGCGCGGCTTCTAAAGGCCTCCTCCTGTCAGCGAGGAGTAGCGCGAGGTTGAACAGCGCTGATCTGAAGTCCGGCTTGAGGTGCACAGCGGCGCGGAACCAGCGCTCCGCGCACTCCGCGTCGCCCTCGTCCATACAGACCATGCCGAGGTTGAAGTGGACTCGCTCGTTCGTTGCTGGGAAGAGACGAAAGTAATATAAGATGCACCGAATTTTTTTTCAAGTATAACAATCTACTTATTATTAGTAATTTCACGAATCTAATGAAGGTAGCTAACTTGATAAAACACAAGGGTGTGGCCACGCTTGTGTGATGGAGCAGAGATTTGTGGGAGTTCAGCAGCGCTTGCTCGTACTCGGTCTTAAGCTCCCTAGTACTAGTTCCTTGCCTGAATTACCAAATTGATCTTTCCACTATGATTAAGTAAGAGTAGCAATTTGAGTAGTCTTTGCCTTGCCAGTTTCCTCAAGTCTGCAGCTCCCAGCTCTTGCAGCAATTTGGCGGAGTTGAGCAGCGCCTGCTCATGCTCCGAATCCAGATCCAATATTTCATCCAGAACTAGTTTCTAAATTATATAGCTTATAGTCTTCCTGTAAAAGTTGCAATAACAGTATGCGAGAGAACAAAACCTTACCATCTTTATCGTGCAGTTTGAGTAGTCTTTGCCTCGCCAGATTCCTCAAGTCTGCAGCTCCCAGCTCTTGCAGCAATATGGCGGAGTTAAGCAGCGCTTGCTCGTGTTCAGGCTCCAGCTCCAGCGCTTTGTCCAGGTATGCTAGTGCTTGGGATGCTTTGCCTTGCTCTAGCAGGACTACGCCCAGCTGGAAATTTAAATTAAGCTTGGGTGAGGAAAGTTTAATGTAAAGCAGATTGGTAATAACATGAATAGGGGTAGTAGTATTAGCTATTCTGTCTGTAGTAGTAGGTAATATCTATGAAGATTATGGACAACGAAAATTTGACTTTTTCTCCTGAAGACCTCTGTAAGAAGTTCTCTGGTGGGATGAACTTGTTTGTTTCGGATCAATTTTTAAAGTTACAAAATTGAAAAGCAGCGCAATCAAGAATAATGAAGAACAAATTAAATGCACTCACATTATAGTAAATATCAGGATTTCCGCTATCATACAACAGAGCTCTTTCATAGACCTCCTGGGCTTCTTTAGTTCTGTTTAGTTTGATGAGAATGTCTCCTCTATTGATATAAGCTTGAGTATAGTCTGCCCGCATGCTGATGGCTTGTCTGTAAAGCATATCCGCCTCTTCTAGTCTGGTCGCATTCTTCGATATAAGGTTGGCAAGGTTCAGGAAAACGTTCAAGTGGTTGGGGGCTATTCTCGCTTGGTACGATTCCCCAGGTTTCGCTTTGGGCAGGAGTGATTTGGCTTTGACATAAGCATCTTCTGCTTCTTGGTATCTTCCGAGGTGGTTGTATGTCCGGCCTACGTTGATGTGAGCTCCGACGTCATCTGGTTGGACGCTGACTGCTGTGTTAAAGAATTCTAGTGCTTCCCCATATTTCCCATCAGCTTCTAAAGCGTGACCCACATTGTTGTACAGCTTAGCGTTGTGTCGGTTTACCTATAAGTAGGGTTGAAGTTGCTTATAATATCATTTATAAAAGATGAGAAAGGTACAAGGGAATAATGATGGATGCCATTTATATTTTTTTGGTATGCGCATCACTTGAAAGTCCATCGTCTCCAAAACAGTTTCGTTTTCATCAGAATACACGCAATAAACGCTTTTCGTCACCAAGTTATTATCTGATAAAATTTCAGAGACAGGCTACGAGACGAAGAATGTCCTTTAAAATAATGGTGAAAATCTACAAAAAAAAATGATTATTCGCTGAAGGTCCAATAGATTGGAACTTAAGAATCAAATTTTCTCGAAATAAGGTAAAATTGACAATGGTCATTTTTTCCTTGTACCCTTCCTATGGTTAACAAAGGCACTTACTAGGTTTAAAACCGCTACAGTGATAAAAAATTAGTTTTCGCTAAATTCAACCCAATTTTTACGTAATTTTACCTTCAAACCCGATGCGAAAATGGTGTACTCAGTCTTCCAGTCCCAATTCCTGGCGTAGGTCTTGGCGCTGAACGCAAGGATGAGAAATATGAGCGCTGCAGCGGCGAGCTTGGCCCTCCTCTTGGCGAGCAGCCTCCACCCGTGGGCGACCAGCAAGCACCAGCCCATCGAAGGCATGTATAGGACCCGTTCGGCCACCACAAACCCAACGGGGAAAAACAGATTGGATGCTGGTAAGAACGGCAGCACTAACAGCGCTAGCCCCTGAAAGAAGGATGGTTAATTTAATAATCTGTTTATTTATTTGTTGCAATGGTTTAGATCGAAAGGTAAAAAATACGTGTATTTTTTAATATAATGTCAATAATAAAGTAAATAAAAGCAAAGTATAGGGATTGAGACAAGGGAACGGAGGTTCAAGGGTAGATATTATTTTGTATCAATTGATTGAATCGGTGAATCGATTCAAATGGTATAAAAAATATGAATGGTAATTTGATAACAAACGGCACTCAATAGATTTTAAATTACTAATAGATAGGTAGATAGAATAATTATGAAGCACGTGTAAAAAAATAAAATAAAATAAAAAAGGCTTTATTTATCTCATACTGTTACATGTATCTGTATGGCACAGTTTCCTTCTTTCTTGTTATTAATTAAATCTCGTAAATAATTTGTCATGTTAGATAGGTAGATTCCTCAAAAAATTGAGAAGGTATTTTTAAAATAATAAAAACAACATTAGTCAGCTAAGAAGATTAAGGCAACGTTATCATAATTATTATAATTACCATGGAAAGTGCAGAAGACCTCGTCCTCAAGGCATGAACGGCGGCAGCTATGAGGATGGTGGCCAATGCCAGCGTTGCCAAGTTCCTCGGGTCCCGCCAGGACCGCAATAGGGCCACGGTGCCCATGGTCCAGTCGCAGCATAAAGCTTCTGGCAGCGTCAGCAACCAAGCATTCAGTGCTGGCAGATACGCGAATGTCAAGTGCCTGGAACGATAAAGTTTTGGTCAGGCTTGTTGATATCCATCAATTCCCGTAGCACGAACAGTACCCTTAGCACGAACAGCTATAGAAAAAAACAACGCGCGTAAAATCATTCGATAGTGCAAATTAGTATGGAAAATTTGTACAACGCCATCTACCGCCGAATAGCGAAATTAAAATTTCCATAGATAATGCTCTAACGAGAAATTTTACGCGCGTTTTTTTCTCGATAGCTGTTCGTGCTAAGGGTACAGTACCCCTAGCACGAACAGCAATCGATAAAAAACGCGCGTAAAAGTACTTGATACAGTATTGGAAATTTAATTTCGCTTTGCGGCGATAGATGGCGCTGTACAAATTTCCCATACAAAATTCTATTGAATGTTTTTACGCGTCTTATTGTTTCGATAGCTGTGCCCTTAGCACGAACAGCTATCGAATAAAATAACTCGCGTAAAAGTTCTCGATAAAGTAATTCTCTATGGAAAATTTCGTTTCGCTATTCGTCGGTAGATGGCGCTGTACCAATTTCCCATACAAAATTACTCTATCGAATGTTTTTAGGCGCGTTATTTTTTTCGATACCTAGCTGTTCGTGCTAAGGGTACAGCCCCCTTAGCCAAAGTAACATTTGCAAATTTTCGTTATCGCTTCGCTTCGAAACATGTATGGATTTGACGTTTTAAAATTCGATTGTTAACGAAACCTTATGTCAATCCCATACATGCTTCGAAAGCGAAGCTATAACGAAGATTTGCCAATGTTACTTTGGCTAGGCCCTCAGTACAGCTAATATAGAATGAACGTCCGAAGTAGAGTAGCCATGATTGATCATAAAGTAACTTTTTTTAAGCGAGAACAAATAAAAGATTGTAATCACCCATGCGCAACAATTTACACAGAACATATTTGAACAGCAACGTCTTAAAAAAGTATAATTAAAATGGGTACATAAT
Organism: Agriphila straminella; assembly: GCA_950108535.1. Taxonomy (NCBI): domain Eukaryota; kingdom Metazoa; phylum Arthropoda; class Insecta; order Lepidoptera; family Crambidae; genus Agriphila; species Agriphila straminella. The sequence goes on along the minus strand of OX467311.1, from coordinate 14,807,228 downwards.
TAATTTGTGCCCTTGCCGGGCCTTGCCCAGTCAGTCAGTATGGCTTTACTTTTTCATGACTTGAACTTGCGGCAAAACTAGGTACCTACCTACTTGGGGCCGGAAAATCCCGTTGAACAACGATCCTCGTAAAATTAATGTGCGTAACGTTGCCGCGTCGTTTATATACAAAGCCTGCCGTCCATTATCCCGAATCTAGATTAGGTATATACCTACCTACTAAGAAAATATCATCTTTTATAATAAGTAAAACCAATAAGTTAAGGAGTAGGAGGTCAGGTCACGTGAATTGAAAAATGACCATGCCCATTTTGTGCGACAAAAGTTTGCACGTTTATTTATAAAATAGGCAGCAAATTCGAGTACCTACCTATAAAACAATTTGGATTACTTAAATCAAAGTAGGTAGGTACTTAAATATTTCTCTGTCATCGCGTCCCCTGTCGTGATTAACAAACAGAGCTCAAGAACAAGAAGTCTTTTCCACAAAAAATCAGTTTGGCTTTTGTAAAAATAGAGTATTTATAATACAATGAGTTGATATCTCGAATTCTTTAAGTAATTATTAAACTACATACACAGCCAAAGGCATGCAAGGCATTAGCAGGCATGTGCAAAAATAGAATTGTGCTTATCGTTTGAAAAAGCTCAAGTTGAGATAAAGCGACTTTACCAATTCGTATTTTCAAACATAACTTATAAGTAGTTCAGAGTCAAAACTCCTATCTCTGTTTATTGGTAAGGATCTATTGTTCTTAAGTTTGCAACCAACTACTAGAGCATCACAAAAGAGCCGCTGCTTTCAGCCAGCTAAGTTAGTCCCAGCGTGTCGGATTAAAATCCAATCCTCTTAAGGTACAGTGCGAATTGTTTTATGAATGGGACAGTCCTAGATTATAGTGCATCTCTAAATGAAAGCTGGAGTTATTACACAGACAGCGAGTTTTCAACGAATAGTGCGCTATGTTTGAAACGGTTATTGTCGTCAACGTCGTAAACTCACATCACCGCATGATATCCGCATTTGCCTCAAAACTTACCTCGCAGGAGGCGGTGTCGCACCAGCATAGGGCTGTCGAATCTCGTAAAGACAGGTAAGTGCACGCCCATCACGTGCAGCCTAGGGACCGGCAGTGCGAGAGTCGCGCAGCAGACGGTGGCCACCCGCTTCGCCGCATGCGCAGCCCCAACCTGACCCCTTGCCCCAAAACTTACCTCGCAGGAGGCGGTGCCGCACCAGCAGGGTTGTCAAATCTCGTAAAGACAGGCAACTATGCGCCCATCACGTGCAGCCTAGCGGCCAGCAGGGCGAGTGTCGCGCAGCAGACGGTGGCCACCCGCCTCGCCGCATGCGCAGCCCCAACCTGACCCCTTGCCCCAAAACTTACCTCGCAGGAGGCGGTGCCGCACCAGCAGGGTTGTCAAATCTCGTAAAGACAGGCAACTGCGCGCCCATCACGTGCAGCCTAGCGGCCAGCAGGGCGAGTGTCGCGCAGCAGACGGTGGCCACCCGCCTTGCCGCTTCGCCGCATGCGCAGCCCCAACCTGACCCCTTGCCCCAGGCATCTAGCCATGACCAGCGACTGCCACCGGTGGAACTACGACGCTGTAACAAAAAATAAAAGATTTTTTTAATTGACTGAGCGAGCGTGAAGCATCTCCGTTTCAGCTTGGGCAAAAATGCTTTCGTATGTTGACGGCTGTTCGTTTGTTCTCCTCTACGGTCGCATTTCTGAACCAATTCTCGTGAATTTTTGTAAGCAGGTTTTTATGTCGAGAAAATTATAATTGGCTTATGAATTTGATTTCGAAAATGATAGCACTTATAATATTTTATAATTTTTCTTAAACTCTATAATCAGACAAGTGAACCTACAAATTCACATCATCACGAACTTTGATCATAAAATGAAGCAATAAAAGTGATAACAACAAAATATTTCAAACTCAAGACGATATAGAATATAGAAAAAGGCTTGGGTCATTAATCACTGATGAACTAATTAATTGACCCACCCTTGAGTCCAAACTTATATAGGAAATATTTTTGCAGCGCGACTATTATGTATTCTGTGATGCAAGCAAGGTTTCGCTTGGATGCTTTCAACATTGTGTCGCATTAATATTTTTCTTCTCGCGTGAGCAAAATTGTCCCCTGTGTTACTTATGTGTTATTTTTGTTCATTACGAGTGCAGAAGTGGTCCACGAAAAATACCATTAAATCTCTTAATGCATTTTAAGTGAGAATTTCGTAACGAGTAGGAAAATTGTGCTACGAGTAAAATAAAACTTATAATGTCTATTATTTTTTAAGCAAAACACGCCGAGATGGAAAGTAAGTCCAAAGGAAACATTGAAAGTAGCAAGCTGGCAAAAAGTAATTTCCATTTACAAAGCTTTGAAACTGGGTCGTAGGAATACTGAGTATTGAACTCCGGATAATATAGCCTCTTTACGCAGCAATGTGCAACCGTATCACGTGTGGGTAGAGTCTAAATTAGTTTGCTAGTAGATGATGGCAATCTTGGCTCTGAGACTAGACCTGTCTTTGCTATATAAAAAGAAAAACTCCTAGATAACGAGATATGACGTCTTTATGTGTGTTGTTTTTCATCTGTATTATTGCTTGTTTTTACGTCGCAACGAGGCTAAATATTGAGCAAGAGAATAAGAAAATGTGGGCCGACGAAATAGTTGAAGTGTTTTCCTCACAATGACTTTATCAAAAACATACAAAGGTGACGAAAATTTGACGTTCATTTTGTTTGCCGCAGAGCTTTGATCAATCTAGATAAGTATTTGGTTAAAACATTTTTATTCTGATTCACAAAGTCTCTCGACGTTTTACCACTGAAATGAATTTGCGTAAAATGGAATTGATGTTAGATGTTTGTTATTTTGGCTTATAATAATATTATGGTTCTTTGAATTGTCTACATGAAAAACCTATAGTAAATTATTACGTCTTTATTTAAAAGTTCTTAGGTATGGTTATTTTAAACTTCAAAAATCTTTGAAGAAATAGTACAATAGGCAACATTATAAAAGGTTTAATTGTAAAAAAGTTTCGTTGAAGCGGTAACCTTTTCTGAAGCATTTCGTTTAAAACTGTAGGTAAGGGAAAATTAGACTTCCTCAGGGTAGACATTTAGTGTTATTGAAGGTAGGGGGAGGGGGGTAGAGTGGGGAGCTGTGGACTATTCACCCGGAGACAGACTTAATAAGCAGTTATTTCTGAAAATTGCTTGTCGCTGAAGTTTCGCCGCAGGTAGCGTGGCTTAATCTCGCGTGGAGGGAGACATACCCCCCATGTAATAATAGAAAATGAAGCGCCCCTTTGACTGTTTGTTTGATTAAAAGTTCACTTTGACACTACAATCCTTATTACGTAATTGGTATGGATTTCCATCCATTTCATTCCACCCACATTTCCTTAATTTATTTTGAAACTGAAGTTGAGACTATACTTTGTCCTTTTTCAAACAAACTTTTGAAGAAATGGAAGAAATTAATTTGAGGTGAAAGACATTATTAAATTGTTAAGAAATCGAAAGCTAATAGATAAATAAAATTAATAATAAACTCACGAGAATACACAATAAAAAGATGGCGTAATTTTACGCACCAATTTTTGAAGTCAAATATTATTATTTTTCTAACACAAAACCCATGTACGATGTACGTACGAGTATAGTGATTTCTCTACTTGAGCTTACTTCCGGAGCAAAATCAGTAGGGAAAACTTCGTATTGAGGCTCGGATCCGATTCCCACAATTGATTGAGGTCAGGGCTATATGTATGTTACTTTACTATATGTGGGTGGTGTAACATTATAGTCTGGCATTTATTTAGCTTCTCAAGGCTGGTATAGACTAATGAATAGTAAACAGGGCTCACAGTGGCGATTCTGTGTTCTTATCGTTCTTTTCCTATCTATGCCTAAAAGTCGGTATGTCAAATAAACTAGTTTAAGGCTTATCATGTGTTTGGTCAGTTTCTTGAAGGTTAGATTTGGGCCACAGGTTGTCCATCAGCCATTTTTGATGTCCCCACTGCTGGGGCACAGGCCTTCCTTATGGGTGATAACCCACCACGCGGGCCCAATGCGGATTGGTGGGTGTTAACAACTGCAAATGCAGCCGGGACCAACGGCTTAACGTGCCTTCCAAAGCACGGAGGTCGAGATAAAAAAAAAATGGTCACCCATCCCATGACCGACCCTTGTGAACGTTGCTTAACTTCCGCAATCGCTGGGCCAGGCGCTAAACCACTGCGCCACCGAGCTCCCCATAGGTTAAAGATAATTAATTTTAGCTCGGCAACATACATCGTTACGTCATCGTTACTATCTGGCTGGCTAGACTGCTCCTATTTCAAACTAGGGTTCAATCCCGATTAATTTTGGTAAAGTTATTTCGGGGCTAATAATCTAGTGACAGAGATTAATAGGTACTCAACAATCCTGTTCACTCACATAACACACAAGACACACGATCAAACTTAGAATAATAACACCTAGAAGACGTGTCCTCGTATGCAAAGTGAGGCAACTAATACTAAGCCAGAATGGCTTAGTTTTCAGATTTATATCCTTTATACGTTACCTAATCGTAACTAAAATCCAATAATATGTAACTAATCTAATAAATGTAGGAAAATTGAAACTGTTTTGTACTTATTCGGTTTGATTAGGTAATCATGGAGAATAAAAATCTGAAAACGGAGTCATTTTGGCTGTTTTAGTTGCCTCACTTGTGACAGTGCGCTTTATGAACTATCGTTCTAGTCAAAAAGTTGAAAAGAAAATGTGCAAGAACTCAGGGTTTGAATTGCCAAAGATTAGGTTTTCCTTTTTACCAAAATAATTAACAATACCCCTAAATATTTTTATTCTCATCCATTTAACTAAGTCAGTAAGGTATGTACCTTCTGTGCGACGAACAGCTCGTAGACCACACAAACGCCGGTGACAGTGATGCCCTGTTCCTTGCACAACATGGCGACTCCTACGCACGCTGTACACGCCACCACGTATCGCCAATCTGCAAAACAAAAGAAGTTTAGTTTTCTTTTTCTTTCGCGTGGAATCATAAATCTACAAAGAGGTTTGTTAGAAGTCAGACGTAGAAGAGATCATTGAAAAAGGCTTTATCCAATTTAGTTAGTTCCATAAAATATCCGCGGGACTTGTTTGGTGTATGCTGTATGCTCGGTTGCCATCTAAATGTTATTAAAAATCTGGGTTCAGAGCCTAATAGGAAAAAGTTTTTAAAAATAGTAATTTGTTTAAGGGATGTATTTAATAAGCATATTTACAATGGAAATCATTATTTTTATGGTTTATTCAATTATTTTTAAAGCTAAGCATATTTATAATGGAAAACATTATTTTTATAGTTGATTCAATTAATTTTAAAGCTAAGCATAATTATTTATAGTGCAAAACATTATTTTTAAAGTTCATTCAATTAATTTTATAGCTAAACATTTTAATGTGCGTAACATTATTTCTAAAGTGCGTTTATATATTCCCCTTTGTTTAATTGTTTAGACCTGGTTTAGACTATAAATCAACCTTATTTTGTTGTGCGTTACATTCAAGTAACGCTAATTGTCCTAATTGTTTAAACTCCTGGACCACACCCCAAACTTATATTTTTTTGTAACCATACTTTTCAACTTTAAGTCCTATTATCGTCATGAACCTTATCTACAGCAACAACAAAGTTTAATCGTATAACGATTTTACTTTTCAGCTAGTAAGTGAAACAGCTCTTCATATTCTATGAGGTCGATATGTATGGCAAATTCTGTTATTCGCCTACACTGTTGGTTGTAGCTCAAGATCGGAACTAAATTGATTATAATATGCACCAAATCGCGCCGTAATAGTACATTATGAGACAAGTTAGCTTAGGTTGCTCATTGCACACAAGGCTGTGGGTTGCAGCCCGAGCCGCAGGCGAGGGCGTAACTCAGCCGAGTGTGCAATAAGCAAGAGTTTACGAGTTTCATACGACGTTTTTCAACACATTTGCGAGAAAAAAAAAAGTAATTTATCACACAGCAACAAATATGGCAAAAACAAAATATGATAATTGTGGGAAAAGGCGCGCATGTTTTTTTTTTGTTTTTTTTTCACACGCCCAACTCAAGAATATTTTGCGAACAAAGGGGTGAGGAGCATACAACCTACTACTAATACTTCAAAATTATAATTTTAAGTGACAAAATGCAAATATTTTAATATTTTATAACAAAATATTGTGAATTATGAATAATTTGATAATAATTATATATTTATTTGACTTAATTAAGGACTGACACATTTATTTATTCCAAAAATGTATATGAATTTTCAGCAGCATTAAACCTCATTGTTGTCAAAAAAATAACTGTATTACCCGGCTAAATTGGGAATGCTCCTGTTTACTCGCATAGAACTTGCAGTTAGGTACATTACATTTTCGAGCAACTGTATTGAAAAATCTATTTAGGCTCCGTCATACAGACACATTTTTTCCGGCTACATTCTAGCAAACGAATCGTAAAATCCTGTACAGCAGAAAAAAGTTGTGACGTAGTGAATAGAACATCCAGATTAATCTATTTGTACGTCCTGTTCGGCAGTAACTTTTAACAGGGTCGGCGCGCTATTTGAATGCTAGCCAATTTTCCGTATCGATCTTACGTACGATGTGATGTGTCGTTATTAGGATAGGCACATTTTATTGTTTCAAAACTGTGCAACTGGGTTCGATATCTATATGGTTCTCCGCATATTAAATACGTTCAATGAAAGGGACCAGTTTAGTCTTTGACTTAAAAATATTTACGGCTCTAATTTTCCCGATTTTGATTTCCGATTCAACAAAATGATAACGGAATTCACACTTTATCGGTAGGTATGCTCAATCACTAAGGACCCTAGTCACCCCTAGTTATCTTGACTATTCTATTATTATATTAACTTATTGTAATTTGAGAGAGAGAGAGAAATTATTTATTCAACCAAAGACCACACAAAATGTAACCAAAACGACGAAGATTAAAAGACGATACACATAACTTTTAGATGAAAAAGAAAAAACATTTAACAAATAAGGCCCTAGGGTGAAAAAAGGTAATTTAAAGGATGTTTTTGTAAGGCAGTGTTTTAGTTACCTGTGTAACGTCTTCTGTTAGCAGCGCGGGCATAACACAGTAACGCTCCCAGGAAGAAAAGTGACGACAGCATTTCTGCTCTGCCCACTACACCGGTCACCTGTGACAAAATACAATAACGCTGCTGAAGATTTAAAAGCTAAAAAATACTGCACAACTCACAATAATAATTTGATTACAAACATAGCAAAGTTTATGTACTACGAAGGAGACTGACATCAAACGGTTAGATCATTAATAAATTATACACCGTCAATTTGTAGTTGGTTTAATTAACTTAAGAGAAAGTTCTACAAATGAAACTCAACATTTTTCCAAAGAAACATGGCCGAAAAACTACAAAAAAGTTTGGTCCTATAACTAAACTAGACAAACACTGTATTAGTATGGGAAAGTGAAAAACTGTACGTTTTTCAACCCATGTTTCTTTGGCGAAAATATTTGGTTTCGACTTTCGTTGGTGCTCCGAAATGACGGTGTATAAAATCAGCATAAAAACTGAGACGAATGCCACAATTTTATTGAACTCGATTGCACTTCTATGTACATAAAAATTTAAGTCAAAACAAAGATGGCTACGGCAGCAAGCATTATAGCGCCATAAGGCCGGCCACACACAGACGGAATCACGTTACGGAATTCCGTACGTACGTGATTCCGAACGCAGCTAATCCATACAAATCGATGGACTACCACACACATGTGTGATTTTTCCGTACGGAATCTTCATACATTATCGAAATTCCGTTCGGAATTCCGTTACGTGATTACGTCTGTGTGTGGCCGGCCTTAAAGCTTTCTAATTGGGAAACGGACATAAACGGTTCAGTTTAAAGATCGTCAAGTTAACAACTGACGGGGCGTAAAGCTGAGCTCTTCAGTTGATACAGTTAACCGAGAGTTATAAAAGTGACTCGTAATCTCCGATTGTCTTCTATTTCGAAGCAATAGAATAAAATATTATTGTTTGTATAATTTTGATAAAGTACAATTAAGTTTCAAAAATTATCTAACGTCATATTTTAGTTTTTTTTTGTATGTAAAACATCAATTTTAAACGCAACTCTGTGTTTTTGGAGTGGCGAGGCCAGTTCACGATCTGATGAAAAGTCTGATTTTTGAACTTCCAATGTGAAGAACTGATGTAAAATTCTACTTCACAAAAATTACTGTAGACTGAAAAAGAAACAAAGAAGCATAGTAACCGAACAGAATATTGAAAAATGGCATGGTAACTCTGTAAAAAAATCCTGATTAACACCATAAAAACTTATAAAAATAAATTTCAAATCGTCAGATTTCGTAATATTCAACGACAGTGATAGGATTCCTTTTTTATCGATCTAACACAATAACCGAGTACATTTTTAATAAATGATCCAGTATTTCAGAAATCAATAAAAATGTACTAAAATTCGTCAAATTTCTGGCGAAGCGTCAATTAAAGTTATGCAATATTCAACCTTATTCTTAAGACATAGTGGAAGAGTAAATTTCGTGAACTGGCCTCGCCTTAAAGAGTAAAAATATTTGTCATACGAGAGAACATTAATACAGTCTACAGGACAGCACAATAAGTAACTGTATACATACGAAATAGTTTGCGTATAAGTTGAGTGCAAAGCGAAAATTTTGCATGAATTTAAATGTAAAACACTTCGGTAATGTCTATACTTTGTAACTGTTGAAACTTCCGACACTTCGTTTGTAAGTATATGTGGGTGGGTATTCGAGAGTTCTTACTCACAGTCACAGAATACATAATAGTACTCACAGTGTCAACATTTCAATGAAGTTACTTTATATGGAACTTGATAAAACGGATCCGTTACTAATTGGCTTGTTTCCATTAAGAATAAATATAATGGATAGGGGTTTATAGTGATTAATTATATTATGGAGAAAATAACAAACAATTTTAATTATTAAAAGCGTTAAAGATTAATAATATTTTTAAAAAATAATTTTCGTAAAATGAAACCTTTAGTCACGTGACAGTGAACACCAATCAGAAAGCGTTACGTCACGCCGTGCGAAACTTCAATCTTGGCTTTGACGTTTCGAGTATCACTACCGGAGGCGCGTTCCAAACCTACACTCCGAGTGCAACCGAACGCAAGTTTTAGCCACTTTTTCCGTATTTCTCCATTGTTTGGAACATATATAAATAACTGGTTTGGTGTTTTTATAGTCGTGCTATCACACTGGGGCACTACACAGTACTTATAATATGAGAAATTCATTTTTAAACGATAAAAACTAGCTATAACGTACGAAGACACGATCGCTCTTTGGTTTGTTTCGCACGGCGTGACGTCATTCAAGACGCCATGACAGTCTTGTGCGTTTTGGAACCAAATTAAAATTGGTTTTTTAAAACGCGAAATTTATAATGTAAACGCACGATTAAAAATAAATAAACCTTTTTTTTCGATAAAATGCCTAATAAGCTAAAATATTAAGCAGTTATTGAAATTTTGTCAACTAGCCTATTCAGATTTTTATGAAAGCCTCTTGGTTAACACAAATTGGTTGTATTGGTAACGGAATCCGTTGTCCACTCATGAAGAAGGTTAAAATGTGCTAAGCAAATAAAAGTAACGGTATCATTTTTAGGGTTCCGTACCAAAATGGTAAAAAGGAACCCTTATGGTGTGACTAAGTCCGTCCGTCTGTCTTTCTGTCTGTCTGTCTGTCACAGCTGGATATCTCGAGGACTACTAATGGTATCAACTTGAAATTTGGAATAGTTAAAGATGATCTTTGTCCAACTATTTTGCAAATAAGAAAGAAATAAAAAAATAAATAGTTTTTTTACAACAGGGACTGAAAAGGGATCTTAAAAATTTTAAGTGCGGCGACTAGGGCATGTGGGGTAGCATAAATAAAAGAGCGCCGTTTGCACATTTTAAAACATTTTTTTCTTTTTTTTTAGGCCGCATAGTTTTCGACTTATGATGAAAAATGTAAAAAAAATACCGTTCCCCCCCCTTTATCTCCGAAGTTTGCAAAGAGAAAAAGCTGAAATAATTCTATGTGATAGTAGTTTATGTAAAGATTACAGGAAAAATAAAACGATGTCTCAATATAACACACTTTTTTAGAAATTCAAAAAACAAACAAAAAATTATTTAGTTCCTCTACCAGTCAACAGATGGCCCTGACCTAAGGAAAAATTATTTAGTTCTACTATCAGTCAAGAGATGGCGCTGGCCTAAGAAAAAAAATAGTTCCACTATCGGCCAAGAGATGGTGCTGACCTCATACTGCAATAATAATTTTATTATTCTACAGCTCTACAGTGTATTTATTATGATGGTACGGAAACCCTCGGTGCGCGAGTTCGACTCATCGCTCTTGCTTGACCGGTTTTTTTAATTAGGTCTAAATTTAATGTTTTACACGAACTTTGCTATCGGAAAGAAATGTGAGATTGACTACAATAATATGGACAATTCTATAAATCTTACATAGGATAAGTTTGTATGTGACTCTATCGAGGGACGCTTAAACTTTGAGTAACACTTGGTGTTTGTTTAGACATCTCAAATTAAACCAGTTGTAAATTCCCTATACAGAGAACGTTACAATACGTTACCACGGTAAAGAAATCTATTTTCTTTACCGTGACGTTACGGTCGAGAATAGTTCGATTTGCGGGTTTTTCACAAGCACCCCCGCTCCCGCGTACCGTGCCCGCGTGCCATCAGCCTGTCACGTGCGGTTATGTGGTCTATCTATAGGTTAGGTAATACTCACCTGTACCCTTAGCACGAACAGCTATCGAAAAAAATAACGCGCGTAAAATCATTCGATAGTGCAATTTAGTATGGAAAATTTGTACAACGCCATCTACCGCCGAATAGCGAAACTAAAATTTCCATAGATAATTCTCTATCGAGTAATTTTACGCACGTTTTTTTTCTCGATAGCTGTTCGTGCTAAGGGTACTGATTTATGTGACGTAGCCTTATTTTAGTACGTATTCAATATGTTAGATTTAAAATTCTCTATTCAGAGAACGTTATAATATGTTACGATCTTGGTTACGGTAGAGAATTAGGACGATTTGCGGGTTTTCCCTAAACACCTACATCATCCCGCCTGTTAGATAGTAGCGTGTGGTGCGGTTATGTCACTTATGCGAGTACATAAACATGAGTACTTAGACCACATAACTTATGTGGTTTAAGTACTCACCTAATTTATATCACGACATCACGAGTGTGTGATTCAGTGGCCTAATTTGAGTACGTATTCAATATGCTAGATTTAGAATTCGCTATACAGAGAACGTTACAATCATGTTACGATAGAGAATTAGGACGATTTGCGGGTTTTCCACAAACACCTCCGCTATCCCGCGTGTCTGTCCGTCACGTGCGGTTATGTGTGGTCTGGGGCCGTACCGGCTAACGCATCGAACTTCGATATGTCTGCCGGGTTTCAAATTAAAACAGATAAATCGAGCCCCGACTGGGCCAAAATGGCAAACCCCAATTCATGACGTCACACGAACATCGATATCTTCCAAATACCTTCAACAAATAGTACAAAATGAAATTTCTTACTTTGATTTCACTGTTCTAAGTTGAAGCTCGGCAGCCCCGCTGAAGTTCGAAAAGTTAGCCGGTACGGCCCCTGTTTGTACTCACCTGATTTATGTGTATGATTGTGACCTAATTTTAATACGGATTAAATAGTTTTTCTAATGTCCCACACAGAGTATCAATCAATTCCTTGAAGAGGAGTAAATTTTCAAAACAAAAATAAGAAGAAAAACAGAACAGTGTCATGCTCTGATATTGTCTTAACTGTCCATTTATTCTTAATTAATTCTTAATATAAAATGTAAGAGATTCATTTTACATTTCGTTTATTAAATAATGCGAATTAAGATTTCGGAAAAAGCTCAAACCTCAGTATAACCGCTTTCAACTAATAATAAAATACCGAATCGATAGCAAAATATTATTAACCTAATTGCAGAGTGTGTGGAGCAAAAGTCTTATAATCTACGGCTAAAATATGACTAAATGAAAAACCTCGATATACTTCGACGTGTTGCACTCGAATCACTGATGCTTTTAAACACGATTTATCGTTACACGATCACAGTTCTGTTATTAATTCACATACAAAATAATAAGTATATTATACAGGGTGTATTTGTAACCACTCTCCAAATTTTAAGGATGTGTTCAGTCCATGAAACTAAACAACTTTCTCCATGAAACATGACATGTGTCGAAATACTCAAAAAAATTTTGGTCATCTCATACTAAACTGATCACGTGATCTCTTTGATTTGTATGAAAAGGCATTTTTTTTTACATATTTGACCCTATGTTTCTTAGAGAAAGTTGTTCAGTTTCATGGACTGAACACATACTTAAAATTGGGAGAGTGGTTACAAATACACCTTGTATAATATCTTGAAACCTTATCCAATCGTTTACAAAATATTATTTTTATCTTTTTTTCGTTTATTATTTATTTAATGATAATTAAATAAATAATAAACGAAAATAATATTTTCAGTTCGATTATGGTTACGATTACAAGCAACACCTTTAAGGCGCGGTGGTAGTGAAACTAGCGCCGCCGCCACTACATTTATTTTTATTACTCGTAAACCAAGTCAATATTTAAAAAAAGCTCATGTAATAATCTCTTAAATTGTAACTAATATTTTTTGAATAACTCTTCAACAGTTATCATTCATCCTGTAAGTTTTAAAATCCATAATTGCCAAAAGTAGCCACTTTGAGCTAAAATGGATTCAAAATCATAGACCATTTAAGTTAGGAGAACTTCGGATGACAAGAGATTTATTGATATACACAACTTTCCACTCTAACTATAATAATCTACATAAGAATTCCTCGAAATAATCAGAAGGGAGCACAGTGACGTCATAGGTAGGTAATAGCGGAAGTTCCGGACTTGGTTGCACGTTAAAGTCTACAAAGTTTGTTTTGCTACAGCATTCAGCTGCAGAACTTGAGCAGCCAGTCCCAAGCGGTTAACACTAGAATCCCAAGATCGGGAATCAAGACAAAGTCTCGATTTCCTACACCAGAATCCCAAGATCGGGAATTAACCCTAAGCCATGTAAAATAGAGTTGTTTTTGTCTTTTGACTAAATTCTTAGAATTACTTACCAAGTTGTTAAAGGCATACCGAGCATCCTATTGGTATAAAAGTTATTACTCATTTTAAATTAAATAAAATATTATCAAAATAGAATAAATGCAAATAAAATAAATTAACTAATAATAATAATAAAAATAATATTTCGGAAATCAACTATATATGTTAGTAACAATTTAAGTTTTAACTGTTTTAAGGAACAATTAATAAATGTTGAAACATGTTGTTTACTTACCTAGGTACTTATTTTTTTTAGGTAAAACTTTTCATTGATAATTTACTCAGTCATAAAAAAGAGAGCAAAATAATTAAGTACATAAAACCGCATTTTGTTCCCGAGCGCAACAATATGGTGCTTAAAATTTAATCTCCAAGTATGAACGCGGCAAGTTTTTATCGGCAAAGTTGTCGGCAAAAGCTAGTGATAAACAAGAATACTCACCGCCTCCGTGTGTATGGGGTGCACGGCAAACAAGATGGCTGCCACGAAACTTGCGAACTCTGGCAGAAACATGGCGCAAACCCTGCAACAGAAACCAGAAATGGGTCAGTGCTGAACTACCAAACTGATGAGAATGGCGGCGAGAAAACACAGTAGACTATCGTATAGGCACCTAAAACTTTAAAAAGCTTGGTAAACGACGTTTATTTTTATGTGCGTGGTGTGAAAATCTGTGACTGTGTGTGAAAGAGTTAAAGTACTTTAATAGATCACATTTGACATCAGCTGTCAGTCCATAGCAGTAGCTTTGAAAAAAATAACAATGTCTCATGAGAAGCTAGCAGCTAGAGAGTCAATAATTGAGAAAGCCAGCTGATAGCTTTTGTAAAAAATGTTACACTTTTAAAAGTGAAAGTTAAAAAGTTAAAAACTTGATTTGAGACGCGATGTTGTGAATAGGACTATAAGATAAGTTCGGTTTAAGTGAATTAACTATATTTATTTGACAAATCTCTAGCAAATGCTGTTATAAAACTCAAAAGTAAATAAAATTGTTAATAAAACGAAGCAGACCATCCAGGCTATTTGGCTGAATTTAGAAAAACACCTCCCAGTAAATTGCCAGATTGTACGTACATACGTGCAGTCAAAGCTAAGATGAAGTACAAACAACTGTTAGTGACTTTTTTGAGTAGTGAAATTTCGAGGAGTTGGGTACCTATGGCGAAAGGGCCACTTTAGTGCCTTAGGCGTTGATTCAGTTTAACACATACAAACACATTAAAGTATAAGTATTAACGCTTACAAAAATTGTTTATTACTAAAACGTTACCTATTTTATTTTGTTAAACATAGTGAGGTATTTCGTTGTACTAAATCATTTTTTTTTTGCGGCGCTAGTGGACTCACAAAAATTAAAACCACAGTATAGATATTAGTTAAAAAAACTGCCTTAACTGTGTGTGTATCTTTTAACTGTGTCAACTTTTTTGAACTATCTGCAATAATTTTCAGGTGGTTTTCAGTTCGTAAATATTTGATTCCATTTTCAATTATCTTTTTGCGTTCTATTTCATTTTCAATAATTCGTTTCATTTGTTTATCGGAAAATCTGCTGTAAAATATCATTTTACTTACGATTAATTACACTCAACTATTTCGAGTGTTGTACAATATTTATACGAAACAAATAATGCCGCAGGTACTTACAAATATTATACAAGAACCAATTAATAAAATGTTGTAAGTTAAATACTCATTTTAATTCATCAAACAATATTTATTCTTTCGAAAAAAAAATGAAGGAAAAATTTCTCTTGTTTAATTGAGACCACTTGAGACGTTACGATAAATGATGTTTTTCAATAATTGACCGAGTGAGAGCGAAGCGTCTCCGTTTCCAGATTGGGCAAAAATGCTTTCGTATGTTTGTTCGTCTGTTCTTCTCTACAGGTTGCATTTCTTAACCAATTCTCTTGAAATTTTGTGAGCAGGTTAGATAATTTATAATAGTATTTTTGTATATTACGTTTTTCCAAATTTTCAAAAAGAAAAACCATATTTCTGCCAATTCGAAAAATGTTTGAAATGTCACAAACGCGAAGTCTACAGCTCACAGAGCCACTAGTAATTATTTTAATAATACCTACTTATATTTATTTAAAATACCCAATAGATGAAGAAGTAAGATTCTACCTATATTGCCGGTTGGCCTGTCCCGTGATACTTATTTTTATTTATTTTTAAATAAATTGGATAATAAAATGATAATTAATTAAATACGTCATAATAATAAATCGTTCCATAAAACAAATGATTTTTAGACAAAACAAACATTAAACAGAAGAATCTACACCAAAGTACTTAAGGACACTTTGACAACATAGTGACTGTAATAACTTGTGTGCTAACTTACAGTCTAACATTGTGGATGCAGCGAAGAGCTGTACCGTCGTAATATCGGCACGTGAGAGTTTGGGTATTACAGATGCGTAAACAAAGCAGTAGGTGACGTCAGAAAGCTTTTGTGTGTGACGACCTTTATAAATAGACGCAATCAAGCGCGTTCTGAATGAAGGGTCTTACTTTTTTGACTCAACTAAGGTTACAAGTAGCTCGCTGACATAGTGGCGTAGGGCTTAGAGAATTCTGCCTGCGATTGCAGCGTTTAAGCTATCGGTTTTTACTTTATCAAAATTATATTATTTGGGGTCTACTTGCTTAATTAAGACACTGCATTTGCAGCCACCCCCACACCCACCAATTCGCATTGCACTGCACTCGTGAGGTTAGTTATGGCTCATCCATCCTCCATGCTTTCATGAGGAAGTCCTATATGCCCTAGCAGAGGGGACATTGAAAATGGCTAATAAGTATCTAATGATGGTGATGAACGAGGATAACACGAGACTCGAGCAAGGTTAAACAAAACAAAAACTGTGGTAATCAAAATAAGGCTTTCGGATTTCGTTGTTTGAGATTTTCATATCACAAGTAATTTAACAAGTTCTTTTGGAATGAGAATAACGTATGTGAAATTGTCTTTTATGTGTAATGTACGTAATAAATTCATAATTAATGATTAAACGAACTTACCTGTAAGTGAAGTTCTATCATTATTATACGAAGGATTCGTCCGTAGATATTAGTATATTAACACATGTAGTACCGCTTTTGCATGTATCACCACTTAGCACGTTATTTTAAAGTAATAACCTAAAAAACCTGAAAAGAGAAGGTTTTTGACTTAAAATTGACAGATAATTTGACATTTCCGGTCAGAGTTCTCCTCGTCATCACTAGCCGCCAACCACTTCATTTAGTTTAAAGTCCAAATCCTATGATATTTCCTCATTTTCTTCAGTGGGTAGATAGTTATTGTAATTTACAATAATGAGTAGGGAGGGTGGGATTCTATACTAATATCTACGGACGAATCCTTCGTATAATAATGATAGAACTTCACTTACAGGTAAGTTCGTTTAATCATTAATTATACTTCAGATTCGTCCTTGATATTAGTATATTAACACATGTAGATGTTTAAAGCATTATAATAAGAAAATGGAAATATCATTTCTTGCGTATTAGTCTTTTAAAAAAAAAAAAAAAAAAAAAAAAAAAAAAAAAAAGAATACCATTTAACATAATTCTGAACGTTTTACATGATTATTATTAAAAACAGTACCTACAGATGGTTTGGAAAACTCCGTTTTATTATTATCGATGATAATATGTTTTAATATTTTCCGAATATAGTGGGAGTCATTGACCATCTCGCCGTATTACCTAGAACATCTAAAATATCATTTTTCGTTAGGGCTATAAAGGTATAGGCCGGCGACGTCGAGTGCTAAAATTGGTTGGACACGAGTCTACTCCACTATCATTAAATGTTTAATTACAACAATCTATAAATTACATTACATGTCATAATAATATATGAATTTAATTTCTTTCTAAATAAGAAGTGATTATGAACTTTTTATTATACTTAATAATTATAATACCTTCTTGTATTTTTTATTTTTTTGTATTGTTTGCATTCTTTGTGCAATAGGCAAGGTAATCAAAGTTAAACTTTTAAGATAAAAAAGTTGAAAAAAGAAGAGAATTGGTTTTTTTTTTTTTTTTAATAAAAATAATTAAGTATTCTAAGATATACATTGTATTTGAACAATGAAGTCTACGCAAAGGCGTAGTTAGATTCTTTACCAAACCTTGAAATTAGCTCAATTTTGTCTATTTAATAATGAACGCAATATTATGTAATACTGATAATTTGTGTTATACACTTCTGTAAATAAAAATGAGTTTATTCTGTTAATATTATTGTTAAATAATCGAACCGTTTCTGTTACCAATCTCTGTACTTCCTGATAGCATTAGCAGACAGCAGCTTCAATAATAACATAAATAATATGTGTAACCTGTAAAATAATACCACCTTGATAATGTTGTTAAAACCAATTTATTTGTGCGATTTCAGTCTCTGAAATTGAAAGTTATAGGATGTTAATATTTTATATTAGGATAAGAGATTCAAAGGAGTACCATATATGGTACCAGGTAAGAGGTACCAAACCAAGGCTCAAGTCAAGATTGTGACGATCATGATGGCACAATCGTTACACCTCTAGCTTAAGAAACTGGTGGAAAATAATTGAAATAATAGGTAGCTTAGTGTCAGAATAGACTTTGTACAATACTTAACCAAAATAGTATTGTGAATGCTAAAATCTCAAATTATAAAATAAATGTTTTTGGGATCCAAATGCTAGAAATAGAAAAAAAAATATATAATCAACTACATTTTATTTCTACTGCCTAATTCGACTTTCATTCGAATTTACTCAATCTCAATCTGGAAAAAAAAGACAAAACTGGTGATAAGTTTTTTAAATTAATGAATTGAATAATTTTTATTTAGCATCAAAATAAATCTAGAATACTTAACACCCCGTACTGAATACCATAAGAAAAATTGCAATGAAAATATCATGAGCTGCATGTTATAGATAATTGATATGCAATTATTTTGCAATTTTATTCCTGGTGTGACCACAAACCCCTAGTCCACCCCGTTGTTAAAAGGCACAAAAGAAAATATGTCTACAATTATGTAGTCTCTGATTCGGTGTAAGTATCGATGACATTATACTAAGTAAAATAATACGATGACATACCGGTATCTACCAGTTTAATCAATTCATAAAAAAGGTCATAAAAAGATTTTTGTAGTTTTGTGAACGTTTGTCTTGTGAAGACCATTGCCATTACATTTGTAATATAATGAAAAGTTGAGACGGTAGCTGTATATTAAAAAAGAAAAAACATTGTATATAAAAAGATGAACTTCAATTCTGAGTCCATTATAGTAAATATTGTCCAATAACAGGGGATTCATGCTGTTTAAAAAACGTCATAGCTGGCGGCGGTAGTTTTTGTAATAAAAATATGGACACTACAATGCCCAAAAGTTAAGATTTTTTAATTCGTGTATTTCTAGTACTTTCCTTATCAATATTAAAACCTTATAGGTGATGGGATCTCTAGACTGTGTTTTTTAAAAACAATAAGCATTTTTTAATTGTGATATTATTATTTTTACGTACTTATAGTACGTAAATTTTTCTAAAAGCTAAGTTAACTTTTAAACAGTTCTTAACTTAACCTGGGGCCGTACTCTGAGCTCTTATAACAACCTGAAAGTAATGTTGTTACAGGGACAGAGCTATACATCGCGTATAGCGCCATCTCAATCACAACATCGCTTAGATATTACTTTTGACAATCATAGTAGGGGGGGCTGATATGACAACCTGTTTCTTATTTTTTATTAATTTTATTTTATTTGAACATAGATCACATTCTGTTGAACCTTCAACAAAATGGAACAAAACTATTATTTATATGTATTATAACTGCCCGAATTTTAGTCATATTAATGGTAGACTACAATATATCTCTGGAGATGGTATAAAAGTGAATCATTAAACAGATACACTCATAAAAAATATAAGAAAAATATAATAATAATCTAGGTGCCCTGCGTAGCGCGGCTAAATGGTAAGTACTTCCACACATAGACGATTACCGGCCCCAGCAATTGAGTCGACCTTTGCGCCTGTAGTTGGCGACCACTGCCTGTATTAGCTGAATACAGACAAATGCTACACCAACACGCACCCTCACGAATACAATATCCTAATTTGAATGCATCATCGGCAACTGTTTGGATGGGCCGTAACGCCCGTCTGCGAGTCTGCTGTGATGTGACTGACGAAACAAATCGCTGATGGAGCTTCCTCGCCGCGTCTCGCTGTTCGTTTGCCGTCGGAGATGAAGCATGTTGCATACCTGCCTACGTCTTTTGTTTGTCGCTTTTAAGTTAAATAAATATATAAATCAGTTTTAAAAATGTTTTATTGAGTACTGCGCCCGATTTACTTACAGTTTTTTCGTTGATCCATATCGTTCACATCAGGCCTGTGGCCAATGCATCATTCATATTCGACTGAACTGTCGGTGGCAGTTTAAGCGAAAAGCCTCAGCTACACTAGAGTTGACCGTGTACGGTATAACCGAACGTCGGTATGCCATAATGTAATAATGTAAAAAATGCGAAATACTGTCACAAAAAAGATGTATTAGTTTTGTATTGGAAAGCTGTCTTAACCACAGATTACATAATACTACACCTTAAACATAAGTGATACTTGTAGCTAAAAAAAAAAATTCACTTCAGAAACATCATTTTCAACACACTCACAAAAATCAAATTTGAAAAGTAATAGAGATAATTTGCACAAGGGCAAAGCTTAGGAAAAAAAAACATACTAAATAGTTAGGTAGTGATTAACAGATTTTTCAACATGTTAGGTCTACCCGCCTGAAATACAAGGTGTCCTAGTTTAGGCAAATGTTACTGTATACCAACAAACATTAACTGCAATTATGATTTATGCATTTATAAATAATAAAATGTAAGGATTCCGTTAATCCATTTTTATTTCATTGAAATTTCTATCAGCATGCCAGCAGCTAGCTATTTCAGCAGCTAAGCTATTTTACATAAAAGGTGTGAAGTATCAGGTATGAGCTAGTTGCTGTACAACTCAATATCTGGTTCCATTAAGTTCTTAAGTTTTAGCATTTATAGCTAGCTCTGTCAGTTTTGTAAACTATAAATTTATCTTAGTACCGACGGTACTCGTATTATACCGTTGAGACTAACTCAACTCAACACCAAGAATATCATGATATGATGATATCAGAACTCATACCTGATGAACAACGCTCTTGTCAGGGCTGCTGTTGCAGCTACAGTGCAGCGGCCGCCTGCCTGGAAGGTGGATGGCAGTGGATTCAGCGGACGACGGAGTCACCCGATTGGTGCTCGGCATCGGTTCCAACGTGGCAACCTTTGAGGGTAGTCTGCTTTTTACAATGCCGCGTCGTCAACGGCACTTTGAGTTGGTGTAGTTGTTGCAGTTGCGTTGTCTGACCTATCTATGCGGTGAAATAGTCCAGTATAACTATCTCGAGTGCAATAGATATTTAGTTGATGTCTTATTAGACACAATGCTTTGACAGAAAGTACCCAGTATGGTAAATTCGCATCAGACAAATAAATAAACTGACAGAAAGTACCCAGTATGGTAAGTTCGCATCAGATAAATAAATAAATTGACAGAAAATACCCGGTATGGTAAGTTCGCATCAGACAAATAATTAAAATAATGGTAAAAGCCCAGTGTGGCAGTTACGCATTCATAAAGGTAAGCAGGTTTAACCAAGTAAACGGCATTGAAAAGTGTTCCTCCATCTTGACTTCTTCTTCTTCTTGTCCTCTTCAGCCTTGAAAACTTTTACCTTTCTTCACGAAGCATTTTAAATAAAATTTAATTTTCACTGTAAAAATATAATTCTAAAGAAGTCTCACATTGAGACTGTATACGTGCGTCCGTGGCGAAGCACGAAAAACGAATGAAGTGGTTGGCGGCTAGTGATGACGAGGAGAACTCTGACCGGAAATGTCAAATTATCTGTCAATTTTAAGTCAAAAACCTTCTCTTTTCAGGTTTTTTAGGTTATTACTTTAAAATAACGTGCTAAGTGGTGATACATGCAAAAGCGGTACTACATGTGTTAATATACTAATATCAAGGACGAATCTGAAGTATAATGCACTTACAATCGCTGTAATTAAAAGCAAATAACTTTGAAATGGTTAACATGATTATGTTACTTGGTTCAAGTGCGTTTATACTAGCGTTTCCTACTGGTAAGCAAATCGACTGTGGCTTGTCTAACGAACCACCATCTCCCGACAAGTTGTGCCAGCGAGATGATCAACCATCCATCCACTTACTCATGATGTTGATAGTGCAACTAAAACGGAATTGAATTTCAAAGTAACTGCAGCTTTGCTGTTACTTTAAGAGTATTGTACCGTTTGTATCCGAAATTTGAAAATTAACTAACAATTAATCTCGGACGTAAGCTATCTCTGAATCTACGA
This sequence comes from Agriphila straminella, assembly GCA_950108535.1. Lineage (NCBI taxonomy): Eukaryota > Metazoa > Arthropoda > Insecta > Lepidoptera > Crambidae > Agriphila > Agriphila straminella. The sequence continues at coordinate 14,785,444 of OX467311.1, read as the reverse complement.
GTAGTTAAATCCAATTAAAATATTTATTTAATTTGCAATACATTTGCAATTTATTTTGCATTTGCATTTGAAAACATTGCAGAAATAATTTTTCACTACGTCGAAGTCACGGGCGGAAGCTAGTAAAAATAAATGGTTAAATGCACCTTCTAAACGTAACTTTGTTTTCATATTTCACTTGGAGACCATTAGAGAGGAAGCCACAAGAAACTGCAAAGTCTACGGATTGAAAGTCAAAGTCAAAGTCAATTTGATTCATCTATATTTTCCAACCACACCCGTTCCAGACTTTTTTTTACTGACAAGAAGAACGGGCGCAAAAAACGAATCAGCAACAGCGATGCTTTTGAAATCGGTGGTGCAGGCGGTTATACTGCTTATATTATGATTAAAGATTAGTTGTAGGTGCCTAGGGATTTTAGGAGATTGATACACTAATAGCACAGATTACTAAATAGTGCTCCTAACCTTCTTCAATAAATGATGGTAGGTGCAAAACAAACTTTTTCCACCGTAAATTTCAAATGTATGAACAGATTTAGATGTGTGGGGTCTTAGAACCCCTACCTACATCATCCCAAGTGACACAGGCTATAGATTTTTTGAAAAAAAGTTTTGTTAATTATTTACCTTATTGCAAATAATAAAAAAAGCGTTTCACTATTATTATTAAAAAAAACATACATAATGTAATATATACATTATGTAAATACCTATTTATTTATTTGTCTATTTAAGCTTAATTCCAAAGTATTCGCGATAACTTAGCAAGTCGCAGTATTACGTCAGCTGAACTGTTGGTAGTTGTGAACATTTCACGCGTATTTACGTGTATAACAATTTATGAACAAGTTGCCGATGGAGCGTACACCTATGTCGGAACATGTTTCATAAGAAATACTTATTCAGCTATCCAAGTTATCCAAGTATTTCGGATTTTTGATGTAGTAAAGTCAGGAATTGCGTGCGTTATGCATACAATTGAAAAAAAATTGTTGATGAGTAATCGAAGTAAGTACATCTGTGTGTATCTTGGTGTACTTACCTACCTTAGTTGAATTACTTAGGTAACGTATTATTTTTATAAATTAGGATGTTCTAATAAGACATTAAATATAAAATGGAGTAATTGGTCAAAATTGCATTTTTTATTACGACTGAAGAGCTTGGCTTTCAATTACAGTAATACTTAATTTTCGTAGGACTTTTTAATTGTACAAATTTAAGTAAAGTGCTTTTCAGTCACCGACCATTTAAAAACGTTAAATGAAAAAGCAAAAAGTATAATAACATTTTCAATTCGTAATACGGTTAACATTTCTGTTTTTCGTATCGAGCGCACTTGAGCCGAATTTACCGCACTACTCGATCGCTATGGTAACCGGCCTTTCGATTTCAGTTGAGTGCCTTTTGTAATTTGGTACAAACTTCAACTGAATTACAACTGAGGCATTTAGTTCTGTATCACAGACCATACAACCACGTATATTCTGTATTGAATTTGACTGCCTATTGTGATATCTTCTGTGAGAAGATATTATTATCTATTTAAAAAATGATCTACTCTTAGTTAAAAGGGAAGTACTTAACTTACACAAATTTTCTGCGTCAACAGTAGTCAATAAAATCGATGTACTAATTTAAAAATTTAATTGAAAAGTCAAAAACATTAAAACATTTTAGTTAAGTATTTCAGAATGGGGTAACTTAAAATTTAAATTATTTGCAATGGTTGGAAAACCTTTGGACTTACGGGTATTACGATTCGGAGCAACCCCTTGTGTGTGAATACCTTATACCTACTACTTTCACAGACGAGGGATTTCTCAATAGTATCCGCTTGATCCGTGGTCTGATCTGCTACGGATGTTTCCACCGAGTTGAGGTTTCCTGCCTATTAGGAAAACGAGTCTACTTATTGATTTAATTCACAGAACAACTTTAATATCTTAAACTTATTTAGAAGCTTGGGTATTTCTGACTTAGTTAAAATATCAATATGAAAAATAATTAACTTCTAAAATTAAGCTTTAACCTCTCTTGTAATAGATAAATAAATAACCTACCTCAAAGGTTCTGAACACCAAACCATAATAATAATGAAAGTCATTATGAAATTGCTTATTTCTAATGAAGGTCAAAGAAAATATGGTAAGGTCCGATTCATAGTGTACAGATTACGTTACAAAATATTAGAAAAGCTAGCGTCAAGCCAAGTTTTAATTAACAAATGGCTTAATTATTTCGCAACAGCGATACTCCGCCATTATGAGTAAATTAATTACCAAATGTAATTAATTACTCACATGCGAAGATAAGACAAAGGGTCGGCGTAATTAAGGCGGAGTTATGACATCGGCAGAGGTGCGGGGTCTACGAAAAACTAATTTCACACGGCGCAAATATGCGGCAATCAGCGAACTAAAATCTATGGAAATATTGCTTAAAGAATGGCATAACGGGGCTAAAAAATTACAACTCGCACAGCATTTAGTAGCAGCCACGCGCCCGGTGACAGACGGTAGCTTTCTTTACAATATCGCAGTTTGTATTTTAAAGAAAAGAGGGAGTTTATTAGAAATAACTTCCTGTGTACTCAAATAGTGTAAAGGACGCAAAGAAGGCAAAAGATGCAGAGAATCGTTTCATGTAATTATTATTATTTAGTTTAAGAAATTATCCATGAGTATACAGATTATGGTCGCTATTATACAAGCAGTCGCTTTGTGCTTTAGCCCCGCCCACTTGGTTGTCATGTTTGTGTGGTGCTATTTTTTGAGCGGAATGTTTGTTCCTTAAATTTTAGTTCGACCACCACTTACAACTAAACGGAGTCACAGAATACATAATAGTACAAGTACGGAGCTCGAACAAGCAGCGACTTTGTTCGGTCTGCGCTTGCGGCGATTATGAAACCATCATATCAACTGACTGGTCATTAAATTTTGATCAAAAGTCATTTCTCCCAGCATATTAGACGTCTCAGCTGCATTTGCAATCGCCTTCAATCCGCATTGGGTCGTTGTTAGTTATTAAGCCCATCCTTTTGACTCAAAAGAAAAGCATGTGCTTCAGTAGAAGGCACATTTAAATGGCTCGTGGTAATGGGTATTGAAAAAAATATCAAATCAACATTTTCTGGCACATATTACTTGTTAATTTGTTTATATTTGACAAATTGAACATTTCAAGTCTTACTGTAAACTTGCTGAAAGTGAATTATTACAGTAGCGTCAAGTAAATTAGTTATACTAATAGTTATAATACGACTTTTAAAACTAAACTTTTAAACAAATTACTCTCGTTACATACATATGCCAAATACTAGGAGCGCCGAATAATAATTATAAACTCATTATTTTATTACTTAAGCATTATACTTTTAACTTGCGATTTTTATTCTGACAAAAGTTTTGTGCTTATAAATGTTTTTAGAAATCTGAATTTATTTGTTTTCTTACAATGTAATAATTGACGACACTAAATTTTTTTTATCTTTACAAGTGTGGGAACTTTAGTCATATAAGAGCATTTCCTTTTATATCTCAAAGATTATTTTAATATCTATTAGGTATTTACTTGATAATCAGGAATAGCTAGCGAATTCACTTTTACAATATTAAAAAACCACTATAAAGTATCCGACGGAGCGTCAGCAAGAAACGTTCAACTTTCCTCGCCAGCATATTCTATCTGTTTATTAGGGAAGGTAAAATTTCCAACATAAAGTACTTCCCTCTCAAATGAGCCTTTCCGCATGCAGTATGCAACCATGAATTTAAAAGTAATTCCATTATAAGTTGAGGAGTTTCCTGAAAATTTCCAGAGTTGCAAATAATGCGGGGCCTAAAAGTTCCGCTTGATACACTAATGTGATTGAAGTGCACTCGGCAGTGAGCACATTACCTACAACTTTTAAGTGACGTAAACAGCTTGTTGGTATACACAATAAATAGGTACGCATTGTATTGAGCAGAAAATTTGATGGAGTAGGGTACTTGAGCTGACGTGGTGAATGAAATCCGGAAATGGATGAATTATATTAGAGCTTGTGTACCTACGGTGTAGTACGGACTGTTACATATAAGAATTTCGTGTAGTTTTAAATCCGAGCCTCGGACGGGGTACACCGGTCCCAGCCCACCACGATTCACCCAAGCGGTAAAACATGTTGAACTGAAAACTGAAATCATTATTCGAAAATATTGAAAAAAAAAAAATTTTCTCTTTATTTATTTTGGGGCTTTTATCCATATGGATACGCCAGCCCCATTGTATCTTCTCACAATACTATACTAACATACATTTTTAAACATAATGTTGTATTTTGTTAGACGAAAATGTAAACGGCGCATCAGATCCACCAGACGTGAAGGACATACGACGAGATGGCATTTTTTTCATTATTGCTACAAAAACCGACGAACGGCGCGCGGTTATATTTTAATCAAAATGGTATACCTAGTTTTGTTGTAATGTGGTTTACTAATTACTATCGATCTGAGAAAACAGTTTAAGATAATAAAAACACGGCAAAGAGACCGAAATTGTAAATTCAAGACAACAGATGATTAACACAAAGCATAAAGGTTGTCAAAGTTCCTCAGTCCTTAACTAATCCTTTGAACCCTTAATTACACTAAATTACAATTATTCATTCGCAATTCTAAAAGGCAGTATTTACAAAAGGTCAAATATCCCGTAATCAACGGTAGAGGAACGCTTGCCTAAACTATATTCTGCAAATTGTCCCGCTCTCGAATGATAATGAGCGCTCGAAAATCGTTAACGGGATTAAGCTTGGAAATTGGATATTGAGCATAAGCCTGGCTAAATTCGTGGTGGACACAGCAAGTATCTGTAATTAGCAGTAACTAAGAGGATCGGGACGCTGCTGGCCTGATTAAAACTGGCTTAGCGCGGGCGGCTACTTCGCCCGCCTCTTAAACGAGCGCCGCCCCGTCTGTAATCGAAACAAACTGAGTTACGAGTACTGGATAGAATATTTGTATAATTATTTCATTTAAGTTGGTATGTTAATATAAATAAAAATGACTGATTAAGGCGGTACTTGTGAGCTCCATGAAAAAAGTCAAAAGTCCCCCTAAAAATAAAATTGTTTCATAGTTTCTACTTGCATGGCCTGAATATGTTAGCTGCCAACCAGAGTGACTTGACTATAGCCAGTTTTTTTAAACAATGTTGGAAATGATATCGTACCTACGTCTCATCATGCAAAACAAGTTATTTCTTCAGCATATTTGCCATCAAAAATCATGAGAATGATAAGTAACATTTCCATAACTTTTACAACTAAGATCTACCTACATCATAACAGTTTATGGGCCTGAGGTGATAAAACATTTAATAACAATGCAATTGAGTTCAATTGGGTACCTAATCTAAGTTTGTATGAAAAAAAATTGCTTAAAAATTTCACTTTTTTAATTTCACTAAAAGCAGCCACTAGCAAGAGAAATTTGTTTGTGTATGATGTCCATTCCGTTTAACGTATTGTAATATCCTGTAATTTCCTGAGGGTGCACTAGGGCTCAAGAAGCAAATCCAGGTACATCCAAGGGTGAAAGGTTCAACATCCGTATTCTGGGCAATTGTAATGCCCGTGCCAGATTTAAGTCATTTGCTTTAATCAACAATTTGGTTTAATGCGTCTTGCGGCCGTCGTTTGTCGCCAGTATCAGGACGTTTAATTATTTTAGCCTCCTTTAGTAAATTGAGGCTTTGATGGGATTCTTGGTTTGGAAAGGATGTTTCCAGTCTTAATTATTGATGTAAATTTTCATGCATTGCGGTGTTAAACGTGGTCCTTATCTAACTACACTTCAAAGAATGAAGTCAAAACAAGGCTTATTTTAAAAACCTACCGGTGCCTTCATTAGGTGTAAAAGAAAAAAAGTTTTGGAAAGACGAACTTTTTAAACGGATAAAAACAACAGTTTTATGTTAAATTAATTGTGATTTCAGTTAATGTTAGTAAGTTCATGATACACGTATCGTTGGCAGATATATTAACTCTCTGTTTGGGTTTTTAGTAGAAGGCATTCAAACTTGGAGGATCTTACTTTGAAATTGGGTCACGGCAACTTCGAGGTTTCAAGTTTGAGTATAAGGGTGAAATGTTATTCTCTAAAAGGGCATTGTTTGGAATCTTACTATCTATCAACAATTCCTTAAAATTGGGGAATTAATATTTTTTCTCGTAACACGTCTCGTCTTCAAATCTAAAAATACGCCATTGTACCTACTCTGGTTCATCATGTATAGTTAGTGTAACACGTTCGGAAAAAAATGTGAATTTTTATTCTCATCCTGGTACGTTTATAGTGTGACACTTTCGGAAAAACAATTCGCACCAACACGCCCCCTTTCAACTTAAAAAAGTCGAAAGGCAGCGTGCGTGGGTTGTCTCTCCTCATTAAACTACACCACTTTTTTCTATTTTTTGGGCCTTTTGGAACACAAAAAAAAACAATTTATCTGGCGTAGCAACACTTGGATTTTAGCATTGTGGCACAATACAATTTATTTGTATGACGACATTATCCGTGTACGTTTACTACGAGTCAACGCGTAGAGAGCGTAACGCGTAAGCAACTGAGGTAGAGTAGAAGACGCGGTGCGGCGGCGGGCGGCGGGCTTTAAACCCCTTTCAAACCTCCTCCGAAAAAGGATGATTTGCACCATCTTGACTTAACCATAACTATAACAGATACAAAATTATCTGACTCGATGACAGTGTCGCTGTCGTCTATGGCGTAACAAGTTAGATGATGCAACTCAGCCTTACTAACTAAGATTTTTTTCTGTCAAGCTACATGGACCGACCCCCCAAAAGACTGGCCCAACCCCCCTGAAAAACTGGCCTGGCTACGCCTATACATACATATATAATATGGAATAAAAACCGGTCGAAAGTGGAAAAAATACTCACCGGTAGAAAAATCGCCGGTTGAATGTGGAATAACCCAAAAAAATAACGAGGTCTGTTTTAAAAGCTTAATGCCTTCGTTGTGAAAATAAACAAGCCGTAAGCAGGCGATCGACGGGCATTGTGTTGAATAATTAAATGAAGGTCTTCACGGTATTATGGAGTCCTAACAATTAAAAGTTTCTCGATCCAATTAACAATTAAGAGTTAACGACGCGGCTGCCTGTGATTGGACTTTATTATTAATTAATTTCGATTTTGGAAAACACAAAATCCTACCTTTTGGAGCAGCTTTGATGTGGCTTAAACCAATCAACCAAAACTTATGAAATTGTTACGTGTAACGATGCGAGTAATGATACGTGTTGTTTGTTAATTACGCCACAATTTTAATGATTATATACGACGTTAGTAATTAATACTCGTAATTATTGTACAAACAATAGTTAAAACACTATAAAAATACCATTTGACAGGCAACCAGTTCTTCTTATCGAATGAGGATTAGTGGCCACCTCTGGTGTTAGCGTTTATCAAGCCGCCTGTAAGGCTAAAACGTAGTGATTATTTCCTCTGTGTGTAAGGCCTCTAACTTGGCTTAACGACTGTTGTCAATTGACAATAGCCGGGACCGACGGTTTAACGTGCCCTCCGAAGCACGGAAGCGCTCAGTTGTAATGCCACTTTATGGTCACCCATCCGACAGCTGGCCGGACCGAGTGTTGCTTGACAAACGTGATCGAGTACGATCAGTCTGTCAAGTTCCGCCACGAGCGAGGCAACCAGTACCATGAGACATTAAAATAAATATCATATCATCTGTGATTTAATTTTATTTCTATAAGTAACTGAATCTTGTTTGTGTTTTTTTAATTTAAGTAATTTTAATTGATGACAGTATAGAATATAGAAAGACCTAATATATTTACCTTCATCCACAATATCAAAAGCTACATCTAACGACCTTCATAACGTTGGGTAGTGTAGGTATCTATTTTTGTTCAAGAACTTATTGGTACCATGTTCCGCTGGGAGATCGAAGAGCGATCCGAAACCTACCCAGAACCGATAGGCTTTATTAAATTAATCCAATACGAACCCTATTCAGTAGTAGCGTCATACATATTAATACATCATCTGAATTATGTTAGTGATCGGCGAAGGTCTCATTCACAAACTATCGGAGGTTAAACGTATTTGAATTTGTGGAAATGCTTTGCCCAATATGAATTGATAAGTTAGCAATAGGAGAACTAGATTAATTGCGTATGGAGCGATATTAAATATTGACAAATGACGCTGTTTTGATAAATAATTAATGTTAAATGAAAAACATTGTAATTGCTGTTGGTAAAAACAAAGTAAATATTTTGCTTCTAAAAAAGGGTAGCTTTAAAGAATTTTATTCTATTTTATAGTATTTAACTTAGCCAGACATATTTAGAGACAGTAAAAGTTTTAACACGCTCATAAGTATTTACCTAGTTAAAAACAACTAAAGTGCTCATAAATATCAGAACAGCTAAAATGTTCTTATACATTATCAACTTTACAGAATATTCATAATAAGGCGTTAATAGAATTTTGATTTGAAATAAAACACTTTTAACGGATACTAGCGCGGTTTTATTGAAAGTACTTTGGTAATTAGTTGGTATTTGGTTTGATTTTTGATTTTCCCGACGTTTCGGCACCTTTGCAGCTGCCGTGGTCTCGTGGGGGACTGAAGCTACTTGTGAGCCTACCCTCAAGCGATGAATTTTTTTTTTTAGAACGTTCAGAAATTAAAATTTATCAAATTTAATTAGTTTAATTTTGGTTTGGTTTTAATTTAATTTTATATGTTAAAAAGAGAGAATCTACTGAAACTACTACCATTTCAAAAAATTGGGAGGCCCCTCCAAGAAAGAAATGGCGAAAGAAAACTTGGAGAGGAAGGCCGACCTCCGTCTTTTATATTAATTAATTTATTTGCAAAAGGAACTAACCGTATCATTAGATATTACAGTGTGTGTTTGGGGCTTTAGCTTGTGAATGATGGGGTCCCAAGCTGGTGGAATTTTCCAACCATCATCTCTATTGAAATTAGGATATTTATTTATTTCGATAGCCTCGCGGAGCATTCTAGGAATGAATCTACGTTCCCTTTTAGAATATTTAAAGAATTTTGATTGTAATATACTCAATTGATCACTTTGGAAGTCTCCAATAATGGACTCTTTGACTATTCATTACTATGTGAAGAAACAGTCAGTTCCTTAAGCCTGTATGGTAAAAAGTACCTATAATAGAGTAGTGAAACCAGTGCGTGGAGTAGTAGGTTGACTAGGTGGTACCCTGCCGGCTGCAGCCCGTGGACTGCATAGTTCCACCTGAAGGTCAGCACCGTCAGCGGCCGGTACGACTTGTGGGACTGCTCCTGTGGAAAAAAGTATGGTTTAGTTTTTATTCTGGAGATATTTATGTAGAAATTCTAATTAGAACAGGTAAAGTTGGCATTTTGCACCCGTTGTAAAAGTAAAACAACTTTTGCAATAGTTTCGGTAGTCGGATGGGTAGGCCAATAACAGTTTTAAAGCTCCACTAGCGGCCGCCCGCGACTTCGTCTGCATTGAAAGTTTTTTTGCTATCTATGGAACAATACTTTTTTCTGGATAAAACGGACTCTTACTCGTCGTTGTCTGTACCTGACAACGTGTATGCAAAATTTTATGATGATCGGTTCAGTAATTAAGGCGTAACAAACAAACGGACTTTCGCATTTATAATATTAGTAAGGATTAGTATATTAATATGGACTCACGTCTGAAATAAATGATTTTTATTTTTATTTTTATTTTATTTTTTATTAATATCAGTATGGATGTTTCAGGCATTAGTCCATATCAAATTGGGTCTAACCCCCGTTTTGTATAGACAAGTAAGTAATGACTTAAGTAAAACTTGTAATTTTCAAATGCTTCTCATATCATATTAACATGCAATTTATAGTATAAATCACCCTAAATGACTTCTTAGTGCAGTTTTGGTCCATTTAAGGTTAATTTATACTACAAAATGCGTGTAAATATAATATTACAAACATTTGAAAATTGCAAGTTTTACTCAAGTCATTACTTACTCGTCTATAGATACGGGGGTAAGTGTGGTTTGCCTTGTCATATTGATTAATCTATCGGTTTGAATCAATTGAAAGTTGCGTTGAATGTGGTAAGTAGTTTGCGAGACTTTTGATACCCTGTTTCGGGGATTTACTAGTAAGCCTGTAAGTTTGATAGAACAAGAAGTTTGTTTCGCTACATTGAAGTCCCTTATATTGTTTTGTTTCTAAATATTTGTATTCACCTTCTAGCATACGGCAAAAAGGACCCGTTTGCAAATTAACAAACAGAGGTCACGAAGCGACGGCGATACTGCGACATTTTATCACGTGCCGTGCCATATATTAGTCGACATGATAAAAAAATAAATCAGTTTTATAGAGCGGGTAGGCACACGCACAAAAATTTCCCTCGCTCATAAACATGATTCATAGTGGTGCGAAATTAGCAAGTGGAAGGGCAATGTCGTTTCTTCTTTAAACGAAATTCCATGTCAGGTGGTGGCAGCGACTAGTGAGGTAATGGGGAACATTTATCACAGGAACAATATGGTGCCCCTAACTTGCTCCTAATAAATATCACTTGTCAAGCTGCTGAGTCAGCAGTCATATAGGTAGTTATAAAAATATGGGTGAAGTGAAAGGTCTAACTAAAACTCGGTGTGCAGTTTTGCATACGTTTCAAATTTGATATTTTTAATGCTTACCGCTGACGGGCGCTATTTTGTAGCTGCGATAAGCGCGGCGTTAATCGCGGCGATATCGCTGCGATAAACGCGGCGATAATCGCGGCGACAATCACGGCGCTTTTTAGTCGCTGACATAGGTTAACCCTAAAAGGCACCCGGTAATAATATTATAGAACAATCACTTTTATTATTGCTAAGCTCTATAAAATAAAGTTTATGATTTATTTATGTCAGTAATTATATACTTTTCACAAATGAAGCAAACAATGTATACGATTAAAATGTCTTCAGTACCCTTAGCACGAACAGCTATCGAGAAAAAAAACGCACGTAAATAGACTCGATAGACAATTCTCTATGGAAAATTTCATTTCGCTTATCGGCGATAGATGGCGTTGTACAAATTTCCAATATAAAATTTATCTATCGAATGATTATTTTTTTGATAGCTGTTCGTGCTTAGGGTACAGATCCTTTTATCGTCAAAATAGTGTGAAGAACAAAAATTCTGCATTTACTTTATATGCGCAAATTCAAGAATTATATAAATTGGTAAGCATATCATGTAATAATAATTCTCTTACTTTTTATTGCAAACTCTACCATTACAAAAATAATTATGTCAGCCAGCGAAAAAAATTGTGGTGTCTTTTAGGGTTAAAGCCGCTTGTCACTCTTGTCAGTGTCATTTCGTGGGCGATTAGTCGCCGAGCTATGTGTGAGCTACTTTTTGTAGCTCGTGGGCGTTGACGTATTGAACTCCATATGTTCTATTCTGGGCTACAAAAAATCGCTCGGCGATTAAGCGCCCGTGAGCGGTGGCGCTAATGCTTCCTTTGCCTCAGCCAAGCGTTAAATTCAGAATGGTTCTTTAGTTATTCTCTGTAGGTAATTAGTTAACTGTTCTATCTGTCATTTTTGGACTATTTGTGAGTTTTGTAAGCCAAATAAAAAAACTTCAATTACCATACCTATTATTCGGTACTTTCGTTAGTAAGTAAAAATCAAGGAAATGCACAAATGTACCAAATCGATATCTATGTTTCTTTTCAAATCTCAGTTTTGTTGTATGGCTTCATGACTCTTAGAATTTGTCGTATTTATAACTTGAAATTTAATTTTTTTAGCAAAACGCGTGTAATGCGCTTAATGGACGCTCGCATCCAAATAAAGAACATACAAACCGTATCGCATTACGGTTATCCGAGCGTTACATTCAATTAAATCTGAAATATGGCTTCGTATTCGCGTGCATAAAAAGTTGCAAATACATTTAACCCCCAAATAGCGAATAACCTACAGGACCCGAAATGACGATACAAATTGACGGGTTGCCATAAATAATAGAGCGTGGCAGAGTCGCGTCATTTCTGCAGCAGCCATACGTCACTGTGACATTTTGACATCGCCACGCCTCTACCATTTGTCTGCATATTGGAAGCGTGAACCGTTAAAAATTCGTTCAAACATTATTTATTACTCATTTCGGAAATGCTGTAATTGAATTATGCTCGTTTTTTAACGTGACATTTTCGGTACCTAAGTTCAAAAGTTTTCTTTCACAGAGCTTGGATAGTATTTCAAAGGGTAAAAGCGTAGAATTAATTAATAAATAAACGTTAGTAATACAATCTCCCTCAAAAACAGCTGGCTTCTATTTGTCGACTCACTGATTTCATTGCTCTACATATGAAAATTCTTGATGATTCTATATCAAGAAATACCAGTTTTAAGTCATTCTATATACACACACGCGTATCGCCCCTACAAGAACTAAACATAAATCGACGCTGTTGCCCATGGTACTTATATTTTAAAGGGCTCACAGAAATACCATCTAATTTCAATGACAATTCTGTCTAATAAAACAATGTGTAAAATAACAGAGGAGACACATTTCAACTCACAATTCCGTCAATTAGCCTTCGCCAAAGTGTAGAGCAAACATTCCATCGCGATTATTTCGGGCGGCTTGCGTAGTGACAGCCCTGCCAGATGCTAACAGCCTCTTATATTTGTTCAAGAGATTAATGCCTAGGGCTGTCACCGCGTAATAATACGGGCTCGTCCTCTCAAGCTGTGGGAATGATGACGAGTTACCTGTCACGTAATATTTCCTTTGAACGCATTACAGCAGATGTGATTGGGTCCCTGTCCCAGTGACGTGCGTTTAATGGTGAGCTTACAGGTATCGTCATTTGTTTTGATTTAAGACGCTTTTACTTTGGCGATAAAGTGGCACTTTTTGATTCTTCTGACACATATTTCCTGTCATTGAAATAAAGTGGTTTCCATTGACCACGACTACTTTTTTGCCTTCTGGGTGCATTTTTTCCAATTATTGAGCTACTGTCGAATCCACAGATCACTGGTGGAGCTCATATTTATTGCTTTGGGTTTTATTGAAATGTAAATGATACTAACTTAACCTAACCAAGATGGTGTAAGTACAGCTTTTGTGAACTTACAGGAACTGGAATGGGATGGGAACAGGAAATGGGTGGTAGGAAAATATAGACAATTCAGAAGCACTTAATTTCTAAGTTTATTTGAATAAAGGATTTTTCATTCAATCATTCGTTCTACATTGTGCATTGCCTATTAATCATGACATTTATGACGAGGTGTAAATAACATCATTTTAAATTATCAATTACCCATACGATTCTCTAAGCGAAACATCCTGTAGGCATTCCCTGCAGACTCTAATTGTAATAGCTTTAATTAGGAAACATAACGTGCTCGTGAAATGGGCCTCATTTAAGACATTAGGCCTCAGGTGTGGTGTGTACAGATAACAATGCGTAATTGTGGTTATAAAGGTGGGTACATACATGTTATGTGTGCAAAACTCTTGCTCTCTGCAGGTAAAAAAATGCTTCTCGCACCTGCAAAAGTGGGTACAGTATAAGGCAAACATCTTGACACTGTTTAGACGGAGTGGGGATCAGTTCGCACATGTCGACTTGCGATTGCGAGTAGTGATGTACATACAAGACTCGAGTCCTCCGAGTCCTTTTGTCTAGAGCTCGGAGTCGTTTTACAGGGCTCGCCTCGATTGTATGAAGCTCGACGATTCGGGAGTCTTTTTCTTCAGAGCTCGAGCCTTTTTCAGAGCTTGGCCGATTTCGAGCCATTTTCACGGCTCGAGCCTTTTTGAGAGCTCGGTCGATCTCGAGGCTTTTTTACGGCTCGAGTCTTTTTCGGCGCACTAGTTGGTTTAGTTTAGTTGGGCTGCTGATGAATGAAGATAAGTAGAGCTAAAGCACAATAGATTAAGCATATACGGTGCTTTTTATAACATAAGATATTCATCTTTTTGAGTTCTAATTTTGGAGACTAGAGTCAGATTTTCAGGGCTCTGTGAGCTCGATAGGCTCGGCTTTAATATCTCCGTAAATAATAATATTGTAAATATTATTAATTACGGAGATATAAAGTCATAAACATAAACTCTAAGCTTTTTATGAGGCTCGCGTTCATTTTAATACTCGAACTTTTTTGAAGGCTCGAGCTCTTTTGATAGGTTCGAGCTCTTTTGAAGGCTTGAAACTCTTTTGAAGCCTCGAGGCGTGGCTCAGAGAGCTTGTTTCTCGACTAGGCTTGGACTTACGAGCCTACCGAGCTCACCGAGTCCTGCCAATCCGAGTCGAGTCTTCAAAAGTAGAACTCAACGACTCGAGTTTTGTACATCACTAATTGCGAGCGACCAGTACCACACCGCCACAGAATATATACACCGCTACGCTACGCATATTACCCAAAATACGCATTTCGCGCAATCCCCACCCGATATCAAGATGTTTGCCTACGTAGGATCGCGCAAGTACTCAAACGGTGAACTGTTGCAGTGTCGTGGAGGGAGAGCAAGAGGTTCACGTACATTAGTGTGTACTGTGTGTGTAAGTACCAACCGTTATTGTAGTAGTGTCGATGAGACAAAAATTTGGTTCTCCTAAAGCACAGAATACGATAAAGGCTCTTTAAAAAAAATATTGGTGCTCTTCCTTATGATACCCTACAGGCCCTAGTAGCCCCACTTCGAATTTTTAAGACCCTCTTTTAGTCTCCCCTGTTGCAAAATTGCAAAATTATTGGACAAACGTCATCTAAAACTATTCCAAATTTGAAGTTAATAGCACGACCGAATACTCAAAGGCTTCACCTAACTTTAAGTAAGCTGTCAGTTTCATGGATTTCTATCAAATCAATCAAAATAGACTGAGTCGCACCATGAGGGTTCATTTTTACAATTTTGATACGGAACCCTAATACACATTTGAGTTTTTAGTACCTAATTATTAAAATATTACGAAAACAGTTTTATTTCTTGCACGTATTCATCGTTTGATGTTAGTTAGTTAACCTTTATTTCGTTTGCTAAATTGTTTAAAAAAAACGTTCTATTGTATTGGTAGTGAAAAAATACTGTTTGTCCAATCCAACGACGTTGTTTAAAATGTAATACACCGTCAATGTGTTTTTTTATTTACAAAAAAATCATGTATCCAGCGTTGCGAGTTGCGGATAACATATCAGGCGTCACATCCCAGCGATTTTCAACTTTACCGCCTGAATAATAGAAGCTACCGCCCCTGTCGCTCAATGTTGTATGAACTAATGACATTATTCTTTTCCAGCAAGCAAAAGGTAAATGAAAAAAAGCTTTAATGGATCCAGTACTCATTACGCCCATATGCCTCATGTTGACCTTTTTATTTTATTTTCTGAAGGGGACATTTTAGAACAGAGACATTGCTCACTCTGAAAAAGTACCATGTCAAAACAAACATATTGTAACCCTCACTGACCTGAATATTTTTTTTTCTATTTAACATAGAGGTCAATAGCCCTTTATGAACCGTGTCTACAATTCAACATTCATTGTTCGTTCTATATTCGGCTAAGCAAAAAGGATGGTGATGATTTTGACCGGTATATACGTATGCTTAGGGAGACGCCTTAGCGAGTATTAATCTATTCAAATTATTCTGGCATTTTTTGCGGGGGGGGAAAGTGCACACAAGTGCAGTTCCGCATACTCGCATACAAAAACAACACTGTAATGACGACACTCACACATGAAAAATAAAACAAAACAGCAAAAAATTGTGTACGGATGAGTCACACATCAAAATATGACACGCTTTTGATATAAAGGGCTGGGCTCAACTGTTGATGCAGCAATATCGATAAATTTCGAAAAAGGAATAAAGGTCAAACAAGAACAAACTCAAACATTTTACTACTATTTGTATTAATCTTTATTATTATAAATTACTATATCTTGTAAAGTAGGTGTACATAATTATCATTAATTTTAATATGAAAAGACAATCAGAATAACGAATAATCAGAATAATCAGTTTGACGCGATAACAACAATTTAAAAAAATATTGTGTTCCGGCAGTTGGAGGTAAGATAGCCAGTTCCTCAGTGATGAGGATTCCGGGTGTAGTGCGCTTCTACCTTCGGCCTCATCATCACTTAACATCAGGTGAGGTAAAGGCCAAGCACAACTTGTTGTGCACAAAAAATTCTCCAAAAAACATAGGTCGAAAAACGATTTTGTCACGCCTTTCCATAGTAAGTCGGTCAACTGACCAATACTGACGTTGGTTAATCGTATAAACCGGATCTTGCAAAAATCCTAGTTTGATTCTAACTGTCCGGTTTTTGATAATCATACTAGGATATTTGTAAAGATCCTATTTGTACGATTATCCTACCTGCATGGGGTATTAAGAAAGTAATTTCTGTTGTCTGTTAAAAAAAATAACCAAAGGTTCCCTAAGGATTTTTCGAATATCTACGCGGGCGAAGCGCCGTGACTATTTCTCGACATTTATCTCACGATGTCTGTCGCGCTCACATTATCATGTCATGCAAAAATATCGCAAATGAATTTGACGCAGAATCAGTGCAAAGACCAAAATTGACCAAAACTTTATCGAAAAACATTATATAACGGTAACATCACTAAGTTGCCCATCGGCGAGAACTCGGATTTATCTAGCGACAGATCTGAAATTTGTACGGACGAGCCATGGACTAGCAGAACCGATGTCACTGAACAAATCTGACAACTAATCCAAATAACCCAAATTGACTCAAATAAAACGGTCCAAACATACAGATCTGAATTTAAACATAATAGTTTTGGTGTTCCACAAGGGAGTGTTCTTGGCCCTGTATTATTTCTTCTACACATAAATGACTTACCAGATGTAATAAAACATAAAACTGTACTTTTTGCAGATGACATTTCCGTTATAATAACAACTGACAAAAACTCTTCATTAGACCAACATAAAACTGACATAACTACTACGTTGACATTAATAATTGACTGGCTTAATAATAACAATCTTAAAATTAACTTATCAAAAACAAATTTAATTAATTTCAATAACTTCAAAAATCAAATAATTAATATTGATTACAATGGACAAATTCTACGGAGTGCTACCAATGGAATTTTCTTAGGTTTAATAATTGACTCGAAATTGACATGGAAGGAACAAATAGATAAAATGTGCAATAAGGTAAATAGTTTTGCATTCGCTTTGTATAAATTAACAAAAGTTGCTAACGTCCATACGGCTATTACAGCCTATTTCGCCTATGTCGAATCGATATTAAGATACGGTATATTGATTTGGGGAAATGGTACTGACATCAAAAGACTATTCATTGCTCAAAAGCGATGCATCAGAGCCATATGCAATTTGACATCGGACACATCGTGTAAGCCTTATTTTAAATCCTTGAACATGCTAACGCTACCCTGCCTTTATATATTAGAAGTAGCTTTATATGTCAAGCAAAATGGTCAAAGGTTCACTCAAGCTAGTGATCTAACCCAAAGAAGCTTAAGATATCCTCGCAGATTAGTACTAGTAACTGTCCCACACTCTGCGAAATATCGGAAAAATTGCTATGTCATGTGTAAGACTATTTACAACAAATTACCAGATAGCTTTAAGGACCTTCCTACTAGTCGATTTAAATTTTTATTGCGAAAATGGTTAGTGGATATGGCATTCTACTCAATTGAGGAATTCTTAAGATATGATAATAAGTAGTGTTGTGTAATGAATAAAAAATGGGATTTATGGTCGATAAGAGATTATAAAAGGTTAGGTACCTATCTAAATTATGATTGTAATTTTCATATTTTTGACAATAAATTTTAAAAAAAACTACCTAACCATCAGTTGACTACAACAAATTCAATATCTTATATGTAATGACATTATGTAATTTATTCAATTTAATTCTTAATAACATTAATATTTTCTGTTTATGTTTGCATGCTACTTAAGTTGGCTAAATAGGTTAAGCTTCTGATACAACTACTTTTAAGATCTCCATTTGTACCCTATTTAAAGCAAATAAAGATATTTGTATTTGTATTTGTAATCAAGAATAAAATATACGAATTTAATGTTTAAATGTAAACAAATAGCAATAATACGATAAAAAAAAACTTTTATGTGAAATGTAACACCGTCTTTTTATTTACTTGATGTTCCAGACCTCTTTTAACAGCAAAAAACTCATCAATTCGACATTTTAAACACAGCAGCGTTTACATGCGCGACTGGACTCGGTCTAGAAAGAAATCCGGGCTCAACTGGTTTTACTAACGCGTATGCCCATTTGGGCTTGTACTTCGGCAGAGGGGAACGCTTCGTATGGCTTCTCTTTCTGGAACAGAAGCCCGTCTTACTCTAAGTATGTATGTATATTATTGTATGTAATTATGCATGTATGTTCATCTGTTCTCTCATAACTTTCTGAGGGAACAGACTGAGTTTTTTTTGTGGTGCTTGACGGTGCGCGCAACTACGGTTATTCTTTTTAGGGTTCCGTACCAAAATGGTAAAAAGGAACCCTTATGATGTGACTCAGTCTGTCTGTCTGTCTGCCACAGCTGGATATCTCGAGAACTACTAATGGTATCAACTTGAAAATTGGAATAGTTTAAGATGACGTTTGCCCAACTATTTTGCAAATTTGAATTTTTTTTTTTTACAACAGGGACTGAAAAGGGGTCTTAAAAATTTTAAGTGGGGCGACTAGGGTATGTGGGGTATCATATGGAAGAGCGCTATTTGTACATTTTAAAACATTTTTTTTTGTTTTTAGACCGCATAGTTTTCGACTTATGATGAAAAATGTAAAAAAAATACCGTTCCCCCCCCTTATCTCCGAAGTTTGCAAAGAGAAAAATCTGAAATAATTCTATGTAATAGTTGTTTATGTAAAGATTACAGGAAAAATAAAACGATGTTTCCATATAACACACTTTTTTAGAAAGTCAAAAAACAAGCAAACAATTCTTTAGTTCCTCTACCAGTCAACAGATGGCCCTAACCTAAGAAAAATTAAATTAGTTCCACTATAAGTCAAGAAATGGCGCTGGCCTAAGAAAAAAAAATAGTTCCACTATCGGCCAAGAGATGGTACTGACCTAATACTGCAATAATAATTTTATTATTCTACAGCTCTGCAATGTATTTATTATGATGGTACGGAAACACTTGGTGCGCGAGTCCGACTCGCTCTTGACCGTTTTTTTTTTAGAATATTTTTTTATTTTGTATTTTTCAGAGTGCGTTTTTTCCGTAGGTAGGATAGATTTAGTTTTGAAAATTCATTTTTGTAAATTATTTATATAAATAAATATCTATAGTTTTGAGGAAAAAAACATTATTTTAGTATGTATGTACTTAATTATAATACTTAAAATATTTAATGAGTGAAATGTATGTAAAAAGTATAATATTACTTATATTCTAATTGAGTATTTTATAAAACTAATCAGTTTCAACTGGAACTCATAATCATAAGAATTCCATTGTCACTAACATTGTTATGAGCGTCGAAAATGCTCGAGTTCTGAAAGTCAACGTTCAAAGGAAGTACAAGCGACTTATTGAATTGGGAAATTCCCAACAATGGAAATTTCAAACGCAGGTAGGTCATACGTAGAGACGTAACGTGCTGTCGTAATCAGTTTCAGCGGGACCTCTATGTTGATCAGCTATTGTCTGAAACGAGATCGAAGCGAATTGGGTACGATAGGCACACTGCCGTCCTCATATTATTATAATATCTGAGGTGTCAAAGGGTCCGGTCACGTAACGATGTGTCAGGCTCCCTACCGGCTGAGAAAATTGGATTCTTTTATTGATAACACGAGGAAACGCCAAAGGATTAGATTCCATTCCTTTACGGCAGAACGTCTCGAGATGAGTAACAAGATTAAAGCTGTGTCTGGAAGCAAATATAGCAGAAGAGAAACACAATTTTGCACTGTTAACATTTCTAGATGTGAACGGGCGCTCTGAACTGAATGTTTTGTGGCTTTTCTTCATCTAGCTAGAGAGACTTGATACTGAGCAACTACATAAATACAAACATACATAAACAGTATTTGCACTTACAAACTTAGAGTAGAAAATTACGATGTTATCAACTTATTAGAATTCTTAACGAGATCAAACACGGGAAACATTTATTTTTCTGGACTGAATTTTCTTAGAAATTAAAACTAAAAATTTCGAAAGAAATCCTTTGAAGACTGAAAACATACACGAAATAGCTGAATATTATTTTATAGAAACAAACCTTTTTTATTTATACATGAAAAATACCTTTTATTCAATTCCTTTTAAGAAAAAGGTAGGTATTTTAAAGTAAAGTAAAAAGTTTTTAACTAAGAAGTTAGGTTATTTTTTTTTTCTTAGAAAAGAATGAACGTAACGCGTAACGGGACGCTCGTGTATTCAACGCGGTGTGTGTCTATGAAGTATTTTTACGGTGGGATATTTTTAAATAGGTTTTCTAACGAATAATTTGGCCTTATTGAAACCTAGGGCTTAATTGTACCTTACTATTAACAGTTACCTCTTTTAAATCGTTATTTAAAAATATGTTGTCTTGACGCTATAATAACTAGTAATTTCTTTTGTAATCTATGTGCGGAAAAACTTTGTGATAGCGGCCGCCCACGACTTCGTCTGAGTGGATAGTTTTTTTGCTATCCCTCGGGAACAATACTTTTTATCGGGATGACAGGTATGCCGTTCTCTGTACCCCTTAAACATAATGATCGGTTCAGTGACGTGAAGGCGTCACAAACAAACATACAAACGGACTTTCGCATAAGGATTTCCTCGTTTATAAAATGCTCACTGAGTAAATGCATACATCTGTACTGCTCTTGGTAAAACTCAGTAGGTATCCGCCAACTTCAAGTAGGTCAATAAAACTCGATGTGACCCACCAAGTCGACCGTTATTCCGTGGCGCACATGCTTTGCTTTGGAAACTTTTTTCATTTCCCGCGGAAAAACCGACACAAATAAACGAACCGGATTCTTTATTTGAATGTTGTTTAATCTCACAGTATAATAGTTTTTTCAAAATAATTATATTACATATTATAAAACAAAGTCCTTCGCCGCGTCTGTCTGTCTGTCTATTTGTCTGTCTGTTCGCGATAAACTCAAAAACTACTGAACGGATTTTCATGCGGTTTTTACTAAATGATAGAGTGATCCTGAGGAAGGTTATAAGTGTATAATAAGTTGAGGTTTTATGTAAATTGGTAGAAATATAACGATATTTGTTGGAAGTGACAAAATGGCGCCAAAAAACCCTCTGACAGAAGGTCAAAGAGTACAACAGTGCATTCCAGCAGACCAATCGCTAAAATAAAAACATTATATAATTTTCACTTTAATGTTGTCGTATTATATTTTAAATAGCTTCCACCCGCGACTTCGTCCGCGTGGGCATTCAGATTTTTTATTTTATGGAAAGACGTAAAATATCAAATTTTATCTTTTCGTCTTTTAAATCGCAATATGACTAATAGATAGGCAGCTATAGTTATTAGTAGGAAGTAGGATAAGGAGGTGTAAAAAAGTAGTTTCGAAGGTAAATGATTAGATAATATTTTGGTAAAAGTTATTATTAGATTTGAATCCTACTATATACCTATGCCAGCTTAAGAAACCTTGTCACTCTCATAGCTGTGTGGGATTGGCAGTTTTTTTTCAGGTAAGTAATTTAAACTTGCAAGAATGAATTAATAATTATTTGTGCATCACAAATCACAACAGAATGCATCATAAAATTTGAATCTCACATTTAAGCTAATGGAAAATGAGTCAGATTGCATTCAAACACTGTTATTCATCTTGTCATTCGTTACCACAAAAGAAAACGTAAAGTGATCCCGATTTTCTCAGCATTTTCACCCAGCTTTTTGTACACACTTCAGAATCGGGCCAAACAATAATTAATCTAATTCTAATTGCAACACAACACATTTTTGAGATCTAACAATTTATCACCGTCTGCGATGTTGAAATTAAGGAGGACATTAAAATATTTTCCCTGTTTAGCTAAGAGAGCTTTTTTGTGAAACAAGAATAATAATACCGGTTTCTGAACAGACTTTGATGGATGATACAAATGAATTCAATTTGCGTTTGTTGAATGGATACCTACTTTACTTACATCACTCACGCTAAGAATGAATGCTTTTATCGAGATTAAGAATTTTATGTAAATTTTTGTTATGTTTCAGAATCTGTTGCAATGTACCTACATTGTATTTCCTCATATCTGTTTCGCGGATCTCTTCGTTTCTGATTCGATCACGCAGGGAAACGCCGAGCATGGCTCTCTCCATTGCACGCTGGGTGACCTTGAGCCTCCTTATGAGACCCATAGTTAGCGACCACGTTTCACTGCCGTAAGTCATCACTGGCAACACACACTGTTCATCCATAGACTTTCGTCTTGAGACACTGAGGTAAGTCGGACGCGAAGATTTTTCGAAGCTTCCCGAATGCTGCCCACCCGAGTTGGATTCGACGAGAGATCTCTTTCTCGAAGTTGGACTAACCTAACTGGATTGCCTGTCCTAGGTATACGTAATGGTCAACAACTTCAAGTGTAGTGTTCCCAACATGAACTGGAGAGGGTACAACATGGGTATTTGACATAATTTTCGTCTTATCCATGTTCATCTTGAGACCCACTCTTTGGGAAGCACTACGGAGATCTTCGAGCATTGTGTTCAGGTCATCCATGGTCTCAGCCATAAGGACTATATCATCGGCAAAGCGAAGGTGTGTTAGGTACTGGCCATTAATGTTATTCATTGATGTTTCAAAGATTATTCATTGTGTTTTTTGTATTAAAGCAGAAGATTTATTCAAAAATGTGATGGAAATTGAGAAGGAAAATAAAATGATTCCGACTGAACCCTAAAAACGCAAAACGTAAAGCTTTTTGCTAAGGTGAGAATGAAACTAAGTTTTGCAAGCAAAAAAGTTGTGCTTCTAGCGTAATGCGTGAAAAACTGCTTCAGTTTTGGGTTTTTAAAATTTATTTAATTTGTTTTACTGAAAAATGTCGCTCGATGACTTAATTTTTTGATGCTTTTGTTTTTTTTATTAATGTATAGGGCCATTTTCTTTGTTTCGCGTCAATAACGTTGGGAAGAGCAATTATAGTTGAAATACATCCGGTCAAAAATTTCGATATTCGTTCTTCGATCACAATGATCGAAGTATTCGTTACCTAGTTGACATGACATCAACACGGTACAGCGCGCCGGTGCCGGCTACTCGTTGCCTTGACAGCGCTGATTGATCGCTGGAGAATATTTAATTTTAACGATTGACGTGCAACGGCCGCGATTAAATCACAATCAATAACGGTTGCACCCGGCCCGGACATCCGAAACGTGTGGAAATTTGCCCGGGAGCGCTTTGGGCGTTAGGCCGGTCATTCACCGAGAGCATTCACACTTGTAATAACCGTAAATGAATATAAGCAGAGATTTTTTTGTTTTCTTCACCCATTCTGGGTAGGCAAAGGGAACTTTGCCCATACAGCCAAGTCTTCAGTAGATTTTTTTTATAGAAAATTAAGAAATAAGGTCCGTCTTTTTCTTTTTACTTACCCGCGCAAACTCCTATAAGCAGAGACTATGACAGTGCACGTCATACAGCTAACTTTTTTATATTTATAAATTTAATTTGGCCGATACTAATATTAATTTTATGTTTCATTTAAATCTGATATTGAAACAAATTAGTAGCTTCTTTTTAGAAATATTTGCATGAACCATAAAAACTTCTATGATTTTTTTTAGTAAAAACTTCGTGGTTGGTTTTTTCTTTTTAACATACATTATTTTGACAGTTGGGAAAGAAAACGCACAAGTTCGGAAAAGGTAAAGAAAAAGCTCGAGTGTGTAATAGCCCACATCCCGAACGAACGCTATACGTCCCTGCAATACGCCACTTTTTGGGCAACTGTATTAAAAAATATTTTGAAATGTTATTGCTATACTGCGTGTGAGAGAATTTGTGACAAAACGTTTCCTAACAAAAAAAATGATGTTTTAAACATTTTGTGATTGCAATCCAACATTTTTGTGGGAGCACCAAAATTATGCAAATTTCCACTTTAAAAGCTTGGATATTAATTAACGTACCATGGGTAAAGAAGAGACGCTGGAACTGTGAACTGATTTAACCTCTGTGAGAACAGAACACAACGGTCTGTAATTGATTCAACTTTTGATGTAACTATTCAATCACTAAAATATGTGACCAGAAAATTATTCAAACGCGAACTCTTACTTACTACAATTTGAAATAATTTTTAAGTTATCCAGGCAATTACAGGCAATACACAGAAGTTATGCCGTTGTTTAGGAGACTTTGTACCAAAGAGAAACTAGTAAGGAACTTGGCAAATCTGTTTTCCTCCCTGTTTTATTTCGTGGAAAGTCGATCTATTAGATTAAAAGACCTGTTTGTTGAACTATGTATGGTCTTTTCCAAGAGTGTATGAGGTGAGCACTCGAAAGTGTAACATCGAAGCATTTGTTTTGACATCGATCGTATTTCTTGGTTATTCTCACTCGCTACTGTAATAATTTGAAATAGACTTAACTATAATGTGCACTTAGAATCCTGATGTATTGTCACAGAAAACATAGTTGTATTGTTGAAATCTAAACTGTCACATCACACTCCCGCTCTGTGAATAAATACCCTTAAGGACAGTCGACAGCGAAAGTATTAGTCAAATGTAAATTTTGAACCTTAATATCTTTCATGTAAGAGAATGTGTTGAGAACTGTACTTAACTTAATTACATCCAATCTTGCTGAATGTAAACATCCGGAAGATCTTGTTGATATTTAAAGCGAGGTATCTTGCTTGCGTATACACTGGTATTATGAAGGATCAGCAAGCAAACTGCAAAGTTAGGCAGGTTCTTTAAAATAAGCTGAATAAGTTAAAGAGGCTCTGTGAGTAGACTTCGCGTTTGTGACGTTTTTGAAATGGTTGAAATCTTTCAAAAAACAATTGTTCCGAAAAGAATTAAAAAAAATATAATTAACAAACCTGCTCAAAAAATTTCACGAGAATCGGTTGAGAAATGCGACCTGTAGAGGAGAACAGACGGACATACGAGAGATTTTTGCCCAAGCTGAAACGGAGACGCTTCGCTCGCGCTTTGCGCTCGCTCGGTCAGTGAGTACAGTTCGTCTTTAGATTTACGTATACTTTATGCGATAATATAAAAAGAGGTTATTCTCTGATTGGGTAGGTACATTCTGTGTCTTCGAGCATCGCGGCTTCGTACAGAAGCCCGTCTTACTCTAAGTTCTGTGCTGTAGTGTCCTATGCCCGCGTACTGGCCGTTGCTGCGGTGGCGTGTTGACATGGTTTTGAATTTACATTTAAAAAGTTAATATTCGATTTTCTACAGAGGACTCGGTGCGCGGCCATGGAGGCGCGTCCTTGGATTTTACATTTTAGGTCTAGGTATTTGAAATTAGTTAAAATAAAATCATAATTTGTTTAATCCAGAGGGTTGTTCTATTAAAATAGAGCTCACAAGCGTGCTGAACTAATCTTTTCCCAATACAGCCAAAACCTTAGAGGTTTAGCTCTAAGGTCAAAACTAAGTACAGAATGTCCGTTTCGTATTTGTATATTTTCCTCATAGATATAGTATAGATTTTCCTCATAGATATAGTATATTGATTTTCCTAGTCTTCTTGTCATTCTGAAGCTTGCGTCCACAGACATTAGGTACGTAAGTACTTGTTGTATGTTCTGTGCTTGCGTCCGAGTAAAGCGGTCTTCTCACAGTATTAGCATATAAATTAAATAGTCGGCCATTTTGCCCGGCTAAACGGCGACCGGTCGAGACCTCGGCTACGATTAAGTTTTTAAGATAGTGGCAAATAGCTCGATTGTATCCACTCGATATGACTCATAAAACAAGCAGTTTCAACCTTTATCCCCTCGTAACAGAGACTCTTTCAGCTTAATGTTAGTCGGCGTTCATAAAATAAAAGTTCACAACGGGCTTATTTAGCTAAATTAAGTGTAATATTAGCTGCATAAAAATTAGACGCATATTACGAAAATCGTTTTCGTGACTTCAATTTGAATTTCAATGCGTAATGCACGTTCGGACATTGGTAATGTTCTACTTACGGCGTTTTCAGCTATAATAGCATCGTGGGTATGCAAGCAATAAGGATATTAACATAGGGATTATGAAACTATAATGACATAATCAACAAAAACACAGATAGTGTGAATTAAAAACAAACTAATGTTAAACGTAATTTATGTTTGGTAATTTTTTTTAATTTAACCTTCTAGTTTTATTGAAACTAGTTCTTACTGAACGCTTCAGTTAAAACTAGTTCTTACTAGTAAATACGCGTTTTACCTAAGAACGTGTTGTTACTGTAACATTATAAGAGGGATAATATTATAGGAAGTGATTCTACCGATGAAACTGCAAAACTTTGCAGATTCATTGGTAGAATCACTTCCTATAATCTTATTGCTTATTTTTTTACACCTAGAATACTTAATAGATAAGTAGGTATAAGTGGGGGTGTGTGGTGTGACTAGATACTAATTTGCCAAATTCATATTGTGACATATGTATTATGCGACTACGAGATATTATGACCAATTCTGAAAGTGTCCTAAACCTAATGTTGCTATTTGATAAAGTAGCCAATACCTCATGTGACGAATCGAGAAAGTGTCTTACTGCGCACAAAGGTTACAAGTTCACATAAATTCTGAGCATCTTGAATTCTTGAATACCTAGTTGATTTAAGAAACCCAGCATAAACTGTAC
Source organism: Agriphila straminella (assembly GCA_950108535.1). Taxonomy (NCBI): domain Eukaryota; kingdom Metazoa; phylum Arthropoda; class Insecta; order Lepidoptera; family Crambidae; genus Agriphila; species Agriphila straminella. The sequence continues at coordinate 14,758,488 of OX467311.1, read as the reverse complement.
AATATTGTGTAGCGATTATAATATTACTTTATATCTCTAAGCTTGCGAGTTCGTATTTCCATACTTGGCAACCAGCTAGATAAATAATGTTAGATTGTTTTTATTTCCAAAAGCTAACACAACTAAGACGACACGTCTCCAATCAAGCTACTTTGTCATTCTATTTGGCAATAAAACTGGAAGTGATTGCCAAGTAAGGTTTGATGTAAGGGGGAACTTCGATAAAGAGCGAATAGACGTCATAAAACCATTAACAATGGTCTGTGTACGGGGACTGAATTCAATTATAGGCAGTAAACAATAAAGTTAGCCTGTGAGGATGTCGAGCCGGGTTCATCGTAGCGATTAATTCAACATTAAAAGGCGTCCTTGAAAGCCTTAAAATTTGGTAACGTTTGAGTTAGTAAAATTCTGGATGATTTATGCTCCTCAAATATAATCCTAATTTTTGGTAATCTAGAAAGTGATTTAGTAAAGTGCGTCTAGGTTAATGCTACCTGCTTAACTTCGTCAGTGCTACGTAATGAATTAGTGGCTCTGTGAGCTGTAGACCTCCCTTTAAATATCTCCGCTATTTAAAAAAAATCGAGAAACTGACTCGACAAAAAAAACGAGTATATAAATAGAAATATCGAACCTGCTCAAAAATTTCACGAGAATCGGTTGAGAAATGCGATCTGTAGAGGAGAACAAACCGACATACATAAAAAAGCATTTTTGCCCAAGCTGAAGCAGAGTCACTTCGCTCGCGTTTCGCGCTCGCACGGTCAATTAATTTATATGTACCATTTCTCTCTACTGATTTTTTACCGACTTCCAAAAAAGGAGGAGGTTCTATGTTCGTCTGTATATTTGTTTTTTTTTGTGTTTCTCTTTCAACTAAAATGTTGGGAGACTCAAGACAAAACAAAAGACAGTCACATGACAGACAGACAGGGCTGATGGAAACAGGATTCTTCCTCCGCGGTCCTAGCTGATAGAAGCTGATTCGCTAGGTGCCCGAAGGTACTATTGCGGACTCTCATCCATAACCATTTTGCAGAAAATATTAGCTTACAGCTTGGCCATAAAGAGTTGAAATTAAATAAAATGGAACTAAAATTTTTCAGTACAAAATATATAGTCAGTGTTGCCAAATTATTCGTGATTATGACGTGTTTACATAGAAAGTGGCGCCCTCAATTTTTGTCAACTCTTTATGGTCAAGCTGTACACCCAGTTGTTTTCCCTTTCCTCTTTCATCAGAGGCATGCCTCAGGGCAGGCTAGAGCACATGCTCTATCATCTCTAAAAACCATTATGGCATGCGTTTGACGCAAGACGAACTGAAAGTTGAAGTTGGGAAACACCACAAGTTAGGTAGTGTTAAGGTTGATTATAAATCATACACCACGTTAACAGAAGTAATACTTTATTTCACGACCAGTTCAGACTGTAGCTCGAGCAAAAGTGAGCACGATTTAAAAAACCAACGCTTTTATACGCTTTACCATAACTATCATAGAATTGTCCATAGACTTGCAACCGTCAAGTATAAACACACGTGGAGCATAGACTTGAGCCGGAAACACACCATTGCGCCGTGCCGTGTCGCGCCACGGCACGTCAATCAATCTGTCAGTCTTTGCTCCACGATTCACAGACAAGCATTAAACGTCAGAAGGATGTTTTGTCTGTGAGTGATTGCCGACAACTGCATGAACTATGGCAACACTAATGTCAATCTCAAGTATTGTCAAGTTGACATATGACACTCAACAAGGAAATGGCCAACAGATATTAGGATTGCTAAACAATTGATTTACAAAATTAATTACTAACAGTAGGTACAATCATAGTTACAGTACTACTAACAGTAGGTACAATCATAGTCACAAGGAATAGTTGTACTACTACACTGCGATTATTTTTATGATTTTTATCATAAACCGAACCAATAATCGCAGTAGGTAGCAAAAAACATATTACTTATTATTATATTATACATACATACACAAGGTTTATCGTATTGAGTAATAATAATAGTTCTATTACTTTCCCCTGTTCCCTCAATAAGTGATAAAGTAATTTAAAAAAGATATATAAAACTCGAAGTGCCCCGTACCCTGAGGCCTTTTATCAGACAAGTTAGGGGACATCTAGGGGTCTGTACCCCATTGAGATAGTGCGGATCATTGGCTGAAAATTATTGTTTTATTGCCTCCAGCGATACAGTATATTTTATTACACGGTATACATTTTATTGTGTTTCGGTTGCAGTATACCGACATTATGATACATTGTCATAAGACATATTATTTCCGCTGTTGCTGGTTGTGGTCTATAAAACTGTTTCCGTGTTATTACAAAAGGTTTTTAAACACTGTTTAACTAAACACATGTTTAAATGTGATGCTGTCACTTTTTTGACAATATTGTTTGAAAAAGTCAGCATCACATTTAAACATGTGTTTAGTCTAAACAGTGTTTAAAAATCTTTTGTAATAACTCTTATTGTTTTTAAAGCAGTGTTTTTTAAGTGTTTTTTTAATTTTTTACCTAAATACGAATATATTGAGAACGAATAGAGTGAAAATAGGGAGGGAGGTGCATATACCTTTTCCATACAAAGTTATTCGATTTCGATAGGTTTTGAGTGCTAAAGGTTTGTCCTTTTTTGCAATATATTACTCGTAATTCTATACATTTCTTGTATATTTGGTAAATGTGATTTGTGAAATCGAATCAACGTGATCGGTAAATTGCATGCGAAATAGACAAGACACGCATATGCACCTAGTCTAGCGTGAGTTTAGGGTTACCATTGAGAAATTTGAAAAGTCCTGACAAAAAGCCGGACAGGACAAGAAAAGTCCGGACATTTTCAGACAGATCGTACATGCTAATTTCTTTCTGGTTTTAATAAACTGCTTGACTTTGGACTCTGTTTACAACTTTATATGAAGACTATAGTATTATATTATCTGTGATATTATATAATACTATTAATATATCACATTAAATTCATATTTAAAATAAATTATATTACGTTCAATATGATAATTTAGATGGTAAACAACAAGATGGTGGATAAGTAGAACACAAACAATTTTTTCTTCACATTTTCGTTAAGTTGATATTTTCTTTAGACCTTTCTGGGGTCGGATTTAACATAATCTTATTCAAACATCAGCTCTAGACATATTTGAAAAGATCTTTTGTTTTTAAAGCCACCAGCAAAATCCTTGTGTAAGAAAACAAAACATGTTTCGGGTTGATCTTATATCTACTAATGAACGCTACGGAAGCTTGCTACGGTGCGTAGCAACTTCCGTAGCCGATTTCGTAGCAGATTTCTTATGATTCATCGTAGTTCTTTTGTTCTCAGCAAGCAGTCACATTGTGTGTACCTATTTATATACAGACATCATTTTTTAGAATCAAATAATTCAACAATTTGCACAAACATTCGGTTCAATATTAGCCAATGATAAATAAAAGTAAAATCATTGGCTGATTTCAGTTATTATCTGGCAAACGATTTCGGACGATAGAGTGAGTGCGATACGATTGGGTGGTATCGCACTCACTCTATCTACTCCACTCCTTTAAATATCCCTCCCATAATCAAGTTAATTGGGAACAAAACGATTTTCCGAAACACTAGCAAAAGTTTCCGTTGTTATCGTTGCCTCCGAGAACTCTAAACAACGGGCCGCTTCTGTTTACCAAATTAGTCTAGCTTTGTTGGCCACCGTGTTGACGTAATTTTTACCCTGTTGTTTTAACATAATTTACAGGCCGTGGTTAACTGGATCTAACAAAAGCAAGCTAAAGAAGTTTTTGATAACCTTATCAGAAGAAGTTAACAGTTTAGTAATTATTAAAATCATTCTAGCGACCAAAAAACCTATCAAGCTCACTTTTCTGTCCAAATGTGAAGTTTATGTAACATTACCAACAACATTTGGTAAAAAAAGAAAAGGTCTTAATGCAGTTCCTTGTACGATACTTTTTATTGGCTATTACCAAAAAGTACTGAGGCGTGCGCCGCCCAGGCGTACATTCTGTTTATGCTCCACGTCTTTTGAGCAATATATCTGAAAGAAAAACGATCCCGCCTACATTAGATATTCACTGCGCTGTATACTGAAGTGGGATTACATATCCCGATATCCTGCCTCCGCTAAAGCCATTAAGCATTTGGCAAGCACACGAGAAGCGCGTTTGTTTGGACGGAAAATCCTCATTTATCACATGTGTATGTTGTTAAATCACATTTTCGGAGCAATTTATTGTCATTTTCAATGTGTATGGAGTCGTTACTGCGACGCATTAAGACTGAATACAGAGTATCTGATCGTTATCGATAATTTTCACTCGTTTATTACTCGTTACGTATCGTGACACTGCGGAATTGGATCGCGTAGGATTAAACTGACATAATAATAGGCGACGCAAATTGGCTCAGTCGTGCACTAAATTTGATCTATCAGGAAAAAATTGGCAACGGATATGCAGAATGTTGATTTTTGAAAAATAAGCTTAATAACAACTCTTCGGTAGCTAGATATAACAGTCGTCGAAAGAGCAATAAGCAAATATTCCTCATCCAACAAGAAAGGCTAGTCTGTCTGATGCCTAGTTCAAGTTGATAATTGGATTGATAACAAGGCAAACTTTGATGTAAGCGAAGCGACTGAAACAATAATTCACTAGTTATGTGTTAACACAACTGGGTTTACCATATCTGGAAATGTATCGAAATATGATACCGAACCAATTGTGTGTCACACTAAAAGCATACTCTGCGTCAGAAACTGAAGTTGCAAGCCATTCATGGTAGAATGGACATTTTCGTCAGGGAGGAGGGCTTATAATCGTATGCAGGAAATCACAGAGGGTAACTATGGAATGAGGACTGGGGTGCTTAGGAATAATGTCTCCCCGGAGGCGACATGAACAACCGTGGATAACTTTATCGGGATACGCGTTTGAGTGCAGAGGCGAGAGACGTCGGGAGATTGTTCGAATCGTCAAGTTACTTGCTTTTGAGGCCTGAGGCGTCTAATAAATGTATCTTCTTTTCCTTAGTGACAAATAGATAGATAGGTAGCTAGTAACATAAATAAGCGTGTATTATATTTATATTTTTGAATATTGTCAAGTTCATCGACCTTGTCTATCAGCTTGTTAAAATATTTAATTGTTTCTAATAGAGTTAAAAGCTAACAGCCACAGGGTCATAAATAAAAGAAGACATTGACAAAGACGGTTATAACTCATCTTTTTGTAGTCCAATCATAAACAAAGAAAATTACAATAATCTTTTAAATTACCCAATATTCATCTTGAAGGGGACACAGCAACAATCAAGCCATTTGCATTGTTTAATATCCGTCTTACATTAATCATGTGATATACCTACAGCAGCACAGAACGTTTAATCGATTTGAACTTTTTTTGGAGAAATTTGACCGTTTTGGATATACAAATGTGTTGCTGTACAAGTCGAGTGAACAAGACTGCGGTGCCCACTGCCAGAGGGCTTCAAGTTTCTTCAAAACTCTACGCAGCAGTGGCAAGGTAATATCAAATTGTTCTCTTTTAATAGCCCCATTGTTCAACTTCAAAATTGTACAACCAAGTTATGTCAACGAAATAAGATTCATTATACAATGAACCTCAGCTTCAACTGTCAGTCCAATAAGAAGGAAGGACCATTTTTGCTGCGGCAAGCGTTCGCTTTATACGTTTCATATAAATTCAAAGATCTCTAGTCTGCAGAGCTGGCGGGCAAAAACGTTTAATTGTTGTGTCTTAATGGATTCATTGTTCGAAGGAAATATATATTACTTTGAACTTTTTCAGATACCATTCTTTTGTCGAGACTCGTTCATTTTGATGTCTACATTTTCCGTAGGTACTATTACTATGTCTTTGTAGTCTCTATATTTTGTGCTGCAGACGTTTTTATTAGTACAAATCAGTTCAAGTGTGTAGCAAAAAAGGAATGTTTTGCAATAATATTTTTTTATTATGATTCATAAGATAACCGTTCATCAGTTTGAACGGTTTTTTAGTACCTATTTGTTTCAATTAAAAACATTCTTAAAAGATACATAAAACTGTGTTCGAAAGTCAAAATAACGTACCTACTCATTGGATAAACATTCATTTGCCTTTTTATTCAAAACCTAAACAACTCAAACACCATTGAAATTGAAAGTTAGCGACTTGTACTTTAGGATTTTTATTGTTCCTGTCGAACATAAAATAAAATAGGCCATCAACTGGAAGTTAATTAAGGTCGTGTTAAAGTTGAGGAGCTATTTTATGATAGCAGTCCCTCCATTTCGGTTCGAGGGCCGTTGCAGAGTTTTGAGGACCGGTTTGACAAAATTAATTTCGTTTCACTTGATTTTCTTACAGCGTTCTCTCTGGTAGTTTAAATTATAAAGTTCTGACTGGACCTTTAGTAAAAATATCGTTTTAACAAAATCATACCTTTTCGATCATATTTTTGGGTGCTTTTGAGGTCTATTGATAATAATTGTATTTGAAGGAATGCCTAATCTAAAGTTATTTCCAATTTTTGTAGCTACTTACTTTGGGGCCAGATTGATATTGCGTTGCTGTTTAATTTTATTATTATCGAAAGAGCAAAAAAAAGTGTAAGAAACCGATTTTGAAAACAGACAACGAAATGTTAGTTTCCAGTTAAAAATTACTTGGATCCTGCCACGTAAAATTTAGTGGACGGTTTAAACCGGAGCCTGCCAGCTTCCATTTCACTCAAGGTTCAAGTCATTATAGTATTTCATAGTTTGCAGAGGGCAACACTTGGGGTTATTTTCGTAATATTAATGATTTTGGATACCGTTTCTGGGTAAAGGGTACTTTAAGCAAAATGGTAATTTTTCTCGGTTGTATTTGTAACAGACTCTAATATGTATTTAGATACTTTTTAAAACTGTTACCCACAAGTTTTTTTTATCTTCAATGATTATTCAAGTAATGCTACAATTTACAATATTACATTTTACTCAAGCACGACACAAATACCTTTGTATGTCAAACCGGCACGTTTTTACTTGTGTAATAGCGCAATTTCAGTAGGTTTTCATTTACCGAGGTTGTTAGAATGCAAAAGCATTCCGGTCAAAGAATTTTTAAAATAATTCGGGCGTATTTGTTTTGGCGGAATCACTTAATAATGCGGCGGGCGCCGGCCGTCCGGTCGTCGAGGAAGCACCAAAATTCACAAGGGAAGGGTCGCATGTCCTTTCACGGCTTAATTCAGAAAAACCGTGAGATTGCTGGATCTTTACGTACTGTTTGTGAATCCGACCCGTCGATTTTTCAACCCTTCAACGTCCCGTGTCTATAAAAAGTTGTTCACGGTTCCTGACTAACAACATTTTTTCACGGTTGTCCTGTGAAAGGCAGAACTAGGGGTACCTAATGGAACAGAGGCAAAGCTTTGACCCCGTGTGGTTTTAGATTGTAAACGCCCAAACGCTTTTCGGTTACTATTTTTATACATAGGTACGAATGGCTAGGTGCTGCTACTCCCTTGGGCTAACATGTTTTAAACCTACAATGTTGTTGTCCATGTGTGATTTATTTCTGAATAAGTTGCGCAAACCTACTATGCAGTATTTATGTTACACAGATGATAGTTTTTAATATTCGACCAAATGAGAAAAATCTGGGGCCCTCGCGCTAATTCTGAATGATTTTCATTTTTCAGGTAATCCATTTTGGTTTAGCTATAGAGTTCTCATTTAAATTGTCCAAGATTGGCACCCTAGCCTCCCTTTATTTTTGATAGGAGGAATCGCGGTGTAGGCTCCCTAGGCATAGCTTTCAATAATTTGAGCTAAACTAAAGCAAGTATGTAACTAAACGGTAACGATATAGCTTTGGTTTTAATTATTTAACTTTTTGACCCTGCATTTACGACAGGAATCTCTCAGTCTGATAGAATTTAGCTAATCACACCGTATAGCACATGTACAATCCAGTAGCTTGTAATGTGTTGGTTGTGTGCGTGACTGCTGTCACTATTCACTCGGGCGTCGGCGTGTCTCTGTTTGACTAGTTACTCCTGTCTACTATTTGCACTCGTGCGGCTGTACCAACATCTCGCTATGTTTTCGCAGCGTGAGATTAATTTAACGCCTTGATGCGTCGCTAAGCCAGGAGAAGGCCCGGGCCTTCAAAAAAGCACGTCCATTTTCTCAGCGATGACCGACATAGCCGAGGACTTATACTCCGCTATTTTGTTAGGGATTTTGTTTACAAAGATTTCCCTGGGAGGATTAGTGAGTCAGCTTCTCTTTGAAGACAGATGTAAGTGGATTTTGAGGCGCTACCCTTAATGCTATTTCCACCGTGAAATTTCATTTTCTTTTAAACTGCCGTCTTAATGTTAAACTTTATAAAATAAAGCTTCTAATTTAGTTCAAAGGCTTTATTCTTATTTTTGTGTAGTACTGTGGAAAACATTCCAGTGACTATGGCAAGTATCCTTTATATAGGGTTGCGACAGTGAGATATAATCCGCAGGGACCGTGGGCCAGGGATGTGTACCGGAATTTCCGACAAATGATCGCTCCGAAAGTTTCAAATTACGACTACGAGCCCAAACGTTTTGCTTTTAGTTGGCTGAAATATTACGCGCAATTATTCGTCCGATACCTAAATTGCTTCGGTAATTAAAGCAACTCACGGACCGCTTTGGCAAACTTTTCTTATCTCCTGAAATGTTGAGAATTTTGAGATATTAAGTTAAGGTGTAATAAACATATTTTTATTTTGGACAATATAAATGCCAAAACGGGAACTGTGAGGAGGGTGGGTTTTTCAAAGACAAGATACGGGGAGATGGAACGAAAGATAAAGGGTACCTTTCGCTTTGATGATTGCAAACAGCCCATGTTGTATATGTTACAGTTAAAATATATGTAAGCAATATGTACAATTTTGTAATAGGGAACATAATATGTAACACAGTCATGATCTTCTGATAAAGGTCTCTCACTTGAAAATTTAAAGTTACAAAAGGAAATGTATGACACAGAAACGAATCTCAAAGGGAAGTTATTTTAAACCTATCACAACTATTTCTCTGATATATTGAATTAAAATAAAGTAAGTACTTACATAATAATTAAATTAGATCTAATACCTACTTAATTAGATACTTATGATTTCTCTTCAGGACTTAAATGTCTTTTGTTTTTTGTAATCTAAATATTTAAAATGAATGAAAACAATTAAATCACGGTAAATTGAAAAAGACAAGATGAAGAAAAAATTGCTTTCTTAAAGTTTAATAAGTCGGTTTAAGGCAGAAGATTGTGTACTTATAAAAAATGAAAATTGACGTTTATGAAAGGATTTAGGGGATGGAAATATGCAAGTGGCTCTCGGATTGTTCAAATTATAAAAGCAGGAAAAACCCATTTGACGTTGGTAAAGTCTGAAATTCGCTGACGCCGCAAAGTTAGGGGTGTACTTCTTTTTTTTTGATTAATCGAATTAATGGCACAGCCCCGGGCGGGTCAGAAATCTGTTTGAGTATTTGTTTCAATCTTTCTGTTGGATTTGGAAAGGATATAAGGGAACCCAATGCCTTCAATACTGACTGAACTAGATGAGGTTGGGTTTTTTTCTAATTAAAGAGGAAAATAGGATTGAGTTTGTATCTGATTTATCAAGTTTCTCGTAATGGGGTTAGTTGATTGCTATTATGGTGCGTGGAAAATGAATCTTCGTCAAATTACTAAAATCTCATAAAACTATAATTCTCAATCTTATTTAGATATATAGATTCTTAGTTGACTTACCACCAGTTTCATTTTGTTTAATTATTTTCATATGTCTCCAACTCACAACAGTTTTGTCAAGGGCCTAATACATTTGGCAGCATGTAAAAGCTGCTTAATTAATTTCGAAGTTAAGAATACGGGCATTCTTTCTCATTCTCTATAAAAATGAAACAATATCAAGTCCGATATCGATTCGAATTTTTAATAAAGGGTCAGGTTATTATCACCCTATCTTCCGCGGGTAGGCCTTACCCATTACATAGGGATCAAAACTTATTTTCCTTAATTTGAAATTTGGCACCCCTACGGCAGGGGGATTCCAACACCACCGCCTGATTGCGAACTTTCCGCAGACTGATGCCGACAAAGATTTTTTAATGAATATTAATACCTTTCAAGTAAAACAAAGTTTACTCGCGCTAGAATCGCTAATTGCTGCTTTAGCTTCTTGGCTCTTGGAGTTTTGGAATGGTCAACGGGCTTTATTTGTTATTGATCGTTATTTATTATTAAAGATTTTCCTAAATTGTGACGCAATGTTATGAATACGTACAAATGTTTATGTTGGCTTGGCTAACAATATCATCGTCTATATAAAATAGTTAAATTCCAGTGAGGATTGAGGTTATTTATAATTTGATAAACGTGCAAATAAATAATATAAAAAAATACTTAATGTATCTATGGTATTTATTTTCTCATAACATATCATTAACATATTCATACTGGCAATGTTTGTTTTTGCGGATAGCACTCAGAAAGCATGGCTAGGTGTTAGTTTCGGCTATCATCGCTAGATGGCAGTCGTTAACATGCCGCATCGGGGTAGCGTGGTGCTAAGAGCCCCATAACTTGCAATGAGTGTGACGTGAGTAGGGGTTAATAAGGAGATAACCTTCAAAATATGGCTTGCTTATTCGGTGGCACACTCACATAAGAAGCATGTTAATAAGCTTGTCACCGTTTTTCCTATTTCTTTACCGAGCGACCCGAGTGTTCGCTACTTGGTTTGCGTTATAGAACATTATTCCATCCCGTGAATGTGAAAAACTTGTTATTCAGGAAAAGTATAAATCTAAGTACATAGTTTTTACATGCAGGCATTTATACAAAATTGAGCATTCGAGAAAATCCATAGGGAACCTTTAATCAGTCAGTATAAATAGTATTCTAGCCCCCTTACTAATAAAGATTGTATAGCAGATGTATAGTTACACAATGGTTACTCTCTGTCAAACTATTTGAGTTTGACATTGAAAAGAAAATGACAAAACACTGTGTAACTATACATCTGCTATACAATCTTTATTAGTAAGGAGGTATGATTGAATTTCATCAAAATCAAAACAGACGTCTTTTACGTGATTAGGCGGGTCTCCAGCAAGTGTGCCGACGCCCCCTCTTTTCTTTTCTCCTCCAATCCCATTTCACTCTCCCCCTCCCTCTCATACTCTCCCCCTCACCAAATTTCATCGAAATCGGTTCAGTAGTTTAGGCGTGAAAGCGTAACAGACAGACAGACAGATAGACAGACCGAGTTTACTTTCGCATTTATAAAATATTATTATTATTAGTATGGATTATCTCGATTGTTCCCCTCATAAATAAATCTATGTTTATTATCCACTAATAAATTAATCTTATAAGTAAACAATTTTGTTTTTCCCTCTATAAATTTACACTCAATTACCCCTAAGTTATGAACACGCAATTTAATTAACACTATTGATATTGGTTTGTTTAATTAGGTATTGGCAAATTGGTTAATTCGTACGTGATTGAGAAAAAATAAATTTTTTCACCACCAACATACCTACTTATATTTTTCAAGAATTTGTTCATCATCGAACATCAATGAAGGAACTACATTTACGCGCGCGTCACCAAAGATAAAAGGTAATAACTACTATTTTATTTCTCCTAACAGCTTGTTACTTGTTGTTTAATATTTTCAACAAATCATAATATAACATTTAGTCCCAAGTAAGTTACAATAGTTAGACCTAATTTGGTAACTTAATAAAGGAATAATCCATGACAAGTGATTGAAATGCTTATTATAAGTACCCTAAATTTTTAAGTATGTATATCTAAAAATGAAATGAGGGCTACGTTATTGAATATGTTTCAAAATAAAAAGTTTAAAAATAAAGTTTTTGATTAAACTCGCAAAAATAGCAAGACGTGTGCGTATATAGACGCATTCATTCTTTCCATGATTAACGTAAACAAGATAGTCTCTTTTTTACGATTACGCGCGTGTAAGTCTATGAATGAGCTCTAAATCCAGAAATGATTAAAATTTTGGAACACAAACAAATCTCAATATATTGAAATTTAATCATTAGATGTTGAAACTTATAACTGCACATACTCGATTATAAAAAGGAAGATATAAACCCATTACTTTTTAAGATATACTTAAAAATATCTAGTGATTTGAATATTATTTCTTGCTTTTTAGTGGTAAGTTTTTTGAAGTCGGTTTTTTGCTTTTTAAACATTTATTTTTATTTTTAGTGTAGGTACCTTTTGTATTATGTAGTGTAAGTATATTATTTAGGTAGAAAAATCGGCTCAGCCAAACGTGAGATAATCGCGGAGAAACATACGTACATACGGGTCAAACTGAGAACCTCCTTTTTTAAGTCGGTTAAAGAACTACACTTATTCCAACAAAAAAAAATAATCTCATTTAGTTCATAAACAATGAATTTATACGACTATATTATCGAGGTAGTTCACACAAAATCATACTGTTTTCGTGCTTTTTTCAAGATTACTTGAAAAGTACTGAACCGATTTCCAAACTTTAAAAAATGCGACCAACTTGGGAGTTTACCTAATGTAATAACGTTTGAATTATTTCAATCGGTCCAGCCGTCTGTGAGTAATCGGTGGACATACACAAAAAAACAAAAAACAAATATACAGACGAACAGAGAACCTCCTCTTTTTTTAGAAGTCGGTAAAAAGCTGGCTCATTTTAATGCGATTCACGCTTGGCTGATTCAAAAGATCTAAATTGCAGTTTCCTGTACATAAAATTGCTTTTCAGTACGACAAGGCAGAGTTTGAGACTTTAAAGTCTTGCAAACTCTTTAATTTTCACAATTTTCACCCTCTCAGCCGTCGACTTACGGATTAAAAATACCTCCCAACTTCCAAGTTAAGCAGATTGGATGGAAATCTTGTAATCGACAAAGTATCTACGAAGGAAAGATGTCGGGTGAAAGATGTTTTGTCTCTGTCCGTCACTACGGATGAAAGCAGTGCGAAGTAAAGGCCAAGTAGGTAATCTGATTATACCAAGTTAGTCTGTGATAAGAAATTGAATTCTTATTTATTAGATAAATAGTTACATTTCCACGCGACATAAAAGTGCAATATACGGCGTTTCGTGATCGAGGTATATCCTTTGGCAGAGTGAACCTTCTGAACCCATAGATCATTTTAAAAAGGGGAGCCATCTTGGATTTTTGTATGGGAGGGAGTTATAACACATTTTTTTTTGTATGGAATTTGATTTTTTTTTAAAACCCATCGTGTTGGGTATCGAATGAAAGGGCTTCTTGAGCTGATTCCAAATATATGCAATATGATTACATTGCAGCTACTGGATTAAAAAAAAAACAGAAAATCATTTTCCAAACATAGCTAAGTTTGGGCTCTTGCAGGAAGAAAACCACTTAATGAATTCTTATGAAACATACGCCAAATAACTCGTAATAAACTCTTATCTCACATCCTGGAACATTTTTGAAAATACTAACATTTAGTATTTTTTTTGAATTTTTAAGATTCTGGTACTTTTTAACTCCTAGAAAAATGGGATCAAAATATTTTCAAATTTCAAAATGTTATTTTTTTCATAATTGCTTCCAGGACGTTAGATGAGAGTATATTACAATTTATTTTGCGTATGTTTCATAAGAATTATAAGACTCTATACAAAAAATCTCTTTTTAAAATCTTAAAAAACCTAACAAAAACAGCTTTAAAAATAAACGCAAGAAATAATATTTTCAAATCTGCATAGCATAAGTACGAATATCTAACATAAAAAAACCTTTGAACTCCGTTGGGGACGAAGTTTTTTTTTTAAATTTAAACTTTAAACGTGGTTTCAAAACCCCACCCGACGAACTGAGAACCTCCTCCTTTTTTGAAGTCGGTTAAAATATGGATTTCCTGAAAACGTTTTAAGAGTTATACCAACTTAATTGAAACGAAATCGATTGAGTTTTTTAACTTTATTATAATAAGAACCTATTCAGGAACGAAATGAATTTGTAGGAAAAGCTGATTGAAGTGGACTCGCCTGAAAATATGGTTAGTAGTAGCATTTCCAAGAATTTTAGTGGCTCTTTTTTAAAGGAAATAAGACGTAAAAGGGCTTGAGCGTCGGTTCTGGTTAGGGTTGCTAACTTTTTTTTACAAGAAATAAAGTATTTTTAGGTCTGAGAAGGAAAATAAACAGTAATTAAGGAAAATTAACAGTATTTTTAACCGACTTCAAAAAAAGGAGGAGGTTCTCAATTCGATTGTATATTTTTTTTATCGTTGTTCGCGCGTACTCCGACATTTATAGACCGATTTTGATGATTCTTTTTTATGTTTGATTGAGTTTTTTTTGCGAGATGGTCCCATTTTAAAATAAAAAAAGTTGTCCTCCGTCCGGACCCACCCGACTTCAATAGACGTTTTTTTATTAAAATTTATATGCGTATTTTAATATTAATTCTTGCTTTTTAGAGCTGTTTTTGTTTTTATTTTAAGGTTTTTGAAGGTTTTCGTTTTTTTGAAAGCTTTTCTTCTACACTACCAGTGATGTTGATAACATTAATTTGTATACTTTATTTTTAATCAACAGTAAAAAGTATAATTTAGTGACGAGCGCAAAGCGTCTCTGCTTTAGCTTGGACAAAAATGTCCCGCTGTTCTCCTCTACAGGTTGCATTTCTCAACTGATTCTCGTAAAATGTTGTGAACAGGTTCTATAATTATATAGATTTTTATCGATTCAGTTTTTTGAAATATTTCAAAATGGTGAAGATAAGGGGAAAATCATATTTCGGCCATTTCGAAAAAGATCAAAAATGTCACAATCGCGAGGACTATAGCTCTTCAGTACCCTTAGCACGAACAGCTATAGAGAAAAAAAACGCACGTAAAACTACTCGATAGACAATTCTCTATGGAAAATTTCAATTCGCTTATCGGCGATAGATGACGCTGTACAAATTTACAATACAAAATTTAACTATCGAATGATTTTACGTGCGTTATTTTTTTCGATGGCTGTTCGTGCTAAGGGTACAGAGCACTATTAATAGTATAATATTGTTTTAACAGTGTGGTTGGAAACCCTAGCTCTGGTACCAGTTCTAGTTCTTAATTGGGTACTCAGTACTTTTCCTGGTATAATTTGTTTTTTTGCACATCTTACGCCGCCGCTCGCGCCATTCGCGTTAAAATTTTGAAGCATAATATTTTTGATACTTCATTTAAGAATAATTAAAGAACAAGAACCAAGCTTAAGGAACAGAAACTGATTTACTTCCTTGATCTTTATTTCGTAAATTCTTCTCCAAATAGGATGTATCGTAATTTTTGTGGGTGTCATATTTTTTTAAAATAAATTAATGCGATATGCTTCTATCAGGAAATTATGTTTATGTGAATGAACTTCTGAATAGTTCTTTCGGTAAAGATGTTTTTGTCAAATAGCTTCAGTCGGTATGTAGGTTGCACTTACTTTGCCTCTCCTGAGATTATGAAATACAGTGTTTACTGTTTACAGTTACAAACGTTTTCACCGTACAACACTGATAGTTGTCACCGCCATCTTGTTGTACCTGATCCATGATTAAAAACAACATGGCCGGCGGACCTGAGTCGCGATACCATTGTGTTTGGTGAAAGCCTACCAGTCGCCGTGGTCACAATGGGACTCTTTCGATGCACAATGCGATCCGCATCTGGCATCTCTGAAAACAACGGATCCCAACACTTTTATTGTACATTAAATTGGAACAGGTACGAATGGAATGGAGGCATTCATAATGAATTTCACAACAGGCGCGCACAGTTTATTGTTAAGTAGTGTTTTCAACTTTACTATGCAAGAACGTCGAACAGATGAATGGGGTGTATTTACTCTTTTGTTCTTACAAAATAATTACCTATTATGTTTTTGGAATATAATTTTAATTAGAGCGAAGCCTTTAAAAAGTTATTGTACAGCCACATAAGTATAACTTATTTCTATAGCCGCAATAATTAATTTGCTTACTAACAGCTTTATGTGAAAAGCAAACAATAATGTTCATTGTATAAACTTCATTAAGAAATAAACAATAAAGCGTCGTTTACATTCAATCTTCAAGGTTTCGCAATTATTTGACTAGAAAACTTTACGTAAGGCGAAATACACATTTAATTAATTCTTCGGGAATTCTGGCGAATAAAAGTCTCGGGTAGAATCGAAGTGAGCATATTTCGTTATTTTTGTGGATAATGTCTGTGTTCTCTTTGTCTTTTGTTGTAGTGCTCTTTGGGTCGGAGTTTTTTGGTTAATACTACAAAGCGTAGAAAATACATACTGGGTCCTTTTGGTAAAGCAGTGAACATGAGATGCATTTACAAATTTTAGATAGTAAATACAAAAGCGGTTTCTTTCCTTTGTAAATTATACACCTATGATTCGATAAACAATCATGCAATCTTATATTATTTCATGACATGACAGATGGTGAAATAGTCATCAGTGACTATAAGTGTACCGACCTATCTAAGGTAAAAGTATCTACTTTAAGTTACTTAATATAATTGAAAAAATACTAGAAAAAATCGACTCACCCGTAGCAGCTCAGACGGGACTCGAACCCGCACCCTTAGGATTCCGGCCCAATGCACTAACCAATTATGCTACCGAGTGGCGAAATTTTCTAATACTTTTTACGTTTTCGCTGTAAACCAGCGTGAAGTAAGTATCTAGTTGTAAGTATCTACTTTGTATCTAATATTGTAACTCTTCAGAATAACCGCAATATTCCTAGATCTAAAATATACACTTGTGTTGTGTTGTGCCGCGATAAACATTATTTTCAGAAAAAAAAACCCATTCTGACGAAACCTTACAAATTATCGTCACTGACCCATTTTATCCAACAAAGTAAATTGGATAAAAGTTATAATTCCGCCGATTGACATTCAACCTTCGTGAAATCTTTATGTTGCCAGCCCGCCAAATTGGAACGTGCAAAATGTCGGCTGGCAGAATACGATTTCGTCGCCTGCCATACAGTGTTTTGAAAAAAGTAAAAAGAGCGGAGGCAATGCTCTGCCCGTCCGGTACTCCGGTGCCGGCTCATAAAACTTGCAACCATTGGCCACGGCGAACCGCTGGAAATTTACCAAAACCTTTAAACCTCACTCTACTTTGTTTTGAAGTTTGAGGTCTAGTATCGCACAAAATGTTATTATAAATTATAAACCTATTATTTAATTTAATACTGAAACGCTGTGAATAATATTTAATGGGGTATTTACATGGAGAGATTCACAGGCGATTTTACCGACAATCGATTTAAAATCGAATCGCGACCTCATTGAAATTAGGTTTTGTAAATACCCCAATTACGGGGAGTTTTTATAGTGACATTGACAATGTTTAATTTTTGGGCAGTGTAATAACAAATATACTACCTACTGTTATAACTTAGTTCAGAAAAAGCCCTTCTTGTAAAAGTCATGCTTGTTATTAATATTTTAATAATACTAGTAAGTTATAATGACTTGTTGGAAATCTTTGAAGCCAGACGACGACGGTACTCCAATAGATATTTAAATAAAATTCTCTCGTTATTTCTAAGAGCTGCTATAAAAAGATGTTTATGCCAAAGGGTATTCGTATCAATTTCCTCCCAACTTTTTAAATTAGCATTATAGAAATCTAGCGGCTTATGTGAAAAGGCCCCGTTGTTTTTTAACGTTTCTTTAGTGAAAATGCTTAGTGCCCTTAGCAGGAAAGTCTAGGGTTTGTCACGAGTGCAAATATTTTTTTGTATTGGAATTTCAACAATGGGGGTTAAAAAATACTTTTAATATTCCTTTTAGTAAAACTTTTTTAGGGTTACTTACCCTAAATATCAAATTATAAAAAAAAGTTTCCGGCCTAATATGGCTTGGCAGACATATTTATTCTCAAACATACTATTATTAGAGAGAGTTTACACAAGTCTATCAGTTCTGAAATGGCCGAAAGTACTTGAAAGACGGTGCCAAAGATGGTCACCGGATACCTTTTCCTACGCCATGTGACATCTTGACGAAAATTATTATAAACGTTTTGAAATAATAGTGTGTTTGAGAATAAATAAGTCTGCCAAGCCATATATGGCCGGAAGTCCTTCAAATAGTGATTTTTAACCGGAACGGAAGGATTTTCTCAAGCTTCCGGACAATTTTATTTGCGATAATCTTCTGATCCTCGCTCAGCACAACTTTTCCGACCTTGTGCCATGCATTTCATCGTGATGACGTAGGCAAAATTGTCACAGCTTACGGACTATTCTACCTTGTTTATTGACTGTCGGAGAAAACAAAATGGCGTCAGTCTCAGCCGAGTGTTACTTAGTTACTTACGCTTCGTTTCTCAAAATGGTTAAAAAGAAATGCGAGTGAATAGGTAATTAGTCACGTAATAAGATCGCGAATGGAACTAATGGGGGTCCTTGCGGTGATGGCCGAATCGAAGGGTTCGGGTTCCGTGCAGATTTATGGCGCGTGGGGTCGTTAAACCCGTAATTATGTTTATTGCTGGCTTCCACTGTAGCTAATTCCGTAATCACTGCCTGCATCTATCACCGGTTACGGAGAAAAAGTTGGCGAGAGATTGATTTATAGAAATCTGTTTTATATATTGCAAAAAATTACATTTAATAGTTTCGGGAACCAAGTTAATGATAGAAATCAGAAGCAACAACTGAACCAAAGCTGAGAATTCTATATCACTACAGCATGAAAGCAATGAACCTTTGTTCGCAAATACCTATACTCACATTTAACTAGGTACCTAGTGGCTCTGTGAGCTGAAACTGAAATGAAAGTGATTTGATGTGACACAGAAAATTAATTTCATTATTTATGACCCCCGACAACAAAAAAGTTTTGTGACATTATTGAACATTTTTCGAAATGGCAGATAGGCTATTTTTAGATTTCAGCCATTTTGAAATATTAAAAAAACTATATCTTACTACGTATAGTTAAATAATAAATAATTGACATTTCATTTAAAGAACGTAAAAAAAATAGAAAACCTGCTCAAAAACATGAGTATCGGTCGAGGAATGCGACCAGATATGAAACTTGAAAGCAAATGGAGACGCTTATAGCAATGAAACCGTGCATAATAATATATTATTTAATAAATGATAGCTGAATAAACTGGGTTTAAATTGGAAAATTACTCAAACAATTTTCTTAGAAGTAGTTTCATATTCAATTAGTTAATACGTTAAATTATACTTCAATAAGCTGAAGAAATATGGAGAGAATAAAATCCAACCCTTTAATTTAAGTGATTTTAACTTAATTAAATAATGAATGTTCTAAAGCGTATAATTTGGAACTCGTGATAGCGCAAATAACGATCGATTGCAAATATTGCAATCCGGAATATTCCGGATTATATAAAAGAGCGAATGCAGAATATACGGAATATTGGAGGTAATTTGGCACCGTTAGGTTTCTGGAGCATTTTAAGCGTCTCAACAATATCATCGCCATGGTATGACATATCCATTAGACCTTTTTAGCATGGGGAAAACTCATTAGTGACCCACCAGGGGGTCAATTCTGCTAATGTTAACGTCGGAATCGTGGTTCAATGGTGTTTGAATGGTAGTGCTTTTTGACACAGTTCTTGTTTCTTAAACCCAAAACCGAAACACGTTGTGTTTCTTAAGCCCAACACGGAAACATATTCGGTCTTACCACAAAGGATTTTTAAACACTGTTCAACAAGTGTTTAACTAAAACTCTGTTTTAATGTGATGCTGTCACTTTTTTGACAATATTGTTTGAAAGTGACGGCATCACATTGAAACAGTGTTTTAAAATCTTTTGTGGTAAGGTTAGTTTCTCGATTTTGGGTTTAAGAGACAAGAACTGTGTCAAAAAGCATTACCTACCATTCAAACACCATTGAACCACGATTTTGACAATAACATTAGCAGACTTGACCCCTAGGCCAAATGGCAACCTGATGGGAAAGGACTCCCCTCCGTGCACCCTTCCGGCGAAAAGGTATACCTGCTAAAACTCGTCACTATATTGGACGCATTGGCTAATTGACATTTAGGCCGGTGGTTAAACGGTATTGTTCAATTAAATAACTAGGCCGTTAATTGAATGGCTGATTAAACCAGTTGGCTACGACAGCAACAATCAAAGATAAGAAAGGTTATCACATCAACCGTGCGATGGTTTGAGAATCTATAATAAGTTCATAGAAGCGAACCCATCACGAAATTAATAATGGACCCATAAACTTCATTACCTGCTCTGTGATTAAGGAAAATGGATAATATTTTGATGGGAAAACGGTGTTATTTATATCTTTTTCGACAATATACGGGGAATGGGAAGTTTTTGACTAATTATAATAACCTGCCTTACTAATTAATGAAGAATAATTGCAGCAATATTACCTAGTCCTGTACGTTTGATGTCTTATAGCGTCATATTCCTAAACCAAAACCAACGAATTTAAAGTTCTTGACTAAAACATAGAAGTCACTATCTTTATCAATATTTTTGGTAATTCCAGGTTCTTTTCTTCATTAAATGATGCCTAACTATCAGATAATGTTTATAGACTCTGTTATATTCATGCGCTGAGATCCCAATACCTACTACCTATTGCTCTTTACATTTTAATTGTTTATACGTTCATTGATTTTTTGTAAACCAATTGTTTTGGTTGCACTGTTGGTGCTAAAAATATTATAATTCCTATTATGTTTTTAGTCAATTCTCTGCCACCTCGATCACACAGTACTTTTATTTTCGATTCATCTACCAATGGATGTGTGAAGTAGTATTTTCCAGGCTTGCAATGTGAAGATCACTTACTCGGAGGTTCATGATGTTAAAGTTTTACCTGCAACAAAAATATAAAATGTCATTAATATTCAGTTATAAAAACGTAAAAAACTTTTACTTAGCGAAATTTTCTTATTAAGTAAATATACGCAATTCCTTGAATTCACACACACACACACCTCTATCTAATCTAAATCCTCCCAATTTGTGTTTATTGCGCCAAGAAATAAAGCTTCGGCCTACAACAATTTTTATTAATTATAGGGGCGATAAATCTCCGGGCTAACGCATTAGTCAGTCCTGCCCTAGGTGCGTGCCTTTCGTACATAGATTTACTCGGAACTAACGCGCCCAAAAATAATTGGATCGCGACCGAAAAACAAATGGCTGCTAGTTAGTTCTCGAAAGAACCACTGGAAGTATTCCCCACAGTCTCGTTATTGAGTAATTAGAAACAACGATATGGTACTATCTTAGCTTTTTATCAAGCTTTTTGTTAATAGAGCTAACGATGTTGTTCTATTGGATAAGTTTTTTGTTACAAATGACATTGAATTGAAAAAGTCGTCGGTCAGAGTATTCAATGCAAAAATCATGTAAATCCCACGTGGATCGATGGAGTCTAAAACCACTTTAATAGTGACTGACTAAAATAACATAATGACATAAAATTGCAACCAGATTTGATTTAAGAGATTTAAACACCTATTCATAATGTAGGATACATATGGTTATAAGTTACAAAGGAGACATAAAACTGCCAAACTTTTGCCACACGCCGAAAATCGACAGTGTAAATGGCAATTCGGCCTAAGCCGCAGGTTACTGAACAAACTCACAAACAAACTTATCTGATCCGGTGGCCAAAACTGGAACAGTATTAATACAGTCATATAGGTTACCTAGGTTACGCCATCGACTACATAGGCGACAGCGACGCCGTCACCGATGTGTCATCTGCGATTCAATTTTACAAGCGTCATGCTAGGTGACTTAAGTCACAGGTGACTAAAATCGACCCAGTCCATATACTTTGAATTAAGCACAAACTCTTGTCTTTAAAATAAAAGCAGTAAATTAATTGGAAATCTCCTTCTGTTTTCGATGTCCCATTATTTTCACCCTTATTTAGTATCCAGCAAACTATTGATGTTGTATTTTATTTATAGTAGGTCCACAAAACATTCTTCTATCTTGATCGTTGGAAAGAAATGGAATCTTGTAATCGTTTATGGCAAACTTCCCAGAGGTACCTATGTATTTAATTGATTAGTCAACATTGCCAACTGTTGACGGGTTGTCGTAGGGTACGACCCTTTTTGAACCCTAGAGACTAGAGGTAGGTACATTGGAAGAGGGGCAGCAAGCTGATCATTAGGCTAATCTTTTTACTTCTCATTATTTTGCTGATTGAATAATGGGGTTGGTAAACTTTGCTAAAATTGTTGTGAATTATATATTTTCTAGTAGCTTTTGGCTTTGGAGTCAGGAATAACAAATTGCGGAATTTTTATAATGCTTCATTTTAATTTAAATAAAAATTTATTTTTTTAATTTACAGCATAGTACAATAAATCACTATTACGGCTGTATGCGTAGGTTATGCCTTTGCTCCAAAGACTTTCTATGTTGTTGCTCAAAACAAAAAAAAAACAAAGATATGATTACTCTTTGTCACTGTCTGTCAAATCGGTCAATCAGTTTTTTAAATCAGTAAATGCAAAGGAACTTCGTGTTCAGCCGTATGTTTGATATTTTATCGCGATTATAATATAAAAAATATATTTAGTTAACAAGATAAAATAAAAAAAACATAATATTATTTTCTTTATTCTTCAAACATGTGCTATCAAAAAAAATATAAAACAATTCTCTTCGAAAAAGTTTACCAACCCCATTCAGCAAGATGTTGAGAGGGGCTTGAACAGTATATTAGTAGGCGTGCAATAGCAACTCAGTAAAATAAAATATCGTAAATGAAACACCATTGCTGTACCATTGATTTACGATAACACTATTCAGTGTTGATTTAACAGGTAAAAAATAGCACATTGGCATTTCAAAATGGATTCCATTATGATCCGGAAATTTTTAACAAAATTCATGGCTTAAACCTTTGGCAATTCACTTGCACCGTATTTACACGAGATACTGGAATCCCAATACAATTCAATTTAGTTAAAAGCAAATACAAGGGTGCATACAGTTTTGCTGTAATACCATTCCGGAGTTGTTTACATCAGCTAGCCCCCTAACTCAATCTGGTTTGGCCCCTCTGCCCAATAAATTGCAATTTCTACTAAAAGCATGCCGGTATATGCTTATCAAATATAACTCTGTGGTTTCCTGTATAGTAGAAAATTCTGTGGAGTAAGGGTACCTAATTGAATAACCGTGCAATGGTCAAATTTATATTATAAGTACCTACCTACCTTCCTCATTTTACTATTAAGATGTACTGAACTGAGATCTTACAAATAGGGTACAACAACGTGAAAGAAAGATCACGAAGAAAAATAGAATTTAGAGATAATTATCAAACACCGTATTATGAACGTTTGTTCACTAAAGAACAGGAATGCACGCAGAAATTAAACCTAATATATTTTATGAAATGTACCTAATATTATAGTATAGTAAAGTAAATAAGTAGTATAGTAAGTATTTTAAAGTGCCAACAGCTGTTACAGAAGTTTTGATGAATGTGGTTGTGGATGTAAGTAGTTGCTTCAATGAATCGTTAAAATTTACATATTCACATTATCTGTGCTAACTTCAATTACTATGTTCAAAATTTTCTATTGAAATACGTATGCCTTCATTTATTAAGGCATAGCTGTATGCCGTGAAAACTATGTTGAAACGGGCGACAACTTCCTAAGATTTCCCCATCTGAACAAGACAAGACAAGGAAAAGTTTCCTTAATACTACGTCGTTGTAAATATTTTATGAACAAGAGACTCACAAATTCAGTGCTGCGACTTCAGAATTTTAAACAAAGTCGTAAATGTATATGCGGGATCTATTCACTTATGCAACTCTAACAGGCAATGGACGAGTATTGCATTATGTCTTATGCTAATACACAGTTAATTCTCATCGGTGCGTTTTTATTACGTCGTACTTGGGTCGTCTGTGGCCTCCCTAAGGGAGTTTTATGGATCATATGAAGGAAATTTATTACACCGTCATTCGACTAAATTCCTCCCACAATGTTGCTGACTAAAGAAAATGAGGGTCGGCAGATGTTACTCGATACATAAAAAACTCGAATATATGTGGCTGTAAGGATGGCAGTTAAATCTATTGTCGGTGATATGACCTTGGCATATAAAATAAATGAGAGAAGCTATCGCTTTTATACCCTATTATTATCCGTGTAGATTATGGCTTTTCTTCTTCCAAGATTAGATGTTAGAAGGGTGGCACGGAATATTTTCTACTTGAATCAGAATATGAAACATCCCAATAATATGGTTTGATAGTTTTTAGACCCAAAATGCAAACACTATGCTTGGGGAATAAAAGATTAGCAACTCATAAATCCTTGCAACTGTCTAAACAGAAGCTATCTATTTATTTTCAAAGAAGATACAAAACAAACTATACCGAATGTGTTATCACAATAAAAATTACCTACCCAAAATCGAATTCACATCTTTTTTTTGTAAGTTGAATCCAGTATCCACTAACTATTAGACCGACTCAACAGTCAATGGGCGAAATGTTTAAAAAGACTTCGGCCAAATTTCCTTTGTAACGTGAAGGGAATTTCTTTGAAAGGAAAATGTGAAACAACGATGTGATCTGAATCGAAATGGGGTAGAATGTGTGATGCACTATAAAAGGGATTTTTAGAACAAAATAAGTCAGTTTCCTTTAAGGGCGCGTGTGTCAAGTGAGCGGCGGGCGTTGAAATTAAGTTGGACAGATATGTGACTGTGTGACAAGGGTCGAGGCGTGGGAGTTCTGCGATATATCTATGACACGGGATATATTCGTTCATACCTGTTTCTAAAAATCGATATCATTTGATGTTGTTCTGCTATTAGGTGCTGATTTCTGGTTACTAACCGCCTGCAACTTCTTCCGCCTTCAGCCTTTGACAAGGATAAAAAGCATCCTATGTTTTAATCCAGGTTATAAAATAAATTTCATCCAAATTCCTCCAGCCGTTTAGGCATGAAGAGGTAACAAACACACACAAACTTTCGCATATAACATTATAGCATTTAAAACTCCCGTGGTGATTTAGATTAAATATTCATAAATATGATAGCTACATGAGATTCGCATATGTTTTTTGGTTAAAAAAACAAAAAACCGACTTCAAAAAACGTACCTCTAAAAAGCAAGAAATAATATTCGTAATAATAAAAATACGTCTATTGAAGTCGGGTGGGGCTGGAGTACAGATTCCTTTATTTTTATTCTAAAAGCCCCCCCCGACTTCAATAGACGTATTTTTATTATTACGAATATTATTTCTTGCTTTTTAGAGGTACGTTTTTTGAAGTCGGTTTTTTGTTTTTTTTAAACTATTTTTTATTTTCTTATTTTTAGTGTAGGTACCTTGTAGGTAAGGTATATTATAATATGTAGAAAAATCGGCTCAGCCAAACGTAAGATACTCGCGGAGAAACATACATACGGGTCAAACTGAGAACCTCCTTATTTAAGTCGGTTAAAGAACCTACACTTAAGATATCCCTCTTCCTACAAAAACATATTTATCTTATTCAGTTCATAAACAAAGAAGTAATACGACCATTATCATCGAGGTAATTCACACAAAATCATACTATTTTCGTGCTTTTTTCAAGATTACTTGAAAAGTACTAAACCGATTTCCAAATTTTAAAAAATGGAACCAACTTGGGAGTTTACCTAATGTAATAACGTTTGAATCATTTCAATCGGTCCAGCCATCTTCGAGTAATCGGTGGACATACACAAAAAAAAAATATACAGACGAAGATAGAACCTCCTCCTTTTTTGGAAGTCGGTTAAACACTGTAGTAGTTGAGAAAATTTGGAAACGACACATTGTTGGCATAAAACATTAGGCTACTATGGTATGGATCACCTATCTAATAGGTAGACGTTTTATGCTAAATAAATTTCTGGGTTCAATGAGTCGAATAATAACGATATAACTTACTTCCATATATCCGAACAAGAAGGTATTTAATAAGTATGTTTTTATGGGAAATGGAAAAGAATTCTCTGAGAGATGTATTCAGAGAATTATTAGTTTCTAAACTATTTTATACCTCTCCGGGAACTTCCGCTCAGCAATGTAATAAACAGTAAGGCAGTAATGTAACTCGGGTTTCTCAACTATTTGTGGGTTCAACCAATTAAGTGAACCGTGTTTGTTGAAAATTTTGTATGAATAAAACAAGAATTAGGTATCAGTAAATTATAACCTTGATGTTATTTTTTATATAAATCATTTTTAGTAAACAAGATAGAGATGGATACTCTTTTATTATGTTGTATTTGTATTGTGTACTATTTAATAAAAATTAAGAACTGATTTTTTATTTGCGTTTTATTTATTAAAGTCAAAATACACATGTTTTTTGAAAAAGAGTTTTAAAATACGAATGTCGATAGTCTCGGGCAATTTTACGATAATGATTAATAATTGCTAAACTGAAATATTTTTAATTTATCATAAAATTAAAAGCTAAAGTGTATTCCTCTTTTTTTATTCACATTTACTAAGTCCTTCAAACTTAAAAGTGCCAATTTAAACCGAGAGGTTATATAACGTTGCACTTAAAAGCTATTAGCTACTTCGAGAAGCCAGAAACACGGGAATTTTAAGAGCGTGTTACCGAGAGGTATTTGCAATAAAAGAAAAAAAAAGTTACTGACTTAGTATTTTGCACTAGTGCGAAGCTTCTTTTACAAAAACTAGATAATATGCGACGAGATTATACTTTAACGTGGTACCCTGAGCGAAAGTGGCGCCGCGGTGAATTATATTTAATATTAAAATTCTAATACACAATTTTAAAAATGTTTATCGTGGAGATTTTAGGGCCCACAGTCTAGTATTTTTAGACGGTATCGTTACATTCCCTCGTAGTCTCTGCTAGAAGTAGATAGCAAAACTGCTAAAAGTGGCCGTTTTTGACACATTTGCTATCTACTTCTACGAATGACTACGAGGGCATGTAGTGATACCTTCAAAAATACTAGACCATGGGCCCTAAAATCTCCACGATAAACATTTTTTTTTTTTTTTTCTATTATAACTTATTAAATAAAAACTTCTGAGGGCGCCACTTTCGGTCATGCAACTGCCTTAAAGAGATATAACAAACAAGACTAGATACTTTATGGCAGGCTTTACCCTTATTCATCAAAATTAACCCACGAAACTTAACAAACTTTTTTATTTTTCTCCCAAATTTTTCAGAAACAGACATTTGAAAATGACCTCATATGGGGTGGGGTATCTTTGTGTGGATTGAAAAGAAAAATAAACTTTATCACACCAACCGAGCAATTTACTAGCATCATTTCGCAGTACTTCGACGCTGAAACAATATTGGTACAGTCATGAACAGTCGGAATGGTAAAAAGGGCCGTTACGCGATATCGCGCGACATTACACGCGCGAGTGGCCGACTTGCACGATTTAGATGAAAAATGGGTAATATGCCATCCTACACTGTATTTGTAAGTACGAAGGTTAGTTTTCATACTTTTATTATGTGTAGTAACATAACTGATGAATACAACGATGGTGATACGGATGGAAAAATTGCAAAACAAAACTAAATGTTTTGTAATATTTCGACGATTACTAAAACATCTACTGTAAAGCGTTTTTCGTTGATTGAATGAAAAACCATGAAAATGAAAATAATGATATCGCGCTATCAATAAAGTTATGCAAAAATTAACTTGATTGTCACACATATTTAATTCTAGACAGTAATTTTCTACATAAAAATTAGTATAAAAGACCAGTAATGAATAAGAAGTTGCCCCGAAAAATATAGATTCAATCCTTCATAGCCAACATAATGACTTTCGGTAGAAGCAATGGGTAAACAGATTTAGGAATTCCGCCACTTTATAGGGCGGGTAAATTTTTCGCCGCTTATTATTCATGAAGACTATTTGTTAGTGCAGATACATGTTAAAGAGTGGGCAGGGGGACCATGTACGGACAGTAAATATATCAGGCTGACAAGGGCATTCATCTTCAGGATGGTGGAACGCCCAGCCTTTAAACGATTTACGAGGGGCGATGGAGACTGGTAAACACCGGATCGCGTTACCGAACCTATAAATTACTCAATTTTTCAACATAACTATCAGTCTTTCGATGATATGTCTCTATCAATGGGAATCTGGGACTTTCCCCATTTACAAAGGGAATCTTAACGTGACTATTAACATATTAATATCAATAATTAATGCAATCAAAAAATACTGCTTTTTCTGGTACCCTTTTTACTTTTTTTTATTTATTTTCCTTGACACAGCAAAAAAAATACCTTTTTCCGCAGTATCTAAGAAGAATCTGCAAAATTGTGACATTGAGTGACGTCTTATATAACGTTGTGCAATAATGGAAAACGCATAAATCATAAAGATTTCTTGGGCGTTAACTCTGAAGAGATGTAATAACGAATTAAATCTCACGTCGGAGTTTTTGATTTGAACTGTGTTTTGCTATAGTGATGTGTTTTTACTCTTTGTCCTATTAGTTTTAGGAGTACCCTTGTACGACCCTGTTTTCTAATCTCGTCTAAAGCGCTGCATAATTTTGGGCGCCCAATTTGTGAATACATGCAACACACGCGCTCCTAAAATGCAAATTGCTGCAACGGCGAGCATCACTTTGAAAATTTAAATTGAATGGTCAAACTTCGTGAAGATTCATGAATTAAGGATCCTTTAAATATTGCATTTAAGAGCTTATACAAGCAGGATCGGAGGATGTTCTAATTTAATTTGCAATCTGAAAGGACCTTTGTTTCGAAGTGACGAACGGATAACGACATTTGGGCCGCCTCGTGGGCTTACAAGGCTTCCATGTTTAAGCATCGTAAATTAGATGTTATTAATGAAAGCGCAGAAAGGATTCCCATGTCGTTTCGTATTGTAGTAACAATAAATATTTAGGAGATATTTGTGGCAGCTGGGTGTTTCGGGATGGACGAATAAGATTCGGAATTTCGGTTATCCGTTATTTATCACTAAGCCTTCACACCAGGCTTATACAGATTGATATATTTTTGTCCATGAATACACCACCACACTCGATACCTACTAGGTAGTTCTAAAGATAGACAATAATGGTAACTGTGAACGAGGGACGGTATATAACTGGTTTGCAAGTAAAAGATAGATACGCAAGGGAAGAAAGTAATGTATTATAGTTAAAACAATGATATTATAATTTAAAGCAAAAAGGCAAAACTTTCAAGGCTAATTTATAAACTGACAAGAAAAACGCCGACGTCAATGTCACATTCATAGATAATTAGGTACCTACTAATAAAAAAGGTGCGTTATGCACAATTGCACAGTAACTTTGCAATGTAATTATAATTGGTTTTGCTAGTATATTGAATATCGGATGAAGCAAAATTGTTATCACAAGAAAATGGCGCATTGTTTGTCGGCATAAAGCCGTCGGTCGCCTCCCAGCCGGGCAACTTTTCCCGGGATACAAAATTTAATTTCTCTGATTTTGAACAAGCCCCGAACGCTTTTGTCGTCCGCTGCTTTTATGCGCTCCATCCAGGTCGGAATCCAGTCAATGGAATAGCGATATTGTGCAGCATTTGTATGAAATGACTATCAGATCTGCAGTACCCCTCGCGGGGGGTGAAATATATAGCGAATTTGTTTGGAAGTTCGCAATATCGCGAACTTTACTATTGTGCTGTTGCAATATTATGTTTTGACGATGGGCTCGATCGAAGATAGCACGCTCATGGTTAAGACTGCTGTATGCTTGAAAGTTCATACTGTAGCAAAAGGACAGAAATAGGTATTTTAATGGTAATTGTTGAAAACTCATAATTTTAAATGTCACAAATTAATATAAAGCCTAGAATAGTCAAAACAGTTAAGAAGAACGAGACAGAGCTACGATAAACCACGAAAAGACACACGTCTATGACTAAAAGTATGGAACTGAAACAAAATAATATTACAAACGATTCAGAATACAATGAACCAAGATTTTATTCAGTTTCAATTAATGAAGAAAAATAAGAGAGCTCAATGTTCTAATAATTGCTCATGCAATCTATCTTCTATGTTTTGAAACGGTCGCATATAATATATGTATCTAGCTTGCTGGGACGGCCGGCTTGATTAACACATTTTAACTTAATTCACAATCAACTCGTAATTCTAGATATTGTCGGGCCTTCTTCTAACATTAACATGTGCGGACCGAATTTGGTTTACAATGTCTTCAACGTAACCAGATTTAAAAAAAGCCTGTACACACAAAAGGCTGAATAATTAATGATTGTTTCAATATATCTGTGGCATGTTTCGATATACAATAATTCCGCTTCCGCTGGAAATCTATTTATACTTTTTTTAGAATGATGACTTTAATATAATGCTCCTTTTCGAACTCAACCTACCTAACGAATTCTTTTTATTGCTTTCTCCTTTCACTTCAGAGTTGACTGATATGAAATATAAAGGCAAAATATCTCGCAGTCGAACGCAAATGATGTACGATCAATACTTGAGATTAGCTTCGGGGTACGCACACAAATATCCTATTACATGTTTGTGATTTCACAAGGGGAGTGCTATTTTCTTGTTGTGACACAGGAGAGTAATATTTCAAAACAGCGTATGTGAATTTTATGCAGTTCCACTGAATCAGAAGTAGCCTCCGCTATTTCCTGTGGAAGAAATTCTATTTATCCATTCAGAGTCAGTGGAGCATCGTCTAAAGCCCTCCCAAATGCAACGAATCGAATTCGAGTTGACATAGGATTGGGTGCATAGAATTTATTGCCCGGCTAAAAGTTACTTTTGAGAACGAAATTGTACTCGCTAAAAGAAAAATGTATTCTAACTTCGAATAATGACTGCACTACTAGTCTGTACCATTATTGTTCTTGGCGAATTAAACTTTCTAGTTACGCTGCTTTTACGACTTTGTTTTCAAATTTTTCAATGTATCCTGTTGTATAATATTATTAAGTAAACGAAAAGAAATACTAGTAAGTAGTTACGGTATAACTCCAATTGTCCTTTCCGACTCATTTCACGCTTCAACAAAGGGACGAATCAGGAAAAAGTTAGGGGTAAAGTTTGGGTCACGGGGAGAGCTGCGATATTTGAACCCGGAATAGCCGAAACTAGGTCAGTGGTTAGTAATTATTTTCAGATTATTTGGGTTCTTAATTTAATATTTTGATTTGTTAATGTTATTCTTGTGAATCGAGAAAAGAAACTGCAAATATTTCACGCTCAAAGTACTATTTAAGAGTTAGGAAACGGGTTGGTGTCCAAAGACAGACGTGTACGTTTTATATTAGCTTTTAACAAAATGCGAAAAAAGGAATAGAAACAGATGTGGTTGACCGCTCTCGGTCCTTTATCAACACTTGTGAACATAAGTGACGTCACATTGAGACGTGTCCTTTTGCCAACCACTTTATTTCAAAAAGCGACACGCGTGTAGTTTAGTCTTTCCACTTTGCTACGTGTCTCCGAATAATGTGGCAGTTTTCTTGGAAGAATTAAAGATCAACATGCCCGGACTAAAGAAATAATTTGTTGAAATGAACTGAACTTAAAGGGTGATTAAAGGAATGGTTGCCAGAGCTTAGTTTTCAATTCCATTTCCAAAGCATACATCTGTGTGCCTAAAGCCATTCTTACAATTGAACACGTGTGTATAACGACAACATAAAGTTTGCAGGTGTGAAGGCAGGCTTGAGTCCACTATAATACATGTTTATAAGTTTATTAAAAAATAGATTTAGATTTTTGAAAAAATAATACTTGAGCAATTATTATGTCATTTTAATGTAAATAAACTTTTGCACAACAAACAATTTGGTTTTACGAAAGGTCGTTCCACAACTGATGCTGGGGTTGCGCTTTTGAAGCATGTCTTTGAGGCTTGGGAGGGGTCTCAGAATGCCCTTGGCATTTTCTGCGACCTGTCCAAGGCTTTTGATTGCGTGGACCATTGCACGCTGCTGTTGAAGCTGAATCATTACGGTGTAAAAAATAATGCTCAAAAATTAATACTGTCGTATCTCAGTTCCAGGACTCAAACAGTTAATATCAATGGAATAAGTTCGTCAGGTTCTCATGTAAAAATGGGCGTTCCGCAAGGCTCCATTTTGGGCCCTTTCTTATTTTTAATATATATAAATGATTTACCCTTTTTTGCAGAAAAATTCTGTGATATTGTTTTGTTCGCAGATGATACTTCTTTAATATTCAAAGTTGACAGAAATAAAACTGATTTTGACGATGTGAACAAAGCACTCTCGCAGGTTCTTGCTTGGTTTAATATTAATAATCTCCAGCTTAATGCTAAGAAAACGAAATGTGTTAAATTCGCTTTACCTAATGTACAGGCGAATCCCACTGAAATTATTATCAATAATGAGAAATTAGATTTGCTCGATTCAACAGTTTTCTTGGGTGTTACTCTTGACAGTAAACTTCAATGGAATATGCATATCGCAGCTCTGGCTGGCAAGCTCAGCTCTGCTGCCTATGCCATTAGAAAAGTTAGACAGTTAACAGATGAAGAAACTGCCAGATTAGTGTATTTCAGTTATTTTCATAGCATTATGTCATACTGTATTCTTTTATGGGGGATAGCAGCCGATATAAATACTATTTTTGTTTTACAAAAACGAGCAATAAGAGCTATTTATCAACTAAGTTCTAGAACATCTCTTAGGGATAGATTCAAAGAGATTGGTATATTGACAGCAGCATCTCAATTTATATTAAACTGCATACTTTTCGTGCGTCGCAATATTAACTTATATACAAAGCATAGTGATTGGCACAATCGGAATACCAGAAATAAAGACAAACTTGTAATGCCTCAGTATAGATTAGAAAAAGTCCGTGGTTCTTTCATAGGTCTTGGTATAAAGTTTTATAATAAAATTCCAAGTAATATTTTGGATTTACCATTTGAAAACTTTAAGTCTCATGTAAAAAATTGTCTTCTCAAAAAAGGATACTATACCGTTAAAGATTATTTAATTGATAAAACAGCCTGGTCGTAGATTTTTCTATTCTATGTGAAAATTGAGGGAATTGTCCTACCTACTTAAAACTTATTGTAAGCTTTTTGACTCGACAACGCCTTAATGCGAGTAGCTTTAGTATGTCATGCTCACTTTAAACATTTCTGCGGTGGTGTCGTGTGGGGCGGGTCGTTACGTTCCCTCAAATATGGTTGAGCGAAGCGATGGCTGGTCCATGCGTCATGCTCGTGAACGGGTGCTGCCAGTGGGAATGGGTCTGCTTCTGTCTGCTTGTACTAAGGGCGTCGTATATTTATATATATTTTTTTCTCTGTTTGATGTTATCAATATGTATGGCACTTCTTACTCAAAACATAAAACTAATAGGCAAGTAAACCTTGTTTTGATTTCTCTTTTTTTTTTTTATTGCAATCATTTTGCTTTCTATAGTCAGTAGTTTTTGTAAGTAAAGGCCTATGAAAAGCTTTTGGATATTAGTTTTCAATTCAGTGCCTTAGGATGGGTAGCCTAAGTATGTCATGCTCTCTTTAATCATTTCTGCGGTGGTGTCGTGTGGGGCGGGTCGTTACGTTCCCTCAAATATGGTTGAGCGAAGCGATGGCTGGTCCACGCGTCATGCTCGTGAACGGGTGCTGCCAGTGGGAATGGGTCTGCTTCTGAGTACCTATCCTAACGCATATTGAATTGTAAGAATTGCGTTTTTTTTTTTTTTTTGTTAATTTTTATGTGTTGTATCAAGTATTTTTTGGTAAATTTTGCCTACTTAGGTGCACTTTCGAGTAGCAGACATAGCGATTTCTGATTTCTCAACTAGTTGAAAGTTATTTACTCTCACAATTAACTATCTGATATGTAGTAGGTATTTAATTTCAACCTACCTACCCATTGTGTACAAACTTTTGTTAATTATTGTGATGGAAAATGACCTCACTTTAAATGTGGAGCTCATTTTTCAATGTTGACGACTCTGTATGAAATATACAGGGAGAAAAAAGCAGCCCTTGACGAGTTTCTTGCCGGTTCTTCTCGTTACAAGGTCTCCCGCTCAGGGTTTGCGAACCGATGGCGTAGCTTCTTTGACATTCACAAGTGCTTGTAACAGCCTAGACTGAATAAATGATTTTTTGATTTTGATTTTGATTTTATAAACTTCAACACGGACCAGGTGGTCCCCAGACGTTCTAGAATGTTCGCGATACAGTGATTTACATTTCAAATTGCTCTTGTAATCTTGGACTATGTAAATTGTTGCCGACTCCCGCTTTTCCCAGGGGAGTTATAATCTGATGATGTATCACACAGCATATGTGTGGCCGGGTGATAATAATAGCATAGTGCACTTTAAATTGAGGATAAATCGACTGTCCACATAATATAGATATATTAAATCTCCATAAATATTATGCAAAGAAATTTCACTACGACTTATAGCACATTTATTCTGATATTGCTTCTTTCTGTTAAAACTGAGGGCCTAGCCAAAGTAACATTTGCAAATCTTCGTTATCGCTTCGCTTTCGAAACATGTATGGGATTGACATAAGGTTCCGTTAACTATCGAAATTTAAAACGTCAAATCCATACATGTTTCGAAGCGAAACGATAACGAAAATTTGCAAATGTTACTTTGGCTAGGCGGGCTGTTCTTCGTTATGATGAGCTACTGTAGAATAAAATAGCTACAGTAGAATACTCTGGTAAGCGTAAATATTGCCATCTTTATCGGTTAGCACCAAGCAAATCGTAAGTTTTTTATTTGTTATGTGCGTTGCGTACTGTTTCCATAATATTATATTCTTTCTTCTGCGCCAATCACCCACAAACTAAGTAGAGATACTCATTTAATTTGCAGAAAAGGCAAAGGGGTGGCTTGCGTCCGTAAATGTTTTCCACGGCCCAACCTATTTACAAGTCTCTATTTACCGGGGTTTAAACGAGATTCCGTGCTATTCGGATTCAATTTACCGTCAAAATGGACGTCAGGGCTCATTTATTCCAATCCCCTGGACGACTGCTTCTGGACAGCTTGTCCGGTCGTTGTTTGTTAGCTGAGAACGTCATGTTTGGTTCGGCTATTACAACACCGATTGTCCTTTGTTACAGGTTACAGTTCTGGGAAATCAGGTAGAATGTCTTCTCATTGAATTGGTATGAGTATGAGAAATATAAATGTGAACTATTAAAATGATGTAATCTGCCATTCATGCTCAAGTCATTGAAGATTAAGTTTTCTTTAAATATGTGCTATGAATAACATAAAATAAATAATAAACAATTTAAGGTTCCACAGAATATCAGCGTTACAGGTGTTAATTTAATGCTGAGTGGTGACCTTTTCGGTTTTATAATATAACTTAAGCTCTGATGCATTATCTGTACTTACGTACCTACCCAAAATTGTGGAATCGAATAAAGTTTTTTGTATTTGAATTTGTAATACTAGTAATTGTTAATTGTATATTCCACTTAGGAAAATAGTAGCTTTTAAATCAGGTTTCAATTATACACAACGTAAATATGAAAAAAAAAGAATTCTATACATAGATTTTATTATGTTTGGGTGTTTTATGCTTTTAATGTTTTTTATTTTATATTGTAATATGCGAGGATTGAACAACGGATTGCCTTCTGGGAAATCTGAATTTGCCTTAGAACTCGCAACGATTTTAATCATAAGGAAAATAGGACTACTTTATCTCTGTCTGTACAAATAAGTAATACAATATCGGAGAAAATATTGATATGGATAGACTTTCTGAGTTAGGATCGGACGACCGTTATATTTCGATAGTAAGAAAATTTTTATAGGAACTCCGTATAAGGGATATTTACTAACACAGAAATGTTGACTAATAGCTGCTGTGAAAATGTATTTATTTAAGTCGATTACGTCTTAATATGAATACATTTTTAACATTTTTAGCAAAGAAATAAGATAAAAGTAAAATAATAAAAAAATAAGTAAGTAATTATCATTCTCACCTGTTTATAATTTCACACTGTTTTTACGGTTATAACCTAAAATTCAAACGGTAAAATGCCACCATAGCTATGGTTGAAGTATTATTTTTGCACATGACTACATAAACAGTAGTCATTCCCCGTTTCATCTTTCAAGCGAAAATGAGCCTCTTTTACTCAAGGCAGCCAAACCTTTGATCATGTAATTGCAACCACATTTTTCGGCCTCTCCGTCTATCTATCCGCTCGCTCAACAATATTGGATAATTACTTTGGAGGTAGCTCGGATGTTTTATTTCCTGTCTTAAAACTGCCCACTGATAACAAGCCTGCAGGTATCAAATTGATAGGGTACCCTTAGTCACGCAACCCTTAACTAGGCCGCCTAGTCTTCTTTATTCATCGGGTAAATCTAAGCACAAATCACACTCATACATATTAATGATTTATATACATTACTTAAGGTGGTACCCTGAGCGAAAGTGGCGCCGCGGTGATTTATATTTAATATTATAATTCTAATACACAATTTCGAAAATGTTTATCGTGGTATCGTTACATTCCCTCGTAGTCACTGCTAGAAGTAGATAGCAAAACTGCTAAAAGTGGCCGTTTTTGACACATTTGCTATCTACTTCTACGAATGACTACGAGGGCATGTAGTTATATCTTCTAAAAATACTAGACCATGGGCCCTAAAATCTCCACGATAAACATTATTAAAATCTTTTTCTATTAATAACTTCTGAGGGCGCCACTTTCGGTCATACAACCGCCTTAACGTTACGTGTCTGACGTGTTGTGCGCGGTAATCTGCGGCAGTTTCGTTTTAAGGGATAATTATGTCGTAAACTATATTTTAGTTTGTGGAATTTCATGAACTTGGTGTCTGAGAAGGAAAACAATTAATAATAACGATTATCTATGTAGGTACCAAAATAGCAAACACATTTTCAAATGACTAACGATTTTTAGTTAAAAAGGAATAATATCAAATTTTCATGCATTTTCGTAAAATAGTATTATTAACAACGTAATATGAAATAATGTTGAAATTTTAAATTAGGGCTCGCTCTCGAAAGACATTTGCAAAAGCAAATATAAGTTTATTTCATTTAATTAAGAAACTAATTACTAAGCTTGCTTCTTTAAATTATATAAATAAAATAATGAATAACCTATTTGGACACGATTAAAACAAATTAATTGAATGAATTTCGTAGGTACTTCATCAAAATGCTATTCATGAAATCCACTCGTAGACAGGTATATCTTTATCCGACAAATGGAGGATCTTAATCCACTTTCAGAAATCCAATTATTTCTAGAAATTCAGGGAGAGCGATTCAAGTACTAAGTGTCTATAAAGGTAATAGGGATGTTGACTAATGAATAAAATAACGAAATACTAATAAAAATCGTAAACATATTAAACTTTTAGAGTAGCTTGTATACCTCTTGGTTTTATATATTGCATATTATTTGTTTTATGACCCTTCAAAGTTGGGTGGACAAGTCCATTTAAAAAGTATAAAATTTATTAAAATAAATGATACCTTTAATTAGTCCGTAAAATGTATAGCAAATTTGTCGAAGAAACCATTTTGATAAACACAATATTTAATATAGCTGCTGAACAAATTTCCTATGCGTTGCATACAAACTAGCACGGCGTGACGTCATAACGTGCAAGCCATTAGTATGTAGCGTTTTTGATCTAGTCCATTTGTGTGCATTTCACACTGTGATATCTCGGGCAGTTTTCATGCTAGCGAATTAATTCTTTTACCAATGTTTCTTTTTTTGAGAAGTAATTTATGTAACATAAAATAAAAAAAATAGTCAACATCCCTATTGTATCAAAATACTACTCTTGTTTTAGAAGAACTTATTGTGACAAACTAATTTGCTATATTGATTACTATCAATGGTAAATTACTATTTAAGTAGGTATCACTCTTTTTTCGCCAACTTTTTCTTTTATTTGATGGAAAGTATAATGAAATTTTATTTTAGTGGTTATTATGGCTATATTTCCTTATCAAAGCATACTAATGAAGAACAGGATATCTCGAGATTGCTAAAATCTTTCGAATGAGTGATAATTCCAGGAAAATTGACTATGGTAAAAGCAGATTATTGGAAATTGATTTGCATATAGCAAACAAAAGGCTAAACCGGTACCACCGGTACCCTAATATTGCAACGAAAATTTATTAAATTTGAAGGAATCATTTGGCTTGGACAATAAGATCTAGTTCAGTCCATTCCCACAGTATGTCGCAGGCTTTATAATATCGGGCAAGCAGTTGGCTTTAGGCGTTTCGCCAAGAACATCGTTTCACAATTTGCCATCAACACACGCAGATAATATAGGTAATTTGCGTTTTAATTTTGACTTAAATTCATGATTATAATTTTCTATTTACGTTGACGTAAAATCACAATATAAAAGCAATTATGTTGCTGATTATGTACCTTCCTACTTTTAATTTCGTTACTTATCATAAATCTTATGATTGTATTCATTTTTGGATAACTTTTAAATAGGACTATTACCCAGCCCCCTTAGCATGACCACCGATAAGCGATATGATATAGCGATTTATCACGTTTAACTGTCAAAAGACAATGGGGTTTGACAGTTGAGTGTCGATAAAACGCTACCTATATCATGTGATATTTATTAACCGACTTCATCATTAACCGACTTCATCAAAAGGAGGAGGTTCTCAATTCGATTGTATGTTTTTTTTTAACCGACTTCATCATTAACCGACTTCATTAAAAGGAGGAGGTTCTCAATTCGATTGTATGTTTTTTTTTTTTTTTTTTTTTTTTTTTATCGTTGTTCGCGCGTATCTTCGAAATTTATGAACCGATTTAGATAATTTTTTTTGGTTCGATTGAGTTTTCTTGCGAGATGGTCCCATTTAATTTTTTTTCAAATCGGTTCAGTAGTTTACAAGTAATCCTGAAAATACTATGATATTAAATCAACTAACTTGACAATTTTGTTATTTATGAACCGAATTAGATGATTTTTTTTGTTGGGGAAGGGATGCCGTTGTGTAGTCTTTTTAACCGACTTCAAAAAAAGGAGGTAAGTTTTCAGTTTGTATGTATGTATGTTTCTCCGCGATTATCTCACGTTGGGCTGAGCCGATTTTTCTACCTAAATAATAAACCTACACTACCTAATGCAGAAGGTACTTACACTAAAAATAAAAAAATTGTTAAAAAAACAAAAAACCGACTTCAAAAAACCTGCCTCTAAAAAAAAGGAAGAAATAATATACAAATCATTAGATACGCATTATCATTGTTATAATAAAATTATAATAAAACACGTCAATTGAAGTCGGGTTGGGCTTTTTAGAATAAAAAATGGAAGATGTTCTCCAGCCCCACCCGACTTTAATAGACGTGTTTTATTATAACAATGATAATGCGTATCTAATGATTTGTATATTATTTCTTCCTTTTTTTTAGAGGCAGGTTTTTTGAAGTCGGTTTTTTTCGTGATCATGGTTAGCTGGTATAGCAAAATATTGTTTGTTACAGGACTCGATGTAATTTAAGATTTCGTTTGAAATAAAAACAAATTAGTTAGTGCAACGCGGCAGTGTAAAGGATAGTTGTATGCACAGCTAAGACTACCAAGCAGGCGCTAGGCGCCACGCCAGCAAACATTGTTAGGTAAATATTCAATATGGCTTTGAGACAGCCCACTGGATGGAACAAACGGGATTTAGTTATAAGTAAGTACATGGGAATATAAACTGCCTTTTTGTGACTTCCGATGTCAGTATTGTCGTGTATTCAAGCTATTGAAAATTGTTTAAGGCCATACATACAGACGGAATTTGGATTCGGGATTCCGGAACGGAATAATTCAGAACACAGTTAATTCATACATATCTACCTAACCACACACATACCTACATGCAGTAATTTTCATACTTTCATATTCCATTTCGGAATTCCAAATCAGATTCCGTCTGAAGGTGGCGGTATATGCATTCGAAACAGTTGGACGTTTATGATGAAAGAAAGTTCATTCATGTCCTGCTGAGGAAATTCTTTAAAGGCTTAAATTATTGGAATAAACACCTCGCCTCGAGTAGTTGTTATGATTGAAATTCTTGCTCTATTATTTTAGATAAAAAAAACATACATAGATACTACGGCAGCCCTTAGGCAAATAATTTGTGATGTAAATAATGGTTCTATCGGCGTAAAGCCAAAACTTTGTGTTTCATTGCAGCGTTTCTCTTTACTGCATTAAAAGCTTTTAAGTGCTCACGGTAAGGTCCTTAACGGGCTGTCTTCACTGAGTCGCTCCAACTTTCAAGTCAACTAGCGTCAAGCTCATGCAATATTGATTGCCTCCAAACCCCTTCAACTTTCTGCCATACAAAATTTCACGGTCAGCGTGCGCTATTGAATGCCTCGAGACATGCGTCAGATGAAAGTGAAAGAGAACGGTAAAGCTATCGTATGAAGCTGCTGGATAAGTATATTGCTCTATATAAAGACTAACTTTTGTTATGGACTGTAATTGACTTAACAGCAAAGTCAATCTGAATCTGTCGTTGAAGTGTCGCACGTCTCGTTGCTTCATTTGAACAGTATGTGGCAGGCAGCGTATCAGATCAGGCGGGCAGGCGCCGCGCCAGCAAACATTGTCGTACAAATATTCAACATGGCCGCCAACTTAGAGCATTCAACCGCCAAGATGGCTTACGGTTCGGTTCGAGATGCCACTTATGTAACCAACGTTCCTCTACTTGATTTGGGAGTAGGAAAATGCCCTAATTCA
Organism: Agriphila straminella; assembly: GCA_950108535.1. Classification (NCBI taxonomy): domain Eukaryota; kingdom Metazoa; phylum Arthropoda; class Insecta; order Lepidoptera; family Crambidae; genus Agriphila; species Agriphila straminella. Next base: position 14,717,523 of record OX467311.1, on the reverse strand, counting down.
ATGTAAAAAATCAATTGTGAATAACGGAACGCTGCTATCTACAGCACATCATCAGCCCGATCACGAGCATGACGTGTGAACCAGCCATCGCTTCGCTCAACCATATTTGAGGGAACGTAACGACCCGCCTCACACGGCACCACCGCAGAAATGATTAAAGAGAGCATGACATACTAAGACTACCCATGTTAAGGCATCGAATTGAAAACAAACATCCCAAAGCTTTCAAGCTTTCCAGAGTTAGAAACAGAACGGCACTTTTTTTTGACATAAAATAAGATTAACTATAGCGCTGCTAACATTATTCAGTCCAAAGTTATATTTTTGACGCAGTCAAATCAATCAATTTAGGTAAATAGGTATCCAATGATAGTTATTAAATACACTGTTATTAAGTATTAATATTTCCCGATCGCATAAATTACAATTCTATTATCGCATTACGAGTTTAGGCCACAAATTGTGTCAGTCATCCGTGCCTATTAACGGGTGGAAATTTCGATTTGAATCCATCATTTCCTAACGTTATGATCACAATGCGTGTTCGTAATGTATGCTACAATCAACTGTCCTGCGGGCTGCGCACAAAGGCTATCGCTTCGTTTGTAAACAATGATGGCCGAAATGAAGGCTTAATTACCAACACGACCAGTAATTGACAGGTGCTATGTTTCTTTCACCCACCACATAATAGAATGTACCTACAGAAAATTAACAAAATCGCGTATTGTGCGAAAACTAGAACGTCTGCATCGCCCATAGAGAGGTTTCGAAAAGGCGAATAATGACAGACGGTATAGTTCAGAGGATCAAAAAATGGGAAGCGGCGGTTTCCGATGAAAACACTCCAACTAGAGATGGGCAGAAAACCAGGTTTAAACTCGCCCACTGGGTTTAAACCCAGTGAAAGCACATAGACCATTTTGTAGAACAAATTTTGTTTCCATAGCAAAGACACATTTCGACGGCGAAGCACCAATACCTCCTAACTGACACGTTTTCGAAAAAAAAAATTTTAACGTTTTGAATTCAAAGGAATCATTCGCATATTTTAGTAAAATCTCTTAGTTTTAGTGGAATTTAACAGTTAGGAGGTATTGGCACTTCGCCGTCGTTTTGACATATCAATAGAAGAAGAAAAACTGTAAAGAGTTTCTATAACATACAATAATGGGTTTTTACTGGGTTTAAACCGAGTATATAGTCGGGTTTAAACCGGGTCTTTTGCCAATCTCTAGCTCCAAAACCATCCAACCCTCCATACAAGCGATAGGAACACCATGCACGGGAGAATCCTACGCATGCACTGGACTACAATGGGCCGTTATTACGAAAAGAACGATAATGTCGTGAGAATATTCAAATGTATTTGGAAAGGGCATTTTGGCATGAATACTACATTTAGCTATGTTTTGATTAATTATTGAACAGTTACGGATCTACGTTAGTTTAATTATTCATAATGCTTCCTCGTACATAGGGTAGTAATTTCGATGTATGACGGGTGTCCCATTTAATATTATCATTATTACTAAAAGCCCTATAATTCAATTCAATTCAATTCAATTCAATTCAATTCAATTTTTTATTGCTATTCCACAATGGTTGTTCGGTCTTAGATTTAACAAAATGGTACATTATGGGCCCTGTCGGGCGCAGCAAATTAGAAGGGAGGAGGGCATAATTTTATTTACTCATGCAACCATAATTCTATTATTTAAGATTTATATTAACTTAAATATTTATCTATTTTAGTACTACCTGTATATTTTTATAGAAAATTGTGCGTAACATATGCGTAGCCTAGGTTCTGTAAGTTGTAAAGTGCTTTTGTATTTTTTTATTTATTTGGTTGCATTGATATAAAATAAAATATTATAAAAAAATATATTATAGTCATATTATAAAAAAGTCCACCATAAAATATTTCATAACTGAAATAAATTATCAATAATAACACTTACTCCCAGTACCGAAATAAAAAAAGAAATACTTGTCTATCCCCAAACAAAAATTGACATAACTGACATAATAATTATTAATAATAACGCGTCAAATAAAAACTTGTCTATCCCCAAACCAAAATCAGCTTTCTCAGTTCCACGGGTCTTGAGTAACTATAGATTTAAATTGGTTTTGGCCTTTAGAATTCGAGCGTGGCAGTTCGAACCGATATGTGTACTAACACAGCTGATTAAACTTGGCCAACTTGTACGGGCAATCGAGATTAGTAACTTCATCTTTGCGTGTGAATGTGAATTGAGGATCAAAGATTTAGAGGATCCGATAAAGTATGAACCTAATTGCACGGAGCTCTGAAGTGCTTTGATTCAATAATATGAATGAGATCGGCGTGTTCGGATTTAGTATGAGATAATAAGCAATAAATACTGTGCTACATATTAAAATACATTACTCAACATATTAAATAAAAGATAACAATATAAATAAGTATCTAGTTAAGTTGTTTTTAGCTCATTATAATAGTTATATTATTATCATATTATTATCTTTATTCCATCAATGGAATCAATGGATATAATAAAATAATTATATCGCTTGCTGGTAATTAAAGTTGCAATAAAATCGTGGTAGTTAGTAGGTTTTCTTTCTTATTTTGTATTTAAATATTGAATAAAGATTGCCTAGATCGCCGATTTTTAAAATTTCTAAATCTCAGTCAAACAAATTATAATTATAATTTCTAAATATATAAACCAATTATATGCATTAAAATATTATTAAAAGGAACCTAAATACATAACTTGCAATGGAATACCGTGTTTAAAGCGGTTTCGAGCAGGTGATAAAGTTTACAAACGCGAGCTAGGCACTTCTCTGAAGCCACCGCACGGGATGTCGTTTGGCAAAATAATGGATGTCCAATTACGAAGGCTTAATAACATTAAGCTCCACTAAGGAATCGTATTTCAAATCTCTTTGGCACATGGAGATTAAAATCCTGCTACCGCTTCGAACGACCAAGAAATTGTAGCAGACAGAAATGTAAAAGAAAATAAATAGTGTCACAATGCTATGCTACCGAGTTGTTCAGCCGCAGAAACCGTCGCGAAGCAGTCGCCACAAATTAAAATATTTTAAGATCTGAAACTTGAGCCAGCCACACAGCTCTCACAGTTTAATATTATTACTCTTTGTAAAGTTACGGTCAATTTGTGAAGTTGCATTTCTTTGCAGTTTTTATATTGTAAAGTTAAATGAAACTGAAGTAGTTTAAGATGAGGTTTCAGTAAGTATCTCCTAGCTAGTTAATAGAATTAAAACCGAAGTCCGTTTTCGAACTGGATAGCGCAAGTTGGGTGGAATAGTTCTTAGTTCTAGCTACGAAGGCGTTGTGTAACGAATACTTTTCATTGACGTTTTCTGGATGTTCCCGGTTGCGTAAATACAAAGGCGGATGCAACACAGACAGTAGCTTATTCTGTAACGCAGCCGCATCCGTACATTTGTACGGGAGGCACGGTCATACAAAAAAACTTAGGTCGTAATCGGTTATCGGAGCGGCCGGCAAAGCACCAGAAGCAAACTTAAAAAAAGGTGTCAAAAGTCGGGTCTTTTAAAAAAAGACCCGACATCTAGGTCAATGAATTCAAAGTTATTGACCTTTTAAAATGCCTATGTGCCTATATGCCTTTTTCACTCTGACTCCTATTACAGACCGTGCTGTGTTGCAACTGGTTACGTAGGGTATATTACTGATCAAAGCCATTTCGCAAGATAATGCAGCACAGACTATAGGTGTCGGTGCTGCATCCGCCTTTTCATTGCCTTATGTCTAACAAATGCGGCTGTACTGCAGACCAGCTGTGTTGGAGCTGGGTATACGGACGAATTATTACTGCTCAAAGCTATTCGCAAGATAATGCAGCGCAAACTATGGGTGTCTCACTGCATGCGCCTTTGTATTTACGCTTCCCGGTTCGTGACTAAGCTGTTCGGCTCAAAAAGCTTATATGCCGATGGCGCACTTAGGTTTAAGTAATTTCCTTCCACAACTCAAGTCAAGTGTCACTTCTTTTCGTTAACTTAGCGACCATGTTTTTGTTTGCTCCAGAATAGCCCTAATGTTCCCTTTTACGAGTCGATTCTATCGAATGCTTGTCGTCGTTTCTATTGTTAGACTGTTCTATTTCTAAATATCGACCTACACTGTTATAGCGATACTTATACTTTTCTAGTAAGAGTTACCTTTTGTATCAATTAGTAGTGTATTTATGAATCAAATGATTTCTATTTCAGCTGCTGGGTACAAGATCGAACGTTGAGCCCGAACATCGATAATAACTGGAAACTGATATTACAATTTTCAAATGGTAAAATATCAAAGATAAAAGCTAGATGTTGGTAAGGAAAAATGGAAGATAGAAAGTAAAATCGTCTGTCTTAATTTAACACTCGCAGGCACACTTCTCATATTTAACCTCAAACTCGTTCTTCTGTGAAAGTGAATTTGCCGCGGAAATGAGTAATCAACGTAAACGCCAAACATTTTTCTTACGAAACGCCGGCCGCTTAAGAATAATGAATAAAGGGTATGAGCAATACCAACATTAATGAAGGTACGCCTGCCCTAAGGAGTAACGTCGACGATAATGGCGACATAAAATCTAATAGGGACCTAACAGCGGCACGCTTCATACCAAAGAGCCCTTAGGTCGAATAGTAACATACGGACCATTTCGCAGTATTATGCCTGCCAAATTAGTGCGAAGTTAGACTATAATATGCATAAATATTTCTTTATCAGTCTGTCATTAATTTTAATAGTTTTATCCCTTAGAATATTAATAATTTTGAGTGTAATTGGCTTTATAAAGTTTAGAATGTTGCACAACCAAGACTTCTTAATTTGCCAACATTTTGGTTGTTTCTTGTATTTTTTAAGTTATTATTGGTTCCTCTAAAGAATTCAAATGTATTTATAAACTATCACCATTTATACCGTTTTCGTTAAGTTTATTTAGCTTTTAACAACACAAAGCCCCTAACAGATATGTTGAGGGTCACGTGTATTCCTGCCCTTACGTTTATTTGAATAGGTACACTTCCATTAACAGGCCGACTTTACAACTTTCTCAAGTTATTGTGTTGGATGTTAACCCTGGCATTAGAGGTAATAACTTAAATTAACTCGTCGTAGCCCCTTGCTCCTCCGGGGGAATATTAGATGGGATAGAATGCAATATTTTCATTTAATTTTTCTGTTCTTTATTTATTAACTAAAAAGGTTTGTCCTTTATAATCCTTTATAAAAAAGCCAGATCATTTTCACGCTCTCTTGTAGTTTGTACATACAGGTTTTCTCTGTACCTATACCAAAAAGGTGATTATTTTGGTGACACTTTCTCGGTAATATTAACTGGTTTAGTTATTTATCTTGAGATATTCCTTACCTTTTCTACCACAGCTATACTTATAATACTTAATTGCACCCCACTCTAGAAAAATAGGACATATATAACAGCGGATACCCAACAAACTGTGAGAAGCCATTTGAAAAGTTAAAAACACATGTCAGGGAAAAGTAAATCGAATTAAACGGCTTAGGAAGCAGCCCCGCTTATTGTCAGCAGTTAGCAAAGTTTAATGGGAGCCGCGTCCAGGGATCGAGTTCCACTGACAGAGAACGAGCGAAGCGACTTTTATTTCGATTAAAGTTTGTATGGAGTGGATGAAGAATAAGTCTTAAGATAGCTCAGGGAAGAGCTAATAGTACTAGGGTTTCCGTTTGTTTATTCAGAGCTTCAAAGTTGAAGGTGGCTCGGATATTGTTAGCTTTTGCACTTTTTGATTTATTACCAACACTCCAGATTGTTAACTGCAAATGTTTCAATGATTAAAAAAACAAGTTGATATCAGTTACCTACGTTTAACATTATTCGTTAAATAAATATCCATAACATAGGTTAGGTATCTAGCTTAACTTAATTTAGTGTGCAAAAAATATGTGAACAAAATTACGGGTGAAATATCGGTCAAACTAAGATATTCTAAAACATATCTTGAGCTGGTGGACTAGCTCCTAAGTTTAAGTTACAGACTAAAGCATTCCTTTAATCTAATTACTCTAGCAGCTGGTGCGCTCTGTTTGTGCCCGTTGTAGACAAGCACAAAAATAAAATTGAAACATTTTGTGTTTTCCAATGTCTGCGGTGTTGCGTTGTGTCGCTTTAGCTTTGTAGTTATCGCTGTGCTATTAAACTTCTTTCTCTGTTATGTAATAAATAATTTAATACTTACCCATGACTTACCTATATTATATAACATCGCATGTTTTGTTTTCTAAGTACCTTTAAACATCAATATTGTGTTAATGATTTGCACTCCATTGTTACATTAAGGAAACTATAGGTCTTGTATAACTTGTAATTTGTAATTTTTGTAAATGTATGTGTACGACCGTTTGTTTCTAAATAAACAAAATAAAAAAAAATAAAAAAACTATGTGCTTCAATTTTGTATTGTTTAAAGAATGAAGGCGATCATTATTTTTACATTAATCCTACTAATATTATAAATGTGAAAGTTTGTGGGTTTGGATGTTTGGATGTTTGTTCCTCAATCACGCAAAAACGACGAAACTACGATTTGGTTGAAATATCGCACACAGATAGTAGATAGCCTAGATCCTACTAATATTATAAAATATGTAAAAGTTTGTGAGTTTGGATGTTTGATTGTTTGTTCCTCAATCACGCATAAACTTCCGTACAGATTTGTTTGAAATTCGGCACACAGATAGTAGATAGCCTAGATTAAAACTTAGAATACTTTTTATCCTGATATTCCCACAGGAACAGGAGGCGGCCGCTAGTACTACATTAAAAAGGGAAGTAGATTTACGAAATTAAAGTTGTAACTCCGCTCTAAAGTTAAAAGTAAATGACTCCCGATACGAAAAAGCTGCTCTAAAAAATAAAAATAAAAGTGTTGATTGGCTCTTTTACTTACTTTTATATTTGCACCTAGTAATTTTTTATTCTGGGTCGTCGCGTCGGGGGACCACTAAAGTAAGAAGTTATTGGCTTATGTTTAAATGATCGCCATACTAACCTAACCCAGAATTAGTAAATGCCACCAAATCTTCTTAGACGGTTTAGGAATTTGTGAGAATTTACTAATTTTGGAGAAAAAAAGTTTTTTTCGCTATACTAAAGTATTCTTTTCCGAAGTTATTGTCGTTGGGCGCTCATTGCTTCGGTATTCCGACGCGACGACCCAGATTAAAATATTGTTAGGTACAAATTTTAATATTCAAGTAGGTAGAAGAGCCAATCAACACATTTTATTGTTGGAGGTTTTTTTTGTGTCGGGTTCATTTGAATTTCTAATTTTATTTTATTTCATACTTTTTAAATTACTAGTAGACCCACTACGATCAACAAGCTATTTCATCATTCTCGTAAGTAAATACTTTTCGGTGCAAAATACAAAATTGCTAAATAAAAAATATTGCTAGCGGAAAAAATTCCAATAAAAAATCTTGCTATAGCGGAAATCGTGTAATTCTAATAGGTGTAAGTACATTAAACTCATTTATTTCGCAATGAAGCTTCGATCATTATATAACACCTCGTTGAGACCATTTTAATGAGCCCAAGCACGCTGTATTTGCTGTAAGCTGCTGAGGAGTTTGGTATCTCGCAGACTACCTGATGCTGTAGCATCAGGTAGTAGTCAAGGTTTCCATATCTTGGAAATACCACTGACGTAATAATACACCATTCCAATTAATCGGTTCTGTGAAAGTTGATAAGACGGTGACAGTTTACTGTGACTGTGTTTGTTTGAGGCATCGTAGCTCCCAAACGAATGGACCAATTTTGATGTGGTTTTTTTATTTAAAAGCCGGCGTAATCGAGATGGTTCATAAGCTATAATTTATAAAGATCTGTTCTGCCGTGTGAAGATCATCAGATAATCAAATAGAAAATGAGCTGATGATCTTCATAAATTCTAGCTAAGAACTATCTCGATCACGCCAGCTTTCAATTAAAAAAACCGCGTCGAAATCGGTCCATTAGTGTCGGAGCAGACAGACACACACGTCAAACTTATAACACCCTTATTTTTGCGTCGGGGGTTAAAAAGAAGCAGGCATAAACAAAATGAAGATTTAAGTTAACAAAGTACCAGCATGAAATACGCCAGTACCTATTATGAAATTTCTTGTCAGTGTTTCTGTTTGCTTTGACTTGGCTTATGCAATTAGAATTTATTTCAAAGTTAAATTTTATGAGAAAATATTAACGTTAGGAGATTCATAAATAGTAGATTTTGATATTGCTTGGTAACATTGCGTTTCAACGCAATCAACCGAATGATTTAATTAAAAGACTGTTTACAGCGCTGTTTTATCCAGAAGGCGCACTAAAACTTTTTGCTGCCATATCAAAGTCATATTAAGTTAATTTAATGTATAGAATTCACAGTACGAGAACAGCCACAACGGAAAAAGATGACGCCACTTCGCCGCATCGGCTCGTGTTCAATAATTTATTTATTTAAAAATCTCTGTCCTGTGCAAAGACGGGGCATTTTTTGTAGTTTTAGTTTTAACTTTTAAAATTCGATATTTTCTAGTTTCGATATTTTTGTGGAGTCATTTACAATTTGAAATATTTTAGATGGAATAGAAAGCTTTCATTTTCTGCATAAGTACAAATGACGAGCTTAGTTTTTAAACTAAGCTCGTGTTAAACAAACAATTGTGTTTTAACACAATTGTATGTTTTGCATACGATAATAATCTCGATAGCTCTGAACAATACGGGCGAATTTTGCGGTGTCGCTCCGTCCGGTCAGTAATCGCGGGGCGTGTCATAATGATGGAATGAAATAACAATTTGAATGAACGGTCGTCGGTCACACAAAACATTTCACTATTGTTTATATTGTTTCCAACCATTTACCCATTTACCGCTATTCTATTTACTCAAAATTTCAATGCACAACTATGTAGGATTAACTGATTATAGCGTTCATTTGCAGTAAAGCTAAAATAACAAACGAAGCAGCAAAGACTTAAATGCCAAAACCGCAACGAGCTATTCTTTGCAAATAACGTTGTCTCCGTTTTGAACTTAAAACATTTATAAGGCGGTCGATGCACGCGATTATACCAAGTGGAATTGTCGCTATAAATTCACTAAGGCACTGATAGAAAAAGTTCAGCGGGACGGGAATTCTGCCAAGTCGGTCTTTTGTTTTGCGAGTTGGCGATTACGCACGATACGATTAAGGAGTCGTGACATTCGTAAAGGGGAATTGTGTCGCATTCGAATGCGAGGTGAAAAAAATGGCTTTGACATACGCTTAAAGGTGTGAGCGTTTTCCTCTGTTAAAATTAATGAGTTCAGTTAAACATTTTTTCTCTCTGAGCTTTTGTGCAATTTATACTTGTAAGTATCAAAAGCTAGTATTGTTGTGGGTTTCTCCATAGAAGAACCGAAAAGAAACTCCAGGGCTTTTTTCGCAGTATTTTCCTTATAGAGTTTTAAAACTGAAATAAGTAGTTTTTAAGTACTGAAATTATTATCTCTTTGTAACTCGTAGTCATAGCGGTTGACCATTAGGTATCATATCCAACTTTATTGTTTTTATATTTAACAGAAATGTTAAGATCCAATGTTAATAACCAATATGCATCAAATACTTTCAGAAGCATTCTTGAACAGGAAAACTTGATGCGTAATGCTGGTATACAGAAAAGGCAAACTTTGGAATAGATTATAGAAATTACAATATTCATTTTGCAGTTATAATTACGATTGAGATAATGAATGCGGTATAAATCATTTGTTAAAAGCCAAACGCTCTTTCAAGTTTTGTAACGCCTTAAGACACTCTCTTTCGTCTGTTTTTTTCTGTCTTCATAATTACTTCATCCATTGTTATCTCCGACATCTCAGTTATTCGGGCTAATTATATGAGTTCATAAATTTTTAAATGAAAAAAGTTTTTTTTCATTAAGTCAAAAACATAATTGCAGTGTATTAAGATAGGTGTTGATATTCAATAGGAACACAGATGGGGATTATTTGTCGACAACATTGTAACTTATACACGCTGAAATTTTAATCATTTGGTTCCCGCAGTGGGGTGGTTCCACTCATGATTACAAGCAACTTTACTATGGGGCCAACCCACTTCGCGCGAAAAAAAATTACATACATTAAGGTCGAGTATGTATTGCGCTTTTGTATGGAACACCTGTTTTTTTCGCCCTATAGTAAAAGTTTTTATTATTTATTTATTCCAAGCTTATATCTATTATTACAGGCCCAATGCAATAGAATAAGCGAATACAAACATACATAATAATACATTAATACATGACAACGGAACACATACCTATAACCTAAACACAATAACATAAAACATACAGAGCCATTCTTGCTAGTTGCAAAGTTACTTGCAAGTTACTCGTAATCCTGAGTGGAACCACCCCACTGCGGGAACCAAATGATTAAATTTTCACGCTGTATGTAAGTCAATGATTTTATTAGAATCACAATAATTGTAAAATTAACTATTGGGTTTTTCCAAATAAAGGGAACGCAGAAAGCTGCATGCAACGTTTTGCTTTAAGTTTATTTCTAGTTAGTGAACCATCTGAAAAATTCCAGTAACACGTGCGGTTTCCAGACTATGAACCTCATCACGCTCCTGACACGCTGACGTCACGGGACCTAAAAGGAAGTCCAGTTTTATTTTAGCGTTCCGGCAAGCTTGTTACCGGAAAACGTCAATTGCAGAAGCTTTTAAACCATTTTACTTAGGGCCATGTTTTTGTCAACAAATTTTAACGGGCTTTATTAGGAATATACCTACTACTACTTCCTACCTACTTATAGGTTATGAAAATAAATGTTGATAAAATTAAAATATGATTGTTCATGATAAAAATAAATATTTACATTTCTTAATTGCAAAATCTTATGGCTTGTTTTTAAAAGAAAATTTGGTTTTATCTCTTTGCATTTTGCAGTTGGAATAACAAAAAAAACAAAAATTTTAGTTCCGAAGTTTTAAGATAACATAAAAAAGTAATTCACATCGTTAGAGAACTCTGTAAGACTGTTAAAAAGCTTTTTCTTTGGGGACGGAAAGTTTTGTTTGTGAAGATATAAAATGGCTGCGACACAACAGCTCGAGGATTCACGATAACGGAAAATGTTCCATTTAGAACAGTACAATGGGTGACACTTGGTGAATTACTGACTGAAGACTTGTTCCCTTTCATTGAATATGACAGTTGGTAAATCTAACCACATGCCACGATTCGATAGTCCACACTTTCCATAAACTTACTCATGTATACTCTGACATTATGGGAATATCATGTGTGAAGTGTGAGTTGTGCCAGAGAACACATAATAAGTAGTAGTCAGAATAAGGTTGAACGAAAAAGCAGTCACTTTAGCGGAGAATTTCGTATAGACTCAGGTTTTGTATTATAGTGAAATGGTAGCAGAGATTTACATTCATGCATAAGATGAAGATGGATTAATAGATTCCCGTATTAAGAGTACAGATACGGCCAGTGTTATTTATGACACACGAACCCATACAAATTTGATATTGCCCTCGGGCCCCACCGCATACGCCCCTGTTCGTGAATATGTGCGAAGCGTCAACTAGCAATGACAAAGTGAGCAGAGGCGAGAGTTGTGCCCTGTCGGGCCACTGCTTTTTGTCTCGTATGATTGATGGCTTGTCGCCGGCAACATTGACGCGCTCCGAGATTTCTCGCTCGACGTATCGCGTATCGAATCAATTCTTGATGCGAAAATGTAGTTTGGTCTGCTTTTTTCCTGACTCGCATTATACTGGGCAGAAATCATTTTAACGATCTTGCGGGTGAAAATTACCGAGTCGTAGTTCTTAAGTCGAACTATCGGCAAAGAAGTTATCGTGGAACTTGTAAAAGACTAATGATGCTCTCAGTATCGCGGCTTTGTTCGGTTTTGATTGATGTCCCGATGTTTCGCGATCCTCGTCCTTGCTAACAAAGCTTTGTGACGCTAAAGATTCTTTTAGCGAAGAATCAGCTTGGAACAGAGACACATTGTCACTTCTTCAGAATATTTTACCTATTATAGGAACGTGATTCTCTATTTATTTTGTTCTATCTTTTGTGTATCTAGATAATAGCCATTTCTGGAAGTTATAGTATAAATGTGAAATAATTTATGACAAAGTTTACCTTGGAAACATCTTTCTTTTTTTGTCATTATTGGAAACATCTTTCTTTTTATAAAATAACAATATTATAACCTTGTTTCCAGCTAGGAAAATATGAATTAATAATGTTGTCAACCACCTGTCAACAACACACACAACTGTGATAAAATATGAATTGTAATAAGTGTTAGTACACAATACAATAAACGGCGAATTTATTTCACCAATTCGAGGAATTGATGTAGAGGGAACAATACTTGTATATCTGTCCCTGGGGGAATTCTCCCTAAAATAACGGTAAAGTACTTTATAAGTAATTTGGCCACCGAAATGTTACAACGAACTACCACAGTATCGCTCGCTTGGTTTGTGTTTGACTCATAACAGCCTTTTTTGGTTTTATTTTTGTATGTACTTTGAATAAATAGGAGCTATTCCTTCATCTTCATCTCACCTTCGATTATTATTCATTTATATTTTATTAGCTTAATGTACATCAAGGTTGCTTTCATAATGTGTTTATTACATCACAATTTTAATATTTTACTCCGTAAAGAGGACCAGTAACGATTTTTGTTTAGTGGCTTATCAGAAAGCTTTGCCACCACATGATTAACTGTGAAGAAATTTTTATGATATCTCTTAAACCTGAGAAGCTATACGAGCTAGAACACTATTATTTTGGGTCATTATGACGTCATGGAGACGGACGCGAACCTTATGTCGTACGTGATACAGTACATATTGCATTATAGTCAAAAGTCAATAGTTTATTTGCTTAAAACATGGTAAAAAGTTGTTACAGTTATTGGTAGATCACATGTTTTGCTAGTAATAAAAGTAGCATAGAAATAGAAATTAACGATCTCAAAATATTAAATTAAGTACAATTCGATGTCAATAAACATTTTAATTAATTTAGTACATACAATCTGTTTTCATGTCAAAAAATGATTAAACATCATAAAAGTTTTGAGCATTGATCTTGGCATTTCCTTCTAATCCCTTATAACTCAACCATTTCTAAACGGAATTAAATCTTTCACTAAGTTTCATAGCTATGAATATGCTTTATATTATACCAATAAAACTATAGGATTCATACTTGTTACTGATCCTCATTTTGGAGTAGTTATATAAAAGCATTATTAGAACAATTCCGAACGAAGTTGAACATGACATCATCCAAAAATACATTTTTTTCATTAAGTATTTAATTTAAATGTCAAAAATTATTATAAATTGAAAGATAATAGATTGAAAGACTGATAAAGATAATACATAAGTAATATGTAGAACAAACAATACAAGGATTTTTAAAATATTAAATTTTGATGCAACTTTACCAATTTGTCGAAGAATTATTTAGCCGTAATTTTGCGAAACAACGGATCCAATTAAGCCGCAATGGCTAAAACAAACTGTTAAATTTTCCGATTAATTAAAGACAAATATTATGATGAGTAAAGTGAATGTTTTTACAACATGAAAACATGTGTATTAAATAAAGGTATAGTTAACTGTTTGAATATAATTTGAGTATGGCTGTAGATAGGATGGGGAGAAATAAAAGAAGTTACGATTTTAGCTGGGCTGGAGAAGTAGATTCAGATTACAATGAGACATATTTTAAATAAAAGTAAGTTGGTTCACATAAGATAATTATAACTATGAATTTATTATTAACCTTAATTCAATTTGCCTTGTTGCTAGCATTTTCAAACCTTTTGACGTTCGAAATGTTGCAACAAGGCAAAGTATCTAGCTATCCATTACATTTTGGAGCATCATTTTAAAAATGCATGTAATTTCTTTCTTCTACCAAAGATAAATTTCCATAGTACTTAAATAATAATAAATTCTCGGTTGTCAGCATGCACTAAGGAAGGAGATATTTGATCATATCGGTGCAAGGGTATGGCGACCCGGAATTTAATCTCCTTGAAAGGTTCCAACTATGCGCCATTTATTATAGTTTGTTCGATTTCTTATGGCTGGGAAATTGACTTTGAGAACCGGTCGGTTTGCCCGGAATTCGGAATTGGGATAACTTTGGAATAAATTTGGAAAGGAATGGAAATGAAGAAGAAAAGGGGAGACTTTTAAGATGTGTTATCTTTAGATTTGAGATGGATTGTTTTCCTTATAATTATACACTCTTAGAATTTACTTAGATTACATCTCTTAGTTAGAATGCTGATCAGATCAGTTGGGTGTGTATACCGATCTGAATCTCCTCCATTCACTCCCTGGATAGCCATCATCAGATCACAGCTAGGTCAATCCTTGGCGGAGAACCAAGGCTTCAAAGTTACCTCGTTTGTATGAAAATCGACTGGTGTCCTTAATTATGTGAGCGCCCTATAAACCGTTAATTTTTAAGTATATCTAAAAATTAAATGGGGGTTTCAGACCACGTGAATGAACAACTTTTACTATGGGGCCAACCAGGGAATCTCGAAAAAAAATCAGCTGTTCCATAGAAAAGTACAACATCGACTCGACTATAATGTATGGAACAGCTGATATTATTTTCGCGATTCCGTGGTTGGCCCCATAGTAAAAGTTGTTCATTTACGTGGTCCGAAATACCATTTTCATTTTTAGATACCTATACTTAAAAATTAACGGTGTTTATGTACATCTAAGTTCATGTTTTTATTAGATTTTTTTTATTGTTACCTAATGTAAATTATGATAAATGTGTGTTAAGTAGCAATAAACGATTCATCTATTTAATCTATCTATCACTTTTATTAAAATATGTTGTTTTGTTTGGTGAAGTACATAATTACTGAATCCATACTCTTAATCTTAAAAATATAGACTTTGTTAAAATTACCAAACAGGATGTGCTACTGTGTCAACCAACACAGAATTTTTCAAATAATTATGAAACGACCGGAACAATGCGCTTCCGTTTTTGTTATGTTTCCGTACGCAATTATTTCTGTAAATAAACCATCAAAATTTACCAATATTTTTTATTTTAATAGCAACTTACGTCCTCACCTGACTGTGTAAAATAATAGGGATATTGTATTGTTTACTTACAAAAATGTAGGTATAGCGATATGTAGAGCTGTCAAATTACGTACCTGAAAACGAAAAAACAAATCATTTAGTTTGCAGAACAACACGTATACGTTTCACACGTAATTTATGTTAAAGTAGGGGCACGCATTAAGGGACAAGGAAACTCTAAAAGTTTTCGAGCGAAACGACTCACTCCTTAAGGTTGTAAAGCCAGAAAATGACGTTGAGCTCAAAGAGAAACCTCAGCCAGGTAAATATTTGTACACGGTGCAAACAATCTCAGGACAGAGGTCGCTAGTGAGCAACAAACAACACGTCTTTAATGGCTGTAAAGATGAACTCCTTTGTTTAAAGATTACTATAGATTGAAACTAGAGTTTAGTTAGACTGTGCCTCGAACATCGAAATGTAGGACTATGTCAAATTAAATTATTCAATACTTCTATATATGCTAACTGACAGCTTTGTCTTCTGCAGCTTTGACTTCGTAAGTCCCATGGCTGTATAAAGATACAGAAGTTCTGAATATAGATTTAGATATAAGATCACCTGAGACAAGCCTATCTAAAACTAATTATAATTTGCAGATTACTCACAGTTCGAAAGTTCTAACTCCTAAGCCTAAGTGACTGGAATCTGACCTCTATCTTTAATTTAATTAGCCGCTAGACAACTCGGTAAGCTTTCACATAACGCGTGAAGCGTTTCGAAATTCAAAGGATTCCAAGAGATGAGAAAATATTTGCCACGAGTGCGGTTTGAACCCGCATCTCCTGAAAACCAGGTCAGCGCTCTCACCATTTGATTTGTAGCTGCCATGCTACCGAAACTCCAGTAGCAAACAACTTTTCTCTCACATCCCCACAGAACTTTCAACCTTACCGCTGAGTAATAGCTTTCAAACAGCTTTGCTGAATCTTTCGAGAAAATTCAAATGATCTCTGGCGAAATTATGTAGTAAAACAACAGATTTCGATTTGGTGGAGGTTTACTTAAGACGTTAAATTACGGGATTACGACGTCATAAGCAATCTCGGACCAATCAGATGACTTGTGCAAACGGATATGGTAAGTATCAATCAGATTGCTACGGAGGCTTAAAACAAGAACGGCAGAAATTTCTATTTTATTTTTCATAGATGTACACTAACTGTTTCGATTTTTCAAAATATTAGTAAATGTGGCACTCGCAATAGAAATAAACTTTTAGTTTTTATTTTCATCTCACATAATGGTAGGTATAATGGAAATGGACAAATGAATGGAAACTGGATAATTATAAGAATAAGCTTTAGCTGTCTGTTAATAGTAGATTGTTATACGAGGGTCAAAAGGAAGCAATGCTCGGGCGTGCTATAGTTCGAGAATGGAATTGATGACTTTTACCCGTGTTAAACACTCTACTTTTCATTTCGAATTTCAGGAAAGTAAAAAAAGTCTTAGTTATTCCAAAATGTTTATTAATAAAAACATGTACCTTAGTAACTACATTGGTAGACCTTATAATTATTACCTAAACCAACTTATCTTTAAAAACCTAGAAAAATTAGAACAATTTGTGAAATTTAAAGTTGCTTGCTTGGAATATTTATAGTTTGATATAAATTATTATGATGACAGATTTGGCTTTGTTGGATGCCTGTAAAAGTTGGAGATATTCTTTGGTCTTTGATAAGACTGTAAGTCCACGGCAGAGACTCTCCTGAAGTAGTTGTTTCCTGTAGGCAAATTACAGCGTAGTTTTATTGTTTCTTTTATTTTATTTGAACTTTTTGTTTTAGTTTTAAACTTATTTTTAGTAAATACAAAATCAACACAAAACTTTAATACGGCACACACAGCTCATAGTCACAGAGTTAGTAAGTCTCCCTCCAATATTTTATAGTTTTCCTTATTTTAAATTTGGAACACGTCGCGTCGCCGGCCGCTCCGCCCAATGTTTTTAATTTTGCACTGGCTGTTTATACCATGTTTTGTTGTTGTTCGTGAATGCGCCCTACAAGGCTGCAACTTTTTTTAAACCATTTGTTTTTAACTATTGTAAACTTTTTCATTGCCAAGTTCAGTTCTATTTTTAAATTACTTTTCCACCCTAGGGTGGAACGAAGAGTTTTGGACCCGCTGCTCAGTTCAAATCATAAACTTAATATTCCACTCGAATAGACGGACAGAGTTCGCTTGGCGGCGACACCAAAAGTGACATGAGCTAGTAGTGTTTGTAAATTTTTAAACGTGTGCGTGAATTTTAGAGATGCGCTCAGGTCCATTTTGGGTTGTCGATAACCATAATGTACCTATAGCTCTGATAAATAAAACACAAACAAGATTTAATCATTGTAATAAAGTTGTAGTAACTTCAATGAAACATTTAGGTGTCATTATTATCCTCTGAAGAGAACAATTTTAATTAAATAATTTCATAAGGTCTCCTTTGAGGCTCCCAGCCTAATTATTTTTATCCAGTTTAACTTAGTTAATCACTATGGATTTACAGGAAATCTGGAAATATTGTTAAATTGGTATTTGTAAGTATAATTTACTATCTATCGGTTAACCCTAGAAGAACCGTACCCATTTTAAAATTAAATTAATGGTACCCTGGAGTACGGCTGTACCCCAATAAAAAAACGAATTAACGAAAGGATTAGAAACTTTTATTAAAAATCAACATACCTAAGTTTCTTAAACGTTCAGTTTCAAAACTTTCAGTTTCACTAAAAGCAATTTAAGCTAATAATTAGGAGTAACAAAAAAATTTGGGCATATTTTGCTTTTGTGGTCATTTCAAATCAAAAAAATCACTTGGTGCACAGCACTGTATGCGAGATTTACGATCTTCCGACTTTGGGCATAATATAAATAATACCTTCAGATTTCAGAGCAAAGATTTCAGAAGACAAAAAACAATACAGTAAATAAAAGGAAAAAATGAGTATCAAAATAAATATCTGTTGAAAAATAAAAATAACCTACAACCTCAGTTCGCTACTTTTGTATAAAATATTTACATACGGTTATCACACCACCTATCATAATATTCGTAGGTACCAAAAACAATATAAATGCGCTAAAAATATAAATAACAAAAAAAAGGTAATAAAATACTTTCGTTGATTGTACCCTGGGATGCTGGTGTGCCCCACATGCTGGTCTACCAGTTCTACCACGTCTACTCTTCAACAAAACTGACAACCAGCGGGGGTATCCACGCGTGCCACTCGTAAATATACCCACGAACAGAATAAAGCGTCTTATAGCAAACGATTTTATTTTTTTTTTCATTTGTACCCCAGGGTACGGTTCTAGGGTTAAAAGCAGCTTTAAATAAAACTATCAGAGTTCACAAAGACAAACAAAGTTATATTGGAAATCATCGACATGAGTATCGTTATCGATAATTTTTGATCAATCTCAACGTCGTATTTTCTCAAGTTCACGGACATAATATCTTTTTATCTTACACATAATGATTAGAAATCAGCTTTTATTTAGAAAATAGACGGTTAATAGCATGATATTTGTGTATCACTTAGTGTGTTTGGGAATATATTCAACTAAAATAAGCAATATCAAAATGGTAATTGTACAATCATATTTACCTGTGAAATGACTGTTTATTTGGGTTATTGTCGTAAGTAACATTACAATTCAATACAAAACACGACACCACAATTGATTTATATAGTTATAAGAGCCAAATCGAACCGATCGCGATCAAAATCACGAAATAATCAAGTGGATGCTTTTTGACAAGATGATAAAAGACGATAAATGAAGTCGAGCCAGGTTCTGCTGTCATTTTGTTTTTAACTCTTTCTCACACATCGCATAAGCCGTAAGAATCGGTTTCTCACTCGCACCATAGTCCGTCTACTTGAGCGTAGCGAAAATTTTTCTAAGTCTATGGTTCAAATATACATCACTTTCCGAATATGAGAAATGAAAAACAAAAAACCGACTTCAAAAAACCTGCCTCTAAAAAAAAGGAAGAAATAATATACAAATCATTAGATACGCATTATCATTGTTATATAAAACACGTCTATTAAAGTCGGGTGGGGCTGGAAACATCTTCCTTTTTTATTCTAAAAGCCCCACCCGACTTCAATTGACGTGTTTTATTATAACAATGATAATGCGTATCTAATGATTTGTATATTATTTCTTCCTTTTTTTTAGAGGCAGGTTTTTTGAAGTCGGTTTTTTGTTTTTTAAACAATTTTTTTATTTTTTTATTTTTAGTGTAAGTACCTTCTGCATTAGGTAGTGTAGGTATATTATTTAGGTAGAAAAATCGGCTCAGCTAAACGTGAGATAATCGCGGAGAAACATACATACATACAAACTGAAAACTTACCTCCTTTTTTTGAAGTCGGTTAAAAAGACTACACAACGGTATCCCTTCCCCAACAAAAAAAAACATCTAATTCGGTTCATAAATAACAAAATTGTCAAGTTAGTTGATTTAATATCATAGTATTTTCAGGATTACTTGTAAACTACTGAACCGATTTAAAAAAAAATTAAATGGGACCATCTCGCAAGAAAACTCAATCGAACAAAAAAAAAATTATCGAAATCGGTCCATAAATGTCGAAGATACGCGCGAACAACGATAAAAAAAAAAAAAAAAAAAAAACATACAATCGAATTGAGAACCTCCTCCTTTTGATGAAGTCGGTTAAAAAATCATCCTTAAACTAGCGTTACTATGAGTAAGCGTGTGCTGGGCCAAAACGTAGGAAACCTTAATTAACGATTCTAATCCGCGGTGTTGTTACAAAGCGCCATAACTTCGCCTATTACTGGCTCTTTAGAGGCGGTTAGTTCTCATTATCTGATGGGTGGGTCATGACCTGCAACTGTAAATGCAACGGGAAAAACTATTTGCATTTCAGTAGCTTATTAAGTTCTTTTTAATACTGCAAGTTTCACATTTTGCTATACTATTATTTGCTATAGAGTATAGCAAGCTCAGTTGACAGCGATCTGCACACAATTGTTGATACTGGATAGTTTTGTAAGCTCATCAAGCGATGATGATAACGCAGAATTTGATTCCAGCTTGGAATTGCTGCTACAAAAGCAAAAAAATACTGGTATTTTGATAGAGTCTGGACTCTGTGTCATCAAATTTTTAGACTTTTGGCAAAAACTTTAGACTTTTTACCCACGATTTGAAATTTCTCCACTGTCAGTTTATAAATATCGAAATCTAGACTCATCTTTTGATCATGAAAGAACTAAACTGATAATGCTTCTTCTAGAAACTGCTCATGGACCAGTCGTCGAGTAAATGAAAAATACTTTTTCTATATCCAATGAAATTGGTAAAAATAGAGCGCTCTATGCAAGACGAACGATTCATAAATAGGGTGCCCAACGTGACGTTTCGTCGGAACAAGCGGGGTGGAGAATACGGCGAAATATCGCACGCCGTATGCTATAGCATAGCTTTGCCACAGAATTAAGACTGTGGCCATGCACAGTATTTTCGACATTAGCAAGCCAATGGATGCCTTGATTCTATGCCAATGGCTTTGTTGTCATTTCGTGGTCTTGTGGTTTTCTGGGCGAGTTTGCAGTTTTATATTGTCTTGGGACTTGGTTACTGTTGCTTGCTAATTCTGTTTTTTTGACAAAAGTAAATGGTTTATTATTTATCTCGAGATAAGTTTTACTGTAATTCAGTAAAGTAGGTGCGTGTAGGTACTAATCAGTCATTTAACATTATATTAACTTTAACATAGTCGGACTTTTGATTACTTTTACATTTTCAAAATGATGTTTCATGAAGCATTTATTTTTGTTTGACACTAACATAGCGGAATAAATTACAAAGAGAAAATATACCCCTAAGGCCTACGTTATAACTTCAGCAATTAACATTGATCCCTTTGCAAACTGTCAACTCAACACATTTGACGCAACCCGCCAAAAAAGGTCTAGTAGACGAATTGCCCAAAATTTGTCGAAGGGCTGGGGAATGGGGAATTCTAGTAATCCGACGGAAACACATCTGTGCATTAACCTTAAACAGTTTTTGCGACCACGTGCCGCCGAGAGGCGTTCTTTGTTTCTTGGAATAAATTTACATTTTAACAAATGACGACGCGTATCTACCGTTTTCACTTAGGAGTTTCGTTTAGCGCAAATATGGCAATATGGCAAGTTGGAAAGTCTACAGTAACGATCTCTTTGATTCAAATCCATTGCACTTAATGTTGCTTAGACCCAATAAATAGCTGGAAGAGAGATCCAGTTTAGATGAATTCAGTCGGACGAATTTACGTGGAATTTTGGAACTCAAAAGTTAGCGAGAAGCTTATGTACTACTTAACTCTATGTAAATGGAATATTACATTTATCTTCGTGACAGTACCTTACTTGTCGAATCCGATGTCACCCAACATTGGATCTCATTTGCCCAAATAATAAGTTTGTGATCGCGAATAATCTCCTTCTTCTTCTTTTCTTATTGAATGGCTTGCTCTGTGGTCTACGCACAATTCCGCCAATGTTACGTAGTTAGATTTACACGACTAGGAAAATTATTAAATGAGGATTTAACAACAGTTCTCTACTGTCTTGATTATTATTAAGTTGACTTTTGAACTAGATGTTTTGACGTCCTGTTGAAGTTGGAAATTTCTAATTGACCAGCTCGAAGTCGAACTTGGGTCGAATTCGGGTTGAAGGCGTCCGTAACTATACTGATTCATTAGAAGAGTTGAGAGAGATAAGTTACTACTCAACTTTGTAGGTCAATATTTTGGTAAAGGGTGAACTAAAAGTGAAAAAAAAAAGATTTTTGAATGCTAATAGGTAGCTGAAGCTTTTGAGTCCCATTTTCATATAAATACTGATTCTTTCTATATTTGTGTCCATCCCATCAGTATGAGATTAGACAATTTTCTCTCATAATGTAGTCTTACAAAAAGTTGCTAATCCAAAACAATGTTTTTACCACAAATCTGAAATTAATTTGCATGTTGCATGTAACTTGAGTCAAACTGTATATTTTGGTTCTGTATCTTACCTTGTCTTAGGTGTCTTCATAAGATTATTCGTAATCTCATTGTCTGCTCTACCTATTTACTGAATATATTTACATACACCTGAAAGCTTATTTGGAAAGCAAGAGAATTCTAGAGTAAACGATGTGAACGTTATTTAATTTTCATTTTACTGTCATGAATACTTTAGCAATAAACGAATTTTGAAAAGGAATTGACTAACTTTTTAAACTTACTTAAAGAATACTAAATAATACTAAATAATATACTAGAAAAAATACGACTCGCACCAGATCAATACTCAGACGGGAATCGAACCCGCGACCTTTGGATATCCGGTCCAATGCTCTGACCGCTGAGCTACCGAGTCACTAGTGACATCGTCGAATTTCTTCTAGTAT
Organism: Agriphila straminella; assembly: GCA_950108535.1. Taxonomy (NCBI): domain Eukaryota; kingdom Metazoa; phylum Arthropoda; class Insecta; order Lepidoptera; family Crambidae; genus Agriphila; species Agriphila straminella. The sequence continues at coordinate 14,694,863 of OX467311.1, read as the reverse complement.
ATCCTACTCTTACGCTGCAAGCCAGCGTTATTTCACCAATGTGAGGAATTACCTCAACATTCAATTGAAATATCTTTCCAGATATTTGGCAATCGATTAAGATGAAATAGCTATATAATTTTTAAATTTGAGATTTTTGCATTCACAATGCCATTTTTATACAATACTAAATAATATACTAGAAAAAATACGACTCGCACCAGATCAATACTCAGACGGGAATCGAACCCGCGACCTTTGGATTTTTTTTATTTTTTCTAGTATATTATTTAGTATTGTATAAAAATGGCATTGTGAATGCAAAAATCTCAAATTTAAAAATTATATAGCTATTTCATCTTAATCGATTGCCAAATATCTGGAAAGATATTTCAATTGAATGTTGAGGTAATTCCTCACATTGGTGAAATAACGCTGGCTTGCAGCGTAAGAGTAGGATATACTAGAAGAAATTCGACGATGTCACTAGTGACTCGGTAGCTCAGCGGTCAGAGCATTGGACCGGATATCCAAAGGTCGCGGGTTCGATTCCCGTCTGAGTATTGATCTGGTGCGAGTCGTATTTTTTCTAGTATATTATTTAGTATTGTATAAAAATGGCATTGTGAATGCAAAAATCTCAAATTTAAAAATTACTTAAAGAAGTTATACAAGTTAGTTTAATTAATAACTATTTGATAGTTTTTTAAGAATAGTTAACGGTATTTATAAAATGACGTACAACCATCGACACCTCTACAAGGTGTACTGCGATGGTGTGGATAGCATAAGACCTTAAAAAAGGCCTATAGCAATAACATATAGGGCAATATAGGCCCTATCTATACTCTATACTACTTCCACTAAAAGGTTTTTACGTTTAGACAAACATCAACATCCAAATACGCGCTCAGGTTAAACTCGAATATGATATGAGTAAATAGTTCATTCAGAGATTACATATCACATAAATCATTTAGGCGACACACACTAATGGTTTAGTCGACAACTCGGAGAGCACACAACACAGCTCACGTACATCAAACATAACTTGACGCGGTGGAGAATTACCTCTCTACCTACATACTTGTGTCGTATTGCTGTTGGAAGACGAAACTCTATAGATCGGTCAAACCGCAGAGCGATTCAATTGAAATGTTTCAAGACTATACTTTTATATAGATTGATAATTACTTCATTAACACCGCGTGGGGTTGGATGGAAGTAAGGGATTTATTGAATTACGAAAGCTTAGCATAGGAAGGTTTAGAATAGATAAATGGCCTTAGACAATCAATTTTATTATGCTTCAAAATTTAAAATCTACCTCTGATGATTAATTTGTCAATATTGGTACCTATATTTATTTGGTTCTTTAGACATCTTATTTAAGTTTAAAGTGAAATAAGATAAAAGACTGTTCAGGAACAAGTTTGTAATAATCTTTTTTGCTTTTGACCAGGTTTATTATTTCATCATCATTCTTACCTTTTTTTACCACACAAACCATTGCATTTGAGCATTAAGTTTTGTTATTGTATCTATATATTTTTATTTTAGAAATCTAGCTGGCATGAAAATCTGGCAAATTATGTTGACTTTTAAACTAACAACATTACCATTAGCATAAGAATATTGTGGGTACTCGACATAAAACGAGATTCATATTTCAGCTACCACGGCCAGCCAGAGCGTACGAATATTGTGGCAAATAAAAATAGCAGTTGGCGCTACACAAAATCTGCCGAGTAATTCAAGTGTGGCATATATTTCCTTATGTTGCTACACCACATAAAGCGACTCCACCAAACTTATTGTTCCATTTTTCCCCATTCATATTTATGCCCCAGTTTCGGTTCTCCCAATGCAAAGCAAATTTGTCTTGATTTAACTTGTTTGCTACTCTGGTAGTTTGCTCACAGAATTCCGGTATTATTTAGCCAACAAGATTAATTTGACGAAAAGGCTGCGAATGGAAGTTTAACACAACAAGCCGAGGAGTATTGTCTTTGGAGCGGAAAAAGTAGGGCGACTCATAAATATTCATGTCAATTTGAGGCCCGAAAAGTCACCGTTAAGTCTATTTCCGATAAAGCGGAGGCTTCGCCAACCTATAATGGTGATTCCATTTCACCAACCTGCCCCCTTCACGATTTTTTCAAATAGCTTTTGTATGATTGACTTCAGTGTTTCGCAAAGAAGAAGAAGCACTTCGCTTCATTTCATTCGTGTTTTACCTTTGAGTGGATTTTGCGTAGAATGTAATTGACGTGTAGATTTCAGTCTTCAAGTTACACTTTTAAAACCCAACATTAAGATGCTCAGTGCTTAATATGTGTCATTATTATTTGCTGATCCTTTATCTAAACCAGTGGGGCGAGAGTGGCTTATGATTTACTAAATTGTCTAAATTACCATCGGTAGGTAAATCTAAGTATAGTGTTCTCTATTGAATGTTTATCCTCTTTTGGCCAGGTACTATCTTAAAAACGCTATAAATGATGATGAAACTAACACTATAGATAGAGGTACCTATTAAAATTTTTCAAGCCATACTAATAATTAGAATATTGGTGTTCTTTCCATGTTGTTCATACCGTGATTTTCCTTCAAATTACACTAAAACTACATAGTTTAATCACTGACATACCTAATACAATCCTTTTTATTACACATTCCATAATTATTTTGTATTTGAGGCAACGTCGTCGTAGATAAATAACAGTCACAACTGAAAGGCAACTGTAGTTATACCGATCGTCAGTGATAAGAAATTGTATCTAATTCAATTAGTTTGATGGATGGACCCAAATTGTGTTCTTTATTGTGAAATTTTTACGACTCGATTTATCGTCTTCGACTATGTAAATAATATGTACCTATATTCTTAAAGGCCTTTAGGTTTAGAACTCTGAGCCTTTGAAGTCCGGTTTTATTCTCGTTAGAAAAGACGACTGAGACCAATTTGACTGCTACGGCCTTACCACAAAAGATTTTAAAACACTGTTTAATAAAACACTGTTTAATAAAACACTGTTTAAATGTGATGCCGTCTTTTGCAAACAATATTGTCAAAATAGTGACAGCATCACATTAAAACAGTGTTTTAGTCATAGAATTTCCCACGCTCTATTTGTCTTCTTGAGCGCAGCGAAAAATTTTCGAAGTCTATGGTTTTAGTTAAACAATTGTTGAACAGTGTTTTAAAATCTTTTGTGGTAAGGCCGCTTATGTTATAGCACGGTAATATACCACTACGGTTTTAGTTTAGACGATAAATGTGACAGAATTTACATACAATGTACGGTTTTCACTATAAGCTTTCACAGAACTACAAATAGAGAGCTCAACTTAATATAAGTGTTGACACATACAAAAAATTGTAAATACTTACTTGACTAGTTCAGAAGAACTGCAAAAGCATGAAAAGAAATAGAATCATCTTTTAATGCTTTGGCAGTTCTCTTGTGGATTTCGCCAGTGTTGAGTGCTTTGTTTTTTTATCACAACGGGATTCACCTGATGTTATGTGATGATAAGGCAAGGTGGAAGCGTACTACACCCGGAATCATTGCTTTCAGATCTCAAAAGTAAAATTACAGTGTTTTCAGCTAAAACATACAGTAGATTCTAAAAATAATACAGTAGATTTCAAAATCGACAGAGATAGGTTCGTTCCTTTGTGACAACCCTACTCTACATTATCTATGGATGAAGTAAAGCTATGAAACGCAGCTAGCGATTCGTTTTACATTAGATTTCATTAATTTACATATATATGATTGAAAATCACTAAATTTTCTACTGTATACTGTAATTTATCATTACAGTAGACAGTAGAAACTTCTAAAATACACTAGATCTACTGTAATTACAGTGAATCTGGAAGCACTTCCCGGAATCCTCATCACTGAGGAACTGGCTATCTTACCTCTAACTGCCGGAACACAACAATTTTTAAATTGTTGTTATGGTGCCAGACTTAGGTAAGTAGGTGGTAGCTAGCCAGGTAGACAGAAGAGAAATAAGCCCTACCACCAACCAAACCGAGTACAAATTGTACCCCCCGTGGAAATCAAACCCGGGACCCCTGCGTTTAACACGGGTGGGCGAACCACTAGACAACAGAGGCGGTTAAAGGTTCAGCGGTTCAGTTATTTTGTTCCTACAGACTCTGCTACTTTACACTAAAATTGACAGCTTATTACGTGTAAATAAATCGTTATTTTCATAATAGATGGTTGACTTCCAACGTTCGGGATGTTAATTACATTTGGATTTTAGGGGTTGTTTCTAAATTCACCTTCCTTACAGTCTGACTCTTTATTGACAACAATGATAATAATATATATACATACCGTTAAGGAATTGGATAGACAGAGTTTCACCACGGGAATAAATATAAGACGTTTGTATGTTCTTCTCACCCTTTAGCGTGATGATAAAATACAGCCTCAATATTATACAGCTTCAATATTTCAAGGGACACTATACAATACAGAAATTAATAGTATTTTTTGAGTGCTCCTTGATTAGTGCTCATTTCTTATCGCTTCGCATGTTTCATAATCCACTAAAAGTTTGAGTACTTGTTTACAATATCTATATAGGTAGTTAAGTATTGAAAACACTCAGTCATTGTCAGTAAACAACAAGAGTACTAACTACCTGCTATTAAAGTTAGGAATTGAAATAGTTATCGATTGTTGTCATAATATCGTTTTAAATAGTTTAAATAAAGAAATAAATAATTAAAATAATTTAATGCTTTCCTGAAATGTCTATCAATGAATTCTGTATTTTCAAAATAAAGATCTTCGCAGTAGAGAGAGGAATGCGACTGTGATGAAATATGAATCTCTTCAAATTTCTCGTATCACTCGAATAAGAGCTTTAATCAAACGTTGATTAGGATTGGATTGGAACATTAAGGAAATGAGTGATCTGAGAGTTTGGTTAGGTTTGAAATAGGGTTGGTAAATTTTTTAATAATATTTTTGTTCTGATGAACATGCACATGAACAATTTAGTCTAAAAAATATTTTTTGTTGGCATGGCAGATAAGCATTTTATAAACCTATAAGTAGAAATAAAGGTATTGTAAACTATTAACTCTTACTAATTGTTTTTTAATATTCCAAGCTTATACTAGGTGACGTTATAAAGAAGGATCAAAGAATTAATCCGCAGTTAGATATCGAAAAAAGAAAATCACAACCTCATATTTCTGTGGTGACAAAAAATTATGTTTTCCGATGTTGGCACGATAAGCTTGTTAAACCTCTTATTATTTTTGTTGAGCGGGAATTGTGCGTTAAGGGGTGCGTGACAACCCTAGGACGAGGTACGGTATGTAGGTCAACAACCGAAGGGTGCGCGTTCAGTAATTGGAGCCTTCATGAAAACCTTCGATTACTGAACGTCCTTACTTAAATCAATAGAGATCCGGACTCGTTTGTTTTTTTTTTTTCACAAAAATCTAGTCACTTGCTGCCGAACGAAAGCTTTTTCTGTTACTTACGTTTTTCTTTTGTTTTTCTTTATAAAGACTAATGTTACTACACGATTAGTGAAATCTTTGTCATTATTTTATTATGGTGTAGGTTAGGTACTATATTTATTTCTAAATAATGCAAACTGAACAATCATTCAAGTATAATGGCAAACCTCATTTTCATGTCGAATTATACCTTTTGTATACAAAATAAGTTTTGGCTAAGTTACAACAAATAAATTGGTCATTTCTGCTAACAAAAAGAGTCACTATCAAGATATTTTTTTTATTATGAATACTATGATATATATTTGTTTATTCACTTCTCAAGCTTACGCGCTCACTAGACATGAAATAAAACACTTTTAACGGATACTAGCGCGGTTTTATTGAAAGTACTTTGGTAATTAGTTGGTATTTGGTCTGATTTTTGATTTTCCCGACGTTTCGGCACCTTTGCTGCAGTCCCCCGTGACCACGGCAGCTGCAAAGGTGCCGAAACGTCGGGAAAATCAAAAATCAGACCAAATACCAACTAATTACCAAAGTACTTTCAATAAAACCGCGCTAGTATCCGTTAAAAGTGTTTTATTTCATATATTTGTTTGTTTTTGACCATCAGCCATTTTTAACCGACTTCCAAAAAAGGAGGAGGTTCTATGTTCGTCTGTATATTTGTTTTTTTTTGTGTATGTCCACCGATTACTCGAAGACGGCTGGACCGATTGAAATGATTCAAACGTTATTACATTAGGTACACTCCCAAGTTGGTCCCATTTTTTAAAATTTGGAAATCGGTTCAGTACTTTTCAAGTAATTTTGAAAAAAGCACGAAAATAGTATGATTTTGTGTGAATTACCTCGATGATTGGTCGTATTACTTCTTTGTTTATGAACTGAATAAGATATTTTTTTTTTGTTGGAAGAGGGATGTCTTAAGTGTAGTTTTTTAACCGACTTAAAAAAGGAGGTTCAAAAACCTACCTGTAAAAACCAAGAAATAATATTCGTAGGTAATAATAAAAATACGTCTATTGAAGTCGGGTGGGGCTTTTAGAATAAAAAAAAAGGAATTTGTACTCCAGCCCCACCCGACTTCAATAGACGTATTTTTATTATTACCTTCGAATATTATTTCTTGCTTTTTACAGATAGGTTTTTTGAAGTCGGTTTTTTGTTTTTTTTTTTAAACAACTTTTCGATAATATCAAGCAATTATTGATGAACATTTTGAGGAGCTCGGTGGCGCAGTGGTTTAGCGCCTGGCCCAGCGATTGCGGCAGTCAAGCAACGTTCGCATGGATCGGTCATGGGATGGGTGACCAAAAATTTATTATCTCGAGCTCCTCCGTGCTTCGGAAGGCACGTTAAGCCGTCGGACCCGGCTGCATTTGCAACCCACCAATCCGCATTGGGCCCGCGTGGTGGGTTATGGCCCATCCTCCTTAAAGGAAGGCCTGTGCCCCAGCAGTGGAGACATCAAAAATGGCTGATGGACACATTGATGAACATTTTAAATTATAAAAATTATTAGGTTCACTATTTGTAAGAAAAAAAAAACATACAATCGAATTAAGAACCTCCTCCTTTTGTTGAAGTCGGTTAAAAAATATGGGCTATTTCATTGAGAACGATTTATATTTTATTACTTACAACGTTTCACCTCTCATAATTTGAAAAGTATAAAAACAGTTACCAAATAAATATGGCAAAAAAGTTCCATAGGTAAGCAATAATGAAAACCTTAATCCTTTTTATACAAAAGCAATACAGCATTTCAAAATTCTAATAACGCAAGAAAAATTTGAAGAACCTAATGGAGTACGGTCGAATCACGTTCTTCACAAAAAGGTACAGTTTTTTAAAGTAGGTAGGTACCTACGCAAAAGGAAGCTCACAAAAGAATTGATTAATTTTCTCTGCTCCTCGACAAAGGGAATAAATCTCTTTGATAAATATTAACATTAAAGACGGGCCTACTAAATACATAATTTGGATAATTTTAATGTTCGAAAAAAGCAATTTCTTTAATTTTTTACCTCGTTATTGGAACTTTTATGTTATTTTTGTTATTCGTCGTCAGGCAAAAAGGATTTCGAATAACTTTCTCTTTCCCTTGAGTTAACCTATTTATGATTATAGCAATAGCTTTCATTGGTGGAAAAACATTATCCAAATACCTCAGCCTAAACTTTTATAAGATTTTTTTATTGAAATTTATTTTGAGCTGGTTTAATACCGAGACTAACACACCGAGACGTGCTATGAAAATTTATTACTTTACATCTATCTATCTATCCATCGTTTTTTTTTTACTTAACTTAAAAACTAAACTAAAACTAAGCTAAGAGTTCAATCACTTGTAGGTACATAAAAGATTTGTAACAACGGGTCTGGGTGTTACTATGTATAATGTATATTAAAAAAAGTATATTTACAAGTATTCAATTATCAGTTGTCTAGCACCCATATTACAAGCTTTGCTTAGTTTGGGGCTAGATGGCGCTATGTGAAATTGTCCAAGCATTTATTTATTATTAGCATTCACGGATGTTAAATAAATTAAGAAAAAGTTAGTATGAAAAATGCAACTTTTTGAAACTTCTACAAATCGGCAATTTCATGATAAAGATAGGTAAAGACCTATTAATTTTATTGTGTTAGTCACATGAAAAAAAAAAAAAACATTATCATGTAACTTGCTGTTTCTGTAGCAGACTGCTGCTTGCGGAGCAAACCCTGTACCTACCGCATAACTGCATAGCGTCCGCGGGCTGTGAAAAGCTCGCACGTCGCAAAAGTGAAAAACACTTTTAGTTGTTTTTCGTGAGAAAACCTCGTAATACATGACTACGCCGTCGAAGAAACTCAGATTTTATAATTGTAGTGCCATCTATTAATGTAAATGAGAACTTTGTCAAAAATGTTCACTATACTTTTTGCATATCTCCTGTAAAACTTGGAGTATAATGCACATGCGAGGTTTTCACAACCCGCCGACGAGGTTACAAACACTTCCAACAATCAATCAATCATTACCATTTCGTGGTGGAAACCAACAAAAATAGAAGTCAAATGTATTTAGTACTCCCGCTTTAATGTAATTAGGCTCTTCAGGGGCCTCGTTAAATTTAAAGCTGCATTTTCCATTACCAGTCAATGAATATCAATTAAAGTTTACGACTTAAACTGCCATCCCACCGATATTTTAATGCTATTTGCATGTTGTGGTACCATTAACTTACGCCGCTATTAACTGAGCATAATTGAGTTTTGTTCGCGTCCAATGTTACAAATACATCGGCCTGTATCTCATATCGGTTTATGCAAAATGTGTTATTACAATATAATGGGTTTAAAACAAAATGGCGGATGCATTCGACATTTTTGTTTCAGACTAAATAGAGTTTGGTCAACGAAAGATGAGACTCAGTTGGAAATGAAACTAATTTTGCGCCTTATTTTAAGGCATAAACTTAATATTCCACTTAAGTTGTACGTTTTAAGGTTCAGTTTTCAACAAGTTAATTTAACAGGGAAAGTGGCGCCGCCATTTCAATCTCGTCTTTCGTTGACCAGACTCTAGACCGAACCAGAATAATCATTATTGAACGTGCATATTGGATGAGAAGAGGTTTTTTGGTGTTTCGTTTTGTTTGTCTGTATTAGTTTCATTTCATTGGTGGGTGGACTTGTATGGCATTCTTCATATTTGGGGCACCATAGCATTTATAGTTTAAAAAAAAACTAATAAATGAAATATTATTAAGTATGTCCATCAGCCATTTTTTATGTCCCCACTGCTGGGGCACAGGCCTTCCTTATGGGTGGTAAGGAGGATGGGCCATAACCCACCACGCAGGCCCAATGCGGATTGGTGGGTGTTAACGACTGCAAATGTAGCCGGGACCAACGGCTTAACGTGCTTTCCGAAGCACGGAGGAGCTCGAGATAATAAATTTTTGGTCACCCATCCCATGACCGACCCTTGCGAACGTCGCTTAACTTCCGCAATCGCTAGGCCAGGCGCTAAACCACTGCGCCACCGAGCTCCACTATTACTATATACTATTAAGTATAAGTATTTGGTTTTGTTTTACACAGACTAATTGATGTGTCAAATAAATGTTAACTCCTATTCTGCTCAACAAAAGACAAATAGCAGATTATGCGTTATTTATATTTATTGAATAAATACATTAATATAAATGCGCACGCGATTTAGGCCTGATGTAAAATACCACGCGGCCTCTTCTGATTGATGTTTCGAACATAATTTGCCAATTTCACTCCATCACGTTGTCATTATGTTTTCCTACTCATTAATTTGCATGGTGTGGCGATAATTACTGTTTTGAACGCAGATGTAAACAAACATATTTTGAAAAGTAATTTGACTCAAATTCAACCGTCTAAATTCTTTTGGGACAGCAGCTCATTAATTTTAATGGGGTTGATTGAGTTGTCTAAATTAGTGTTTACCGAACTAATATAACTTATGTACCGAAATTATTGCCCTCCAGATAATATAAAAAATACAGAAGGAAGATTCTTCTTTGTTATTATGTCGAAGTAGCTCTATTCCTCTATAGTTTTGCTTTTCTTCTATTTTCCATAAACAGTTTAAACCTATAGGTGCAGGGTTATTTGTAAAACACAAAAAACCTCGCTGGAGTAGATTATTATAACATCTTAAACAACAACATTTCTTCTACAAATTTTCCAAAAACAGACAAAAAAAAAGGTTTTTCATACAACACTAGATCATCTGTTCGGAAATTTTTATGGAAACTTTTTTTTTAATCGTAGAACAAAATCTTATTGTTTGTGATGTTACTAATCTACTCCTGCGAGGTTGTTGATATTTTACAAATAACCCTGTTATACACTTAAACTTTAATTAACATTTTGTTTATTGCTACTTATTTTGAATAACGAGATGTCTGCGATTTTCATTGTAGTACCTTCTTAAGTGATGAGTACATACTTCTTAACCCGATCTAAATAACTTCAAGCCAAGTTTATGATATTCAAAATAATAAACTATTGTAAAGTGGTTTTTCTTAATAAATTTTGTTTTAGAGAAAAAGCGTCTTTAATGAAACATTCTGTTAGAATTTGACTTGTGACGCTATTCCGACTATTTGGCGCGAAGGTCTCTCGCAAAGGCTTTATTGATAGCGAGATTCCGGGGCTGAGGTCTCAGGATAATTATTCACGTCTCCCCCAAGCTTCTGTGGTGTTGCCAAAATCGGTACAACAAGAAAGATTCCTGCAACAAAACAACGTAATCCTGCTATTATTCAAATTCTTGGAACTCTATTTGCAGCTTTACTGTGACTTATGTACGCATCTTCGAAGAGGTATTTTGTAAACGACTATACATTTGCACAAGACAACAACTATGATTCTGTTTCAAATAATTTATGTTATCAGAAATGCCCCACTCGGAATAAATAGCAACAGCTATTTGGAAAACATTCCATGTAAACACAACAATCTCGGACAAAACCACTGCAGCTCCCTAGTGTAACTAAACGATTAGCACAATAAAAATCTATTAGAACATAGACGTTATAGTTTGTGGCAAAGAACAAAATATGGAAAATGAAGAAACGCGTCGCCATTTATCGTGTATGTGCACTAACTTTACACTTTATAAATTTGACTTCTGTGATTAACTAGTCTGTGCTACCACAGAGTAGGTAATGTGATACTGTACAGAAGCAATCAAAGTCATAGTCCTGGCAGACGGGGAGAACCCGTTCTGTACAATGGGGGTGTTCTATTGTAAAACGAGAAAGTTTTAAAACAGACAACCACCATTGTTAGTAAAAAGTAAATTATATCAAGATAATATACCTATATTAAAATATTTGTATTGATTAACGATTTCCGTTGAGCCGTACAAAGTGGCTCTATGCTGCGTTAAACGTCATATGATGAATGATTGCTAATGGCTAAAGGCTAACCTAAAACCAAGGAAATTATAAGTAATTTGCCTAAAACATATTATGAAACTAGAGACTGCCCGCGGGTCCGCCCGCGTCGACGAAACTATACTATGACAAACAATTTATTCTTTCAAAACCACAGTGATAATAAGTACTAAATAGTTAAACTGTTTATGCTCTGAAAAGATTTTAATGCATAAATTGTAATTTACATAATAAATTATGTACTAAATTTGAGATTTTAGCATTCAGAATGCTATTTTTATAATAAACGCTTTCTAGGAAAAAATCGACTCACGGGTAGCTCAGTAGTAAGAGCATTGGATAAGACTTCCAAAGGTTGTAGGTTCGATTCCCGTCCCGTTTTTTTCTAGTATATTATTTAGTACCTATGTAAATATTATATATTATGTAATACAAAAATAGAACGTACGTTACCGTAAACTATAGTTTTGTCTCTTTCACTCGCACTGACTGTGACAGTTTACGGTAACCTAAACAGTTTGAATCAACTCATGGTAGGGCCACAGGTTACATTACATTACTACGCCAGCATAGTATACCTACTTCTTATTAAAATCTTAATAGACACGATATACGGCGCGATAAAAATATGGTGAAAACTCTAGTTTGAAAAATGGAGTCGCTCTGTAAAGAAACATTAGGAGTGATATTTACGCTAGCTTGCTGTACTAAGCGAATTTCGTAATATTATTATAATTATATACGTGTGTTTTGTGGTTTCGCGTCGCTAATGTAATAATATACGCCACACTACACTACACACTAGTTAGTAGCACTAAGGGCACTGCACTAGTAAAGTAGGTAACTAATTGCTAGAACATTGTTCTATGAAATATTGGTACAGCAAATCATTATTGTACAACATAATGTCCTTGCTGCAAGGTTTTCATTGATCTTTTTCTTTTTCTACTTACATTAAAAATAAGACGTGAAAGTGAAATTATCTCTTCATTAAAATAATTTACAATAGAATTAATTTAAAAATTATCCAACATAGGTGATAATTTCATTAATCTCATTATGATGAGTAACATATTTAACTTTTGAATGGACTATGGATTCGAATGAAGATTCTTCATTATTCCAAACGTAATTAAAAAGCACTCGTCTGAAAGACTTCAGAATGGAATACGCAGTCGCTATGAAAAGCTAATTAACGATATCTATTCAGAGCATTATTAGAGTCTACGATGAAGGAAGTTGAAATATGAATAATACTCGGGACTGAGTCGTCGGCAGATAATTTATATCTATCCATAAAAGCATGTATATAAGTCTCGCTGAACCTTTTTAATTAGAGAGCTAGCTTGTTAATTTTTGAACTAAGATATTTGATTATGACAGATTGGCCATGCTGTTTGATTTCCATGTCTTAATTACGCCCGCTATTGTTCCTACTTTTTGTCTTCCTAATGGGGTATTTACATGGGTGACTAAAGCCGCACCACTTTCGCTGCACGGCGAAACTCGACCGTGTAAATGGCAATTCGGCTTAGGCCGCAGGTGAATGAACAAATTCATCTGATCCAGTGGCCAAAACTGGAACTACGTTATTACATATTGTTACCTTACGCCATCTACTACATAAACGACAGCGACGCCATCACCTGCGATTAAATTTTGGAAGCGACTTGCTAGGTGACTCTCGATCGTCTCAGGTGACTAAAATCGACTCATGTAAATAGCCCATAATACAGCCTCTTTATCTGCTACGTATTCCTTATAAACTTCATTTTGTCTTACGCAATCTCATTCACCATCAATTTTAAATCCTGTTGCTGTATTATTTGTCGTCATTTGTTTTGGCTACGCCGACACAATACCTATTAGGAAGGAAGATTTAAAGATGTCACTAGCACAGTAAGACGTGAGTAATTACAGGCGAGGCTCGGTTCTGCAGATTCTTGCTATCAATAAGGCCTGAGGCGGTCGGGCCCTCGCCCACCACTCCATCGCCGGATTACTGCGGATGCTTGCGGCACGGTGCGACGTTTAGATTTAGATTCCGATCTTTACCGTAATCGCTCGCCTCCGTCTCATTAATCTGGGATTTGGGAACTCACGTGAACGCGTTGAATGGATATTGATTGTTTTACAACAAACTTGCTCGGTTCTCGGAAGTCAACTTCTCCAATATTTATTTCTAGGCGGGAAACTTACTTGAACTCTCTGAAACCGACATCAACCCCTGATTTTGTAACTTTGTTGCATTCAAATTGGACAGAAATCGCCGTTACATTGGTGATTTAGTAAGAGCAGCAATATAACTGCGGTTTTAATCGATTTCGATTGAGAATTATTAGCAACAGAGTTACTTAATCAGGGAGCAGTTCCTCGAAATAGTACAATTACCAAAAATTACTTATTAGATTTAACGTCTAATTCCCAAACATTATTAACTTTGATCATTGTGTTCTATCCTCGCAAGGCGATATTACTTTGATTGTTTATCCAAACTTATTTTTTACTTGATTTGAAAATAAACTTGTCTCTACATAAGACCACAAAATAGATATAAGTACTACCGTATAAGACATCACCTTTGCTTTAGGTATTATGTAAGAGTTAAGGGCCCAATATAATTGTAGTGTGTCTTCTGTAATCTAAGGATTAAGGCGCGTACGCTGCCGGTGAACGCCATCAATAAGCTGGGTGATCCAACCTTAGCCGTTTTAAATGAAGTCTTTTCCTATACTTAGATGGAGAGATAGTAGCTAAAAAGGGGGGTGATTCTAGCGCACTGCGACATATCGCACTCGACATTACCTCTTATCACAAATTTCTATTAAAAATGTCACTAAAATTACAAAAACCTTATTCTCAACAATTTTCGATATAACAAATCGAATGACTTTGCAATCTCTATAATTTCTCGACTTTTTCGAGATATCCTTCTCTAATTTGACACTACGTCACGTGCTCTAGAATCACCTCTCACAGCATTCACGTGATATTTTGATGAGACAAACTGGCAAAGTCTTCACTCGAAGGTAAGCTCAGGGTTTTGAGATAAGGGGAATTAATTTGGCTATAATTACAACAAAAAATAACATGTAAGTAATTTTTTTTTTTTTCAGTATCTTATTCTTTGAGGCTATAAAACATAAGTTAGAATGAGTTATTAAACTGTTATTCGTTATTGTTAGTTATTGAAATTAAAACATGAACTTAAGCATTCTAATAAACTTTTATCTGTTAAAGCACCTACCTACAAATCAGTACCTATATGTATACATATTGGTTTGGTGTATGCCGTGTTCTTGGTAGCAATAATTAATTTTAGATTTGGTGAATTTGGTACTTGTTGTATAATCTGTGAGTGAAACTCAGGGTAGTCAAGTCACGTCTAAAAATATGTAGGTCCAAGATTTCTTATCAAAAAAGTAATAGCTTTAGAGTGATAGAGTTCTAAACTGTTTAGGTACAATAATTTATAGACGTGAGACGCTTATAAGCCTTCTATAACTTTCTCCTTTTTATGAATAAGGCGGTTATAATTTAAAATTATAAAGCCTTTTATTAAAGGCTTTGCATTTGACAGTTAACAGATTGCTCGATTCCAACCTCCTATTTCAGGAATTGGTTTAATAACGTAAGTATGGGACAGCGTATTATAATAATAGATTGAAACTTTTTTGTACTTTGAATATAGCACATAGGTATTATGTATTTAAAAAGCTCTTGGCTACTTTTTTTGCTACTTTTCTTTTTCAACAGAATATGTAAGTCCTACCCATTGCATCATTTGGAACTTTACCAAGAAAATGCAACGGACAACAGCATCGAAATCGCATTTAGCGTTGACACAAGTTTGAAATTCGAAGGTTGATTTATGTATAGGTCCGTTCCAAAACCACAACAAACACGTTCAGAGGATCCCGTCGGGCGATAAAGTTTGTTGACAATGACTGATTCTGCGAGTGGCCAGCCCCCGCGTGCCTTCTGCTCGAAATGTGCAATTTTCGAACGTACCTCGGAAAAGGACGCCCCCTTTCCATATTGTAACTCAATTTTGAGGCTGACACAATGCGCCGCGCGACCCACTTTAACTTCGTCTGGCCGGGCATTCCGACATAAAACACTTCGCGCTGCCTTTGAAGAAAGGACTGTACTGTAATAATATCGGTATGTTAGTTCCCCAACTCTTATCGGACGAATGCAAGGAGTAGAAAATTTGACATCAAGTAAATCTGAGGGCCTATTGCGGTAAACGTACGATGTTCGACCCACTCTTCAAAATCGATCACATGGTCCGACTATCGTCATTCTTTTTTGTAATAGGCCCTCTGATATGTATGATATAGACATGATAGTTAATTAAATATGCGACATGCCAATCTAAATGTACAATACAAAAGAAGGTCATATATTCAAGCACATTGTCTCCCCCGAAGCCATTGCGTTATCCTCGAACAACGTTTCAGAAATTCCATTTGTATTAAGGGTAGTCCAAAGGCTCACAGATTAATTACGATAGTATAATACTGTGTGGATGTCTATTACCAAGATTGATGGGCCGGCTACGAGTGGCTGGACTATTCATTACCTGAAACAAATAGAACAAGGATTAACTATCTGTTTTTGTGTCATAAGGTCATTGACTCGTAATGCGCAGTATTTGTATTACAAAAGGCACGTAATACATGGTACGAGGGGTATGGCAAAAGTTTTTAGATAAGTACTCTTATTATGATACTGGCAAGTTATACACAAAAGGGCCCCAGATTCTTACAAATATGAAATAAGTGTTTTTATTAAAAACAATATTTGGATTTAAGTATATTTCATGTTTAAAATAACCATGAGTGTTTACGATGGTATTTAACTTGCTAGTATCAAACTTTTAAAAACTTTTGGCCCATCTAAAAAGGAACTATAAACGTATGTAACCTCGTAAAGAATCTAAACAATATTCACTCGCTCACTAGACATGAAATAAAACACTTTTTAACGGATACTAGCGTGGTTTTATTGAAAGTACTTTGGTAATTAGTTGGTATTTGGTTTGATTTTTTATTTTCCCGACGACGTTTCGGCACCTTTGCAGCTGCCGTGGTCACGCACGGCACGGGTGACTGAACAATGGATTATGAAATTTAAATTTTTGATCTCGTAATACATTTTATCAAAAAGTAAACAACTACGAATCTCCTTCTTGGTCTATCTAGATGATAAAGACATTTTTTTATAAAAAAACTATTTTTAGGAAAAATAAGAAGATCTTTGTCCAGCTGTTTCCAGTAAGGAGTCTTAGTTTTGCATCAAAAATAGGACTAGATATCGTAGTTGGTCTGTGCAAAACTTGCTTGGCACGGCGCCTTGGCTCGCCTACCTATTTTATTGTGATTCGGCGCCAACAACCGAGAGATTTACCCCGTCTGTGTTTTAATGGCGCACCCCGTATATTAATAGCTACGAATGTTGTGGCCGGATAATGTTTTTGGTGGTTAACGAGCGAATCGTGATGTATATAAATCTAGGCTTTTCAGGTTTCGGTAACGTTAGCCGTCTATTGTTCGCCAGTAAATCACAACAAATTCTAAACAATATACCAAATGGTACCGGTACGGTCAACGGCAAACTGGGCTTCCACGACAGCGTAATGATATTCAATAAATTTTATGTTTAAATGCAAAGCTATTACTTAAGGTTCAAAATAAATTACAGATTTTTACAGTTTTGTATAACCTCATGGCATGTGCTACTGACAATTCGCTGAGTATTGTTATGTTAACATGTTAAGTGTGTGGGTAATACTCAGGTTAGTTAAGTGATAAATTGGGATCCATTATTGATATCAGGGGCCCGATCGCAGTAATTTTGAACGATAACATCAAAACCCCAACGTTCTCATCGTCATCGTTACCTACTCGTAGACCTAAAATCTTTGTATTCTAAAGTATTCTCT
Source organism: Agriphila straminella (assembly GCA_950108535.1). Taxonomy (NCBI): domain Eukaryota; kingdom Metazoa; phylum Arthropoda; class Insecta; order Lepidoptera; family Crambidae; genus Agriphila; species Agriphila straminella. The sequence goes on along the minus strand of OX467311.1, from coordinate 14,677,504 downwards.
TTGAAATTGTCCAAGATTTGACATCTTACGCTGTACAATTGATAAAAAGTATCCTGTGTGTTTAATCCAGGTTATATTTTATCTATGTGCCAAATTTCATCCAAATCAGTTTGGCCATTATTGCTTGATTAAGTAACAAACATTCAAACACAAACATTCGCATTTATTCATCGAAATATTACCTATCATTTATTAGGTATATTAGACTAGCTTCCGAACGCGACTTCGATCGAGTTAGCATTCGGAAAATCCCCAGGGAACCAATGACTGGGATAAAAAGTACTTTATGTTTTAGTCCAGGCTATAAACTATCTGTGTGCCAAAATTCATCCAAATCCATTCAGCCGTTTTTGCGTGATTGAGTAACAAACATCCAAACATCTAAACATCTAGACATCCAACTTTTTTATAAGTAAGAAGTAGGATAAGTAGTAAAATTTGAAAATGTGGAATAAAACAATTTAACGATTTCAGAAGGCACAATGATTTTTGTACTTAGCACACGAACACGTTAACGTTAGTTATTGTACCTATACAAACCATTCAGGCTCAAAAACTAGAATTGTAATGAATGATACGTGATAAAAGATATAAATTGACCCATTAAGAACTTACTGTTAGAAATTGAAAAATAAAGAAAATCGTCGGTCGTGCTAAGCAGCGAAATGTTTGCACTTTCATTTTTCTTTGTTCTGTGATCATAACTCAAAAGATAACACAGAAAATAAACAAAACGTGCAGATAAACAGCTGTATTTGTATGGTGTATTTTTTAATCCATCCACCTAAATGCACTGCACGCTAGAGCGTTTATGCGCTATACTAGCGCCGCCAATGGAAAAAAAAACTAGTGCTTAAATAAAGACGAAATTGTGAATTGTGTTCTTCTAGTGTACTCCGAATAAGATTTGTGCTACTTTTTATCGCTTAAACTACCTATATATTTTCTAATCTGTCGTTTAGTTTAATGGAGTTTTATTGCTAAAAGTGGTTACTTTTAGTGGCCACTTTTAGCAATAAACTAAACGACAACTAAACGACTGGTTATAAAATATTGTTTAAACGATAAAAAGTACAACAAAGCTTATTCGGAGTATACTAGAAGGACACAATTCACAATTTCGTCTTTATTTAAGCACTACGATTTTTTTCCATTGGCGGCGCTAGTGTAGCGCAGTAACACTCTTAAAGTTATTTCCTTTCATCGCAAAATAGGTGTATTTGCTCGGAGGACTATAAATTCCAAACATACGCCCCGGGCTCTAACACAACTGTAGTTAGTTTAAACAGAACCACCGTATTTAATATTTCGATGATTGAAATCGTATCGTTAGGGTATCATCCAGTATTAATAATGTTATAAATGATTGATTTTAGATAGAATTTCATTATTGGTTTATAGAGCGTCCGATAAATTTACCTGATTGTTTGAGTTAACAATATTATTCAACCTATAATAGGTATCTGAGTGTGTTTCTTTATTGCTTCAAGCAATCATAATAACAATAAATCTGTTATTATTCGGTACAATTTCAGAATCGACAAGTTTTAAGGTTCTAAAAACAACGAGAAAATCAACGCTTTCCACCTCATTCTTAAGGAGTCCATTGTGCAAATTTGTTTACTTTCAATAAACTTGTCGGGAATTTTTGAGAACAAAAGCAAAGTTTCGAGTCAAGCGAAACATCTAAGTAGGTTCCAGAGTCGCTTCAGTCTCGTCTTATACCTATATAAAGTTAGCACTTCTAGAGCTGCTGTCTTCGTAGGTACCCGTCTATTGTACCTGCGTCATGTTTTAAAGATTATTCTCCAACTGAAGCAAGCATCATGTTGTAGCATCAAAGACTTTTTGTATGTATGCTCCTTTGCTCAACTTGTCTGATGCGTTCAATGCTCTGATAGGATACACGATGGCATATTGTGTTTCCTTCCCAGTGATTTGGATAGATAATGTTCTCGGGTTGTTCACTGAATTCTAAATATTGCTACTACTACTTTGGTGAATGCTGAACGATTTCTTTTCTTGAAATTATATGTATAAATACTGTGGGTTTTCCAATAAGTCATCCTAGAATTCTGGTACCTCTTGTTTCATTCAATATTTGTATTGTAAGCACACCTCTACTACTTTAAAGAGTTTGAACTCTCTAATGCTCAGGCACACGTATACTCCTTGGTCTATCTAGTCTCTTTATTTATCTGCTCCATTTCTCGACAACTCAAGTTACAATATTTGTCTCGTATCAAGTATGTATGACTGTGCTTACAAATTTCTAAAGGGTACATTGTAACGTCATCTCATCAAAACAATCAATAAGAGATCCAAACGCTCATCCCATAACTAAAGTCATTACTTCCCAACGTTTTCTTTGCAACTCTGGTATCTGCATAGAAGTTGGAACTTTTTCCCGGAACAAACACATTAAAGGGCCTTGCCTCAGCCGGGCCCTGAAGGTGCGATAAACTTGCTGACATTGATTTATGTCCCCGTCGGTTGTTCCGGTAGGTTCCGGTACGGTTGTCCCCTCAACTCATCTAGGCACAGCCCAAGATAACGACTGGATTACAAATTGTGCTTTCAGAGTATTGCGAAACAAATGAATTCATGTACTATATGTTGCGTTGGTAGATGTAAATTGGAACTACTTAAAAAAACCGGTCAAGAGCGAGTCAGACTCGCGCACCGAGGGTTTCCGTACCATCATAATAAATACACTGCAGAGCCTGCTGTAGAATAATAAAATTATTATTGCTGTATTAGGTCAGCACCATCTCTTGGCCGATAGTGGAACTATTATTTTTTCTTAGTCCAGCGCCATCTCTTGACCGTTAGTGGAACTAAATTAATTTTTCTTGGGTCAGGGCCATCTGTTGACTGGTAGAGGAACGAATTAATTTTTTGTTTGCCTTTTGAATTTCTATAAAAGTGTGTTATATTGAGACATCGTTTTATTTTTCCTGTAATCTTTACATAAACTGCTATCACATAGAATTATTTCAGATTTTTCAGAACACTGGTTCATGTATAGTGTGACACGTTCGGAAAAAAATCACATCGGGTGAAAGTGAAAGTGAAAGTGAAATAAGCTTTATTCAAATAAACTTAATTGTTAAGTACTTTTAACACCTGTTACTCGTTGCGAACTTTTATTCTCAAATAGAAACACTTCTTAGTAAATAGTTCACATTTATTCTTCTCCTTCTTCGTGAAAAGATATTCTTAAAGTAACGGTGCTTGGTAAATGCTCCAAGAGAAATGTATATGAATTAATAATAATTACTTTCAATAAAGTTTTTCTAGTATATTATTTAGTATTGTATAAATATGAACCATTTACTAACAAGTGTTACTAGATGAGAAAAAAAAATCGCATCGAGTCACACTGTTACTCGTTGCAATTTTTTTTCTCAACCAGTCATGTGTCACGATTCAGTTTGCCTCGAGAAATATGGAACAGACAACAACGCCATTCTTAATACCTATGTAAAAATACATAATGTCCTTGAAGTGCGGACTTATTCAACTTTTTTTATCGTCTTGCCACAAAAGTCAATGGACTCAAGACAAGAATAAACATGAAACACAATTAAAAAAGTATCAGCTACCTGCGGTACCTGCCTGCCTACTGAATATCATAACTGATGATCTCAATAGTAGCATTGTGTTTTTTTTACTATTTGCAGAAACCTTACTATTTTAACCAAACTTGGACATAATAATCGATGTAAAAGTTTTGTTTAACACTATACTACATTCAGTCACCCAGTTACTAATTTATAAAACGTGTCACAAAAAACCTCTAACGCTGAATATGGTTGATATAGGGACCAAGCTGTTTTTTTAACTATTGCAGTAACTCTGAAAACGCAGTTTTTCTGAAAAAAAAAGAGTCTCAAACAAAAATTTATAACGAAAAAATCAATAAATACTTATGTATAAAACAGCCGATTTTATTTTCGCGATTTCAGAGTTGGTCCCATAGTAAAAAAAATATCAGTTTGATGGTCCCTACCGAACCATATTCGGCATTAGAGTTTTTTTTAGTAACACGTTGTCAATGTAATAATGTGTTAGGTCTACACCTGCCTACTTAACCTATTATCATAGAAAAGGACATAGGGTACCTTTAATTTCATCCAAGAAAAAGTACCCGAGGGATAGCAAAATAAATAGTCACGCAGACGAAGTCACGGACGGCAACTAGTTTGTTAATTCCGATTTTTTTCTCGCAAATGTAAGGTGTTATATAGGAATAAGATATTAAAATAAATTCATTAGGTATTGATCCTAAACCAATCCTAAACTAATTCTGTTGGGCTTTTGATTGAAATTTTTGTTTTGGAATTTAAAGGGAAGAAATATAGCAGAATGAAGACATAAAATTACAGGATATTTAATACACTTAATTAAAACCGGACATTAGGGTAAGGTTAAGCAGAGTAATTTGATTACACAAACAGTTTTAACTGCTTTATTCGAGTTCACCGGGCCCACGCAATCTCATAAATAACTCGAATCCAAATGAATTTCTTGAAAAGGTCGTAGAAATTACAATTTCACGTGAGTGATCGTCACGCGAAAACCTTACATATTTACCCTGTGTTATTATTTACTAACCGCCTCGGCACGTGTGCTTATAACGTGGAAATACCGGGAAATAATTTATTATTTAATTATGTAATTACCACTAATTCCACTAGCACGTACGAAGTTCTTTGTTTGGTAGAAATCGATTTCTATAAAGCGGCACGTGAGCTCGGCGAAAACACATGTTTTCCTTGTGTTGTAATCTTAACATTACAGGGAACAAAGCAAAAACTTTTTGTTTTTATTATCATAGCCGTAAGAACAAAATAAGAGCTTTGAACGATGAAAACAAAAAACGGCTAATAGATTAAAAGACGAAAATACTTCGCTGTTTTGTAGGACGAAAAGAACCGCCCAATTTTCTTTAGACTTTTAAATAACTGTATAAAATTAGAATTATAACTGGCCATCAGTAAGTGGATACTTTTTAGAAAAGTTAGCTTTTTAAACTCGTATTTTTTATTTTATTGTCATTATTTAATTTGCATTCTCACAAGGCCTTGTTATTTAACCTCTCTGTTACAAAACTCTTGTACAATTGGGTTTCTTTTGTAGTTCACAAGGACGCACCCGGGGCAAAAGCTAGTACGCATTAAAAATTCATGTCAGTGATCACGTAAACGCTGAAACCTGCGGCGTGTACGGAACGGATGTACCAAGTTATTGCATGTATTTTTAAACGACATCCTTAGTAGCCATTACACGCGCGCTTTTAGGGATGTGCATTTAATTACGAGTATAACGAAAAGGTTATATCAAAAACACAATCTTTGTGGTTATATCAATATACAGGCTGTTTCGTAATAGTCTTATAAAGCCGAATATAGAAGATGGAATATACACATAGAATATAGAATAGGGTACCAAACACACTACCCCGGAAAATTATTATACGCTCTGAAAACCGCCACATGGCTATTTTGTTTTTTATTTGTATGGAAAAATGCAAAATGACAACCTTAGACGCAAATAGACTATTGAACTCGATAACCAATCGGCCAATCCCATTAATGGGCAAAAGCACAGAATACATAATTTATGGCAAAAGCAAAACACAACACTATGCAGTTTATCATTAAAAAAACATTATAAGGCTATAATCAAACACCCTGTATAACGATATGTAGATTATAGTCATGATATTCAAACAAGATATTGATATGGCTCATAGCAACCATAAAACAAGTTTTTTTTGGTATTTTAAATTATTAATTTAAATTGAATTATAAGAGTTATTAAACTGTAACGCAAAAAATACAGTAAACGCTAAAGTAGGAGAGAACTACAGACGCAAAAAGAGCTTACTAACTTTTCATTAAGTAGGTAGTGTATACGGAACCTTACTAGACTCCTATCGCTTTACCAACCGGTGCTTCAGGCGCTATGTAAAAAAAAAACGTAAAGCGAGATAGCAATGAGAAAACGTCGCGCGCCGGAGCGAGACAGATTTGGCAGATTAGGCGAAAAAATCACGAAATCAATTCGTTGCAAATAACGATAGCGATTAAAGAGAAATGCTTCTACACGATTGTGAATATTGACGATACACATTATTCAAAGCAATTTCGACTTGAATACATAGCGTTGTTTCTAAGCGATTTCAGTCTTCAGAATTGAGGTATTTTCTAAATTAAAATAGTATCGAGCCAAAATCAATTAATCGTGTCTTGGTTCAATACGTGTCTGGAGAAAGATATCAAGAAATATATCTTAATTTCAGATCTGTAGGATCTTTCAGCGACCAACGGCATAATTACATCAAAAAGTATTTTTTTAACCCTCGCCCTAACTTTGTTCCATCTTCGAGATCTACAATGTATATATAAGCTAATTTCCCCAATCAAAATAGGACATTCCGCACATTTAAGACCTTAAAAATTTTCACTCCTCTCAAAGTAGCACTCAAAATATAATTAAGGGTAAGGAAAATCCGACTGTTTAACATCGCGCGATGATACGTGAGCTCATAAATAATTCCAGTTTAAATGAGTTTCTTGAAAAGGTTGTAGAAATTACAAGTTCAGCTCGTCGCGTCGCCGTCGCGCCGTCACTCGAACGTCGAAACTCTTTTAAAATATTTACTGCGTGTTTTATTTAGTAGTAACAGCCCTGACTTTCGGCACGTGCTAGGGTTGCTCCGTGTTTTTTGGTGGACTATTTTTAAAGTTGGTTTAGTTAATTGTTTTTAGTACCTAAGCTTTATTTTTTTGTTTATTAAAAAGATTTACTGCTATTGTTGCAAAGAATATTAAATATTGTGATGACCGCCATGATAAATCTAAAGAACTATTTTTATTAACAATAAAAGCAATATGTATTTATTTTTTTTGATTTCAGGTCGTATTTTTTTTTTTTTCTTCGAGAGAAGACAAAAATATTCAAATATTTTTCAAAGGCCCTTCATGGGGCATTTACACTGGTCGACTTTCCAGGCGACTTGTTAGGTGACTAGTCGAATATTTTATTGACATTAGCTTGTAAAATCGAATCGCCACATCATTGAAATCAGGTTTGTTGTTCGATTTTACAAGCGATTGTCGACTAAAGTGGCCTAGTAAGTCGCTTGGTAAATATCCCATAACATTGTGTAAGGCGGAAAGCACAATGTATATTTAGTTGTAAGAGATTTTTTATCACTAAAATATTAAGTTAATCCAATCGCTTTCAACCGTAGATTCACTTTGGTAGCTTTGCCATAACTCGTTTGTTCTGAAGATTTCTTAAACTATCGCAACTTAGAATCTTTAAATAAAAGATTATAGAATGCTGAATAGCATTCACAAAGAGATTCCAACATACGTACACAACACACAACGACGGTAGGTGACCAAAAAACTGCCGTCGTATTGAAATCATATAAATCATCGAATGCCGAACAAAATAATCGAGTAGAGAACACGGCTACCGTACATCTCTGATTTTTCATGCATAAGCAATATGAGTGAATAATTTATTCTCGATTTTTGCCCGATACGATTCGATCTTTGTTCGGCAGGTGTTCAATGGTACAATTACATTGGTTACTGTGTCACTTTTTTGGTAAACCAATTAAACGGGAATTGGTATAAAATATTAAACGTGTAATTATTAAATATTGATCACCTGATTCTGGGAAAGGTTTTATTGAATTAACGTGTCGTACCGATTTTTCATCAAGTGGAATCGCATTTTATGAAAGTCTTATATATTTAAAAATTATGCAGCTTTTCAGAAATTTAAATAGAGATTATACAATATATAGAATTTAACTAAATACACCTTTGATCAGCGTTATCTCTGATTCTTTTTGCCTTCTTTGTGTCTTTGTACAGCATTTGACTTCACAGGACGTCATTTTGTAATAAAATCTCTCTTTTATTTAAAATAAAAACTGCAATTACTGTAAAGAATTCTGTAAAGAAGTCTGACCTTAAAATATCTTTAACACCGTGGTGCTATTTTTAAGCAAAAATTCATTTGCTTCAATAAATTTAAGTTTAAGCCTTTGATAGTGTAGCATGTAGCTGTTACTTTGATTTCCAAAGCTCAATGTGTCTATAGAGGTAAGTAAGTTAGTAGGCCCAATATTGATGACAATAAAGAAGAAAAAGTTATCGTAAGTGTTCATAGGTGATAGTAGATAACAGTTGTTGGGTAGTTGATTAAAATTGTTGTAAAAAAAATACCACAAAGGTGGTTAAAACTCACAAGCATTCTTCACCTCAAATTCTAAAGTGATAAGACTAGAAGTAGACAAGAGCCAAGAGTTAGCAGATTTTTATTTCAGGATTTTCCTCAATAAAAAAGGAAATATCAGAGGAAAACCCGTATAGTTTCCTCCATAGGTGTCAAAAATGCTGTAACGCTATAGGAGGTAACGCCGCTCGATGATAAATTGAATATAACCCTTAACGCGGAAATTGTGCTATTTTTGGCACCGAAAACATGTTCTTGATGTGAAAATGTTATTGTGCTATTTTAACAAAGGGATGTTAGAAGTGTAATTCAAACTATGTAGATTAAAATAATGTCAAATCTAAGAAGATTTACTCTGTAGCTAAGATAAGCTAGATGTATAATTCGGCTTATATTTAAGTTTTATAAAATCTTACTAAATATTTGTTTAGGTTTGGTATTTATTTGATCTTTAATTTATTTTCATAATTTATTTGTTTTCCAGCTATGGCAGAAGCCGAACTTAACTGCAAGCACGTTTGTGTTGATATAACTGCAGAGTTATCCGCTTATCTATCATATCAGTTATTAAAAAATACATTGCGGTTTTATGAAGGCACAACTATCAAATTACACATATTCATAAGTACTAGTTTTGAGATAAAAATCAATTATGTTATTGTTTCGAGCTCAGACTTGCGATTAGCGGGACTTTCGGGTGTATTCAATGAAGAATTTATTTTTAAAAACGTATTGCTATTTTATTAGAAAAAATATACAAAATTTAAATCAAAAACGGTTAATATTCAGGAATAATATGGGTGCGCGCGAGACGGCAGAAAATATCGAATGAATGCCGATGCGATCCTCGGGTCTGCTTCGATGTCGTCTCATTCGTTCGCTCTTCCATTCAGCCGATCCTCGTTCATTCGGCGGCTGTTTACGCGTCGTTGATATAGATGGCGCCAACAGTTATAAACAAAACTAATATAATTTTGACCTAAAAGAAAGACATAACTAGAAATGCAAATCGAGAGAATATTTTTTTCTATTTCTATAAATAGAAATAAACTACATTCGTAGTAATTGTGGTTACAAAGATATTAATGATACCTACTTATCTATTTTTAAATCTCTGGAATTTATTACATAATATTTTCAATTTCAATAAAGAGAGTTTACAAACTTTTTAACGACAAACGAAAACAAAAAACTCTGAAATAAAAAACAAGTTCTTGAAGTGTAAAGATATCAAATTCTTCCGAACAAGCCCGGTATCGTCGAATCACCGTGCTAATCGAACTTTACGAAGCCAATATTTAAAATGACACTGGATGAAAGTTTGTAAACGAAAACAGAGAGCCAACACTTCAACGGAACCCAAAGAAAAACTTGCTCCGTTGACATTGATGGATGCGAGTGGCGAGCTGGCGACCATTTTGCAAGCCAAAGGTAAACTCTGAGTAAATACTGCTGGAAACTGGAAATAAAACTCAATGATTAATACACCCTTTTAGAAGCTTCGTTTTAATGGTGATACTGGTATTATTCATTTAAACTTTTGACTTCATGTTAGTCTAATGTTTCTTGTTTTTGTAGAGTTTTTGGTCCAATAAGAAATTTCTTTTTTTCTTTTAATTATATTAAGTATCTTAATATAAAAATAGCATTGTGAATGCTTTAAATCCAAAAAAGTTCAATAATAAATTTCTTTGAAAATTTTAAATCTTTTGAATTAGATTTTTTGTTGTTGGTCCAAGCCGTGCCATTTTTGTATACCTAGTGAGAAAATTTATTAGTAATCCTCAAAATGCCTGCCAATGAATTTTCAATTTGTCAGTTTTTGACAATTTCATGTGCTGCAAAAAAGTAAAATGTAGATGTTTAGCATGTTGAATGTCTTCAACATAATATTTCAGCATCATTCTTAACCAAATCTTTGGCAAAACAAAAAATCCGTAGAGCGGCGATAAATAAAATATATCTTTACATAAAGGATTCCCTCCAACCGTAGACGTTTATAAATAAACGGGTTGCTGTATTTTGATATCTTATTTGCATTCTGGATATACCGGTAGTCAGAGCATTCGGCTAAGCTGACATGTGAAACGGCATTAAGCTGTTATTTAAATGCTGTGTAATCCTGTCGACCCCATCCATTCTGGATGTGTGCATTCTAAGGATTAATTTGCGCGTTTAGCACCTCACTGCTGATAATATATTTACGTGCTCTGAAGTTCGTTTTGGATGCTAGTTTCGTCCGCGCTTCCTAACGGGGTAACAATTTTTTTTGTATGAGTGTATGGACAATGTTTTGAAAATAATAGTTCGTTTAATTTGTTATATCCACGAAGTGAAATACTTTAAATTCACAAAAATCTCGTTTAAGCTTCACGAACCAGTAATCCAACATGATATCTCCAAACAATCAATTAATTACTAACATAAAAAGAACGAAATTAAGTCAATAAATAATACCTTTAAACTCAAACGTCTCGTGGGAATAAAAAAAACTGAATATAAATTATAATATCCCACTGTTCAACAAAAACTGAAATGCTTAGCAAATTATAATGAATACAATAATTTGGTGAGCGAGCATTAACCTTTTTATAACGGCTCGTTAATTATTTTGTGTATAATATAAAATTAAAGTAATGATTTTAGGATGTGTGTAAACTTTAAAGCCTTTTATTACAGCGTTTTTAAGTTAATTTATGTACGTTGATGATATTGTCTATTACTTTTTAAAATGCAATGTGCTGAGTTGTCCATAAATTCCATCCAACACTTCAGAAATAGATATGTTTGTACATAATATAATGTAGCACGGAAACGATTTAAAAAATGGTAAACACGAAAGCAATTTTCCTGCGTATGCTCCAAAAACGGGTTTCCCGGCATTCGGATTCCTCGCCATTTCTTTTCTTAATCCACGGGATTGGGTCTCGACAGGCATGTTATCTGAATAATCACACCGCCGACCGGATCGGGGAAAACAATCGGCAAACTCTTTCGCTCAAACTTCGCCTCCAAATAAGTAGTCTGTTTACGGACGGGGCAAAGTTCCCATTTTTGGAGATTTGATTGTTTACGCGGAGCCACTGACAGAATTGAAACACGAAATCTTTCTAGAAGCACCTGCTGTTGTCGAGTTACCTAAGTGAAAAGTTTCGAAGCGAAAAGTTGACAAACTTTTTTGTCTATTTCGACATATTTCCAGACGGGGTCTTGATTAATTTTAGAGACTTTCATGTATCGTCTGATGAATATTTAAGTAATTTCTTTGTTGAAGCGAGTTTTACGCACTAAATATTATAAGTTTTCTGGTGTAAGTACGTACGAGGAGGTTTTAACAATGTATTCATATCGATCTTTCAACTACTTATTTATTACCAATTACTGTTTGTAACTAGAGCCCTAATTATGACTGCGGACGGGGCAAAGTTTCCATTTTTGGAGATTTGATTGTTTACGCGGAGCCACTGACAGAATTGAAACACGAAATCTTTCTAGAAGCACCTGCATGTTGTCGAATTTCCTAAGTGAAAAGTTTCGAAGCGAAAAGTTGACAAACATTTTTGTCTATTTCGATTCGACTTTCCAGACGGGGTCGTGATTAATTTTAGAGACTTTCATGTATCGTCTGATGAATATTTTAGTAATTTCTTTGGTTGGAGCGATTTTTACGCACTAGATATTATAAGTTTTCTGGTGTAAGTACGTACGAGGAGGTTTTAACAATGTATTCATATCGATCTTTCAACTACTTATTTATTACCAATTACTGTTTGTAACTAGAGCCCTAATTATGACTGCGGTCGGGGCAAAGTTTCCCTTTTTGGAGATTTGATTGTTTACGCGGAGCCACTGACAGAATTGAAACACGAAATCTTTCTAGAAGTACCTGCATGTTGTCGAATTTCCTAAGTGAAAAGTTTCGAAGCGAAAAGTTGACAAACATTTTTACTATTTCGACTTTCCAGACGAGGTCGTGATTAATTTTAAAGGCATAGTCATGTCGTCTGAAGAATATTTAAGTAGTTTCTTTGTTTTAAGCGATTTATTTATTATGCACTTGATGTTTATAAGTTTTTTGGAGTTAGTGTGTACGAGTTTAACAATGTGTTGATATCGATCTTTCAAATACTTTAACCAATAAAATTACTGTTTGTAACTAGAGCCCTAATTATATGTTACCTACAGTTCATTACTTTGATTGGAGGGTGTAGCTATAAATACAAATAATTTGTTTCAATTTAACTAATGCGAGGTTTGTAAAGTGTACGATTAAGTTTGTAAGTATGATTAGATAGAATTTAAGTTTTAAGTAAATGAAAAAGAAGTATGCACATGCACACACAACATACAGTGCAGTGTTGGGCGTAATTAATTACTTTTGTAATTAAATTACTAATTAAATGAAAAGTAATTGAATTACTTTAATTGAAATTACATGTAATTGAAATTAATATCATTCAACTACATAAATCACTAGTAATTTTAATTACATTAGTTTGTAATTAAAATTACTCAATTACTTTTTATGGGTAACATAAAAGATAAATAAAATTGAGCTGTTGATCGCTTGCTGTCCGCACGCAGCATATCACAACCGATGCTTTTAGTGCATGTGTGTGTGTGGCTTGTTACTGCACACAGGTATCCCTTCTCGCGCCTCCTCGCGTGCACCTCTCCTCTCTAGGGATGCTCGATCCGGGGTCGTCAATCCGATTTGTAAATCGTAACGCCACGATCCGATCCACTTTCAGGAAATCGATCGATGCAAATAAGTAAGGACGCAATTATTTTTTGATCTTTATAAAGTAAACCATTAAATATAAAGTTTTTAATCTGTGGTTGACGGTGTTGGTTTTACAATTACTAAATCTACTATTTAAGATTAGCTTAACATTACTTATTGTGAAACTGCTTGTCGACCCCAATAAATAGAAAAAAACCATGTAAAAACAAGTACCTTGAATGATGATGATTGATGCCGCCATGTTTAAAATGTAAACAAAGATAAAGATTCGTTACAAATAAACCGAAGTAACAAACCGCGTTTTAATTCATACGATCCAAGCGATCCTATCTTTCAAGTTTTGTATCGATCCGGCAAAAAATCGTATGGTCTCGATTCGAACCGAAATCGCCGAGATCGTATGCCTGCCGATCCGATCTTTCAAAAGATCGGATCGGATCGGCGCATCTCTACTCCTCTCTTCGTTGCACCCGTCGCGTCAGTGTGTCGTTAGCAGTAGTTTCGCAACACACATTTTATCGTATTATTTAAAATACTTCCTTAACTTTAAACGAAATCATATAAGTAGTTGGGTAATTACAATTAACAATTACAATTACTAATTGTAATTGTTAACTGAATTACTTTTTAATAATTTCAAGTAATTTGTAACTGAAGTCGCCAATTACAATTTGTAATTGTAATTGTTAATTTGTAGTTAATTACATTTTGCCCAACACTGATACAGTGCATGGGATTAATTCTGTGGTTTAGGCTTCGATCAAGAATATCCTAAAAACAGTACGCAAAAATGGCACCTTAAATAGCGTCCCACTTACAAACTTGGTGCTTATTTTGTACATAATCACCTCTTGTCGTGTACAAACTCACATTTTATATCACTTATTTTGTACAAAATAAGCTTATTTTGTACAAAACATTTCTTTTATTACTTACTTTGTGCAAAATAAGCGCCCAGTTTGTAAGTGGGACGCTATTTGAGGTGCCATTTTTGAGACTCTGACCGGACATCTAGGATATTCTTGATTGAAGGTGAGGTGACCTATGCGGTCACCTCACCTTACGCACTGGCACTATTTCAATTTCAATTTATTTATTTGCAAATTAAGTACCATAAGTACTACCCATGAAGCGTGCTTTAGGTCACATGGCCGACTACGAAGCGAGCGTTGATAAAATTAAATTAATTAATTAAACTATGCCAAGCGCAAAAATGCAAGGCAGGACAGATTTTGTGAAATAAGCTCCTTGTCTATGATTGATATGTTAAACTATTGTATGTTTTTTTAAAACAAATAACACAGAATAGATATTAGTTTTTACAACTATTAAGTACCTATCTATACTGTGCAAATAATAACGCAGTCCTAGGCTCTGTCTGTCACAAAGTTACAACTTTATTTATTTTCAAATTTCGAATATAATGTCTTGATTGATGAACTTTTGAGTCTTCTAAAAATAAAAAACAAAATTTACTTTGCACCGCTAACAAAAAAGTTTTGTTGCATTTTTATAATTTTTCGAAACTTTTGAAATACTTATTACAGTCTTTTTATAACATTACATTTCAAAATTCACGAAAAACTGGTTCGACTGAAAAATTCAGTATAAATATAAAACCTGCTCACAATATTTCACAAGAATCTGTTGAGAAATGCGACATGTAGAGAAGAACAAACATCGCCGGAAAGCCGGACTGAAATTTGTTTTTTTTATAATCTTCATGCGGTGTTTGCCTTAAATTAATTGTGCATTTAGCTAATAACTACGATGTATAATACTCATTAATGTAATAATGTAACAATTGCTGGTAAACCAAATAAATAAATAAAAAAAAAACTCCGCCATTAAAAAAAATTAAAAAATGGATCGAAATAAAATTATATAGAATTTTCGAACCTGCTCACAAAATTTCACGAGAATCGGTAGAATAAACGGACAGCCAGAAGGACAAACGAAATAATTTTTGCCCAAGCTGAAGCAGAGACGCTTCGCTCGCGCTTCGCGCTCACTTGGTCAACAATAGTTAGTAATAGATTCTAAAAAAATCTACTAATAATTTAGTAAAGGTAAACTACATCAAATTGTGTGGTCTACCTATTTCAAAAATAATAAAATCTTTGACAATTATTTTAACAATAATAATTAATGTAAAAAATATGTTTTAAATAATTAAGTAACATTAATGAAAAGTACTTATTTTGCAATAATTAACTTTCTAGCTAGGTTGAGATAAATATTATGCATAACCAAATGTTTGTTATCAGTAGTTTATATGTGAATTACGCTTCATGAAATGTTTATTACTAGGTACTTTGTTGCTTTCCAAATCACTACGTGACCCAATTCACGCTTGAACGTTTTTAATAATTCTTTATTTCATGGTTTTAAGAAGCTCTTGGCCCGAAGGAAGTCCTGGTTAAGAGTGCACTTAACTTGATAACTTCAGTGTGTAGCATTATGGCTCTTTGCAATTTTCTTCAACCATTTTGCAAGGGTAATTACGTTTTATGGATGTTAAGCGAAATTGAGTTCGGACCTTTGAAATTTTTAAAACAGTATGGTAGGAAAGTTATCGAAGGTTTTTGATTATTCAGAACACCTTTCTTTTGAAGTAATGTCATTAAATTATTTAAATGCCTTTAAAATTATCAAAAGAGAATTCACTTCACTCTAATTTCCAAATTGTAACGAAATCTGTCAATTCCGACAAGCTGAATTATACTTTTATTGTTAGAGTGTTCAGAATTGTCGATTCACAAAGAAGTTTATTCACTTATGTGTCATTTAATCTTTCCTCCCAAAGATGTAATCACGAACTTGTGCCATTCAACAGCTAAATGTAGTCGGGAGTATTTGAATAAGCACAAAGATATTAAAATACATAATGCCACGGCAATATATCATTTGCCCTCCGTTGAAAGCTATAATAGCACAAAAAGGAAAAGATTTGGGAGTTAATATTATCCTGCAGAGGTATTTCTGGTACAAATTTTTGCACATCATACAAGCTAAGCCAGGCGAGTCGGTTCTGCACAGGGCGTTGTATATTCGCATTTTAGCGGAGCATACATTTGAATAAGAGAGAGCGATTATTTTGATTATGCTTTCCATTACAATGTCTCGACCTGAGTGCGCCCTCATTGTCCTGGGGAGGATATGGAGATTAAAATGCTTTAGCGTAAAGGTAGCTGACGAGCCTTGACTGGATTTATTAATTACCTTTCATGGGAATAATTTTATGAAACATAATATCATCACGCTTTTAATATACCAAAGGTTAAGTAGATTTAACGCAAGCACATGAAAGATACACTTGCTAGTAGACAAATTGTTGGGTTAGAAATATAATAAGTAATATAGGTAATATGGTGCAACACAGTTCCGTAGTGTCACCTTAAGTCACCACAGTCAGATTGCAACTGCAAGCAATTTATCAGGATACGGAATACCTATCTTCTAAATTGGAGGAGTCAACGATAAACAGATAATCTCGTCATGTTTAATAAATTGACAAAATAATATCCGGTATTAATGCTTAAAAATATGTCATCATAACATTTCAGAGTTGAAAAGTTATTTGGTAAAGTAGTATTATTCTGGTGGGTTCGGTAGGTAGTGCACGGCTGTAACATTCATGATGATTACACCCATAAATCTACTGGTTACCAACACGTAAATGGTTGATTTACGGCACCTGCACAGAGGTAATGTGTCGCAGTATTTTAAACCTTTGAATGTATTTTATCTCGCGAATTATTGAGCTGGCATATTTATAACTGAAATTCGGTATTATTTCAAATGTTTTGTTTTGACTAATCAATCAGAGAATTAATTAATCGATGTTCTTGACAATATCGAGTATTTTGACATTTTAAACGAATATGACGAATTTCAATATGAAATGCTGTTTACTTTTCGGTTTAAAACAAGATTAAGTATTTAGAAGTTTCGCATGTGTTTCCTTGTCAAATTCGATAGAAGTCTTCTTCAATTATAATCTAAAATATATTCTCAACCTACATAAACATTGGATTCAAGCAGTGCATTATATTAAGACGTGTATGATGTAAGAAGAATGTGATACATGAGTATATTAAATATTGTGTTCCCGACGTTCTTATTAGGAGACGAATCTTCTGAGAAATAAAACGAAACGGATAGGGGAAACGTCACAAGCAGAGAAGTCTATTATTTTTGCAAAAAATATTCGAACAATAACATTGAACATTGGAAACAGGGATGGGTTGGTTGGGACACGTTTTAAGATTTATTTTGGAACGGTATCTATACTTTTTATTTGCTTTCGTTCTTTTGGTTTTTAGAACAATACGAGGTTTGAGTAAAACTAACATGAGGTTTATAATTTTAATCAGAGTTTTCATCTTGTCGTCACTTAGTTCTTGAAGTAAATAAGAGTAAATAGTTTAGAGCAGTATTAGATACTTCTGATTATGATGATGATGAACTCTATAATAGTATTTTCACCTTATGTATGGGAGTTCCCCAAAAGTCGTTGAGGAAGATATTGGAGATAGGTGTTTGTGGTCTCAAGTCTCTATTGTCCTTTATGGCACTGATATCATCGAATACAAAGCCACAGTATAAGCAGTTGTGGTACACGACGATGCAGGCAAGGACTAAAACCGCGCCTAGGCCTCTTCTTGGCGCTTCTGGCAAGTCTCCTGGCATCTGGCTGTGACCTCCTAGCCGGCGTCTACTTCGGCCTGTCCTAGTTCGCACCGCCGACACCACTCCGCCAAATCTACACACGCCACTCACGCGGTCCATCTTGAACTACACCGGGATCCTACAGACCAAAAATCACATAACACTAAATAATTATTAATCCCATAGTCACTGACAGTACCAACCCCGCCACAAGCTAAAATGTTCTATGGGCTAGCAAAAACACGATCACGAACGGAACTGGGACTACAAATTTTTGCTACAAAATATCGTGAGTAAAAACGGTTAATAATCGCGATTTCAACTACGGGACACTAAAAACGCAACGTTACTGTGAATGTTTAGGTTACAACGAAGCACATGTCACTATTTTTTTTCGAAATCATCTCATTTGACATTTATGTGGTGATTTCGTTTCGACACGCGCGGGCACACCCGTCCACTAGGCAGGTTCGCCGACGACTGCCGACGAGCGACGAGCGAATGCCGCGCCAAGTCACGTGACCAGTCGTTTTACTGCGGGTCGTTTTGAGATGGCGCATGCGTGTGATGTGAAGATTGCTGGCGGCAAAATATTTTGCTTTACGAATTAAAATGATTACATCAATTAAAAATAAGAAAAATGAAATACTAAAATTTTAATTATTATTTGTATTTAATATCTATTTGTTTGCTTATTATTGGTTCAAGTTTTTACCAAGGGCATAATATAGCAAATTGTGAAGGGTAGGTACTTTCTAAAGTAAGTTTTTGAAAAAAAAAATAGAATCGCTTTGAAGCAAAGGATGATGAAGGAGAAATTATGATTGACCCTTGATCGACATGTTTTAATCTTAGTGTGGGTCTAAGCTCTAAGGGCATATTATCGCAATTTGATTACGTTTGCGTCCTACGGGCGCATGCTCGGGATAGGGGTGGGGGCAGGAGTCGGAGTAAATTTTGATGACGACATTCGGTTAGGTAGGACCCGAGTCCCGACAGGGGAGACGAGACGGGGTTCAGAATCGTCGGCCACGATTAGTCGTCACTTGTTTTTAGGGCTTAATTATTTTTGAATATCGAATGTTTTTTCAACAAGTTAATAATGCACTTTAATAGGTACGGTATTGGGTTGACAATGATGGGTATTTCAACTTCTCGGTGTATTCCCATTGTATAGATAGGTACTAGGTCGTTGGTACTTGGGGTCTCGCTCGGGGTTGTCAGACTGTCAATGGTATAGGGGACAGCCAATCTCAAGGGCACTGAGAGGGAGCTTCAAGAGCAGCGACAGTCTATTGTTTCGTAAGTAAATACATCACAAAGCTATTCAAAAGCTTGTGTTATAATAAATTTCTTGAGCATTTATTTGGATTCACTTTTTCTCCCCCCAGAGGGGAATGACGAACTTCGATAAAAGGTTTTCGGTGTCGCTGCTCCTTTGCTTTTTAAAAACGCAAAGTTATTAGTAATGTGACTTTCGATGGTATTCTAAGACAAAATCTCAATATTTAATAAACCCGTTCAGTTAAAATATGAACATCGACGTTAAGTTAATATTTAATTAGGTTCGAGGTATTCCATTATTACAGAACGAAGGTAATATTTACGGATTCAAATGGGCAGCGAATGGAAATCATTAACACGTTATTATCTACTTGATTCCAACATGTGTGATTTAATTTAAACCATAAAATAGGTAGAGGTACATACCTAATTACCTAGGTAAGTTCTTTTAATTTTTATCGGTGATTGATGATAGATATTAATAAATGTGATAACTAGTTAAAATATTTACTTCTAATCAACTAAGATTTAATTATGTTTATGTAGTAAGTAATATGCAATTAAGTACCTACATAAAATACTAAGTAAGACGCTACACTACCTATACTTAGTGACCGAAATTGTACCCAAGTATTTTCGTTTATAAACCTAGTTCAAAGACTTTCCAATTATTTATCTTATTTATAAGTGCATCCAAAATAATACTTTACAAATAAGTAATGGAAAACACGAATCCAATACAAATCACAAGTGTAATGGAAATCCGAGATATGAAAAAAATAATGTTTTCCCAACAGGGATCGAAACAGGAGCTCCCGTAATAAAAACACAAGTCCCTATGTACTTCTTACCACTTCAATTGAATACTAATTGAAACTTTATATAAATAGGTACGCAATACCATCATTCTGAATATGATGTATTATGAAATTTATGAATAATTTGAATAGGTAAGTATGCCAATAGGTACCTATGCAAAATTGTCGAAAGAACTAATGCTACTCTAGATTAAAGCGACACTAAAGTTCGAACGTGCTTATAAATTAGCTCATATATTTTTTTAAGTACTTACCTAGATCTAGATGATTAAAGCCAGCCAGTGACCTACTTCTAAATATAGTTTTATACTAAGCAAAGCTCAAAAAATAACGGATAGAATACATAAATAAGAATAAGTAAAAATATACAATGCGACCAAACAAAATTTGACGGCTGCTTATATGGAAAATGCAGGATCACTACCGTTGCACTGCACCACACGTTAACTATTACGTAACTACGTAATAATTAAGGTGGTACCCTGAGCGAAAGTGGCGCCGCGGTGAATTATATTTAATAATATAATTCTAATACACAATTTTAAAAATGTTTATCGTAGAGATTTTAGGGCCCACAGTCTAGTATTTTTAAACGGTATCGTTACATTCCCTCGTAGTCACTGCTAGAAGTAGATAGCAAAACTGCTAAAAGTGGCCGTTTTTGACACATTTGCTATCTACTTCTACGAATGACTACGAGGGCATGTAGTGATACCTTCTAAAATACTAGACCATGGGCCCTAAAATCTCCACGATAAACATTATTAAAATCCATTTCTATTAATAACTTATTAAAAAAAAAACCTCTGAGGGCGCCACTTTCGGTCATACAACCGCCTTAAGTAAATATGTCATTATTAATGACTGAATGTAACTACATTGCCAGTCAAATTAAAAAAGTTCCGCACAAAAAATCTATAGAGTCGCCTCAATTTAGGCCTTTTTACAATTACAATAACGATTTTCTTTAGGCCCTTTGTGGTACATTCAACAGCGGTTAGTTGAAGAGTTTCATTCAATCGTGTTAATTATTTCCTCCCTAGGAGAGGCTCTTACAGAATTTCTCCGCAGGTATTGTTAGAGCACTCTTTTCAAATAACAAAATGGTGGACCTTATATTTGGGAGGTCGAATAGAAAATTTACGGCCACTTAAACTTCATCAGGCTAAATGGGGATCCAATTCCTTAGTAAAAGTTAAACAGAAGTTTTATAAGAATTGGTGATAAATTGAATGGAAATCTTAATTAACTATTGTCCCTTTGACTTTTATGATATGTCTGTACCTGAAGAATTACGTTAAAGAATTAGTTAATGTTTATTAATAACTATCTTCGTTTTAAAAACTAATTTGAACTACTCTTCCTCGATTGAGGCTGATTCTACTTCGCATAGATTTTGGTAATACAATGTACTTAACCTAAGAATGTGTTACTTATGTTACAAAATTATACCAATTAACGTGAAAAGTATATCGTTAGGAAAAGGGTTAAAATTAATAAAGAATCTTTGAAAGCACTTTAGGGCCAGCTGTACTACATAAAGAATGAATGAATTAATAAAATTAAAATTAATTAAAATTAAAGAAGGAATCTGTACTCTTAGCACGAACAACTATCGAGAAATCAATCAATCAGGTAGTTAGCGCTGTACAAATTTCCCATACAAAATTTCTCTATCGATGTTTTTTTACGCGGTTTTTTTCTCGATATAACGTTCGTGCTACGGGTACTATGCCCTTAACACGAACAGCTATCGATAAATCAAACGCGCGTTAAAATACTCAATGTCTATTAATTTCATTTCGCTTTTCGGCGGTAGATAGCGCTGTCAAAATTTCCCATACAAAATAATTCCATCGAATGTTAATTTTATTCAATAGCTGTTCATGCTACGGGTACTAATTCGGAATTCCGAATCAAAATTCCCTTTGTATGTGACGGGCCTTACCTAACTATCGAACGATGTGTGGGATTGACTTGCGATTTCGCTAACCATCAGGTATTTCATAGGTATTTCCCAAATGAATTGCTTTTTTTAAATTCTTTTAAATCCTGCGAAACAATCACTAAACCTCATGCTACTCATTAGCATTCGAAATTTAAAAAAAAGCTAAATTGCATTATATTTGAACAGTAGGTATACTTAATATTATAAAAGTTTGAGTACCAACTATAGATTGATAAAATTATGTTTAGCCTGTAGGTTTGTGACACAAAAATAAGGAACGTAGGTAGGAATGTGAAAAATCTGTGAACAGGAAAATACCGTTCGCTCATCGAGGACTCTCAAACTTCGTTCAAGGGTTCTCTATACAATATAGTACAGTTATACTTCAGCTCTTGACAATAAAATTGATTGGCTGATGATTACGTAATGCAGAACCGAACGTTTCAATGGAGGTACGTATAAATTGTACTTATTTGATACTTAGAATTTGAATTTGTTCAGTAGAATTATTTTTGTATGGGAAATTTGTACATTGCCATCTACCGCCGAAAAGCGAAATGAAATGGTTAAGCTACTACCCCTGACAACTTTTATTAAAGGTTAAATTAAAGGTTTTAGACAAAACATCCCCCACCCTCCTGAAATCAAGTGTATTTATTGGTACAAAGTATCAAAATTTTCAGAATTTACGGTTTGGAAATCGCGCATTCAATTAAAAAATTAATGCATGTGATATTTCATAATTTTCCGAACTCCCCTTTCAAGCCTCAGGTGATTAATAAAACGATCCCTTTCAAAGTTATTAAAATCACATGTTAGAAAATACAGATTGTATCAGCCTGTAATGATACTGTCAGACTTCTTTTATAATTAATATGTTGTTACTTATAATAAATTATACCTAATAGAGTTTAGGTTGATTAAACAATATTTAACAATATTGCTGAATATTAATTACGTTTAACAGGCATCCACGGGAACAATTATAAATTATTTCTAAGAAAACGTTTTCTTGTTTTCAAATTAATTTTCTTTAAGTAAATTAACCTAAATGCTAACTTCCCGCGCTCGCCTGTAATGTACCTACCTACTATTAAAACGTTACGGCTCGTAATTAAGTTACTCAGTAATAGGTAAAGCAATAGCAGAGAATTTAAAAATCAGTGTATGTTATTGTCTTCGTCGCGACGGCGGGCGGCGTCTAATCTGAACATTTCCGAAGCTTCCTCGATGCGGAACCCAAAAATTCGTAAAGATTACGTCTTTACGATTTTTTATAGAATTGAATAGAATAGTATATCATTTATCAACTGTATCTTTCAACACATCAGCAAAAAATTCAAATTCACGAAATTTTCAGCTATTTAATTAATTCAAACGCGTCACACTATCACGCACATACTTTGTTGGATCACCTTGATATTAAGCCTCGTATTCACTTGGGCACTTTTCCCAAGTATGTCCATCAGCCATTTTTGATGTCCCCACTGCTGGGGCACAGGCCTTCCTTATGGGTGGTAAGGAGGACGGGCCATAACCCACCACGCGGGCCCAATGCGGATTGGTGGGTGTTAACGACTGCCAATGCAGCCGGGACCAACGGCTTAACGTGCCTTCCGAAGCACGAGGAGCTCGTGATAATACATTTTTGGTCACCCATCCCATGACCGACCCTTGCGAACGTAGCTTAACTTCCGCAATCGCTGGGCCAGGCACTAAACAACTGCGCCACCGAGCTCCACATTTGCCCAAGTATACTTGGGCAAGTATCTCGCGACACGTGTCGCTTGAGATGACGCGCGAAAACGAGCGACATTATTAAAAAAGTATTCTTTGCGAGCGATGTCGCCAGATACCTTGTATTGTGACTTTATTTAGTCGAATCATCCATGTCACCCGAAGAGGCAAGTAGGTTGTAATGTAAGCTGCTGCTTTTAAAACTTTGCATTCAAATTACACTAAAAAGAAGAAGAAAAGGTGGTGGATTAGAAAGTATTTTGCAACAAAAAGTAAAGTGTCTTCAGTGCTCTCTTTGTTCTAAGAATTGACTTTGAGATTTTTGTTCCACAGCTAAAATGACGGACAAAGAACAAGTCACGTAGTGTTGCCATACTTGTCGTGCAACTGCGATGACATTCGTCCGAGATTTCAAGTAACACGTGTCGCGGGATATTTGTCCCCTAGTATAGTGAATACGAGGCTTTACAAAGAGCCACGCACGGGCGTAATATTAAGCTATTGCGTGCGTTATTAAAAAACGGTGGACAAATTAAAGGGCGCACCCAAAGGTGGGTAATTAATTTCATTCCTCCCTTTAAAGATGAACTTTTGTACTAAAAGGGTAATGTTTTGATAATGTCGCTGAGCTTCCGGCGATGTTGACCCTTAACAAGTTCGTTCGAGGACAGTTGTTTACTTACTCGAATGTGTATAACAATTAATATTTTATACGGAGTAGGTATAATGATAGTTTTTTAAAGTTCAAACAATTTTATTGTTATGTGGCAAAACATTAAAAGAATAAAATATTTCGCAATAACGATGTTTTTTCAGATTGAATAAACGTAAAACTAACTAACATAACCTAACTTAACAATCTTTGTCCGGTTATTTTGAGAATTTATTTTTCCCTATCTTACAACACGTCAACATCCGGAAAACGAGACACAATAGATTTTCTATTGTTGTCCGGTCGCCGGAGGCCGCTCGGGCGTTGATGAATTAAAGAACAATATATTTTGTAATAACGTTCTTTTTTCAGATTGAATAAACGTAAAACTAACTGACATAACCTAACCTAACAATCTTTGTCCGGGTATGTTGAGAATTTGTTTTTCCGTATCTACAATATTTTTGTTTTACACTGATTAAAAACATACAAAAATCTCATTTTGTAACTGAGACTTTTCTTATGTTACTGGCTCAAATACCCTCTGAGCTAACGACTTAATTTTTCACACGCTTTCATACCACTAAAAACCGACAAAACATGCTAATTCCGCCCAAGGGAAACTGATGTCATATGTGACTTTTTTGGACGGAGTCTGTCAAGGGACGTCCGATGCAAGGGTCCTGAGGGAGCGATAGGCGAAAAACTGGGGTCCCGTGATTGATGGGGTACCGCGTATAAGCACCGAATAAACATACCCTCACGTCCCTAACCGTGACCCTCAGGTGTTCGGGCTTTTTGTTTTTAAATCTGCGATGGACGATTTTTGCAGTGCTTGTTTGTACCTACCCTAATTGCATTGTACAAATGTTTGACATGCGACATAATTACAAGGAGCAATACAAGTGATATAATATTTTCGATTACGTACATTACGTAGCTGTTTTAATACAATGAAAATTGTTGTCATTGACTTAGTTAAAATTATTTTGCAGCCAGATTACCGACGATATCGTCTGTTAGTGTCAGATTTTTTTTATAAATATTAGAGCTAGTTCTGCAGGTTCCGGGGCCAAAAACAATGAGCATTTTCAACGATGAAACCAAAACTAAATCGTTACCGTTTCAGTTTCGATTAATTTTATTAAAATTGTTGAAAATTATGCCTAGGGAGCCTAGCCTGCCTAGCATGACCGATTTATATCGCGTGATATAGCATTTTATCGACACTCAACTGTCAAACTCCTTTGTCTTTTTACCCGACTGCGGGTTATGTTTTTCGCGCGTATCTTGTAAGTATGTTTGTATGTTTGTATATATGTATGTATGTATGTATGTTTGTATGTAATATTCTTTATTACCTCATATCTTTCAAACGGCTGAACGGATTTCTATGATTAAGATATCGTTAGATTTGTCTTTTCAGCCCAAGTGTTCTTAAGAAGGTGGCGTTATAAAAAAACCAACATGGCGGCTGTACGGTGCTATACGTAGTGAAAAAAAATTTTTTTTTTAGAATACTGCAATATGGGTGTCAAATTAAAGGGCTTATTATAAGGATTTCAAAAAGGTATATCATGACAGTAATATATAATAACTAAAAAGATATAAATTAAAAATAAAATAAAAAAAATTAAAAAACCCGCCTGCATAAAAAGACATGTCGACTGAAAAGATGGAAACAAGATTAAATAAATATTAAAGGCAACATGTCATAATAACATGCAGTCGGAGGCATATAATTCAATCATTCATTATGTCACTTTCTTTATGCATGCCTCCGACTGCATGTTATTATGACATGTTGCCTTTAATATTTATTTAATCTTGTTTCCATCTTTTCAGTCGACATGTCTTTTTATGCAGGCGGGTTTTTTAATTTTTTTTATTTTTTGACAGTTAAACGTGATATAACGCTATATCACGCGATATAAATCGGTCATGCTAGGCAGGCAGGATAGGATTCCAATCTTGGACAATTTAAATGAGAATTCTAAAGCCAAACCTAGGTTATATTTACCTTAAGTAGCTACTTAAGGTAAATATAACCTAAATGATAACGTAACGGTTTTGGTTTTATCGTTCAGAATTAGCGCGATTGGGCCGCGGGAATACTTTTGGATATTTTGACAGATAATTTCATACAAATTCTGTTCTATTTTTTTTTTAAATTAAATTATCTAAAAACTTGGCAGCAGATTTAATTTTACATCTGTTTTGAACCACTACTTGTATAATGAAACCTGCTTCTTGTTTTTGAAGTCGGTTAAAAAGCGATTAAAATCGTATACAGATCGTATTTACACACAATTACCATTTTGTTTACAACTCGACACACTATTTTCAGCTCTATCACGCCCACACAGCAATTATTTTGTTTCGCAAAAACACAGTATGTATCGCGCACCAAGCAGGTTCTAATTCAATTGCTCGAGATGCCATAAGGATTTACGCCTCATTACAGCGTTAATTTCCACGAGGGTAGGTATGCTAACACCATTACAGCTACGTAATAATACCTTACGTACAGTCCAGTGGAGCGAACACAGCTTCTGGGCAGGGAAATGAGGTGTTTTAAAAAACAAGTAAAAAATTCAACGGCAGTATTTAAATTATGGAGTTTAAATATATACTCCAGTACATACAGGGTGCAATTGTAACCACTCTCCAAATTGTAAGGATGTGTTCAGTTCATGAAACTGAACAACATTCTCTAAAAAACATAGGGTCAAATATGTAAAAAAAAAATATAATTTTCATACAAATTAAAGAGATCACGTGATCAGTTTAGTATGGGATGACCAAAATTTTTTGGCGTATTTCGACACACGTTTCATGTAGAAAGTTGTTCAGTTTCATGGACTGAACACATCCTTAAAATTTGGAGTGTTTACAAATGCACCCTGTATAGGCAGGCTCATGTTTATTTATCAGTTAAATGTTATTTAGTTAGAGTTTAACATTGACATTTTTTTTCAATAGGTACTGATCTCGAGATTCAGAAAAAACTTATGGCATTACATCATCAAAATTTTATTTAATGCACATATTATAAATGCATACCTTAATGGAATGGGAAATACGTCTGTTACGACTGTTACCTACATCAAAAAGCGTATTTTTTCTTATGTGTAATACAAACTTCTTTCAATACAATATTGTACAAACACGTTACAAGCAATTAACCTGATTATAATCTGTAAGTTATCACGTTAGGTACACGCTGTTTACATGATTATAATCTGCAAGTTTGCCCTATATTTACAAAGGTGTAGAACGTGATAAATCTCAAAGGTGGAATAAAACTTTGAGTTCCCAAAACGTTACTTCCCAATTATCGCACGGAGGTTGTTCGGGCGAATATTTAATTTGATTAAAAGCATTAGAGTACTGCGGCCGTGATCCTGAAGCGACGATAAATCAAAACTTTCCCATTAGAGAACGTGCTACCGCGACACATCGGGACCGAGCGGTAACCCAGTAAAACCCAGTACCTTGGATTTGAAAATACCTAATTTAGGTGTCGTTCTTTATTGAATGATAGTCAAAATATTGTAGAAGTAAATATTGGTCCCATAAATTATGAAAACAATTAAATCGGTTGTTACTTTAAATATCACAGGTTTCATTTCAGACCAGTTTGGCCGTCAGGCGGATGGATAGTACTATTATAAGACGTCTTGGAATAGCAATACCCCTTTACATTTTGTGGGTGTTATAGAAGACGACCAACGTCTTACTTTTTTCAAAATGAATTCTTTACGTGACCGCCGCAAAATGCACGATTTAGTGTTTCTTCACAAACTTGTCAATAACGGTCTTGCATGCGACGATTTGCTACATCGCCTTGGATTGAGCGTTCCCCGCACCATCCCGCGTTATCCGATTACAAAAACTTTCTATACCCCAATCTGTAGAACTAATCTCGGCGTATCTTCTCCAGTGATTAGAATATGTGACGAGTATAACATGCTTAACTTGACTCATGATAATGTTGATATTTTCCATGATTCTTTGCCTCGCTTCAAATCTAAGATACTGGAATCATTCGTGTGATATTTGGTCTAATTCCATGTGGTTGTATCTTTCTTTTGTATCTTTCTTTTAGTCTTAATATATACAATACATATATACATACATACGGAAACATTGTTAAACGGTTATCGTGAATCTATGTTAGTATTAGATGCCTATTGTTTATTAACTCGTAAATAATTTGTTGACTGTGACTTACTCATATTTGAACGCTGTACACGCCTGTTATTGGCCTACACATCAGAAGTGAAGTTTGATTATTGTTTCAAAGTGTATGTTTCATTGTGTATGCTGTTGGTGTGTCTTAAATAAATAAAATAAAATAAAATAAAATAAAGACGAAACAGCTGATAAGATAATGAAGCTTTCAGAGATGCTTAAAAGCTTTTGTTCATGTAAAACATAAAATTATTATATTTTAATATAATCGTACAAATATAAAGGTTAATTTTTTTAATCGTAAATAATGCTTTTGTTTCCAGTGATCAGTACCCATAGACCTAGCACGAACATCAGAATCTATCGCGTGAAAAAAAACGCGCATAAAAGTGCTCAATAGAGTAATTGGCCATGCTAACTTTTTCAACATGAACAGAATCTAGATAAGAAATTTCATTTCGCTTTTCGATGGCGCTGTACAAATTTCCCATACAAAATTACTGTGTCGCGTTTTTTTCCCGATTGATGTTCGGGCTACGGGTACAAAGGCAATCGGCTAACTTACATTGCTATCGTAATCGCTCTGATTGCAATGAATTGCAATTGCAATTGCATTGCAATACATTGCTACTTTTCTTTGGTAAGTTTTTATTTGTGCCAAAATGTATCGCTGTCCAATTACAGTTTACATTAACTTCATTATTTTTAGCCAAAAGACCCGCAGTTCGAGTCAATATCCAGTTTTGTTCAATAAAATGGTACCTATACATTATACAAGTCCTTCTTCATGACTGTTTCGAGAAAATTACAACTGGACATAACCCGGTTAGCTTAGCTCGGGAATGAAAATACCAACACAATACACGTAATTAAAACTAACGATGTATCGCTTTCAATTCAATGCCAATATTTTTCAAACTAACTCAACTTAGATTATTTTAGTTTACAGACGGATTAAAAGTTTATCTACTTACTATTTATATCTTTCTCGAGCGTAATAATAATTAATGAGAAAGCAACAAAACATCAATTAATTAATAAACAAAAGACTGCAAATATACCACGAATATCAGTGTGCGTAACGATATTTTCACACATTTTCAGGTTAACATTAACGAAATCGATAGGATTTAGATTTGGTTAAATTAGCACGATCGTGTCCCATGTCGCTTTGAGTTACTGTGTTCTATTTACGCGGGCATCGGATCAACTATCTCAACTTCACTTCTTCGCCAAACTTTATTGTCTTGAAAGTTTTATGACTTAACTCTTAACCAACCCTTGCTTCACCTATCTTCGGACAAAGATATATTTGTTTCATATCTCCCACTTTTGAACTCTATAAACTTTTCATGTGCTCAATTTTATGAAAGGATGCCTTTGGTCTGCTGGCGTAAAGTTAGCAACAATAATGAAATTGACTTATGTGAGCAAAGTAGAGTTTATATTTCCAGGAAGTTATTACCGTGCAAAGTTATAGGTGTCTGTTCTAATGTTTTGGTTATAGCGATTATCTTGCTAATAAAGCCTTTCCAGGATAAAAGCTACTCTTGATTTTGTAAAATCATTTTTTTCTTTAAGGCGGTTGTATGACCGAAAGTGGCGCCCTCAGAGGTTTTTATTTAATAAGTTATTAATAGAAAAAGATTTTAATAATGTTTATCGTGGAGATTTTAGGGCCCATGGTCTAGTTTTTTTAGAAGGTATCACTACATGCCCTCGTAGTCATTCGTAGAAGCAAATGTGTAAAAACGGCCACTTTTAGCAGTTTTGCTATCTACTTCTAGCAGTGACTACGAGGGAATGTAACTACTACCTATACCGTCTAAAAATACTAGACTGTGGACCCTAAAATCTCCACGATAAACATTTTTAAAATTGTGTATTATAATTATAATATTAAATATAATTCACCGCGGCGCCACTTTCGCTCAGGCGCCATCTTAAGTGTAGGCAGCTACTTTTTTTTTATAATTTTGAACTATATAAAATCTTTTTAACTTATTTACTTTTAATTTTTTTCTTTTCTCAAACTATTTCCAACATTTTCTTTATTTATTTTTGTCATGAAAATTTAACGAAAAATTATTTTTATTTTTTAAAGAGATGTAAACATCTCTTTAAAAAATAAAAATAATTTTTAAATAATAATTCTAAAGAATAGAATTAACTATTTCTGAAACAATTTCTTGATCATATTCTTTTAATATTTTTTGGTTGTTATCTAAACACTGCAAAGTCGTGAACTGCAACTAAAACTAATTATATTACTATTAATTTGTGATACAAATAAACGTCCTCACGAAACAAGTGTCTGAAATTGCTTCAAGTTTGATGTATTTGCGCCCCGCTCCTCCAGAGATAAATTTGTTCGGAAACTCGCTCAATGTGAAAAGTTTGAAGCTCACTTCAATCCATTACACGAGTGAAATATTTCTTTGTTTTCTGGCTTCACTGCGGTACCTTACAAATCACAAGTTTACCCCTATAGCTTCGCTCCTGATTCTACATACAGGACAGACGCACTTGGAATACTAAGTGGAATTAAAGGAAAGTAACGCGCAGGTTGTTAAATAATTTGATGTATTGATCGTGGAGGCTTTTGTTGGAGCTAAACGCCTGAAGACTCGTTTAAGGAAGTATTAAATGGCTTCTGTTTTGACTGAGACGGTCAAACTTATTGGTCGTAACTGTTTCACAGTTTTCGTAACTTACGGACGACCGATTCATATACATAATTAACCTTGGCACTCCTCCACAAGTGAAACTCCTTGTTTAATTAGTGTCTTTTTATTTTTTTATTTTCATGTGTGTTATTGAATGCATTTTTATAGTGTGTGAAATAAATTATATTCATTCATTAATTCAGTCTTCTTTTATTAAGCAAAATCACATTCATGAATTATTTGTAATCATGATAAGTGATTTTGTTTAAGTTTTATTCTCTGATTTGCTTTTAGATTGTAAAATAATACATAGCAAATGAAATGATATAGTTTAGCGCCTGGCCCAGCGATTGCGGAAGTTAAGCAACGTTCGCAAGGGTCGGTCATGAGATGGGTGACCCAAAATGTATTATCTCGAGCTCCTCCGTGCTTTGGAAGGCACGTTAAGCCGTTGGTCCCGGCTGAATTTGCAGTCGTTAACACCCACCAATCCGCATTGGGCCCGCGTTGTGGGTTATGGCCTCTCATCCTTACCACCCATAAGGAAGGCCTGTGCCCCAGCAGTGGAGACATCAAAAATGGCTGATGGACAAATGAAATGCAGCAGCCCAAATATTATAAAAGAGTCATGAGAAAGATGGATGACGTCACAGTCATAGTAGGTAAGTAGAAAGTTTATGCCAAAAACACCAAATGAGATTTTGAATCACTGAATTGATAACAGCATGGAAGATATATAATTAGAACTAAAGCGTATTCATAGCAGATGAATGTTTACTTTCATGAATACATATCAATCAATCTCGAATGTGATAGAAGCGATATATTTGAAATGTAATATCGGGGTGGCTTATTATTTAATATATAGTCCATCAATCACGCCAGGACACGTCCTGGATGTAGGAGACAGATCGGTGAGCAACACGTGACGGCTTTCAACTATGTGCATATTATATTAGTGTCTTTGGGAATGTTTTGAAACGATTTATTACGTTTTGTCGTGTTTATGCGTCATGCATTCAGGACCGAATTTTAGTAATTTTTTATAAATAGTTCATAATAATCGTTAAACTTTGATTCACGATAGGTATATGGAAATAATAACTTTGAATTCATACATATGCAATTTATGCATTTACTTATCAAAAGCGTGGTTCTTACGTGGCAACCTCAAGTACTTTAATCTATTAACTTTTTAGATTTTCTTCATGAAACCTCGTGGCCGTAAATATAACAACCAAACCACTATAAGGTTGCACGATTTCAGGACTATTTTTGTTCTCTTTTGATTAGGAAAAACGAAGAATCACACAACAAATAACAGAGTTAACAAATCGCTACAAGGAACACGCACGCATCGATACAAAACTTTGCCGTGCTTCAGAGTCACGGAAAAAACGTTTATGTAAAACGTAGAGGATTCAAAAACTTTTTGTGTATAAATTTCTTTCTACAAAAATATATCAATAAACTCTTCTAGTGACTGTTTCACGTGTCTTTGATGGTCTAAAGGTTTTTATTATCGAGCCAACGTGAACGAGTGGGACCACCCCACTGCGGGAACCAAATGATTAAACATTCACGCTGTATAAGATATTGAGAGAAAAAATCTGCAAATTCATACTTTAACCCCTATTATATGCGCCCATTATTTGTATCACAAGTCGAATAATAAATTGGTATAGAGATAAGACATTACTTTTAAATAATACTAAGTAATAATAATAAAAATTATATTAATAAAATCATTTATTTGTCTCAAAACAATAGTATACATGCAATGATTAAATACTACAACAATTTGACAAAAAGGTTAATGACTCAGTGACCGCGGGAGGGAAACCCACAGCCTCTGGTATTCTGCCATAACCTGAACAATATTGTGTCTCCCAACAGAAAGACACTTCTCATAATGACATTTTAGGACACCAAGTCTAATAGTAGTAAACGTTTATAAATGTTTCCAAAATAACAAAATATAGCAGTATGAAAAAAGCTACACAGTTCGTCAGACCGATCCGAGGGCGCGAGTCTGCTGTTCAAGCAGCCAGTCACGGTTTATACTTTACTTATATTATACTAGTGTATCATACCTGATATGATTTGAATTACGTTAAAGGAGATTTAAATTTTTTATACCTAGAAATGAAACTACTTATTAAACTATTAGGGCTGCACATACTACTCATATTAATTAATGATGTCGATAGATCTAATATAACATCAAAATGAATTTGAAAACTAATCAACAACTAGAACTATAAAACCTAAAGTTAGAAAAGAATCTCCATCCACATTTTTCACGAGTACACTTAAAATATTGTTTGAGAAACTCATGGTAGAGGCACTCACCATTCCGAGGGTTGTATTTCACGTATTTTCAGTTCTATGTAAAATATCCTCGCTGAGTCTAGTCTGGAAAGTTCCGAAGAAATCTTACACTGCAAGCAGTTTTAGACTCGTCGTTCTATTGTGGAGTTTTTTTTTAATATTTTATGCTAACAAGAAGTTTCTAAAGTATACATGGTTATTTCAAAAAACACCAACAACCTCGCAGGAGTAGATTACAAACATCATAAGCATGTTTGTTCTACGACTTTTTCGAAAGTAGACAAAAATGATTCGACTTTATATTCCATACAAAATGTCCGAACAGGTGATCGAGTTTTGTATAAAAAGTCATTATTATTATGTCTGTTTTCAGAAAATTCGTAGAACAGCGATGCGAGGTATAAATAACCCTGTACAAATAAATGAATAGAAATTATTTATGAACTGTTTTCATTTTCAATAATATATTAAATTTCAGCAATAATAAGGTTGTCACGCTGCAACATTATTAAATTACTCGTACAGTCACGTCTAAAAATCTGTATACAGTTTAGAACTTTGTCTCTTTATTGTATTTGTCGTTGATTTCTGTTCAAAAAAGTAATAGCTTTAGAGTGACAAAGTTCTAAATTGTAGTCATATTTATAGACGTGATTGTACGTCTACCTAGGTACCCTCGTAGCGTAACAACAAAAATATCTGTTTGTGTACTTTCCTAGCTATATTTAATTTTTTCCAAATTATAAATAAATATACAATGAATTTAAAAAACCCAACGTCATTAACATTTTTTTCGATAACACTTTCTGTAGGTACTGAAAGCGTAATGTACCAGTTACAAGAATTATAATTATGTCTATAGGCATGATTCTGTCGAACATCGGACGGCCGGTAATGAGGCTCGAGCACGTTAGGTTATGGGGTATTTACAAGGGTCGATTTTCCAGGTGTCTTGCTATATAGGCGACTTTAGTCTACTAGAGCTTTTTATCGACAATCGCTTGTAAAATTTAATCGTCACCTCATTGAAATTAGGTTGCGATTCGATTTTACAAGCCATTGTCTATAAAAAGCCCTATTTGACTAAGGTCGCCTAGCAAGTCGCCTTGAAAATCAACCCGTGTAAATGCTCCATAACCGTGGTCAAGCCTCATTACCGGCCGTCCGATGTTCCCATTAGGGCGCAACTATTAATTGACAAAGAGACCGCTAATGTGCGTAGAGATGGGCGGTGGGTAAATACCCGATGGGTATTTACCGGGTAAATACCCAATTTGGGTATATACAGGGTATTTACCGGGTAAATACCCAAAAGCATGGGTAAAAACAATAAGCACGATGTGGTTTAGTAGTATTTTTTCTTTTCGTCTTTCTTTTTATTCATTTAAGTTTAGTTTTATGTTTAGGTACAAAAAAAATATATTATCTTGATTATTGACTAAACTAGAGAGATGATTTTCATTTCCGACTATTTGGTTAGTTGTGTTCTATAACAAAAATAAATTAAAAAATAATAATTTAGTTAGTTACATTATGAATTGAATTACTTTACTACATAATTTAAAAAAAATGGATATTGTACTGGTAGTTACGAACAGTCATAAATAATTGTTGTTAATCAGTCTTTTCAAAATATGCCCTACCCTAACCGCTCGGTTGCCCCGGGCGCCCGTCGTAATAACTCGAGCTTTGCCCGTTAATTTTCCACCCTTGCCGGCCCCTCGCCACCGGGCAGCTCGATTCCCGTTAAAGCGTTCATTGCGACTTAACTCGATATGTTACACTATCAAGTGTTGTGTTTTTATGATAAGTAGGAATACAGCTATAGAATGCAGTTAGTGGGGCCGGAAATCGATAAAATTGTGCGCATCGTGATGAAAGATGATGAATTTTTACCATGCTTAGGGGACACCACTGTGATTATTTTTAGGTGTAGAGGCTATCTGGATTTGACCCCTAACGTACTTTAGAGGTCAAATTCGATATAGAGGACGTTTTATTCCGTATTATTCTGTTTTATGTCTTTTTACGAAGCTAATACCCTTCCTATTTAGCTGAAAACTGACATATGAAAACACATCTACACAACACCCCCTTTCCAATGACACCTCAATCATCAAAATCGGTTCAGTAGTTTAGGCAGCAAAAGTGATTTTTAACATTTGAGAGATATTCAAATGAGTACTGAATTGTACTGATTACTGGTTGCTGAAAGAAAAAAGTACAAATATCGGCAAGTGATTAGAAAGCCACATTAATACAGATTTAAAAAATATAAGTTTAATTGGAACAGTTTGATAAAAAAACGCGTTTAAAATATTATACACAGTGCGGTAATTACATAAAAAAATCTTAAAAATGCGTTCTGTTAAAGGCCGGTGCAGTTATCTCTGTGATACCAGCACAACATCTCTGTGATAACATTTTGTTTTCTCTTAAAAACCGTCGGGAATCCACCTGTGAAGTGCCTTGTTCCAGAGACATAACGTCATCAAAATGGCGACGAACGTATTTTAAAAAAAAAATGATAATTATGATTCTATGAATCCTACATACATGTATGGGGCACTATGGGGTGTCAGATCAAAGGTAATTAAGTGTTCTATAATGTTATAATACAAAACATAAGCTGAGTAGTACAGTTACGAAAATATATTAAACTATATGGAAATTCAATCTTTAAAAACTTCCCATTTTTTATTTTATTTTAAAATACCGTAAATATTAACTGATAATTTGATAAATTCCATCAAATTCCAACAAAAGATATGTTGATAAATTCCATTTAATGCAGATTTAAAAAAAATATTTTTTAATAACCTTTACAAACAATAAATAGCGATATTTTTTTTTAATAATATCTTTTTATTTCAAAATTTCTTATAAGTAAATTAAGTAGGCTTTCCAAAAGTATAGGACCAAGTAACTTGAAAAACGCTTCATTAATATAGTTTTTTTGAAGAAACTGAAAAAAAATGGTAAGTTTTTCGAGCAGCAAAGGGTTGGAGAGCTGCATACTTCGGTATGAACTACTTTCAAGGGGCATAACAACATTTATACAATCGTGTTACATGTGCGATTTTTGCCTTTTTGTGTTGATTTTGAGTGGCCTTTTTTGGTTTTTCAAATAATTTACAAATATATCGTACTTCTTAGTTTTCATTTTTTTTAATTTTCTTTAAAACAATAATATTTATAGTATATTTGGAAACAGCTATTTATTAGCTTTCATTGGATAGCCATATTGTTATACTTTAATACAAAAAACCTTTTATAATGGAAATAGACGGCGCGCGACGTTTATATTTTTTTTTCGCTATTTATTGTTTGTAAAGGTACTTGAAAATTATATTTTTTCAAATCTGCATTAAATTGAATTTATCAACATATTTTTTGCTTGCACTAAAATTATCAGTTTATTATTTACGGTAATTTAAAATAAAATAAAAAATTAAAGTTTTTAAAAATTTAATTTCCATATTATAATTTAATATATTTTCGTAACTGTACTACTCAGCCTATGTTTTGTATTATAACATTATAGAACACTTAATTCCCTTTAATCTGACACCGGATTCATAGAATCATAATTATCAGGTTTTTTTTCAAAATGCGTCCGTCGCCATTTTGATGACGTCATATCTCCGGAACAAAACACTTCACAGGCGGTCTCCCGACGGTTTTTAAGAGAAAATAAAATGTTAAACAACATATAAAAATTTAGTGCTGGTATCACAGAGATAACTGTAACGGCCTTTAATAAAACGCATTTTTAAGATTTTTTTATGTATTGCCGCGCTGTGTATAATATTTTTAACCGACTTCCAAAAAAGGAGGAGGTTCTATGTTCGTCTGTATATTTGTTTTTTTTTTGTGTATGTCCACCGATTACTCGAGACGGCTGGACCGATTGAAATTATTCAAACGTTATTACATTAGGTACACTCCCAAGTTGGTCCCATTTTTTAAAATTTGGAAATCGGAAATCGATTCAGTACTTTTCAAGTAATTTTGAAAAAAGCACGAAAATAGTATGATTTTGTGTGAATTACCTCGATAATTGGTCGTATTACTTCTTTGTTTATGAACTGAATAAGATAATTATTTTTTTGTTGGAAGAGGGATATCTTAACCTCTAAGTGCCAGAACGGTCGCCGGCGACCGCTAATAATCGCTATATTGCCGTTCTGTCAAAGCTCAAGCGGTCGCCGGAGACCGGTACCGGTAATCGGTTTTTTCTCTATGTAAATGACTATGATCTTGGTATCTAGAAATGAGAAAAGTATTCATAAATAAAACTATCTTTACAGAATTATAAATTATAGCCTAATTACGAAATTATCGGGTTTTTTGTGAAAGACGCCATTTTATTTCTTTCTTGCCAGTTGGTGGGGAGGGTTTTTTTGTTTTTTAACAAAATGGCGGATGGCGCTGAAGGGTTGAGTGTAGTTTTATAACCGACTTAAAAAAGGAGGTTCTCAGTTTGACCCGTATTTAAGTATGTTTCTCCGCGATTATCTTACGTTTGGCTGAGCCGATATTTCTACATAATATATAATATACCTTACCTACAAGGTGTACCTACACTAAAAATAAAAAAATAAAAAATTGTTTAAAAGAAAACAAAAAACCGACTTCAAAAAACCTACCTCTAAAAAGCAAGAAATAATATTCGTAATAATAAAAATACGTCTTTGAAGTCGGGTGGGGCTTTTAGAATAAAAAAAAGGAATTTGTACTCCAGCCCCACCCGACTTCAATAGACGTATTTTTATTATTACGAATATTGTTTCTTGCTTTTTAGAGGTAGGTTTTTTGAAGTCGGTTTTTTGTTTTCTTTTTTAAACGTATTTTTTATGACACTGTTCCAATTAAACTTATATTTTTTTAAATCTGTATTAATGTGGCTTTCTAATCATATTTTTTTAAAGCCGATATCTGTACTCGTCTCAAATTTATCGTTACTGGAAAATATTTTTTTGTTAATAACATTTTCGATTTTTGGGGTTCGGAATTACGGTTATTTATTTTCTAGTATGTAAAGGTTTGTTTTTTATTTTAGAAATCTATTGGCCGTCTTTTCTTTATCCGAAAATGATACCACACTTGCCCTAGTAGCTGTAAATTTGCAGTTATTACGACAAACATCATGCGCGTCGAAATGATAGGTCCGTGATGAACAATTTGACCTCTATAATCTGTTAGGGGTCAAATCCAGCTTGCATCCACATCTTAAAACGATTACTGTAGTGTAACTTACGAATGGTAAAAGAATCACGCTTTCATCACAATGTGCACAATTTTAATGAAAATAAGCGGTTTCCGGCTCCACTACGTCTTTTGTTTCTCAAAACGCGATTCCGGTAAAGTATTACGATGAGGTAAACATTGAGATGGCGCGTTTTAGAGCGCACTTTTATTAAAAAATTCGTACCATAAATTAAAGCGATGACCTATGGTTTTTTATTTTAAAATACGTCAATAAGATAATAAAGATTATGTTAAAAAATAAAACATACACTTGTCTATACAAAATACTAAAATCACTCAAAACACAGAAAACACAATACACTTTTCGACAGACCACCACGTTCAATACGAATTGTCATTTTTTTTTCTCTCAGAGATCTAATGCTTGTTTATGGATTGTACAGCTAGCAAATTTCACAGAATAACGAGACAAACGTTCAGAAATGTCCCTAAGAGTAAAAGAGATAAGTATAATTCAATAAATCGAGGCCTCTCTCACGCGCTAGCCCATGTCAACCAGTAGTTGACACGGGCATTTCAGGTAGGTACTCAAACTCGTGTCAACTACTAACTAATCGCATTACAGAGTAAAAAAGTCGTTGGACCTGTTTTTAGCAAACATGCCAGATGCTCTACACCTCTATGACAGATCAAGCAACATTTAAATAGTATAAGAGACTAATAAGAGACTTAAAAAATAGTTGGAAAGTAAATACCCACCCTTTGGGTATTTACCTGGGTAAATACCTTGATTTTGGGTACGTTGGGTATTTACCCGGTATTTACCGGGTAGAATCCCATCTCTAAATGTGCGTGACATTTATTGATAGCCCGTCACCAACAACATACTTATATTATTATATTGTTTCATAATTTATTTTCTATGTGATTTGTTGCCTTATTAACGTGCGTATGACACCTGTTTTATTACAAA
Organism: Agriphila straminella; assembly: GCA_950108535.1. Lineage (NCBI taxonomy): Eukaryota > Metazoa > Arthropoda > Insecta > Lepidoptera > Crambidae > Agriphila > Agriphila straminella. The sequence goes on along the minus strand of OX467311.1, from coordinate 14,638,013 downwards.
GCGCGTAATGGTTTGATCAGAGTCCACTAGCGCTGCTAATCAAGAAAAAACATTACAAAAAAATGGAAATAACTATATAAGTTGAGCGGGCAATTCAATGAGCAGTGGAATGTATACGGAAAAAGATATAAATAACAGGTACAAAAGATTGAACAAATTAATTAAGCAACTGAAAAGAAGGATTCTCACTTTACCTGTGTGACTGCTGCGAGGTCTCGGAGCTGGCGAAGATGATAATTTCCGAGCGCATACAACTTGACTCTTTTTAAGGCCAGAGTGAATTGGCACCTTCTTGTCAAGCCCGCTCCATCGTAGACCCTGTCTTTGCCTTCGGGATAGACTGGGGTTGAAAGCAAACCCATCAATTATATAAAAAAAAGATTACAAGCATTAACCTTCGATAAATGATCGAAGGCACTATCACATAATTCTTGTGGTTAGGCAAATATTTTAGATATTCATTCACTATTCACTATACACTATTCACTATTTAAGGCCTATTGTCAGAGTTTTTACACTTGCAACCTGTGGTGTGACTATACGCAAAAGACTGTCAATGCACTCCGTGTGCAGTATAATAATGCCTTCAGGATGCTGATGGGGCTCCCCAGATACTGCAGTGCGTCTGCCATGTTCGCAGAAGCCGGTGTGGATGACTTTCACTGCATCCTGAGGAAGCGAACAGCTTCGATTTTAAGAAGAGTTCGGGGGAGTACCAACAGCATCCTGACAGTTGTAAAAGACAGGCCTGATTGTAAGCTGTTCAGGCACTGGATCCAACTGCATGTGAACGGATCCCAAAAATATTTGAATTAATATCTATCATATAAGTATTTATGATAGGTATTAATTCAAACATCCATAGAATATAGTTATTTTATTTTAAAAAACGAATGTGCCCATACTACTAACATAGTTATTTAAGTGAATGTATACTAACAAATGGATGTATGGTCCGAAATAAAACTATAATAATTAATTAATTAATTGAACAATTCGTTTTGTGTTGCAATGTCATCATCACCGAGAGATTGCCGGCGACATAATAATAAAATCTTCAGGTATTTGCGAAAGGGAAATGGAAGAGGGCGGGAATGTCAATCTTCCAAACTTTTGAAATGCGAATTTTGCAAATTAATAGCAGCGGCCTATTTAAATGCTAAACCGGAGCAACCATATTACTCTAATAATAAACTAGAGAAAATTCTACTCGTCTCACCAGGATAATCTCAGGCGGGAACCATGTTTAATAAAATCCTGAAAAATATAAAAACTAATATTAGTATTATACTACACTCGACGTCAGAAAAATCGCACATCTTCGAAAATAAGTTTAGACTTGGCCACCTGCTATTGCTAGCAAACGTTTCATTGTGTAAATGTTGATATCTATTGAAAGTACATTTAATGAGCTTTCTATTAATAATTGTTTAATTTAATTGACATAACAGTTATCATAACTAAACGCTTAAAGCGTTATTGCTTGCGCCGCCATAAAAGGGAAATAAAAGGGGCCAATTCAGGAAATGCGGGTAAATTCGCTATCGAGATGATGGAGAAAACACACTTCAACAATTCAATTAAAAAAGGAATACCCAAGATAGATATTATTATGAATGCCTATGAAGTTAATAATTGCCTATGAAGTTGCTCAAATATTGCAAAAAAAAATGAGGCTATGTAATGTTGCTCGGAAACTGCATCTCAGTAATTGATTCCGTTCGACGAGTATTCCAACGGTTTCTAGAGACTGCTGGCTATGTCCGAAGGGGAAGAAGTATATAACAACACTTACCATTAAATTAGATAGGATTAAATTATCTTTGAAGAAAAGGTGCGATTTTTCTGACGCCGAGTGTATATTATGTTTTTCCTGGTTTAAATTGATGTGTTTGTGTAGTTACAATTAAAGTGGATGGATTAACGCTTAAAGTAGTCTACTTATAGCGTCAATCCAGATTAAAATTTTGCATAAGCCTGCTGATGCTAATGGACTCACGATGCATCCTTAACTGCATTATTAAATTATTATCATTATAGAGCCCTTCAAAGTTATTTTTAAGAGTTTTCGTTTTAGGACATCATCGTAAAAAAAAATTGCCAACGTAGTTTTAGCTAAAAAGCGAAAAGATTCGTTTAGATAAAGTATATAAAATATGTCACTGTGCTACAGAATACATAATAGTACAAGTAACTGTGCTTTTAGGCACAAGTAGTCAAAGTCAAAGTCAAATACCTATGCTTTATTCAAATAAACTATTGAATCGCCTATATTTTACTACCACGTGCGGGTCTACCGCCTAACTGTAATAACCTTTACCCATGAGCGTTTTTTTAACATGGTTTTTAAATTCATGCAAAGGAAGATCAATCACTTGTTGTGGAACTTTATTAGTATTAAGTGGTATTAATATTAAACTTTAGTATCACTTATCTTTAGAGTTAGACTTTTGTAAATACTGTACCGCCATAGATTCCACGAGAGCTCCCGAAAGCTTTACAATGTTCCCATTTGCCCTTGCCTAAAGTAAGAAGCACCTGTCAGACATGATTAACAAGGTATTAGATAATGGTGAAAGCATAATTGTACTGGAATCCGAATTAATATCCGTAAAAGCTTTGGACCCGTGCGACAATGAAATTAATAACTCCGAAACTCAAACGCCCTCTTCAGTTTACAAACAAAGCAAAGTTCCGAAATCGAAACAAGCCTTCACCTCTGTGGCTATAGCAGAGAACAATCCATAGATATTATAGAAGTGCCGGATTGTTATACCCAATCAAAGTCGCACAAAATACATAATAGTCGCGACCCGATGTTTAAAAGAGACACGGAATTCCACCTTGGGAAATTATCAAATACGTGTTGGTAGAATCCTCGTTTCTTTTTACCAACGGGATGCGAATTTGGATAGGTACCGACTACTGAAATTCGGGTTAGTTTTAATATACATACATAATATCTATGAGACCGCCGATCCTGGCATTCAGCAAAACTATCCAGGCCATCCCGGGAAAGTTTTGATTTAGTGCTTATGACTATACCGGCAGCGAGAGCCTCTTTAAAGTTACACTCGTGTAATAGAATAAAACTGTTCGAACAATCCTCTTGCTCGGTGCTTCCCTATTCATAGCTTTCGTATGGATTTGCAGTGAGCTTGCACTTACTCTAATGTTGCAGCCGAATTAATTTCGGACTGCCATTTCGTTCTTGTTTCGGTCAGCGTTTTGCGATTGCCAACAGTTTCTACTTTGGAGATACTTTGGAGCTAACCACAGGTTAGGGATATATTCCAATTTTGACATTTTAATTTTATGTAGATACTGTACTTTAGTAACCTAAATTGAACCAGAAACGCTATGTGAAAAATAACCATAATGAAAAGGTAACATTTTTGTTGGAGTTATGTCACAATGTTATTAATTTTGGTGAGATTGGTTTGTATTTTATCTTTATAATCTTATTATAAGAAACTTTGTCGAACGCTTGGGGTGCATCCAACAAACATTCACATTTTATATTATACTTATTGGTAGGATTAATCACTTGTCCTAACAGTACCATTTAAATTTTAAGAATGACTGCGTTACTCGTATTCTTTGACTAATTAAATGTACAATGGTAGTCAGAAAGTGAATCAAAACGATGTTTATAATGATAACGTAAAAACCTAATCCGTATGATTGTTTAAAAGAGTCTTCCTTAAATAAAGGTAAATTGTTTTTATTCGGCACATAAAAATGGACGTTACTTGTCCCTCGTCGGCCCAAATTACCGCCATAAACTGTTCGGGATAAGATAAAACATTGTCGTTAGCTTTATTCGCCAAAGATTGAGATCTGCCATTGTTGCTTCATTGTTTTGCCCCGATGGCGACTTTGTACTTTGTTCATTAACTGCGAATGCGAGCGAGGGTTTCATTCTTTATTATTACGTAATGCGATTTTCTTGGTCAAGTTTACTTTTGTATGTTAATTTTATTTCCCGGAAAGTACCCAATTTAGGTTACATCTCTTGATGTGAAGCGATGATGAGACGGAATTCGGAAAAGGACTTCTCTAAAATCAAACTCAGAGGTTGCCATGTTTCGATACCACATTAGAAAGGAACACACAGTTACACTTTTGTGGAGGATTCGTTATTTTGTGGAGTAGTTGACGTAGGGGTGGCGGCGGGGAGTATTAATACAGATTAGTCCCGATACTTGACTCCTCTGAAGCCAAGCAAATGCCTCTGACGTAACTGGGTTTTTGTTACAATGTGGCTGCGGTATTTTTATGCAGTTAGCTATAGTAGAAAAGTAATTAAGTGACAGCTCCTAGTTCGAAATTTTAAAATATCCCTTTCCCGTTCCCTTTCACTTTCGTATGACGCATGCCTCAAGGCGAAGGCGCTATTGAATAATAGCGCACGCTGACCGTGCGCTTTCGCTTTCCTCTGGCGCTTTCAACAGAGGCATGCCTCAGGGCATGCAATAGCACATCAATAGCGCGTGCTATTTCTTCTTAAAAAACATTAAATTTGTATGACAGAAAGTTGAATGTGAAAGCGCACGGTTTGGAAGCAATGTTGCATGCCTTTTATGTAAGTTGACTTGAAAGTTAAAGCTACTCGGTGAAGACAAACCAAAACTGCATTATCAATACTTATATTTGTTTATATAAGTAGCTATAGAGCTATTTGATGGTATCAGATTTCCTTATAATATCACTAAGCAGGTAAAGCTAAGGCGATGATAAACTCATAATTATTACATTTAATGAATGTGAGTTGTGTCATTATTTGAATAATAGCTTTTAAGCTTTAGGCGTACCAGAGCCCAGAAAGTATCAGATAAACTAGTTTATTTTTCTTTTGTTTGGTATTTAAAAATACTGCAATAAAAATTTACCTGAAAATTTTAAGTTATATTAGTGTGTATACATAAATAAATAAATGATTTCGCCATCCGATGAAACATGGAACAATTTCCTGTTACAAATTAAATCATAGGTATATTTTATAGGACCTATGTCAAAAAGGACAGCTATAATTCAAAACAAAAGCCAAACGCAACAGAGTAAAGTAAACCCACAGTGATAAATAATATAACTTATATTCAGCTCACGTTTTTGGTACCCCTCCTTTCATGTCATCTTGCTGTCAAATTATTGAATCTTTGTGACAAACACACCTGAGCACGTGATACTGTTTCATGGCTGAAGATATCAGCTATATGATATGGAAAAGAAGATTGCGACTAGTAATGATTTTTGATGGATTTCGTGTTTTGGAAACGTGCGAAAGTCGAATCACAAGGATAGCAGGTAACGTCATAGGTTATTTACAAAAGTAGCGTACTGCACCCGGAATCTTTAACTGGAGACGAGCTGATGTTTGTCTAACTGCAAAAACTGATTTTTTTATTGTTGTTGTGGCGGACTTGAAATCAGCCCAACCAACTAAACCAAGTACAAGGATTTCCCCCTCCTGGGAATCAAACTCGGTACCTCCCACGCTGGTGCTTTGGATTCGGGTTGCAAATTTTAGATAGAGTATTCAGCCATAGCATGGGCATAGCTAGCTCTATCAATAATAGAATAAAAAACTATATATTTGAAACACTTTTAATTATTTTTGTATATACCTATCGTATGTCAAGATGAAACTTAGATAATTTCAGAAAAGCTATTTTTAACGGCGACTGTACTTTGATTTTTCAAGTATGATGATTATCGCACTGACAAATAAGTAACTTATCTTATCACTTAGTCCATCAGCCATTTTTAATGTCCCCACTGCTGGGGCACAGGCCTTCCTTATGGGTGGTAAGGAGGATGGGTCATAACCCACCACGCGGGCCCAATGCGGATTGGTGGGTGTTAACGACTGCAAATGCAGCCGGGACCAACGGCTTAACATGCCTTCCGAAGCACGGAGGAGCTCGAGATAATAAATTTTTGGTCACCCATTCCATGACCGACCCTTGCGAACGTTGCTTAACTTCCGCAATCGCTGGGCCTGGCGCTAAACCACTGTGCCACCGAGCTCCACATCTTCTTATCACTTCCTAGAACATAAATATTTACCACCAGATTTTCGTAAGTAACCTTAAAATATATACGCACAAAATAAACACCAGATATTTCTTTGTTTACCCTGTGCAGGAACGTAGGCTTTGCGATTTGTTCAGCTGTATGTTCCCACACTAACAAATATTTTGTATCCGGTAATTTTTGCTTCCCTACAAATACAAGCTTGAGAGAACTTCCCTAAAGAGGGTGCCTATTACTATAAATAAGTCTTGCTTTCATTTAACTTGGGTATGGATATTTCCCACGTTCACATTCAACTTTAATTAAGCTGTATAACGCTGTTGATTTTACAATAAATAAACTCCCATCGTCTTTTCTAGGGTTTCATCATCATACCAGCTGCACGTCATCCACTTCTGGATATCAGCAGCGATCGGAATTACCACGCTTTGCGGACGGGTTAGCGATCGCAGTAGAGCCAAGTTTTTAAGAGACGCTGCTGCCCGTCTCCTGATGGCTGTGCTCCCCTGTACGACACCCAAGGGAGTAGTACTAATTCTAGTAGTAGCCGGTACACACAGGTAGACGGAAAGATTTAATTAAGCTGTGTTACAAAAGGTTTTGACCACACTTATTAATTACGTTTAAATTAAGCTATTACGAATATTCCAATTTAATTGCTTATGATAACATGAAAATTGATATTTATACACTTCATTGTTCAGGTAAATTAAATCTCTTAGGTATTTGAGTACATCGTAAAATTGGGGGTTAAGTATCCGTCGAACAATTTAATAACATTAAAATGCCCGGTGAAATGTTCGGGCGTTGTATTTAATTAAGGCACGGCCTTTTGTGAAAGCCTTCCCCACACGTGGTTACGTAACCCGAAGAGTTTTATCGTGCATGTTATTATTCCGTAACATTTCGGAAAGATGAGGCCGGACGTTACATTAAATTGTAGGTGACGTTGTGAGGTATCTTTTATATACAACGGGTAAGTACTTACTTGGTATTCGTCTTACCTGATGTCAAGTGATGATATTTAAAGCCGAAGGTGGAAGCACACTTTACTTAGAATCATCAACCACTGACGAATTGGCTATCTTACCTCTAACTGTCAGAAGAACAGACTCATGAAGTAGAAACAAGTTATGGAAAACAAAATGTTTCGTGGTGAATTTGAAGTGGCTATTGAAAATTACTGAAGCTTTTGAGTCACTTCAACTAGGTTTCTTCTAATATACCCGTATATTACATTATAACAGACAAGTAATATTTGATTGAGAAAATATTTTTGGTTGCAATTTAGCTCTTATTAAGCAATTTATATGCGTTGTCTAGTTATTTTGATAACTTAATAAAGATGAAGGTGGACAAAAACCTACGAAATAAATTAGACCATCGTGATCGTGTGTATTACCTTACTCTATGATCGTAATAGAGGTATGTAATAGCCTTTATCTCTACAAAAAGTTTGAATTTTATTAGTGAACCTTCAGCGAGTGCGACATAAATCCGCAAGCAGTGGAAATTTAACCGTATTTTCAAATATTTAAGGATGCCTTAAGGGTTTGGCGTAATTGCGTTTTCCGTCAGTCTCGCCTGAACCTGTTAGCAAGCTGTTACTACAGGCACTTCCTGGTAACGACCATGTTTAAGTTACGGAAACGTGGTTACGCTCTTGATAGAGTTCCTACCTGTTATACCTAACAGTACTTAAGTTCTAACACTTGAGAGAATACTTCTTGGGATTAATATCAAGATTTTCATGATAAAAGTCAAATGTTTAATATTATCAAATAACTGTTGATTTCCAGGACACTGGCTAATATAAGAACTCGATGTGCTAATCCTGAGATATGAAACTCAAACAAAATACCTACCTAAAAAGAACTTGTTGTGTTTCTCCTTATTTTTTTTTCATAACATTGTTTATGATATGATACAACTAGTTTAAGGACAGGCATCAAAATTTCACCGATACACAACTTCGATAACCCGTACCTAATCGCTCCAAATTTTGCCACAATCTGCGATTCTGAAATCCTTTAAATCGAATTAAACAATGATTTCACCAACCGTAAACTTATGATTGCTTAAGAACAAAAGTATATCTGCTGAGTCTATTTATTTTAGAATTGGTCTTGTCTCTAATTGTTTATCTTTCGCTGGGATTGTTCCTACTGTTTGTCTTGCGAAGGATTCTTGAATTTGAATAATCAGAGAGATTCCCTTCGGGACATCAAGGGATTTCGGTGATTATACCGTATTCGCAAGAAAATAAATTCTGTTGATTGTAGGCGGTGTTAATTTTGCTACCGCTCCAATTTTATATTATCATATTGATGTAGAAATCGTTGAAATAATTTAAAATTAAGGCATATCTGTGGGCCTATTTAGAAAAAGCATTGTTATAATCGGACGGTGTTTGTGGTTCGAGCCATTTTATTTTAGACTTTATTTTTATGCTATGTCATGAAGCGGAACGAATGTCGTTCGATTAACTCGGTTAAGTTTTCAAAGTAAGCCCTTGGATCGCTGCAAATTTTCAAATGCTTGAGAGTACAAACATTACATAAGTAAATATTATGTTCTCTAACATATGATTTCCTAGCAATTTCACAATTAATGCAGTGTTCATCGTATCTTATAAAACGATTATGCTTATTATACAATCTTAATTATTCTCATTAGGGCGTACCACGGATTCACTGGTTATGAATAAATTAACGCCTCTCGTAAATACACAATTTCCTAAATACGTTACTTTTGATCGATGTGAAATCGGTGGGAAACCTTTCAGCTAGTTTCGTAAGTGAAGATGAATTGATATGTAAAAATCAAATAATGCGTGATACGAGACGTTGTGGATAAAAGCTAGCTTCCCGATGATCTAGAAACAATATTACTATGGTGTCATTGAACTGATCTGATGATTGAGCCGGAAGAAGGCCACAGGAACTATGTAATAAAACCATGCAACCCCATTGAGTTTGGCTCGTTTAATTTGTATTGACATGTACTCTGATGGGAGATGAGGTCCAGGGTCTGATGATGGAGCCGGAAGAAGGCTATAAGAATTCTGTATTGAAACCATGCAACCTCATTGAGTTTGGCTCGTTTGATTCGTTTTGACGAGGACTCTGTTGGGAAATAGTTTCCAGGGCTGATGATAAAGCCGGAAGAAAGCCACAGGAACTATTTAATAAAACCATGCAACCCCATCGAGTTTGAACTCGTTTGATTCGTCTTGATGGGTTTTTACACACAACAACACGATACGTTTCTAAAACTAACTTAAAAGTATAAAAAACGGACTAAGAAGATACAATAATTTCTTCTGTAATGATTTATAACCTACCTAAAAAGGTGGGTTGCATGCAAAAGGCATTCTCCGATTTTGCATAAAAGTTTTTAGTCCGATTTTTATTTTAGAATTGTGATCAAAAACCACAAAAAAATATAGCTGTTATGACGTTGCCTGCAATATTAAAACACATCACCAACGCCTAGACAAAATTATGAAAATGTAGTTCAAACCCGTAGCCTCAGGGATGGTGAAGCCAGTCGACCATAGAGGTACAGATCAAATAATAGTTAGTATGTATGGATGGAGGTAATTATCACAAACTAATAAAATAAACACAAACTTTTTTTGTAGTAAACGAAATTTAACAATGAACATCTTCACCAAACGTCCATCGTTCTCAAAGTTTAAATTCATCTGAACTTTATAGAACAGTTGATTTTCATTAGAAAACACTCAAAATACTTGTCGAAGGAGTTTCGCTCTCTCGTAGTACGAAATAGCTCTAATTCGATTTCGTTCTCCTATAACTTTTACAATACTTCACTTACGTTCGAATAGCCTTGATCGAAACGTCGTTCAGACCGACAAGTTCCTACGCTCGAGATTTGCCGGTATAGGACAACTTTTATTATTTGCAGTAATAAACTCACTTTGTAGATTTTCAAACGGTTGGACGTGGTTGTGGAAAAGACAAGAGTTCTAGGCGATTAGACCGCGAAGGAGAAACAGTAATGATCGTGTAATTTGAAAAGGCATGTAATGGCTATCGACAATAGTAATATAGAGGGAAAGAAATACATTAGATTTCTTTTCATAAGAATGTTTTGTTTGACACAACATTGTATCGATCAGTATGGTTTTAGTAAAATATGAAAGACGGATTTGACAGTCGAAGTTGTTTACATAACCACCTATCTCGTAAGTCGAAATATAAATGTGTATCCTTATCCTTAATAATATTATAAATGCAAAAGTCCGTTTGTTTGTTTGTTACGCCTTCACGTCTGAACCGATCATCATGAAATTTTACATACTTGTTGTCAGGGGTACAGAGAAGGACATAGGGTACCTTTGATCCCGAAATAAAGTATTATTCCTGAGTATAATTATAAATTGCAATCATTTTAAGGATTCGATTAACAACAGAAACATTTCAGGTGCCCAATCGCGGTAATTCTGAACGAAGCGCTAACTTTAACAACTTATTGTATTTCATTAGCTACCTATCTATTAAAATGGTTTTTTTTCTTCTCTCAACCTTTAGTTAGTAAAGTAACACAAAAACTGTTGTATTTATTTAAACTAAGATAAACCCTATTTGAATGTTGTGCTCGGTTGTTATCGAAATACTAATTTAATAATGTACAACAGCTAAGATATTATAGAATGTTTTAATTAGTATTTTGTAACCGTGCCAAAAATAGATAAAATAAAATAAAATAAACCAAAAACGTTACGTTGTCATTTAGGTTATATTTACCTAAAAATCTTTGGTTTAGCTTCATAATTTTCACTTAAATTTTCCCAGATAGTAATCCTAGACTCCTTATTCAACAATTTTAACAAAACTAAAGCAAGTATTTTTCTGTAAACGAAACTGAAACGGTAATGATTAAGCTTTGGTTTTATCGTTGAAAATTAGCGCGATTAGGCCCCTGATGTGTAGAAAAAACAAGCGATGAGATAACAAAATATTCCAAAGGTTTAAAATGTTATTCCGAACAATTTATTAAATTTGTGTTTTAATTTGGCGCGTGAAATTATAGCAATTGTTAATTTTAAGTTATTGAAATCATAATTCTGTTATTTTGTTCATTGTTCTGCGGTCCTATCAAAACAAATTTATTTAAAGCCTTCGCTTTCATTTTGTTTCTAATTAATTACACTCTACCTTGAAATTAAATTATTGGAAATTGTGATGTAGGAAAAATATTTGAATTTATTTCGAAACATTTGAATTAAAAAATTTGGTTAAAATAATGGAGGTAATAAAATAAACGTTGAGATTTTAATTAACAGGTTGGGATGAAATTATTTCATAAAATGTTAATATTGCCATTAAGGATGATTCCTATATAAGCATAGAGTAAGTAAGTACGTACTTTGCAAGGTATAGCTTTATTTATCAATTTAATAATAGTAGTAAGTACTTTATTTATCAAGTTTTATTAGATTTTGATACTATGAGCTGGATTCGTGAGACAAACTATCTGAAAAAAGAATTTCTTTTTTGAACACAGCGATCGTAAATTTAGAGACGTACCTCTGAAAAAAAACCGGTCAAGTGCGAGTCGATTATATTAAAACACTGCGGTGAAGAATATTGCAGTTATAGATCAGCGCCATCTCTGGACCGATAGTGGAACTAATGTAATTTTTGTTGACGATTCATAAAAAGGTGTGTTATTTCGAGACATTGTTTTATTTTAACTGTATCCTTTTACATAAACTTCTATCACATAGAACTTTTTTAAATTTTTCATCAGAGTCGAAAACTATGCAGCCAAAAAAAAAAGAAAAAAAATATTGAGGATGTGCAAACAGCGTTCTTTCATATTATAATACCCCTCATGCCCTAATAGCCTCACTTCGAATTTTTGAGACCCCCTTTCAGTCCCTGTTGCAAAATAATCTCTTATATTTGCAAAATATTCCAAAGAAGTTGATAGCATTAATAGTTCTTGAGATATCCAGCTGTGAGTGACAGACAGACAGACTGAGTCGCAAAAGAGTTTCTTTTTAACATTTTGCTATGGCACCCTAAAAAGTAAGTATTTATTTTTCAAACACATCGATCATCAATTTTATTGTTTAGAGATGCACGTATAAACAACACTCAAACAACGGGTGGTGTAATACTACATAGTAGCACTTTATTTATTTACAGGAGAAATTAAAACAAACTGTAGCCAAGTCCGGTAGCAAGATTGACTTCAGCTAAAAGCAATTTTAATCAACAACAAAACAGTATCAACAGTAAATGAAAATCGAAGTCTGGCAGTAGTATTTATTGGGTACATTCGCGCCGTGTCCGATACAGTCCATACAACTTCATTAGTTTGAAAGGCAAGGTGATAAATCTCAATTGGACCGTAGCTTCAATGCTAAATTACTAGGGTGCCGTCTATTTTAAAGCTATTTACAACTGTTTACGTTTGGGGCAATATGTTGGTCACAACATTTATTTTCTAAAAGATACAATAGGTATTATATCATCGTGTTTTTTATTTCTTGATTTTCTGGGCTTCATGACTCTTACAAGCTTCTCAATAATATTTTACTTTAATAGCCGTTGTATATGGAAGTTTGGAATGCCAAAACCACCAACCAGTTTTATTTTATTATGATCTGTGGAGATTTTTAAAAACAAGAGGACGCATTGCGTAGAGTCATAAGAACAGAGTAAACAATATAATACTTGTTTACACTTAGCACACCGCACCGCTCGCTCGTTCTGTTGTATGGCTATGGCTATGATCGTAAGGCTGCGAACGCACCGACAGGTGCCTAGATTGGTGCCTAGATATATCCAGGTTATTTGCTAGAATAGTCGCCTTCGTCTCATAGTCTTTGATTGTAAGCCTCGCACCTACGATACATTCTAGGTAGTCGCCTGGATGTATCGAACTATCGAGGCACCTAGCGCGCTGTCGGTGCGTAGGCTAGGCGGCCTAACAGTTTTTTTTTCTGCAAGTCGCTAAAAATGAATAGCTGGAATGTAGAGGGATGAGGGAGGAGAGGTGCGTTGCGCGAAGGTCCAACCAATTCAAGATCCATTAGCGCGAAAATTAGAGGTATTGAATTGTGTAGACTTTGTACAATTTCGTTCAACATTAAATAAAAAAAATAATGTTTTGCTGTATGTGATGGTATAGTTAGTAACTATAGTTTAACATTAATTATCGCATTCGTTACGTACTTTGTTTCCGTACGAACCCTCAACAATTTCATCAAACGAATGTAAATACAAATAAAACAAACTGAAATATAATATCTGTTTCGCAACAGTTTAAGTAAACATTTGACTTTTATACCCATGTCATAAACATATTTACGTGTTTTTCTATGGAAGGATCCAACGTAATTGAAATAAATATTAACGTTCCTTTGAAACATTTACATAAGAAGGAAGTAATTTTCTTATTTGAAATTGTTTCTTTGAGATAGATGTGTAGGTAAGTAAAAGTATTTTTTTTTTCATTTATTGAAAAGAAATATGATCTGTTTCAGTATATTTTTAACTTTAAATAGTTAATTCACAATATCAAGGCAAAATTTTACTATTGGTGTAAGATTGATTTGGTCGGTTGGTCCGAACAAAGGGTGTTTTAGTCAACGTCCACCTAAAACAAAAAAAACAAGAAGCCGACTAAAATGCCTGCCAACGGTCAGTCTAGAATTTGTTATCTCTATAAAGAATGCTTCTAACGTCAATCTGTCTTTATGTTTGTTGTTTACGAAACCACCACAATGAAAACAATACTAACGACGCGTCTTCACTTGGCTTTTCCGTTCGGGGCCTGGGCCCATTTCCTTGACATAACAGGCGCAGAAAGGCGCGTCAGCTTTGTATGAATTCTCCTACATCCACGCGACCAGATAAGGTAGGCCTTCTACGATCCCGTAATGACATACTGAATCGGGAGTTCCCTTAACCGTCTCCAGCTCAAAGGAAATGGACTGGTTTATTAGGAACGTAAATCCGCTCTGTTATCGTTTCATTTATTCCGTAATAAGTTGTGATCCGTCGGCGCTTGATAGATTACTTACAGGAGGAAATTAGAACGTCTCGATGTCAGTTCTAAATAAAATAAAAGCGAATCGTTCTTTGGACTGGAAACCGGTGAAATAGTAGTTTATGATACAAGGTTGGTAAGGAGTTTTAAAAAACCTTAACAACCGTGTGCCATACTACGTTTTTAATGTAATGAACATTTGCGAGAAAACATTATAGGTACTGCTGAAATTGTAATTTATTCATATAATAAAACTGTAAATTCTAAATATTTGTGCGCGAATTACGCAAAAACCGCTACACGAATTTTGATTGATTTTTCACAATTTAGTTGATTGAGGTCCAACTTAAAATCTAAGCTATGTTTCATCAAATTCAGGTGGGTGGAACCAGGGAAACAGCTTGAACTCTCCGTAGTACTAGCTTTCATACACTAAAGGGGTCACTTTAAACTGGTTGCAATATTTTTCTACTGTCCACGCGGATGAAGTCGCGGGCGGAAGCTAGTAGAAATTAAAAAAACGTTCGTAAACAAAAACGTACGGCGCCGGCGTGCGGTAAAATCAACTTTCCGCACGCTGTACTACTCCGTAAACAAAAACGCACGGCGTGCGGTAAAATCAACTTTCCGCACGCTCGACTGTCATCGTAATAGTAGTTTATGATACAAGGTTGGTAAGGAGGTTTTTAAAACGAGTTGACGCTTTATAAGCCCGAGCCGCAGGCAAGGGTTTATAATCGTCACGAGTTTTAAAAAACCTTAACAACCGTGTGCCATACTACGTTTTTCAATACATTTGCGAGAAAACATTATAGGTACTACTGAAATTGTAATCTATACATATAATAAAACTGTAAATTCTAAATATTTGTGCGCGAATTACGCAAAAACCGCTAAACGAATTTTGATGGATTTTTCACAATTTAGTAGATTGAGGTCCAACTTAAAATCTAAGCTATGTTTCATCAAATTCAGGTGGGTGGTACCAGAGAAACAGCTTGAACTCTCCGTAGTACTAGCTTACTAGCAACCAGTTTAAAATGACCCCTTTAGTGTACTAAAGGGGTCATTTTAAACTGGTTGCAATATTTTTCTACTGTCCACGCGGATGAAGTCGCGGGCGGAAGCTAGTAGAAATTACAAAAAATGTTCGTAAACAAAAACGCACGGCGCCGGCGTGCGGTAAAATCAACTTTCCGCACGCTGTACTAATCCGTAAACAAAAACGCACGGCGTGCGGTAAAATCAACTTTCCGCACGCTCGACTGTCATCGTAAACATACATTTTCGAGCAACTGTATTGAAAACTTACATTTTCGAGCAACTGTATTGAAAAGGTTTTATAAAAGCTCTTTTGGCATACACAATGAGTTTTGAACTCGGTTCGATGCACGGGCACAGCGTTTTTTTGTTTTGTTCTCTAATTGGAACCTCCAAACTGGTGAGGATTTTCCACTACAGATGACCGCAATTAAATTACACTGACTTTCGGTAAGATACTGGAATTGGCACAACTCAATGGAATAGAGAAACATTATCAGTATTGTTAAGATAGGAAAACATAAGACAGACATCTCGCATATTTGATTAAATATTTTTCTACAAGTACGACCCGTTATACTTATGCATATAAGTTTAGTCAGGGTCAGTACCAATATCTTTCATAAAAAACATAATTCATACCTACCACCTAACAATTACAATAAAATTATCATTTGCCAGATGAAAATTACGTCTAAATATTTATCGGCAAAAGCACGCTATACAAAAATGTTTCGTCTCTCCTTTTCAGATAAACAAAGAATGTTCCTCTACCCTGCATTGTTCGAATAGAAGTTATACGGTAGATACAATAAAGCTGAACACTCTTCCACACATCCGGACAGCAGTTAATATCCGGTGGAATGTTTATGGCCAACAAACAAAGACTTAGGGCAAACAGTATCCTCCAGCTAACTTACTCCGCCTAATTGTTTGCCTCGCAACTTTGTTACAAATGGACCGATATAATTTGCCACTAATTTGCTATGTGCGTTAAATCAAATTGTTCTATTTGGCCCACCTGGATCGCTGGCGTTATTGGGTTAGTGTAAATCAGGGGTAATTTGGCAAAATGCGTTTCGAATCTAATAATTATTTGATAAATAATGCTATGTATAATACGTATGTATAATATGTATAATACGTGGTATAAGTATAATACGTGGAAATGTTTGTTATATGTGTTTGCCAACCTAAAATATTTAAATTTATATTTTTTGTTCAAAGCTTTAAGTTTCTTTATATTTTTGAGACATAATCTCTTTTTGCGATGCGAACTAGCGAACTAGCGGCTGCCCGCGACTTCGTCTGCGTGGAGAGTTTTTTGCTATCCCTCGGGAACGATACTTTTTTTTGGGATGAAAGGTATCCTATGTCCTTCTTAGTATCCCTGACAACGTGTATGTAAAATTTCATGATGATCGGTTCAGTAGTTAAGACGTGAAGGCGTAACAAACAAACAAACGGACAGCATTTAAAATATTAGTTAGGAAAGGATAAGGATAAGGATTATGTGGTGAATAAAATCTGTTGAATTTGGTAGTATTAGTACAGTAGTTAGCAGAAGTAAAAGCATATAATGGAATAGTTATTCCTGCAGTAAAAAATATATATTTTTAATGTCTGACCAATAACTATATTAATCTATAAGTCTAAATATCAAAATACGCATGCCAGATAGGAAATAAGATGGAGTAAAAAGGTATAAGGGTCTCAATTGAAAAGCTACGAATTGGCAGTATTCATTAAAATTAGGGTCCGCAAAAAGCGGGCAAGACGAATATTTTCGGATAAGTTACGTCGACCGAGAACTCCTGAATCGCAAATTGATCCGCAGATTATATTGTGGCCAATCGTATTCGATTTACGAACGATTTTACGATTTCTAAAGGAACCAACTCGATACGCGGTGGTCCCATTGAAATTAATACTGCGATTGAACAGATTACTACTGGTCCGAGGTCCTTTTATAAATTTTTGTGTATAGGAGTAATCGATGATGCAGTATGATAGGATATTTTCTGGATAAAGGATAATTCTCGATTTGTGTAGTAAGATATTTATTTCTAAAGCTATTGATCGATTTACTGGAGCCAATAGCACAGATTAGATAATAGTTACTGCATCCAATAGACTAATAATAATAATAATAATAAATAAATAAAAGACATTTATTTCATCACACACAAATAACAACAAAGCAGCATATTACATCACAGAGAGAGAGCTTCGAGTGTGTGATCTGGAGCCCAAACTAGGGCGACCCTGTATTTCAGGTCTCCAGGTCCTCACCCGTGGATCACCTAAGTATATTGAATTAATAAAAGCATAGGTAGTCTTAATAATAATAGCTTATTATATGTGTGTGTGTGTGTGTGTGCGTGTGTGTGTGTGTGTGTGTGTGCGTGTGTGTGTGTGTGTGTGTGTGTGCGTGTGTGTGTGTGTGTGTGAGTGAGGGATTAATATTAAATAAGTAAATTGTTGTATGAAAGTAATTTTATGTTTGTATGTTTGTTATTTTTTTGCATGATGCAGAAGTAGATTAGATACTAATAGTTAGCTATTCAGAATTTTAATTAACTATGTTACGTACGTATAACATGAACTTAACTATTGGATTGCTTTGAATGAGCAAGGTACAAATGATTTATGAACTCGTAAATATTCCCTATTTTATGTGAAAAGATGTAGGTACTCTAATTTGCCCTAATGATACCTATGCCGTTGGACATCACAATTTAATAGAAGTCTGTTGTTCTGGGGTGTGTACCCAAGAACAACAGACTGATGTGTACCAGTAAACGCATATAAAACATTTACTGGTACCTTGTACTATACAAAATTCAAAATAATTTATTCAGTCTAGGCTGTTACAAGCACTTGTGAATGTCAAAGAAGCTACGCCATCGGTTCGCAAACCCTGAGCGGGAGACCTTGTAACGAGAAGAACCGGCAAGAAACTCGTCAAGGGCTGCTTTTTTCTCCCTGTATATTTCATCAGAGTCGTGTCAACATTGAAAAATGAGCTCCACATTTAAAGTGAGGTCATTTTCCATCACAATAATTAACAAAAGTTTGCACACAATGGGAAGTAGGTTGAAATTAAATACCTACTACATATCGGTATATTATGTATTTTATGCTGATACAGACGAAGTATATCTAACTAAAAAATAAATAGATACCTACATAAAAGGAATATATCTGGATAAGTGACTCAGCTCGACTCTCCCAAACAACCAATCATATCACGCATGCCAAGTAAATTGACGCGCCCCGCACGGATGTACGATAGTTGATTTCTCATTTCAGATTACGAAATGCCTATCACAGCAACGCAGTAAAGGATAGCGAGCTTTATAAATCTGAGCTGTGACACATCGCTACATTTATGTTAAGGTCTGATATTGGAACGATTCATTAGTTTAAGAATTGCTAAACAAATAGCTTAAAGGTTCTTTGAAGAAAATTGAGGATTTTTCCATTTAGTTTCTAAAACAGCATCTAGTCCAAAAAGTCAAGAAAAAGGTTTTAATGTTGAAGAAGAATAGGTAATTTATGAGCTAAGTACTTAGCAGTTAAAAGAGCAACGTATAGTGGAAAATAGTTTAAAAAAAAACCAAAAACCGACATCAAAAAACCTACCTCTAAAAAGCAAGAAATAATATTCGTAATAATAAAAATACGTCTATTGGGTGGGGCTTTTAGAATTAAAAAAAGGAATCTGTACTCCAGCCCCACCCGACTTCAATAGACGTATTTAGATTATTACGAATATTATTTCTTGGTTTTTAGAGGTAGGTTTTTTGAAGTCGGTTTTTGTTTTTTTTTAACTATTTTTTATTTTTTTATTTTTAGTGTAGGTACCTTGTAGGTAAGCTATATTATAATATTATGTAGAAAAATCAGCTCAGCCAAACGTAAGATAATCGCGGAGAAACATACATTCGAGTCAAACTGAGAACCTCCTTTTTTAAGTCGGTTAAAGAACCTACATTTAAGATATCCCTCTTCCTACAAAAAAATAATTATCTTATTCAGTTCATAAACAAAGAAGTAATACGACCATTATCATTGAGGTAATTCACACAAAATCATACTATTTTCGTGCTTTTTTCAAGATTATTTGAAAAGTACTGAACCGATTTCCAAATTTTAAAAAATGGGACCAACTTGGGAGTTTACCTAATGTAATATTATATTAATATATAACGTTTGAATCATTTCAATCGGTCTAGCCGTCTTCGAGTAATCGGTGGACATACACAAAAACAAATATACAGACGAACATAGAACTTCCTCCTTTTTTGGAAGTCGGTTAAAAATACGCATTGTGTGCTTACCTTCGTTTGGTGCAACAAGCGGTAGCGATCCAGTTTATTGCACCGATCGGGTTCGAATCCTGGTAGGTGAATGTTTGTGTGATTAGCAGCGCAGTTATTCGCAACATTTATTGACTTTTGTATTATTATTATTTAAATAATCTATCCGTTGTTTGATAACCTAAGTATTTTACCTCAAGCCTAAGTTTAGGACCATTTGGTCCTCATTTGATTGATGTGAGTTGTCTGTCTCTATTGTTCTGCTAACATCATTGCATTTGATTTATTTATTCGTCATTCACATACAAAAGTCTAAAGAACTAGTCTATCAATCTGGAGTGGAGTGAGTGGACTAGGCTCTTATCCAATTAGCTCAGAGGCATTGAAGAGCAGAGCCACTGGCAATATCCGGCCTGAACGATGTAATGCGTGCCAATTGAAGTGCCACTTAGCCAAGTAAAAGCATAGGGTATGGATTATTCCAACTCAGGTCTGTAGGAAAAAGGAAAATTCAACTGAATTTTTGCTAGTAGTTTCATTACTTTGCGAGCCAATTATGTTGGTATGTTTAAAAATTGTTTAAAAAAAAAACAAAAACCGACTTCAAAAAACCTACCTCTAAAAAGCAAGAAATAATATTCGTTATAATAAAAATACGTCTATTGAAGTCGGGTGGGGCTGGAGTACAAATTATTTTTTTTTTATTCTAAAAGCCCCACCCGACTTCAATAGACGTATTTTTATTATAACGAATATTATTTCTTGCTTTTTAGAGGTAGGTTTTTTGAGGTCGGTTTTTTGTTTTTTTTAAACAATTTTTTATTTTTTTATTTTAAGTGTAGGTACCTTGTAGGTAAGGTATATTATAATATTATGTAGAAAAATCAGCTCAGCCAAACGTAAGATAATCGCGGAGAAACATATTTAAATACGGGTCAAACTGAGAACCTCCTTTTTCAAGTCGGTTAAAAAACTACACTTAAGTTATCCCTCTTCCAACAAAAAAGTAATTATCTTATTCAGTTCATAAAGAAAGAAGTAATTCGAGCAATCATCGAGGTAATTCACACAAAATCATACTATTTTCGTGCTTTTTTCAAAATTACTTGAAAAGTACTGAACCGATTTCCAAATTTTAAAAAGTGGGACCAACTTGGGAGTTTACCTAATGTAATAACGTTTGAATCATTTCAATCGGTCCAGCCGTCTTCAAGTAATCGGTGGACATACACAAAAAAAAAACAAATATACAGACGAACATAGAACCTCCTCCTTTTTTGGAAGTCGGTTAAAAAGGGGATTTGATGCTAATGTGTAATCAAGCTTTCAGAGGTAATTTATCAGTAAGCAATGATTTTTTTATATAATTAAAACGAAAGACATCAATTTCAACATGATAGGTTTTCCTTTTTAGAAAAGGAAATTAAGCAATACAGTTTTTCCATAAAAAAGCAACAATAAATTTATCCTATTGACGTTAAAGAAAAGGGAGAAGAAAACGTTATTCCCTCGGAAAAAATCCTTCAGCGTAGGCTATACACATTAATTACAACCCTATCAACTGAGCGAGCGTTACGAGAGATTCTATTAAGTATCGCTTACCCGCTCCCCCGAGACTAGATTAATCGGCCTATTATAAACCAATAATAGCACGAAGCCTGCAGACGTAAGCTTAGGTATTTCTAGGCACATCGTACAGTAATTACTGTACATTGTGAGCCTATACGTATCTTCAGTCCTGCGGGTCTACCGCCTAACTCGATTTCTTTGACTATTGCTTTGGTTTATGACGTCAGTGCATTGTCCGTCCTTGTCACCGTTTTATGATATGGCAAGGACGGATAGAGTATTGCTATCGCTTTGGCTATCGCTTTGAGATAGGCGGTAGGGCCCCTGGTGGCAAATTTAGCGTCTCCTGCGGTTGGCATGGGTTTAGGGTTATGTTGCGATAAACTGTGCGATGTCTTGTTCGAAATGAGCAGACGACGTTCATATGGTACCTACAAGGTGCAACGGATCCAAAATTTACATAGTTAAGGCAAACAGTGGTGTCGATTCGGTTGGTAGAAATAAACTAAATTGACAGGACTAAACTTAATTTTAGCATCGTGTTCTTGTCTTTTCGATACCAAAAGACAAAGATGGAAAACTAAATTTAGTTAAATCCTGTCAATTTAGTTAAGTCGTTGCCAACCGAATCGACACCACTGATGTTGAATGAGCTGCCTAATAGTATGACATTAATCTATCTAAAAATAAGAAAAATAGAAAAATAATTTTGCAAAAAGCCATTACTTTTTATTTGTATAACATTAATATAGGTAGATAATTTGTGTTCCCTAATATTTTTATATTATCAGCTGTATTGTACATACCTATCTAATAAGATAACCGAACGCCTACTTACCATAGAGGTATTCAAAGGTGACTTATTTCCACTTACTACGACCCTTAGTACTAGTAACATTCTTTCCCTTCATCGAACTCACATCACAGTCCTCATACTTCACAAGTATAGCTGGGTATTAGCTTCTGACGCAAAATCTTTATTAAACACATACCTATAGTATATTTTTTCTAAGTATACAGGATGTCCCTAAACTTTGCCACACGCAGAGAAAATTTTACTGAAAGAAGACTTCATTTTATTTTTAAATTTTAAATGTTAAATTTTATAGTCTTCCTTTTGTTTAAGATGCTGTAATCACTTAAGAAAAAAGAATCCTTATGAGTAACTCTTTCGATCGGTATATTTTATTTTATTTTTGGTGGGTTCGATTTCTGGTAAAGGCAGGCGAATTTTCCAAAATCTTTGAATGCAGTTCCATATATTTTTAAAATTAAAATGAATTCTTCCTTTATTAAAATTTCCTACCTTTGAAGTTTTGGGACACCCTGTATGTATAGTCTATGTCACACTTTGCAGTGGATATGCAACAGCAGACGCCTCTCGCTACAGGATATTGAACAATTTCCTTGGCACTACACGTAATTGCTTTAATTTTACGACTGTATACGTAAACGTACACGTATACGTTAATCACCGCTCGGTACTGTAAGTACCGAGTCGAGTGCGTTTGTAATTACAACACGAGTTTACAACTGGGCGTCAATTGAAAACAGTTAAACGGTAGTGTTGGTACTGTTTGTAGCAAATTGTATACATTTTCCAAATTGAATTACAAAAACTTAACAAAGATAATGAGATAATCGACAACATTTCTCTAAGAAATGTCGATTACCTAGCTTCTCTCGGGTTTATTTAATATGTATTTTATTTAATATTGCAAAGAAAATATTATGCAAAAGTATAACATACTGTAATAATTTATGGTCCCAGGGATGAAACGCGTAAATCCAAAAAAAAAGGTCCTAGACCTATAGATATAGACTAGACTCTAGGATATATTATTATTCAATACTTACATTCTGTTTCTTGTATATCAGTGAATAATTTAAAACGTGTCAAGAATTTGGTGACATTTGGCATGTTAATTAGACCTTTGTCACCTCCGTGACGACCTCCGTAGTCGAGTGGTTTGTACACCGGCTTTCAAGTTGTCGCCATGTCTGAGGTCCCGGGTTCGATGCCCGGCTAGGTCAATTTAAAACTAACTTTTGTATGTTGGCTCAGGGTCTGGGTGTTTGTAGTTCCACCATTGTCTCTGTTTTCTATGTGCTTTAGCTACTAACTTTGGAATCAGAACAATGTTTATAATGTTGTCTAATATTTATTTATCTTAGAAAGTATGAAAAACTTTAATCGTCACTATCACTACATAGTATAAAACAAAGTCGCTTCCCGCTGTCTGTCTCTATGTATGTATACTTAGATCTTTAAAACTACGCAACGGATTTTGATGCGGTTTTTATAATAGATAGAGTGATTTAAGAGGAAGGTTTATGTATAATACATGGTGTCAAATTCCACACTACACCGAATCTTATAATTACTTACTTCGTTGTGACTGTACCTACGTCTACGGTCTTACGTGTATACTTTAAATTAAAGTGTGCACTAGTAAGGTCGACCTAATTCTGAAGTTACCAACAATTACAACTTTATTGCAAACGTTTAGCTGTGGCCTCGGTATTAAGCGCTCCATAGTAATAATATGCTTATTCACGGATGTTGGTTAAATTAGTTTTCTTATCTCAACTAAGCTAATATGTTCCTTAACTTTATTAAGTTGAAGGTGCATTCTAGCTTGGGTGGGAATTAAAAAAGCTTATTCAATGCTTACGTTGAGTTTGCATATTGCTTTAAATTATAATTTTGTTAATATTTCGATTGGGCTAAATGCTATTGTTGACATTATTAATCGTAATAAAATACAAGCAAGCATAATGCAAAACTAGGAACCTATATTTCGATAGCTGTCTGTGTTATAAAAACCTAAATAGGGAAGACGATTCTTGAAAGTATTATAGTTATCTAACCTACCTAATAGTATAAAGTTAGTTATGTAAAATAAGACAAAGTAGCAATAAAATATACTTACCTACTTTATTTAAAATAGCATCACATCATCATTAAGTATCATGAAAGAAGAGTTTATGAGTTATTTAGATAGTGAAGACGAAAAAAATACACAACTCATTCAAATTAGCTATTAATTAAAACCTTATCAAACGGAACTGAGACTTGTAATAGTAACAAAGTTTACTAATAAACAAGTAAACAAAAATTTGGTATTTTAAATCGTTTTTTGTAACAAAACAAATAGGTAGTCCTAGAAATTTCGTTGGGCTTAAGTTAATGGTTATTAATGGAGGCGCGTTTTTAATTACCGCTGACAAATGAAAACATTCTTTAATGAACTTCTGGAATTTGTCACCGAAAGTTTGGGGCCTGAGGGGCAATAAATCAAAGAGGGAAGCGAACTCACCCGCGCAATATAGGTGTAGGTACCCACTTTCATTAACTCGGTTAACCTGACACAAAATCCCTTGTGGTCTAATAAATTTGTATTAGAAACTTATATTTTGTTCCATAGTAATTTATTATAATTTGCGAAATCAATAATAAATTCAGAATCAACCGATCTTGATAACGCGTCTGAAAGCATAAAATTTTGCCGTTTTTATCGACGTTTCTATTCTTTTTTTTATACAATATCAATCATCATTTAGTGCCATCATCATATTATTAAAGTTTGATATTCGATGACCTTCCAAATTATTTTATTATAGCAGAATTGGATATTTAGTCATATTTGTTAGTAGGTATATTGAGTACCATGCTCCGCATATTTTCTTTGGACTATTATAAATAGATTTAATCCTATGCGTACAAGGAACAGGATTGGAAATAAACGGTGTTACTACAAAATATGTCTAATATAGGCACTGTTTAAATGTGATGATGACTTTAAACAATATTTTCAAAAAGTGATTGCATCACAAATTTTTAACAGTGTCTAAATTAAACATAGTTTTAAAATCTTTTGTAGCAATACTGAAACCTGTTGCAGTGGGCAGTGGTGAATTCAAATAATTTCAATGTATGTTAAAACTTTTATTAACTAAAAATATTTTAACTTATTACAATACAAAACGGTGGATAGATGGTGTAAGAAAGTGTCATACAATTTAGATGTTACAATTTTACCATGAATTTAGTCTTTGAAAGTATACTTATTTAAACTTAATATAAAATCTCAAAACTCGAAGACTTTAAAACTATTATTAGACTTATATTATACCTAAGTGTTAAGTTCACATTCACTTGTAAACTATCGCTTCGTCTTCTTCTTTCCTCACTGCATGGATAAGGACTAATGACACTGCTGCATTAACAACCTGTAATTAATGAAAAATACTTATTAGAAAATATATTCTTCGTTTATCATCCAAATAGAGATAGTAATTAATACTTATTTCGTTTTTGTTTATTCGCATTTTATCCGTCCTAACTCCCAAGATACATTCACTGCTAATTATAAGATAAGAAAACAGAACCAATCCAATACCCGTTAACGAATTTACGTTCGGAAGATAAGAGATCGGCAATTTTATAGCTTCGATCTGTCGGGTGTTATTCTACGCCAAAAAAAAAATAAGGCATCTGTCAGGTAAACAGGGAAAAACTATAGTTGTCAGGGATTTATAAAATCTCAAAAGTGTAAGTACTTAATGAAAACAGATAATTTGTTAATCATTTCGGTGAGAAAAATATATTAAACGTCAACTAAATTGAGAATGTCGATGTAGATGTCCAAAATGTAAGGAAATTTACTGAAAAGTCAGGCAATCTCATAATTAGATCTGGCAACCCTACTTAGCAGGGACATAGGGCTCTAAGAAGTCAACTCCACTTCTTTAGGTATGGAGATGAAGAAGTAAACCTAGGTCATACTTATTTAATAAGATAATGACTCTTAGTTTTAGCTGAGGTTTTATCCCAAGATTTCAATATCAAAGATCCTCATTCACTTTTGTTTACACAGTAACGAAGTAGGGAGACTGACCCAAATACTAGCACTGCACCAGTTTATCAGCACCTCGACAAAAAAACTAAAAATATTTTGACGTGCCATAATTAATAGAAATGTTAAAAGACTGATTATCAATAAAAAGAGTACTAATTTTTTAATGATATATTATTTTTCAGCCCTTAAAACGTATTAAAATTCTCAGTGCTTATAATTGGGTAAGTAGGTGATATTAATTGGTGATGATGATGACTGTGCTGATAAATGGTGATAGGCTTGTTTTTTGATAAATTGTAATTTGACTCAATAATAACTACAAATATTGAAAAAATCTTACTTTACACAATTACAGGTTACATATTCTCAACATATTCTCAACATTAATAACGCAAAACAAAAATTATTGAATATTGAATATTATGAAATATTTAGAGTTGAAATGACCTCTTAGAGTGCTCATAATTGGGTCCGTCACCCTATATCATATACTCACTGCAATCATGCAAGACGCGAGGACAATGCCGGCCAGCCAACCACTCTTGCCCTCTAAGTACCAGGTCAGCTCATCCACACAGCCGTGAAAGTATGCGTTTCCTGTCACAGAGTCTCTGCATTCAGCTGGGAAGGGTTTGTTTAGCTGAAGGTAGTCCATGGGTCCTTCTGCGCCACAGCAGCCGATCTGAAAAAAAGTATCTTAATAAGAAGAAATGCTTTTACTTATTAATAAGTACAGAAAGCTTCAATGTTTTTTTAAAGGAAAACTAGTATACATCGATGGCATTAAGGGCCAACATTCCATTATTACCTTATCAAATAAATAAGAATTATTTAGTTATTTAATTGTTCTAAACTAAATAAGAAAGGTACATTGCCAAATTATATCCAGACATAATATAGACAGTGCATTTATTAAGTTTATTTTATATTTTTAACTGTTCAAACGAGCTTTCAACCTTACATAAAAAGTTTGACACAGAATTACTAAACCATCAACGGAATAAAACCGACCGACGTCCGACACTCCGACCGTTCCATACGCCCGCTTAACTCGTTACAGTGAAATGCGTTTCACTGTTTGCTTCGTTAGAAGTGACCGTGCCAGTCATTTTTTGTTAGGTTTGACAAACGAAAAGTTTAGGTTTTTGCGATCTGATTGTAGCTTTGACTAAAAATACATCATGTGCGTGTGTGTGATAAAATGTGAGTCATCCATGTTGTTTGCCTGGGTAAAATTATGGGACCATATGTTTGCACACAAGGGGCTTGGATATAAGGGCAAACAAAATTGCCGTAGTCATTTTAATTTTTACAGTCCAATATTTTTGCGTCTATTGGCACAGATTATTTAATAGTACCAAAGGTACTCGGTGGCGCAGTGGTTTAGCGCCTGGCCCAGCGATTGCGGAGGTTAAGCAACGTTCGCAAGGGTCGGTCATGGGATGGGTGACCAAAAATTTATTATCTCGAGCTCCTCCGTGCTTCGGAAGGCACGTTAAGCCGTTGGTCCCGGCTGCATTTGCAGCCGTTAACACTCACCAATCCGCATTGGGCCCGCGTGGTGGGTTATGGCCCATCCTCCTTACCACCTGTGCCCAGGAAGGCCTGTGCCCCAGCAGTGGGGGCATCAAAAATGGCTGATGGACAAGGTACTGCTCAGTGGTCTGCACTACCAACGTATACTAAGACAGTCAGTTGTTTCATACCGAGTAATATATTATGATTAATACTTACACCTTCTTGTACCATCCTCAATATCATCCGGCTGCCTTCATGCTGTGGGTTGTTCATTAGATTGGTGATGGAGTTCTTGATGAGTGGCTGGATGCTGGAGTTGTACGTCGAGAAGTCCAGGAGCAGACACGATCCAATCAAACCGAACACGAATGTGGCGATCTGGCTGCCGATGTACTGGGGAAAGTAAAAAGAGATAAGTATGCATTGATTTATTCCAATTTCACTTTTAAGCAAACACCACGGTCGAATTGAAAAAATCTTAAGGATAGTAGACAAAATCAACGTTTCGTAGTTCTCTGTTTCCTTCTCCAAAAATGGTCTGATTTAATTACTCCGCAAGCGCCTGGCCCAGCGATTGCGGAAGTTAAGCAACGTTCGCAAGGGTCGGTCATGGGATGGGTGACCATAAATGAATTATTTCGAGCTCCTCCGTGCTTCGGAAGGCACGTTAAGGCGCTGCTTAATCGAATTTTCTGGTTTTTGAGGGGGTGCGGCAGACGAAGCGGTGTGCGAGTGCAGCGGCGCCCCTCCCGCGCCGCACCTCACCTGCGAGTGCAGCGGTGTAGACTGGGCCGCATTTAGAAAATTTTTGTTTGATTTTAAATTATTTGCTGTTATGAATAAATGTCATGTTCTCTGATCAGTCCAGGGTGAACAAAACTTTGAATTATATTTTGAGATATTATATAATAAGAACCTATACTTTTTATCACGTAAACGAGCTTTGAGAGTTATAAAAATTAGTTATAATATTTTTCTATACAAAATTTGAACACCATTTTCACCCCTTATCAATCACCAATCATGTCCACCGTGTTGG
This sequence comes from Agriphila straminella, assembly GCA_950108535.1. Taxonomy (NCBI): domain Eukaryota; kingdom Metazoa; phylum Arthropoda; class Insecta; order Lepidoptera; family Crambidae; genus Agriphila; species Agriphila straminella. The sequence continues at coordinate 14,609,598 of OX467311.1, read as the reverse complement.
ACTTCAAAATAAATGTTATTTTTGCAATCGTCATCCCAGAAAAAAACCAATAACGACATCCATATCTATTTAAAGGTTTTTTTACCCCTTTTCATTCATTTCATGCGTTAGATTTCCATCCATAAGCCTAAATTATAAATTTAGCGATATTTACTTCGAAAATGAAGGATTTTCTACAATACATAACTTCATCCGCCTTTTGACCACTTTGGGGGTAGAATTTTAAAAAACGCTGAGACCCGTATTTATCAATTTTCAATCGTCAGCCTAAACAGAAAATTTGAAGATCCTAGCTTAAAAGCTGAGGGACTTTCATACAAACTTTCATCCCTTCTTTCATCTCCTTAGGGATGGAAGTTTCAAAAATCCTTCCTTAGTGGATGCCTACACTGTATAAGGTATCTGTGTGCAAAATTTTAAGTCTCTAGGTCAAGCGGTTTGGTCTGTGCGTTGATAGATCAGTCAGTCAGTCATTCAGTTTACGATTTTATATATTAAGAAGATAAGATAGTAGGGTGAATATGCCTAATACCAGCCCCCCAAGGATTTTTCAAATTTGAATCTCTGTTGTTGCCACAATTGCAATCTTAAAAATATTGTTGACACAGTTTTAGGTAGGTTGATTAGTCTTTATTACGAAAGTAGTAGTTAGTATTACGAAATTTTATGGGAAAAAAATAAATAAAAAAATATTAAAAACACGACTGTATGACAAAAACGAACTAAAAAGTTAAATACCAAGAGTGTCATTGCAGTCGGGGGACCGTTTCATGGAACAATTTTTGATCATAGAGGTCCCCCGACTGCAATGACACTCTTGTTTTTTAACTTTTTAGTTCGTTTTTGTCAGGCAGTTGTGTTTTTAATATTTTTTAATTTATTTATTTTTATTTCACAGATTTTAGTGACAAATTATATATTAAGATAAATATTTTAATAGAAAATACTAGAAAAAATCGACCCGTCTGAACTTTTCTATTAAAATATTTATCTTAATATAAAAATAGCATTGTGAATGCCTAAAATCTAAAAATTCCAATTCCAAAACGCTGACTTGCATTTTGTCAGTATGTACACAGGGTAATATGCCTAGTTAGCCGGCCGCCTCCAGTTATCCGGCCCCCCAACAGTTTTTCGAATAAAATAAGAAATTCGTGGCAATTTCTTAACAATTTGGATATTTTCCTGGCAACACTGTTATCGATCTATCGAATGGTATGGACGCCACTAGCGAAACGTTACGTAATATTTTATAATTTGTGTTTACGTTGAAGCCCGCATCCGGGTCGATTTCGCAAGTGGAGATAAAAAAAAAATAGTGGAGAGCTCTTGCCAAATAGTCAATATTGTCCTTCAGGGCATCGATAAAAGGTAAATATTTAGTTTGTTCTCAAGGTAATGTTGTTATTTATTACTGTTTTAATGTTAAATATGGCATAATAAGCAGATATTTAGTAATATCAAGGGGCCGCCTTACTAGACAACGAAACCACATGTTTCCAGTATATCGGCCGGGGGCCGGTTAACTGGGACTGAGCTCGATATAATGTTTTGTCTCTTTTTGTTAAAAGAGTGATTCTATAGAAGAATGTATAATGCTATCCCTTTTTATTAAATTTAAAGTACTTTGTGTCTAGTACTCGGCCGTCTAAATGTGCTTGTATATGAAGTTGATTTTTTTTGTATGGAAACGGGTGGCCGGATCTACTGGGTGCTTGCCCAGTGTACCGGCCTCCTAGTATACACTAGGAGGCCGGTATACTGGCTATCCTGCAAAATACTACTAGTACACCTGCCAGCTTTGAAATTTATCTACTAATAATATTAATTGTTTGTCTCTTGTTATTTCCGATGTGTATTTTAGCGAATTACTCAAACGATCGCTACTGCATTGAACGATGTGGTTTTTTCTTCTCGTCATGTTCTTTGAAAGGCGGCCGGTATACTGGGCAATAGAAATAGGAGGGCCGGAAATAGAAACAGGGGGGCCGGGCACTGGGCAAATCGTACTTTTTTAGAAAATTATTTCTAATGACAAAACCGACTAATGATAAAATAGTTGGGATCATTACTGTTTGTGTAGGTACCGAGTGCAGACTGCAGACCGAACTCGAGGCGCGTAGGTATTTGATCGAAGTATCGCTTTTCGACTATTTGTATGAATTTGGAATAGGGTGGATATGCCTAACTCTAGCCCCCCCCCCCCCTAATTCCAGCCCCCAATACGTTTTTGCTTTGCTTTAATTAAAAAACAATAAAAATCGGAAACTGTTTAATGGAGCCACATCCCTAGTTAATCCTCGACGTTGGAAATCAGTATTACCCCGTCACGACACCTACAATTCACACAACGACCAAAAATGTTCACCGAGACCGAATAGAGGTGACTATGTTTGAAAAACAGCATAAAACATCGATCAATGCGAACTTTGGGAAGTGTGTTTATGAAGGCAAGATGCAATTTTTTATAGTTTTAAACTTTGATACTAGTAATAGATTAGTTAGATAACGTTTTAAGATTACAAATTTGCAGTTAAATTTACTAATTTCGAAAAATTTGGGGGGCTGGAGTTTGACTATGTGATTTTCCAAAACTTTCTATTATCAGCCGGGGGCTGATGTTGGGTATTTAACTTTCGTTTAAGAAATCAATCTCATCTTAATTTGCTCGTCTTTAGGTTGGAATTTGTAGTGCTATTCACTAGAATTACTAACCCTGCACCCAATGGCCTAAATACAGCCGGGTGAATAATGTTTAATTCCTAAGTTATTTGTTCTTCAAATTAGGGGCTGATATTAAGAAATACATAAGAACCTAACATCAGCCGGTCATCAAAACTTTACGGCAATATACAGGGTGTTTTCAAATGATTTTTTTTTTGTTTTTTTTTATATTAGACTAGCTTCCGCCCGCGACTTCGTCCGCGTGGACATTCGATAAAATCCTCATGTTTTAATTTCATTAAATTCTGATCAGCCGTTTTTACGTGATTAGGCGGGTTCCCACCAAGCGCGCTGCCTCGCGAGGCAGGACGTTTGCCGCACGGGCCTCGCACGAGGCTGCTCGCTTCGTGGGAACCCGCCTAATCACGTAAAAACGGCTGATCAGAATTTAATGAAATTAAAACATGAGGATTTTATCGAATGTCCACGCGGACGAAGTCGCGGGCGGAAGCTAGTTTATAATATTCAGAATTGTATCCAGAGATATTAGTATCCCGTTCCCAATCCCTCCCTGTCCCTGTCCCCGTCCCCTGGATGTGCATGTCCAGGTCCAATAATGTCCACCGTGCGACTACAAAATAAATGTTATTTTCGCAATCACCATCCCATGAAACCTCAAGAACGACATCCACATCGATTTTCATGTTTACTTACCCCATTTACACCTTAAGGGATGATTTTCAAAATAACAAAATATGTGTTTGCCTATTTATTTTTAGACATGCTCCTACGAATTTTAAAGTTGTAATGTCTATTTTATATTATTTTACCATACAAATTTTGAACCCCATTTACACCCCTTTAGGGGTTAAATCATGTCCACCGTGTTGGACTTCAAAATAAATCTCATTTTCGCAATCACTATCCCATAAAACCTCAAGAACGACATCCATATCGATTTTTATGTTTACTCACCTCATTTACCCCTAAGTGGTTAATTTTCAAAATTACAAAATATTATGTTTGCCTTTTTATTTTAAGATGTGCTCCTACGAAGTTTAAAGTTGTAATGTCTATTTTATATTATTTTTCCATACAAAATTTGAACCCTATTTTCACCCCTTTTGGGGTCAAATCATGTCCACCGTGTTGGACTTCAAAATAAATGTCACTTTTGCAATCGTCATCCCAGAAAACCCCAATAACGACATCCATATCTATTTTTGGGTTTTTTACTCTCTTTTCACCCCCATTTCATCCCCATAGGGGTTGAAATACTACCAATAACAATATACGTTACGTTAGATTTAAAGCCATAAGCCTAAATTATAAATTTAGTTATTTTTACTTCGAATATAAAGGATTTTCTTCAATACACAACTTTATCCCCCTTTGACCCCTTCGGGGGTAGAATTTTGAAAAACGCTGAGACCCGTGTTTATTAATTTTCAATGTTCAGCCTAAACACAAAATTTCAAGATCCTAGCTTCAAAACTGAGGGACTTTCATACAAACTTTTGACCCCCGTTTCACCCCCTTGGGGGGTGAGTTTTGAAAAATCCTTTCTTAGTGCACCCCTAGACCGCAAAAGAAACCTATGTGCAAAATTTCAAGTCTCTAGGTTCAACGGTTTGGACTGTGCGTTGATATCTCACTCAGTCAGTCAGTCAGTCAGGACTCTGAATTTTATATACATAGATGTAAAAAAAAACATAATAATCAAAATCATACTTATTATCATCATAATAATCAATCATAGAAACAGAAAAGAAATTCAATTCAAAAATTGTATATCGATATTCACTTCTTGGAAAACGCTTTTATAGGTTTCAAATAATTAAAACGATCTCGTACTCGTTGATTATTGTATAAGTTATTTTTTATTACGCAATATTTAATATATTTATATATTCTAAGTTGATTAATATCTACAGGAGAGGTATAAGTTTCAATGACTTGTTATGGGAACCATAATTTTAAAGCCTCTAGTATTTTATTATCATTATTAGAGTTACCAAACGAATATTCTTTAATCCCATACAAACATGGTTGTTTTATTTTGGAACAGCCTGTACCCGGCTAGAATTAGGGAACAAAGCGGCTGATATTAGGGCAAAGACGGCTGGAATTAGGGTTTTTCGCCCGTCGTGCATTTAAACAATTCTCTTTTTTTCCCACAAAACTACGTAAAACTAAGTACTATTTTCGTAATAAAGATCAATCAAGCTACCTAAAACTGTATCAACAATAATTTTAAGACTGTAATTGTGGCAGCAACAGAGATTCAAAGTTGAAAAATCTTAGGGGGGGCTGGTAATAGGCATATTCACCCTACTTGGATTTGTAAATTTTTTTTGTTTTCTAATTCTACGACACATCCGTCGCAATTCTTTGTTCCTTTTGTTTCCCATTTTACACACACACAATACATGAATAAATAATAATAATAATACAGTCAAGTTCGTACAAAACTAGGTACCTATAAAAACAAGTCACAGTCACAAGACGTAAAACTACACTAAATCTATTTTATTTATTACTAAAACCTAAAACTACAAAACAAACACCTAAAACTATTACTTGGCACTAAATAAAATTATTTATTTACTTAAAACAAACAAAGTTTGGAAAGACGAGACCGACCACGCTACGATATGAAATGAAAAGTACAGCGGCAGCCCCATTCTCAATACCACCCGATGCATGCCCCCGGCGGCCCCGGGCGTTCACCCCGCCCGCCCGCGCCAGATCTCTGTGTTTGCCGAAAACTAGCAAATATTTTTCTAAGTGCATTGCTCTTTACATTTTTCAGGCGCTAAAAAACCTGTTTATTTTGATTTTAATAGTGATCCATAACATTAACATTCTTTTTTTTTATATAACTCTTTAATTCGTCTTATGTTCGATTTATAATTTGAGAAAAATATGCTAGTTGCCGCTGAAAATATCGAGTACTACGCGACGAAAAATCTTTTTAGAAAAATCATTTTTTTTCACTAACTAAGCTTTTACTTGAAATTTTTTATAGCTAAGTCTCTAATTCAGGATATGTCAAATACAATTATATTTTTTTCTACCTTTCAAAATGAGTGGATTTTTCTAGCTATGCGACAAAACTTTATATGTATTCATTGACGCTACGTTTTGCAGCTCCTTAAGCCGTTGGTCCCGGCTGCATTTGCAGTCGTTAACACCCACTAATCCGCATTGGGCCCGCGTGGTGGGTTATGGCCCGTCCTCTTTACCACCCATAAGGAAGGCCTGTACCCCAGCAGTGGGGACATCAAAAATGGCTGATGGACACATTATATTACTTTTGATGTAAGTTATTGATTAGCATGAGCATCTTGATAAAATTGTAGCTAGCTAGGTGAGCTAACATTTTGGCAAAAACCGTAAAGCATAAACTTCAAAAAAGTAATACGTTGTGGCTTGCCTGTTTTCATAATATCTACCTGAAGTACGTGGTTTGATTTGTTTTTATACTAAAATTATTAAAGAAACTTACAGCATACAAAAGAAAGACGTTTTCCATAAGAGCAGATCCGCATCCAAGGAAGGCAACCACCATGATGACCAGGGAGCCAATGAGGATGATGTAGATGCCTATGAAGAACTTCTGCAGGTCCAGGACTGTCATCCACTCGTTGAACCCGGGCTCGATGCAGATCCATAAGCAGAGGGCGAAGATAGACAACCCGAATAACTGTAAAGATAATAAAATGAACATAATGTTATATTTGATAAAATATTTTTAATTAGTACGGTTATATATTTGATCTTACTTAAAATTGAAATGTTTGCACTCTAAGGCCCGTATTTATAAACGAGCTATATTGAGATGCTCTTCTTATAGGAACAGCATCTCGGTATGATCTCAAGATAGCTTTCAACGTTGAGAGCGGTTTTTAAATACGGGCCTAAGTGGTTGACAGTATAAATTTAGTTGTGGTGATTTGCAAAAAATATGATAGAAATTGTTGGAATATGGTTGGTATTATAAATCCACTCTAAACTTGTTCGATTATACTTTATTAACTAAATAGTGGAAGTACTGAAACTCTTCTGTGGTAGAAGTTTATATAATCTCTTGGACATGGCGATAAATAAAAATGCCATCCAATCAAACCTGAAGAACCCTGTAAGTCATAAAACTATATCTGTGATGAAAACACGAGTAATAGTGATGGCAGGATCTAAAAGTTTTATAATATCATTAATGCTATGAGTGTTCCAGAGTTACGTCGGGATGAGATATCGCAGTTTCTCATAATAGCTTTGTTTTTGCCTCCCAAATAGCTGTAGATAAAGGCAGTTGCCTTGGCAATGTATAACAAGGTAATATGTTTAGTAACAGGATATTTGGCAAACGTTCTTATTTTGTTTGGGATCTAGGGAATTCTTATTAAGGTTATTTATAGGCATTTGAGATAATGGTCACTTTTGATGGTCGAACGTATCAACATTTCAACTGCCTTAAGGGTTCTTCAATTGAAATATTTGTTTGCTTTTGGGTATTCACATGTTTGCCTGTTGAAATAATAGTAATAACCAGATGTTAGGTGCTAACTGGAACAGGCCCTTAATTTCATAAAAAATAGTTTTCAATATTCTTTCTAATATTTACCAGCTTCTCCTATTCCCATAACTATTCCGTCAACCCTGTGAACAAATTATAGGGCATCTATTCAGGGGAAACTTCAGTTTCTTATTCAAACTTTAACAATATTTAACCTTTCATGGCAGTTTTTCTTTGAAATAGACTTTTTGTTTGTTTGCTCAAACTCAGGGGATTCCATGGGATATGGCCAGTGGGAGTTAAAGTTTATGGTTTTTATGCAATCATAATATAATTATTTACAGAGACAGACAATCAATACCGACAAAAGAAAGAAAGTGATGGTGTCCAAAATATTTAATAAAATTTTATTATTGTTAATCGTACAATACTAAATAATATACTAGAAAAAATACGACTCGCACCAGATCAATTCACGGACGGGAATCGAACCCGTAAAGTATTGTATAAAAATAGCATTGTGAATGCAAAAATCTTAAATTAAACAATTGTTAATCGTGTTTTACAAAAAAATTAACGAATAAAAACACTTTTAACGGATACTAGCAAGGTTTTGTTGAAAGTAATTTGGTAACTTTTGGTACCATGTCTAGTTAGCGCGTAAGCTTGAGAAGTGAAAAAAATTAATATTTTAAATCTACATATTATTATATTGATAATTAAGTATAACGTAACTTACTAGATTTTTTAACGTTTTATTCATGAAAGACTGAAGAAAGTTTATGTGCTTTTTTGGTATTAAAATAATCAACAACTATGAACAGTATAAAAATAGCCACGTACAATAAAATGAGCCTTATTGTCTAAAGAATCAACGCATAAAAATATGTTATTAATTACACAGATCATAATATTCCCGATCTGAATAGTGAATTGTGTTTGTTGTCTACACACAATGAAAGATGGTTCAATGATGTAGAACTTTTGCCAAAATAGCTATACTACCTCCTATTATATTGGTTGTTTGTTGTACTTAGTTCCAAATGGCAAAGTCTAATATGTAATATGTCAGATTAGACGCCGAAGAGTCTACCATAATATCTCGTTGACTCCATTGTCCTTACATCGATATGAATTATTCCTATGGCAATTGGAGCATATCTGTGCTGTTATGTTTTGTAAAAACGTTCGAGACAACAACACCGTAATCCATTAGTGTTCCGCCAAATGACGCGGAAAGTTAACTTGTTCGGTCAAATCGTGGAATGGTTTTCGTGCAAGCGATGTTCGTCCTTGCTGCAATCGTTTTAAGGGTGCATGTATTACCTGCGTACGGTGCTGGAAAAATCATATAATGCCGAGTGGAGTTGTGGTCGGCCATTAATGGTTCGCTACACCCTGATACACGGTCTCCTGATGATGAATGGGAGCTCTGCGAGCGAAGTTGACTAACTAGGGAGTTTACAGATACATTGTCCGTGTCAAACCACAAATCGGTTTGTTGTAGGCACGAGCGCAGCATTTAGAATTAACTGAAAGGACGCGCGCTTGTTGTTGTTTGCCTAGATAGAGCTCAAGCTTAACATATAAACAAAAGAAAAAGCGCAAACGCAATAAATTGAATTAAAAAACAATCCTGCGTAGGCCTAGATCATCCTTTTTAAAATTCGAACGTTTTAAGGGAAGGGGAAAACACTATTATTTCGACGCCTCGCAGTGGCAGCCGTCAAGCCGGCTTGTATCTCCTGAGACACCTGGAAGCTGGAATAATAAAGAGTTTTACAACGTTTCAAAATGGGACTTTTTCTCGCAATTCAACCGCAACCTGCACTTAAGGGATTTGAATATCTTATATGGAAGGTTTTATCTATTCCACGCAACTCTCGGCAGTTCGGATTCGCGCCGTATTTTAAGTTCTAAAACAATTCCCCTAACCGCTAACGTTTGAACGTTTGGTGATTGACGGTTTTATACGATTGCTTTGTTTATTTAAAGGATGTGTTAGAGTTCTTTTATCTATTGGGAATGTATTGAGAGAGACTTCTTTCTGTGTTTACTTCATTGTTTTCATAAAGAGTTGACATAAAGACCTCGTAAAGTGTGTTCAAAATTTAAAAAATATTGAAAAGGAAATCACTGTCATCAAATTTAATTTTATCGGTTGTTAATGTAAGCATCATTCAGGAACCCTGAGAAAATAATTGGATTATAAAAATCGACGAGTATTCTCCTTCTGAACGTCTCTTATTATTACCGATTTAAGCGGAGCTAATGCGACTCGCAGCAAATCGGCATGAAGGCAATTTCAAACGCAGATATTAAATTCGTTGTGAAGACGATTACGTCTAAAGATTTTGAATATTATCCTGCAGTTGAAAACATAATTTAATGCCGTCAGTCAGGTTATTTCAAATACATATATATCACAATCATATGTAGGAGTTCTTTACGGTAACGCTTAGCGACTTAGCCCCGCCGTTTACCGTGAAGATTGCGGGAAAATAAATTTTATAAATGGAATAAAGCGCCCGGCTCCGCGAATAAACTGGAATTCGAGTCTTCCATCCTTGTTTTAGCGCAGAATTTTTTCCTTTGATGTCACTCCCGTGCATGTAGTCTCCATACATATTTATGACAGTAAAACGCGACTTCGGTAATTACATTTTTGATTGTCGCATTCGAAAGTATGTTACTTTTTAAGTTAACAGGTTCTGCCTGCCTAGCATGACCGATTTATATCGCGTGATATAGCGTTTTATCACGTTCAACTGTCAAAAAGACAAAAGAATTTGACAGTTGAGTGTCGATAAAATGCTATATCACGCGATATAAATCGGTCATGCTAGGCAGGCAGGCGACTCAATTAATAAAACGAATGTGCAACGTAGAAAACCTAAACTCTTTTTATACCACCCGAGTTGCGAGTTTAAAGAAAAAAAAAAAATTTCATCTTCGCTTTCGTTGATAGTTTTTAATTTACAATTTTTCGTAGTAGCTGGGTGGCACATTCTATTTACACTTAATTAAAAATGTTTTCCTTAAAAGGCGTTTGTTTTCTGAGGGGAATCTTATGTACCTACAGTACAGGGGGTCACGTCTGCTAATGTTTTCGTCAAAATCGTAGTTCAATGGTGTTTGAATGGTAATGCTTTTTGACACAGTTCTTGCTTCTTAATCCCAAAACCGAAACACATTTTTGTTTCTTAAACCCATAACGGAAACATATTTTATCTTGATTTTGGGTTTACGAAACAAAAACTGTGTCAAAAAGCATTACCATTAGAACACCATTGAACTACGATTTTGACTAAAACATTAGCAGACTTGACCCCCAGAGTGTTAGTAGCCAACCACAAGCATGAATTCAAGCAATATCTTATTTAAGGCTATGACGCTGTTTACTATCGGCACTAAAGGGAAGTTCGTCTTGCTCAGCAGTTAGGATGTTACTTACAAGTTACAATGGAGTTTCGATCATAAGCTTGAGACGTCGTATCTGCCAGATTCTAGCTCCAAATAATGTCACAACTAATCTGTTCTGGGATAGTTTGCTTTAAACTTACTTCAATTATCTATTTAGATAGGTACTGACTCATTCCTAATTATATTAATTTTATTTTTAAATTTAAACAAAAGCAAATTGTGTGATTCATCATTTATATGCGAAATAAATCTTTACATCACAAATTATTACTAAGGATATTTAACTATTTCAGGCCAACGTTTCGTGTTACATAATGAAACAAATACGTTTATTGAGATTCTATGTTACTTCATACCTGTATCAATAAAAGCTAAATAGGAATACTCGTAGTATATTGAAAAGAGTTTTTACTCCATTTAACAAAGCCGCAATCGAATCCCGGAATCCAGGTCGACGATGGTCGCGTAATGGCGTTGGCTTAAATCCAAAAGTCAATTATTGGGCCTGCCCCGGCCGGTGCTCGAACAATTACTCCTCATTTGTGCTGGAACACCTTAAGTGTTTGTTCCCATTGCATCCAGTTTTGAAGGCTGGCCAGTCTTATTTTGATGAGGGTTTTTGCAAAATGTGTCGACAGGAACAGATTGCTTTAAGATAAAAAATGAATCCGCATTATCATTAGTTAAGTTTTCATTGTTTGTTTTTTGTTTTTTTCGTATATGTTATTCTTGTACTACCAGATGTTTCTATGTGTATTGCAACAAATAAACAATTTATCTATCTATCTATCTATCTAACCGTCACAAAAAATTGGTTCAATTGAAAAAAAAAACTGCGATAAGCAAGTTACTATAATTACCTATACATTGTCCAAGTCCAACAAGCTAATTAAACTGTAACTAAGTACCTGGTCTGGCACTAGAGAGATAGCTGAACAAAAAACATAACATGCTAACTATAACGAAAAACTAGTATTTTTTGTTAATAAAGTATGTGTGATCGAAAGCCGCGAACTACCGACTGACTACTAAAATATGCACGTTCGTTACAAGCTGACATAGACAGTTTCAAACATCAAACGAGAGACTGGATAAAATAAGTTTTCGGTAAAAAAGTCGTCCAGACTCGGCATACTATGGGAACGCATCGCAACGACTCAGGTGTTGAGCGCCACTCAACGTGGCGTTTTTGGCGTCGTCTCGCCCCTTCAATTTGTGCTGCTCCTCAGCTGCTCGCTTGTTAAGCCTCGAATGAACGGCAGTAATTATTGGTTAAATGATGCAAGACGTCAAGTAACGCTCAAGATCAGCAACGCTATCGGATTTCAAGCAAGGAACTTTTTAATGATCGCATATTTTGTGTCGGGAATTCAGACAAAATTTCGGGGAAGTTCTTACATATTCGTTATACTGTTGTTTACTTAGTGAACAAAAGAGTATACCAGGAAAAATATAATATTCGTAAAAAAAAATACATAAAATAAAAGATGACAAAACGGATGTTCTATAATAATGATACGCATAAGCGGTACGCAGACGCACTCAATTTACGATTTAAAAGCTAAATTATGTGTCGTACGATGTAACGACGTAAATATAACCTTAAAATGTTGACCGGAAGTAAAGGATTTTCTTAAATTTCCGGCCAATATTAAGAGGGATAATCTTATGATTTTATGTTCACTCAGCATAACTTTTCCGACCTTGTGCAATGCATTTTTTTGTGATTTAGGAACCGACTCACGGATGCTGAAAAAGCAACGAATCTTTAGCTAATACAAATTAATATCTACCGTTAAATATATTTTATTTATTTCAAGATAGCTTTCAGCAACGTCTAAAATTGTTACCAAATACTGGTGAATCATATCTTTAAGCAGGGTTATTAAACATATAACCAGGTTTCTGACACTACAGCTTTAGAAGACAAGTCCAAAGCAACTTTGATGAGCAATAGGCGAGTTCGTAATTGAGTACATCATAGATCACGGCAAAGTCACCGTCAAGCATTAGCCGCACGCGGCGGTCGCAGTAAATCCGTACCGTTGTGGATGAGTTAATGTGTTATTAAACTGTAAGGGAAATGCGTTTTACATTGGTTCCTTTTGAAGGACGTGGCAAAATTGCCAAAAGCTTTGTGTCAGTTTTAGGTGTGGCGTTTTTTGTTGGTTTGTCCTGATAGAGGTTTCTAAAACTAAGTATACGAACAAAGCACTCAGTTCGATTTTATATCCAATTCGAATCGATGGGACATTTTTGTTAATTAAGTTGAGCTGGTAAAATTGGTTTTTAGGTAGCGTTTAGTGCTTATGTTTTGTCATATCAAATCAATGTTTTATTAAGAAACTTACATTGCCATTATAATATACCTAATTTTAATATTTTGACTATTATATTGTTTCATCAGTATTTTGACATCTTCGTATAGAAAGTGTTTTATTGAATGACATAAAACTTTATGCATCGATCGATCCACACCTACTGTAATCATTTATAATTAGTTCATCTTCACAATACATTTTAGTATAAGTACTGCTATACAAGCGACTTAACTAAGATTATGTTGAAGGCAAGTTTCAAATTCAAAGTGCGTTAGTTAAAGCTTCCATAGATCACTGTAGGAAGTTCCTGTCAAGACTCAGACATTAGTCACATATGGCGGAGGCAATAAATTTGGATTTGGAACCTACTAATTGACCCAAACAAAGTTAGTAGTTGGAGGTAAGACTTGAGAATGGGGAGGTACCTACTGTCTAATTTGGTATTTATGGCACTTGACTATAAAGTAGTATTGGACCGAGCGAGCGCGGAGCGTCTCCGTTTCATTTTGGGCAAAAATAATTTCGTTGTCTGTCTATCTAGCTGTTCTAGGTCGCATTTCTCAACCGATTCTCGTGAAATTTTATGAGCAGTTTTAGGGGGATATATGGTGGGCGCAGATAGGGTTCGAAGTTTTACATGACTTGTAAATTTTTCAGATTTTCTAAATTTATCAAAAAAAAAGAACACATTTCGAAAAATGACACAAATGCGAGGTTTACAGCTAACTTAGCTACTACTATGGCTTATATTGAAGGATTTCGTATTGTAAGAACACACCTCAGATCATAAACTTGTGTGTTTATTCGGGAATTATAATCAGCTAGCTTTCATTGTTTTTTGTTGTTACTATTTATATTTTATTAATCTTCTTCGAGTCCGTATTAACTACCCCATTCTCACATAACTTTACTACTTACATTAATTAACAATGAGTCAACACATACTTTACATTGAAATCGGATGTCATATGAAGAGTTCCTATAAATTCTACGTCCGTGTGATTCACGGTACGCAGAAAACAGGCCAGTGTTATCAATCCTGATAAGGAATTTATGCTTCGCCCTTTTATTTTAGGTTAGTTTATAGTATCAGATAAGCCACATTAGGTATATCAATAATGTATGTAGGAACAAAGAATTTTGATATTTTATAGGTTGTTACATTTGAAATGATGCTACAAACTCTAATTGTTAAAAGTCGGCATTATCATAAGAAGATAAATAACAATATTTCTAGGCAAAAGTACTAGGTACGCAAAATAGACACAAGAAAGTGAGCCATTAAAAATATTAATAGGGAATTTAGCGATTGCCAGTACTTTTAGATACGCTTTAAAAAAATCCCTACGTTTATTATTTTTTAGTTTTAAAGTTATGTACGATTCATTCAACGATTTCCTTTTTAAGCAACTGAAAATATGTATTTATCCAGGACGTTACTTATTTACTGATAAATAAGGTTGCCTTAGGAAAAGCGTATATAAGTCATATTGGGAACCCTGACCTAAGATCGATGATATCATTACCGTTAGTACTTACCCAAAGAACGACGTTGAAACAAAATAGTGTGTACTTGATGCAATAGATTTGTGATTCAAGTTTTCCCACCGCTGGGCCATGCCCCGCCCCGCGCCCTGCACCAGCCATCACTTAAAACACTTATTTTTCACTTCACAAAGACACCTGCGTAAGGTTGTACACTCGCGTGTTCGATCCAGTAGTGACTGAGTGTTTATCTATAGATAAGCGATACTTAGCTAGGTTATCTGTGTTTGTCCAGATAAAAACGAACCAAAAGATATGCGTTTATGAATTGCCACACTGTTAATGTTTTTAGTGTTTTTTTTTGTATTCAATCAGTCGATAAATGAACGAGTATTGCATCTGTGGGAATTCGTTACTAACTATACGAATACCTAATTTAATAATGTGAATATAACATTAATAAAATTATTTTTACTTCAAACGGAATATGTTGCAATAACTTATTTAGTTACAAAATGCACGTAAAATAATTACTATAGGTACTGCTGTAAACCTTTTAACTTGCAGATTTGTATAAAACACCACAGTGCTATGTGAATCACCATTGTCTTTCATCTAACTAATGCGTTGCTACAATAAGTTAACAATAAGTAAGTAAGTAAGTATGTGACAATAAGTGAATAAGAGCTATTAATTTCAACAGAAGTTGCTGTAAAAGTAAACATAAGTAGGAAATTATTTGAAAAATTGAAAACATAGGTGCACAGTATGTCACTAAAAGTACTTATATCTATTCTGTGATTAAACACGCATTGTTTAGCACATTTCCTATGCAACTATAAAGTTCTTTTTGTCCATGTAATCTAAGTTAAAGTAAAGTTAAAGTAAAGCATGTACCAGACGGATTTAATCACGCCCCCCAACCAAGGTCACCTTGGTGGAAGCTTGATTGGGGCTTGGTTTCATCCACGGATTGTGTTGCGGCTACACGAGTTTACATCCAAGCGCCAACACGCTCCCATTCCACAGTAATGATATCCATCAGTATTGTAACTCGGCCCTGTCCTTAAAATAATTACCTAAAGCCGTGCGGTACATCAACACAACAGGTTCAAATAATTAATTTTTAGGCAATAAAATACCTAGATTAACAAAACTAATGGTAAAAAAAAGCTAAATACATATTAATTGAAGAAACAGATTAGTTAAAAATCATTAGTAGGTAGTATTAGTCAAAGAGCGCACTATCTTGCTTTTTAAGTTATTATTTTCCTGGTCTTACAACTGGATTTAACTTTAATAATTTTCTCTTCGCATTGTAGGTATTATGTAGTTTATGTAGGATTATTATATGTTGGTATGTATATAGTATATTAGTTACATTTTATCATATATTTATGAAGGTATTCGAGTTTAGTAGGATTATTATTATTACTTTAATGAATTTGCACACGTCCAACTACCGCATCATATTTATCTGAATTCCTGTCCATCCCAAGGTTGCCTGGAAGAAATCGCTTCTTAGTGATAAGGCCGCCATTTGTATGTCTCCTTTATGTTTGTATTGTTACTTGTTTGTTCTGTGTGTATACAATAAAGAGTATATAAATAAATAAATATCTTTCGTTCGTCGTTTCGTTTGTGTACCGAGTGCAGACTGCAGACCGAACTCGAGGCGCTTAGGTAGGTATTTGATCGAAGTATGGCTCGCTTTTCAACTATTTGTATGAAGTTGGAATACCGATAGATATCATAACCGTGATTCGGATGTAACTTGCGCCCTTCCTCCAAGGACGTTAAAGGTCATTTGGATTGGATGGAGAAATTTGGATTACATCTACCGTCTAGATGGATGGCATCAAGCAAGGTCACCTTTGTTGGGAGGCGTGATTAAATCCGTCTGGCACATGCTTAAACATAAGTAGGAAATAATTTGAAAAATTGAAAACATAGGTGCACAGTATGTCACTAAAAGTACTTATATCTATTCTGTGATTAAACACGCATTGTTTAGCACATTTCCTATGCAACTATAAAGTTCTTTTTGTCCATGTAGTCTAAGTTAAAGTAAAGTTGACTTAGAAAAGGTGGTTCATTCGTTTCCTACGCATCCCACTTTTCGTTGTTATCTCCCATGTTTATTCAGTAAGCTTATCGAATATTTTATTATGTCCTCATTTTTTGCAGTATCATTCCAATTCTTCTGGCGCGCATTAATTTTGTAAGGGTAGCCGACCACGGTTATAATATATCAAGTCGAACGATATGGGATTCGAGCGAAACGTGTTCGAAATCCGATAAACGGATTCAAACTATATAGGAAATGGATGCGGCCGGTATAAGCTGTAAACATAAATAAAGAAGATATACGGGGTTTTAGAGAATCCCCACGCACGGTGTGTTCGCCGTAAATCTAACACTTGCAGCGTTATAAATTTTAGTATTCGTTCGAAAGACAGCGAGTAGCAAACTTTAATCTGTGCGAAACCAGCTGTCGGCAATGAAAAGCTATATACAATAGTCTTAAGTTTTCTAAAGCAAAATAAGCCATTTTATGTGAGACACAATAGAAAATTTACTGTTCGTTAGTCACGACTTCACAGAGCAATCCAAAGTTCGGGATGACTTTTGCATTTAGGTATCCCTTTGCTAATAAAAATTAACGTAGGTAGGTACAATGACTTTTCAAGCTATATTCAGATAGAATTTCAAATAATTATACTCCCATATTCAGAGAAAGAGATTTGCAAGGATTTAGTTTAGATTCTAATAATAATAGTAATAAAAGTAATAAACACTTTATTGCACACAAATACAGACTAGTAAACAAGAAAACACAATTAACAGAACAATAGCACACAAAAGGCGGCCTTATTGCTAAATATCAATCTCTTCTATGCAACCTTGAGTGAAGGAGCTGGAAAGGAGGGGAGTGGGTGTAAGTTAGGAAGGATAACGGATATGTTACGGCTAATACCCGAAGTGCGGCTAAACCTAGTTCTAGCCGGCTAAAACTAGGTGCAGCCGATAGCTGTTGGTTAAAACTAGGTGTAGACTCCTGTAGGTCCCGAATATAGGTTAGAAATTTAAGGCGAGCGCGTAGCGCAGCGGAGCATGAGCCTTAAATTTCGAGGTTTTTTTTTCAACAGACAACAGAAATAACTTTCTTAATACCCCATGCTAAACCTAGTTTTAGCCGGCTATATCTAGTATTAGCCGCGAGCATAACGGCTACACCTAGTTTTAAACGGCTAGAACTAGGTTTAGCCGCACTTCGGGTATAAGCCGTAACAGATATAAAACGTGTTACAAAAAAAACCATAAAGCCGAATATGATAGAGGGGGAGAATCAAATTGAACAACTTTTATAATAGGACCAACTCTAAAATCGCGAAAAAAACAGCAGTTTCATACAATACATTTGGTTTTGTATGAACCAGCTGATATTTTTTTCGCTATTATAAATATTGTTATATCTACTTCAGCTATCTATGTGTTTACTATCAAATAGAACTATTTTTAGGAAAAGGCACCTTAATATCAGAAAATTACAAGATTGAAATTGAAAACTTGTGAAAAGACATTCAAATAATATTACACAAAAGTTTGTTCAAGCTCTAATAAGTTAAAAGGAACCCAGAGAAGGAAACAATTTATAGGCGTCTAGGTAGAAATAAAATCACGGCGATTATTCGTGGCCTGCACCTAGCCCACGTCGACCTTTATGTAAAGTTACGATAAGTAAATTTACTTGTATACCTTTTGGAACACTACTATTATTTTGTGGCTGCTCTTTGGACGTTCTTTCGAAGTTTAAATTTTAAAGATTATTTTCTAAGATAAGGGTATTTGTATGGTGTATAATGCCCTCATTCCTCTACGATACACCGACGAGAATCCACCAGGATCGAAGGATATTTATTTTCCTCTTCGATCCACCGGTTTACGACAAAAAGCAAACATAAATCGTGTAATTTCTTGTACAAATATTATAGTAATTTGAGCGTTCAAATACAATCAAAATAATCACCAGACTAAAACAATTTCAATGTGTTTGTTTTAATTCAAAAAGCCCTAAATCTATTTACTACCTAAAAGTACACACATATACGTGCAGCATAGAAGAGGAATACGTGCAGCATAGAACAAAGACAAATCTATAGTTTTTATTGTAATTAAATACGTATATTCGAATATTGTCGAAGTAATTAATGCGGAAGCTATATTCGAGCTCCGCAGATTTGCATTTGCTTGAGAACCTGTCGAAGATACGAAAATCCAGTTGGAAGTTACACCTTCAAGTTAATTGTAAACAGAAGGATTCGAGGTCTGGACAGATAGCGAGCGAGAGCGTGAGGCGACGATACACGAGCAGTAATAATAAAAACAATACATATAATAGAATTCGACCTAAATGACACAAAAATTAAAAATAATACTCGCTAGATTCGTAAGAAATAATCACGCAAGATAAAACCCCTCAGGGTCACGGGCTCATCTTTCTAATGTCTTCTTCCCAAAGTCGTCACTTTCCTAAGTGGTCACCTTTCTAAGTTGTCAGTTCCCTTAGTGGTATCTTTCCTAAGTAGGCTCTTTTCTAAGTGGTCACATTCTTAACTAGTCATTTTCCTAACTGGTCACTTTCATAATCTACATTTTGCGATTAGCAGTAGCAGGCTTGGCAATCTGCACATTAAAATACCTACTAATCCAACTCCATCACTTTAGGATATACATACACATATTTTTTTTGCTAAATTAAACATTTTATGTTGATTTTAATTTTGGAAAAATATGTAGTTAAATCAGCTAAATGAGCAGATCCGTTCCGTAGGAGAACTAAAAGTAAACGACATCGCTCGAAGGCTTGCTTCACTACCACCGGAACGACCTAACTTCTAGCTTTTTATAGCTGTTATATTCTATATATTCATTAAATCACTTTAGATATTTTTTCTTCGTAATACGTCATCTTAAATTACATTACCAAAGTACCAGGGCAGGGTTATTTGTTTTATGACCCTTCAAAGTTGGGTGGACAAGTCCATTTAAAAAGTATAAAATTTATTAAAATAAATGATACCTTTAATTAGTCCGTAAAATGTATAGCAAATTTGTCGAAGAAACCATTTTGATAAACACAATATTTAATATAGCTGCTGAACAAATTTCCTATGCGTTGTATACAAACTAGCACGGCGTGACGTCATAACGTGCAAGCCATTAGTATGGAGCGTTTTTGATCGAGTCCATTTGTGCGCATTTCACACTGTGATATCTCGGGCAGTTTTCATGCTAGCGAATTAATTCTTTTACCAATGTTTCTTTTTTTGAGAGGTAATTTATGTAACATAAAATAAAAAAAATAGTCAACATCCCTATTGTTTAAGTTCGGTCGTTAAATTCTCAGGAAGTGACGACTTAGGAAGGTGACGACATAAGAACACATAAGAAGGTGTCAACTAGGGAAGGTGACGACTTAAGAAGAAGAAAATATAGTGACAACTTAGGAAAGTGACGACATTGGGAAGAAGACAACATTAGGAAGATAACCACGTGACCCTGAGGGACAGCAATATCTCACAGAGTAAATAGTTTCTAATTAAACTAACGGTTCCTTTGCTAGGATCGCACAAATCGTTCGCCGCGCTCTTGCTCTCTCCCTAACCAGACCTTTATATTGTATACAGGAGGATCGATCAAACTGACCTGAAATCTTGCTGTGACTCAGCAAATATTTGTAGCCGATAGCGGTAATGGTAATAAGGGAGTATAGGGTTTCTAGGCGTCGAGTTTCTTGATGAGATAGCTTGAGCGAAGTTTCGAATATAGATGATTTTTTATTTATAAAGAAAATGAGATGTATTTTATGGATCCATTGACAATGAATGTGTTTCTCCATGTATTTTAAAGTATTAGATAATATGATTTGGAATTACCATATTCAACAGACATAGAAAAGTAAAGCAATATAAAAATTAAAAATGCCTTAGGTAGAGTTACTTAGCGCTACAAAACTTTATGTGTCATTAAACACCTTTAAACTTTAAAGGATGATAGAAAAACATATAGGTAGCCTATTATTATATTCTGTGATATAGTCTTATTTTCTTTTGGTGAAGTTTTTCTACACGAAAATGTTGTTTAAATTAAAAAAATAACAGACTATATAATATTGAAATCCAATCCATCTTAAATTTTTAAAAATGAAATCTCTATCAGTATTAGTACCAAACCAAACCAAACCAAAACGCAAACAGATCCATCAAAACATACACAAACATCCAAAGAGTCCACTGCAAGTTTCTCCCAACATCCCTTTGACGACATATTTAAAAGTTCCCGAGCTACAGAGCGCTATTCTCAATACCAGCGACGATGCACTCTCACTTGAAATTAATCTGCAAGAAGCCATAGCGGTGACTATTTACAAAGCGCCTAGACTCGGGCCCTCTCCTCATTCTGCTGGCGAATGTTCTAGGGTTGAGCTTTAATACCTTTTTCTTGTTCCCTTTGATGTGAAGGGGATGTTGAGCTTCATCGTTGGTTGGGTGGTTGGTGTAACTTTTATTATGTTTTGAAGTAAAAAATCTATTCTATACTTATTTATAAAGTTTAGTGTTTTGTGTAAGTGTAGGTACTGTTTGATTTCGTCTGAATCTTTGGCGCTGAATGGAAAGATTAGTACATACACGGCTGTTGTTCAACAGTATTTACGAGTTAACAGTTTTGTAACTTTATGCAATTTAAGACACAAAAGCCTTGGTTATCAATGTTTTTTCTTGTTGGCATTGTATTTGTTTTGTACGAAATGAATACATTAACGAAATGGGTATGTACCTACTATTCATAAAAAACAACGGGAGATTTTTAACTAAAAGATCCACATGAAGTTGTTTTAACGTTATTATATAGAGTATTTTACAACGTATCTGTAAGTCATCTGAATCAAACTAGTATGAGTCAAGAACAATTTCAAGATAAGATAAGAAATGCGCATGAAATATGTTTGAATGATAGTTTAAAACTAAAGTTAAGTGCAGTTGTCTGTAGATGCTGTTGTTTTTGTTCTGAGTTTTGACCATTTCTATTGGAACACAAATACCTACTTACTTGAGCTTGATTTACGTACCTACGACATTCAAATCCTGCGCAACATTTTACTGAAAATTAAGACTAGCCAGAGTTTTTGAATGCGTATAGAAATGCAATGCAATTTTGGTAACTTTATTTAAATATATTCTTTAGTCACAAAAACAGTTCAATGAGCGACATCGAATCAAAACAAAACCTGAAAAAAATATTTTTTATCACGTTCCTTCTGATCATTGCTCAACAAAGCAATTCAAAAATAAATAATCAGGTTGCATAATGAGATACGACAATAACTACAATAATGTAAAAAATGAAAATTAATGCTCATACTGGGGCTGCTGAAACCAAATTGGAAATACCAGTCGTAATTTTTTTTAAAAAAGAAAAGTCGTGAATAACACAATACATCTATTATCATCCGTTTTCGTGCGAAAGAATATAGATACACGTTTAAATTCGGAAAAGTGTTTCATTAAATTCATCTTCAATATCTGGTAAAGAAAGCTTAATTTCTGCGTCTCAGCTCAGAGGCAGCCGTCAGTAACAGCCCTGGCTGTATTTCCAAGGCGACTCGGAGACATGAGTAAATAATTTTCTTGATTACCGTGCGCCCCGTCGCCGCTTCTGCGAAGCGACTTGACGACCCCTGCAAAATATTAAAGACGACATGTTCGCTTTTACAGTTTTTTTGGTGTTCAAAGTAATCAAAGTATTTGTAGACATCGTCCATGAACTTCAATATTTCAGTTATAATGAGGAGCTCGGTCACGCGGCTGGCTGGCCCTGCGATTGCGGAAGATAAGCAACTTTTGCAAGGGTCGGTCATGGGATGGGTGACCAAAAATTTACTATTTCAAGTTCCTCCGTGCTTCAGAAGGCACGTTAAGGCGTTGGTCCCGGCTGTATTTGCAGTCATTAATAACACCCACCAATCCGCATTGGGCCTGCGTGGTGGGTTATGGCCCATCCTCCACCATAAGGAAGGCCTGTGCCCCAGTAGTGGGGACATTAAAAAAAGCTGATGTCGATGCAGATAATAATATGCAGAAGAGCTTACACTTTACTGGTCAGCGTACTATTTTAAACTTACCATCAGAATGTCAAGGATGTGTCCATGAAACTGAACATTCTCCAAAAAACATGTTTCGAATTTCGCCACTAAATTTCGGTCATCCCGTACTAAATTGATCACGTGAGATCTTTGATTTGTATGGATAGTCGATTTTTTTTTACATATTTGGCCATGTGTTTCTTAGAGAAAGTTGTTCAGTTTCATGGACTGAACACATCCTGGAAGTTTGAATGGTATGTTTAGAATGACCCTGTATATTCTGTGGTTTAGCTCTTATTTTTATTTTTCGACGGCAAACAGGAAAACAGATATATACCTAATCGTTAATAATGTTTTAGAATATTATCACCAGCTATATTTTTATTACCCTATCTTAATGCAATACACCTAGTATTGCATTTTCTATGAAACATAGCGTAAACACCTCCCGATTCTCGATACCATGACAACTTTGAGCAATTGGCGCCACAAATGTTACTAGCGGGTACAAATTGATTTCCTTCTACGAATCTGATATGAAATGATTTTAAGTTCAGGTGAGACCGCTCGCTGCTGTAGAGGAAATGCAATTCAGATATTTTCATTGAAAAACTCTTTTTATTGTTATTTTTACTGTTATTTGCTTCGCTTGCATGTTTCTCTCAGACATCGGTAAGATTAATATTTCGAAGTTTTAGTATTGAATTTATGAAAAATTTCGAAGTTTACTGGTTTTCTGGTAAAGAAGCAGTATTTATTTAGCTTGCTGAAATATCAAAAAAAGAAAAACTTTCAGAGAAAAAATATTTAGTACCTATGTATCACACAATAAGAGCTCATATTGACATCGTTAATTTTATTTTTATTTATTTATTTATCCATTTATTTCAGGCAACTAATGTAATCGCCCATACAATAAATACCCTATAGATCAGGAGTTTCTAACCAGAGGGGTGCACAAAGGGGGGCGTGGAGCTACGTTAGTTATTACTGTATATTATTGAATTATTATTGTAAGGTCCTTTATAATTACTGAGCTAAGCCCACATGATGGTACACAATTATAAACGGAGCACAATAAAATAAAGGAGCAATGCGGCACGGTGGCTATTAAGAGAAATAGTGTTGAGCGTTTTAGACGTCTCGCTTTGTATGTGTAAAGGGAGTTTTAGACCGATGGGCCGACTATATTCCATATAAGTAAGCACAGAATAAATAATAGTACTAGCATATAAGTCTGTGATCGACAGAAGCTTGCGAAATATTATTTATTCGTTTATGGCTCCCTATTAACACGTCTTTATTAGGTATATTCTCGTTTGTTTATTTGACTGTCGACTAGTCCATCAGCCATTTTTTTATGTCCCCACTGCTGGGGCACAGGCCTTCCTCATTAAGTGGATAAGGAGGTTTGTCGACTAGCAAACGATTTTTTAACTTTTAAATTATAGCATCAGCGTTCACACAAATATAAACTTCAGCAGGCAGGCAGCAGTGCGAGTGAACGTTTGAGAGTGCGTGAGAAGAGAATTGAAGTAATTCGTTATACGTGGTCGAGGGGCTTGTACACTGGTTGTCAAGGTGTCACCATCTCTGAGGTCCCGGGTGCGATCCCTGGATAACTAACTTTTCTATATTATTGACTCAGGTCTGGGTGTTTGTGATAACACCGTTGTCTCTGGTTTCCATAAAACAAGTGTTTTAGCTACTTTGGAATCAGAGCAATGTATGTGATGTTGTCCAGTAAAAAAAATACTTAGAAAGTTAATAATTATCACTCTTTTTACTTATTAATGCAGTTCAATATTTGGTACAATAGCCTTACACTGAACGCATGTTCAGTCATCAGCATGGATGTGCGAGACGAGAACTTAACATTGAATGTGATTAAATTGACAACGACAGTGATCCGATGAAAGTGAAAGTGAAATAACCTTTATTCAAATAAACTTAATTATTAAGTACTTTTGAATCGTCTATATTTTCCTACCACCCGTTCCAGACTTTTTTAGCTGACAAGAAGAACGGGCGCAAGAAACTTATCAGTTGTAACAGCTATAAGTAACGATATTTACAAACTTGAATATATCGTTACCAGGGTAACATAACATAATTACAACAGGGTGACAGAATTATTGGCAACAACATACTTAGACTTATTATATTACTTCAACAAAGTACTTATATTAGCAAGTTATGTGTTACATCATTTCCACGCATTTTGATCTTTAAGATAATCGATGCATCTTCACTCAAGAATATAGGTACCTATGGTAAAGATAAATTTTAACAAATTAAAATACGTTGGTTAGTCGCTTCTGTTCTAAATTCTAAATTCTAAATTAATTCTAAATTAATCGCATTGTACACATTACCAATTTTCCCCTAGCACGAAAAACTATTGGGAGTGACAAAGAGTGACAGTCGAAATCGTGTAAATCAAGCCCTATAATTTCAAATATTGATTTTTATACAGCGCCACCTACCTCTGTAAAGGGAACTGAGATTAACGAACACGTCGGTCTAAAACCACCTTTAGGGGAAACGTACACAGGTGGAGGGTACAATTAAATTGTGCACGGCGTCCGAGGAAATGTAATGGACGCGTCGCTTCGGCCAAATATTTAGCAAAGCTCTGGGTGTAGGGCTGCGATTAACGTCGTCGGTTCAAAGCGAGCCTCAAATGACTTCATTGAAACGGGATATAAGTATGTAATTATCTGGGAAATTTTAAGGAACAGTTTTGCGAACTTGACCCGAAAAATGTAGCTGTTTAAGTATGTAATTAACTGGAATATTTTAAGGAACAGTTTTGTGAACTTGACCCGAATTGAAAAGAATCGCTTCTATTTCAAATATTACCGTCACCGCTGACGAGCGATTAATCGCTGAGCGATTTTTTGTAGCCCAGAATAGAACATATGGAGTTCAATACGTAAACGCCCACGAGCTACAAAAAGTAGCTCACACATAGCTCGGCGACTAATCGCCCACGAAATGACACTGACAAGAGTGACAAGCGGCTTTAACCCTAAAAGACACCACAATTTTTTTCGCTGGCTGACATATTTTTTTTGTAATGGTAGAGCTTGCAATAAAAAGTTAGAGAATTATTATTACATGATATGCTTACCAATTTATATAGTTTTTAATCCTGTTCCAAAAAAGGTAGGATCACACTACGAACCTAAGGTCGGTTATAGGCAATTATTGTTCTGGGATTATCATAAGTTTATAATTTACCTATATTATTATGGAAAACTTAACGTAAACGTAACAAAAGAAACATAAAGTTAGCTAAAGAATTTGACTAGTCGCTAATAAAATCGTATTGAAAGCACTGTCGTTCGTTTTGTCTTCTTTTAAATCAAACATCTAGTAAATTTTATTAATTTATAAATAATGAAAATCAAAGAAGTCGCAGTTTAAATATGTTTTCCATAACAATGCCCTACCTACCTACTTCTGTTTTGCGTAAAAGAATCGCAAGATTCAGTTTTTTAAGTAAGATGATTTTGGGCAGGGAATAGGGGATAATACTGAGGAAGTAATGGCGCCACATGCGACTGTCCTAAATTCGTTAAATTTGTTTTTTCAAATGTAAAATGTAATTTCTGATGTATTTTAGCCAATCAAAACCATTTTTGTTTACCACAGAGTACAATGGCGCCATCTGCGAAAAGTTTTGCGTATTATTTCCTATTGCGAGTTATTACACAAAAAAAGAAAAACCATAAGCATTATATGGGTTCTTTATAAGGGTTCCGTAGCAAAATGGTAAAAAGGAACCCTTATGGTGTGACTCAGTCTGTCTGTCTGTCTGTCACAGCTGGATATCTCGATAACTACCTATTAATGGTATCAACTTGAAATTTGGAATAGTTTAAGATGACGTTTGCCCAAATATTTTGCAAATAAGGATGTTTTTTTTTACAGCAGGAATTGAAAAGGGGTCTTAAAAATTTGAAGTGAGGCTACTAGTAGGGCATGTGGGGTATCATGAAATGAAAGAGTGTTGTTAGCACATTTTCAAACATTTCTCTTTTTTTAGGCCGCATAGTGTTCGACTTATAGTGAAAAATGTAAAAAAATACCGTTAAATTTTGTTGTTATTATAACTACGTGTTTTTCGAGGTATTTAATTATAATTATTCAATAACTATAACGTTCGAAAAACATGGATAAAATACTACTGTAAGCCGATCGGTAATTATAGGGCTTGAGGTTAGTTTTCGCACAAGTCATCACGAAAATGTGGTATCGATGCATTCAATACGATGCCCTGATCACAAATATATAAGATGAAAAGCGTGAAAATGGCGGGGGTAGAAACTGTGATGTCATAAAGTTTTCAGTACTTACAAAGATTTTTTTCATACCACCATGTGGTATATCAAATGAAAGGGCTTTGTGAGTATATTGCGAATATAAAACACACTCATGTCATCAAAATCTGATCATAGTAACATACACAGTAACAGTAAAACACATAAAAAT
Source organism: Agriphila straminella (assembly GCA_950108535.1). NCBI lineage: Eukaryota > Metazoa > Arthropoda > Insecta > Lepidoptera > Crambidae > Agriphila > Agriphila straminella. The sequence goes on along the minus strand of OX467311.1, from coordinate 14,582,543 downwards.
TACATGGTTTTATTTTGCTCCAGCTACAACTTTTGGGAAAGTAGTTTTATTTTAAAATACAAGTAAAGAATAGTTGAATTTGGCGGAAGTAGAATTCCTTTAATGTGAGGTTTTATAGAGTTTAGACAGTTGAGATATACGAGTACCCCATCCCATGACCGACCCTTGCGAACGTTGCTTAACTTCCGCAATCGCTGGGCCAGGCGCTAAACCACTGCGCCACCGAGCTCCTTATTCGTAATGACTTTAATATATTTCTTACTTCAAAGTGCACTTACCTATTAATAAAGATTATTAAAATGTTAATAAAAGCTTACGTATACGTGGCGTAAGGCCAAAAGTGGAATTGGCTCATGCAATTCTAATTGGACATGAGTCTCATCGCCACAAAAGAAAATACTTATCCTTAATTGATTTTACCTACCCAGGTATATTATACCACAGTTATACGTTGTATTATGTATAGTCACCATGTAATATCACTGATAACTATAATTGGCCTTATAAATTTGTAAGTTAGTTACCTCATAGTTAATTTTATTATGATTGTGCTGTTGTTGTCCTAAATAAATAAAATAAAAATAAAATAGTTTATTTGTATTAATATCAAAAGTGTATTATGAACTTAATAATAATCATTTATTGCAAAAATATGGTACAACAAGATGTCAAACATAGAAATATCCGCATATTTTACCATTGGAGGCATGTAATTTAAAAAGAATTTAACGCTGGTATTTATATTTATTCACTCTCTTTTGCATTTAATAGGTTGTAATAAAAGTTTTTGAATATTAATATAAAGACTTATTAGTTTAGTTTTTGGGTTAAAGAACAAATAAACAAAACATAATTTTGACGATGATTTGATGTTCAAAGCGTTATTGAATTGAGGACAAAATATGGATATTGGAACTGCACAAATCTACAACTTCATTTGAAGTAATGAACTCGCGATCGTGTTAAAATATTTAAACACTTCTAGTGGCTACTGTACTAAATAAAAATATAGGGCTAAAAGCCCTATAGCATGCTATAGGGCTTTTTCGGCAAATTGATGGTTGATGCTCTCCAATGTTAGTTATACTTCCGTATTGCGCCACAAGAACTTGTGTAGTGGATTTGTGACTTTAGAAGATACTTGCTAATTTATAACGGAGTTGAATATTTTATGTTTTAACAGAGCATAAAGAAAAGATAACATTCTAAACCAGGAAATATAAACTGCTGATGAAGATTGTTGAATGAAAATAATTAAGTGGCTAAAAATGTACTTGCTTTTATAAATAAAAGTGTTATTTTTACGATTTAAAGGAAATCATTGAGTGGAGATAAAACATGTAATCCAGTAAAAATACACTGATAATTCTTTGTTGAAAATATCAAATTTTGCTGTTGCTTTAACTTAAAAGATCATTCAAATTTACACCTTATAAAAGTTTTCATAAAAGTGATTTTCCTTTAAAGTTTCCCTAGTTTCCGCTATATTTCTACGCCGCGACCGTTCACGCGTGGCTGGCCACACTATTGTAACATATTCACGCCCCCCCTCACCCCTCCCGACCCTGATTCTATTAACACAACAATTTCTCCAATCTCATACTATTGTCTTATTTTGGGACCCTCACATTCCAGTTTATATAAAGGCTTGGTAGAGTTAATTAATTTATTCATGTCAGCTTTCATTATTTAGAGCACCGGTCATTATTTTGGAAATGGAATTTGATATTCATTTTGAACCTGTAATTTTATTCGGGTACAATGATCAACGACCGAAATGTGTATTCTTAATTAAGGAAGAACGGACTAATACATTTCAGTACATTGTTGTTTGCGTGAAAATTAAAAAAAAAAATACAGTCACTTCGACTTCAATTTGTTACAAATTTTTCACGCCGAACCGAAAATTCTGAAACCTTTGTCTATTACTAAGGGAGCTTATTCCTATAAAAAATATTCAGCCAATGTGATTTTTTCAGACATTTCCCACTGTCAGCTGCACCATCAATCATCTCAATATAAAACTAAAACAGTATAGTTGTGAATAAAATGCATACATTTTCAATGCATACGGTGTGACATCTTACATGTCCATCAGCCATTTTTGATGTCCCCACTGCTAGGGCACAGGCCTTCCTTATGGGTGGTAAGGAGGTGGGCCATAACCCACCATGCGGGCCCAATGCGGATTGGTGGGTAACATCTTACATTAACGTATAATTTTATACATTTTACTGGTACTTACTAGGTACCTAAGAAACTTCGTCTGCAATGCACAAGAACTACCTGCCCCCGACTAGCTCTTGTAAAATGTATAAAATTTACAAAATGGCCGCCACCGCGTTCGCCATATTGATTTTTCGATTATTCATATTTTTCCTATATTAAGCAGCATATACTGCGTGCAATGACGTTTTGATTTTTTTTCTCACATGCACCCAGCCGCCGCAATAGGACTTGAAAAAAGGACATCTCGAAAATGACTTTTTCCTCTGCAGGTTTCAGGGCTGCCAGATGTTGTCAACCAAAATAACAAAATGTCACTTGTATACAGACTATACACGAACCCTTTTATTATACTCGGAATTTCCAAAGAGTGGTTATTTCACTTTTTTGCATTTTGGGGTAAATCTCAAAAGTTACCCCGAAATGGGGTAAAAATATTCTACCAATCAATACATTGTACCTATACCTGCAGCCGTTCTATGAACCTCAAATCGCTCCAGTGTTGCCATCTGGAAGAAAATTGACTTAAAAAATGACGTGTTTTCGTACCTCAAACAAAATGGCCTCTACAACAGGCGCCATCTTGGATTTTTAAAAAGTTTCCCTAAGTTTTCTAAAACATGTTAGTTTTCTGAATGGCTATCAATACGTCTCTTTTATGTGCTATACAGCGAGAAAGAGATGTAACTATAGCAATTAATGAACCTGACAAATTTTAAAGAACTTTTACTACCCCCCTGTTAGGGGTATGAAAGTCGCTACGTTCTAGTAAACAAAAACTATAATTACCTCAATGTGGATTTTAATGTTTTTTAATCCTCGACGCAAAAAGAGAGGGGTGTTATAAGTTTAACGTATCTGTCTGTGGTATTGTAGCTCCTAAACGGATGAACCGATTTTCATTTAGTTTTTTTGTGTCATAGATAATTTTATTCCGAGTGTTCCTAGCCATGTTTTATGAAAATCTGTTCAGCCGTTTGAAGGTCATCTGCTCTTTTATAGTGGATGAGGGGATCTGACTCAATGATATTGGAAGTATATGGTAGGAACCATGACCTGATCAGCCGTTTGAAGATCATCAGCTCTTTAATAGTTGATGCGAGGGGATCTGACTACCCTCCATATGTCCCATCGATTCGAAATTTGGTACAGTGTTACTTCAATGAGCTTGGAAGTATATGGTAAGGTAATGTCTTGACCAGCCGTTTGTCGGGGTTTTTTTTTTTTAATTTTAAATTTTTGTTATTATATGTAAGGAAGTACCTAGCTAGTTCCATAGAGCAGTATGATCCAGTCCCTTAGTAGTTAGTTCTTCCAACAACACCTCACATCATAATAATTCCAACTTGCTTATTCGTCTAATAATTAGCTTTGGAATTTAATTTAGCTTCACTAAGCAACAACCTTCTAATTAAGAGTACGCAAACACAGCATGGTTAAATCATATCGTTAAAGTTCATAAATGTAGGCAATCACGAGGCTCACTGTCTGAAGCGCAGTGAACAATAATCGAACAGAGACCAAACCATCAAAACAAATCTTACAAACTTGCCGCGTCTTTATTGTGATCTCTAGTTTCTATAAGTTACTAGCGGCCGCCCGCGACTTCGTTTGCTTGGAAAGTTTTTTGCTATCCCTCACGAACAAAACTTTTTTCCGGATGAAAGGTGTCCTTTTTGTACTCCTGACAACGTGATATAAAATTGTATGATGATCGGTTCTGTAGTTAAGACGTGAAGGCGTAACAAACAAACGAACTTTTTCATTTAAAATATAGGTAAGGCTAACGTAGTTCGTTATTTTAAATTCCAAATGTAACACGTACCTGATGTCCATCAGCCATTTTTGATGTCCCCACTGCTGGGGCACAGGCCTTCCTTATGGGTGGTAAGGAGGTTGGGCCATAACCCACCACGCGGGCCCAATGCGGATTGGTTGGGTGTTAACGACTGCAAATGCAGCCGGGGCCAACGTCTTAACGTGCCTTCCGAAGCACGGAGGAGCTCGAGATAATAATTTTGGTCACCCATCCCATGACCGACCCTTGCGAACGTTGCTTAACTTCCGCAATCGCTGGGCCAGGCGCTAAGCCACTGCGCCACCGAGCTCCTCCGTACCTGATGAATAAATTTTAATTACCAGTGCCGATACAGCAACCTTTTCCTTTGCCTACCTTTCATCTGTACAATAACCCACTACAATTATACCTACCTATACAGGCTTCATACGCGGATCATTCATGATTCAGATCATCGGTCACTTAATTTTGTCGCTGACCTAACCTAATCACGGAGCGACGTTTAGCGTCCGTTGGCCGTTCAAATGTTGCCGCCCACGGCCACAAAAGTGTTTTTAAGAATTGTGGCGGCGTCCAGCCTCCTTCGACTGACTGATGACTGACAGGCTGACATTGACAGTTGATGATGATGATTAGACAGACGACGACCGACTAGGAACAGGACGAAGAACAGCTAGAGCTGAAGACAAGACGACCAAGTTATACGTTTACTCTTTGAGGTAGACTGACCACAGCGAAGAAATAAGAATATTTAAATTAAAACACATTGAAGTCTATAATAGTCTCTGTCCTTCGGTTACCCTACGATCTCTGGGGAGCACGGCATGGTTCGACAAAGAGCTGGATGCGCGCGTGATTCGAATATCGTAGCGATAACGTTCATCGAATAAGATTTGAATATGAAGAGAATATTAATGAAAAACTTACCCACGCCAACGGATCCCTATTCGATCCTCTGTACTGACTTTCAGACAATTAAACTGACATTCGTCACTAAAATTACCCTTTAGGAATATTACTATATTGAATATAGAATAATAATACCTAGAAGCCGTGTCCGCGTATGCAAAGTGAGGCAACTAATACTAAGCCAAAATGGCTTAGTTTTCAGATTTATATCCTTCATACGTTACTTAATCGTAACTAAAATCCAATAATATAGTAACGAATCTCCTTAACGTAGGAAAATTAAAACTGTTTCGTACTTATTTGATATGATTAGGAAATAATGGAGAATAAAAATCTGAAAACGGAGCCATTTTGGATGTTTTAGTTGCCTCACTTTTGACAGCGCGCTTTGTAGAGAACTATCGTTCTAGGTGGTATTGTTCTAAGATATTGAATTGATTTTATAGAAAATAATTATTTTTGTAGATATTCACTTGTTGTTTCATCTTTGATGATATTCATCATGATCATGATTTATTAGCTTCGCTTTTAAAAATCCATATAAAAGTTTAGAAATCTCAATTTCCGGCACAGTAAAGTCTAATTTCACATTTCTTTGTAACGAAATTTTCACAAATTTACATTTTGATTAAATAAACGCTCTCAGTATCGCTCTAACGTTTCTGAGCTTAGCCTCGGAGCTTGAAATTAATCCGATTAATCCAAACACTTCATTTAACGTAAAAAATTGGCTCTAAAGAAAATAGTGATACCTAACCGAGTTAATTCATTTATTCAACTTTCCACTTAAACAAGAAATGGAAAATTGAATAAGTTACAATTTTAAAATTATTCTCGGTGACGGTGCTTATCAAAATAATCATAATTTAAGTACCTAATCGAATTCATTTAATTAAAACCGACTTCAAAAAACCTGCCTCTAAAAAGCAAGAAATAATATACAAATCATCAGATACGCATTATCATTGTTATAATAAAACACGTCTATTAAAGTCGGGTGGGGCTGGAGTACATCTTCCTTTTTTTATTCTAAAAGCCCCACCCGACTTCAATTGACGTGTTTTATTATAACAATGATAATGCGTATCTGATGATTTGTATATTATTTCTTGCTTTTTAGAGGCAGGTTTTTTGAAGTCGGTTTTTTTGTTTTTTAAACAATTTTTTTATTTTTAGTGTAAGTACCTTGTGTATTAGGTAGTGTAGGTATATTATTTAGGTAGAAAAATCGGCTCAGCCAAACGTGAGATAATCGCGGAGAAACATACATACATACAAACTGAATACCTCCTTTTTTTGAAGTCGGTTAAAAAGACTATACAAAGGTATCCCTTTCCCAACAAAAAAAATCATCTAATTCGGTTCATAAATAACAAAATTGTCAAGTTAGTTGATTTAATATCATAGTATTTTCAGGATTTCTTGTAAACTACTGAACCGATTTGAAAAAAAATTAAATGGGACCATCTCGCAAGAAAACTCAATCGAACAAAAAAAGAATCATCTAAATCGGTCCATAAATGTCGAAGATACGCGCGAACAACGATAAAAAAAAAAAAAAAAAAAACATACAATCGAATTGAGAACCTCCTCCTTTTGCTGAAGTCGGTTAAAAATCAACAGTCTAGACCAGTGTCATTAGTACCCAATAGTCATTAGTGCCCGGTTTCTGAGGTACTTATCGATGGTTTATCGGAGGTTTAACTTAATCGAAAGGGTTCACATGATCTGGTTTTAAAGTTAATTTTATGACTTTAAACCACATAAAGTCAACCGCTCCGATAAAGTACCTTAGAAACTGGAGGTAGGTAATTTAATTTGTCTTATCTTATTTTTACAAGTTACAATAAACATTTACTAAGAAAATGCAGACTGTTATTTTACTAATTATTGTTGTTTATATAAAGTTCCAAGGTCCTAATAGAGTATTTTTTAACATTCTAGAATTTGTAGACAATGCCCAGCTGCTGTGGGGTAGTGTATTTACCCATGGTTCATCTATTGGGTAGACCACGGTACACCCAGGTGAACCACTCACAGGTGTACCACGAGTCAGAAAAGGCGCGGTCAAAGACGATGATGATGTTAAATTAATAATATTAATAATAATAAAACGCTTTATTGCACACTAGACAAAGACATTACATAGGAGCAAACAATAAACATGGACAAGTACACAAAAGGCGGCCTTACTGCTACGTAGCAGTCTCTTCCAGGCAACCTTGAGTAGAAAAATATTAAGGGGAAGAGGAAAGAAGGCTGCAAAAATACTAGAGGGACAATAGATATAGATATACATAAATAAATTATGTATTAGATACAAATTAGCTTTACTTTGATATAAAAAAAAACACTTTCCTCGTAAAAAGTAGCACTGGTTAATGTAGTGGGCGCAAAATAATATATTTTTCTGGAGGGATATAAATTTCAAAAAGTCGACCGCTCGACATTGAGCAATTGCCATACTTTATGTAGAGCTTCATTTTTAATTACTACTGAGCAGCACTTTAAGCTATAAGGCTGCTCTGCTACGGAAGAATGAGACTTTTTATGTTTCGACTTTGTATTTTAGTGATTTATTTTAGTACCTGATTGAGTTGTTGTTTGTTCTCAAGTAGTTATGCTGTTATTATATAAGTTTGAATTAAAACATTTGACGTATAAATTACATAATACTATGATGTAAAATTGTTCCACGTATATAAAAGATCTGCTCATAACTTTAAGATCATCATGGCCTACTATGTCCTATTTTACTTTAAGTTCAATCCTATTAACAGCAGAAGAAACTGCTCTCAACAATAAACAGTTCCATTCCTAATTGTGAAAAGAATAAACGTTTATTACTAGACCCTAAAGAGAGAACCTTTGATTTGACCAAAATAAAGAGCAGCCTATATGTTAATCCAGGTCCTAAATATGTCTACTAAACACACACACACAAAATTTCGCATTTAGATATCAAAAATACTCTAGCGACTACAAACGTTCACGAGTTCACGACATTACTCTAAATGAAAATGCCATAAACCGTTTTAGACACCGTCATAGAACTCCCAAAGGTGTAGTCACCGGCATCCAAAATGTCACTCGATTTAACCGTTTGATATTCAGCGCACATGTTTCTGTGTAGAATTTCCAGCTATCCAAAAGATTGGTCGGCGTATGATATCGCTTCGACCAAATAGTTTTTATGTAAGTACCAAACGGGAATGGCCCACTTCCGTGTTACAAATGAGGATTTGTTTCGCTTGCTAATGTAAAATGTATGGGCTGATCTGATAGGGCTCGTGTCGACAACGTCGAGTTTCCTTTACTATTTTTATAGTTTAGGATAGAGGACACGGAATGGAAGACGGGTACGAGTGTTGAACCGAATTTTGATTTTATCGTCATTTGAGTCATTGGTTTATTTTTAGGATTGTTTCCTCATGTATCGTAAGTCATAAAGTAAAGGGATTAATTTGGATAGGTGCCTGTTATTAAATAAGCATGCAATAATAAAGCTTTTAAAGTAAGGAACTAAAACACTTGTGTTATGTAAATCAGAGGCAACGGTGCGCGGTGGTATCGCAGACACCCAGACCTAAGACAATATTAATAAAAAGGTTAATTTTCTACTTTGACCCAGCTGGGTATCGAACTCGAGACCTCTAGAGATGGTGACGTGTTGAAAACCGGCTTGCAAACCACTCGACCCTAGAGGTCGCCAAATTATACTTAACTTCATAATTAATTTAGTGTAACGGCAACCAAAATCCTTTTTATCGCTGCAAAACTGTTATTTCACTCAATGCCATACAATTTGAAAAATATGTAAAAGGACAGAAATAGGTTCGAGTTATTCTAGTCTAGAAGAGAATTTCGGAACTCCATTGTTGAATGTAGTGCCCAATCATGCACATTGCAAGCGACTGTCTATTGTTCTTGATTGTTCGGTTGCGATGACTCAGCTGAATTTTGACCTACGCTTTTGAATCATAGCTTTTATGTCATCTTTGTTAACTTTTTAATTCGTCTATCTTTGTCTATTTGAAGACAAAAAAGAAACAAATTGTCACTTTTGTATAGAAAGAAAAGCTTTTATACCAAAATAAACAGTTAGGTAAACTAAAAACCTTTTCAGACGGACATTAAATATTTTACACGAAACTTTTGTTTGCGAATCCTTCACGTCTGTTTTTATTGACACAACTGTGTCTAAATTGGGTTCACAATGTTCGATACTTGTGTGTTATTTACAAAAATCTTATGTCAATGTTGTTTGTTCATGTACTCATTGATATTCGGCGTCGCGTCGCATCTCCGAGTGTTTGCGTAAACAAAGCGCCTCACCTCACCGCTCTACCACAGAATAATTATAGCTAAAGCAGTAGCGCAACTACATAGAAACGTCTGAATAAGCGCAGCATACTCACACAGGCACATGTCATAACGAGACCTTTAAGAAAGTTTCGTAGTGCAGCCCTTAGGCCACGGTAATGGTATCATAATCGTGCCGTAGCCAGCCAGTCGTGAGTACATAGACAGAGATGACTCACGTCATCTACTGCGAATGCTTATTCCGCCCGCCCCGTCACCGTGCACTGAAAATACTCTAGCCTTAGAATAATAACACCTAGAAGCCGAGTCCTTGAATCTAAAGTGATGCAAAAAGTTTGATATCCATCCTAAGTTACATAATCGTAATTTTAATCCAAGTAACTAATCCCCTAAAGGTAGGGAAATTGAAACTTATTCCTTCTTATAGGTACGATTAGGTAACGTATGAAGGATAAAAATCTATAAACTCAGCCATTTTGGCTCAGTAACTATCATTCTAGGTAGTAATTATTCTAAAGCTCTGAGACGGCGGCGTAACAAAATGCTTTAGCTATACTTAATTATAATGTACTGTGTCGCTACCAATACCGTAAGTAATCACATAGCGCTAAATACATACACCCTCGGGATTATGTCTGTTTGTTCACGCATTGTAAACACCAATAACAAGACTTAACTCGAATGATGGATGGCAGTGAAAGAGAAACTCGATAAACAATCTCTGTACATCTAACAATTTCGCAGATAGAATTTCGTATAAACATTACACTAAGAGCTTGCCATCAAACAGCGTCAGTTTACGCTTATAGACAATATTTGCACATCTCCCGGTAGAGGAATGACACCGAATATCGTAGATTAAAGTAATGCCAACCGAAATCATCCGAGTTTTAAATATAAATTGGGAAACTGAAATAGTTCATAATAATAGATGTAGGTAGAGACCTTGATTCTATCTTTTATTCGAATACTTTCAACTAAGTAACCGTTCAAAAACATTTCATCACCAAAATTTACGCAGAAATGTGACGTAGGTTTTTACGGAAACAGATAAACAGATACTTTTTTTTATCACAAACGCTCATTTTCGTCATTTCAAAGCGATAAAAAGCAGTTGTCACACGCCTGTCTGTTTACCGCCATGGGCGAATAAAAAAACGGTTTTATCTTTACGCTTCTGCTATAATTCGCAACTCATCGATTCTGTTAAATCATAAAAGCGCTATGGTGCTCTCGCTATAAAAGTGTATTATTCATGTTTATTCAAAAAACAGGTTTTCAGATATAAAATTACAGTGCTGATTCCTTTTTACGTTGATGATTTTATATGGGTTTATCTGGCGGCATATTCTTTTTTACAACTAATATTATAGTGATGTATTTTTAATTTTAATTCGTTTTTAGAAACCTTCGGATTAAATATCTGGCAGGTTATTCGGGAATTGAACTGGTGAAGAACATACCTCCACCATACTGCAGTCAAATAAAACTTACATGCCTCTACATAATATATTTGTTAATTCTCAGTTGAATCCTTGTCCAATAATACGTGAATTATTTAAACGAATCCCACACTGGCACACAACATGCTGCGTCATGCGTTTTTTTACCCACGACGGACGGAACGGAACGGAGGCGGTATATATATACATTTGGGGTTCGATGTTGTCTGTTTGTTTGTTTGTATGACTATGTCTGTTACCATTTTCCTCGAATAGTAGGTACTGAACTGATTTCGTCGGTTTTTTGCATTCAAAAGGTATCATTTCAGAGCAGGTTCTAAGACATGTTTTATGGCGGTAGACATCCAAGGAGTGCTGTGGCAGCTCCAAAAAAAAAAACAAAAAAAAAACAATATATTCTTCTGTCAGAAATTATTAATATAAATTTCAATGGCAACTCGCGGCGGATTTTTTTGGTTTTGTAATTTAATTAGTAATAAGTATGTAGTATTTTTTTCCTTTTTCTATGACGTTTTAACATCCGGCGTGGGATTACCCATGCATGTCTACCACATTTTCCAGCATAGGTAGGTATTAACTCGCCTAATCTAAACTCGTCCACTATTTTCATTATATTTTTCAAGTTACAAATTCAACTACTGATAAATATTGTTGTCTGTCTAGTTTAGAACGTTGACCAGCCAAAAAAACGAAAAATACCTAGTAAATTTTGCACTTTTTTATGCACAACGGGGTACCTAGTGCTTGGTCTTCACCTCACCTGATGTTAAGTGACGATAAGGCCGAAGGTGGAAGCGCAACACACCCAGAATCCTCATCACTGAGGAACTGGCTTTTTTACTTCTAACTGCCGGAATAAAATAAATGCCTCCTAAAATCATCGTTAATCGTACATACTCGTACGATGCAAAAAAAAACGTACGATTAAATTCGAAAGGAGTTGAACAAATTGACGATAGTTCTACGCTAGTTTGGATATAATAAATACAGCTTACTTAGCTGTATTTTCTAATCAATGGCTTAGTCCAGTACCAGTAGTTGTACCTATCAGTATAACACACTTTTAACGATTTCATTAAACTTACGACGTAAATCGTTTTTGAAAAATATAAATACTTTTAATTTTTTTGCTTTATTTTCTTTCAGTATGTACTTTTCAGTTCATAATTTCCGTAAACAGCCCCACAAGGTTCGTCATCATCTAACTTTGACAATGAGACCCCCGCAGTAACTTTTTTATTTGTGACTATAAAAACAGCAAAATTTTAAGTGGTACAAAAGAAACTTTCTTTGAAAATGATTTTATTTTCTCCTATATCTTTTTACGATACCCTTTACCTTCGCCAAGTCGAATATAAATCTTCATAGTCTAGTAACTTTGACCTATTAAAATCGAGGTAGTATGATTTTATGCGAACGACTACGTAACGATAACGACGCCGTCGCCATACCGAAATTCATGTCTTTCCCGTTAGAGTTGTAAAAGTACTAATATGTTTGCTTTCATAGTTAGTTCTCAAACTATCAACATTGTAGTGTTTGCGAACGAGCTAATTCCAAGAAGTTTTAATTAAGTTTATATTTGAGATTGTTCTTAATGTCATATAATAACCATCCAATGTTCATGAATTCTATTTTATATTTGGAGTAAAATAATATCAGTAATAATGACTCTTAAATATGATTAAATTTTTGAATCATCCAAAAGAAAAAACGTTTTTTGGGTTCTTTGATTAAATTAGTAGTGATTTTGTATTTTAACACGTGAAATATTTATAACTTTAGCGACTACAAAGGTTATTTGGTTTTAAATACAAATACAAATTATTTATTTGTAAACAAAAGGTAAAAGGTGTGGAAAATTATAATGTATCACTATGTTCGGCCATCAATGGGCGTACTTTTAGTTTTATAAATTACGATTAAAGAAAGAATAGAATAGGTACGAGTGTCAGTGAAGTATAAAAAACATGTCAAAAAACATGTGTTTGTTTAAACTAACCACGTTTACTTAAAAGTAACTGCAGTAATCATAACATAGAGTTTCAGATATTCCATCATAAATATCCTCTTGAGCACAAATAAGTCTCATTCAGCAGTAAAAAAACAATAATTCCATATTCCTTAGAGAAATCGTATCGTACGATGAGAATCGGCACGTTATCTACTATAGTGAGTCCTGTGGTCTCAACCCAATAATTGGCAGGGGAGAGTGCACCGCGACACTGGCTGTCATCATAAAATATTTTACGGCCACTCAAATTGAACTTCGGGCGGCTGAAGTTCTACAGTTACACTTCCACGTTTAACGCAGATTTGATCTGTTTTTATTTCAAAATCTCGATTGTTTTTTGTTTCTTACTATTCATTATCATTAATGTTAAGAGTTAAAGAAGTAAAGATTACCTATCTTTGTGGTCTCAACCCAATAAATGGGAGAGGTGAGTGGTGCGGTGTACTCTGCCCTGCCATTTTATGACAGACAGCTTGACAGCCAGTGGGCTGGAATCGTAAATGTTACGGCCACTCAAATTGCACATTATCGGCTGGCTGAAACAGTGTTCAGTTCACCTATTACAAGGGGTAGGCAGTAGGTACTTGTTTTAACATTGTTAACTTCAATTTATTTTCTTAAAGTTCACAATGATTTAGTATATAAAGGTCAAAATGTGATGAACAACTTTTTAACTAAGAATAAATAAACAAAGTGGGTTGTTAATTTGTGATGGATTCTTCTTTAATTTTCATGATGTTGCTGACTCTACATTGGAAGTTTATAGAAGTTTATGAAATAATACCCTGTGGTAAAAAACCTTCATTTTTCACTCTCAACGAACATTGCTTATTTTTTAGTTTCCCTAAACCTACCTCAAAATAGATCCGAAATATCTGACAGGCCATTTTTCATATCAAAAATCCTATTTTCTATAAAAAATCCAGTCGTTTGTAACAAAAATCTCCCAGTGTCGAAATCAGCGTCGGCTTACACATATCGCGACCGGCAGACGTTAAACATGAAATATTCGAGCAATATATTTGTATGCGTGTCGTGCGGTCTAAGCGCTCGTTTATCAATATGCCCTTCGGCAGATCTCGGCTAAAGCATACGAAAACATCTGAGAAATACGGGTAACAATGGTGTGTTTGCCAGAACGGAATGAAATTGCGACAGGTTCACTACGAATCTCGCGCGGGACGGAATAGGATCGCGATAACTTCACTCTGGATGTCGCGTTTGGTGGCGTTATGTCAAAATGATTTAGTGCTCTTATTCGAGTTTCGAAATTAAGACCATTGCAATCGGGTCCGACTACTTACGCTTGTTTCTGTCGGCTCCAAGTAAAAAGATGATAGAATGCTTTTTTCATTATGCTTTCACGGTGAGCACACTCATTTGAGAAAAGTTTTGATATTACCAAAACTTATTATTTACTTACACCGAACAAGTAATTATGAAAGTTTTCTTTCTACTTTTCACAAATACTCAACGCAGCGTCACCTTTTTTATTGTTTCAGTTATTATTTATCTGTGATTGAGTTTTACGTTATACCGATCGGGCCTTACCGGCTAACTTACTGAACTTCGGCGGGTCTGCCGTGTTTCAACTTAAAACGTATAAATCTAAGTAAGGGATATCGTATTGTACTATTTGCCGAGTTATTTGGAAGATATCGATTTTCGTGTGACATCATGAATTTTGTTGATGTTCGCAATTTTGGTCTGATTGGGGCTCGAATCTCGATTTATTTATTTTAATTTGAAGCCCAGCAGACTTGCCATTATTCGGAGCGTTGCCAGTACGGCCCCTGGTTGTGTCTCAATAGTTTTTTTTATATTTTAAACCTAGTGGGCTTACTTGAAGTCAAAATTAGTTATTTTTCGTAAAAGACCTCATAATCAGAAACATCAGGTTTTTTTTCATTTCAAGTACTCAACGTAATTGTAGAAAATAGCAAGGTAGCAAGACTAAAAGAACCATTTTCATAATCTCCAATATCAACATTTAGATTTGAATTCGAGACTTCGGTTCTGAGAATGACATTTAGTTCTATATACGAACACAATACATAATAGTTACATAGATGTAACAGGAGAGATGGCTATTGAAGCGAGCGTATAACACATGGAAATCAGAGAATCAAAGCTTAAACATAGGTACGTGAATGTATACGAATACCTATATATTCAGAATCGGTTAGCAAAAGTCAAAATATATAATTGATAGGTAGAACTAAGTCTTTAAAATAAAAAAGTTATCCTGTCTGTACCTACTGCCACTAATAAAATAAAAAAATCGGCCAAGTGCGAGTCGGACTCTCGCACGGAGGGTTCCGTACCAATTTTATTTACAATATTGTTGTATGGTAGCCCCCTATTTTTTTTTATTTTAATTTAATTATTTATTTTTGAAGTGAATATATAACTAAATATTCTGTCAATATTTCAAGCATCTACCGGTTGCCGTTATTATTATCAAGCAAAAAACCGGCAAAAAAAATCAGTTGTATAGGAGCCACCCATAAATAAATATTGTATTTTATTCTGTTTTTCCTAATTTGTTGTTATAGCGGCTACAAAAATACATCATCTGTGAAAATTTCAACTGTCTAGCTATCACTATTTATGAGATACCCTTTTAAGTTTATTTATCAGAAAAGGAACTTGCCCGCGACGGGAGGCCCTCACTTTTGTGTTATATTTTGCTTTTTAAGTTCGGTTTCAACCATCAAGCTATCACTATTCATAAGATACTGCCTGGTGACAGGCAGACACACAGACAGGCAGTGGACTTTTAGTAATAGGGTCCTGTTTTTACCCTTTGGGTACGGAACCCTAAAATGTTCCCATAACGCTAAGCTAAAACTTTCCCTACCTTCACAACATAATTGATACAAAATGACAGTTTAAGAGCCATCACACACCAGTTTTGACACAAGCAAACCCCTTTTAATGAAATCAAGTAACCTCCGAGGTCATCGGAACATCTGGCCCTTTTTGGGTCACGATGCCTTTAAAACTGACTGTACCCTTAATGGAGAAGACATTGTATAATTATATATTCTCGAGGCCACTCTCGCTAAGTTTCCAGAGACAATGGGGCCGACCTTGAATTATTAAGTTTAAAGTGTATTTTCACCTTTTATTTCACCTTTTAATACTTTAAGTACTTAACAATGATTTATTATGAAGCTTGCTTAGCGATGCTCTTCGGCATTTATGAATGAAGTAATAACTAAAATGTTTTCACTGAAAATTACTTAGAAAGTTTAGAATTTAGAAATAAGCGTATAAGAACATTAGGTACCTATTTAATTACCTATGAAGAATTTAATGGATGTCTTGAATTTAAAATAATAAATATTATCTTGAAATGTCCCTTGGGCAAAGTCACAGACAACATAGGGCAAGGTACAGGATTTCAACTATGTAGATGTTTAAACCTAAGGCCACGTACGCACTGACAGGTGGCTTACTTAGCGCCTAGAGCCTAGCGAGTCACTTGCGAGCAAAGTGAAAGGAACGTTCTATAATGTTCGCAACCGGCCGCCTACGCTAGTCGCCTAGCAAAGACGCCAAGCGCGCAGTGCGGCTGGTTGCAGTTTCTTTCACTTCGCTACACGCTAAGTGACTCGCTGGGCCCTGACGGTTGCGAACATTCGTTAACGTTCGTGTACAAAAGTTCGCAACTGGCCGCACTGCTCGCTTGGCGCTTTGCTAGTCGCCTAGCGTGTATCGTAGGCGTGAGGTGTACGCCACTAGGCACTAGGCGCTAAGCAAGCCGCCTGTCAGTGCGTACGTGGCCTTAGAAATAAATTTCATTTGAATTTTTATAAAACGATGATAACATTTACGATAATGACCGTTATCTTCAATTTTAACATACTAAATAAAATATGAACTCTTTGTAATACATGTACATTAACAGCTATTTTATAATGACTCAAATAAAAGCGAGAGCTAGTGCCTTATACAGAACATCTGCACATTGCAGCGAGAATTTTTCTATTTGCAGAAACCTTCTTTCGACATAACAGTATCTCTTCGAGCATTGTACAGTTTTATCTCCACTCGCAACGTAATAGTGGCAAGAAATGGAACATTTTCAACATGCAAACTGAAGAGTGTTGAGTTGCAAGGCGTTGCACGCTTTGTGTACATCACGTATTTTGTATTTTATTACTAGACACTATATCATGCTTTAGTACTGTATCTTCGTGAATTGATTTTGCATTTTCTTCTGTAGTTTAAGTCAACATCTTTTGACTTTTGCCTGATCGTATTTTTTGTTTACACTTTCCTTCCCTAGTTTGTAGTTTAACTTTCATAAAGATAGACACCAAAATCTAAATTTATTTTAATTAAGTCTTCATTTTCATCACCTTAGAAACCCACATATTCATTGGGCTCACAATTAAAAACGTCACTTCTTTTCCGAAAAGGGTTGTGACGAGTCAGGAAAGGTTGCTCACCTATTTGTATGCTGTCTAATAAAACAAAAGTTTCGCTAAATAATAGAATACACAGAGGAAAATGTGTTATAAACTATTCAGAGCAGTTTCGGCTACTCACTGCCGGTCACGGTCTGCTCGTTGTTGTCACCTCCATTCGCGGCACAAAAGGCTCTATTTTCTGGCCATTTAGGGCGAGGCTCGAGTGGGCACGATTTGCGTTCCGCAATCAGGTGATAGACGAGGGTCCGAGAGCCTGAGCCATCTCGACAATTCGAGTTGTTGAGTGATTTTGCGAACGTGGAGAAAAATGTTTAGTTACTACTGCTTGCGTTGGCTCACAGAATTGCCCGTTTTGCATTCCGGAGAAAGATGACCAAAAGGACAAGTCTTTACATCTTTTAAAGTATATATTTGTTAATTTCAAATATTTTGTATGCTATTTTATTCATACTATTTGAAAACAAGTA
The DNA here is from genome assembly GCA_950108535.1 of Agriphila straminella. NCBI lineage: Eukaryota > Metazoa > Arthropoda > Insecta > Lepidoptera > Crambidae > Agriphila > Agriphila straminella. Next base: position 14,564,904 of record OX467311.1, on the reverse strand, counting down.
GGTGCAGATTAGAAAAAGATAAGATATAAAAACAGACCGAAGTTAGACTTCTTATGGAAAATACTGCTAATTATTATAATAATATCTAGTAAATGTTCTCGGGAGTCGTTCGAGATAATAATATTCAGTATTCAAATAATCTTCCCACATTAATTTAAAGGGCAAATCGTTTCAAAACTAAACTTAGCGAAACTAAATGGAATTTAATAAAGCAACTTTTAAAATGTTCAGAAATTAATGAATAATTAATGTTTTAATACCTACTCGAAATGTAGCAACATCTTTTACTATTGGACCAACTCGCCCAAACTCTCGCGAAAAAATAATCAGTTCTTTCAATACATTTTGATATTTTCTTTATTAATTTTTGTATGAAACAGCAGATTTTTTCGCCTTTTTAGAGTTGGTCCCATAATAAAATTATTTCAGTTTGATGGTCCGAAGAAAGGGTTTACCCATTTTTGGTTCATTTGTTAAAAGGGGATATTCCTGTTAATTCAAGTTTGCTGAATATTTTAATCGCAATAAATATTTCATTGACATTACTAAGCTTTGTTAGAAACTCTCGTGGGTCTCAACAGATGTGACTTAAAAGGTAAGTCTTAAGCCGATAATGTACGGGGCTCGGCGAAACATTTTAAACTTTTGCATTTGCGGCCAGCCTTAATCCAGCACTATCCTTACTTATGATAGTGGTGTGATACGAAAGTCTGTGTGATTGTTTTTGGAAACATGAAATTGCAATCCATTTCGAGTATCAGGAACTATAGTATCATTGAAAAGTTTTGAAATTTTAAAGTTGGTCAAGGACAAAAGCTTTGGTGATAGTGATGTCGAAACTTATTCAGATTTAGAGTCTTTAAAAAATTCTTCCCCGCAGCTTAGTAACAAGGGAATTGTAGAAAAAAGGAGTCGTTGAGAAACACGAAATAAAGATATTTTTTTATATTTTTACAGTTGTATTTTACCAGCTGTATTTTACCATGTTACAAGGTGAAATAAATGATTTGATTTTAATTTGATTCAATTGTCAACCGTTTTAATATATTTGTACGTGCAACAGCTATGAGTTCAATCGCTACTGCGGCCAGCGTAACAAGTAAAATTCAATTTCAAAATAGTTTATTCAATTAACAACTAGCACTTGTGAATATCGAAAAGCTACTCCATCAGTTCGGAAACATATTTGTTAATTTGGCTGTCATAACGACACCCGATTAGAATAACATTGTAACTTATTTTTGACAAGTTTAATTTAATTTTTTTTATATTTTTCAACTCATTTTTGAAGATTTACCGTATAGTGCCAATAAAAACTGTCTAATTGTGAGTTAATTTTTACTAAAGTCGGTATGCTCTTTTTCATGATATATGTTAAATTTCAGTAAGTACAAAAGATCCGTATTTTGCAGACATTTCAGTCACTTACAATGCATATTTTTTACTTTGGGATACGAAACATTTGTATAAAGTCTTCCAAAATGATTCGAAATATAACGCAGTTAAGTCATTTTAGGAAAACCTCTTTAAAATTGTAACCGAAACTTATCAATTTACTTACATTGCATTGAGTTCAAAATAAATTGTCACAAGCACATTATGTATTCCGACGAAAATTCATTCGAGGAAGACAAAAGCTTCGAGGACAGACGTAGAGAACCTAAAAACAACTTGCTGATTTCGCTTACAAAGAAATCCCGTGAATGAAGCGATCCTCTGAAAGCGAGGAGGGCATGATTGATGAAAACACGTTTTTCAGATTTTATACGGGGAAAAAGTAGTTGCGTTTGTCATGCGAGCTGGCATGAAACATTTGTTTTACTATTTTCTAAGTGAATATAGTCGTTGATTTGATTCTACTTTCGAAAATCACTGAATACCCTACCTTATCATATCAGTTACATAGAAAATACAGTACTACGTATCAGGGGTCTAAAAAGAAAAATTGAAAATTGTAAAGATATCGTTTGAAAATATTTTTTAATAATTTGTCAGATCGACATTAATTATTCTTTAAGATTTAGGATATAAAAATATAATAATATAAAAATATAAACTCTGAATTTTTTCGCGCACTATATTTAATACACACATCAACTTTGTCTAGGGATACAGGTGTTATTTTCATACAAACGAGGTAACTTTGAAGCCTTGGTTTTCTGCCAGGGATGTACTGTGCTGTGATCTGATGATGGCTATCCAGGGAGTGAATGGAGGAGATTCAGATCGCTATACACACCTAACTGATCTGACCAGCATTCTAAAAGATTAATAGACATGTTTAAAAAAAACCGCGAAAATAGCATGAAAATGTATGGAAATCCTGAAACTGAGAACTCTGACCCATCAATCTTTTAGAATGCTGATCAGATCAGTTGGGTGTGTATAGCGATCTGAATCTCCTCCATACACTCCCTGGATAACCATCATCAGATCACAGCACGGTACATCCCTGGCAGAAAACCAAGGCTTCAAAGGTTTCAATTTTTTTTGTTATAAAAGTAACAGGAAATTGTATTCTATATTTTTCTAGTCATCTTAACGATATAATATTTATTGGATCTCGTTCAAACGTTAAGCAATTTGTAATAAAATAAACAAAACGAAAATGTATTTGATTACCATGTCAAAAGATGTTATTGAAATCGAAAGATGTAAGACGAACCTTAAATATTTATGGGTTATCTTGACATCAAAGTCAAAGTGTTCAAAGGTTTTTTCATATCGATTTAATGTAGTGAACAAACACATAATTATCTCACTTTATTGACTTTTTCATGTAAAATAGACGGAATTATCTTTAATGAAATATCCACAATTACTTACCCGTTTATATATAAATTAGTATATGTTTTAGATGTCTTTTAATTAGTTATATTTTTTTTACTAACTTTATGCCACGAGCTATTAAAATATGATATCTTCTAGCTATAAATTGCTTGTATAAAAAGGAAAGTTTTTTGATACGTCATCGCGAAATTACGAAATTATTCTTGTTCTCTCAAATTATTAGGTGCCGTAAAATTTTACCGAATTTCTATGATAAAGTTAATATTTACGAATTTTGAAAAATAAACTTTAACAGTTTACTTTATACTAATCGGTTTATTTCTTGTTTTTTTTTCTCAGATTACCAAGATTGTCGATGCAGTTGCCACTGCCATTTAATTAATTATCTAAGCTTGTTGCCGCCATTTGTACATGGTATTACATGCAATCACATTACATATTGTAGGTCTACAGGTTAAGCGGATTCATAAACATAACAATTGTACTACGATGGGTTTTTTTTTTGGGGAATAGAATATACAAGGTTATTTTTAGTTAATACAAAACCTCTCGTGGGGTTGATCAGACCATCAAACTGAACAACTTTCCTACCTGCCAAACTTGAAATCGCGTAAAAAAAATCAGCTGTTTCATACATTTCGATGGAGTAGGATTGCACTTTTGTATAGAACAGCAAAATTTTTTTTTCGTGATTTCGAGGTTGGTCCCATAATGAAAGTTGTTCAGTTTAATGGTCTGATAATAATATTATACGATTTTATAAAATACGATGGAAGTATTAAACAATATTTCAGTGATATTGATGAAATAATACGAAGATTATTAGAAATAAAGTAAACTCTTATTTAGCACGAGGAACTCATTAAAATTTCAATAAGAGAACAAAATGGAGGGAGCCAGGTCCGGTGCAGTGTTACATAGACACGAGAGTGTTGCCAGTTGTTTGTGTGCTACTTCAACAGATATGAAAAATGTATTGTTTAAAAACGGAAAGTTAAAAATATCGGCATCGCCCACTATATCGGGGAGCAAATAATAATTTCACGTACGATCGGACAGAAGTGTACCGTTTATCAAAATCACATCCGAATCGAACAGCGAACGGAAATAATTCCGCAAAATTCACGATACGGAAACACCGTTCGATATTCCGTTAAAGTCAACGGCGAGATTTGTGTGCCGAGTGGATTGGAGTCGCGCTGATCCGCTGCTGGGAACTTAAGCTTCGTCCACATTTAGAGGATAATGTGTCGGGACATCGGAAGTAAAGTATACGGTGTATTGGTTTTGTTGACACTTTAACATTACAGATTAGTTATTACTGTAATTATGATTCCGTAATGGGATAATGGACAATGGGGTATTTATTTACATGGGTGACTAAAGCCACACAACTTTCGCCACACGGTGAAAATCGACGAGTAAATGGCAATTCAGCCTAGGCCGCAGGTGACTGAACAAAATAATCTGATCCGGTGGCCAAAATTTGAACTACGTTAAGTACATATTGTTAACTAGGTTACGCCATCAACTACATTTTTGCAGCATTGTTTATAGGAGTATAGTAGTATTGACAAACTATGTTTAATCAACATAAAAATGCAATCCAAACGTCTAAATCCCACATCCCCACTGGATATGGGATTTGGACGTTTGGAGATTAGTCTAAGGGTGGGTTGCATCATCTTTATCTGACCCGGTAACAGCGTCTCTGTCGTCTATGGCGTAGGTAATTTAGGTAACAAAATGTAATAACACTAGTTCCATTTTTGGCTACTGGCTCAGATAAGTTTTAGTCATTAAGTATTAAAGTTAAATCAAGATTCTGCAAGAATAATCTAAAATAAAAAACAGAACACTAGAGAGCGGAACAAATCACTAAAACTGAAAATCCTCGTACAACGTGCATGAAACCTAAGGCCCCAATACACCCGCGGTACCGCAGGCATTTGCCGAACGCTCCGATCACTAAGCCTGGCCGTGATAAACAACCAATACTTGGGAATTCCGTTTTTACCCTCTAGGCTGTATTGTGTTTCTTTCGTCCCGTTCGCTGGCAGTCAATCCTGCTGCAACTGTGTATTGGTTTTTTGATATTAGAAAAGCCTTCAGATTTGATATCAAAGATCGAAAGGGATGAAATTTCATGCTCTAGTTTGTAACTAAATATTAAGGCTGGTTTAAAGTAAGAAAGTTAGGTTATGGGGCATTTACATGGTTTCGATTTTCCGGCCAATTGTCTTTTGAATCGCCACCTCATTGAAGTTAGGTTTGCGATTCGATTTTACAAGCGATTGTCGATAAATAGCCCTATTCGACTAAAGTCGTGTAGTAAATCGCCCGGAAAATCGACCAGTGTAAATGCCCTATTCTTATTAAAGAAATGAAATCCACGAGAAATTAAAAAAATATAAAGATTCAATTCGAGTAACGTCGAAAATTATTAATTTGTTTTTTTTTTCGATGTAATTTTGTAGTACCTAGACTGCGTTATATTTTTATACCATAGTAATATTTTAAACCCTAATCCATAAGTATATTTGAATCCCCGACGGGATCAAAAACCTCACTCCGGGAAGGTTACATCCGAATACAGAGAAAATGTTCAGGGGTTGTCAACCAATAGCACATCGTTCGCAAACAGTTTTGAGTCAAAAATGATTTGTGGCATTTCTTGCATAAAAAAAAATTAAACCCAGCTACGGAAAAAATCGCGCTCTCTAAAGTACGAAACTAGAAAATGTTCGAGTCCGAAATTCAATAAAAAGGATAACCATAGTTGCATGCCACTTTGTCCTAGACACGAACAATAGTTGCATTCGAAGTCATAAAAAAATTGTATTTTGGAGGCAAATTAAGAATGGTTGGCCATTGTAATTTAATTCCGGCTTCGCCTTTATCAAACAGTGGCAAAATGTTTTTTAAATTGTTATGTTATGACAAAAGAATATTTAAAAAATGTTATGTAGTTTGAGAAAATGAAATTGAGCGACTCACACATTGCATAAAGATTAAAAAAAGACTGTATATTGATATATTCGTTTTATTCGTCTAATTGCATACATTATGTACCTTTTGCTATGGAGGAGCGGTGCCGCCTAATACAGTAATACCTACTTGGTTGGTTGCAGCCTCAGAATATTGCTTGTACTCATTTTGTAAGAAATATTTTTTTTTTATTATTTTTAAAAAATCTCTTGTGTGTTGAAATCGTGTCGCAGGATTTTAGATTTTTGGAAAGTTTGTACTCGTACATTGTGCTTACCACCCCTACCCTAATGATATTGGTTTTCCTAAGATATGCATACCTACGTATTAGGTGGCGCACTTTAGAGGATCAAGTCATAATCGTGAATATACACTGTTATGTTGGTATTCTGTTACCAAATTCGATCATCGAAAAACAGTTACCGAAAATTCATTATGAAAATAAGCTATTTATTGATACTATCATTCAACGCTACAACGATTTCTGACTTTATGTTTTTTGGTGACGCGGTAAAGTGTTGGTTGCGCCGGTATAGATTTAAATGTGCCGCGTTTTTATTTGCATGTTGCATCGCCGATTTAAATTTATTTAATTAAATAGTTGTCGACTCTCCCGTCCAAACTTCCATTTCCTTTCTCCATCGCACATATCTTGGCTCGCGTATAGAAGAGCGAGACAACTGTCACCGCCATCTAGCGGTACAAAGTTGCACCGCAATGCAATGCTGCCAACACATTGATATAGAAGACGCAATGGACCCGCTTGGCCGCTCGCGCGCTCGCACCGATTTTTCGCATTAATTTTGGATTTAGTGGCCTAAACACGCAAAAACCGTGTGTGTGAACTATTCAGTGAAAGTGGAACTCAAGGAACCTGCTGCAGCCAGGACCAGGGACGTCCCCGGCAACCTCAAGCATCTCGCACCCAACGAGGCGGTCAAGGTATTGTGCCCTTTCCAAATTTCCACTGTTTTTGTCGACTTTCGCGTATATTTTCAGTAGCTTTCTCCGCTCCAAAATCAATACAGTCCATTTTTATCGCCCGCACAACCATTTTCTGGTCCTTCGAGCCGGATTTGATCCATTTTATAGTCGTACATAGTAGGTACCTACCTACCTATAGTTCGCCATAGTTCGCAAATTTCGCAATAGTTCATCATAAAATCGCATTAGTTTTTATTCCATAAGGAATAAACGCATAGTAGTTTTTCATTCCATAGGGAATGAACGCATTTAAATACTTTATTTCGCATAATAGTTCGTAGTTTCGACTGTACCGCATAGTAATATATTTTGTGCGCGGGTAGGTAGTCACGCTCGCACTAAGTACCTACGCTCGCTCGCGTCGCTGATCTTCACCGCTTTCAATTTGATCGTTCGTTAGTTTAGCAGTTTTAGTTAGTTTGTTGTTGTAGCAATGCCTCCGAAAATGACTCCGGAGACACAGTTAAAAATATTACATGCTAAAAAGGATAGCCTTTTTAGGCGTATGCAATTGATTTGTGATTATTCATCGCAGACCGCCGATGAATCAATAAAAGATTTGTTTTTATCTTCGCTAGAAACCGTAGATACTTTGCGCTTAGATTTCGAAAATATTCTCGATAAAATAAACTCCGTTGAATTAGAATTGAATGCCAATTTCTTAGTAAATTACGACGCCATGTCGTCATTCGAAGATTTATTTTGTCGAATAAAACGTGTCGCCAAGTCATTGCAAGCGCCCGTAGTAGTTACCGAGTCGAAACCCGGGTTAGCCGGTTTTGATTTGTTAAAACGGGACCGACCTAAATTACCGCCCATTCAAATACCAGAATTTGATGGCGATATAAAAAATTGGCCTTTGTTTTTCGCTAGTTTTGAAAACACGATCCATAATAATAATTCGTTATCGGATCACGAAAAATTACATTATTTAGTCAGTAAGCTTACCGGGAAAGCAAAAACCATTTGCGCCGGGATAACGCTTTGCGCCGAAAATTATAGTTTAATTTTGAATACATTGAAGGTCAAATACGAAGATAAACGTTTAGTAACAACCGCTTATTTAGATCAAATATTTAATTTGAAAAATAGTTCTTCCTGCAATGAACACGACTTAGAAAAATTCTTAGATACTTTTGCATCAGCTGTTCGCGCCCTTAAGAATCTCAAGGTCGATGACCTCTGTGACTTTTTATTTTTGTATATTGGGTTAAAGAAATTAGATTCCGAAACCGTTCGCTTATTTGAAATGGATAGACGTGGCTATCAAATACCTAAGTTCGACGATTTAGAAACTTTCGTTCGTCAACATATTAGAATTTTGCAACGAACTTCGTTAAACCACGGAGTTACGAAAATTAGTCCGAATAATCGTAACAATAGGCCACCGACGCACTCTCCGCACGCCACGAAGTCCACGCATTCTTTTGTTAATTTCGAACCCGCAACTTCGCAAGCGGCGCATTCGAAAAAGTGTTCTTTGTGTCAGGGTCATCACGAACAACTTTATAAATGTTCGGAGTTCAATAAGCTCACCCCTAGCGATCGCTATAGATTTGTTCGTGCTAATAATTTATGTATCAATTGTCTCAGTGAGAAACATCGTGTTTCAATTTGTAATTCGAATCATTTTTGTCGCAAGTGTAATGGTAAACACCATTCATTATTACACTTTGAAAATAATAATGCCGCGTCCAATTTAAACACAGTTGGTACTTCGCGCGTTAATGGAAATAATTCGCTTGTAGTTAGTAATGAACCTGCCGTGTCCGACCACGCCATGCCTAGCCGTAGTCCGCTCGCTGTGACGTCACAGCCGCCCGCGCCGTGGAGCGGCGACTCGGAGCGCTCTCGCGTGTTTTCGTCCCCGCCCGCTCCTGGCGACCGCGGCGCCACTGCCGCGCGCCCGCAGCCGAACGATGTTGCTTTGTGCTCGTTATCGAGTTTGCACACAAGCCCTACTACGGTACTTCTCGCAACCGCTCGGGTGATTGTATACGATTCACATGGCAGGGGACATAGTGTACGCGCACTTTTAGATAGTGCTTCTCAAAGTAATTTTATTAGTGATAATTGTTGTAGTCGTCTTGGTTTGCATATAAATAACCGCCCTGCCTGTAATGTTGTGAAAGGTATTGGGGGTTCCACTAAAGCCGTTCAAGGTTCTGTAGGAATTAAATTTCACTCGCGTTTTGATTATAACCTTAGTTTTTCGATGGATTCGCTAGTTGTCGATAAAGTAACCGAACTTTTACCGACTGTCGCAGTCAATACCGCATTATTGACTAATTTTAGAGATTTGCCTTTGGCCGATGATACTTACGCCGTTCCAGGAGATATTGATTTGTTAGTTGGCGCTTCGATTTTCCCGCACCTCCTGTTGCAGCGTAAGGTTCAAGGTCACTCGTCGCACCCCGCGCCTCTCGCCTTAGAGACGGTTCTTGGTTTTGTTATTGTTGGTTCCGCACCCGCTTGTTTAGATTGTAATTCGACAGTGTCATATTGTTGCGCCGTCGAGCCGCTGGACTCCACCGTCCGTAAATTCTGGGAGATGGAAGAGGTGAACGTACCTCCTGTTGTCAGCCCTGATGATAAACTTTGTGAAGAGTTTTATAGTCGCACGACTACTCGCGATAGCGATGGTCGTTATATTGTCGCACTCCCCTTTAAGGGTGATGTTAATTCGCTTGGAGATTCTTATCAGTCAGTAGAAAAACGCTTCTTCTGTTTAGAACGAAAAATGCAAGCATCTCCAAAGTTGAAGGAGGCTTACGATAACGTAATAATCGAATATTTGGATAAAGGCTTTATTAGACCCGCGCCTCCCGAAGCTGAAGAGACGAAGCACGCTCCTTCGTATATCATACCGCACCATGGAGTTATCCGTGAGGATAAACTAACCACCAAGTTGCGCGTTGTTTTAGACGGCAGCGCCAAAACTAGTTCGAATGTTTCGGTAAACGATATTTTACATAGTGGTCAAAATCTCCAAGGTAATTTGTTTCAAATTATAGTTAACTTTCGCTTATTCGCTGTCGCGTTTTCAGCCGACATTAGATTTATATATATGTTTCTTTGTATTGGTGTTCGCGAATCGGATCGCCGATTCCAACGCATTTTGTATAGATTTTCGCCGCAGGAACCTTTACAGGTTTACGAATTTAATCGCGTTGGTTTTGGACTTAAATCCAGTCCCTTCCACGCTCTTCGCACTGTCAAGCAGCTCGCCGCCGATGAGGGGGACAAATACCCAAAGGCTAAGGAGACTGTAGAAACCGGTCTGTATATGGACGACTATATTTATTCTGTGCAGAGTGAAGATCAAGCTGTCGCAACTGCGGCTGAAGTTATTGATCTCATGAAGGCTGGTAATTTTGATCTCGTAAAATGGAATAGTAATTCGCAATCGGTCTTGGATTCGATTCCACCGACGCATCGCTTGTCAACTGTCAAGGAGTTTGATGGTAATGATACGCATAAGGTTCTCGGTTTGTGTTGGTCACCTTCGTCCGACATGTTTAGTTTGAAGGTTTGCCCCACACCGTCAACCTGTACTAAGCGCACCATATTGTCGTGTATCGCACGCATATGGGATGTTATGGGATTTGTAGCACCTGTCGTCTTGTATGCAAAGCTTCTTATAAAGGAACTTTGGCTGTCCAACTGTGACTGGGACGACACTCCTCCTGACCACATTGTTAAATTGTGGGACCGCTTTAGAGCCGAGCTTCCGGTGCTCGAGCAAATTAGAATACCGCGCCATGTTGGCATCTCAAATGATAGTATTGTAACAATTTTAGGTTTCGCAGACGCTAGCGAGAAAGCGCACGGGGGTGTTGTGTACTTCCACGTTCGTAATGGTGATGACATTTCGCTCCATCTCATCAGCGCTAAATCTAAAGTAGCCCCTAGTAAAGTAGTTTCTCTCGCTCGTCTCGAGCTGTGCGCTATATTACTTCTAGCCCAGCTCGTTAGTTCAATTATTAATAGTTGTCGCAACCGCATAAATATAGATAGAATTTTCGCATTCTCGGACTCGACCGTAGCTTTGTGTTGGACACATTCTTCGCCCCATCGTTGGGATACATTTGTCGCAAATAGGGTGGCAAAAATTCAGTCGGAATTGGCGCCGCAAAACTTTTATCACGTCTCAGGTATGGACAACCCTGCCGATTGTTTGTCTCGTGGGTTAACACCTGCACAAATTTTGAATCATCCGTTGTGGTTTCATGGCTCCTCCTGGTGCCGAACCCCACCTGATGAATGGCCTGTAAGTCCTTTCAACCCCACCACTGTGTCCACACCACCAGAGGAAAAGAAAACCTCTTTAGTTGCTACCGCACCGCCCGCCGAAAGATCGACTATCTTAGCGTTGGCTAGTCGTGTATCCTCGTGGTCGATTCTTTTGCGTAGTGTTGTTTTTATTTGTCGATTTTTGAAAATCCTTCCGCGTCGCGAGTACGTTACCGCCTCTGACTTGAACAAGGCCGAGTTAATTGTACTTCGTGAACTTCAGCTATTTTATTTTTCGACTGAAATTAGAAATTTAGAAATTAATAAACCTTGTAGTCGCGCTTTTCAACATTTGAAACCTTTTTTGAAGGATGGCCTCATTCGAGTTGGTGGTCGCTTGAGCCAGTCCGAATTAAACTATGATCAAATGCATCCTATAGTTCTCCCGCGCAAAGATCATATCGTTGATCTTTTAGTCGAATATCACCATAAGGTGAATTGTCACGCTGGTCCAGATTTATTAATGTCGATTTTGCGCCAGAAATACTGGATTCTTTCCGCACGCAATTTGATTCGTTCGATAGTTCATAGATGTATTCCGTGTTTCAAACTTCGCCCGAAGTCAATCGCGCCTGAAATGGCCGACCATCGTTCTTGTCGCGTTGTTCAGGCTGCTAAAGCATTCGTACACACAGGCTCTGATTACGGGGGCCCCTTCAGGGTAACAGCTTATCGCGGTCGTGGTATGCGCTCCACGAAAGCTTATGTCTGTCTTTTCATTTGTATGACGACTCGCGCCGTTCATATTGAATTAGCTAGTGATTTGAGCACGCCATGCTTCATGGCTGCATTTAAAAGATTTTTGTCGCGTCGGGGTTCCGTATCTCGAATGTATTCGGACAACGGTACGAATTACGTCGGAGCTCGTCGTAGCCTCTCTGAACTACATAATTTTCTACGGTCGAAACATTTTAACACGGAATTCGCCCACGTATTAGCTGAAAACCGCATTGAGTGGTCGTTCAATACGCCCGCCGCTAGCCACTTTGGTGGCAATTGGGAAGCTAACATTAAAAGTTTAAAGTCGCATCTGTTTCGCGTTATAGGCGAACAGATTCTTACGTTCGAAGAGCTGAGCACCGTGCTCACTCAAGTCGAGGCCGTTATGAACACGCGTCCTCTTTGTAGAACCTTGTCTAGTGATCCCTCGGAGCCGCTTGCCCTGACTCCAGCGCACTTTTTAAATGTGACACCGTTAAAATATTTGCCCGCTTTAGAAATAGAGGATGATCGACTTCATCTTCTCTCGCGTCACGCCTTATTGGATAAGCTCGTTCAATCGTTTTGGAAGCGTTGGAGAACAGACTATTTGCATACGCTACAGTCACGTCAGAAATGGAATACTCCATCGAACCCTATTACTGTCGGTACTGTCGTAGTTATTTTAACCGAAAACATGCCTCCATTACATTGGCCGCTTGGGGTAGTAGAAGAAGTTTTTCCTGGGTCAAATGGGATCACCCGTATAGTTCGTGTTAAAACCGCAACTGGCTCGTACTTACGTCCAGTTATTCGTCTTTGTCCTTTGCCTAATCAACAGTAACTTCAACCACAATCATAATTTAGCTTGTTCGATTAGGTTTAACTTAGTTTAGTTCAATAGCATTATAGTTTAGTTAATAGTTTAGCTTAGAAGCAACTATATAGGTAGTTTGTTCTTTCCTTTTTTTGAAGGTAACCCTTCAAGCCGGGGGGAAATGGTTGCGCCGGTATAGATTTAAATGTGCCGCGTTTTTATTTGCATGTTGCATCGCCGATTTAAATTTATTTAATTAAATAGTTGTCGACTCTCCCGTCCAAACTTCCATTTCCTTTCTCCATCGCACATATCTTGGCTCGCGTATAGAAGAGCGAGACAACTGTCACCGCCATCTAGCGGTACAAAGTTGCACCGCAATGCAATGCTGCCAACACATTGATATAGAAGACGCAATGGACCCGCTTGGCCGCTCGCGCGCTCGCACCGATTTTTCGCATTAATTTTGGATTTAGTGGCCTAAACACGCAAAAACCGTGTGTGTGAACTATTCAGTGAAAGTGGAACTCAAGGAACCTGCTGCAGCCAGGACCAGGGACGTCCCCGGCAACCTCAAGCATCTCGCACCCAACGAGGCGGTCAAGGTATTGTGCCCTTTCCAAATTTCCACTGTTTTTGTCGACTTTCGCGTATATTTTCAGTAGCTTTCTCCGCTCCAAAATCAATACAGTCCATTTTTATCGCCCGCACAACCAGTGTTATAATTTCAAAACCTAAAAGAAATAACGCGCGCAAAAAAACATACATATTGAACTGTTGAAGAAATTAACGAACAACAAGTTGTTTTGATCGAAAATGATGTCGTTTTCTTATCTTCATTACAACTTTGCGCTCACCATACGAACAAAACTAAATTATATAGACAGTGTGACTCCAGATACGCCCAGCCTGAGTAATTTAAAAAAAACATAAAGGTGTGTCTTGACACAGTCGCTTTCTCGATTCTCTTAAGCTTTCAACAAAAAATGCTCCATGGCAGGCAATAGCGCATGCTCTTCTTCTATAAAAAAAAACTCATAGCAGAAAGTCGGAAAGCCAAATATTGCATGCGTTTGGCACAAGTTGATTTGGAAGCGACTCGGTAATGACAGACCATATCATTAAACTGATTGATGTTCTATTAGTAACTCAGGTAATAGATGCATTCAGTGATAAGAAAAAATTTACACATAACAACCAGAACCTATCATAAAGTAAAATAAGCAGAAATGATAAGTCAAAAACACGATGAAGCTTTTTCTCGCAGATTCAAGGTAAGTAATTGAATACAGTTGACTGGTGAAGATTTAATAAAAAGCAATGCATCCAATTAAAAGATAGGACTGTTGGAAATATTATTAAGCCAGCTACTGTCCAGATAAGATCAGCAGTCGACAATATAACTTAGGTAGGCGACATTCGCCCCTGTGTGTGTATGTGTGCTGTGGACAATTTTCATGGAGATGTCATCCCATATAAAGGGGTACCATGTTTACCCCTTTGTTTCCTCGTGACAGCTTATTGGGAATAAATTCACCGGTTTATTGTTCAGTGTCAGCTTGCTTTACTTTTTACGTAGTAGGAAAACTCTTTAGCTTTAGTATCAAATGTTCAACTCGACATGAAATAGTCTTTCACACGTGTAATGGGAGAATATAATGTATGTAACGGATATTGACAATAATATCCTCACTTTTTTACTGTTTATAGCTAGAAAAATGTTTGGTAGATGTATGAATTACAATGAAATACGGATAAAATATTTTATTTAGAATAAAATGTTACTTTCTGTAGTGCGTTTCCAAAACTTTGATTAAAAATTAGTTTTTTAAAATAAAGTAATAAGTTATAAAACTTAATTACAATACAAAGGTATTCTAAAACAGAAAACAATTACCGTTAACGAATAATTGTTAGAGCTTGATGAATTCAACAACGAGGGGAATGAACTTATTTTAAGTGCCTACATTCATAGCGTAGGCGTCTATTGGGGAACGCCATCAATTCTGTTGACTTCGATAAAGTGTGTTCTTATTCACAGAGTTTTGTTAAATAACCGCTATTAATTACCAATAGTATTGGGTGAAAGGTTTCTCTGAAATTGATTTTGAAAGGTTACGGTTCATGTTGATGTTTCGGCACGGCAACGAAAAGGTTGACATCATTGACTATTCTATTCAATGAATGGTTTTTTTTACGAAAATGTTTACGACAGGTATACATGTGTTAGGATTCTTATTTGACTGTTGCCGTAGCACTTAAGTTTTTTTAATGTTTTGTAGGGTTCCGTACCCAAAAGGTAAAAACAGGACCCTATTACTCCATTGTCCGTCTGTCTGTATCTCATGAACCGTGATAGCTAGATAGTTGAAATTTTGTATTTCTGTTGCCGCTATAACAAAAAACTAAAAACAGAATAAAATAAATATTTAAGTGGAGCAAATACAACAAACGTGTTTTTTTTGCCGTTTTTTAGTATGGAACCTTTCGTGCGCGAGTCCGACTCGCACTTGGCCGGTTTTTCATCAAAGTTTCCACGCAAATCAAAAGTTTAATATTTTTTACATCCGATGGGGCAATTATAAAAACTTGTAAATTAAAACATAAATAATAAAAAAAAACACATTCTATATAGTAATTATCATAATGCGTAAGCTAATAAGCGTATAAGCCGTTACCGGCGAAACAACAATGATTTAAAGGAGATAAATAAATATATAGAAACCTTTAAAATATTTGTCAGTTTTGTAAGTAAATGATTGACCTCTATTATACTCACTTAAAGAAAGGCATGTCGAGCCACCAAACTACAAAAAGAAAACACCTAAAGAAGTTGCCTTAACATTTTATTGTGAAAAAATAACGTAAGTATATTACTGTATCATGAAACCTTATCTCTCAATACCGACAAATAAAATAACAACCGCTTACAACCACTACACAAACTAAAGGATCCGAAAGCTTTAAAAAGCACTCTGTCATATCGATAAATCACAATAATAAACAGCAAATAAATTGAAACTGCCTGTTTGCGCTGTGTCTCGGCTAAAAGTGGTACTGTCGTTTTTCCAATAGATTTGAACTAACAAGACAAATAAATACGATACCAGGTTCCCTTTTGATCATATTTTGTCCGCAGTCTCTCGGATAAACAGGAAATTCGGACAAAGGAATTGCCAATTCAATTTCGTTGTCTTGGCATTGATAGCTCATTTATTTCTTTTCCAATTAATAAAAGGTTTACAGACAACATGTAAAGAAAATAAAGCAAAACCTTTAAACTAAAACTAAAGGGGTTAAAATTACGATATTTTTTTTTGTATCAAAGCAATCCTGCAGTTTTGTATAAAAACAGCAGATTTTTATCGCGATTATTATATTGCTATACTTAGATTAAAGGTTTTGCTTTATTTAATTTACAAGTTGTATATGATGATAGGATAACGCTGTTCATAGTTTTTTATTGAAATTAATTTAAATACTATAGTTACGTAATTTTTCACAATACAATTGAGTCAACTTCTTTAGGTGTTTTTTTCTGTACTTTGGTGGCTTGGCACGCCTTTCTTTAAGCGAGTAGACCAATTTCCAAACCAAAGTTTTCATAGATATCTTTATATTTATTTCTTCTATAAATCATTTTGCAATATGTTTTAGTTTTCGCCAGTTTCTTACTGTGCTATTGCTATTAACAATCAAAATTTGCTAATAGCAAAAGATTGGTTAAAGAGTAATTAAGAAATGATTCATCATCTTAATATCAGTTTCTGAGTTTGATGCAAGAACGCTTAATTTTTTACACTTATGTAATAAAACTACCTATATAATGTTTTTCTCGTTAATAGAGGTACATTTGATTACACTTAGAAACTACTACAAAGGGATACATTAATTATTCAGATGAGTAATTCTCTATATGTATGTATAGGCAGATGCCTATACAGAGGCGTAAAATAAACACTGTTGAAAATTGCCTGAATATAAAGTAAAAGCAACATTATAATGCAAAATTTAATGGACACTCTCACGAGTGCAAAGTGATATCAAGTGCTTGTTAATAGTCATCTGACCAGATTTAAAGTGTTGGTTAAATAGTCTGTTGCATTTTTTCGATGTTCGATAAATTAACCTATTAAAACTTTCTACTTCAGTTGTGTTTTTGTGTACGTATTTTAAAATAAAACAAACTTTAAGATGAATTTGAATTGGAAATAATACCGAATAATTCTATTAATAACATTTAATAAATAAATTAATTAACAATACTATTAAAACTACGTTTTATCACAATGGATGTAATTTTCTAAAATAAAAACTATTTAATTTAATAGATTAAATATTTTTTTCCCCTTTATTTATTTATAGGGGTTTGTTCAAACACTGAACATGTCACCCCTGTAGAATAATCATTTGTATATAACTAGTATATAATTAGGAATAACATATTTTTGATTATTTTCATAAATTAGCGTAAACGTTCACATGTCACCGTAAAATAGTACCTTATATATATAGATAGATATATATATAGTAATTACTATTGTAAATTGTAAATTTGATTTCCAGTTCACAATGCTCTAACTAAAAGATGCTTATAAATTGAGATTAATTAAAGTATGTCGATTCTCATGATTTATAAGTTTAGATATTCTGCCATTTCAGTACAAGCCTAGTGTCTCAAATGATAACTTGGCTGCGTAGTGGGTGCAAAGAGTTCTTTTTATAGGATTCAAGTGTAATATTATGGACATTGTTTTGCCATTATGTGGGAAGGTCGTGGGTGGGTAGCTCGTAGGCTAAATATTTTTATATCCGTCAGCACAAAGTTTGGCGAAACAAAAGGTCTATTTAGATCGTTTTGATTTGCCGAAAATAGCTAATAAATTAAGAAAGCGTTGATAAAACACGTATACTAGTCAAGTTAATCTAATACAAGCATTTTTCACATTTTTTAAATCTCAGTGACGAAGAATTTTTTAAGTACAAAATTCAATAATCTGCAGAAATTCAAGTACCTAAAAGCTATTTTAATTAATTTCAATGTTACATAAAACCCGAAAATTGTTGCTTTAAAACGTTATACAAAGAATGCTTTTGACATTTCAATTATGGTTTATCTTTTAAGTTGCTTTTATCGCAAAAGCCTTCGAACGTCGACGCCGGCGATAGCGGTCCGGATACGGATGTTCATAGATTATTTTTACCGTGAAATTCAAAGGAAAATAGATTTGAAATGCTTTAATTAATTTCTGTGATCAACGGCACTTGTTTGTTTTATGATTTCCTTTATACTTTGCTGTGTGTTTGGAGGAAATGTTTTTGTTTATCTAAATAGGAGTAACTTTGTTTGAATTTACCTACGAAGAGTCAAAAAATTATGATGTATACATCAAGCGTCATAATCAAGATCATTTTCCGTTTATAAATCCCTATTTTTATGGTAAATGAACCAAAATATTTGTAGGGTCATCTTTCAAAACCAGGAAAATAATCAACGTCATTAAAATTAACGTAAAGGATAGGTACATTCAATTTGATATACTGTTCAGTTATTTAATGGGAAAAAAAGCTTTTGTTACTTTCGTGAATAAATAACGTCATTCCTATTGTTTATGCATGGTCTGTGCCATTCTCACGTCAATCCGAATTATTATTAAGGGTGGGATTTCCGGGGTTTCTCTGTGTATTAAGGAAAGGGTCGACTAAAATCAAATACATTTTAGGGAAGAATATGTCTTCAATTTCGCAAAATGTTTGGAAGCGAGGTAAATCAAATGTGATAAAAAGAAACATTGGGTTTTTCGACAATCCGCTGACAACACTGAATAATAAATTATGTTTTTGGTACCATTTTTGTCGGAAATTTAATAATCATACATTTAATAATCATACAAATTATCTTAATATAAAATTAGTATTGTGAATGCCTAAAATCTACAAGTTCAATAAATCATACACTGTTATATTATATTAAGCAAAGTTAAAAAAAATAATTAAATTATTCACATAAACACAGTCCTACAGTAATTGTATTACTCTATTAAAGTATTTAATTGTAGAAAAGAGACGATTGTCAGAATAAAAAAGTTGGTATACATTTATTTATTTAAAACTATTTCTCAATGCCTTGATGTGGCGATATTTTTTAATCAACCTATATATAAATAAATATATTAGAAAGTAAATACTGTGAATAAGACTAAACACCACCAAATACTATACTTATATGAATTCATTTTAATCAGAGTAAACCTAATCATATACACATTTAAAACTACATACATACATAGTTCCTTTACACTATAATCATAATGAAAAAAATATTAGAAACTACGATCTATCGTGACGTGGAAGTGCACGGTGTAAATGACCTGGAAACTGGAAATCTCTTCCGACGTCTATTGCAAACCTTGACACTATCGCACAACAACTTACTCAACAGCAAACGATACTAGCTATATAAAATCACAGTAGCAGCCAAACAGTATCATTCACAGTGCAGTCTCCAACCATGAGAAGTAGCCTTCTGCTAGTCTTTGGCATTGTTGCCTTGGCAGCAATCGCCACAGCCAAGGACCTCAGGGAACCGGGAGATGCCGACTTAGAGCCGGCAGCGTCCCACCATGGTGGCCACCATAAGGGTGGCGGCCACGAGCACCACGACCATCATCATCACGACCACGATCATCATGACCACAAGGGTCACAAGGGCCACCATGAGCACCACCATGGACACAAAGGACATCATCATCATGAAGGTCATAAAGGCCATCACGGCGAACACGGCGGTCATAAGAAGCATCATCATCACGATGACGGCTACCATCATCACCATCATCACGGCGAGAAGGGCGACCATGGTCACGGCCATGAGGAACACGGCCACCACCACAAGGGACACGACACGAAGGGACACCACGAAGTCGACAAACATGACGAGTTCAAGAAGGACAAACACTTCCATGACCACCACGGTAAGAAAGGACACCATGAGCATCACGGAGGCCATCACCATGAAGGTCATTACAAAAAGGGAGGTCACCACCATCACGGACACAAGCACGGCGATCATCATGAGCATCATCACGGCAAGGGTCATCACCATCATCACGGGGGTCACCATCATCACCACAAGGGACATCACGGTGATGGCGGTCATCACGAACATCATCACCATCATCATGATCATGGCAAGAAGGGAGGTCATGAGCACCACAAGCACTGGGACCACAAGAAAGGTCACTAAGGAGTTAATTAAGCCCTTGTTACTTGTTGATTTGTTACAGTATTTTGTTTTCTCTTTTCTTGTTAACTTTTCTGTAAAGATGTTTCAATCTGTAACCACAAGGGTTCATCCACATTTAAATACTTTATCATCCATCATTCATATTTCTCTCCTGAACTGACTATGTTTTTGTGTTTTCCCTTCATCAAAGGAAAGACTGAAAGTTTGTTATAATTTACTAAAAAGGATTTTCAAAACCGGTTATGTGGTTTGAAGTACAAACTAGCTATAGTTATTAATCTGATTTTGTTACTCCTTTTTAATTTGAATAGGCACAACTGTTTTTATTAGTACTTAAATAATTGTTTGTTACTTTTTCTTCATCGTTTTTGTTATGAAAATAAAAGATATATAATTTAATATTTCGTTTCTATTTATTCAATACTTGATCTGCAGTTGAATAAACGCCAATGTTGTTTCTGAAACAAATTACGACCAAATCATTCTTTTATCAATCAAATCATATCTATCAGAATTAAAAAAAAACCTTTTCCTTTTTAAAAACTAACACTTCATTACCATAATTTGTTGAAAAATTTCATGCAAAATATATTACCTACTTTTGTAACCTTCTAAGCCAAACTTCAAAACAATAATTATTTTATGTTAAATAATATAAAACTAAAGAATATTGTAAATTCATAAATCTAAATCTAAAACTGAATAATAAACTATAAGAATTTGCAAATGCTTTTTGAGAAATACGAAATAGGGCCTTGTGAAATGTAAATAAAAAATCTCATTATCAAAATTATTCAGTAGCTACAACAAATTGTGACTTATACGAATACGATATTATCTATCAAGTTTTTTTAATGCAGCAGCGACATTTGTATTAGGGGTTTCAGTATGAAATGGCTGTTTTATATGGAGAATTTTTAAAGAATTTGAATTTTCTATATTAAACATTGTCTTAATTTATTTAACAACCATGAACGCTAATGTTTTAAAACTTTTATGCACAAATGTTTAAACACTCAGCTAACTAATGCCACATGTATTTAGTTAAAAAAAAAAAACTATCGCCTAAGTTATAATTAATCAAGTGGTCATTTCTGCAAACGAAAAAAGGAGAACTTAAAATACTTTTTTAACGTTTGGGAAAAAAATTAGAAATATTTTTATTGCTAATAGTGGGCCGTTATGATCATAATTTGAAATAATAACAAGTAACTGAAGCATCTTTTACATCATAGAGGATAGTTATGAGAGCCTCTGTGTGTGAAAAAAAATCGGCAATTACATAACCCCTAGATACCTAGTACTATCATAATTACAGAAAAAAACCTTTATTGATTTTATAGCTAACCTGGAAATCAGAAATGATAAAGGGCGATGACAGACACGTCGTGTAAGTAAGCAACTTTGATAAGCCAACTGTTTCCTATAAATAAATCGTGTTATGTATTTTTTATGACCTAGTAAAAAATATTATCGGTATTTATTAGTATATTACGTTCTAACAAAAACTATATTCCAAAGTATACTTTAGTATAATGCCCTTTTCTTGACTTGCATATTCTCGCATGCGTCTACCCTGCAGATGTATAACAGTAAAAACCTCTAGAATACTGTACTTATATGCAATTAAGAAAGTAATGATAATTATATTTTTGCAAAAAAAAACATAATTGATAGAGGTAGAAAAGAAGGTTGCTCATTAGATATTGCAAAAAATCGAAACCGGCTAACGAAATTTACCGAAGTAAAGGCCTAATACCATATTTAATTATTAAATGTAAGAAAAGGTCCCAAATTAATTTGCAAGCACTGCACAACAAAAGGTATTCAATTCAGATACAAAGTGTCAAGGTCAACAGCCGTACGGTGACAATGAAAGTGATACAAAACAGTTCCGATTCGGTGACGATGATGAAATCAGAAGATTTCTTTAACCTCGAGACTGCAACTAAAGATGATATTTCCGAACAAGATTCAAGGTCATACGAACACAAACTCACAGAGCTAGAATATTTGCAGAGAAATGTGTAATCATTAAAATTGAGGGGTGGAAATTACAAAGGTGCTAGGTGACTTTTACATGAAACAGAGATAATGAGCGAAAACTGTTTATCGACCACTTGTAATTGTTTGAAGCGCGTATTTTTTTTTAATAACGCTCTGAAAACTACACTATCAAAGATATTGACTTTGACGGACATGGCCAATGCAGATAGCTTCTTTTTAAGAATAAAGACTCAATTTTGTTTTTGATACTCGTAGTTAGCACCTCCACATGAACTTGGATGTATGACTTTCTTTCTGAAGCAACTTCATCTCAGGAATCCGCTGGATGTGGGTAGCGCAGGATTGATCATAGTAGAGCCCAACTCAGCAGCGGGCGTGAGGCGTCATGCGGCTGGAAGCGATAGAAAAGTGACTATAGGTATCAAGGTTCAAATTTATCATTTTCTAGGTCGCAACCGATCATTTTTATTTTTATTAGAAGTTTGAGAGGTTGCTGCAGATTATACAAAGGTAACAGAATTTATAGCTAAACCAGAATATGGTAGATAGGGACCATCAAACTAAACTTTTACTATGGGACCAACTCTGAAATTGCAAAAAAAGAATCGGCTGTTTCATACATTTTCAAATTTTCGTTATTAATTTTTGTATGAAACAGCTGTTTTTTTAGCTATTAATTCTGTTACACGTTGTATAGTTTGGCAGCAAGGCAGTGACGATGTCGTTTGTATAGTCCATGTCTAAATATTCGTTTCTATATCGTTTATTTACTGCTTTTTTCAATGAAATCAATATATTGCGAACTTTTATACGGTTCATAGAACCAGGTAAAATACAATGCTAAAATTTTATCCCATTCAACCCACGGGTAAACGAATGCTCCTATAAAACTGAATAGGCGTAAATGTGTTCAATATTTTTCACTTGCTGTATATTTTCCTATTGCGTAGCGCTATTTGAGCATTGGGTTTTGTTGTTTTATTGGTATTTATTCTCACAATCACTAACAGGTAACTAAAACATCAAGACTAAAAAATTTAATAATATATTTTATTTCTAATCAAGAGAGTAGAAGAAGTCACAAATATTTTGTTGGTAAATAATTTCTGAGTATTGTTAAAATTATACTAGCTAGCTAAAAGTTCACTAACCTACAATCACGGTCACTAAACACACGTGACAAAAAGTTACCTTTACGGTACAGTGGCAGAAAAAGGGTTCAGTGCCTTAAAAATCTTTTTAAAGACCTTGATTGTTTATCTGTTTGTCTGTCTTGCTTGACGTTGACGGACAAACATAAGAATAGCGTAGAGGTAGAGAGTAGAATGAATACTTGGATCTACGTTATCCCAGATTGAGCATTAAAAAATATCGAGCTTCATAGGCTAAGTCAAAATTTCTGATTAAATTTTATTACCTAATTTGACGGGACCTTCTACGCGAGACAAAATCGTATTTCTAAGTAATCCTTATGGGCTATTTACATGGGTCAAGTTGGTCACTTGTCACGGCCGCTTTTAGTCACCTAGGAAGTCTTCCAAAATTGAATCGCAGGTGATGACTTCGCTGTCGTCTATGTAGTTGATGGCGTAACCTAGGAAACAGTAATGTAATAACGTAGTTTCAGTTTTGGCCACCGGATCAGATAATTTTGTTCAGTCACCTGCTGCCTAGGCCAAATTACTTGCCGTGCGGCGAAAGTTGTGCGGCTTTAGTCGCCCTTGTAAATACCCCATTAGCTACTGCTAAAAATAATGACAATTAGGATGCATATCTTTGTCCTTATAGTACCTAATAATATAATGTATAGTATACCTACAGTTATCTGATTTAACTTTTGTCCTTACCCGAACCCCCACCAGATGTTTAGGGTAAGGCCCTGTTTTTTATTCCGAACCCTTTTTAATAGGGCTTTTTATGGAGACTTGTTTTAAATTCATTCGAATTTGCCTTTTTTTCTTGTCCATAAAATGTAATTGTAATTTAGATGTAAAACAGATACCTTAAATTCTTCACCGGTTTTCTATGACTTAATTATAGCCTTTTGTGTTATGAAAACTAATGAAGGATTTAGTTTATAAGTAAAGATATGTGTAATGTGGAACTATGCTGATTTGAAAAAAAAATACTGCAACTTTTTGCACTCTGGATTACGATTTTGATTAAGTCATTGCCCTATTAAAGATTGAGTTTAGTTTTAGATCTTTTTATAATTATTAGCTCTGGTGCCCGGCTTCGCTCAGGGAGTTAATATGAGATCGTGTGCTAGTTGGAATAAAAAATATACTTATGAGGTATTATTATATTGAAAACATTATTGTTATGGAAGTGTGTTACTTGTGTCAGTCAATCCAATGCATCGTACGATCGTGAAGATTTAAAAATGTGACTTTACCAGGGTCAGAGTAATATTGTAAATAAACGACACAAAACAGGTGCCCAATAGCGCTAATTTTCAACGATAAAACAAAAGCTAAATCATTACTGTTTCAGTTTAGTTTACAGAAAAAATACTAGCTTTAGTTTTGTTGGAATTGTTAAAAGTTATGCATAGGAAGCCTAGGATGCCAATCTTGGACAAAATGAGCTAAGCCAAAGATTTTTAGACAAATATAACCGAAATGACTACGTAACGGTTTTGGTTTGATCGTTCAGAATTAGCGCGATTGGGTAGAAACTTGCGCTTTCAATGGATAGCTGAGTGTACTTCTTCTTAGGCCTTTGTGTAGAGATATTTATCTCAGAACACTCCGAGACTTAGTGGATCAGTTTTATCTAGGTCAGCGTTTTTAGCATCGACGATGTACTTAGAATAGATGAGACAATCTAAGGCGTAGATTGTCCCATCTATTATAAGTACTAAGTGCTTAGATTCTAAGCCATATTCACTTTGACCTAATCAAGAATTAAGATTATTTTTACCCGACTGCAAGAGGGTTATGTTTTTCGCGCGTATCTTGTAAGTTTGTATGTTTATAAGTGTGTTTGTTTGTATGTAATATTCTTTATTACCTCATATCTTTCAAACGGCTGAATGGATTTCTATGATTAAGATATCGTTAGATTTGTCTTGTCAGCCCAAGTGTTCTTAACAAGGGGGCGTTATAAAAAAACCAACATGGCGGTTGGTCGGTGCTATTATACGTAAGTAATGAAAAAAAAAATGTTTTAGAATACTGCAATATAGGTGTCAAATGGTGGTGCTTATTATAAGGATTTCAAAAAGGTATATCATGACCGTAATATATAATAACAAAAAAGAGATAATAAAAATAAAATAAAAAAAAACCCGCCTGCATGCATGCAATGCATAAAGAAAGTGACATTATGAATGATTTGAATTATATGCCTCCGACTGCATGTTATTATGTTGTCTTTAATATTTAATCTTGTTTTCATCTTTTCAGTTGACTTGTCTTTTTATGCAGGCGGGTTTTTAATTTTTTTGAATATTGGGCTTTTTATCTGTAGTAATCAATTTATATCCCTTCATATATCTTCTGCTTCCAAAAAGCTTAATGTATTTATTATTTAATAATAATAATATGTCATAATTAGTATGTGTATTTTAAAGAATGACTATGTGAAGGACAACTTCATAATATGGGTATATTCATATTGTGAAGTTGTCTACATTATCACATTGCCGAATCACGACTAATAAGAACCAATAATAAGTATTATAAACGACTATATAAAGAAATGTTTGATTTTACGTGTTTATAGGTCCAGCAGCGATGGGCCAAGTAAAGAAACACCAGAAAAGAGAAGCGTTAATGAACAACAATTTTTTGTCACCACCTTCGATCAAGAATATCCTAGATAACGCTGCACGTACTGAAACAGTGCGCAAGTATGGCACCCCAAATAGCGTCCCACTCACAAACTTGGCGCTTATTTTGTATATAATCACCTCTTATTTTGTACAAACTCACATTTAATATCCCTTATTTAGTACAAAAAAAGATTATTTTGTACAAAAACACATCTTTTATCACTTATTTTTTGCAAAATAAGCGCCCTGTTTGTAAATGGGACGCTATTTGACGTGGCATTTTTGAGACTCTGACCAGGCATCTAGTGTATTCTTGATCGAAGGTCACCACACCAAACTTTGGTTTGCTATTCAGAAAATTAGTGGTCGGTAATTTGTTCACAAAACATTAAATTAAGGAAACATTTAGTATTGGTTTTATTTTTAAGCGTTAAATTGGGCGTAAAAGTCGTGTTGCGAATTACTCCGGTCTCACGAGCACGGTAGATCTTTATCGCTTATAAATCGCTCACGGTAAATACGCCTGCTGGAAAATGCTGAAATACCGCCCATTTGAGTTTAAATATTCCTTGTACGGTAGATGCTTAGGTGGGATTTACAGGGGTCGATTTAACTTGAAAGTGAAGTTCGATTTTAGTCGTCATAAAAAAACTAAATAGCAAATGGGAGATGGCTTTGATGTCGTTTATGTAGTCGATGGCGCTACCTAGGTAGTAGGTAACAATATGTAATAACACTTCGTTACAGTTTTGGCTACCGGATCAGATAAGTTTGTTCAGTCACCTGCGGCCTAGGCCGAATTGCAATTTAAATCGTCGATTTTCGCCGTGCGGCAAAAGTCACCAGTGTAAATACCACATAAAAGTAATCGCAGGCGACCTGATTTGCATTAGTTGGACTCGATGGAACAGTTA
This sequence comes from Agriphila straminella, assembly GCA_950108535.1. NCBI lineage: Eukaryota > Metazoa > Arthropoda > Insecta > Lepidoptera > Crambidae > Agriphila > Agriphila straminella. Next base: position 14,538,391 of record OX467311.1, on the reverse strand, counting down.
AAAAAAACTGGTTACGACATTTTGATTTCAATTGATAGCAGACGGCACATTATCAATGCAATTATTTTTACAACTGTGAAAATGGGTTTGAAAAAGGATTTGCTCATTATTACATTTAAAGGAAATAATATAATACTCAAAATAATCTGCAACAAATACTATTTATAACAACATCTGTTACAAAGTATACGCTTTCAAACACTCGTATCAATATATTTGACGTTATTAGAAGTCGTAAAATATTTATATATCTTTGACTTGCTTTTATGATATCATAATATACAGTTGATAGTGCCGTTAGTTTTATCTGCAGATCATTCTGACTCTGGTATTTCTTTACTATTAGTTGTAATAAGTGACACTGTGTAAGGAGTTATAAAACAGTTACAATTTTATTTATCATTATTCAATCCTCAATGTGACTCTCTAGTTAACTCGTAGAGAGTTGATAAACAAAGCAAAATTTAGGGACTTTAAACTCTAAAAAAAATAATAACTTTCCTATAAAGGTCGCCCGTGGTGACCCTAACTAAACAGTTGTTCTCTGTGTGTCTCGTTCGTACTCACACCACAGAATATATAATAGTACTAAACTCACACCACAAAACTCAGTGCGTGCGGGCGGCGCAAGAACGACGTTATACTTTCATACCTCTTCTTTGTTCGTTTCAGAATTTACTTTTACAGCTAGTGGAATCACATAAAAACCTAAAAAAGAGCAAACATTTCAGAGGTAAAGCGTTGCAATGCAGACTATAAATATACTAGTCTTGAAAAAGTCTACATTTTTGTTCCAATAAATTTTACCCACCACATTAGCTATTTATCGAGCAGCCAACCGAACCACCTCAGTGTATCGATATCGTTTGAAAATCGACAAACATAAATCCCTTGGAGCTCTTATCGTGGCCGGCCGTGATATATTATTAGTTGGCGACTTCTCGTTCCACGCACCGCTTTGTTATACAGCTATAATGAGCCTAATTTATCGCACCGACCGCCTATAATGCCTTTTTGTGGCGACCTCGTAACAAAATCTAAGAAATCCTATAAAAATGTATGAACTCCAAGAAGGTTCAGAAAGAAAGCTTACTGCACAAACGCAATCATCGAAATTATACCGTACGCATTATTCAGTCTCGCGTATAAATCGTACCTCATGCATTAAACATCCAGGACCTCTTAAATAATAAGAAAAGTTTCGCCTTCTCGGAGGTACTATTGTTTATTCTATTCTTTCAGAGGTTCAGATTGGAAAGCCTTTTTACACCCATCCCATTTACTGGGCCTAGAGGATACATTCGCTGTATTGAGACGAAAGGAAAAATAGGAGACCGCTTTGTCTTCAAACGTTCGTTATTTTCTTAAAAGGCACTATAAAAATGTACGTAAAACATTTACGCACCATAAATTTTAACATTGGAAGTTATTTGTGTCCATTAATGAAATTACTCAAAGAAAAATTGCATTTGTGTTTCTGATATATAAATTAGGTAAAAGGCTGTGTCATGGTCGGAGGTAAATAACACGATTCAGTTGGTTTATTAGAAGTAATAAACGTTAACGAGTAGCTTGGAAGGGTAGCATCAGTTTTTGAGATTGGCCGACATAAATTGTGACAGGAAAGTGCCTCCTAATTTCATGGACGAATAAATTCGGTGACGGCAATCGACGTCCTATCTCTGGACTATATAACTATCGCTCCCTAACGTTCTATTATGTTTTACGATAATTAATTGCTTTAGGGAGGAGGCGGGAACGTCCGAGAAATGAGTTTGGCAGACATATGTAGATGTGAGACAATTTATGGCTCGTTCCAGCTAAATAGAACGAAAAATGAAATATCTTCTTTAGGTAATACTGATAAATGGCTGGATGTGAAAGAATATTTAATTTTAACTCATAAGTTGCCATTGTCAGTCTGATAATTTGATTGATTTACCTAGTATAAACGTTATAGTAAACAGTTTCATTTATTAAAGTTTTAGTATGCACCTGGCACGGTATACTGTACCAATTTCTTTACACAATCATTAATTTTACACTGTTCTACTTGGCTTTATATCATTGTAAATAGTTTCAAATGAATTTTTTGATGGAAATTGAAATAATGCATTGGAAAATATACAATAAAGAAAGCAAAAGAGATTTTATCCAAATTATAAATATTTATTTACGAGGTATTTAATCAACCAAAGATATTACGTTATTCTTAGCGTTATTGATGCTATTTTGTCAAACGAACAAACTCATATCATTATAAGCGTTGACTTTCAAAAGGTATGTAGGTATCCACACGGAAATGCCCATTAGGTGCTAAAACAATGTACCGACACCTTTTATAACGAGATTGTCAAACAAAAAAATCCTGTGTTGAACAGATCGTTAAAAAACATTTGGTTCAATGCACAATTTCTGAGGAAATTAGAGCAGACCCTTAGGAAATTCTAAATGAATTGTAGGTATTTTATTTGACAGGAGCTATTCAGCTGATATTAGCAAATTCGTAGTCTTAAGAATAAAAAAATTGTGTGTTATTCATGGCGAATGGTTTTGAACAATCATGTTTTAATTTAAAAAGCTTGGTCAAATAAGCTACCTACATAAATTTATATCAGGAAAGTTAAGAAGCTCCGTTACCGTAACATAAACTATCGGATATAAAAATATATCCGTAACCGTAACCGAATTCGATATACAAGTTGCAGATAATTTCGGAAAGAGGTGGAGAGTAAATGAAACACAAATTATGTCAGTTTCTTCTGCCCTGCCGAGCCGACACACTAGCCGCGTGCTTTAGTGTGTGCGTGTTTTACTTTTACAATTTCTGTAAAATCTAATATCCGTAACCGAAACTACCCGAAACTAACGCATAATCCATAATAATTTCATATCCGAAACAGATAAAATATTATTTCTATTTCGGTATCCATATTCAGATCCGAAATTTCATATCCATGACATCCCTAATTTTTATAAAGGACAAAAAATTGCTTTTAGACAAAAAGTAGGCAACTTTTCAATTATTCATTTCATTATAGAACTAAGTTAATTAGGGAGTCGGACGTCATTAGGTTAATGTATTACTTGATTTAGCACGCATAATGAGTAAATGTTTAAGACCCCACCTAATTCTACTGGGTGACGTGGGTTCAGTCTGTTTTAATATTTAATTGAAATAATCACGCGAACTTTTCATGTACTTTCAACCTCAATTTTTAATGTGAGTTATGATAAAAAGTTTTGGCACGTATTAACACAATGAATTTTAATGCTTACCGCTGATGGGCGCTATTTTGTAGCTGCGATAAGCGCGGCGTTAATCGCGGCGTTAATCGCGGCGATATCGCTGCGATAAACGCGGCGATAATCGCGGCGACAATCACGGCGCTTTTTAGTCGCTGACGTAGGTTAACCCTAAAAGGCACCCGGTAATAATATTATAGAACAATCACTTTTATTATTGCTTAGCTCTATAAAATAAAGTTTATGATTTATTTATGTCAGTAATTATATACTTTTCACAAATGAAGCAAACAATGTATACGATTTAAATGTCTTCAGTACCCTTAGCACGAACAGCTATCGAGAAAAAAAACGCACGTAAAATTACTCGATAGACAATTCTCTATGGAAAATTTCATTTCGCTTATCGGCGATAGATGGCGTTGTACAAATTTCCAATACAAAATTTATCTATCGAATGATTATTTTTTTGATAGCTGTTCGTGCTAAGGGTACAGATCCTTTTATCGTCAAAATAGTGTGAAGAACAAAAATTCTGCATTTACTTTATATGCGCAAATTCAAGAATTATATAAATTGGTAAGCATATCATGTAATAATAGTTCTCTTACTTTTTATTGCAAACTCTACCATTACAAAAATAATTATGTCAGCCAGCGAAAAAAATTGTGGTGTCTTTTAGGGTTAAAGCCGCTTGTCACTCTTGTCAGTGTCATTTCGTGGGCGATTAGTCGCCGAGCTATGTGTGAGCTACTTTTTGTAGCTCGTGGGCGTTTACGTATTGAACTCCATATGTTCTATTCTGGGCTACAAAAAATCGCTCGGCGATTAAGCGCCCGTGAGCGGTGGCGCTTTATGGTGATTAAAGTTATAAATACGCGCCACAATTTTTTTCGCTGGCTAACATAATTATTTTTGTAATGGTAGAGTTTGCAATAAAAAGTAAGAGAATTATTATTACATGATATGCTTACCAATTTATATAATTCTTGAATTTGCGCATATAAAGTAAATGCAGAATTTTTGTTCTTCACACTATTTTGACGATAAAAGGATCTGTACCCATAGCACGAACAGCTATCAAAAAAATAATCATTCGATAGATAAATTTTGTATTGGAAATTTGTACAACGCCATCTATCGCCGATAAGCGAAATGAAATTTTCCATAGAGAATTGTCTATCGAGTAATTTTACGTGCGTTTTTTTTCTCGATAGCTGTTCGTGCTAAGGGTACTGAAGACATTTGAATCGTATACATTGTTTGCTTCATTTGTGAAAAGTATATAATTACTGACATAAATAAATCATAAACTTTATTTTATAGAGCTTAGCAATAATAAAAGTGATTGTTCTATAATATTATTACCGGGTGCCTTTTAGGGTTAACCTACGTCAGCGACTAAAAAGCGCCGTGATTGTCGCCGCGATTATCGCCGCGTTTATCGCAGCGATATCGCCGCGATTAACGCCGCGCTTATCGCAGCTACAAAATAGCGCCCGTCAGCGGTAAGCCTACTGGTGACCGACCACCAGCGACTTTCCACGAACAAAAATATTCCATTTAAAATTTTAAAATTCCAAATATTCCACGTAAAATAATATCACAGTTTTACAATCATTTTTTTTTCTTTATTGGTTTTCGGGATTTTTGTCATAAGTTGACGATGCCAATCCCATCGTACTTATAATAATATAAGGCTATTCTCAAAAAACAGAGTATAAAGACTTAGCTGCTATTGAGGTTGGTTCTGACAAAATTTTGTGGAACATTCCTATATCTAGTCTATTAAGTTTTAAATTGCTCATTAACTGCTGCCTCTTACTCGCAAAACGGACACAATCCATCAAAATGTGTTGCAGATTATCAATTTTTCCACATTGGTCGCAGTAAGGAGAATCAGATTTCCTCATCATGTGTGCAAATGATTTTGTTGGATAATGTCCAGATCGCAGTCATAATATCATAACTGTGATAGTAGGTAGTCGGAAAAGTTAGCGGCCTTTATGAAGCATGAATTTTGCGTGTTATACACCGTTATTTTTAAATTATATCTGAAAATGAAAGGGGGGTTTCAGACCACGTGAATCTATGGGGACGGAATCGCAAAAAAAAATCAGCTGTTCCATAGAAAAGTACAACATCGCCTCGACTATAATGTATGGAACAGCTTATTTTTTTTTCCCGATTCCGTGGTTGGCCCCAAAGTAAAAGTTGTTCATTAACGCGGTTCTGATCCTTTTCATTTTTAGATATACTTATAAATAACGGTGTATAAGGCAGGAATGTAATATACTGTTGGTCAGCTGACTTTCTGGTAGTAGCGGTAAAATTAAAACAAATTGATAATTGTCTTGCTTGTTCAAATTTTAATATTTTTTATAAGATGTATAGCATTTTTAAATTTGAGATTTTTGCATTTTTTAATTTAGTATTATATGTATAGCAATTTTTTTTCGATTTTCAGATTCCTAGCAAAAAAAAGAATGCTGCTAGTGCTCAAAGAAAGATTTGTAATGGTAGGTACTGGGGAAGATGCTTTGTCGAACAAAAAAAATGGTTTAGCAGATTCAGGTCTTGTAATTTTGATGTTAAAGATGTTCCTCGCTTCTTCTTTGCCTGGCCCTTTCCCATTTTATTTGGGGTCGGCCCTCCGTATCATGCGTCTCCAGGTAGCTCGGTCCTGGGTCGTCTCTTTGCTGACTTGGGCTTCTTTAAGGTTCTTATTTACTATGGACATCCATGTGATTCAGGGTCTTCCTCGTCCTCGGGGTTTAGTTTCGATATCTAGCACTTTTCTGGTCATGTGGTCGGATGGTCGCCTCATAACGTGTCCATACCACCGCAGACGGCTTTCCTGTAGATGTTCCTCGCTGTGGTATCTTTTTTGCTTTAGGTACAAAAAGGCCACGAGTTTCTCCCACTACCTTATATTATAATTATGATGTATTAAAATCACAATATTTAAAAAAAACACCGTGGTGCCACTTTCGGCCTAGAGGCGAGGCCAGTTCACGATCTGATGAAAAGTCTGATTTTTGAACATCCAATGTGAAGAACTGATGTAAAATTTAACTTCACAAAAATTACTGTAGACTGAAAAAGAAAGAAAGAAGCAAATTAACCGAACAGAATATTGAAAAATGGCATGGTAACTCTGTAAAAAAATCCTGAATAAAAACCATAAAAACTTATAAAAATAAATTTCAAATCGTCAGATTTCGTAATTTTCAACGACAGTGATATGATTTTTTATGCAAAAAGGATAGCTTTTTTATCGATCTAACACAATAACCGAGTACATTTTTAATAAATGATCCAGTATTTCAGAAATCAATAAAAATGTACTAAAATTCGTCAAATTTCTGGCGAAGCGTCAATTAAAGTTATACAATATTCAACCTTATTCTAAAGACATAGTGAAAGAGTAAATTTCGTGAACTGGCCTCGCCTTAAGGATCTACTCCAGAACGGCCTTGATCATAGTTAGGTAGGTACCTATCTTGTTTTTGATTCTTATAAACCTACAAACATTTTGATCATTATATTTATTATAGTTTTTTTTGTGTATCTTCAAAGTCCTAGGTTCAATGCCAATGATTATATCTATATGAATAAATACTATAATTTCATCATCATGTGATATGAATTAATACTATAATTTCATCCTTGAACTATATTTCCCCAAAAAAATCTTGTAATGGTCACGAAAATGACAGTATTTTCAAGATATTAAAAAAATTACTTAACCGATTTTAAAATGGTACCAATCTAAAAGTATATTCTTTGAATTAAAAATAATTTTCCAAATCGGTCCATAACTGGCGAAGTACTGAAGTAACATACCAAAAAAACAAATAAATTGATAACATCCTTCTTTTTTTAAACAGTTAAAAATGGTAGTAGATATTGGAAATCTCAAAAGCGCAAGAACCCGGAAAACTTCTATATATTTAATATGTATAGATTTACGAACTCTCAGGGAATAGCTTGATCGTAAAGCTCCTATTTACTGGGTATAAGACGGGCTGAAATCGTCCTATATGATCGCTCATCTTTATTCTATGACGTGGAGGCACCTTCATTTCACGAATTATTTATACAGCGGTTATCCCACTATACATAGTCCTGATGAATAGCCTGAATTTTGTATTAAAAAGAGCTCATGCGCTGAAAGCAGCCTCGGCGACACTGTTATGAGATACCAAACTTTTATAACTTGTCGTCGCAAAATTGATGTACATTTTTACTGAGTTACACATACTTTAGGTTATTATCTAAACTGTGATGGTTCATCTTGTGTTTATTCGTATTATTACAAAGATATTATAATGTATCAATTTATAATTTTGTCTTGTCATAAATAAATATTCAATTAATTTTCTTTATAATGTAAATATTTTAAGAAATTGTACCAAGGCCTATTTTACTGATTCCAGATCCTAACTATTCAAATAATAATAAATATATAAAAAAAGTTCAGTTATGTTTCATACTTTCCATCATCAAATAAAACCTTCAACATTTTCTACAAATTGACAATTTGTTCAATACAAACCGTTTATTACTTTCAATATCATGTGATCATATAGCCAATAGCAATTCAAGGCAGCAAGATGATATTTACATATACAAACGCAATGAAATTTTCTATGCTATTGAAGGGAACCATATACTGGTAATATGGCTCATAGAATGATCCGCATTCGCAAATTGGTTTTCGCTGTATGAAGGCATTATGATAAAGTGTAAATAGATGTTTATTTGTACCAAAGTTTATATCAAAATCTATTGTACTCTTCTGATACCAAGTTATTTATGAACCAAGTTTAAAAGACGTTAGTAATTTTAAAGTGCCTAATCTATTTATGTAACTTGTTATTCCAATATTACCGGTTGATTTATTATGTATGACTCTCTGATCTAAACAATGTCTAGAATTGCCTTCAGACAAGTCGTCGTCATCATTAACAAGGTATCCCTACAATTATTAAGTCTTCTTTAAAAAAGTAAGTTCTACGTCCATCTGCGGTCAAGTTTATCTTATATCTGGTACCGCATCGATAAATCACGAATACACCAGAAAACTACCTTAATCGTAAATCATAGTTGTGGATAATAAAGAGCCTTGCGATCCCCTTTATTTTCGCGTTTTTATGCGAAACTTCCTCAGATGTAAGAAATGGTTTATTTATACAAGTATTCATAGTGAATCCTTATTTCTTTTCCCTGGAATCCATATCTGGATACGGTGTTCTGTGGGACTTACTTTGAATATACAGTGTTAGGAATATTTTCCATTTTATCCTGCTGGTCGGCAAATAAACCAGGGCGGTGGCTTTAAGGTATGAGAAGATGCAGGAAATTCAGCAGACTGAAAATAGCACGCATTCTCTTCGAAACCATTTCCTTAAGCTTTTCTAATGTATCCATTTGATTCAATAATTTTCTATGCTGGAATTGAATACACAACAATTTATGGAAATAGTTTATGAAAAAATAAGTGCAGATAAAACAAATAATAGAAAACAAGCGACACAAACATCGATTCTGAACAAATGGCATCGGGAACAACAAAAAGCGTCAACATAAACGTTTGACATTCCACCGCTCAGAACATCAACACGTTTGCTCAAAGATTTTTTATTATTCCACTCCCTATGAACAGCGTACACAGTGTACCGACAGTTATGGTGAGAGCGCGTGAAATACTTCCACATTTCGGCGCCCGGCAAATGGAATGCACCTGGCTCCTTAGGTTTTATGAGAAGTTTCTTCACCTTCTTACGGTGCGTTGTAAGGGTGGCCAATATCGCCGTCCTCACTTTGTGACCCCTCATAATAAAGGTAATACTTCTTGAGAGGGTATTGAACGTGGGCGCCTCGTCGCGACGCTCAGTAATTTTACGAGCGGACTCTTACTTTGTTTTTGTTGACTCTCACTGAGTTACAGTTTGTGTTGGAGTTTAAACAATATGCTCTTTATTGGACTGCTCATTTTATGATTCGAGTTTTTTACAGAAGCACGTTAAACTTCAAATAAACAAGTCGTGCCTTTTTGAAAAGTACCTATTAGTAGATATCTCTGGTTATTATTAATTGTACCTAATGATATCAAGCAAACAATTAAATCTTCGCAGAAACCATTTTCAAGTCGCTTGAATGACCTGAAAATTTAACAATATTTCTAAAATTCCTGAACGGTGTACCGTAAAAAATTAAAAATACGATAGTATTTTTCTCTCTGGCGGCGAAACCCTATGTTATTATGCTCCTAATGATGGAAAAGTTCAACTGACCGCAGTTAAGTAGCTAATTTTCTTCGCTGCAGTAAATTTTCCTGTCAGAACAGGCGTTTATAAAGTTTGACTGCTGGTGTAGTTGCTTAAGTTATGTACTAAAAGAAACAGGGTTAGTGAACTTTTATGTGATAAATAAACTTTATTATAAGTTTTATAAGCATTTATTGGTTATTTAATTTAGCTTCTAAAGATACAGTAAATATTTTTTTTGAGGTATTATTACCGCGATGGGAAACTATCAAAATTACCTACAGTTGCCTTGAATCTATACCACATTTTGCGCCTTATCTTTTTATATAGCTGTGGCATCTATTTATTAAGTAATTAGAATATAACTATTTGCTAATGTGAAGTAGGTAACCAAACAACAACACAAAAACAATTAAATAAAGGCTAACTTTTAATAAATTTCACTTCTGTGTGCAAAAAGAAAGAGAACCGTATTTTGTTTAATGTATATACCTACATGAACAGTTTTTTGTTTGGAGCACACAAATCTTGCCCAACAACCTCGTTCGCAAAAACCTACGTACCGACCACGTACCGTACGCCAACAACAAAAACAAAACTGTGATCTAAACCACAATATGTTTCCCGATATCTTTTGTTCATTTTGCCCCTTTGTTCTTTGAATAGCAATTGGGATAATCCAATTTCACATAACCATTATTACCATACTATTACATTTCGGGTTAGGAGTTATTTAAAACAAATATAACTCTATTTTTTTCTCGTTTGTTCCCTCAAATATTTCGCTAAATTAGTTTTTCCTTTTGTTTTACATACGTGGGAGTTGTAAAATGTTTCAAACGTTTAGTCAATGATATATAGGTATAGTAGTTTTAGTTAGATACTGTTTGTATTATTTATTTTAATTATCAGATGCTAGACGACTACTGTTGGGTAGGTATAAAATGCCTCACCTATAGAACTGCCACAACGTGAATTTTAGCGCTCACATGTTACGAAATTATAAAATTATTTGAAAATATACCAGTGTCACATACCCGGTGAAGAAAATATTACATATTTACCAACATTATTTCTGAACAAAGTTGGAAATAACACATTTTCGCTTCAAACAGTCTGCCTGCCTAGCATGACCGATTTATATCGCGTGATATAGCATTTTATCGACACTCAACTGTTAAACTCCTTTGTCTTTTTGACAGTTAAACGTAATAAAACGCTATATCACGCGATATAAATCGGTCATGCTAGGCAGGCATGGTTCAAATATCTCACCTATCTCAGCGGGTTGCACACACAATCGCGATAATTCTCTGACACTATAATTGCCTCACGAATAAGGTTCAAAATCAATTGAATTGAATGACGAATTGTATCCGATTATAGCGATTCTTTTTATGTGATAGGCCTGCTGATGAGTATCACTTTTGAGCGTTGTGCCTTCGACCGACGTTATAGACCTCATAGCTAGCATCTTCGAAATATTTTATTCGAATTTACACTCGAAATTTCGAGATAATTCCGTCTTTGGGACGCTTTCCACGAGACTGGTGCCCAGCACTGTGACAAGAATCCCTAAAGCATCGTTTTCCAAACTTTAGTATTCCCTAGCCCAGTTATTTTAATATTTCCCCAATGTGACTCACCATAAAATTAAGTTTTTAACCCTGCTATTGCATTAAGGAAAATAAAAAAAAACTCATTTTAATGTTTATATAATTAATATAAGTAAGTGTATTAAAGTAAATAAATCTTTAATTTTTATTTTATAAATTTAATTATTTTTCTTTCTTTTTTTCTTTCAATAAAAACAACGTCATTATTTAAGTTAGATGTATGATGCAGTTTACTCTAAGTTAAATGAGACAATTTTGCGGTCCAGTATTTTATTTTCGTGGCCCGGTCAAGCCCGTTGCCGGGTCGCGACGTACCATTTGGGAAACGCTGCCCTAAAGAATATTTTGTAAGCACATATTATGAAATAGTATCTATGGCTATATTTAGAAGCATTGTAGCCCGATGGCGATGTAAGCAAATTAATTTTAGGCAAAATGGGATTTATACTTATTACGTTTTAGGCACAGAGAACAAAGGATATGTTTAGGGTTCCGTACACAAAGGGCTAAAACGGGACCTCGTTACTAAAGACTCCGCTGTTCGTCTGTCTGGCTGTCACCAGGCATCTCATAAATCTTGATAGCTAGACAGTTGAAATTTTCACAGATGGTGTATTTCTGTTGCTGCTATAACAACAAATACTAAAAACAGAATAAAATGAATATTAAAGGGGGGCTCCCATACAAAAAAACGTGATTTTTTGCCGTTTTAGTGTATGTCTATCACCAGGCTGTATATCATGAACCGTGATAGCTAGACAGTTAAAATTTTCACAGATGATGTATTTCTAAAGCAGAATAACATAATTGTTTAAGGGGCTCCCATACAACAAACGTGAATTTATTTGCCGTTTTTGGTACGGAACCCTTCGTGCGCGAGTCCGACTCGCACTTGGATTGATTTTTAATTACAAAATCTCTGAAAAGATAGATAACATAAAATAACATCATTATGGCTACCGCCCATAGTCTCAAAATCTGCTAGTTATTTTAATCAAAGTTAAAATGGTAAAGGTGTTGTGGATTATAGAACGTGTAACAGAAAGGGGGTATCACCCCAAAAGGAGGTCAATGTACCTACTTGTGAAACTGAACATCTTCCAACAGAAAAAAAAAATGAAATACAAATTTTTTTTTTGAACATACTCCATACAAAATGTTAGCGGAGTTTTTGGCGCCATTTTGTCGGTTTCAGTTCGGTGGCTATTTTAATTATTCGCAAATTGTTTTATAGTTGTGTCTTAAAATTCGTGCAGTTTTGTGGTACAAGTGTCTACGCATCTGAACAAAATGTGGGATAATTGAAATAGGTACGATCTTGATTGTGTGAAGCTGAGACTTTTATTGTAGTGGTGGCTACCTCGGCAGAACTTACCGAGTAAACTGTATCGATATATTTGATGCCAAATGCTCCAAGCAGCATTGGAATGCGATGCATTCTAATGTAAACTGAAACAATGCCACTGAATTATTTAACACTTGACACTGGGAAAAATTACTCCCTGAAGAGAAGTAGATTGCCATAACAAAAAGAAGCAGAAGAAGAAAATGTTAGCGGCAAATTCAAATTTTCTATGGAAAGTACAATTTTTTTTTCGATTTGATTTTTTTTTCTGTTGGAAGGAGTTCAGATTCATGAGTACATTAACCTCCTTTCGGGTTGATACCCCCTTTTTGTTACACGTTGTATATAGAACATTTATAGAAACGTTAAACTCGAAAGTAAATGGAAATAGGCACGAATTTTGTATGACCACAAAACTCACTACACTGCTCAATTACGATCTAAGTATGTATCAAAGCAAAGATAATCGTTTATTCTACGGGTTATTTTAAATTAAAATATTAAGGCTAACTGTCCAATAACGCGGAGCTAGATAGACGGCAGAGCGTAGAAACGAGGAAATGTTAAATTAACCAATAGGATTGCGGAGCGGAGATTTTACGCAATCTTATTGGTTAATATTTCCTACTTCCAGGCAGCCTAAGTGTACAGTCCACCAGATAGTTTACGTTGCAGATGCACACTCAAGATTTATGATGAAGATAAGTTGATTGGAGTAATGCTGATAACCGATAATAGCTAAGTATTTAGGTATCAATGACGACGGCGCTTTGTATATACATTTTATGTAATACGTAAAACGTTAGAAATTGCATAAAATATTAAATAATACTAACTTAAAGGCTCATTCTCCAAAAACCACTTTTTTTTTAAACAATTTCTTATTTTTTGTATATATTAAAGAAATAACAACAAGGTTAATAACTCAATTTGTAACGTATTACATGTTTGGGTATCGAACTGAAGCAAGTTTTTGTATCCTAACTGGAATTTCTCAAAAATATAGCTTAAGAGAATGTACCAAATCATGTTTTCAAAATTTATTACAGCTACTTACACAGTTGCCGTTAGTTTTTTAATAACAAGCAAAATAGCCTAGATACGGGATAATTTATGTCCCAAAAAGTTAATACTAGGGGTATGAGCCCACAGACTGCGGTCACACCGGGACACGTTTACAAACTTTACACTCTGTTACGTTGTAATATAAGGTATAATTCTGTTTCATTCAAAAGTTTTTTTTCTTTATTTATTGTTGTTTTCCTACGAATCATTGTTTTTATAGTTTTTGCGACTAGTCTTGAAAAGTATTTTATTCAAAGTAAAAATTTAATAACCATAAAAATTACGCGCTTTTGAATCGTCTATTTTTCCTACCAGACTATTTTAACTGAAAAATATGATGTTATGAAACACTGAAGCTACGACTACACCACTGCGCTCCCATGTTCGTCTTGCGTTTTCGTCTGACGCATTCGTGAAGCGCAAAGGAAACATAGTGCCTGACGCAAGACGAATTGAAAGTTAAAGATAAAGATGATACTTACACTAAAAATCTGAAGGTGTTCATCATTACATAGTATGCTATTTTTAACCCCCGACGCAAAAAGAGAGTGGTGTTATAAGTTTAACGTGTCTGTGTATAATTATGTCTGTGGTATCGTAGCTCCTAAACGGATGAACCGATTTTCGTTTAGTTTTTTTGTGTCATAGATAATTTTATCCCGAGTGTTCTTAGCCATTGTTTCATGAAAATCTGTTCAGCCGTTTGAAGGTCATCAGCTCTTTTCTAGTTGATGAGGGTATCTGAGTCAATGATATTGGAAGTATATGGTAGGGTAACCATGACCTGATCAGCCGTTTAAAGATCATCAGCTCTTTAATAGCTGATGAGGGGATCTGACTACCTTTCATATGTTCTATCGATTCGAAATTTGGTACCGTGTTACTTCAATGAGATTGAAAGTATATGGAAAGGTAACCATGACCTGATCAGCCGTTTGTCGGGGGGGTTTTTTTTTATTTTTGTTATTATAATTTTATAAACTGAATTATTTGTTTGTAATGATGACTTCTCTCTATGTGTGCTATTGTTTGAATTCAAGATAAGTAAAATTGTACTCTTAAAATATTGTGGTAGACATTGGTCGACAATCAGTTTAATATTGAGATCTATTGATTATAGTAAGCCAAGAGTGTGATATTATACGAGTAATAAACTGACAATACACTCAAAAGGCAACTAAAGCTAATCGTTCAGCCTCAAAAGCCCTACGGCAGCTACTATTTTCAATTATACTAAAACAATACTGAATAGCACTTTAAATCGAATAAGCAAACCAATTTCATATCTCATAAAAGCAAAATGTAAGAACTAGTAAAGGATTCAGAGTACGTCGCTAGCTCATTTTACCACATTAAGAAACCAGTCACTCTCAAGAGGACTTTTATAAGGAGTTCGTGTCTATATAATTCACCTTTACAGGTAATAAAAGGTTCTTTCGCACGCCATAAAACTAAGCCTTCCAATGCCTAGAACTGCACTACGTCATTACACTCCAAGTAATTGTTCACGGAAGGAAAGTGGTCCCGAAATACCAACGAAGGGCTCCCGTAAATTGTGATTATCTTTAAGTACAGCGATGCTACAGTACCACTCGTAGTATTTTATGAGGAGAGCCATCTGGGCCCTTGTCTTCTACGATAAATTCAACGCACGATGTAATATCTTTTTCATGGACAATGAAAGCATAAAGAAAGAATTTTATTGTCCTCAAAATATTGTTTTTAGGCGTTAATGGTTTATAAAACCACCGCATGGATATTGGCTTTCATCGCGATTGAATAATAACGACATCTTTTACACCATTCAAATTAAAAAAAAATAGTGTCACCACAAAAATTTAAGAAATTTAGCACTGAGTCAATAGCTCAATGCAAACAATATCAAACTGCTGTGCTATAATACTTATTGATCGAACGAGCGCGAAGCGCAAGCGAAGCGTCTCTGCTTCAGCTTGGGAAAAATTCTTTCGTATGTCCATCTGTTTGTTTTCCTCAACAGGTCGCATTTCTCAACAGATTCTCGTGAAATTTTGTGAGCAGGTTTGAAAGTTATAAGGATTTTTTTTGTTAAGCCACTTTTTCGAAATTTTTCAAAATGGCGGAGATATGTAAAAAACATATTTCAGTCCAGCTTTCCGGTGCTGTCTGTTCGGGTACGTATCAGAATGTCTAAAGTTAGAATGTCTAAACTTAAAATGGCAAAGTTCAAAATGTCAAAAATTTGAATGTCTAACGATTAAAATGTCGAAAGTTCAAAATGTCAAAAACGAAAGTGTCAAACGGTCAGATAGTCCAAAATAAAAATGTCTAAATTCAAATGATCAAAACTTAAAATGTCTAATATTTAAATTACCAATTCATAATAAATGCCAATTACATTTTTTGATGATGTGATGGTAGTAGCAGTCCACCAAAATTGAAGTTGAGAAAGCGTGATTTAAATAAGTTAAGAAATTTTGGCGTTAACATAAAGCTGGAGCTTTTTCAAAATCCATGACGACAAATAATGGATATAATGAAATTTCATTTTTGTACAATATTCAGTAATCAAATCAAACATAACATCATATTATGATGCTTTTCTTTGTGTGTACAAAGCGCAAATAGTAACGGAAACGTTTTTTCACAGTTGTATGTGGGGCCATGAATGAATATCTGAGGAACGATTTTGATGGTTCCATCCATAATCCAAAAAAAGTAGCTTGACTCAACAATAGCATGAGTTCTTTCGTGCTACACAGAATGTAAAGTGTAGTAAAACGTGCGAAATTTTGTACGTACGTCCCCTCCCCTCTCCCCACCATTTTTAGCCTCCCCTGCTTAATTTCCAAATTTCTTGTTTTTTTTAACCATTTTTAAAAAAAGTATCCATCTCCTAACTTTCAAACTTTAGGGAGGGGTTATTAAATATTTAAACTACAAAGAATTGCTCACAAAATGGTGCAAGGCGATAAATGAAAAAAAGGCGAATTGTTGTTTTCAAATCATTGTAAACCTTTGACTTATGGACCATTGATATTTTAACTAGTTTGATATTTGAACCGTTTGACATTTTGAATTTTGCTATTATGAAGTTATACATAATGATTTTTGACATTTTAAACAATTTGCATTTTAATTTTTGACATTTTGAACTTTGCCATTTTAAGTTTAGACATTCTAACTTTAGACATTCTGATACGTACCCGTCTGTTCACCTCTACAGGTCGCACTTCTCAAGCGATTCTCGTGAAATTTTGTGAGCAGATTCGAAAATTATATAGAATTTTTATTGTCGCATCAGTTTTTCGAGGGCCGAGAGCGAGCGAGTGACAGCCAGACCCTAGGTTGTACACTCTCGCGACATGCAGTCAATTGCCGTCGCAGTTTTGAACTCCGAAGAGATGGACGACAAAAAAGCGCTTGCTGCTGCCGTTGTATTGTATGCCAGACTGGCTCCATTTGATACTATTCTAATATATTAAGTTCTGTTTCCATGTCTTACATTTTTTAAGCACATAATTACTACATTTCGTCCTGAAAAAACTGCCAAGACGATTGTGTTTATAGCAGAGAGACGCGAGAGTATACAGAGTTGAACTCGCTCGGCCTCGCGAGAGACAGCGAGACCAGGGGCCTAACTTTCAAGGGCCTAACTTTATTTGAATTTCCATTTTTTTTTCTCTGTTGGAAGGTGTTCAGTTTTACGAGTACATTGACCTCCTTTCGGATGGATACAACATTTCCGTTACACCCTGTATTGTAGTCCTATGCTTCAATAAATACCTAATCTGTAACTACAGATTTTGACAAAATTTGCTATCTCAAGTATGTATAGATAGAAGGCAGCGTCAATATGCCCAATGAGACGAATCAAAGATCGGTCGGTATGATGTATCCGGTGTTATACCACACTAGCTTTTGCCCGCGACTTCGTTCGCGTGATTAAGGTAGTTGTGCATATTTTGAAAATCATACAAATTACCAATATACCTAGGTATTTATCATTAGACCTTATTTCACGCATTTTAATTTTCCCATAAAAATTCATGTACAAACTTGAACTCTCTGTAGCATCCTGTGTAACGCGCTAATTTTCAACGATAAAACCAAAGCATAATTGTTACCGTTTTAGTTTTGTTTACAGAAAAATACTCGCTTTAGTTTTGTTAAAATTGTTGAATACTCTGCCTAAGGAGTCTAGGATTACAATCTGGGACAATTTAGGTGAAAATTATGAAACTAAACCAAAGATTTTTAGGCAAATATAACCTAAATTACAACGTAACGTTTTTGGTTTTATCGTTCAGAATTACAGCGATTGGGCTAGTTTGAGTTTTGACTAGTGTGCAAAATCCGACACGAGGCCGAGAGCGAGCGAGTGACAGCGAGACATTCCGAGAGGTAGCGAGAGCACACTCTCGCGCTCAGCCTTACTCGTGGTGTCTTGGCGAGAGTGTACAGCCGGCATAAACACATTTTGCTTCTACTGATAATGACTAAATGACTTCTAGTAGTCTGACAATAAAATTATTCCCATATTTTGTCATTTATTTGAAATCTAAAGACTAATAAAAATAAAAACTGAAAATTTAATTTCACCGTTTCAGTGTAAGTATTACAAAAACGAACAAACCCAAGGGTCGTGTCAAAGCAAAAGACCATTATTCACGCGTTTGGCAAATATGTCTCTCTGCGCCCGACCCACTCAGCAAATACAAAAGGAATTACTTTTATTTTTCGTCTCAACCGCAGCATGTTGCCTATGATAAATCACTTTCGCGGCACCGCAGCGTGGGCAAAAACAGCCGAGACGGTCTCGCTGCAAAAAGATACACGTGAAACCAATGTTCGTTCTATCACGGCAAACAAAAGACTGTGCAGTATATTTTTAGACTCACTTAGCTAACTTATTGGCACGGTGGCGAAAAACAAACAAAGAGCGACGAGTGACGAGCATTAGCTGCCGATGTTGCCAGTATTTTACATTAAAAGCTTAGATAAAAGCTATTTCATTTTGCGACAAAAATAAAAATACTTATTTTTGTGCGCCTCGTATTTAGATGCACCTATCTAAAATATTTTTGCATTGTTAATAATTTTCGGAGCTTACTTATAAATAAACTTCTTTTACTTATATTACTTAGCCATTTGCTTATATACCTATTTAAATACTTCTTGTTAAGAGTAAAATAATAGTAACGCTTCATTGAAAAGTCTCACTCATGTAGGTAAACAAAATAATGATATCTCAAAAGGCAATAGCGGATAGAGAAAATAAAATAAAATAACATAGGTATCTAACCCACCGCCAAGGATATGTCAAATTCATTTCAAGAGATAATATCACGGTCGCAAATATGGGACACAGTACACCCGCCGTTTCGCCACATTTGTGTCAATTATCTGGGAGTTTTCCCTCGCGACGATTGCGCGCGATGGCCATCATTTAACCGTACGCCGTACAGCCACAGAATAATTCAGTAAGCAGTATGCTGTCTCGGCACCTCGGCAGTATCCTTTGTATACCTGCCACCACTCAGTAAATAAACACGCACTGGACCTACCCCTTTTGGCTTTAAAAATGTTATTTTCTAGTTTCGTTTCAGATAAATTCAAACATTTATATTTCGAACATAAAACTGCAAATTATTAGCGTCTCACACCCATCCGCATCCGTACGAAACTGCGACAGACTCACGTCACGATTGCTGTGTACCGAAGTATACCGAGCTTTCGTAGCACGTTGTTTGGACCATTTGGACGAAGTCATTATACTGTTTACCTAATTATTCTGTGGTACAGTATACGTACCCTCCATCAGTTATATATATGTACGTTATTAAAAGACCCGTTGAGGCGATCCCGCGCTTAATGTCTCAATTAGAGTACAGATGTTGCGCGCCCCGAATTGCGAATTAATTGTTTTTCATTTGCGCAATGGTTTAACGGTGACAGCGTGCCTTATTTCTGAATAATATTTGGGAAGGAAAGTTGAAAAAATATATATTTTATGTAAATTTTCGACGCATCCATTTTTGCTTGGGTCGAAAAACTTGTTTTAATTCATAATTTAAGTCAAAATGTCATTTAAAATTCCAACATACGAAAGTAAAGACAGCTAAAGTTGCACTTAAGCTTCCCGCCCACGAGCGATTAATCGCTGAGCGATTTTTTGTCGCCGAGTGCTTTCATAAGTATGGACAAAAAAAACGCCGCGATTATCTATGTAGACGTCTATATATACGAGTAGTCTATATAGACTTGGAAACAGCTCAGAGACTTTATTTATATTTGCCCATGCCGATATTGCACTGAAAAAAATTTGCTTTAGCAAAGTACCAATTTAGCTCTGTTAAAAATTATTCGGCTGCATTCAATCAAGACATATTTAAAATGGGCAATAAAGCTTAGCTAATATTATAGAAGGAAGTATTGCTAAATATGGTTGGCTATCATTAACAAAGCACTTATTTATTTCTAAATTACCGCCTCGTTAAATTTAACCATTACCGAAATAGACAAGCTTACGTTATTATTTCATAACAAGTAAGATATTTAATTTTAGACATAATCATAGTTGACTAAAATTTAAACCGAGTTCGGTTAAAAATAGACAAGGTTACATTGCTATTTCATGATAAGTAAGTTATTTAATTTTAGATACAACCATAGTTGGCTAATATTTACATAAAGTTCGGTTAAAATTAAACAAGCGTACATTACTATTTAATGTTAAGTAAGTCATTTAATTTTAGACAATCATAATTGGCTAAAATTTAATCCGAGTTCGGTTAAAAATAGACAAGGTTACATTGCTATTTTATGATAAGTAAGTTATTTAATTTTAGATACAACCATAGTTGACTAATATTTACATAAAGTTCGGTTAAAAATAGACAAGCTTACATTACTATTTAATGTTAAGTAAGTCATTTAATTTTAAAAAATCGTGGTTGGCTAAAATTTACACCAAGTTCGGTTAAAAATAGACAAGGTTACATTGCTATTTCATGATAAGTAAGTTATTTAATTTTAGATACAACCATAGTTGGCTAATATTTACATAGAGTTCGGTTAAAAATAGACAAGCTTACATTACTTTTTAATGATAAGTAAGTCATTTAATTTTAGACAATCGTGGTTGGCTAAAATTTACACCAAGTTCGGTTAAAAATAGACAAGGTTACATTATTTTATGATAAGTAAGTTATTTAATTTTAGATACAACTATAGTTGGCTAATATTTACATAGAGTTCGGTTAAAAATAGACAAGCTTACATTACTTTTTAATGATAAGTAAGTCATTTAATTTTAGACAATCATAGTTGGCTATAATTTACACCGAGTTTGGTTAAAAATAGACAAGGTTGCATTGCTATTTCATGTTAAGTAAGTTATTTAATTTTAGATACAACCATAGTTGGCTAATATTTACATAGGGTTCGGTTCAAAATAGACAAGCTTACTTTACTATTTAATGATAATTAAGTCATTTAATTTTAAACATAGTCATAGTTGGCTAGAATTAAATAACTCCCTATGATGCATATAACCATGCTACTTACTTGAAACAAACTAGTTGATTATCTATTGGTAAATAAGCACAGCTCGGTAATTATCAATGGAATGAGCAAACACTATTTTTAACCGAGTAACTTGATAATAATAAACAAGGAATTGGCTGCATAGTCTGCGAATTTGGCCATTTCTCTGTGTGACTTGACGCGTGACGAACGTCTGTTGAAGCGCTGCCTCACACCTACAAGGCAGGTTAAAGTTTTACATAAAAACAACAACTTTTAACCATTATTTTGAATTTTGCCAGGTTTGTTTTAAAACGCGCAATAGTTTTGCGAGAAGGATCCTTGAATGGAGACCATGGGCAAACAAAAGACCACGAGGCCGCCCTCCAAAACGATTGGTTGACGACATCAGAGGACAAGCGGGACCACTGGATGACGGAGGCGCAAAACCGGACGCAGTGGAAGAATTTTGGAGAGGCCTATTTCCAGAAATGGACCCAAAGAGGCTAATGATGATGATGATTTTATAACAGTAGGAGGTACAGTGAAGTGACAAAAATAAACAATAATTACTTTTGTAGTGCGATATTTTACCGTGCGAGTGTTTAGTGACAAATATTATGTGCTGTTAATAATGCAAGGATTTTATATCTACTGTGTACTATAAGGACTGTAAGAGTAGTATGTTACCGGAAATTACTGTATCGTGTACCGAATAAAGCTAATTTTATTAATGTACATAATTTTCTTTCAGTTTCTTTTAAGTTTGGTCTTTCAGCAAAATATCTGTTGTTTTACTGCATGAACGTTTCATTAGTTTTTTCCCGACATGCCAAATTTTCCCCCACTGCACTGCAAGTAACAATGGTACAAACGACAACATATCAAACTCGCATTGTAATATATTATTATAGGCTTTAAGTACAGTCACAGGAGCTAAAATATTTTGTTGCAGGTACCAATTTAAACGACGCATATTAAGCTACTTATATATTTTCAGTATAAGCTGACCTGTGACTCACAGTTCAGCTTATACTGAAAATATATAAGTAGCTTCATATATGTCATTTAAATTGGTATCTGCAATATAGTATTTTAGCTATGGTTACCCAATAAACCCGCCTAAAAATACAAAGTAACTTGGCTTAATATACTAATCTTAATTGACTAAGAAGAACAGAGTATATTATTTGTAGTTACCCAATGAACACGATTGACAGTACACAGTAACTTGGCTACATATACCAAATTGAATTGAGTAGAAGTAACAAAGTAGATTGGCTGTCCCTACCCAATATACATAATTAACATTATTCAAGCTACTTAGCTAGTTTTACGAAGCAAAATATTTGACCCTACTGAATTACTTTGCTAAACACAACAAAGCACGTTGGCTGTAGTGACATTTGTGTTTATTTCTATAACCAAGTTAGTTGTTGCAGTTACCGATTGAATTGATTTGTAATACTAAGAAGCTTGGGTATTGTTAACAGAGTAACTCGATTCACTATAGTAAATAGGTTTGCTAAGTTTACTGAGTGAATAGGTTAGAAGCAACCAACCTTGGATACCTATTTTTTGACCAACTTACTGGGTTTATATTACCAACATACGTTAACAAAGTTGACTTGTATAATTTTAGCAACAAACATTGCAGGCTCCCTCCGAAGCGAGTTACTCGGTTGTAAATAGCAGTAACTTGTTTAATTATAGCCGTTACGTTTTTTCAGTGTGGTTGTCGGGATTAGCATAGAATGAAGGGGTATCTTTTGGTCAGTTTTTCAAACATCCCGATTAGGAAATACGTGCGCGCGGTAACAATTTATGAGTGCGATAATATCTGGATATAAATTCAGAGGATAACAATAAGACCTTTTATTGCCACCGTTGTTTTCACAAAAACGATTCCGCGTACGGCGTCGAGTTTTTTGCGAACATAAAATTGTGTAATGTCACATGCCTTGATATACAGATCTTTACGTCACAAGTTTATTGCTAGTGTAAATTTATTTGGCGCTTGGCGGTACATTCTATTGGCAACATTTTTCACTTTTACTATATATTAAGTATCAAATGTTTCCCGCTTACATTGCTCTCTGATTCTATCTAAAAAAAGGTTTTTTGTTGCGTCGTCTAGAGTAAAGAGACGCTATAATACCATTGTATAATATTCTGATAAATACTTGTAAACTATTTGCAATTACAAATCTACTCAGCAACCACTTTTAAACTCGTTGAAAGTTTAAAGCTTATTTTTTTTCAATATCATTCCGAAAGGTCAGCAACTTATATTAGTTTTTAAAGCTTTACTTCGTAAAAACAACTAGTGGTTTTGCGTAAGTTCGTTTTTTTGTAAAAGATACAACAATTTTTTTATTTTAAAACTTATTATAGTTTTAAACACAAACAACTAATAATTTTAATATTAAAACTACCTACTTAACAGATAGATTTGGAACTTAGTAAAACTTTTTTGCATACTTAAAGATTTAGATATTGGTAAAGTATTTAATTTTTTTTTGCTGATGGTATATCAAACATTAGTCTTTATTGTCAAATTTTATAATACTATGATAACACAGACAAATGTCTACTGTGGAAGCTAGACGAATTGTATAATTGTCACAACTTCATTTTACAATAAGTTTTGTAAAACATATCGGTTTGTGTTTATGGTTAACATTTCAGAAACCAACGACATTACTGATTTTAGTACGAAGAAGATTGATGACTAAAAAACTATGTGCTTTACCTACTAAATTATTCTCATAAGTATTCGTCTCTGTTATAAAGAGCAGGAGAATATAATGAATTCGCTTACCAAGCGTCACGGTCCTCGGATCATTGAATATAGATGAGGGATCAAAGAAAATTACGAGTGCTCGATAAAATTTGTGCTGCGCAAAGAAATTCCACCTCCCGCCACGCTCGTTTGCATCGGTTAAACTAGCGTTTACGGTATTACGGTGTGTTGTCACCACGTTGTCACTTAGTACAACGTGGTGACAACACACTCTCTGATGAAGTAATTTGTCAACGATGCGATCGCTGTATTTCAGGGGTGGCCAAGCTTATAATGTCTGATGAGGTCTACTTGTGTTTAAAAAAAATCTTGCGGTCGACTGCAAGGTAGAGTTTAGATGTTTTGAAGTTGTTTAATATTAAATGTATTTTTTTCAAATTTTTCAATTTATTATACTCTAGCGGGCTACCTAAATCGCCTTTGCGGTCGATCGGTAGACCGCGGTCGACTGGTAGACCGCAGTCGACTGGTAGACCGCAGTCGACCTCTTGTTCATCCGTGTATTCGATCCTTTTTCTAGTCTACTCTATTAGTTTGATTTGATCGAATATTATTGGCTGTGTGGTGTATGTATGGCTTTGCCTTTTCCATGCTATTGATGGAGCAAAAAGAAAAAAAAAACAATTCTACGGCCACATGCTCCCACGCACAACATTCGGTGACTGATTTTCTATCGGCGCAAAATTCAACTTACAGATTTTTAATGTGGTAATGCACTCGTCCTTCTTATAGTGTCCTTTATAAGAATCTACTATCTGATAACCGCCTCTGTGATCTAGTGGTTCGCTCACCCATGTATGCAGGGGTCCCGGGTTCGATTCCCAGGGGGGGCACAATTTGTACTCAGTTTAGTTGGTGGTAGGGCTTATTTCAAGTCCGCTTAGCTAGCTACCACCGTCTGACGCCACAACAACAATTTAAAAATTATTGTGTTCCGGCAGTTAGAGGTAAGATAGCCAGTTCCTCAGTGATAAGGATTGCGGGTGTAGTGCGCTTCAATCTTCAGACTTATCGTCACTTAACATCAAGTGAGGAGAAGGCCACTATCCCGTTGTGCATAAAAAAAATAGTTGACAAAAAGTTGTTGGTGGGCGCAGCCATATTCTAAATTCAAATCCAACATGTTAATATTCAAAGCTATGCTTCATACTCGTAATAATCTTATGAAACGTTGAAGAGATCACAAACTTCTAAGCTTGAAGAAAGACCTAATACATACGAAATTTAAATCTCAGAGCAAGCATAAGATTAGCGAGTAACAAGTGTGTAGAGCTAAGAACCGGCTCAAGATTCAAATTCATAAATTAACATATAAATCGAAAAGATTTTACCCTAAACAAGATCAAAAGAATTTGTCCGATGCTCGGGAAGCCTCGAGTCTGATGACTGTTTATGGGAAGGGTATCAGGACTCAATACTCTACCCTATTTACATTTTTAGGGTTCCTTAATCCCGAAACAGGGACCTTATCCCACTCGCCTTTTCCCGGCTTTTAACTTGTAAAACGAATAAGGATGTAATTTGCTTCCTTTAATACAGGTATTTTGTTTACTATACTGGACATGTTAACGACGTAGCTTTTCGTGCTTTCGGAAAGAAGTAGCTATCTATAGCTTTTGTCCTTTTAAATAAGTATGAATATTTTTGATTAATAATTTATGAAAGATTGCAAACTTTTATGCTTCAAATAAATGCTTAGTTAACTTAGTTGTTTTTGACACAAACTATTTACTACTTCAGAATAGATAATACTACCTTCATTTTTTACCAGGGAATTAGAAATTATTTCAATTAGGTATTATTAAAACAAATTTGAATTTTGAAATGCGTTATGAGTTTCTAACGTTTCTACCCTACTCTTTAGAAGAAATAAAAAAATAATATTAAGGATCATAATGTTATTTACTTTTTGTAACCAGGAAAATCCAAAATTTATTTCTGCAACAATACCGAACAATCAATAGACTCAATTCAATTAACTGAGTTGGCCTGGCTTCCTTAGCCAAACGGTGGCCATAATAGTTACAGTCGTAGTTACTGTTATACGTGGAATACATTTTACTTCGATTGAATTGATCGGATAAAAAATAATGTGAGTGTTTTCAAATAATACAATCGTTGAGAGTCTGTAACGTGATTTATTAAAATAATAATAAAAATGGAAAATTAGGAATAAATTAATTAAACGCCACCATATTTTGAGAGCATCATTTTCCAAAATGGCGAGTCTGAGGACCTATTAAAAAATAATCACGATAGTCGGACGATGTTCGTTGATCGATTTACTTGATTTTGAACCATAATTAGGAGTCGCGCCATAATACCAATTTTAAGGCGTTTGTAGTGCGCATCCCGACAGCGAGGCTGCACCTCTTCATGTAGGAGGACTTCTGGTCGCAGGGCGTGGTGTACAGGCTCTTCAGAGGGACGCTGCCTTGTGCCACCGATTCGACACACAAAGTGTCAAATTGATATTTTTACTAACCTATTTTTAAGCTAATTACTTACAACATTGTTTTATAAATTATATATGTTTAGTTTTAAGGTATAGATTTATGGGCCATCGTTGCCTGAATATCAATAAATAAATAAATAAAATAAATAATTACATGAGTTAATAATGTCACGGAGTGGGACGAACATCGTACGCTTGTCGCGATGCCCTTTTTAATAGGCCCTCTGTAAGCGCATTATGTCGTTATCAAAAGAATAATTAAAATTCTAATAATTTGATTCCCTTTTATACTTAACTTAACTAATACTTAACTGCATCACCGTTTTTGCACACTAGATCATGGCCCATTCTCCTAATAAGATAAAATGGTACCACCATTTTTTCTTTTTAACAAAATTATTAGGTTATTTATTACTGGTTATTTTCAAAAACACGTTAGTTTTCAAAATAATTTTCTCAACTAATTAAATTTGGTTGTAATAAAAGAGGAATAACTCAATTTCGTTTAACTCCATTTAACTCTAAATCACAAATAATACAATAACTCGTTTGAATACAAACAGCAAGTTTGAGAGTATTTGCTCGCTCTGATTGCACAGTGCATCGTTAAACGCTGAGCAAAAACAAAAAGGGGCAACACTGGAGTATGGACAGAACGCTCGGAGAAAAGTGGTCCATAAATATTGACCAAAAAGTTTTTGCGCTGCTCAAAATCCCTGCACCAACAAATTCGTGCTAGGGTAATCCAGCGAAATGGATTTAAATGTTTACGTATGAGGTTCCTATTTTAATTCACGAAATTAGTGGTCCCATAGCGTATAATTTGTTGTCCCAATGTTTTTTTCGTAAAATTTATTTTTTGTAACAAAAAAACTTAATTTATCTTTTACATTGCTTGTCTAGAAGAGATCGCTCTTAGCGATAAGACCGCCATGTTTGACACTATGTTTTATTGTTATTTCTTTGTTACATGTTACTGTGGTGTTGAAATAAAGCATTATCTTATCTTATCTTTTAATAACAAAAATTTTTGCTTTCATAAATTTGAGCACTAAATAATAAAAAAGTGAGTTTTTTATAAGGTTTTTAGTCACAAATAACGGGTCAGTGCTTGGCCTTCATCTCATCAAATGTTAAGTGACGATAAGGTAAGGGTGGAAATGCATCCCCAAACCTCCGTGAAGAATTTTTTAGTAAAATAAATTTAACCAATCTATCGTGAAGCTGTTCCAACCGACAATAATTCAAAAACTCGTCTAACAAAATATTAAATCAACACTTTAACTGACTCGAGAAAAACAACACCAGACCACATTATCACGGATTATGAATCGCAGTAGATAAGGCATTCAACGCGGCCTCATTAAAAAAGGGAATCAGAGAGAAAAATAAAAAAAATACAGTGAAAGCCCGTCTCATTTGTCAAGTTCCCAACGTTGCATGCTGCCTACATCGTGAGGAGTGGCCGACTTTTTATTCATTCCACTTTTCACGTCGCACAACGCTTTAATAATGCGGAATGGGAATGCGTTTAGAAAACATGCTAATTTCATTAGGGTAAGCGGTTGTGATTCGGGACAGTGGTTTTACGTTCTAGATCTGTCACCGGAAAATTGTAAGAGCCGTAAAATTACATAAGTAGGTTCCTATTATTATCTTGTTAAAAATAGAAATATTTTTTTCCGATGAATTGTAATATTTACCTATTTCATAAATGAATGCGGTAAATTGTTAATTTTGTTTCCAGTTCACGATTCCGATAGATGTTGATTTATTGAGATTACTAATAACATAACGGTTCTCATGATTTAACAAGTGTTTTAGAAAAGCAACTGCTCTGTCCAATAATAGTACATTACAGCCGTGAACGGGAAGCTAGCGATGGCATTGTCGAGGATGGTTTGAAGCCCGAGCCGCAGGCGAGGGCTTTAATCATTCGAGGCAATGCAAGTAGCTTCCAGAACAAGGCTTGTATAGTGCTTTTCTCAAGAAATGCGAGGAAATAAAAAACTTTTCAATTGAAACTTAATTAAATTTAATTAATATTAAAAATGAGATTTATCATAGACAAATCCTCTGAGTAATCTTGAATTACGTGCAGCGCCATCTACCGCCGAGAAGCAAAAACCCATCTCATTTCGCTTCTCGGCGGTAGATGGCGCTGTACATAATTCAAGATTACTTAGAGGATTTGTCTCTGATAAATCTGGTACAATACAATGTAATATTTATTTATTCTTATAGTAATATACTCTGTGCGCACCATTTTTTTTATTGTATCGTTATTATAGTACCTATTAAATAATTTTACCTTTATATTATTAACTGTCTTATCGTTGGCTTGCGTGCCAGAAAAAAGGAACTAAAGTTATGGCTGTATGGTGCAAATGTGCCTTTGCTTTTTTTTGTTTTTGTGAACAGCTAAAACAAAAAAAAAAGTTGCCGCAGACCACCCAGATCATCTTCGCACTGTACCTACTTCCCGCACTGGTGCTGGTGCGGGAAGTAAGTATTGAAATTCATTCCTGGCCTGAATTTTAAATGTAGAATGTGATGAACCAGACCCCCTCGGAAATGTGGAACGCCCCGCATTCCTTTTTCAAATGGAATGATAAGATTTCAGAGCATAAGTGAGAAAAGTTTATACATAAGATAAATTTGACAGTTTCAGAGACATTGCTATTTTCCTCATATAACTAATCAATCGGAATAGTGTTTAGAAATTTATTCACATCAAGCAACATTACAATAATAATAATATGATAATAAATAATAATAGATAATAATATGACAGTAATTTATTTACTTATTTCAATTTTGTAAGTTTTAGTTCAGAAATGAAGTAAATTTTAATAATAAAACAATAGTCATAATTATGTACACTTTTAGGACTTCTGCGCATACAGTTCATTAGAAAAAAAAAATGCATTCATGGTTATTAATAGTAGATTATACAACAAGTGAAAAAAGAGGGAATTTAGTTTGAGGGACTAAGTTGGATCCCGAGAGCAGCGAAGGATTCTAGAGTTGAATCCCGAGCGTAGCGAGGGATCCAAAAGTAGAATCCTGAGCGAAGCGAGGGATACAAAGGACCGAGATGTTTTTTTTTTTCACGAGTTGTGTACTCTACTTTTTACCATTGACTGCGAGAAAACAAGTAGGTACTTATACCTCATTACCTATATAATTAAATAGATATCACATTTTTATTATTTAGGTAGGTAATCACAATTAGTAATAAGTATTTAAGCATTAGAAAATAGTAAAACTATTTAGAAGTTTTCCAATGACATAAAACAACCACGCTAAGAGGGAAATTACATGATCAGTTTGGCATCAGTCCATTTCATCAGTTTGTATAGACTTTGAATTTTTACAGGCTGAAGATCGTACCAGACTGATTCAAGACTGAACATCTAATCTCCCTCTAATATATAGAAAAGAATCCGAAGATGAGACACTAAAAATGACCGAATTAATTTGGCAGGATATTTTTTAGAAAATAACCCAAAGATGAGACACTAAAAAGAACCCAAATAAAATTGGCGGATATTTTTTTTTATTTATTTGTAAACTATTTCTTTATCTATGGAATAGCTCCATACTTTCAGCACGTTTTATTTTTTTTTCTACATAATTCATACGATGCGCGCTTGTTCCAAATTCAAAATATTTTTATTCACTCGGTGAATAAAACAGCGTTTTATTCACTCTTATCGTTGAATTAAACGCACTTTTTCGAGTGGCGATGGTAATAGTAGATTGTTATACAAGACGCTAAAAGTACCCATTGCATACGAGGTATTTTTATTCCCGAGCTGTAGCGAGGGAATAAATAGAAACCGAGTTACAATGGGTTTTAGCGTCGTGTGTTACACTATACTTTTCACTACGATTGCGAGAAAATAAAATACAATATTAAATAGTTTATACCTACTTACTTCCGTAAACGAATCCACTCGTTTTTTTTCCTCCACTTCATAAACTTTTTGGCAGAAGATTAAAATTATTTCTTTCCAATTACAGTCACACAATTCAATCAGTTTGTAATTATAAAAAAATTCTAAAGATTTCGCGCCATGGTACCTTTTTTAATTTCTGCTGTAGCAGCTAAGCAACACAAACACGCATTCTACGATTCACTCTGTACACAGAGTATATATAAATAAGTCTATGATTTTACCGAAGAGATGCTTTTAGTTCCATTTTCAAAAATAAGAATGAGAAACGGGGGCCTATTACGAAACTTGGTCACGATAGTCGTCCGTAGTTCGTCGGTTATAGTTATTACAAATATTTTCAATGTAGCTATCGTAGTCCATAGTCTATTGAACGAATAATGACGGATCCACTAGAGAGAAACTGTCAAATTTACGCAATCACTTTGCAATATCGCATACGCAAGTGCTTTGTAATAGGAATCAATCAGAACGAAGCACGGACGCAGCCGCGTGTATCGCATTAAACTTTTCGTAGTAGACCCCCAGTATTAAGTCGAGCGAGTTTTTATTCGTGATTATGAATAAAAACTTTTTCGTTTTAGTACGCTCATTGGTAATAGACAAACATTAAAAAAGAAAAAACTTTATCCCCTAGGGCTTATTATGCTATTTTATCTCGACTCTTGTACGTTACAATGACGCACTTTTTGAGCAAGAGGAGTGAAAAAATTATTTTATAGTTAGAATAAAACATGTTAAAAGTTTTTCACAAATAACTAAGAAATAAAAAACTTTCATTCAATCACTACGTACTACACTTAAAAGACAAAATTCAATAAAGTGCCTCTCTTCGATTTTTTCGAAAGTGAGTTATTTTGCACAAAAGCAAGGAAATAGAAAGACTGATACTTCAATTAATCGAGTGAGCTTTCATTTGAACAAGTCACTCGCAGTTTTCCCATTAGTTTTTTGCTAAAACCTTGTGCTCTTCACAAACTGTGGCGGTGCGCCTTTTCGTATTGCAGTCAGTTTAAACTAAGCTTTTAAAAATTATCAGGGAAATTTGACTTAAAAGTTCTTGTAAAGTTTAATTAATAAAAACGATATTTAATGAATGTAATTAAGTGGCTTATTGGAAACTTACAAGCTTGAGGACTTTTGGAGTCGTTTAAGGTTGACATATTGGCAGAAAAGAGTTGAGAGTAGGTAATACCTATCTTGAGGTCATGGCATAAGAATTATTTATTCATTATGGTCATGGTAAGCCCTTACTAGCACAATGGTACGTTCTTCCCATCCCACTAATTGTTTTATTTCAAAATCTATCACAATCGCTTTCATTTGACAGAACATTTTCTTTTTGACACAAAAACTTACCAAAATAATGCAGCAATGTGTCATATCCATCTGTCAAATGAAAGCGATTGCGATAGGTTTTGAAATTAGACAATGGGGAACATGCATAAGTCACCGATTTTGATAAATTTGAGCTTGATCGCTGCGGACACGTATAAAAACATGATGGAACATAAAAATAAAAACAAAAAAAAAATATTTTAGTTTTATCACATAGGGAAAAATAGCTATTTTTTTTCGGATATAATGCACGTGGCCTAAGGGACGTCACATATGTTAACCGTTTTGTATTTTTCGGCGGGTGCTGCTGCGCGCTAACTTCAAGTAACTATATCACGAGAAAAAAACGCAAGAGAAAAGTTTTAATATTACAGTTGATTTTCTCACGCATTATACTTTTGATTTTGATACAAAAAATATGCATGTTCCCTATTAGCCCCCTGGTTCTTGGGTACTGGGAGAAAGTGTGAAGATCACTTTGTGCACTATTTATGGTGGTACCAAATGATGTGCCGATACTTAAACTGAACTACTTTCTCTAAGGATCATAGGCCGAAAAATGATTTTTTTTCGCCTTTACATAGTAAATTGGACAGCTGACCAATACCTACAATTTTCTATGGGAGTATGATTTTTTATTTTTCGTTTTTCGACCTTTGTTCCTTGAATAAAGTTGTTCAGTTTTAGGAACACTATCACCTGTTTTAGTATTGTCACATCATTTGGTACCACCTTATAAAGTGCACAAAGTGACACAATTTTTGTACACCTTATAATAAAATCGAATGTTGCTCGGCGTCCATGCATTTTTGCAGGTTGACACAAAATGGATAGGAAAAAAAAGGTTGTATACTCTGTAAACGGGTAATAGTAGTTTATGATTTCAAATGTAGGAAACTTCATGTCGGGGCATCGTATGCCGAGATATGTCGCGCGTACAATCTGCTAAGTCTAGCCGAGCGCCGGGAGGTGCTGGACATGGGGCTGTTGTATGACGTCATCTGCGGCGGTCTGGATTGCCCTGAGCTTCTTGAGCTTGTGCATTTTAGTACTCCCCGAGGTCGAATCAGGCACACTAATTTGTTAAATGCCCCATTTAAATTCACAAACTACGGGCAAAATTCTGTGTTTTGCCGATTACCAAGACTTTACAATAACAAATTTAGTAATGTCGACCCTTTCTTGGGTTCCAAAAGGCGATTTATTAACAGTATCAAACAAAATCTTACATAATGAATACTTTGCTTGACTAACCAAATGCATAATTATTGTTGTGGGTTGGGTACACAAATACTTATATTACAAAAACTAATTCATAATAATAGTTATAAATTACAACATAAACGAGCAAACGTTGTTGTTTGTCCTTATGTTCATATTTCACTTAAATAGTTCTTAATATATTTATTTAATTGAAATGCATTATCCCTTGAGAACCATTGGTAAGGTAAAAAAAAAAAAAAAAAAAACATTCGTCCATTTGTTTCGAATTGATTGAGTAATTTGTTGGATAGTCGTAATTGGCCTTAAGAATACGTTTTAAAATTGTAACTTAGAATTTAAGTGAGCTGTGTACTGTCCCTAATAAAGTAAAATAAAATAAAAAATAAAATGATACAAGGTTGGTAAGGAGGTTTTAAAAAACCTTAACAACCGTGTGCCATACTACGTTTTTCAATACATTTGCGAGAAAACATTATAGGTACTGCTGAAATTGTAATCTATAATAAAACTGTAAATTCTAAATATTTGTGCGCGAATTACGCAAAAACCGCTAAACTAATTTTGATGGATTTTTCACAATTTAGTAGATTGTGGTCCAACTTAAAAACTAAGCTATGTTTCATCAAATTCGGGTGGGTGGAACCAGAGAAACAGCTTGAACTCTCCGTAGTACTAGCTTTCATACACTAAAGGGGTCATTTTAATCTGGTTGCAATATTTTTCTACTGTCCACGCGGATGAAGTCGCGGGCGGAAGCTAGTAGAAATTAAAAAAAACGTTCGTAAACAAAAACGCACGGCGCCGGCGTGCGGTAAAATCAACTTTCCGCACGCTGTTCTACTCCGTAAACAAAAACGCACGGCGTGCGGTAAAATCAGCTTTCCGCACGCTCGACTGTCATCGTAAACTTACATTTTCGAGCAATTCTATTGAGTGGAGTAGGATGGAGTCTTTTTGCACCACCATAGCGCATTGAATTTGAAAGACGCGATCTCAAACGAAAAGCTACGGGTTGTGGTTTCAAAAATATGGATATGATTGTGTTTTTGTGAAAAAATCCTGGGGGAAAAATATGAAAGAAATGTTGTTTGGATAATTTCATTTGAAGAAAACAAAGTAGAAATCTAACATGATTTTATTTTTATACGGTGGGTGGTGCTTAATATGACTCCTAGGTTTTGCTACTTTCTAGCTGATAGAAATTTGATAGAATCTAGCAAATCAATAACAATGTTATACCTCTACTCTATAAGGAATATCAATTTTCTCTAAATTAATTTGCAAAACCTTACACAATATCCCAAAAAAATCGCTACGGACACTAAAATAAAACGAACTTGTGGCTTACAATGTTCAAAGTTACTATTTTATATAGAGATGTTCTTATGGTTAATGAAAATAGGGAGAAGTGATAACAAAGATTAATAACATGTAATTTGTCTGTCACTACTATTGGACACCCAAAACAGTTAACCATCGTGCCACACGCAATGTCGCATTTCCATAATCTAGTGTCATCTTTATTAATTGAAACCAACGCACTGTGCGTTATCTACTTAGCAAAAATAACAACAACCTTACGCCTATAAGAAGTAAGCTCAATTTCCAACAAAATGTGACACTAGCAAGGCGTGTTTATATGTCAGGTGCCCACCCTAAATTTAAGAAGTTACAATCTTAATTACGATCCACCACCGAATATAATAAAGTTCACTTTATCGTGGCATTTGGCGCTAAAATAATTAGGGTTCCGACAAAACGAAGTGGCTCATACTATAAATTTCAGTTCAGTAATTAAGCTTTAGGTTAAGATTAATTTGGTCAAGGTGATATTTTCCATGTAAGGTACATTTTTTACTTTTTAGGAAAGTGACTTAATAATCATTTTAGGCATCTCATGTATAGGTACATACAGATCACATCATCATGAAACGCTTTAAATGTCCATATCCATTCTACATCTAATATGACTGAGGCTCAAGCCTTCTTTATGGATGATGGACCAGGAGGATAGTCTTCTCCAGGCACAATGTATATGTGTACTTACAAAAAATGATACCAACGGCTTATCATGCCGTCCGAATTACGAAGGAGCTAGAGACCGACCCTAAAGGTTATATGCCGAATGCGCTAAGTCCCTATGTCAGCCAAGTCCACCAGATCGTAATGATTATAGATAATAAATATTAGACAAC
This sequence comes from Agriphila straminella, assembly GCA_950108535.1. NCBI lineage: Eukaryota > Metazoa > Arthropoda > Insecta > Lepidoptera > Crambidae > Agriphila > Agriphila straminella. Next base: position 14,503,367 of record OX467311.1, on the reverse strand, counting down.
ATCACAAACGTTTCTTTGATTCCAAAATAAGTAGCTAAAGCACTATTGTGCACTATTCCTAGCACTATTCTTTTCCTATTCATTCTCTGTGCATGCTGCCCGTTTGTAGAACGCACTTCCAGAGGACATCCGTAAAGCTCGTACCCTGAGATCTTTCAAAGATCAAGTTAGAACGCATTTCCTTTCTCCCACCTAATACTACTTTTTTTTTCTGATATCTCCCTTTCAACTTTCATATTATATACATACACTTTCTCTTCTCTTTATTTATGTATATCTATATCTATTGTCCTTCTAGTATTTTTGCACCCACTCCCCTCTTTCCTCTTCCCCTTAATATTTTTTCTACTCAAGGTTGCCTGGAAGAGACTGCTACGTAGCAGTAAGGTCGCCTTTTGTGTACTTGTCCATGTTTATTGTTTGCTCCTATGTAATGTCTTTGTCTAGTGTGCAATAAAGCGTTTTTATTATTATTATTGTATTAAGGAAATTAGAAACAACGGTGGAACTAGAAACACCCAGACCCGAGGCAATATACAACGTGTTACTGATCATTCAATTCAAAAAAAGGAAACCGTTTCTTTGGACCAGCAAACTGAACAACTTTTACTATGGGCCCAACTCTAAAATCGCAAAAAAAAAACATCTGTCTCATACAAAATTCGGTGAAATTCCAAAAAATGGTTTTCTCATTTTGGCTTTTTTCACTAACACGAACAATAATAAATAAATCTTTATATCTTCTCTCACATATCAAAATCAAAATCAAAGCAAAAAATCATTTATTCAGTCTAGGCTGTTACAAGCACTTGTGAATGTCAAAGAAGCTACGCCATCGGTTCGCAAACCCTGAGCGGGAGACCTTGCAACGAGAAGAACCGGCAAGAAACTCGTCAAGGGCTGCTTTTTTCTCCCTGTAAATTTCATACAGAGTCGTCAACATTGAAAAATGAGCTCCACATTTAAAGTGAGGTCATTTTCCATCACAATAATTAACAAAAGTTTGCACACAATGGGTAGGTAGGTTGAAATTAAATACCTACTACATATCGGATAGGTAATTGTGAGAGTAAATAACTTTCAACTAGTTGAGAAATCAGTAATCACTATGTCTGCTACTCAAAAGTGCACCTAAGTAGGCAAAATTTACCAAAAAGCACTTGATACAAGACATAAAAAATAATAATAAAAAAAACGCAATTCTTACAATTCAATATGCGTTAAGATAGATACTCAGAAGCAGACCCATTCCCACTGGCAGCACCCGTTCACGTACATGATAGTAACTTAAACATTCAACTAAGTATAAAGCTTATTCTAAAAACCATAATGATGGTAGTCTATGTGAGAGACTGGCCTCTGTGCTAGGAGAACCTGTGTGACGGATAACCAGTCTCTCCATAACCGGACCAGGTTACAATCATGTAAAATAAAAAGACTATTCTCACCATGTGATATAAAATATCAAATTTCATACAAGACAAACAAAAGAGCTTGCGATGAAGATACATTTTAAAAGCGTCGGGCTTGATTGAAAAAGAGCCTTTGTTTCAAACCATGGCGTCGGCCCCTCGTTGATTTAAGTGTACAATAGCTTCCCTCTTACGTCCGACAATGCTCCGATAGCTAAGAAAACGGTTACAATAAAAATATAAAACACAATAAAATTTAATGGAAATGAAGATATCAATTATTATGACTTCTTTTTCGTTTTACTTCCAACAACTTTCAATATCACTGATGAAACGTTTTCAAACAGTACTCTTTTGAAATAAAATTTTTGCAACATTTCTGTTGTTGTACGAGTATTTGGACTTTTCTTTATATTATTTAATTATTAAACACCAACAACCTCGCAGGAGGGATTAGTAACATCATATTATACAACAACATTATTTGTTCTACGACTTTTCCAAAAACAGACAAAAAAAATCGACTTTTTATAGAAAACTCGATCAGCTGTTCGGAGATTTGTATGTCGTCGCTTTTTTTGTCTGTTTTCGGAAAAGTCGTAGAACAAATGTTGTTGTTTATGATGTTAGTAATCTACTCCTGCGAGGTTGTTGCTGTTTTACAAATAACCCTGTATATTGAGTAGGTATGTGATGCTTTTTTTCTTTGCAAACATAACAGCTTAAGGTTGCCAATTAAGTCGGTATTTATGGCGTCTCCACAAATTCACCCCATGTAAGTTCCTATGTACGTAGGCAAGTCGTAATGTCACTCACGTATAAATTTAGCCGGTTGTTCGATTCTAATAAAGCGCGCGTTTTACTGCTTCTGTTACTGCTGCCAGTCACCATCAATGTAATTTATGAGACGGTAAAGAAGAGTAATTCTGCTTATTAATTTTGCGCGGGCGCGCTCTGAGGTGTGGCTTCCCGGCTTACATGATTCGAGCTCTTTAATCACGTTCCACCGCTTCGTCTTCCTAAAAGGCACCATCATTCAACGCCCCGGATTATTACCAATCTTTGACGTTCCATTAAAATTTTGTCCGAGATCCCAATCGTCGATTTCTGATTCGCGAACGAATTAAATTTAAAATCCTTTTCTCTGTGTCAGCGGATTTAAATGAGATTCTATTTTGGATAAGTTTAAAAATCTGTAATGCTCTCCGGCTGCTGAATTGCCCATCAAGTGGAACCCTTATCGAGGCGTTTTCTTTCCCCTTTTCATGGAATCATTGAGCGAGACTGCGCGTGTTAAGGTTTTGCTAACGCTTTTGTTTTTGCTAACGTGCAGTTGCGCGTTTCGGTGTTTCATTTCGTTAGTGAGTAAGGGGTTTGGGCGTGGGGTATCAGTTGGCAAACCTATTGTTGTGCACGCGACCGCTATTTATGCCGTTGAACTCTATAAAGCTCAGGTAATTATAAACATAACTTAAGCAATTTCACAGATTAGAAAGCATGTAAGTATTTTAAGTAGAGTAGACTACGAGTAAAAAATATTTTGAGTAGCACGCATGTCACCCAATATTTTTTTTAGTACCTATTAGGTTTTTAATTTTGATATTATGGATTTTGTATGTATAAAGTAAATATCAACTTTCAGTTAAATATTGTCATATGAGACAATAGTATGTACAAACCATTTTTTTGTATCTGTTATGCACTGAATGTTGTAAGCTGTAAGACATTTTTATAAGTAGCAAATACCAATTTTCACATTACAATACTTTCACATTACAATATAGCGCAATATACATTGCTCCAATGAACATGTTATAACTTAACATTCGATTTCAGTTGGTCAAATTTTCTAAATATAATTCTAGCAGATATCTCTGTCTTTTATTCTTTGAAATAAAATGGTTGCAGTACTATATGTATTCAAGTTTATTTGTGTACTTAACCCTATAGAGTAATTAAGAAATGTCATGTTATTTTACAACTGTTCCGTAACTAGCATGCCATTGTACACAAATAACTTTTAATTGGCTAAAAAGAAAAATAATGTATCATTTGTCATTAACATGTTTAGTGTAGATTTATGAAAATAAACTTGTTTTGTTTAGAAATTCGAACAGAGTCAGCATAAGGGACAGTATTTTATTATTTATTAGTAAGTAAAAGGAAATGTTTACATGAAATTCTGAACAATATTAAAATTGGAGTATTGTTGACAAAATGTCTGACATGTTATAAATTAGGACTTTATGAAAAAATGTTTTTAAAATTTTACACAATTAAAGTTATGTTGTTGAACTACGGTAAAAAAATGTGTTTGTTTTGTCATCACTCTACGGCTTAAGGAATTATAGAATTCAAATATTGAGACAAAATTATATTTTAGTAAAATGGAGTTTTTTTATAGAACATTAATTATTTTTACTCCAGTCCATCACTGTTCCAAGGACATTCACGTATAAAAGCGTAAAACATAGGTCGTGACTTTCGTACTTTTAATTATTAGGATTTTGTTCATATTTCACGATAACGGGTCACGCGACATAAACGAGTCTCTATGTAACTGGTCGTTAGGGTAAGTGAAAAATAGCACGCTACGTTAAAAAAGCTGACAACAATCTCATTTTTTCTAGCTGGACCACTACTACGAGGCTTCTGAAAGCTAAAATTAATTAAAATTAAACAACTTTTAGGGGTCGTCAGAAACTAACATTTTATTGTGGTTCAAGTCCACTACTTTTACACCTAAAAACAGCTGTAACTATGTTGGTAAGATGTAAGGTAAAAAGAACATTATGTAAAAATATGACCAGTATAACTTGGCGTTCCAATGATTGTGCGACTAAATAAATAAAAATAAGCAGTAATCATTTCTAAAATTATCCACGCGCCTAGACGTTCTTACCTGACGCACTATACTCCAAAAAAAAGGATGCTTCCTTCAATAGTTAATTTTTTTACTCCTCAGTAACTTTAAATTTTTATCGATAATAAACTCAAAAACTTTTTGCTTTTGATTAGATATGGCAGTCGTACTATCGGGTGTTGTGGATGCAGCCAATGAAAACTGTAAGCATCATAGTAGGTATGTTACTTATAGTTTTCATGAACTTTTTAAATGCGCTGAGACGTAGTAGTATCAGGTATCGGAATAGGTAAAAACCGACTTCAAAAAACCTGCCCCTAAAAAGCAAGAAATAATATACAAATCATTAGATACGCATTATCATTGTTATAATAAAACACGTCTATTGAAGTCGGGTGGGGCTGGAGTACATCTTCCTTTTTTATTTTAAAAGCCCCACCCGACTTCAATAGACGTGTTTTATTATAACAATGATACTGCGTATCTAATGATTTGTACATTATTTCTTGCTTTTTAGGGGCAGGTTTTTTGAAGTCGGTTTTTTTGTTTTTTAAACTATTATTTTTATTTTTATTTTTAGTGTAAGTACCTTCTGTATTAGGCAGTGTAGGTATATTATTTAGGTAGAAAAATCGGCTCAGCCAAACGTGAGATAATCGCGGAGAAACATACATACATACAAACTGAATACCTCCTTTTTTTGAAGTCGGTTAAAAAGACTACACAAAGGTATCCCTTTCCCAACAAAAAAAATCATCTAATTCGGTTCATAAATAACAAAATCGTCAAGGTAGTTGATTTAATATCATAGTATTTTCAGGATTACTTGTAAACTACTGAACCGATTTGAAAAAAAAAATAAATGGGACCATTTCGCAAGAAAACTCAATCGAACAAAAAAAGAATCATCAAAATACCGATTTTTACTCACTTAAAATCTCATTTTCAATGTTGACGACTCCATATGAAATATACAGGGAGTAAAAAGCAGCCCTTGACGAGTTTCTTGACGGTTCTTCTCGTTACAAGGTCTCCCTCTCAGGGTTTGCAAACCGTTGGCGTAGCTTCTTTGACATTCACAAGTGCTTGTAACAGCCTAGACTGAATAAATTATTTTGAATTTTGAATGAATTTTGACAAAAATGCTTATAAACTTTGATTTCATCCCTCCATTTGGTTGTAGCGATTGAAAAAAATACTAAATTTAAAATAAATTGTGCTTAAATTCAGACGAACGCTCTACCAAAAACTGCGATGAATAAGTAACAATGTTTATAATTATACACTGTTATGTTTCTGTTGCGATCATGATTTAAAAAGTACATGGGTTTTTGATTTAGGGTTGGTTACACCAAATTACCAATAATTAATAAGTACAAGCATCGTCTTTGATCAAACATAGTTACAAGAGAAATATTTAAATGACATTGAATTTTACAGTATAATAAGTACGTAATAAAACTGTAGTTTTTATGCTAATTAAATACATAGCAGTTCATCATTTTTATTATAATAAATAAGGTAATTTAGCAGTTATAGCATCTCACGCACCTACTGGATATAAAACGTTCGAACGCTCTCGTTCTCATACTAATGTCTTGCGACACGCAAGCGACAAACATGAGACTCGTAACGCACGAAATAACAATATAAATCAGGTTTAAAATAAAAGGTGAAGTAACTCTCTAAAAATCGTGACCCTTTCAAATAAAGGCAAGTTTTATCGTAGCACTGCTACGCCGTAGACGACTACGGACATAAATAAACAAGGTATCAGGCAATTAAAATCACAAGTGACGGTAGTTGTTTGATAAGAAAAATGTGGCTAGGAGTGGCTTGCATGCAGTTTTCAAATAAAAGAACTCAGAAATGCTTTTATTACGGAGTTTCTTTTCCAGCATTTTCGTTTATTTATTCTATGTTTATTAATAAGTAAAACATTAGTGTAGCATTAATTGGTTAAGTGGAATTTGTGTTGTATTTATTTGTATCATACATGTAACTTTACAGTACTAGGTGCGATGTAGGAACAAAAGTTATTGTTATACTTTTATGAAAAGAAAAAACAGGTGAACATTAAAAATTAAACCTAAAAAATAAAGAATATAAGCTGTTTTAGAATAAAGCTGCACTACATAGTCAAAATGACTTACAATAAAGTTGTTATCATGAGTTAAGTTGATACCTCTATAATGGTTATCGGAGTACCTCGACTCACATATTGTTATGTGTCCCAGAAGGGCTACATTCCCCTATAACAAGAAAGGGGAATGTGTTTTTAACGCACATCAACAATGTACTTTTATTATTACATTTACGATTTGGAAACACTATAAATAAATTTTTAAAGGCTTTGAATAAATAAGTGAGCAAAATTTTATATAAATGTGTTTTCTTTCCCACTAAATTGAATAGTTGATTTGTTTTTGCACCGAATTTTGGAGGTTATAATTTGTTTTAGAGGGCGCTACTGTGCCACAGTAAACATCGGCTCCTTATATAAATTCAATTTAAATTAAAAATCGTAAAGTAAATACTAAAACAACTTAACATAAGTTTTTAAAAGTGGTTAAGAAAGTGTTTAAAATAATAACGAAGAACTAATCATAAAAATTAAAGTGTAAATCTTGAAACAACTGAAGCTACCAATAGTTATAAAAAGTGACGCTGCCCGGTGAAATTAGGCATGATCTAATCAAAATACGTAGTGCAAAACGTGATCACAGTTTTGGTGATTAGTGAAAATACTGTGTAATGCTAAAACAGAAAAAATAAAAAATTAACAACCTCAAAAATTGCTAAATCATCTAAACAACTAGCGCCATCTATTAAGTGCGACTAACAACATCAACTAAAGACTGTGATTACGCCATCTAGCAGTTGCATTCAAAAGAATATCGTAATTGGATTATCGAACGAAGCAGCTCATCGCATGCTATCTATACTGCTACGCATGACAAACTCCTAGCTGCTTCTATTCATTGCCATTAGAGGGCGTGGTTTCAGCAAAATGGATGAAATTAAAAATATGCTAAGAAGTATACAAGAAGAAATGAGGCAACAAAAAACAGAAATGTTAGAAATAAAAGAAGATATAAAAAACACTATCAATAACAATATCAACGAGAAATTTAAAAACATAGAAATGAAAAATGAGATTATCGAAGAAAAATTAGAACTACAGAAAAAATCGATAGAAAACTTTGAAAGAATTTCAAGAAGAAAAAATTTGTTATTTTTTGGAGTCGAAGAAAATGAAAAGAGCTATCATGATTTAGAAAGAAAAGTACTTGCTATAATAAATAATGAAATAAAAGTAAATTGTGACAATAATAGTATTGAGTTTTTAAGAAGAGTTGGTAAAAAGAGTGAAAGAGTCAGACCGATTGTTGTAACACTTCTAACTATGGGAGTTAAAATACTTATACAAAAAAATAAGAAAAACTTAGAGAAGACACCTTATTACATCAAAGAAGATTTTCCATTAGAAGTACGAAATAAGCGTAAAGAACTGCAAATAGAACTAGAAAAGGAAAGAGAGCAAGGAAAAAAGGTATTCCTAAAATACGACAAACTTATAATACTAAATAACGATAACCAAGCTACTCAACCAACAAAAACTTATAACAAAAAAAGAAACCTGTCAGAATCACCTGAAATCACAACACGTACTACTTCTAATGGGACTCAGAATAAGAAACAACCTACAAAAATCAACAAAACAAATAACATGAGCAATTTTGTTTTGAAAAAACCAACTCTGACCTCTCCAACTCCAAAAAAATCCTCTCCAACCTCAAACTCTAACCAAGTCAAAGAATAGCAATCAAAGGCAGACCCTCTCAATCTCCCAGTACGGCTTGTCACCGCGGGGCACACAGACTACAACCCTCCAACTCCCTCCCAAAGACTGCATATATGCACTTATAATACTAGATCACTGTTGTCTGATGAACGACTACAAAACTTTACAGAAGCTGTTTCTGATATGAGGTATGATATTATTGGCTTGTCAGAAATAAGACGAACTGGATACAACATCATTGAAGATCATGAACATATTTTCTGCTACTATGGTGAGACGAAAGGTCAATACGGCGTCGGTTTTCTTATAAAAAAGAAACACAAACAATATATTGAAAGTTTTATCGGAATATCTGAACGGATTTGTATTTTGAATCTCAAGTTTGAAAACTCTTTGCTCACAATTATACAGGTTCACGCACCAACCATTAACGCAAGCGATTACGAAATCGGAAACTTCTACAATCATCTCCAGCAGATTCACTGTAAATATGACAACCATAAAATTATTTTAGGCGACTTCAATGCCCGCGTTGGTCAACGTGTAATAGGTGAGGAAAGAATACTGGGTAATTATTGCTATGGAAATAGAGACAAAAGAGGTGAAACACTGCTTCAGTTTTGTTGGGCAAACAATTTCTATATAGTAAACAGCAAATTCAAAAAGAGAACAAAAAACATGTGGACATGGCTCTCACCAAAGAAGAGAAAGAGTCAGATAGATTATATGTTAACAAATAATATGAAAAAAGTCACAAATTTTGAAGTAATATCAAAACTGTCGTATCCAAGTGATCACCGCCTCATTAGAATTACCCTAAATATGACATTAGCGGAGAAAAGTAGAGCAAAATTTAGAAATAACAATAATAAATTAAAAAATATCGACGAAAAAGAACAGTATACAAAGGCCTTAACTGCAAATATGAGCAAAATAAGCATGGAAGAGAATGAAAATGTAGAGTCTGCATACACTAAGATTAAGAAATCGATATTAAATAGCTTAGACTCTGTTAGAGCTATAAAACCAATCAGGCGTGACACCACATCGAACCATATAAAAAATCTTATTGCAAGAAGAAACGAATTACAAAAGAAAAAAGACTTAAACATTGAAGAAAAAAACGAACGCACCTACCTCTACAAAAATATTTATAAAGTAATGAAAAGAGAACGTACAGAACATAAGATAAAAACAATTGAAACACATCTTAACACCACAGGTAGTCTGAAAAAAGGGATGAAAGAACTGAACAATACCAAAGAGTGGATCCCTTGTCTTAAGGAACGCACTACTGGTCACAAGACGTTCTCTAGACCGAAAATAATTGAAATAGCAACAGAATTTTACAAGAACCTATACTCAACGAAAACCATAACACAAGAAAACCAATCGCTCTACCAAGTCTCTACAAGTTTTGACCAATTCTCTACTTCTGAGGTAATGAAAAGAATAGAACGCTTAAAGCCTGACAAAAGCAATGGTCCAGATGGCATCCCAAACGAAGCACTTACGACAGGCAAAATTCTTTTGGTACCGTACATAACAGCCTTGTTTAACAAAATTTTAAATGATAGAGAAATACCAAAAGAATGGGCCGAATCAGACATAATCCTACTTTATAAAAAAGGAGATCCCGCCGACATTGGAAACTATCGACCAATTAGTTTACAACCAAATATTTATAAACTTTTTGCTTCGTGTTTAGAAGAACGCTTGGCAGTCTATATAGAAAAACTCCAACCACCAGAACAAGCAGGCTTCAGGAAGAACTATTCCACGATAGATCACATCCACACCTTAGAATTGGTCATAGAAAAATTTACCGAACATAACACCCCACTCTACCTAGCATTTATAGACTACGCAAAGGCTTTTGACTCTATATGTCATAACAGTATGTGGAAAGCTCTATATGAGTGCGAAGTGCCATCCGAAATCATAGAAATTATAAAAGATATATATAGTAAAAGCGTAAGTCGTGTAAAATTAGAAAAACGAGGCCCTGATATAAACATATGTAGAGGCGTTAGACAAGGAGACCCGCTCTCACCAAAAATCTTCATCGCTGTGCTCCAAAGTATAATGAGTGGCCTAAACTGGGAAAGAAAAGGTATCAATATTAAAGGAAGATATCTTAGTCACTTACGATTTGCTGACGATATTGTGATTTTTTCTGAAACAGCTACTCAATTGGAAACTATGGTTAATGAACTGAACAAAGCGAGTAAAAAAATCGGCCTGGAACTAAACGCAACTAAGACCAAAGTCATGACCAACCACTTAACAAAACCGATTAAAGTCGAAAACATTGTATTAGACTATGTTCAAGAGTACGTGTACCTGGGCAAACAAGTATCTTTTTCTTCAACTAGACATCAAGATGATCTAAGCAGACGTACTAACAACACTTGGAATAAATTTTGGGCGCACAAAGATATTTTGAAATCAAATCTTCCTATTAAACTGAAAAAGAAAGTTCTAGATTCATGTCTGCTGCCATGTCTCACCTATGGCAGCCAAACCTGGATATTCAATAACCAGACAATAAATAAAATACAAGTTTGTCAAAGGTCTATGGAACGTAGTATATTAAATATTAAAAGAAAAGACAGAAAAAGGAACACAGACATAAGGAAAGTTACAAATGTAATTGACGCTTTAAAACATTGTAAAAAACTAAAGTGGAAGTGGGCCGGTCATATTGCACGAATGGACAAAGATAAATGGACATACAGAGTAACCACATGGAATGGGCCACCACACAAAAGAAAGAGAGGTAGACCAAAAAAGCGATGGTTGGATGAGATAATTGAGGTGGCCGGTAAGGACTGGGAAAAGAAAGCGAAAGACAGGAAGACTTGGAGTGGAATGGAGGAGGCCTTCACCCGATGAGGGGTCCTTAATATAATAATTTCAATTTATTTATCTAATTCTAATTGTTTTTTTTTAAATTTAATTTTAATGAATTTTATTTAAACAATTTTAATTATTTTAATTTTTATTTTATTTTTTTGAATTGAAGTCAATTAACATTGGTAAAGCATGCAATTTTAATCATATTATAATTATTATCAAATTTGTAACTGAAGTAAAATGTATATTTTTATTTTATTAAGGAAAATAAAAGGCTATAATAATAATAATAATAATTTGTTTTAGGTGAGGACTATAAAGTACATATTATATATAATTTTAGTAACAATAGTGGGAATTGGTTGCAGCTGTTGTGTACATAAAACATTAGTGTAAAAAGCCACAAACATTATTTTAAAAACAACAGCACTTAAAAGTAAAAACATAACAAATATTAAGACCCATCATCTAAATATGACCTCACAATTTTCATAAGAAAACCTAATTTACGTGTATGCAAGCAAATAAACTTTGGGTAACTTTGGCCCCTAATCAAAATTAAGAGAGCCTTAGTGAAGTCGGGCGCAAAAAATAAGGCGGCCATGTTATTCTTAAACAAGAGTTCAATGTTGGGTAATGAATATTTACGAGCACAGCCCTCGAACCTCGCACCCTCGTCATGACACCGGCGATATTACGAGACATGAGCACGTGAGGAGGTGGTCGACAACACAGCGACTAGCGATGATAGTAGCTAGAGTTGAATTTACTTAAAAATATATTTCAGACCAATGAACATATTCACAAATTACAAATTCCAATTAAATATTTACTGCGCCTGTATTTTGCGCCGCGAAACAGTACTAGTGAAACCGCGGTAGTTCCGCCATAGTTCCGCCATAAATTGTCTTCTATTGACGACAATATTAACGATCACATCTACGTATAGCGGTTTCGCGTCATTACTTTCACCTGTGCCAACAATCGAAGCCGATCGGGTAGAATCGCGCGTGAAAAATCTAATATGCATTAGAAAAGCTGTAGAATTAGAACATTAATTGTTTCGCTTGTTGTAGTCATAGCGGAACTCACTGCAGTGTTTCGCGGCGGAGGTGTGCTACAGGCGTGAGGGCCTATTGTGGACAAAATAGGAAAATAACTTTGTCGAAGACTTCTCACCTTAATTGGCCAGAGAGCGCCTGAAATTCTATATGTTACACTACTAATACCTTTATTTTCATACTCCTTGATGTTTTTGATATCAGTATAATTTTTTATACTCCGTTGGTAGGCTCGTCCTACTGGGTGTACCGACGATCTGGTGAAGGTCGCTAAAATGGATGCCGCCAGTGTAGGATCGATAATGTAAAAATCCTTCGAGAAGATCTACTATATGTTATGACGATATATTATTATGTTAAAGATATAGGTGTAATGTTAATGACGATGACGCTTTCCGAAATAGATTTGAAATTTTACTTTCCGCTAGTCTCCGTGTCTACGCTCACAGCCTGACTCTCCGCCTAGGTGAGAGCCCTAACGTACTCTAAATGAAATGTTCCGTAGGTTATGCCTATTTTCCGCCTCGAGGGGATATTGTATTTCTTTTGACGACCCCAATAGAATGAAACTCATGATGGTTTAGTCCGGAATGATAATAATGGGGTCGACGGAAAGAATATTAGTAAATAGCACAAGTTTGGTTGTTTTTAAGTACCTATTAGTAAATTTTTACTAATATTCAAAGTGCGAAAGTCAGTTTGTTTGTTACGTCTTCACGTCTTACTAAACCAATCATCATGAAAGTTTACATACACGTTGTCAGGGGTACAGACAAGGACATAGGGTACTTTTTAGCTAGAAAAAAGTATTGTTCCCGAGGGATAACAAAAAATATATCCACGCAGACGAAGTCGCGGGCGGCCGCTAGTGTAAAGAGATGGCCATAAGTTATGTACCGCTCAATACATAATAATGAGTATCTACAGAGAAAAGTAAATTTTAAATAAAAAAAAACATCTGCAGACAAGAAAATCTAAAATCGATAGTTCTCGTCTTTTAAATATGCGACGACGTTATAATAATTTTAATTAATGATCTAAATGATTATGACCTTATTTAAATTTATATAAAATTTCGTTAATATTGTATACCATTCATTAGAAAACAAAAAAGAAGGAAACTGTGTATTTATTTAGTTATATCTCCAAATATACATATGCTTACAGGTTCAAAATTTATAATTAAGAATACTATTTAATAATGAATGTACTCGAAAAACAAATATACCTACAGCATTACAATATCATAAAAGCACTAGTTTCTTAAAATGTATACAGAGTAATCAAACAGCAAGCTATAAGGTTTCCTTCTTCAATAATGTAGGTAGGAAACTCGATCCCACAAGTTAAGCACTACTCACTTAGGTTTTATTTACCTTCAATAATGTAACTTAATTCCACAACTAAAGTACTAACTCACTTAGCAGACGGATACGGAACATAGATTCGAAACGATCCTCAGTAAATAACTTCAATTGTGATGTTTTCTTTGCTAATGTCGCCCTCACTGGCACTGGTAATGTGAACGGCCATTAAAAGGACATAAACACACAATCGTCTCTATAAATGTCACCGTGCTTCGTAGTTGGTTCTCGTAAATAAACTGCACGCTGCAATCTACAATGTTACTTTTTATTATCTGTGCAGTTTCGCGAATGCGAATGCATTAACGACGGTAAAATGGAATAATGTTTGTAGAAATCGTTATTGTTTTGAGAAAAAGAGTTCCAAATGGGTGCATTCTGCCATACAAATCTTTGAGTCATCGATCGCCATAGAATAAATTTTAACCATGGGAAGTAATTTGTATAGAATGTTCAATATTTTACTTTCCATGGTTAAAATGTACTCTATGGCGATCGATGACTCAAAGATTTTTCTGGCAGAATGCGCCCAATGATTTCAGAAGTCCGTGGAAGATATTGCTTACAAAGAAAGTAAACAGATAAATATCTTGATCACCATAGAGTAAATTATAACCATGGAAAGTAAATTTTAAAGTACAATTTTATCATTTTCTATGGTTAAAATGTATGTTTCATTATGGCTGAGTCAACGCTCAGTGATTAGTCAACTGGAATGCAACCATTGTGTTTTGTATGTAGTTCCAGAAAGAAAATAACACTATTGAAAAATGCTTTCAGTGGTAACTTAGTTCCAACAAACATTAAATTCTATTTTTGGTTGCAGCACCAGAGAACAAAAGACGATTGTATCTTGGCCGTTCTCAAAGGCTCTCCTCTATCATCTTTGAGGTGATAATTTCCTTTGAGTTTATAGGCGGCTACGAAACGCAGATGGAACGATCACCGGCCGAAGTCTCGACGGCATAACATTCGGATTTATTCAGTCGTGAAATGAAACAAGGCCCGGGGCGACCTCTATCACAATTTATGTTCGCACTAGATTGTAATGGCCGCTGGGGGTGCGTCCCTCATTAATTGATAAAATGACTGGTGACGTATACCGCGCTTGATTCGGGAGGCTGGCTGCCTAAATCTGGGTTAACTCATGGGGAGAGTGTTGAAACATTATCGTTTATTTTAATTGGTAGGCTTAAAGTTATCTGTGTTGAACGTATGCTGAATAATAATTAAAATTCAATGTGTCATACAAAAAGTGATGAGGAGCTTCATGGCAACGACTTAGCGCATAGCGCAAGTCAAGTAACCGTCGTTAAAGTCAGTCATCGGATAGGTGACCAAAACTTTATCATCGCAAGCTCTTCAATCGTTTGAGAGGTACGTTAACCCGTTGGTTCCGACTGAATTTGCAATCGTCTGCAACCACCAATCCGCTAAGGTACTCATATTTTATTTTTAAATAATTTTCAGTGCGCAATAGAATGGAAGAAAGAATAAAAGACAAAATATACTAAAACTATGCTAGAACTGATAGATAATTATGGTTTTGTACAATCTAACTTATTAGAATTATACCATGCATACAGCTAGCCAAGCGAACATTTTGTATACATGGTAAATATATTTTTAAAATAATTCCTCATAACTTCTTTATCCATCCGCCCCCGCTGCAGTATAAATTAATGTATACCCTTTTGTAAAAGTTGAAGAATAACATGATGTACGATCAATTAAGCATTTGTATAAAATAAAGTCGTAACACAAAGGTGACCATCGTTTAAATTAAAAGAATGAGAGCTTCGTGATTGAAAATTAACAAGATGAAAAAATAATGGTCGGAAAGGTGAATTTAGGTATTTGAATTGAGAGAATAATTATTTATGATGCTGTGTGTTAGATATTATTATTAGCGATTATGGAACCTATTCATGTGATTACAAGTTAAGCAAAGATACATTCAAAAGGTATAAGATAAAATACGTCAACCAAAGGAAATGTCAGGTTAGATTACCCAATCAGAGTGGCAATTTCATTTCTAAAGGTTCACACCAACCAATCAGTGGCCCCAATTTATAAAAGAAGATAAGTTACTGACGTTTCCTCCAATATGAAGCTAGAATGTCGTATCGTAATGATCCTGAAAATTACAGACTCAATACTGTCAAACAGAACTTACTTTACTTTTGTAGTTAAATTCATTTTTAGGGCAAGTTTTTACTTATGCGTATTAAAGATTGCTTTGAATATGTGCCTTGCCTATTGAGAAGCTGAACTAAGTACATAGTTTTTTTTAAAGATAGGCAGGTAGCGATATATTTTTCTTTAAATACATTATAGGATAGCTAAGTTCTAAAATAAAAAAAATATAAGGTAATGTAAGTGTTTTTTTTTACTTTTTCGAAATTCACCTAAGTTAATTAGAATTCGAACAGCGCCGTCAGAGTAACTCCAACTACCTGTGATACCGTTCACAGCCAATTAGGGTGTGGAGTTCGCAGTTTAGAAACTTTCCTCTTTTTTTTTGTTTACAAAATGTTCTAATGAAAAGTCTGACCAGTTCATTACGAGTGAATTTGGATGAAAAGACTGGTGCTGCATGTTTCCTTTTTATACGAGTAGAAATGAATGTGCCAGCTATTTTAATTTAATTTAAAAGGAGTCTTACAAAAGTAGCATCTCGGATATTTTTCATCGTGAAAACCAGTCAAAACAAAGAAAACCGATAGAAGAGAAGAAGAAGATAGTAACACTATAGTGTTATTGGGGTCTTATAAGACGCCATTCAATTGAGACCTTTACAATAAGACTATTATTAAGCATCATCTATCGACTGCTTCGACAGTTGATTGCAGTTTTGCGTAAACATCCCAAGATTTATCTAATAAATCCTAATGCTTAGTTTACGCTAAAATAAAAAGAGAATTTTATGCACTTTTATTTTCAGTGATATCTTTCTGAAATATCCAATGGACAACACTACATACTCAAAAAACGAAGAGATTTTTTTACTATTTTCATTTGGCGTTACAGTGACACAAATGCTGTGCGCTACCGATCTGAAAAATTTTCGACTGCGCCAGCAATAACAACAATATCGTTGTATTGGACAACGAACAAACTGAATATGCCATATGAAATCCTATTAAATATTTGCTAGTAAAGCCTTGAAAATATTTACAAATATGACAGCGGCTTCATTGCGTTTTAGATTAAGTCGAGTTTAATCCAAAACTACTAAACTAAATGTAGTAAAGTGGCAAAGTCCGGTTGATACAAAAACCCACTGGTCCGCAATCAGATAAGACAGCGCCAGATGTTAAAAATCGTTTAAATGTGCTAACACATAGTCGAAGTCATAATATTAGAAGCGGTAAAAACGCGCGGTATAACATTGTAAAGCGCCAGTGCAAAATGAACGCAGAGACGCTCTAAAACGCTGCTGTTACTAAGATGCCAAGACATATACAATATACAATAATTTAAGCCGTGGTTGACGGTGTTGGTCTCACAATTATCAATTCTATAATATAAGATTAGCTTAACATTATTTATTGTGAAACTGTTTGTTGACCCCAATAAAAAAAATAAAAAAAAAATAAAGACAAGTTGTATGATCAGTAGGAGAGTTTGCACGCTAAAACCGCCGCACGCTCGTACCAAATTTGCGGCCTTAGTATTGTGAAACCAATGTTTCCCAAGAGAAATAACAACATCTTATTTCCAACATTCCAAGTCCAGACAGCGTAAGCTGGAGCCTTGAGGCTCTGTCCCGATCTTGGTTTCTATGTTGTGAAACAAATCACTACATTGAAGGAAGGGCAAACTAAACAGCGGTTAAGGCTCTTATTAAATTCTTTGTGGGAGTCCACTGTGATATATTATTAAAGAAGTTTATTTTTCCTTTTTGATTTGACTGACATAATCATGATTTTGTCAAAGACTGAATAGAAGGCAGAGAGTATTATCATTTCAAAGCTTTTTTACGTAGGCTAGTAATTCTAATGAGCTTTAGCCTGCGATTTCATCCTCGTGGAAATTTACTTCCCTCGATAATTTCGATAATTCCTATTTTAGTCATAATTATATTATCTTCTTACGCTAAGTTACAATCCAATCCCTGCAGTGGTTTAAACAGAGCTAGTCAAGACAGTCATATATTTTTATGTCATGTATAAAAAAGGGTAGGAGCTTATTTTTCTTAGGTAACCTTAAAGTTTTATGAAAGTACGTCACAACCTAGCTGTTTACGACTTATACTTCGCCCCATGTGCATGTTATCCGTCTACTTTTTTATATCTTTAGTCTTAGCACGGCATCACCTCAACAATATACAACAAGGAACGTTAATTATGAAAAGCAATGGGTTCGCGTGCACTTGCTCGCCGCAATTATGCAAATCTTATTAGTCAATCCACTTCGCCGGTGCAGTTTTATGCGCGCGTTTTGTAAAACAGTGCAGTACGCAGGAACAATGTTAGTCTTCTCAGCTTTTAAGTAAAATATTACGGTTTGCTTACTTGCATCGTTCTAGCTCTTGGGTTTATGTTTCTACTATAATAACCAAGATCTTTGAAGAATTTATTGGTTTTAATAAAAAACTACGTATCAATAATGAAACTACGAAATAAAAATGGCTTTGAAATTATGGAACTTGCATTTATTTTTGTTTCACTTTTCAAAATGATGATGTGCTTTACATTTGAAAAAAAAAATACCTACGACGGAAAAATAGAGATATTGAATGAATAGTCCCTACTACGTACAGTCCGATCCTGTCCTAAAGCAAAACTTTTCAATCACGCTTGCGTGTTGCATACAAAATCATTTTAAAATAGGCTCACAATTATTTTGAAAAAGATTCAATAAATAGTATTTTAATATACCTACCTATTATTAAAATATCCACACCCCCTTTTTGTATAATGTCAGAACAGAAATGCCTCTCTAATCGTAAACTATTACAGGTTAACTTTGTGTGTCATCATCAGCACTGCAAGTCAACCGTATGTAGTCTACTATAGACATATGATCTGCGCTACCCTCATAAAACGACTTTCAACCACCTTTAACAGGTCGTCTCTGCACCCCAACGACAGTCGAAGGAGAGCCGAGAATATGGTTCACCTTGGTACTGTACATGAAAAATGAAATAATAATAATCTTCATAACAGAAGTGATGTAATAATTTTTATAATGTAGGTAACTTTTTTCTTAATAACAATAGGATGCTTTATAACTTCCGTCTATCCTCTGAAGCGAATACAAGTGAATTCATACGAATTTATAAAATACATACATAAAATCCTGAAGGTCGTGAAGATAAAACTTTGAACTTGTTTGCCCTAGACACGTCTTCCAATCGGAAGGAGCAAATCAAAGTTGAACTTCGTACCTTAAATAACCCCACTAGGAACGGAGAAACGATTTTTTCAATCGTGCAACTTTTACGACTCAAAGAGTAAGTACGGATTTACAACGAAAGCTCCGCCTTTCTAACTTAGGAAATTTCACTTAAGAAACAAAAGTACTCTAATAAAAGAAGAACAATCATAAAAAGAAAGATGTAAAAGGCGCTTTCTCTAAAAAATGGGAGGTGCCGTCGCATATTGAGTACAGTCGAATGTTCTAGCATCTTTGTGTTCAAAGTTTTACAGCATAGCAGTACTTATACGACAATGTGGAGAAAGTTGCAACTCTTAACAATGCAAAGACGCAAACTTCGTAGAAAATATTTTGTATAACGTTTTGGCATGTAAATATTAGGGGACTTGACGTGGTGCTAAAACACAAAATACTTGTTATAGGTACTTAAATATTTCAAGCTTTTATTTAGTTTCACCTGTCCGGTGTTTATCTGTCTGTAATCAAATCTTGTTTGTCCACGGCTTAGCTCTGATGCCCATAGTACTAAGTTGTAATTTGGCATAATTGTGTATATTTAATTATTTTATTTTTATTTTATTTTATTGTATTTGGGAAATTAACAGACAAATAACTTAATGTATAAGACTATGGATAATCCTATGCTAATTAAAAATTTCCACAGATAGTTTTAGAAAAAATATTTAAAAAATCTTGAGCTCACATCATATGAGTAGGAATAAACTAAAATATTACAAATTAAAATAATCACGCCAAAAAGTGGTATTTTTTTATATATTTTTTGTAGATACTTTCCCTTTTTTTCTTGTCAATCTCGGGTGTCGTTGGATAGGTCTTTTAAATAAATGAACGCTTGTGATGACAGGGATCCATCCGTTTGCGAAATATATATTTGAACTTTAGAGTGCCAAAGTTATTTTGGAAAAGAATTAAGTAGGTACTATTGCATGTTTTTGACTTTAGACGACTTTTATCTATTTGCAAGTAGGTATTGATTAGCATCGCACCATTTTTTAGGGGTTCCCTACTTGATATCGAAACTTGATATATCGAACGCCGCGACGGCGAAAACAATGCGCCGACTGGTCTTCAAAGCGATGGTACGCCACATCGAATGTCGCGACAGCGAATGTCTCGATGTCGAACCATCACTGTATCGAATGGTTAACACAATGAATGTCTTGACATCTAAAGGTCGTGGTATAGATTAACCATGACGTCGAAAACCTAAAGAAATAAGTAAGTACTTAGTAGGTTCGAAAACATCGAATACACAAAATAAAATCTAAACATTAAAATAAAATTATTGATGTGAAAGTCAAGAAAAGTACGTTAAAATATTGTCAATTAAACGCATTTAAATAAATAAAGCAAATTCATTGTTTTATTTTTTCTTTAGTAGTAAATAATAATATCATCTATTATTATTTTTCTACGCCTACGTATTTTAGCACGCACGTTAAGTTGTATTTCTAACTACCCTCGTTGAAAGTAGTATTTTTACACCGGTTTTAATCTTTGCGTTCGTTGGTTTTGTAACATCCCATACTGTGACTCTGAATAGAAATAACAATCGATGTCGCGAAATTCGAGGTGGTATACCGTCGATTTGATAACCTTTCGATGATTTAACCTGTCGATGCTGTGATCATTCAATGTCGAGACATTCGATGTGGCGTACCATCGCTTTGACGACCGATCGGAGTACCGTTATCGCCGTCGCGGCGTTCGATATATCAAGTTTCGATATCAAGTAGGGAACCCATTTTTTAGGTACCTCTATAGTGTATATTTCCATTTTGCAAGTCTAAAATTGCTATGATTACAACAAAATTTAAATGTTCACCTCCGAATGCTCGGAATTCTTTGTATCTAACTAATCTGCGCCAAGGAAAAACTGGATCGTGATATATTTAAAAAAAGCGATTCATCGCAGACTCAGTGGGTTTTATATTCCGGCTAATCCATTTCCACTACCTGGCTCTGATTATTCAGTGGGAACAGTTTTAATTAATATTTGAATTTCCTACAGGAAGGTTTTGATACCTATGTATGATAACCGATTATGGGTTCGCGGAAGTTATTTTTGTTATTTTACTGGACTTTTAATAAAAAAATTGCGGTAAAGTCGAGTTCACAATAGAAGTACATTTTTAAAACTGATACACTTCATATTAATAAACTCGACTGTATTGGTATAATTATACAATTGTATTATTTAGACTTAACAATTATTGACTTAACAACAATAACGGACTCACCACCGTCTTTTTCGTCAATTAATTTTTACAGTCTTCGAGTATGTACCTAGGTAAGTTACCGGGTAAGTTAATGGTAAGTTACCGGTTACCGGTAACGGTAACTTACCTGTTACCGTTACCCGTAGCACGGACAACTATTGAAAAAAAGCGCATAACAAATTTCGACAGTGTAATTTTGTATGGGAAATTTGTACAGCGCCATCTACATCCAAAAAGCGAAATTATTTTTTCATAGACAATTACTGCATCGATTATTTTTACGCGCATCGATAATGTTCGTGCTAGGGGTACTGTAAAAAAACCCTATCAACGTACAATCAAGTATACAGAACAATTATCAACAAGCGGTCCATTGTACAGTCGTGTCCATTATTCAGTTCGGTGACATGTTCGCGACAGCACGCGGGATTGTCTGTGATGCATTATCATGTGCACAAAATGTGTCGGGGGCTTATTGCCTTGAATTAATTACAAGCTTGCAAGGCAGCCGCCGACAGCTGGCTTGCGAAACAGCTATTAAGCTATATGGTGCACGGAATTTAGTACTAATAAATGTTCAAAAGTCTGCAAACAATTTTATGTTTAGTAATGTTGATATTAAATCACTGTTCGCTTACTGATTTTGAATTCGTTATAGGATTCCGTAGTAAAATAGTAAAAAGGAACCCTTATGTTACAACTCAGTCTGTCTGTTTGTCTGTCCGTCTGTCACAGTTCAAGAACTAGTAATGCTATCAACTTGAAATTTGGAATAGTTTTAGAATGATGATGTTTGCCCAACAACTATTGTATTTCTGTCCCAGTATGTGTTTTTGTATGGTAAGTACTGTCTTTGTGTTCAGTTTCCATTAGCTTAGCTTTAGCTATTGACTGGAAATCACAACTATGTAATCCTACTTAATGTTTTAGTTTTCTTCTCATCCAAATCGTTATCTTATCTTTATTCATCCCAAATATGAATATATTTTTAATTAAATTCAGGATTATGTTTGGATGTTCGTTACTCAATCACACAAAAACGACTTGATGGATCTGGATGTTTGGCACACAGACAGTTAATAGCCTGAATTAAATATATATGGATATTTTTTATTCCGGTCAAAGGTTTCCTAGGGATATATTCCAAATGTCCTAGTGGACGAAGTCGCGGGACGAAGTTAGTTATAAATAAATAAAAAAAAAACTACTTAATTGAATGAAATTAATAAAATCCTTGTAGTACTTATAAACAGCTAATGTCACTACTGCTATCACACACGGTACATTACTTTCATAATACATTCGTCCCACGGAAACCGTATGATTTTATGAGCACTCCGGCTTCATGTCAGGGGAATCCTCTTATTCCATTTGTCAGTATGACGCGGCCCGCACGACGACAACGTGCGATCTGTCACTTTGCTGCCCTGAGCGGATCAAGACTGATCGTGGGGTGCTGCTGACGTCACCACTTTTTTACCAGGCTTTTCTTCACTTGGAATAAATATTAGTTTTCTTCATACCTGAAATATTTTAGCCAATTAGTTATTTAAGAAGTGTAACTTTATTTTAGTACAATATATTTGATCACTGATCAGTTACAAAAAGTTTATTTTATTTTATTTTATTTTATTTATAATGGTATACTTACAGCTAAACATACACAGCATTTAAATTATTATCGCTTAATACACAAGGGCATGTATGTAAGCCACTTACAAGTATACACAGCATTCTTAGAAAAGTAAACATAACTAAATTAGAAACTATATGGGAAACTAAAACAAATATAATATTGCAAGCTATATTTCGTCTAGGAACCATGAGACCACCTACTGATCAAAACAAGAATTTATTAGTATAGGAATATTAAAATTAGATTAAATCAATATCAACTAGATTCAAACAGTTTCAACAAATTTGATTGAAACTTATTTGTTATATATATATTATTATATATATATATATATTATTAAAAGTTTTTCAAATATGGTATTTAAATTTTGAGTTACGTGAAGTTTTATTCTTAGTAATGTAATGGCACGAAGAGAAATATACATAGTTTTGTTTGTGTTACTCAAACTAATTATGAATTCGAATAAAAAAAACACTTTTTCTTTAATCATTTCAATCATTCTTTTTTTTTCATTTCAAATCATTTTACTTTTTTTTGTTCATTTTTACCCTATCAGATTATTATTCCATATGTCAGTATGAGTATGACGCAGCCCGCACGACGATAACGTGCGATCTGTCACTTTGCTGCCCTGAACGGATCAAGACTGATCGTGGGGTGCTGATGACTTCACCACTTTTCTACCAGGCCTTTCTACATGGAATAAATATTAGCTTATTCTTCATACCTGTGTTCATGTTTAGCCAACTATATATTTGAGAAGTGTTACTTTATTTTTGTGAAATATAGAGTTACAAAAAGTTTTGCAAATATGGTATCTGTAGGTTGAGTTACGTAAAGTTTCGTTGATAGTAACTTAATGGCATAAAAACAAAAAATAAAAAATAATCTTATGCATTAAAACAAAATATGAATTATTACATTATTTTACTTTTTTTGTTTACTATAACCCGATCAGATTATTATTCCATGTGTCAGTATGACGCAGCCCGCACTACGATAACGTGCGATGCGATCACTTGAAGTGAATCAAGTTGAGACTGATCTAGAGTGCTGTTGACGACACCACTTTTCACCAGGCTTGGGACAGGTACCTATTACTTTATTCTTAATGCCTGTAATATTTTAGCAACTATTTGACCAAAGCAATGTTACATTAAATTACCGTACTATAGAATAACAAAAAGATTTGTACATACATAAGAGATACGTTACGTAAGCATTTTTGCTACTATTGCTACGGCACTGCTAGAAAAGTAGTTTTTTTTAACATATAATTACGTATAGTGTTACTCAATCTTATCATGCGACAAGTCACTCTAGATATACTAAAACTCTTCAAAGTGGCCTTTATGCGCTAGGTACTCAATACATTATTATCCTTTCCTCCTTAACGTTGTTAAGTGTTTTTTTATGATATTTTATTCCCCATACAGTTATACTGGTAACGAAAATGGGGTCACGAACTCTAATAATGATATTATTTCCCCTATTGTGATTCAATCATGCATTTCCTTAGGCATAAATGGCACATTGGACTAATGCGTTTTCGTTGCAGGAATTACAATTCAGCGGAGAACGAAAAAAACTTTGAATATTGCGACCAAACGATGACAGGGACTCGGCTGAAAATCAGTGTCTGGTTCCTCGGAACTATCAACACTGAGCTTGAGTTCCTTTTCAGACTGCCACTGCTGCACACTCCGGTACGGTATTATCTTGGACAATGTGTTTAGTTTAAGTTATCACATTTTTTGCATTTTCTCAAGGGTTCCTGTTCTTGTTGTTGTGTGTTGTGGTGGTTTGTGAATAAAATTTTATCTATCAATATTCGTCGAAGTCGTCAGACATTTAATATCAATTATCTCAATTCGCAAAACCATTACCGCCAATTGCAAAGTATGGATGCCATTATAATTGAAGAGCCGTTGTGGTCGATCCGCCAAATCCTGCTGAAGCTCGCGGATTGCTTAGGCCGAGTCATGATCTGCACTTAAATTGCTTTGCTGCCAGGCTACGTTAATATGGATGCTAATTGACACGCCTCATTTTCGAATGTCAATGTCATCTAAAGTTAACTCGAGAGTCGAGACAAAACAGAACCGATGAGTCAGTCGCTGAAAAATACTTACACAATTAAGTCTTGTGGATTGCTTATCCCGCAGCATGGTTTGCTTTTGAGCCTATGTTAGTATTAATGCTAACTTAGTTGTAACATCTGCTTTTTATTATGCACAACGGGATAGTGCTTGGCCCTCACCTCACCTGATGTCAAGTGGCGATAAGGCCGAAGGTGGAAGCGCACTACTCCCGGAACCCTCATGACCGAGAAACTGGCTTTCTTACCTCTAACTGCCGGAACACAACAATGCTTAAATTGTCATTATGGCGTCAGACTTAGGTAAAATAGTGGTAGCTAGCCAGGCGCACTTGAAATAAGCCCTGCCACCAACCAAATCGAGTACAAATTGTACCCCTCCTGGGTTGGGAATCGAATCCGGGACGTCTTACACGGGTGGGCGAACTACTAGCCTACAGAGGCGGTTAAAGAGTTGTCATAAAATAGTCGTGGTTCGTATGCTAGGCTGACTGGTCATCGGAGATTAATTCACCAAATCTTGACGAAGCATGTAAATTGCTAGGGCCGAGCCAAATTGCTGTGACCCGCGTCAAACTGCTCGCCCTTGAGCCTACGTTAATATGCGTGCTAATTGCTGCCCTCCACTTCGTTTTGAGGTCTGTTTCGTTATATGACAACGCCTCATTAAAAATGCAGGAATTTTCCCATTAAAAACCTAGCAAAACATCAATTATTATTACAGTTAAAATATTGGTAAAAGTAGAATTTTAAAAACGGAAAACATAACGCAAAGGCAAAGAATATCCAATAATGGTCATAAAAACAGAAGACACAATAAAATTAAATAACAACTTTTAATGTGAATACGTGAATACGCCTTTAAGTCTATACGTAAATAAATATCTATACATATACCCCTTACTTATAAAGATTTGTATAGCAGATATATAGTAACACAGTGTTTTCTCACTTTCTTTTCAATGTCAAACTCAAATAAATTGAGAGAGAGTAACCATTGTGTAACTATACATCTGCTATACAATCTTTATTAGTAAGGGGGTTTAGTTTATATATATATTATAAGCAAAAACAATCTTATTTTGCCCCCACTCCGTCCAACCACTATAAATAACGTGCACAACGCCAAGCGGGCCTCACTTTGCTCTTGGCATTTGGCGCGGACGGATCCCTGCTCGAGTTGCTGTCGGGTGACGTTTTATTCATTTTCCTTCTTAAAAGTGTTATCAGTGTTAGTTTATTGGTTTAAATGTGATTAGTGTGAGTGAGCAATCTTTTAGTTTTGAAATTATTAATAAAGCAGTCGTTTCAATGGTAATTTTGTTAATTTTCATCATAAAAAGATAATTACAGTGTTTAGTGTTCTTTTGTGTTTTTTTGGTCTTTTTCACTTCTGGTGCTAAAATCAGAAGTGGGATAAAGAACCTGTTTAGATAAATCAGCCCACCTGTAAGTAAATTTTATTTTGAGGTTAGATTGCTTACTCACATTTTCATATTTATTTTTGTTCGTGTATTTTTTGTGCATTAAGTAGTTTAATATGGTCCGATCAGGATCATGCAGCCGTCAAAGGCAAAGTACTCGGAGTGTCTCGAGCGGTCGGATAGATCTAAAAATCGTCGTAATCATGATTCGCATAGTAAAATCTAGTGATCGTAGCCGAGGTAGCTCGAGACATTCTCCGATTAGCCAGAAACGGCGACGTGATCTTCGCAGTAATTCTCGTGGCCGTGATCCGTCTGGTTCGAGCAATAGGCAACGACGCCGCTTGCGTCACGCGGATAGAAATCGTTCTCGAAGTGTCTCTCGTGTTCGGTCGCGATCACGAGGTAATACTAGGAATAACGTTCGTAAATCTCGATCTCGCTCGCGTCGTTCCTCGCTTCATCGAGGCCGCCGTCCGCATAGTAGACCTAGAGGCCCGGTGACCAGGGGGCTTACCATCAGCAAATAAGAAACCGTTCAGTTCAAAAGCAGGCCTTAAACAGGACTGTTTAAGGCCAGCTTTCATACTAACCGTTGAGGTCATAGTACGAAAAAGTAATGCAGTTCAATATAAGCCCTGCTATAAGAGCTCATGGTAAGGCCCCTGAACGCTAAGTCCCATACCCTTTAGTAATTCACGCGCGAGCCGTTCTATTGAATCTGTCGCTCCACCCTCTGAGGCGTCTACCCTCGCTCACGCTTTGATGCAAGCCATAAAAAACGCTACAACCGACAAAGGTCTCAACACTATTACGTATCTAATTTCGACCCATTAATAAATAACATCGAAGCGTGGTGCGAGGAGGTGGACCGCGCCAGGGACGCGAACTGATGGAGTGATCACGAGTGCTTGTCCCGCGTGGCCTCTTGCCTTAAGGGTGATGCTAAGGTTTGGTTGGGCGAATGGGTGACGAATGACAGGACGTGGTCCAATTTTAAAAGGGAGTTCAAACCCCTTTGCCCAAGCAAACTAGACTACGCAAATATCTTGTTTGAAGCGATGAATTCGACTTCAGATAAATACGCTACGTACGCAGAATACGCGCGTCGGACTTTATTACGCCTTAGAGTAGTTCAGGGACTTAGTGACGAGTTGAGAACGCTTATCGTCATTCGTGGTATCGATAGTCCCCAAGTTCGCGCAGCTGCCGCCAACGCCGAGTTGACGCCAGATGACATTGTCTCTTTTCTATCGATTTACACAAAGCCGAGTAGGATTAGGACCGATAAGTCCGTTAATTCCAAAAAACCTATTCATCACGGTTCGAACGTTCGTTTTGGCCCCAAGTGTTTTAATTATGGTTTGAGAGGTCACCTTGGTAAAGATTGTAAACGTCCTAAATCAAATGCTGCTCCTGCCCCGCAACCGGGCGTAAGTAAGTCATGTACATTCTGTAAGAAGCAGGGACACACAGAGGATACCTGTTTTGCGAAAGCACGATCGGAATCTCGCAATCCGCGTAACGTTAACCTTTGTTCTCATCCAACGGATTATAAAAACAGTAACGACGTAACTACCGCGGTTATAGATGGCGTACCGGTTGATGTACTAATTGATAGTGGTGCCCTCGATGTGTCCCTGATTTGTTCAGATGTCTTAAAATATATTTCGTGTCAACCAAAGTTAAGACGTTGCGTTTTAAAAGGTATAGGTGACAAAGAA
The DNA here is from genome assembly GCA_950108535.1 of Agriphila straminella. Classification (NCBI taxonomy): domain Eukaryota; kingdom Metazoa; phylum Arthropoda; class Insecta; order Lepidoptera; family Crambidae; genus Agriphila; species Agriphila straminella. The sequence continues at coordinate 14,475,502 of OX467311.1, read as the reverse complement.
ATTGTAACTTTCACTTACGTAACTGTTACCATAGAATTTAGTGATATCTCCATCGAGACCGATCTCGTAGTTGTTCCATCGGCGTTTATGAATACTCCTATCATAATAGGCACGATGTCTTAAATCGCGACGGTATTTAATTACTTACGTGAGAACTAAGGATAGGCAATACCTTACGCATGCTAACAGCCGTACCTGTGTTAATTCTGTCCAGTCGCAGGACAAGCTTTCGGTGAAGACGCCTCTTCAAGGCAATAATTTAGATAAGCTTATGTTAGTGATACACGAGTTTTCGGAATTTTTGATATCTAGTACCGCTGCAACGACCGTAAAGACGGGCGAAATGGAGATCAAGCTCACTAGTCCCGTACCAGTGGTATACCGGCCGCACAAGCTCTCCTATCAGGAAAAACTTCGAGTTAGGGAAATCACTAAAGATCTTTTAGACAAAGGGGTGATTATGATTAGGCGGTCTAACTCCGAGTTTGCTAGTCAAATTATACTAGTAAAGAAGCGTGACGGTTCTGATAGGTTTTGCGTCGATTTTAGGGCACTCAACCGAATCACAGTGAAGGACCCCTAACCTTAATTGACGATCATATTGATAGCTTGGGCAGCTACAATTTTTTTCTCCAGCCTTGATATGGCTACTGGGTTCCACCAGATTCCTTTGAAAGAAAGCAGCATCCACCTTACTGGTTTCGTCACGCCCGAAGAGCATTTCGAGTATACCAAAATGCCCTTTGGATTAGCTAATTCACCGATCGTATATCAGCGCATCATAAATGATACCTTGCGAGAGCTTATAAATGAGGGTAATGTGCTGGTCTACGTCGATGACGTGCTTCTTATGAGTAACAACATTGACGAGGGCATTGAGTTGCTCCGTAATGTGTTAGGCACCCTCACTCAAGCAGGCTTTTCCATTAACCTTCAGAAGTGTTCTTTCTTGGTGATCGAGGTAGAATATCTAGGCTGGGTAGTAAGTCAGGGTCAGGTTAGGCCGAGACCTAGTAAGGTCGAAGCCCTAGCTAACACCACCCCTGTCATACGTTCGCTGGTGCGAGATATAGCAGTTGAAAGCTCAACACCCAACCGTGAGGCTCTCCGTGAGATCACCAGGGGCAGAACGCGTCAACTGTTGGAAGACAATGTGAGCAAGCAAGATGAGCGCGTTAACCGGCGAAGGCAGGCGCCACGTCAATTTAAAATTAACGACTGTGTCTTTGTATCAAGTTCTTTCAGTCAACAGGGAAACTCGATCCAGGCATGCGCGGGCCCTACAAGGTGACTGAGGTGTTACCTAGTGGTCGTTACGCGCTCCGCCTGATCAGCGGCGGCTATGGCAAAACAACGCAGGCCGCGGCTCAACACATGGTGCCGTGGCAGGGCGAGTGGTGCCCCGAATGTGCTGCGTTCTTCGAGAGCAAGTTGAGCGCTGTGGCGTTTGTCGCCTTGAATGTGTTATGTTGGGTGAGGGAAGCTATGCAACCCGAGCGTTTGTCGCTACACCCTGGCGTGTGTCGCCTTGAATGTGTTATGTTGGGTGAGGGAAGCTATGCAACCCGAGCGTTTGTCGCTACACCCTGGCGTGTGTCGCCTTCAGCTCTTGGTGGGCCCCAAGTTGCTGCATAGCTTGACCAAATTGGTTAACCTATGTTGTGTTTCTGCGCACGTGTGGAAGACGTGCGTTGACCAGCCCGTCAGACTGTGGTGCCGGCATTGGCCAGCGCAGCAGCCTCCATCTCTCAGCGAGAGAAGACACAAGATGGCTCAAAAGTCCTAGGCTCGGTTTGATATTTTTAAGAGACGTCTCTGCCTTATTTTTAGAATGATGAATGCGAAGTTTCTTTGTATGATGAGCGTGTTAGGTGAAGCATAAATAAAGTAAATGACGATCGAAAGGAAGGATATTGGGGTGTGAGGATGAATGACATTTAATGTTAAGTTGGTTATCAAACACTTATGACATATTGTTTACAGGTGAAAGCGAAGACAGTGTTCATTCGGCGCCGACAGCATCTACCTCAGCAGCCGCACCTTCCATTCCATTGCTAGAAGATGACGTGGAAGATCTCCATACTACGCCACCAGCAGAGTCTACCTCTGCAGTTCCTTCTATGCCACTACTAGACGAGGACATGTAACCTTGTACAACCCTGAATATTGTGCCGAGGACGACACAACGTCAGGAGAGGCCGTATAAGCAAAAACAATCTTATTTTGCCCCCACTCCGTCCAACCACTATAAATAACGTGCACAACGCCAAGCGGGCCTCACTTTGCTCTTGGCATTTGGCGCGGACGGATCCCTGCTCGAGTTGCTGTCGGGTGACGTTTTATTCATTTTCCTTCTTAAAAGTGTTATCAGTGTTAGTTTATTGGTTTAAATGTGATTAGTGTGAGTGAGCAATCTTTTAGTTTTGAAATTATTAATAAAGCAGTCGTTTCAATGGTAATTTTGTTAATTTTCATCATAAAAAGATAATTACAGTGTTTAGTGTTCTTTTGTGTTTTTTTGGTCTTTTTCACTTCTGGTGCTAAAAATATATATAGGGATATGGGTAGCAATCGCTCGCTAAACGCAGCCGTTTAGCACGAAATGAGGAACCATTCAATTAAATGACAAGATTAGACATGTTGTTAGATCCAGTCATTAGCGTAAGGCGAGATGACTGTCTACCTATACGAATTATTATCTCTATGGTAACATTTTAGTTGCACACATTAATCCAGGCTATAAACTATCTGTGTGTCAAATTTCATCCAAATCTGTTCAGCCGTTTTTGCGTGATTGAGGAACAAACATCCAAACCCACAAACTTTCACATTTAAGTAAGTACTTAAAATATTAGTAGGATTAGATGTAGACATGAAATATGTGCTATGAAAATGTAAGTTTCAAAAACTTAAAACCACCCTAAAGTTATCTTTTGAAAGTGGTTAAGGCAACTATGTCAAAAGAAAAGATTTTGAGTTTGTTCACCAACCAGTATTTTCTGTTCCTTCTTTAATAATGAAACATGCTGAAGCTTAAGTAAAGAATCTTGTAATATTTTTCGTTATAGAAATTTCTCATAACTTTCCTTTCGGTAATTAATTTTTGTCTTCGGTAAGAACTTCTTTATTAGACTTAATATTTCTTTTGTTCATTTTGGCACCATCATTCGCTCTAATTATTTGAAGTACCTAAAGTTACTTTGATAATTTTCTTTGAAAATGACTTTTCATCCTTTCCATTGATGGGATATTCTTTGTGTAGGAAAGTTGTGAAAGGCTTCAAATGTCCAAATATTTATTTTATGAAATTACATTAAAAAATGAGTTTTTTTTAATGAACAGTATAACACTGTTTCAGTAATTACTTACATAATATTATAATGAAGGACTTGAATTATTCGATATTTTATCTCAAATTAAGTCCATGAGTTTCGTAAAAGGGCTCGACCCGAACAGAAGTAAGTAATGAAAACGTATTCATTAAAATCCTCAAATGAAATCCCGCTGGCAATACATTGTTTGTAATTTCATTAAACGTGTGTTAAGCAGTAATTTCGTTAAATAATTGTTTCCATAGAGTTTCTGCGCGTTTATTAAAGGCAATAGATTTTAGGGGGCCGCTCGGGCCAAATTATGAGAACATTATCCTTAAATTATTGCTGCTAATATGTCGGTAAGCGACTGTAGACTACGTCTTCTACAGAATAATTTATCTAGACAGGTAGATGCCTGTTTTAGGTGCTCTTATAAAGAAAGTAGAGGTAATAAAATAGAGAAGATGTGAAAACATAAATACTTTCTCATTATTTTGAAAAAGAGTTCATTTATTGCGAATGCTTTTTAGTGGACAAAGATTTTACTGATCTAAACAAGAATTCGTTGATATTCCAATAATTATGATGGATGCAATCAACTTTTGAAAACAAAGTTTAACTTGTTTTACAAACAAAAAGTTTTCCATCCAAAATCAATCTAAACAAAACACACCCCTGGGAACGTTGGAAAAACGAACAAATCATCTCGAAAGTGTTCGCCTGTTTGCGAAAATTAAAGTGGAAGTGTCAAACAAATACTGTCGAGTTAGCTGGGAACAAAGTTGGAGTGCCGAGCCTTGTCGCGGTCGGAACTTGGGGTGACGTACTAGTTACACTTAGCGAGTTACCATTCAAGATGTGTGTAGCAAAGAAAGAGTTTTACCACAATTCATAGCAAAAAATCGTCATCGGTTTGTTAATGTGTTTAAAGTATGTATGGTAAGGTATGTGTTAATGATTTTGTAAGCGGCTAAGAAAATAAAATTATCTGACTTGCTCTGGGAGTACCATATTGTTAGTACGTCAGATTCCTAACTCTCGGCTAAGTAATAGAAATAAATTCATTACTTTTATTTTGTTGCTTTTAACATAATTCCTTCATTCTGTAATTAGGTAAGAGAGCTGTAGACGCTGTAGTCAATAGAACAGTGTTATAAAAGGGTAATAATATGACGCTATAGTTTACTCGTTATTGAAACAAACTCTACTAACTTTGCGTATTTAATCTAAATGGCTGAATAGATACAAAAGCGGAACTTTACCGCTAAATCAAAATAACGCTATCAAATCTATGATAGTCGAACGAGAACTGTGCGACAGTCGAGTGAAATTTTCCAAAATTGCCTTAGTTTAGGGATAGAAAAGCAATTAAAAACCGATTAACAGAGAGTACGGAACCCAGTGTTGGGGCAACAGCCACCTGCCTCCCATTATCATAGAGTTAATGGCCCATTGTAGACCATAGAACTATTCTGTTTGTTGCGGCCGCTTGTTTTTGCTACTTTGTCAAACCCCTATTGTTCTAAACAACTGTTTGTAATTTTAAACAGGTATTTGGATATCATATTTCAAACCGTATAATTTCAGGAATGTTGTCTGTAAGCATTAATTCTTTGCGTAAGTGTATTATTATTCACTGAAACAGCTAAAAGATTTGTTTACATAGCCAAACTTTTTATATTACAAAGAGTAACCTAAAAATTGTTGCGCATGAGAACACAAAAAAGTTGCAGCTCTGACAAAACACAGTCCAACTTTATATAAGTTTCCCTTTCAGCTATAAAAAAGAAATGGACGAAATGTTCAGGATAATGAATGATAGTTCCCTGTCCTTAGTTGTTGTTCACCATATCAGTTACGTCAGAGCTTACAACTTTTTTTTTCTACAGTAGACAGGGAGCGTTAATTTGGCGCCCTGCGGCGCCATATTTTCTGTCTGACGTGATCAGTTTAACGTAATTTATGTTTTAATTATCGCATGATGAGGCGTAAACGTTTCGGAAAATGGGCCAGTCAGTGTGCTTGAGTACTTTGTTTTGAAACATTACATAGATAGCAAAAAATTCAAATAAATGTACAAGTACAAAAATGTTAATTGAGTACCACATGACTTCTTATATTCAAAAAAGAAAGCGATTTAGTAGAATATTTTATCAGCTAAAAAAATATTCATCCAGTCTCAGAATAATTTTGTACCAATTACCTACCTATATTTAGTGGTGGTTTTTAGCTTTTTATAAGAACCGCCAATCTGGTGTAAGTAGCAAGAACAGCAGCTTAGAGCCATCGTGCAAAACTTGAGGGAGGCCTATGCCCAGAACTAGGCGTTGACATGATAAACCGATATTATCCTGAAATGACCTTTTACAACTTTCTAAGCTCATAAAAATATTTGTTTTCTTTCGCATTATGTAATATTTTGCACAAAACCATGCCTTACAAGCTTAGAAATGTTTTGAACGTCACAACATAACCATAAAAACCAACAAGTTATTGCATAAAAAAATTTGGTGTCTTTGTATTCTTCGACTTTTTACTACATCGTTACTTTAGTTCATAAAGGCTCCCTTCTATTATCTCTCTCCAAAACATCCCCATGAATGTTCCCATATACGAGGTTATTCTTCACAATATAGCCGTAAGCTTACAGGCAAATGAAACATAGGAAAATTCCGTTCCGTTGCCTCTCCTGTCTCAATTAAAGTGATGTAAGATGTCTAATAAAGGGCAATTTGGCTGATTTATTGGAACGTTCATTATAGACAGTGGCTTTTGGTTGGTTCAGTTTAACTGCGGGCATTCTGAAACGAGTTATCTTTTTTTCGATAACTAAAGACATTAGAACTTTAGAATCGAAAATACAATTCTATGAACGAAATTAAATACCTTGTCACATTGTTTATAATATTAGAAATTATATAATCATCATCATTATCTGTATTACTTTGTGTGAGTAATGTTACAGATAAATAAGCCCTTTGTGTGATAACGAATTTAATATTTAAATAAGAGTAGTGATTTGAGTAAATGCAAAAAAAAAATCAAAAGGATAGTGTAGCTTTGTTTTTGTTTTTATATCTTTGATTTTTGTAAAACTTTAGACGTCTTTTTATGTAACAAATACTTGCAATTTTCAAACGGAGACCTTCCCACTCGCTTTAGATCCTTGCAAATATATCGCTAGTCTTTTCTGTACTTATATTAAGAACCCTTTGTATTCTCATTTACGGTTAAAATTTGTAATATCACCTAAAGCGACAGTAGAACAGTAATATTGTTCCTCAGGATCAAGAGCTTAGGTACTGTAGATTTGTTTGAGCAATTAAACTATTTCGAATTAATCTGGCGTTGCTTTTGAGTCTAATTTGACTTCAAAGGCATTTGATAAGTGTACTTTAGCCTGAATAGTCGGATTATTATTGCGACTTTGTAAATACCTAGTTCTGTTTCTGCTATCTTCTTGTCAAATGTATATACATATAACATCAGGTGGAACCATATTATTTAACAATACTGAAACAGGTGGTAGTGTTGTTGTTCAAACTGAACAAATTTCTCAATTTTTTTTCGTCCCTGAACAAATTTCTCCAAGGACGAAAAAAATTTTTAATTAAAATAATTATGTATATTTTGTAGGTATCGCTTTATATAAGAAGAGGAAACTCAACCTAAGTATACCTAAATGGCACTAAATTTCAACAAGGTTTAAGGTTTTCAACTTTTTAAATAATTTTTTTTTCAGAAATTAATATACATACCTACCGTCGGAATGAGTAAAAATAATTGAAGATTTTAGTAAACTCAAGCATGGAAGTTGTTTTAGTCTTTCCTGTAAAGTTGGTCAATCTGCATAGGTATTATACAAGGTGTCACATCTAGACCGACGTGTAAAGGTAAAATATACGTAATAAAGTTGGGTACGACATATAGTATTAGTTCAGATGAAAAGCGTATAGTTGCATTTTTATGTAAGTATTCAAACTATTCAATATTTTTTGCACATTTCTTGCCTATAAGTATTTTTAAATCTGAGATTTTTGCATTCACAATGCTATTTCTAGTATATGCTTCTCTAGTATATTATTTAGTATTGTAAGTAAGTAGTCAGTTTTCGTCGAAAACTGTTGGTACAGATAATGTGATAGACAAGGAAGACGATAACGTCAAGTGTTCTTCCGCAAAAGCAAACGTAAGCAGTAATTTATTTTATTAAAAACCCACGTTATCCCGTAGGAAGACGGCGTTGCTGACGTGTCCGCTCATAAACTGCTCCCGGATTTAATAAAATTTATTCAGCTCCGCTCTTCGGGGAGCGACAAATCATAATTTCTGGAATAGGTACTTATTTAGTTGGGACCGAAGTTTGGTGCTAGTAAACTTTATTCCCGTCTGAACTAGAACGTGCTGAATTTGGAACGATCATGTATCTACTATATTTTGGGCTTTGAGACGCATTCGATGTGTTCTAAGCCGCATATATGTGCACTTATTTGAACTTAGTAATCTATAAATAAGTAAGTAGCTCTATCAGTGCTTATCTTCTCTAAAAAAATAACGGTCTCATATTTTATACTATAACACAATAGCTTTAGAAAACGCCTAATTATAATATAACAGCAACAATTTGCTTTTAGACAAAACAGCCATCTAGTTTCAAACTCATTTATTTAAAAAACATAATTTCAATGAGAAAAAAATCAAAACGGAATCCTAAAACGTTGAAAACGCTCAAAACTTTGCGGGGTGCGGAAAACCGACCGAGCACTCCACAATAATTTGGCTCCAAATTCACGTTCCCGCGAATTTTTGCCGCGTTATTTTTAAATTACTAACACCGGCTAGATGGCGATTTTATTTCCTGCCGTTGGTGCAGGAAATGAGGGAAAGAAGACATTGCGGCAAATTTGGATATAGCACGCTTTTGTTTTGGACCTTTTTGTACTAACCGTTATTCTTTTTCCCTGATTGTCACAGGATAAATTATAATTTCCTTGCAAACAAAACTGTGTTCCCACCTCTGAATACTTTTAATGCGATTTGGTCAAATGAAAATCGTGACGTTAAAAAAATCAAAATAGTTTTAGAAATCCACTATAAGAAATTATACCGGGTGTAACAAGACCCTCAACGAGGCCGAGGTTTACGTATTCTGCCCATCATCAGGACCATTTCTGTTCAAAATTATTGCTGGGAAACGATTAAAATTTTTGGTGTTAAAAAAGCAGTGCATTAATTGCCACGCAATGTAACGCGCACAACAGACCGCGCCTGCGAGTGTATGCTACACAGCTGCGTGCGGCTGAGTTGAAAGGCAGCGTTGCATTGAGTTATGGATGTTGTTTTGAAGCCATTATTTGTTACGAAATATATAAAAAAGTTGATAATGTTTCTTTAGAAAATAACGAATAAAATAAGATTTCATAAAATTTTTGAAAAATGTGATTGACTTTGACTTTGACAAAAATGATCCTGATGATGAGCGGAATGCGTGGACTTCGGCTTCGTTGAGGGTCTTGTTACACCCGTTATACGTGTATGGTGGACACGATAATGAAACTGTCATTAGCTGTATATTACTATAGATTGTAATACAGATTGTTTGTAAAGTTATTTTCGTGGTATTGTGCCAAAGTAATTGGTGTGATTAGTCAAATAGGAAGCTTTAAAATTATACGATAAGTTACCACTTATGTAGCTTTTATTAAAAACTTGAATCGGAATCTGAAAAGTCGAAATATATAACTAATGAAAGCATCCATCGTTATTATGCTGAATATTAAAATATAATAATAATAATAATAGCGATGGATCCTTGAAGGCTGGTGCTGGCTGCTGTGCTTCTGCTTGCGGTGTGACTGCTGCGGATGCTGGATAAGGTATGAGTGATGACTGCGCTGCGTTGCTGAAGGTGCTTGATGTGCTCCGTCGGGGGTCACCAGTGTCCCAGCTTTAAGCTGAGAAAAACAACATTTAACGTAAATAATAATAATAATAAATTTATTTCATATTTCATAAATAAAGGTTTACAAACTTAAGGTACTTAAGTAGAGTATGTGTACTTATATTTATAATTTAAATTAACACAGATTTGTGGCTGTGATTTCCACACTAGTTTAAAAAAAACTGTATTGCAGAAACCTGCCCCCTTGAAATTGAATCTATCATCAATTTGATAATCATATTGACAAAAAATTAAGCAACAAAAAATATTATTATAATTACAATTAATTATAAATTTCAAACGCATGCGGAAGAGATAAATGTTTGGATTTTAATAATATTAAATTATGAAATTGTGCTAGTGTGTGTGTGTGTGTGTGCGCGTGTGTGTGTGTGTGACTAAGTAATTATGTTTTTGTGCTAAGCGTGGAGGTGAATGAAGTGTTTGTGCTTGATTCTTGATTCGAAAAAAGGGTAGGGGGAGACTAGCTTAACTTAACTTAATTTATTTATTTAAATCGGTCAGCGCAGAGCGATTCAAAGCTTCTCTTTAATTGAAAACTGTGTTACTTTGAAATAAAAAAAATAGTCTTAGTACTGATATTGAACAAAAATGATGTAGTAACATTCAGAGATGTTGGCGCTCTGTTACCTTTAAGGCTCCTATATACCTTAAAGTGGTGCCCTCATCATAATAAAATTAATTGCTCTCAAAGTATAATGTATCAAAAATTGAAGCTAAGGTTCTATAGTTTATTTATAAACAATAACCTCAGTAAAATCTAGTTCGTTGTAGTAGTAAGTTAGAAAAATAGCAAAAAGTGACCACTTTTGACTTCACTTCTAAATGCTTTTAGAAAAAGAAAGAAAAAGAAACCTTATTTGAGTATCGTAAAGCTTAGTATGCAGAATGTAATCGTTTTTCTGTCTCTCCTACGGCATTCAAATGCGATCACCGTGGAAAGGATAACCACTATTACTATTAAAGGTTTTCAGGAAAAATGACCATGAAGTGACATCCTATTGCACGATGTCAATTTTTCAGTGCATGCCGCGATGAGGACAAAGTCTTTTCGGCTCTGAAAAGTTGGAGTTCGTGATCCATTCCGCATTAGGTTTAGACCTTAGATCTTGCAATTTCTTTATTATGTAAGTAGTGTCTTGGTGCCCCCAGATAAGTTTACATAACTATATTATACCTATTGTTTTATTTATGAGTTGCGCGAAACTTTAACTGTGCCCCATGTATACTTCGTTATTTGTAAAGCTTATCACACGGAAGGAATGAATAGCTAGTATGTTTTACATCGTTAATGATTCTTTGGCGTACAAAGTTTACTGAAGTTAACCGACCGAGTTCGCGTATCGTCGCGTCGACGTCGACTCGTCCAGGCAACGTAATTGACAACGGAACTTTAATGCTACACTAGGTATTCCAAGATGAGCTTGCCGACGTTAAAGTTAAAACGTGTTTCGACTTTAAGTTAGGAGTTAAAAAATGTTTGTTATCGGAAGTAAAACAGTAAAGAATTACAATTTTATTGCAATACTGTCGATCAAGTAAAACATAGTGTATGAATGTCAAAGGTATTCTTTGATCAGGTGATTTATTTTACTTCTTTAGGCTTGTCAGATAAACAATAAACAAAACTAACTTGTTTTTAAAATATACCTACTAAAGCTGCTATGGCCGAAAGTCATTGTAATTAGAAAGTTTAACAAATCTGAGCAGTTAAGTGCAAACCTAATCTTAGTTGAAAACTTCTTTTAAAACTTTTAATTGCTTATGCAGTACAGTTGCATCTTAGTTTAAATTCTTTGCTCAAGTAAGAATTGTGGTAAAAATACCTACTTATACTTCGAAGAAGTCTTCACATGTATACACCTTATTGTATTATTCTCAGGCGTTACATTGTATTTCATATTGCCTCAACATACGAAAACCAACATATTTTCAAGATTTTTAAAATACAACCTGGCACCTCACTATCAGGCACGAATAAAAATAGAGTAAAGAAGGATGCCTATTTCTGTTCTCTCAAAATGTTGATATTATCAATAATGTCGTGTATAGAGAAGTAATATAGGTATATCTCATGAATACAACTGCATTTTAATTGTTATTTATAAATTGCTAACTAAAATAAAAATCGGCAAAACAGATTCCCACAAATTTGTATGGACGGAATCACACTTGGCCGGTTTTTTAAATAAAAAAAAGGAATCGTGTTTAAAATTCACAAAGTTTAGAGGTCGACAAAAGAGTATAGGCCTTCTCGTAAATAATATCTCTGTCTTATGTTAACATGATTTAACTACTCACACAAAAAGAGCGTGCTGAACGCCATAGAATTTATAAATACACAGATATACGCAATTTCTTATCAAAAACAAGAAGAATTATTTTCAAAAATTATTCATAGGTCGCACACGTCTTCTTGGCATAGGTTTTATCTGCCACACGTTGCGGCGTTGTGTCACAGGGGCCCCATCTCACTAGGATACTATAAGGCATCCATTACACGCCTCATGCAAGCGTCATTCAATTCCATCAGTCATGAATTATGTTTGACTGTTGGTGACTGATGGAAAGAAGGAATCAATTTCATGCAACCATCAGTCACTATACATTACACGGTAGGTTATTTGTCAGTCACAGTAAACGTAATTCATGACTGATGGAATTGCATGACGCTTGCATGAGCGTGTAATGGCTGCCTTATGGTTGCGCCACCTCGTGTTGATTCATTTGCTGTCCCAAATGGTTGCGGAACCAAGCGGACGCCAGCCCCAAAACGCCAGCTAAAGTAACATTTGAAATTTTTCGTTATTTCGCTTCGAAACATGTATGAAGGATTTAACGATTTGAACGATTGTTAACGAAAATGATCGATTTCTAAAGTGGTGGCTCTGCGGCAGAGTACCACACTTATATTCGGTGCGAGTCCGTATAGCGGTCCGTTTGTTAGATGATAACTAGCAACCATGGCTGAAAACCATTGGTCGACGGACCGGATTCAGACCGCGGTCCGCCATTTGGTGACCCCAGGTTTAGTTGTTTCGAAAGCGAAGCGACAACGATTAGGCTATTGGGTCCGGTGAGGGATTTAATGGCGGGGTGCCTACTATAGTACTATCGCACTTAGCCGAGATTTTCAATATGTCATACAGTCTGAGGGGTGAGGGATGCCCCCTATAAATCTGTATTTGTTGGTAACACCACTGGTGTCCTAGTGTGATATGGCACTAACTCGCATGTCGTAACACCCGTTACAAGGGTGATAAAGTCTTAACACACCTTTTTATGGTACATTATGGGACTCTTCTTTGCAACTTATTGCTTGACACTACGAATCTTATCTCGCTAGTTTATTTTAATTAAAGTTTACTAGGTGTGAGGGTACGCGCTAAAGCTGCGCAAAAAGTTTTAAGTTTATTTGAAAGATAAGACAAGAAAATAATACTCAGGCTACACTAATATACTGTATTAAATTAAACCTGACATTCAGTTTCTTCTACGGAAACAATAAAACTTTTATTAATATATCTGATTAAAACAGTATGTGTAATGTTGAAAAACATAATTAAATTTGAGGTAAGTGAACTGATAAAATCTATTTTGAGCTTCTTTCACTATCAATATTATTAGAATACCTATAGAATACTAATATTTCAAATGTAAATAAACTTGAAAATTTTAATTTCAAAATTCACTAAAGTATTTTTTTTTAAATTCCATTTTAATAAAGCTAATAATTACAGCTAATAACAATTAAGAATGAAAGAGTAAAAATCATCGTTCGTAAACCATTGTAACGAATTAATAAGAACCGATGAAAGGGATATTTATTAATTAAAACGGAATTGTAATAGACGTTTAGTAACGAAATCTCGTTAATCCAAAATAATTCGTTGCGACTTATCCTACAAATTCGTCGACATCAGAAACCCGTTTAATCAAAATTCATAGGACAATGAAGTAATCAGAAATAATATAATTTTGGCGTTCATTATTATAGCTCTGACGGGGCTAAGAAATTACTCATGGCTGACTGCAAATGAAAAGATCACAATCGGACAGTATTAGGAGGTTGATGAGTAAGCTTTTGGTAACCACGTAGACTTTATAATTTATAGAATAATAGAAGTAGCTCTCATGAGTAATACCATAGAACTATATCGCATTACATTATTGAATTATATTTATTAAATATTTATGGAACGTGACATTATTTTAAAGTGTAACTTACATTATTTTAAGTGACTGTTTTAAATATATACCAATGGGAAACGTATGAAATGTGTGATAAAATATAAGATTTATCGTTTTTATAAAGGCTTGACATCAAAATAGTAGATAGCAAAATATCATACTTATAATAATTGCAGTTAGTAACATTTTTAGTGAAAATATGAAGGTAGGTAATTGAATTGTTTTTAATTATGTCATCACTTACTAATTTTATATAATATAAGTTGATTATTTATTAAATTCATAAAATCTGTTAAAATAAAATGTTGTAAAAGAAAATATTAAAGTCTGTGGTTTTTTAGGGTTTCGTACCCAACGAATGAAACGGGACCCTATTACTGAGACTTCACCGTAAGTCTGTCTGTCTGCCTGTCACCAGGCTGTATCTCAGAAAATTTCAGCTAGACAGTTGACATTTTCACAGATGATGGTATTCCTGTTGCCGCTATAACAAAAAATAGCTAAGCGCTATAAACAGAATAAAATAAAAAAAATAAGTGGGGCTCCCATTTTTTTTGACGGAACCCTTCGTGCGTGAGTCCATCTCGCACTTGGCCGTTTTTTTCTCTTCCTTACATTGTTGCAAATGGTCAGCAAAAGGTAAAAAACATTTATCATATTTCACATCCAATTGGAGCAATAGGTTAATTCAAATTAATAATATAATAGGTATTTATTACTTACATAATTCTACTATTATAATATAATTCGCAATCATTTCGGTAACAGATATTTTCACCGTACACACAAACAAAAACACCTTAATTTTAAAATAATTAGAAGGCTTCAAGGTGGATTTTCTTGCAGGCCGGGTAAGACGTACAACCGTCATCAAATTCATATTACTGGAAAAGTAATTGTAAAAATATTATTTTCGTGGTGTTTACATTGCTGATAACTTAAAAACTCACAATTCCAACAATAACCGTACAATATATTTTTTATAACATTACAGCCTTGCGAGATATTGTAAAGACCATCACGTCCAACAGTTATTTCATCTCTAGAGTATCTTAGTACTAATAAATAAGCTTCCCAAATATTAACCAACCACATTGAGAAGGTAAGTATTATTTATACTTTATGAAAGGCCTGGCTGTTTTTACAAGTTTCAACGTAAAAAAAGGACGATGAAAGTTATGAGGGTAGGGGCGACTCATAAATAGCATGGAGGGGAGAATAGGGATAAAGGAATAATATATCAATACGAATCTTTAATATTCGCGCGCCGCTCCCGTAAATCATAACGAATGAAACTGGATAATAAATCAAAAAGCTTTTTTATTTTTACATTAATATAATTGAATGTGGCTTTTGAACGTTTTGGTGGCTGTTGCGGTAACCTATTGACGTAGCGCTGTTTAATTACAGACATCTTTCATAGGACTTTTTCTGGGAAAATATTTCTACTTACTTGTTTGTAGTCTTATGATTCCATGATTAAATTAAGGATTGTTAAATACCTACTTAAAATATTGATAGGTACCTATTTAATGTACCTAATTATAATTATTAAACTATAACTGTACTATACAACTCCAAAATAATAAAAGTAAATGTTTATTTAGGCTTCTTTGTTTTTCATTTATATGAAAAGCAATCAAGAAGACGTATTCGTTTCTTTTATTAAATGTGCCTTTCAGAATCGATTTAAATCGAACACGTGGCGGAATGAATAAAAGTCACATTTCACCCCCTATACCGATGTTTCGAATTGAAATTTTAAGCAAATGGTACATTTCCCGTAATAAAAGGCTTGGCGGTCGGTTGAATAGCTCATTTCGATGGAGATGTGACTGTGCAGCCGCTATGCGGTCGGGTCTACAATTCGACTCTTGAAATATTGGTAATTTAAATATTACATAGAGTTTCAATATCTAGGGAGCAAACTGAAATTATTCCTGAATTGTTTAAGGCTTGGTTATGCGGAAATATTTGTCTATGTCTTTTTTTACGTGTGAAGAGTATGCAAAATAACCTCATTTCTGCACTTTTTCGTCGTTTTAGCACAATTATCTTTCTTGACAAAAAGTTATTGGAGCTACTTCACAGTAAGTTAAAGTGTATTTTGATGTAGAATTCAATACGTTTCCGCAATAATTTACGCCAGAAATATGACCTTACGCAAGCGCTTTTGACACAGAATATATACTTTTAATGATATTATGGTTTTATTTTACAATCATCTGTGAGGTTTGTTCGCAATTTAATACTGTGTTGCTACTAGAGAACACATGTGTAAGGAGAGAATCTCCTTAGCTTGTCGTATGTTTTTTTTGTGGCTACGACTTTACGTTTTCTATATAAAAATATGAACCCCGAAAAGGTGAGTTGTCCGGATAATAAATAAAAATATTTTTGAAAGTTAGTGAGTTCTTATCCACATTTATCATGTGGCATTATTGCATTTGCGAGTGATACTAATTAAACGACGAAAGTTTGCCCGAGTTTACCAACAAAATAAATAGGTATGCAGATTTAGCATAACTTCACACGTATTATGCGCATTCGTAATATTTTCTGAACAAAGTTTTAAAACTAGAATGTAGGGCAGTAGAAATTCGGGATCTCACTCAAGAATAGGTGTTCTGTTTGACGACCAGCAGCGCCAACGTGTGAAGTACTGTTTGTTTAGTTGTACAAGTTTATCTGTTAACTAGAACAAAC
Source organism: Agriphila straminella (assembly GCA_950108535.1). Classification (NCBI taxonomy): domain Eukaryota; kingdom Metazoa; phylum Arthropoda; class Insecta; order Lepidoptera; family Crambidae; genus Agriphila; species Agriphila straminella. The sequence goes on along the minus strand of OX467311.1, from coordinate 14,459,329 downwards.
TTGATTCATAATAGCAGTATTTTAGTTTTATTTTTTTCATAAAATTTATGAAACAGCCTTTTTTTTCGCGATTTCAGAATTGGTCCCATAGTAAAAGTTGTGCAGTTTGATGGTATTAACCTATTTACCATATTCAGTTTTAGGGGTTTTATTGTAACCGTTGTATAATCTAAGACTGATATTATCTGTTGTGATTATAAAAACATAATTAACTTCACCTCTGTTTATACGTTATCAACGAAGATTAATATAACGAATAAACGAACCACTTTTGACGCAATCTTTAACTTTCACCTTGACATTATTCACATTATGAACTCTATAAGTCGCGAAAAGTACGAAATTCACCCCTAAAGCTGAGTTAAGTCATAAATCTGATTACGTAAGTTAATCCTGTCTATTTGTAAATTTCTTGGCTTTGTGCTTCGGTATAATTCTTGAATGTTCGGTAGCTGATGAGCTTATTTAACCCCAAAAGCAATTTTATTGTTGTTCTATTCGTAATTCGTATATTTTTATAATGAAAACTAATGAAAGATTTAATATGTGAGGACAGAAATATTGTTAAGTGTATCGATTTGTAGTATTCTTAAATGTATTATATTTTTAGTGTAATGTAAATATTTTACCATTAGATTTTTCAATAGTCTTTTATACATTTTGTCGTCAATAGTTTTATTGAAAACACAAATTACGTAGCAGTGGTTCTATATTATGTGTGGAAAAAAGCACGACATTTTACTCTTACGAAATTTTAAGATATTCAATGAGGTATTCACGGACAGTTCTCTAAAAGAACAATATGCATAAAATAACTAAATTTTCCTGCGTTAAAGAAAATTTTGCTGCTATTTTGATATTAGTAGCCCCGGCAAAACCTTTAAGTTTCTGCTTTGAAACAAATCTTCATGCAAAGGCATCCCAAAGAGTATATTTAGTATTATAAAGGTTTTATTAAAATATATTTTTACCATCGCCACTCGAAAAAGTGCGTTTAATTCAACGATAAGAGTGAATAAAACTCTGTTTTATTCACCGAGTGAATAAAAATATTTTGAATTTGGAACAAGCGCGCATCGTATGAATTATGTAGAAAAAAAAACGTGCTAAAGGATGGAGCTATTCCATAGATAAAGCCATAGTTATACAAATAAATTAAAAAAAAAAAATCCCGCCAATTTTATTTAGGTTCTTTTAAGTGTCTTATCTTTGCGTTCTTTTCTAAAAAATATCCCGCCAAATTAATTAGGTTCTTTTTAGTGTCTTATGTTTGGATTCTTTTTTATATATTAGAGGAGGATTAGATGTTCAGTCTTGCATCAGTCCATTCCATCAGTCTGGTACGATCTTCAGTCTGTAAAAATTCAAAGTCTATACAAACTGACGAAATGAATTAATGAAATGAAATGAAAGGACTGATGCCAGACTATCATGTAGTTTCACTCTTATAGTTAGCGTGGTTGTTTTATGTCATTGGAAAACTTCTAGTTTCACTATTTTCTAATGTTTAAATATTACTGATTACCTACCTAAATAATAAAAATGTGATAACTATTAATACTATAGGTATTAGTACTGCTATTTGTTTTCTCGCAGTCAATGGTAAAAAGTAGAGTACACAACTCGTGAAAAAAAAATTTCATTTCGGTCCTTTGTATCCCTCGCTTCACTCAGGATTCTACTTTTGAATCCCTCGCTACGCTCGGGATTCAACTCTAGAATCCTTCGCTGCTCTCGGGATCCAACTTAGTCCCTCGAACTAAATTCCCTCTTTTTTCACTTGTTGTATAATCTACTATTATTATACTCAATTCATTTATTACATTTAAAAATATTTAAGTAGTTAATAGAAATAAAAAACAATTTAGCTTTTGTGGGGTTCGCTATTTTTAACCGACTTCCAAAAAAGAAGGAGGTTCTATGTTCGTCTGTATATTTTTTATTTTTTTTTGTGTATGCCCACCGATTACTCCAAGACGGCTGGACCTATTAAAAAAACATAAGGTAAACTTCCAAGTTGGTCCCATTTTTTTTTAAATTCGGAAATCGGTTCAGTACTTTTAAAGTAATCTTGAAAAGAGCACGATAATAGTATGATTTTGTGTGAATGACCTCGATGATTATATACCTTACCTATTATACTTGACATATTATAATATAGCTTACCTACAAGGTACCTACATAAAAAATAAAAATAAATTAAAAAAGAAACAAAAACCGACTTCAAAAAAGCTACCTCTAAAAAGCAAGAAATAATATTCGTAATAATAAAAATACGTCTATTGAAGTCAGGTGGGGCTTTTAGAATAAAAAAAGGAAGCTGTACTCCAGCCCCACCCGACTTCAATAGATGTATTTTTATAATTACAAATATTATTTCTTGCTTTTTAGAGGTAGGTTTTTTGAAGTCGGTTTTTTATAAGTAAATGCTTATTATTTTTCTCGTATGCAGTTCCTTTTACATAATGGAATAATTTTATTAATAAACAGACCTTAATACTTTATGAACAAACTCGATAAGTGTCACACAAAACTTCATTCAATTTCCACCACAAAAACGAGAAACAAACTTTGTATTATACTCCACACAGTCAAAGTTGAGGAAACGTTTTCTTCGCATTATTAAAACAGAGAATTGGTCGTTGGAAAATAAATTTCCACTCCAAATATTAGAGAAGTTCCGTTAAGTTCCACAATAGTCGCCCCCCTCTTCGAAACTCCGACACCAAATGCCGTTATTCAAATTCCACTTTTGACAAGATATAGAATAGATACCTGAAACGCGAATGTTGGAAAGTTATTGGCGACATTGAAATTTATTATTCAAACTTCATGTGATGTATTGGATTCTGTGATGATGGATTGTTTTTTGAAGTTTGAAAAGATATGAGTAATAACTATGCATTTTTTTGGATTTCTGTCTTTGTCTGTTAGGCATGTTGAGTTCCGATGCGTCTTTCTTACAACTCAACACTAAAAAGCTGGGTAGCTGCATTTTACTGTAAATATTTATATAATTGACTATGATAATAATATAGTACCTAAACTAGAACTTTTAGACTTGCTTATGGATTTTTATTACAAACACCATCTGAATTCTGAACTCACGTCAATCATAAACAAAGCTAAATAATTAACAAGTAAATTAATTACATAAAACAAGTAGCATCGGGCCACAGACTTAGCATTTATTCTTTCTTTAGCATTAATACTTGTAACTTTACAAATTTTATTAACTATTTGTGTAATTAGTTCTGTTCGTGGACAATGAATAATTGTTCTTGCTTTATAAACAAACTAGCGGCCGCCCGCGACTTCGTTTGCGTGGAAAGATTTTTGCTATCCTTCGGAAACACTACTTTTTTTCGGGATGAAAAGTACCCTATGTCCTTCTCTGTACCCCTGACAACGTGTATGTAAAATTTCATGAAGATCGGTTCAGTAGTTAAAACATGAAGGCGTAACAAACAAACAAACGAACGGACTTTCGCATTTATAGTATTAGTAAAAGGCCCATACTCTCTCTTACATGTATGACATATAACAAAGTATATTGTCAAAAATATCAACCATTATCAGCAGCTTTAACCTTGCACTCTATACAGAATACATTATGAGAACATTAACCTTAGCCTGAAACTCCTCAGGGCGGAAGGGGTTAACGCCACTATATTAATATGCTTGAAATGGCAAGTTAAATGTCGCAAAAATGTCAACAGTATTCAGTACCCTTAGCACGAACAGCTATCGGAAAAAATAACGCGCGTAAAATCATTCGATAGAGAAATTTTGTATTGAAAATTTGTACAGCGCCATCTATCGCCGATAAGCGAAATGAAATTTTCCATAGAGAATAGGGATGTTGACTAATGAATAAAATAACGAAATACTAATAAAAATCGTAAACATATTAAACTTTTAGAGTAGCTTGTATACCTCTTGGTTTTATATATTGCATATTATTTGTTTTATGACCCTTCAAAGTTGGGTGGACAAGTCCATTTAAAAAGTATACAATTTATTAAAATAAATGATACCTTTAATTAGTCCGTAAAATGTATAGCAAATTTGTCGAAGAAACCATTTTGATAAACACAATATTTAATATAGCTGCTGAACAAATTTCCTATGCGTTGCATACAAACTAGCACGGCGTGTCGTCATAACGTGCAAGCCATTAGTATGGAGCGTTTTTGATGGAGTCCATTTGTGTGCATTTCACACTGTGATATCTCGGGCAGTTTTCATGCTAGCGAATTAATTCTTTTACCAATGTTTCTTTTTTTGAGAGGTAATTTATGTAACATATAATAAAAAAAATAGTCAACATCCCTATTGTCTATCGAGTAATTTTACGTGCGTTTTTTTTCTCGATAGCTGTTCGTGCTAAGGGTACTGTACCCTTAGCACGAACAGCTTTCGAAAAAAATAACGTGCGTAAAATCATTCGATAGATAAATTTTGTATTGGAAATTTGTACAACGCCATCTAACGCCGATAAGCGAAATGAAATTTTCCATAGAGAATTGTCTATCGAGTAATTTTACGTACGTTTTTTTTCTCGATAGCTGTTCGTGCTAAGGGTACTGTACCCTTAGCACGAACAGCTATCGAAAAAAATAACGCGCGTAAAATCATTCGATAGATAAATTTTGTATTGGAAATTTGTACAACGCCATCTAACGCCGATAAGCGAAATGAAATTTTCCATAGAGAATTGTCTATCGAGTAATTTTACGTGCGTTTTTTTTCTCGATAGCTGTTCGTGCTAAGGGTACTGTACCCTTAGCACGAACAGCTATCGAAAAAAATAACGCGCGTAAAATCATTCGATAGATAAATTTTGTATTGGAAATTTGTACAACGCCATCTAACGCCGATAAGCGAAATGAAATTTTCCATAGAGAATTGTCTATCGAGTAATTTTACGTGCGTTTTTTTTCTCGATAGCTGTTCGTGCTAAGGGTACTGGTCGCAGGTTCAAATCCTTTTTTTGCTTCATTACTGTTTGACGTGTCCCAATTTGTTTTCTCTCATCTATGCAAGATAGGAGGATTGTGTTGTGATGTATTTTAAACAGGATTTATTTACCATCAAAATTTTGAGGATATCTTCAGTGCATGAAACTGAAAAACTTTCTCATAGAAACATAGTTCGCCTCGTTTTAAATCAGAGAGATAAAGGAGGTCTACAATTTTATACGTATTTCAACCCAATTGATGATGTATCTATAAAATGTAAATAAATGACTCGGTAGCTCAGCGGTCAGAGCATTGGACCGGATATCCAAAGGTCGCGGGTTCGATTCCCGTCTGAGTATTGATCTGGTGCGAGTCGTATTTTTTCTAGTATATTATTTAGTATTATGTAAATGTACTAATGTAATGTCTTTGCTTTAGTTAACCATTTTTTTTAATTATAAAGCCATTGTTTGTCAATAAACTAAGTATTGACGTGGCTTAATGGTAATTAAATACGTTACCGGATGTGTTTCATACTCCCCGTTCAGTTTTGTAGTATAGTCAACTTCCATTACAGATTAAAATAGAATACCAACAAATACCACGGTTATTATTATCATCAATAGCACCACCATTGTTACTTATAGGTACTAAATTCAAAGTCAATAACACAGAATTATAAATTAAGTAAAAACTTTAACGAGTGCCATATTATCTCTTAGAAGTGACTGAACATTACATATTAACACTGTCCAACCGTAACTCTTGTTCAATATTGCACCCTTCATCATTGAAATAATTGGCGCGGCATGTCCATTTGTCCATCAGCCATTTTTGATGTCCCCACTGCACAGGCCTTCCTTATGGGTGGTAAGGAGGATGGGCCATAACCCACCACGCGGGCCCAATGCGGATTGGTGGGTGTTAACGATTGCATATGCAGCCGGGACCAACGGCTTAACATGCCTTCCGAAGCACGGAGGAGCTCGAGATAATAAATTTTTGGTCACCATCCCATGATCGACCCTTGCGAACGTTGCTTTACTTCCGCAATCGCTGGGCCAGGCGCTAAACCACTGCGCCACCGAGCTCCACCGAGCTGGCGCGGCATAGTACTAAAATATTTAGCTACTTTTGAGTCCAACTATACCTTCTTATAAGCCCGGAATCGAATAGATGAATTTCGATAGGGATGCTCGTTTCCGCTGTACAAATCTAAAAGCCGATTGGTTGCGATGGGTCGAGATAGGTGAATCCACCTAATATCGACTGGTAGTTTTCATTCGGACGACTTTCTACCTAGAATCGCAAACTTATAGATATTACCCTTACGAGTTTCGACCCTTTTCCATTTCAATTTACAGATGTGTTTTCGATACTCAAGGGGACCATAGGTCGTCCCTTAGAAAAAAGCAATAACGCGAGAGGGCCTTAAGTTTTGGCGGTTTCCAAATAAACTTTCGGGTGACACTACTCTAAAGAATAAATTGTCGTATAAGCTTCTGGCACTAGCCACCCATATTATGTATGTATTTTATGGATTATGATAAAGAAGCATTTTTCAAAGCTCTGTCTTTTCATCGTAATAAAAATGATGCGGCCACAAATATTTTGATAACAAAATATAATTCCATGCTTATAATCTTTTTTATTTTTGATGTGAAGAAATTAATAATCACCTTATCACTCATCTAACTACTTAGTACCCTTAGCATGAACATCTATCGAGAGAAAAAAACGCGCGTAAATGTACTCGATAGAATAATTATATGAAAAATTTATTCGGTAGATGGTATTTTATTTGGTAGATGGCGCTGTTCAAATTTCTCATACAAAATTTACCCTCCCGAATGTTTTTACGCGCGATATTTTTCTCGATAGCTGTTCATGCTAAGGGTATGAATTTTGACAAAACCGGCGAAAGCTCCGACCACTAATTTGTGCTACCGAGTTGTTGAAAGATTCGTTTTTCTAGTACTTTTTACGGTTTTCTGTCACCCAGCGTTTTCATTAATGTTAAGAAGTATCCTCGACATTCAAACCCTACCTTTTTTAGGGTTCCGTAGCCAAAATGGCAAAAAACGGAACCCTTATATAGATTCGTCATGTCTGTCTGTCCGTCCGTATGTCACAGCCATTTTATCCCGAAAGTATTATAGGATTACACAGTTAAAACTTAGTAGGTAGATGTATTCTGTTAACCGCTTAACGATTTAAACACAAAAATAAAAAAAAAGGTTAAGGGGGGCTTCCCATACATAAAACTCAAACTGAAAAAAAAATATCTTCATACCAATACGTGCGGGGTGTCTATAGATAGGTCTTTAAAAATTACATTGAGGTTCCTAAGACAATTTTTTCTCAAAGTCAACCGTTTGAAAGATAAACACTGCCAAAGTAGTAAAATGTGTGTCCACCCTTCTAACTTTTGAAATAAGAGAGTGAAAAATCTAAAAAAAAAATATGCTATAGATCTTAATAAAAACTTTCAAAGAAAATTGGTTTGAATGAGATAATTAGTTTTTGAGATATATCATATTTTCCAAAACCGCAAATATGACTTTGTCATTCATACCAACACTGTGAAAAACAAAGTTATTTTTACAGACAAAAAATGATAGTGGTATTAAATATGGACTGGTATATTTAAGGTAACTACGGAACCCTATGGCGCGTGGCCCGACACGCACTTGGCCGGTTTTTTCAGTCGAGATTGATCGAAGATGCATTGTTGGCGATACAAGACACAGTTGCATTAAAATTCTTTTGTAGAATCATGTCTTTGTGTTATCTCAGTAGTTATTCTTCACATTTAATTGCAAACATCTGAATATTCGTAGCAATGAACTCTGTTCGAGTTTTTTCGACGAATACTTCATTGGTTATCGGATATTCCATGAAAAAGAATTTCTCGCGTTCAACGCGTTGTTATTTCACAGGAATATTGCTTCTTTTTCAGCACTGTATCGCGGGAAGTATGCCGGCTCCTGGCTCGCTTTTTAATCATTTGTAGTTTTTGAACGTTTCTATCTATGGATATATAATAAGTGTTTCATATATTTACTGATATTATCAGTAAACATATGAAACACTTATTCTTTTCTAAACAGGCGATAAATTACCGAATAAACTAGATGTTCTTTATAATTTAAAATATATATTATGACTTCTATGTTGAGTTTTTTAGGAAATTTTATTTCATTTATTAAAAAAATTATCGATATTCAATATCTCTTAAAAGCAATCTATTCCATGACCTAAGTTTTTTCTTCGTTTCTTTTTTAAATTAAGTCTTAGAAAATCAACCCAATTAATAAATGTGAAAAACACTAAAATAATCTCATAATCCAATTTGTCAGTAGACCATTTAACCCTTCACAATGGCAGCATGTGTGAGCTGTGACCTTTTCTGAATTTATTACTACTATTAAAACTCTCCAACATCAGCTTTTTACTTTGACTGAAAAAAAAAAATTACAGTAACTACGAAGAATTCTTTAAAATAAATACACTATTGTTATCTTTTGTTTGTATTACTGAGAAGCTAAATAATTTTACAGCTCATAAGGACAGTAGGTGCAGTAGTTGATTTTTTTTTTCAATTTGATAGCTATATACAATATGCATTCCTGGGAATAAGGGTGTTCCTGGGAAAAACAGAAATACGGAACCCTAAAAGGACAACGGGTTACGGGATGATCATTTAAGATAACTTTTTGTGAGGTATGAAATCCCGAAAAGTAATTAGAGAACAGTCGAATTAAGGGTTAAAAAGGACGACCCTTACGGAAATATGCTTGGATTCTAATAGCATTTCTAGTAGTGCGGTAACGTCAGGCTTTGAGTAGGATTGTTTTAAAAAATTATGTCCATTCTGCAGGGTTAAATCGAAGTTATAATAATATGTCTTTTAAATTTATAATGTAATCGTGATATTGATAACATTACGACAAAAATGTTTTAAATCAAAGTGAGTAAAAGTCTAAATAAAAAAAATCATAAAAAAATCACAAGAAGTCATAAGTGAAATATTACTTACCGATTTTTTTATTTTTTTTATTATAAAAAAATCGGTACCTACTTTCGTGTTCTTTAGCGTCAGTAATATTTCACTTATGACTTCTTGTGATTTTTTTATGATCCTAAAGTTATAAAAACCGCGGTTAGATTCTTATAGCTTAAAAGATTGCCAATGACTTCAATTTCACCCTTAGTACACCATTTGGATAATGCTGATATTTTCCTTGCGCCCGTTTTCCTCGTCAGCTAAAAGATATCCTAAATGGTTAATAACAGGATAAAAAAATCAAGTTGAACATAATATAATTTTACTTATTTTTTTCGCAAGAAAATGCGTTTACCCCAAACTGCTGCAGCAAACACTGTGAATGTTCATGGTTATGAGTCTTGAAATGATTTCAAAATTAGAAGTAAAAAAACATACAATCAAATATACGTAAAAACACGTTTCATGAATTTAATAATAACTAAGAAATTATTTTTTAGATTTCTTTGACGTATCATCGTAAGTAATAATATAACGATATGCGCCAAATTCCCACACTGAGAAAAAAATATTGCTATTGCAACAAAAAAACTTTGATGCTGGGGAGCCGTCAAAGGTAAATAGTTATAAAAGCAACGTCTTTATTGTCACTTTTTAAATTGCTAATGGAACTAAGTTGCCAACCTTGATGTTATAGCAATATAAAATTGTCATACTAGCTAAGTGAAATTGATGCAATTACAATCCTAAAATTGATCCTATCGCAATACTTGCTTTTACCTTTGTTCTGATGACAAAGGATTTTGCTAAAATGACAAAAGCAAATTGTCCCTAGATCTACTTTTCTTTAGTTGTACTAGCAATCTTCCTTTGTTCCTTTATCAACTTGACTGTTGCTGCTCTAGCAAAGTCACTTTTGTCGTATATCTTTTGCTACCCCAGCAAAGTTACATTGCCGGTCTCGATCCCTGCACTTTGTTAGTGGTACACCATGGAAAAATTGATACTCCCCGAAGCTTCTGCATATTATTCTAGGGGTATGCGTACCCTGAACGGAGTTCATTGTACATCACATATTTGCATTGCAGCATTTGCACTTACATGGTGCCAGAGAACTCCGGTCAAGATACGCAATATGCATACCCTATAATAATAAAGGCCGAAGATACGAGGAGTATCAGTTTTTCCATGGTGTGCCACTAACAAAGTGTAGTGCAGGGATAGAGACAGGCAATGTTACTTTACGGGGGTTGCAAAAGGCATAATGACAAAGAAAAATGATTATGAGAAGGTAAAAATGAAAATATATAAATATTCCAATCATAAAACTATTTATTTAGGTTTCACACAATGTTTACTACAATTAAATAAACGAACAACTAATACTATGGGTTTATAGGTTCAAATCGCAAATATAGAATCAGGTGGTAAAAGTTTCTAGGTACTCCATAGCTAGGCAACTTGTAATGCACTGTTCTCAGTCCTCTAGTTAGGCAACTTGTAAAGCACTATTCCAGGTCCTCCATGTCTAGGCAACTTGTAACGCACTGTTCCAGCCTCCATAGTTGGGCAACTTGTAACGCACTGTTCCAGGACCTCCATAACCAGGCAACTTGTATGTCCTCCATAACAAGTAGCGAGCGCGGGCCACTCCCGCAGCTTGGGGCTCGAAGGCGGCCCCTCGGACGCTCGGTTTGCGCCGAAAATACTCGTCCGCAGCTTGTGGTCTCTTAGTGGCTCAATGTGCGGCAGCTCATAGTTTTTTGATTATAAGCAAACACAGCACATATTTTTTTTTAAGGAAAACACTGCAGCCAGCCCGCAACGACCGCACAACAAGCGTCCCACAGATCACTGACGCGTTCTGTCCAACAACAACAACCGACTATCTCGATTAAAAATAAATTGCCAGCTAGACAAAACAGGTTGCGATTGCGACAATGTCACTATTGTAATCTTATATAGGCTATTTTGTGCAGATCACTAATTTGTATTTTGTTAGTTCAAAAGGTTGCTTTACTGACAACACTACCTAAACATAGTAACAAGTGTTATTTTGATAGATTATACTTTGCTATAGCATCACATCACAACGTTGATAAATTAACAACGTTCCGTTGCTACCCCATTTAAGTACACATACATAGTTATAGTATCAATGTTTATTTTGCTGATATGACTAAAATTTGTTCAACAATAAAAAAGTTGTAATTGGCACAATGGCCATATAGCTGCAGCAACAATTCACTTACGTGGGGTAACAATAAAATTCTAACAAAGCGTTTATTGTCGCTTTGTTAGCCGTTTTTTTTCTGAGTGCAAATTGAGCTTGAAATGAGAAATCCTGGGGATAACACCCTCCCGACAGTTAGGAGGCAAAGAGGTTACAACTAAGCAAATTGCATTCGCTACCGCGGCAACACCGTGCCAAATAAAGGTAAGCACTGGATGTAGCGTTCTGTAATGTTACAAAATTGTCTAAAACGTCGTAACGCGTTTGATTGACACTCGATCTTTTGACAAAGTGTAATTTAGGCCGCCTACGCACCGACAGGTGCTTATATAGGGTAGTGCCTAGAGCCTAGATATGTAACCAATCTATATAACGAACGTTCACGAATGTCGCAACCGAACGCACTGCGCGTTAGGTGCATCGATACATCCAGGCAACTATATACCGAAAATGTATCAAAGGTAGGTGCGAGGCTTACAACTAAACACTATGAGACCATAAGGCGACTATCATAGCGACTCACATTCCAGTGCGGTCACCGTGTATCCTAGCAGGTAACCTGGATATATCTAGGCACCAATCTAGGCACCTATCGATGCATTGGCAGCCTTAGAGTTAGAAACGTATCAGCCAATACGTATATACGTATACCATATTATCTTCTCAATTCGTTACCTGAAACTATTAGATGTGAGATAAATTTAAACAAATATAAGAAATTATTAAAAGATTACCTGTTCACCATTATTTAATCAGACTGTAAATTCAACATAACCTTTTATTTGTAAACCTAAGTCTCATCCTGCAGACAAAATATCCAGTACAGTTTTCTCGGATATTGTTGTAGTTGTAAACCTGATTTTATTATGAGTTTAATAAAATAAATAAATAAATAAATATTTGACAGTGCGTAGACTGGCAGTAAGCGACCGTTATTAAATTAGTTATTATGAAACACGCAATTGACGATGTTTTTGATCATTCATAATTATTGGTATTTTTAATTAAAATGACTACGATAACTTATAAATATTATATTATTGAAGTAAAATTTAAGTATAACTTACTTAATTCAGTAACTTAATAATTAGTAGATCCAAAAAGTTAAAAATGATCTCCAACTCGCACAAAACTACACACAATTTAATAAAGTCTTCAATTTATTCTAATTACTGCTACAAAAAAAAATATTTTTAAATGTTTGCAGATTGTTAGAATACACACATGTGTTGTAATTACCCGTACATTTTTACACGACTGCCCAAAAACAGAGAGTGTGTATTCATATATGTTTGCGTGTATGAGTTTTTAAATGCCAGTGAATACTCATCCTAAAAATCATGGCGGGAATCTCTTACACGTCAAAATGGTCGGGAAAATTTTCATCAAAACCAGACTCTGTCTAAACGGGAAATGAGTATTATGCGATAACAGTTAGGCTAAAACGTGCACGAGAAAAACACTTGAATGTGATAATATTATAAACTTTTTGCGAAAGGACTCAAATATTATATAAATACAACGCTAACTCCAGTTTTCTATGATATAGTGTTTGCTTAGGTAACAACTAGTAATTTTACAGAAAAAATTAAATTACTGTAAAAACTTGGAATATGAAATAGTAGTTTATGATACTGATGCATAATGAGGGGTATTAAAACATGAGTGTGTGTTTAAAAACCGAGCCGTAGGCGAGGTTTTTAATAGTATCACACGAGTGTTTTAATACCTAGTTATGTGCAGTTTCATACACTACTTTATCTACACTCATACATTTGGGATTGAACCTACTAAATAAAAGATCAACGTTAGAAAAGAGAGAGAGACTTTGGTTGTATTAGCTATGTACCTACCTTGTAATAAGTCATTTCCTTAGCTGCATCTAAAATAATTTTGCAGAGTTAATTTTTTTAACTCATTTTTGAGCAAGAATAAAAAACACCTACGAAATTCAGTATAACAAAATGTAAAAATTGAAATCAAAATTCAAAACTTTTTTCGTAATGCTCTAAAAATGGCGCGCAATAAGTCATCGATCACCATAGAGTGCATTTTAATCATGGAAAGTATGTAGGAAAATATCGTTGTTTTTTTTTAATATCACGGCACTACCTTCTTCTTGGATTTGCCCTGTATCGTAATGAGAAAAAAAGTTATTTTATGATGCAGCTGACTGCATCGTAATGAGTTTTTTTTTAATTTTACCTATTTACGAAAATAAAGTACGTATTTATATTACCTTTTTTGAATTCATATTTGGAACATTACGTTGTGAGTGTAGATAAAGTTTATTAAACGCTACTATTTCATATTTTACAACTTCGAAAATACTTATTTATTTTACTCCTCAAACAAAAGAATTGCTATAATCGGATCTGACATGCCACTGAATCTTCTTTTGATAACTAAGACTAGACTTTGATATTATTTTCTTCTCAAAAAATATTAAAATATATCGCAGGCACTTTTATTAAAATGTGAGATATTTTTATGCAGGCAGCGAAATATCTGCGGCAGCCATCTCCCGTGTTTTTAATCAAAGTCGTAACACTAGAAAGTTATATTTCAGACGGGGCCGGTTCAACCAACCTATGCTAAGATTGAACTGAGATTAAATAAAATGACTAATAAAAATATTCCTCGCAATTTTCCAGCGCGGAGTAATATTACCGTATTCCTTGTCTAGAAGTAAATAGAAAGTAGAAATTCATGTTTGATAAAAATCAAAGTTTATCAGAATGAAACGTATAATTTGGATATTGATGTTTATAAAATGTGTTAATACTAAGATGAACTCCAGTATTTTTACATACTAATTTTGTATTTTTTTTCCGTTTCAGCTTGGACAAAAATGCTTTCGTTTGTCCGGCTTATGGTCTATTCTCCTCTAGAGGTCACATTTCTCAAAACATTGTGAAATTTTGTGAGTTCGATAAAATTATTGTGAAGTTTTTGTCGATTCTGTTTTTCGAAATAAAAAAAAACATATTTCAGCCATTTTTCTACAGCTAACAGAGCCACTATACTAGTAATAATTAACTACACTTAGTCCAAAAAAATGTAGAACCCACCATTAACAGTGAGTTTCATAAAATATTCTTTGAGCGATAGTAACAAGGCACATACCTTTTACGTTTGTTAAAATTAGACGTAGAATAGAGGAAGCAAGAATGGATCTTTTAAATGAAAACTCTCTGTGTTTCGGCTGGTTATTCGTGAAAAGAATAAAGAAATGAATTGTTTCAGCTTGAAATTACGAAATTCATTTTGAGCTTTGTCTCGTTAATAATGTAAATGTTACAATAATAATTGTTAAATAATTTACTTATATAATTATATTTTATTTTATTTTGTTTATTTAGAAACAAACGGTCGTACACATACATTTTTACAAAAAATACAAATTACAAGTTACACAAGACCTATAGTTTCCTTAATATATAGTTTCCTTATTATATTTTAATATTTAGTTTTTGTTGGTGTTGGTAATTTATGGTAAATACCAAATTTAAATTTTATTCGTAAGAAAAAGTTCAAGTACTTAAAAATTGCACATTTCTCATTCTTATTTTTGAAAATGGAACTAAAAGCATCTCTTTGGTGAAATCATAGACTTATTTATACTCTGTGCACAGAGTGAATCGTAGAATGCGTGATTTTGTTGCTACAGCAGAAATTAAAAATGTACCATGGCGCAAAATCTTTAGAATTTTTCTATAATTACAAACTGATTGAACTGACTGAAGTGACTGTAATAGGAAAGAAATAGTTTTAATCTTTTGCCGTCAAACACAAATCATTTATTTAAATATTGAACAAAAAGTTTATGAAGTGGAGGATAGAAAAACGAGTGGAAGCGTTTACGGAAGTAGGTATAAACTATTTAATATTGTATTTAATTTTTTATCGTTAAATTATTTGGTTGTTAAACTTTATGATCAGAAAAGCAGTAAGAACAACTTTACGAATTTTGAGCAAGTTCAAAAACTATAAAGTTTTTTCAACTTACCACACTGGCATTCATGCAAGTGAGAAGTGCAATTTAATCAGCTTCCACACGAGAGATTCAAATTCATTCCTTACGCCTTCAAAGAAACTGAAAGACATAAAGAGAGACTCGATTTATCATCGCTAGGATCTCTGTCATTTTGAACTAGGTTGGTGCTCTGTGAATAATAGTGCACTTTATGTGACACAAGGGATTTGAAGAGAAATTCGTGTGAATAGTACAATGGTGGTACATACGGGGCTTTGTCCAGTGCTGTGTTCATCCAGTCCTTGGAAGGGATCAAGTTTCTTTGACAAGGGTTTGTGCATAATAATGGAATTATCAAGAAATTTGTACAATTACTTAAGTAAATGTCGTAACTAGGAATTGTTAAAATAACAATAACATTAGCATCGTATTCTATGTAGCATAGCACATATCATCGTATGTGGAAGAGATTTCCCTTATGTAAAGGAGGTATTAAAGAAGTATTTGTAACTCAAAGAATATAGCAATAATACCCATTATAATAATAATGTGTTTCATTTAGTTATACAACCAACGACGAAAGTTATGCTATTTTTACTAAGGCTTTGTTCGCAAATTAAAGTGAATGTTCAGATTTTTCATTTCCGTTTGTGTCTTTTCAATGTACTTTTTTAAAAGTATAAGGATCTTATTATTAAACAAAACCCTTTTAAGATTAATATTTTTAACACAACCACAAACTGTTAGCTTTTTATGGCAAAGAAAATTGTTTCTTACCACCGAGAAAAGTTAACTGAAACTTCTTAGTTGTATAGCTAATGGGTACAGCTTCAAGTCCGGACGATGCTGGTTTCACGATGAAAAAACTACAGAAAAGAGATTTTAAAACCACCCAACTAAAACAAGATACACAACAGTTGTTAGCGTAATACCATTACCCATTGTAACAGTTCAAAACTGAACATGTTATTTTTTTATCTCAAATATTACTTAAATTGTAAAGAAAAGAAATATATTAAAGGAAGGTTGTCACTGACCTTGTTCTCAGGAACTTATCGGCATTTGATTATGCAGTTATTCACAAAAAACACAGGTTTTGTAGTAAATCATAAGCACTTCAGATGTCAATCAACAATTAATAAAATGTTCATTATTTTTCAAAGGAGCTTGTGTTAAACATTACTTGGACTCATAAATTGTTGTACTTCACAATTTGTTTGTCATAATTTGATGATGAGAAAGAATAACATAATATTAGCTTAGAAGGTTATAAATTAATAACAGATAATTACAGAAGATTATGACAGATAGGATGACGTAAATCTGACAGCTAGTGATAAAAATCGGAACTATTTAGCAATTGTGAATTTTCTGTAAGAAAGGCAAAGGGTTTTAACCTTACTGCCAATTTTGGAAGTCAAAACGAATTAATTTCATTTCCACAGATAAGTTCATGTGATAAATTAATAATGTTTAAAAGCATAAATTGTTGGGAAAAACTTAAATAAACATATTGGTTTGCATAAATGTGAAACTATTTTATTCTCGTTCAAGTTTGTTTACCAAGAGATAAATGTGACTAAATAATGCTGAATTGTGTTTGTTTATTTTACTGAATAATAATTAGTAAAATAGAACATGATTAAGTAATTAATTGTTATAATAATCTGTCTAAAGAGTAATTTAAGGTCATAAAAATAGGCGGAAGTTTCTTAAATCTTTCTTGGCGCCAAGGTTTAAATATTAATCCTCGTGACGTTCAAAACATGGATTAAGTTATAATTCATTCATAATTATTATTGATAATATTATTAGTTTTATTAGCACTCATCAGTTATCGTCATAATTGTTTATTTCTAAAAAATACTTTAAAGAGGAATGAAAATTTGGCGATTAATTAGGTTTAGTAAGTTGGCAGCTATGGTACAGATTGCACGATTGCACAATCACAATTAGGCGGTCTGCACAATTTATATTTGCAATATGGTAGCACCGACGCGTCAGATTGATGGCGACGGAATGTCGCGGGGGGTAAAATAATAAGAATGTTGCTAACTAAAATTGCAAAGTACCCATTTTTGTATGTGTGTTTAGTTAGAGATAATAAGTTTACTGTATTTTAAGCAGGTGGAAAAGCGGAATATTTGCATTAATTAGTACTCAGCAATAGGTATTTTGGCAATTTAAATTATACGGGATTAGGTAAAGCAAAGTGAAACGATTAATTAGTTAAAATCTAAATGAAGTTGGTTTGAGGGTATTAGTTTATGTAAGGAAATTATATTAATCGTATTATTAAAGATTGACAAGACAAAACTGATTACGTAACTTTTAGTAATATTATTGTGAAATTTTATTATTCGAAAATGATTTTCTCAAAGTGTTGCGTTTCGAGGTTATGACGAATTATTGAAACTGTTAACGACTTCACATAAAATGAAACTTATAGTCTTTGTTGATTTAAATAAGATAATTATCAAAATGTAATGTAAGTAATTTTTAATATCTCCATTAATAGGGTTAGTGAAATATTTTCATAAGCGGGGAACACTGAATAAGGGGAGGAGCTAGAAATAGGGCACCAATAGGAATGGGCTAAAGTGCACAATGTCAATTTAGCGCGGGAAATTTTAGCTATTTTGATGAAAAAAGCGCAAATTACTTGGCGCCGTTTTGGGTCGCGTCATGACGCTAATTTAGTCTTTATAAGGGGAAGGATCAGAGAAGCGGGGATTCATTTCTCCGGTGTCAAGCGAAGCGTCAAGACGTAATTTTTGAAGAAACTCCACATCCCTCTGTAAGATCGCGTTACTGAAAAAGTTTATTTTTAAATCAAGCAAATTTCAAGAAGTCAGCAAGAAAGTGGTCGAGGTTTTCTGACGAATAGGGCCGCATTTGTCCCGCGAATCTTTTGCATAAATGCTTTAATTTGAGCTTATCTGGTATAATTAAGTTCATAATTAAAGTATGTAGATTTTGTTTGCGATAATCATAAAGTAACGTAGCTTTCCCTGTAAATTCTTGAATTAGTATAGTAGGACTACTAAGAATTGAAGTTCATAATTAAAATATGCAGATTTGTAGTGAAATCCTATAGAGTCATGTAGTTCTCTCGGTGGGGTCATGAGGTAATACAAATGTATTGGTTCTTGAGTCTGTTGAGGTCGGGGCTGCATTATTTTGTGGGATGAAAGCTAACTAGATTTGCTAGTATTATTATACAATGTTGATTTTAGATGAGTATTCATTTAGTTTTGTGTCTTTTTGGGGCGATTTGTCAGATCCTCGCGGGGGGTTTAGGTAGAAAAGTCTAGCCTTGTGGCGGGTTAGATGGGCATTTGTTTTGAAAATTGCCTAGCTAGTCACATAATATTACCAAGCTTACCTACAGCGATGGAAATCAGACGGTCCGAAATGAGTTGGGAGATATCCCTGTCCATGGCTGTGGGCAGCAGGCTTGGTATTATTATTCCTTATGTAGGGTCTTGGTCGTTCCTTCCCACTCGGCCAAGAGAGCGTCAAAGGTTGCTAGAAAATTAGGGAGTGCCACTCAAACTGTACAGAATTGGGCAACAGGATTGGTGGTAAGCATTCCAAGAATTGCATAGGAAATTCTAAATTTAGACGCAAATAGGCAGGTAAATTCATTAATAAGGTAGGAATATTATTATTAGGTGAATTGAGCAAAAGTAAAAGGTAGCATTTCAAGAAGGTGGGGTATTCTTTGAAGTGAGATCTGTGTGGGCGTCAAAGATGTCGGGAAACATCATGGGGGTCGCATAGGAATTCAGAAATTTAGTAGTTGTTAGGCAGGTAAGTTCACTAGGTAAGATTCCATGTCTTAAAGTAGGCGCTTTAACAGGAATCCATAGGTAGGTGCCTTAACAAAAAATCCATTTAAACTATAGCTCGGTGTAGTGAATATTCACAATGTAGCATTAATTGTGTTGGTTTTACCAGTTTCGGTGAGTACATATTAATTAATTACTTCAGTGAGTGGATAGTGAAAGTTAATTTATTACTACTTATAAAAGAAAGTTCCTTTATCTTTGAATTGGATTGGATTTATGATGATTTTGTGTGGA
Source organism: Agriphila straminella (assembly GCA_950108535.1). NCBI lineage: Eukaryota > Metazoa > Arthropoda > Insecta > Lepidoptera > Crambidae > Agriphila > Agriphila straminella. The sequence goes on along the minus strand of OX467311.1, from coordinate 14,440,068 downwards.
GACTATTGATTTTAAAAGAAATATTCTATTCTAGTAATCTAGAAGGTGTACTGAAATCTAGATCTGGGTGTATGAAAAAAGCCTGCGTTTCTATATATGCTAAGGTTGATTCACGGCTATTAGAACGCTAGATCAAAATGTTTGAGTGGACTTTTTCTATTAATAGAATAGTTTTGTATAATATAGAAACAATACTTCAATTATGTACTATAAAAGTATCAAACTGTTTAGTGAATATATCCAAATTCTCAAATGGTTAAACTAAAGTACTTTCTCATCAATATTTCAGCTAAGTTTCATTTACCAATTCAATTGGAAGTTGTTTCAATAGAATTATATTCCACAATTGAATTTAAGTACTTATTGACAAACACAATTAATGTACAGGTTAGATATCATTAGAAGACTAAACTGAAATTACCATAGTTCATAGAAGTTATAATAGTTTCCGTTGTTGAGATGAGGAAAGACTGCGACCAAATAATACATTCCCTATGAATTAAATTATCTTTCCTTCAGAAATTGGATCTATCAGACCCTTTTGAATGGATAGTAATGTTGTGTCCATAATTATGTTATAATGTTAAACAGTTTCGCTAACAATAAATATATTTTTAAATTAAATTAAAGTTGTGCAATTCCACCATCACAATAGAAAGATAATTCTTCATTGTGAAAAGCTGATAGATCACTTGAAGCACTTTGCTTGTCCTCTTTTATTAAGACAGACATACTAAGACTAAATAATTCAACTAATTTATTAATTAAAGTTGTCATGAAAGCAAATGGTGGAGCTAGAGGAGAATTGTCCCAGTACGGTTAGTCGAGATTCACTATACAGAGCGGGGAGGTGCTCTGTATCTAGCTAGCAAAGAAACCATTGTTTACTTAGTACTTGACTATAGCACAATAGTATATTTTATATTTGACAAAAAACACTAGAACAATTATTAAGTAGCGATGATAAATTTTCTATATTCTGAATTAATACAACGTTAACTTCTATATTTATTACCATTTTACCTTCTTTTACTCTATTCCTAAGCCACTAACCACATAGGATAACCTAAATTAAATAAAATAAGAAAGTAAGAAAATAAAATCATAATTAGTAGCGGTGAACAATTTTCTATATCTGACTTTTGGGTGATCATAACTTTTGGTTATTTCATTCAGTTCTTATTACTGTAATATCTATTAGCATTCCATCATACTAGACTTTTATAAACATACTGAGCAACTTATCCTAAAAAAAATAGGTACCATATTGAATTTCATATAAGTACAGCGGGTAGACATAAGAGTAATTTCTATACCATTTAAAAGTATGCAGTAAACTAAGTCAGTTATTAGAATATGAAGCTCCATAAAGCAATATCAACATTCTAATATAGGTAAAAATTAGGTAGTTTCACTTTAAAGAAATACTTAGGTTCGCTGAAAGAGATTTCTTTAGAGATAACTCTTCATTACTCACAGGTCTTGTTATAAATTAGGTAATAATAATTATAAGTGCAATAAAGATTATATCTATGTAAAATTTAATATCAAATTCTATTAACAATTTATTAGGGTAACGGCTAATTTGTGATATTATCATTTAGTAACAGTCATAGTAACAGAATTAGTTAGGAATGAATAAGGAAAGAATGATAGCGTTATAGTCGGGAGACAAAACAATGATTGCACTTCTGAAAAGAATCTAGGTTACTATTATTCACAATCAGGGACCGCCCTAGAAATCACGAGCCCTTTCAGACCACATAAAAGCACGTCAGTAATGTAGGTTATATCTATAGGTAGGAAAGGTTAACAAGGAATAACTAAGTAGACGATAGGTTTGAATATTTAATCGGAGCAAAGGATAAGATTTGATACATAAAAAACATTGGGTAGGTAACTTACATAATATAAAGAAATAGGTAGTTAATTGACATACATCGTTCAGCATTTTAGTATGGTATAAGTAGGGGTAGGGGGAGTTACATGTTGGGGGTGCCTTTGACCAGGATCTTGTGGGGATGAACAGTATCAAATCTTCATAGTGGTAACTTACAGACTTTTTGGTAGGTATAGTTCAAGTTTTTGTGTAGTCCTGAAAGAAAGTGGCTGTTTTCATTTAATTATGTTCCAGTCACATTTTGTTGCGGTGAAAATGGACTCGTGCAATTGTTAATTTGTGTCCCGTCATCCTTCCTTATTTATTGATAAACAGTATCAATGATTTATTGCACTTGTGCAGGTTTCATCACATTAGGGGTCGGTTTTGATTATGTGATTGGTTTATTTACGTCCTGAAAATAACACTTTCACTTTTATAAAAACACGTTGATTTGACAATGCCTACGCAAATTAATTAGGTTAGGGTTATGTTTAGAACGATCGAGCGGGATTGTGTCAATTAAACGTCACGCCATAATAATGGTAAGTGGCATTGAAACGTTCGGTTGTAATTCATTGCGCTCGGAGTGTAGGTTTGGAACGCGCCTCGGTACAGATAAATAAATTTCTCTTTGAGTCACAGAATAAATTTGTCTTTGAGTACAGATAAAAAAAAACGAGCATCTAGAGCGATCATTTACTTTATTTTATTTACGTATTAAAGTCGTCATGGCTGCAATAGGCTAACTATTGGCAAGTGGGAGGTCGTTCAGTTCAAAGCAGGACTTAAACAGTACTGTTTGGAGCCTGTTTTCATACTAACTGTTGAGGTCATAGTACAAGAAAGGTAGGGCAGTTTAATATAAGTCATGATATAAAAGTTTGTAGTAAGGCCCCTTATTTTAATTATCTGTGGTTTGACATTACGAAATAAAATGACAACGAATAAACTCTATTTTGACAGTCAAGATAGACACAGAGAAGTTGCGTTCCGAATCGCTTCTCAGCAGTAATGCTCGGTCCGAATCATGCTTAGGAAGTCACTGTTATTTTTAAACTGTCTTTATACATCCTTGATACCTAATCGATAAATCCGTAAATTTTGACATTTGGATTAATGTTATTTTAAATTAGAGTTTGTAGGGGTCAAGCGCCACGCTTTGTGTACGTAACGGCTGCGTGATAGAGTTGTGCGGAAAGGGTCTGTTTATGAATAGCGACTGAACTGTGTTCGCGTAATCGACACAGTGAATTCAATTCAAAACGCGACGGTTTTATTTCACGATACGGTTGTAACAAGTAATTTCTGATGTAGTTTAAATTCTAATTCCGATTTAATTATTTAAGGGTTTTCCTTTATCTATTTTTATTCAATGATTAGAGCAGTCACATTGGCTGATGCCACGTGGTAACACGTGTTAACACATTATAAATTGGCGTCGGATTTCATAATGAATGAATGCGTTAGAATTGTATCTATCAGGGGGCTTACCATCAGCAAATAAGAAACCATTCAGTTCAAAAGCAGGCCGTAAAAAAGACTGCTTAAGGCCTGCTTTCATACTAACCGTTGAGATCATGGTACGAAAAAGTAATGCCGTTCAATATAAGTCCTGCTATAAGAGCTCATAGTAAGGCCCCAGATAGCACGTCCGTTTAAATACGGCGGTTTTATTAAGTCGGTTAAATTTATGGGCCGTCACATTTACGTTCCGAATGGCGTGGCCGATTAGACGGTACAATGTGGAATCGATTAGCAGTCATGATAAAGGTATCAAAGTTGGTCGATCGCGCGGGCAAAGTTCACACGAAGTATCGCGAGATGGCGTTCTAATGCGTGCGTGCTAATTCGGTTACGCAAAAACATCAAAGATGGCGTCAGTGGTAATTATTTTACCACAATCAATGAAATAATTCGTGATTATTTTAAGACTTATTTTGCCTAAATTGCCAGGTTTCAAAAAAAAAAAAAAAAAAAAAAAATTGCGAAAAATAAAGGAACGAATGCCATTCGGAGAGAATGATACGGAGTTCGAATGAATGGGATGAAATTTGAGTAGATTTTCATGATTGCCAGTCACTGTTTACGTTCGACAGCTGTCAAATTGACATTATTTTACGTTGAAAAATAAAAATACTTTAGATTAGAAGTTATCGCGATATTTTAACTGAGAAAGTGATATAAAGTATAGAAGTATAAAAAAACAAAAGGTTCCTAGTGAAAGTAGGGTATGGATTAAGTGTAAATTGCAATGGATGTTATGTAAGTAAGCTCTGCTAAATTCATTGGTTATAAGATTGTTATCTCATTTTCACATATTCGGTCGGGTTTTGCATTGGAAAAATAAGTTCTAGATGATACAAGAGAGAATTGATAAGAATGTTTTCATTGATAAGATTAGAAATGGTATCGGAAACCGTAAGAAACAAACAATAGAAGTGTAGTAAACATGTAATAAACAATATTTATTAATGATTGCCAAAGGTCACATGTGGATTTTATTAAATGATGTTAGTTAATTGTAACTTGTGGTTATAAAACTGAGTTAAAATCGAACTGCATTTGAATAGCCAAGTCTTGGTGGTAAAATTTGTAGAACATTGCTATTTTGAGTGAAATAAGTTAGCAAAACATAGGTTAGTACACAGCGGAATTGGTATTCGGTTAGGTTGTTTAACAAAACAGTGTGAATAAACTTTGCTATGAAAAATACTACCTTATCTTTAACATTGGGGTCGAAAGTCATTTAGTTAATTTTAAAATCAAAACCTTAAAGCAAGTTAGTATGCGTTGGTTTGGTTTTGTAAAGTTCAAGATTCAATTCAATTGCTAAGTAAGTCAATTAAGCGAAACGATAAGTAATATTTAAGAAAATTTAATAAAATTCTTAGAACCTTAAGGTACATTATTGAATATCAGACTTAATTTGTATTTTCTAAATATTTGACCCGCAAATAACTTTCAGAATTATTCTTTTAGTTAAGTTAGAATGGAGTTGGGTTAGTATTTTTACTACAGTAAAATGATCTTAACCAAATGTTTATGGGTACCTTTATTAGTGGTTCCTAAGGAGAAGTTAAAAGTTAAAATTTAGTGAACGGGACTTAAATTTATTCGAGTCATTCTTGTGTCGCTCTTACTATTAGTGTTGTTATAAATTGAACGTAGTAAAGTAGATAGTCAGCTTAGCTCAGAGTTGAAGCGAATAGTTGATATTATCAGAGGAATTGTAAATACATATCATTGGCTCTTAGCGTCGAAAGGATTGATAACATAATAAATATCGGTATATAGCGTTAGTGAAGTAAAGTTAGGATGTGTGAAATTATTTTATAGGTATTGTTGTTTGTGATGGACAGGGGTAACAGTACCATTATTTTTAACAAAATTTTAAGCATAACAATAGAGTTGAGGTATGATTATATGGTTAGGTATGAGTTAATAAGTACTTAACTTGAAATAATTAAGAAGGATTAGGGACTGTTTACATTGAAAGATTTAAACAGTAGGGATAGAAATGATTTGTTAGTGAACAATTGCAGATGATCATTAGGTAGTGATAGTGCGGGGACTTAAATTAGTGATGTAATCAAGATTGTCTATGACACTTATCAATAATCATTTCAGGGTAAATTGAATTTTATAATTTAAATATTTATAAGAATAGTGAAGTTAATTTTGGAATTAAGATTTAGTTCATTGTTTGGTTTCAAAGATTTTATTCAAACTTCAAAAACCAAATGTTTCAGAGTTTTGATTATAGTTAACAATAGATTTTGGGTACCAAGACTATAAAATATTAGTTACAGATTAAAGTAGGGGGGTCGTGGATTAAATTAGTTACACTTTTGAAGTTTATTAGATATATCAATACATATTGATTTGACTTTAAAATTTATTTAATTGAATGATTAAATGGTTTATTTTAAGATTATGTGCAGATTATTTTTTTCAACTTAGGTTAAATATTTTCTAAATGAGTTTCTTATGATATGCATTATGAAGAGAGTTACACAGCATAAATGTTTTTATGATATATCTATCTGAAGAGAGTCATACTTATGGTTGACAATAATAGCATTAGAAAAATATTTAGTAGGAAGTGTTGTAGCATTAATTATCAAAACGGTTTAGTCATTGAAGCGGTGATGGTTAGGGAGGAATAATATAGGCGTCAGTTATAGAAATTTAATAAAAAAAAAAATTGGTTAGTGAATTTGCTAAAAAAAAAAAAAAAAAAAAAAAAAAAAAAAAAAAAAAAAAAAATATAAAAAAAAAAAAATTGTTTCAGTAACAACTGGGTTAAGTGTCTATTCGCAAATTTTAATGTTAATTAATAATACTGTCACAAATTTACTATATCTAAATGGTTATTAAGTCATGCATTTTATTAATGTAGTGTAACGCCTGTGTACACTTAGTTGCCAATAAACGTGATTTGATTTAATTTGATTAGAAGTTAAAGATGGAGTAATTTTTTTTGTTGATACTAACTTCGATTTGATTAATAACATTACAAAAAAAAACACAATAAAAAAAAAAAAAAAGAAAAAAAAAACGCTTGGTTGCGGATTTGAACTTGGGATTGCCGGTCCGGTGTGGAGGTGCGGTCCCTTGTGCCAGCTTTGCTATAACTCAGGTGACTAAAATTGCGTACTGTAGGATGCGAATATTAGTGACGCGACGGCGACGATTGTGAGTGAGTATGCTTTGACTTTTTCCAATTCACTTTCGCATCCACTTGTAAATTCACTCACTACCGCCAGTATGTTCACTAAGATTAGCAAATTAAACTAAATCACGGTATAATATTCGCAATCGCAAATACTAACAATATTATCATAAGTACAGTTAGTGAGGAAATTACAAATAGAGTAAACTGGGGTAGAATTTAGGTCGAAATTGATAGTTAAAATATTTGATGAAAGACTTGTAGCTTACTAGTATAAGTAGTGTAGTAGTAGCATATGTTTCGGAAGAATGTTGGTATAATTTTAATAGTAGGTTAGGTTAACTTCTCAAACGTTCCGGTGCCCGCAGTCACCAAAAGGAAAAACGCGCAACACGTCCCGGTTAATAGAGTCACCACGAGTTTTATTGAATTTTAGCTTTATTCAACAGAAAATACGGATTAAAGTTGTCTGAACTTTTTATTTACATTTCCCGATAGAACAAACTTGTTATTGGTTAATTTTTGGAACAGGTAGATACTCATTTCATTATAAATAAAAATTAGTTTTGTCAATGATTGTAATGGCGTATCATTGGGTCATTCTTACCGAAAATAGTTTAGGTATAGGTAGTTAATAAAGAAAAGCCGCCAACTCCGATTTTCTTTGGGAGGTTGATAATTTTCATAGGTAGATTAAGATAAAGGTAATCTTTTTAATTGCCTACTAGTAACTTTAGACTTTAAAGAAATTGAGTGAGTAAAGGTTTTCTAATAATGAAGATGCTTTGCGTAGAAATGTGGATTAATAGGGTGCAAATCATTTAATAGGAATGCGTATTAGCGGAATGTGTAGCGTATAGTATGAAATGCGTAGTGCGTAGCGTTAAGTATATTTTGCGTAGTTAATGGGAAATAATGTGTCAATTCAATGAGTCTCAATGTTGTGTAGAATTTCATATGGTGACAATCGACGTATTTAGTAAAAATTTTTTTATTCAAAACAATTCAATTTAGCAAATTAATTTGTACTCAGGTAGTAACTATGATATAATCTTAGGTGGCGTGAAAGTAGGCTAGTAAATGAAGATAGTGGACGTTGTGCGATGAGGAAAGAAGAACAGAGTGAGAATCTAAATTAGATTAGGAGTGTGAATAGAATGAAAAAAAAAGTAGCTAGGAAAAAAAAAAAATATAGATTCTTTATGGAGGGCTTTGGATTATAACGTATGTGAAGCTTGAGTACAGAATTATTATTGGCTCAAAAGATAAGATCCGCACACTACTTTAAACGTTCAGTCTTGGCTAGCGGTCGGATTGGCGTTTTAAGGTTAACAAACTTGAATTTTGTACAGAAGGACCTTTTGGTGATAGGTTAATAAAATAAAAAAAAAACGGAGAGAAAACAAACACTATTATTGTTTGTAATTGTCCTGGTGTAAACAGCTGTCCAAAATTCATACTACACAAGAAGCCAAGAGCTATGATACAATCGACAACTACACATTTTCCAAGGTGATATTAGGGTTGTTCTAGAGTCTTAAGTAAGCTTTTGGAAATATAGGGTCATTGTATATGCTCACTCTATCTGGTAGAGTAGGCCCTGTTAGTATAGAAGGAGGCGTACAGGAATATGGAGGGGTACTTTGGACGGATACGTTGTGTCCTACACTATCTTTTCATAAGGTTAGAAAAGAGCGTATGTGTCCGGGTAGGTCTAATAGGGACTATGGCTTCACAACCCATACCTTACCTTGTTTTTGTACACTTCTGGTGTTGAATATGCATAAGACGGAATTGGCAAAAGCAATAAAAGTACTTGAAACTCGCTTAATAATTTTTAATATTATCTTGGTTTAAATACACTCTTCAATCTTAAAAAAAATTCATTTACACTAGGGCTCACCCAACAATTCTTTGATTTTGGGAAAGTAATAATAGTTAGGGTTATAAAAAAAGAAGTATAAAAAAATATAACTTTGAAAAAAAAGGAGAGAGTAGAAAGGTTGATATAAATATTTGAGAATTGAGAAAGAAAAATTCTACTCCGGATCCAGTACGTAGTATTGTCACCTATGAAGAATTTTGGGGTCGAGCTGTAACAGTTCAAAACTGAACATGTTATTTTTTTATCTCAAATATTACTTAAATTGTAAAGAAAAGAAATATATTAAAGGAAGGTTGTCACTGACCTTGTTCTCAGGAACTTATCGGCATTTGATTATGCAGTTATTCACAAAAAACACAGGTTTTGTAGTAAATCATAAGCACTTCAGATGTCAATCAACAATTAATAAAATGTTCATTATTTTTCAAAGGAGCTTGTGTTAAACATTACTTGGACTCATAAATTGTTGTACTTCACAATTTGTTTGTCATAATTTGATGATGAGAAAGAATAACATAATATTAGCTTAGAAGGTTATAAATTAATAACAGATAATTACAGAAGATTATGACAGATAGGATGACGTAAATCTGACAGCTAGTGATAAAAATCGGAACTATTTAGCAATTGTGAATTTTCTGTAAGAAAGGCAAAGGGTTTTAACCTTACTGCCAATTTTGGAAGTCAAAACGAATTAATTTCATTTCCACAGATAAGTTCATGTGATAAATTAATAATGTTTAAAAGCATAAATTGTTGGGAAAAACTTAAATAAACATATTGGTTTGCATAAATGTGAAACTATTTTATTCTCGTTCAAGTTTGTTTACCAAGAGATAAATGTGACTAAATAATGCTGAATTGTGTTTGTTTATTTTACTGAATAATAATTAGTAAAATAGAACATGATTAAGTAATTAATTGTTATAATAATCTGTCTAAAGAGTAATTTAAGGTCATAAAAATAGGCGGAAGTTTCTTAAATCTTTCTTGGCGCCAAGGTTTAAATATTAATCCTCGTGACGTTCAAAACATGGATTAAGTTATAATTCATTCATAATTATTATTGATAATATTATTAGTTTTATTAGCACTCATCAGTTATCGTCATAATTGTTTATTTCTAAAAAATACTTTAAAGAGGAATGAAAATTTGGCGATTAATTAGGTTTAGTAAGTTGGCAGCTATGGTACAGATTGCACGATTGCACAATCACAATTAGGCGGTCTGCACAATTTATATTTGCAATATGGTAGCACCGACGCGTCAGATTGATGGCGACGGAATGTCGCGGGGGGTAAAATAATAAGAATGTTGCTAACTAAAATTGCAAAGTACCCATTTTTGTATGTGTGTTTAGTTAGAGATAATAAGTTTACTGTATTTTAAGCAGGTGGAAAAGCGGAATATTTGCATTAATTAGTACTCAGCAATAGGTATTTTGGCAATTTAAATTATACGGGATTAGGTAAAGCAAAGTGAAACGATTAATTAGTTAAAATCTAAATGAAGTTGGTTTGAGGGTATTAGTTTATGTAAGGAAATTATATTAATCGTATTATTAAAGATTGACAAGACAAAACTGATTACGTAACTTTTAGTAATATTATTGTGAAATTTTATTATTCGAAAATGATTTTCTCAAAGTGTTGCGTTTCGAGGTTATGACGAATTATTGAAACTGTTAACGACTTCACATAAAATGAAACTTATAGTCTTTGTTGATTTAAATAAGATAATTATCAAAATGTAATGTAAGTAATTTTTAATATCTCCATTAATAGGGTTAGTGAAATATTTTCATAAGCGGGGAACACTGAATAAGGGGAGGAGCTAGAAATAGGGCACCAATAGGAATGGGCTAAAGTGCACAATGTCAATTTAGCGCGGGAAATTTTAGCTATTTTGATGAAAAAAGCGCAAATTACTTGGCGCCGTTTTGGGTCGCGTCATGACGCTAATTTAGTCTTTATAAGGGGAAGGATCAGAGAAGCGGGGATTCATTTCTCCGGTGTCAAGCGAAGCGTCAAGACGTAATTTTTGAAGAAACTCCACATCCCTCTGTAAGATCGCGTTACTGAAAAAGTTTATTTTTAAATCAAGCAAATTTCAAGAAGTCAGCAAGAAAGTGGTCGAGGTTTTCTGACGAATAGGGCCGCATTTGTCCCGCGAATCTTTTGCATAAATGCTTTAATTTGAGCTTATCTGGTATAATTAAGTTCATAATTAAAGTATGTAGATTTTGTTTGCGATAATCATAAAGTAACGTAGCTTTCCCTGTAAATTCTTGAATTAGTATAGTAGGACTACTAAGAATTGAAGTTCATAATTAAAATATGCAGATTTGTAGTGAAATCCTATAGAGTCATGTAGTTCTCTCGGTGGGGTCATGAGGTAATACAAATGTATTGGTTCTTGAGTCTGTTGAGGTCGGGGCTGCATTATTTTGTGGGATGAAAGCTAACTAGATTTGCTAGTATTATTATACAATGTTGATTTTAGATGAGTATTCATTTAGTTTTGTGTCTTTTTGGGGCGATTTGTCAGATCCTCGCGGGGGGTTTAGGTAGAAAAGTCTAGCCTTGTGGCGGGTTAGATGGGCATTTGTTTTGAAAATTGCCTAGCTAGTCACATAATATTACCAAGCTTACCTACAGCGATGGAAATCAGACGGTCCGAAATGAGTTGGGAGATATCCCTGTCCATGGCTGTGGGCAGCAGGCTTGGTATTATTATTCCTTATGTAGGGTCTTGGTCGTTCCTTCCCACTCGGCCAAGAGAGCGTCAAAGGTTGCTAGAAAATTAGGGAGTGCCACTCAAACTGTACAGAATTGGGCAACAGGATTGGTGGTAAGCATTCCAAGAATTGCATAGGAAATTCTAAATTTAGACGCAAATAGGCAGGTAAATTCATTAATAAGGTAGGAATATTATTATTAGGTGAATTGAGCAAAAGTAAAAGGTAGCATTTCAAGAAGGTGGGGTATTCTTTGAAGTGAGATCTGTGTGGGCGTCAAAGATGTCGGGAAACATCATGGGGGTCGCATAGGAATTCAGAAATTTAGTAGTTGTTAGGCAGGTAAGTTCACTAGGTAAGATTCCATGTCTTAAAGTAGGCGCTTTAACAGGAATCCATAGGTAGGTGCCTTAACAAAAAATCCATTTAAACTATAGCTCGGTGTAGTGAATATTCACAATGTAGCATTAATTGTGTTGGTTTTACCAGTTTCGGTGAGTACATATTAATTAATTACTTCAGTGAGTGGATAGTGAAAGTTAATTTATTACTACTTATAAAAGAAAGTTCCTTTATCTTTGAATTGGATTGGATTTATGATGATTTTGTGTGGAGACTATTGATTTTAAAAGAAATATTCTATTCTAGTAATCTAGAAGGTGTACTGAAATCTAGATCTGGGTGTATGAAAAAAGCCTGCGTTTCTATATATGCTAAGGTTGATTCACGGCTATTAGAACGCTAGATCAAAATGTTTGAGTGGACTTTTTCTATTAATAGAATAGTTTTGTATAATATAGAAACAATACTTCAATTATGTACTATAAAAGTATCAAACTGTTTAGTGAATATATCCAAATTCTCAAATGGTTAAACTAAAGTACTTTCTCATCAATATTTCAGCTAAGTTTCATTTACCAATTCAATTGGAAGTTGTTTCAATAGAATTATATTCCACAATTGAATTTAAGTACTTATTGACAAACACAATTAATGTACAGGTTAGATATCATTAGAAGACTAAACTGAAATTACCATAGTTCATAGAAGTTATAATAGTTTCCGTTGTTGAGATGAGGAAAGACTGCGACCAAATAATACATTCCCTATGAATTAAATTATCTTTCCTTCAGAAATTGGATCTATCAGACCCTTTTGAATGGATAGTAATGTTGTGTCCATAATTATGTTATAATGTTAAACAGTTTCGCTAACAATAAATATATTTTTAAATTAAATTAAAGTTGTGCAATTCCACCATCACAATAGAAAGATAATTCTTCATTGTGAAAAGCTGATAGATCACTTGAAGCACTTTGCTTGTCCTCTTTTATTAAGACAGACATACTAAGACTAAATAATTCAACTAATTTATTAATTAAAGTTGTCATGAAAGCAAATGGTGGAGCTAGAGGAGAATTGTCCCAGTACGGTTAGTCGAGATTCACTATACAGAGCGGGGAGGTGCTCTGTATCTAGCTAGCAAAGAAACCATTGTTTACTTAGTACTTGACTATAGCACAATAGTATATTTTATATTTGACAAAAAACACTAGAACAATTATTAAGTAGCGATGATAAATTTTCTATATTCTGAATTAATACAACGTTAACTTCTATATTTATTACCATTTTACCTTCTTTTACTCTATTCCTAAGCCACTAACCACATAGGATAACCTAAATTAAATAAAATAAGAAAGTAAGAAAATAAAATCATAATTAGTAGCGGTGAACAATTTTCTATATCTGACTTTTGGGTGATCATAACTTTTGGTTATTTCATTCAGTTCTTATTACTGTAATATCTATTAGCATTCCATCATACTAGACTTTTATAAACATACTGAGCAACTTATCCTAAAAAAAATAGGTACCATATTGAATTTCATATAAGTACAGCGGGTAGACATAAGAGTAATTTCTATACCATTTAAAAGTATGCAGTAAACTAAGTCAGTTATTAGAATATGAAGCTCCATAAAGCAATATCAACATTCTAATATAGGTAAAAATTAGGTAGTTTCACTTTAAAGAAATACTTAGGTTCGCTGAAAGAGATTTCTTTAGAGATAACTCTTCATTACTCACAGGTCTTGTTATAAATTAGGTAATAATAATTATAAGTGCAATAAAGATTATATCTATGTAAAATTTAATATCAAATTCTATTAACAATTTATTAGGGTAACGGCTAATTTGTGATATTATCATTTAGTAACAGTCATAGTAACAGAATTAGTTAGGAATGAATAAGGAAAGAATGATAGCGTTATAGTCGGGAGACAAAACAATGATTGCACTTCTGAAAAGAATCTAGGTTACTATTATTCACAATCAGGGACCGCCCTAGAAATCACGAGCCCTTTCAGACCACATAAAAGCACGTCAGTAATGTAGGTTATATCTATAGGTAGGAAAGGTTAACAAGGAATAACTAAGTAGACGATAGGTTTGAATATTTAATCGGAGCAAAGGATAAGATTTGATACATAAAAAACATTGGGTAGGTAACTTACATAATATAAAGAAATAGGTAGTTAATTGACATACATCGTTCAGCATTTTAGTATGGTATAAGTAGGGGTAGGGGGAGTTACACCATTCATGTATCTCTTTCTAATTCGAAGAGTTGTTCTTTGATCAAAGCAAGAAAAAAATCGGTGGCTTTGATGTAGCTTGCACGTTTCGGTTATCTATCCGTTCGACTCGAGAGCACTGATAATTTACCGACTGATATCGTGAAAATCCCTCTTAAAATGATTTAAAACATATCTGTTTTAATCAGTAGGACAGATAAAATGACATTCGGCGTCAAAGCCAACGCAATACATCAACGCAGAGAGCGTCCCCAGGGTGCTGTCAAGCGACCATGCGAAAATAAAAGCTTGGCTGTATCGATTTCACTCTCAATTCCACACATTTTCGGTCCGTTGCACCTTTTAGAGTGCAATAAAAATAATCTTCTTTGTTCAGCGGTCCGTCCGGGCACAAACGGGCGAATGATAACAAAAGCCGGCCCTGCACAACAGACCTTGTTATTCCAATCTGGTACTGATATATTCATTGAGCCCATACATTTTAATTGAGAATACACTGAAAATACGGACTTCGATGCAAGTGATAATAGTTGCACTTTATCGCTCGTGTTTTGTTTCAATATGAGATCGTTCGAGTTTTCACTCAATCGAATCGAAACATCATTTTGTATGGGATTGGTCCAGAGTCTACTGGAATAGGCAGTATACTACAGCAACGCCATAAAAAGATGTGTTCGACGTATGATAATCGAATAAGTTTTAAAACTCGCTCGTTTTCCAACTTGCTGGACTGGACTTCAAACCTTAATCAATAGAGATTGCGTCATTAAAACTAATGTAAAATAGTAAATAATACTTTGGCTATAAAGCGTATTCATTTTAATATTTGTATGAAGCTAAGTAAATTGTTAGCTGAATAGAAAATAATTTCAGAATTACCAGTACTTTCTGTAAACTTTTGTTTGGCAAGTATTTTAATTAGTCGCAGACTTAATTAATTTCGTTCTTAATACACAGTTATAAATGTTGGTGATATTTAATAACTTAGTAATTGTGAGTCGATCTACGTTGATTCAAACAAAAGTCTCATAAATATTACTATAAATGGCAGACAACATTGTAAAAAATCTCTCATACATACATACAAGAACCCTAAAATCATTACACTCCTTTTATGAATTATAAAGTTACTCAAGTTTAAACAATAAGATTTACACCTACTTAGGTACTCTATTTTTTTCCTAAGTGACTTAAAACGTTAGATCACCAAGAAATATGCACGTACACACGAGTTATTAAATATGTGTATAGTGCAGATTATGACAGTCATTTTTTTCACAAATCAAATAAATGCAATAAGGCAGATGCATTTTATGTTAGCCATCTGCAAAGAAAGCGAATAGCAGGTCCTATGGTAGCGCTTATCTGCCTAGCAACCATTGCCATTGCAATTATTAAATTGTCATTTACAGTGGTGGTCTCTTTTTGCAGTCGCATCCGCAAACACTAATGACTGGAACATTGCGGGAATCTTCTGAAGATTGCAGCATTTGCATGCTAACAAGCGTAGAGGGTTTCTTTATTAATTGCTCCCGCGAGCGTGGCGCAAAGATATCTCTTATTTTATATGCAACCACTTTAGCTGTTTAGCTTTTGTTTTAGAAAGCTTCTTTATGGCCTTTTGTTTGCCGTTCACCAGCTTAAATACGTGGGGAGTTCTTTGTAAGAAATAATAAGCTTAATCTTGATTTCAAAATTTATTGAATATTACACTGAGAAAAGTAAAAGTAACGCGGTGTGTGTATAATTATAAGAGTCAGGAAGCTTACGTAATTGCGGCATGGGAAAATAATGAATAAAAAAAGACGATGGCAAATATTTACCAATTGATTGTGGGTGTCTAATACACAGTAATTCGAAAATGGCTCGTCAATATAAAAAAAATATATAAATAACACAATTAAATAAGAATTTACTGGCATTTAAATCTGCAACTCGATCAGACGTAAATTCAAATTGCATTAAATAATATTTAGGCGCTTTGAATGTATCGCCGCATTCATACCATAATGATCGGTCCACTTCCGTTTCCGCATTCCGAAAACTTCGAAGAGTAATTGAATTATCAAAATGCCGATTTCATGATGCTAAAATGTTTCCGAGAATTCGCATTACAAAATTAGGTTACAGAAAAAGGATTTAAAGCAAATTGCTTCATTCATTTCATTTCATACCGCCTGTTTATTTCTTCCATCGCCTTTGGAATGCCTTCAAATTGTTCTTGGTTTCTGATTTGAACCATTTGTTAGCTCGAAATTTTCCTATTATGCGAAAATTGAAGGAGGCCGTCGGGTGCTGTTATTTTATTTAGTTTTGATTAAATTCATCTTTATTTAAAAGGCCAGGGATTATGTAAGCATTCTGTGTTTCTTGTTTAATTTCACTTGTTTTGTTTGCATTGTTTTAATTTATACAACATCTAAATTCAATTTTATGTAAATTTGCCTCTTGTTGTGTAGCGGCTGGTATATTTCAGAAATAGTAGGTACGATATTTTCTAAGAAAGGGAAAATTGTTTTGTTTCATCAGAAACTTTATCAAAATGAAACTTAAATAATATTATTCAATCTTGGCGCTCTACTGGCTCCAGTGATTGATTAGGCAGTTATAGTGTTGTATGGTCTGCGGCAGTAGACCACACTAATATATTATTTCAACGCTTTACTCTTCTAATTATTAACAAAAACAAAACATTAAAGTTAGTTATTATTAACTTTTGTAAGTACGAGTAGCGTCATTCACACAATAATCTTCTTTCTTACAAACCTTACATTATAATTATTAAAATTTATGCAAAAAGAGAAAATTCATATAAATTATAACAAAAACGACAGTATTTTCAAGATTTTATAAAAACTACTGAACTGTTTTCAAAATTTCAAAAAACGGGATCAACTTGGGGATCATTTTAATCAATCCAATCGTCTTAGAGTAATAGGTAAACATACATAGAAAGAAACAAAAAAATACGCGATGAATTGGTAACCTCCTCCCTTTTTGAAGTTGGTTAAAAGAGAAATCATGTTGTTACTACTTACTGTCATAGTAACCTTAGTGCATAAATGCTTCAAGGAATATGAAGTCATCATCTTAAACATGATAAGTATTTCAATACTCAATGTTACTTTTGGTCGCATAGATTAGATTTGGTCTTGCCAGCGAATCCGCCACCGGCTGTCACTTTCAATTATTTATTAACACATGTTTTATTCGTTATTGTGTTACAAGCATTACGCTATTATAAAGGGCTAGCATTCACTTGTATTTTTATTATGCTAGTTTTTATGTATATTTTTTTTTACGTTTTTACTGTGTGCATGCAGTCTCCGTACTTCAGACACGAGGCCAGACGGGAACCGGACAACCTCGAGAAGCTCATCGCCGTAGGCCAAGTGGAAGGAAGAAGGAACCGTGGAAGATCACCGACCCGATGGACCGATGCAGTTA
Organism: Agriphila straminella; assembly: GCA_950108535.1. NCBI lineage: Eukaryota > Metazoa > Arthropoda > Insecta > Lepidoptera > Crambidae > Agriphila > Agriphila straminella. The sequence goes on along the minus strand of OX467311.1, from coordinate 14,422,844 downwards.
AAGAGGTCTGCCAAACTGACATGCAGACATCTATCCGGATGGCTGAAAACAGTACCGCATGGAGGGCCCTCATACACCGAGCGACTTCATGCTGTCGCGACCCTCTTTCATGATGATATGAGGAAGAAGATGGTGTATGTATATCCCAGAAACAATCCACATTGTTCATTTGGGATTAAATATCTAACGGTTGATAGGATTTCGGAATGCTAAAGCGTAGATACAAAGTAATTATTTATAAGATTTAATTTAAAACATCTTATTAAATAGCCATAGCAATTTCAATACTATAGCAACATCAGTTACAACTACTAGTGTGGTAACTTATTAGGTGCAGTCGGGCACACACGGGCCATAACTTCGCATGAATGGCCTGAGATATGTCGAGGGTCTGCTTGTGACGGCTGAGGGCTCTTGTTTGCTTGAACGCTTGTTTGCAGCTATTTAGAACTGTAACTTTGAGCATTTACTGTATTGCATTGAAGTCTATACATTAACGGTGCTTGCACACTGACTAAATTATTAAAGTTAGCATACTAAATAATCAAGGGCGTAGCCAAGGATGAATGATAAGCAAATAAAAAGCTCCCCGCCCCTAAACAGAATCCTGGCATCGCCCTTGCAAATAATAGGTAGGTATGTCTTTTCGGATTTTCAATAATCTGATTTTTTAGGGTTGGCATTTTGATAACCGGAATAAGTATTATTGGATTTGGAAGAAATGAATAACATAACATTTTTATTTTTTTTAATGATCCGAAATTTTCAGATGTTAGTACATTTCGAAGCTTTTGTTAAACATAAAATTAAATATAACTTTCTGTTGTTAATCTGTCTTTTGTTTATTTTACTTCAGTACAATGTTGAAATTATGACCAAATTACTTTAAGGAAAAGCTTTCTGCCTTTTGTTATGAGGAACTATATTGTAACAATACGATTGAGCCTTAACAAAATGGCTTCCTCAACTTGACAGGGGCGTGCCATTTAGGCACTTAACGAATTCAGACGTGACCCAGGAACCGCCACATATTTTTATAACACGAATGATGTTGTTAAGAATGACAATGCTTTTTATTGTCGAGCTTATGTCCTCCATTGTAGTTTTTGTGCGACACGCGCCTTAACTTAAGTATTTTTGTTCATTGAGCATTCCATTAGCTTCTATTGTTGGTGATCAATTTAGTTAATTTATTGTAATCTATAGTATTAAACAAAAAGTTCAATCGTAATCATATTTTTAAATATTTTTTATGAAAATATTTGTAATTAGTATCGCAATTAATAAAGTCGCAGCAGGCCTATTTACATAAAAACAATAGCAATACGCGAACGATATTCGTCCCACTTCGTGACACCATTAACTTACAAATTAATAAGGTTCAATATCGAGTAAATTGAACGACGAATTGAGTCCGATTAACGCGATTATTTTTATGTAATGAAAATAAATAATAAATAATTTATTTCACACACTATAACATTGCATACAATAACACACATGCAGATAAAAATAGAAATTAAACACTTATTTACTAGGTACTTTAGAATTGTGAGCAGTGCTACAGTGGAGAAAAGGTCCCCGGCTCAGCATATGTTACGGCGTTGGTGTTGGTGCCATAACGCTGTTTTTTCAGACGGAGGCTATAATACACACACAATACATACGATAACGTACACACACATACACACTATCAGAGTCGCACATTTTTATTTTCACCACTTATAAATTCTTCTCTCATGAGCTTGCTTACATACTTTCTGACACGTCGTAATAGACCTGCCTGCCTAGCATGACCGATTTATTTCGCGTGATATAGCGTTTTATCACGTTTAACTGTCAAAAAGACAAAGGAATTTGACAGTTCAGTGTCGATAAAATGCTATATCACGCGATATAAATCGGTCATGCTAGGCAGGCTGGGGTTGACCCCAGGCCAAAATCGTGGTTCATTCAATGGTGTTTGAAAGGCAATGCTTATTGACACAGTTCTTGTTTCTTAAACCCAAAAACGAGACACAATGTGTTTCCGTTTTGGGTTTAAGAAAAAAGAACAGTGTCAAAAAGCATTACCATTCAAACACTATTGAACCACGATTTCGACGTTAACATCAGCAGAATTGACCTCCTGCTGTTAGATAAAATTTACTTAGAAGTTTATTATGATAATCAATAAATAGTTTTAGGAAATACGTCTGTAATACCTCTAGGTATATGAAAAGTTTGAATCTCATAACTCTATTTTTTTCTCGGGAAATTGCGTGGTGGATTGTTAGCTCATCCTCTTTATCCAACCATAAGGAAGGCCAGTGCCCCAATGGGGACGAATATATTTAAATAGTTGACAACATCACATACATTGCTCCGACTCCAAGGTAAGTAGCTAAAGCACTTGTGTTATGGAAATCAGAGACAACGGTGGTATCACAAACACCCAGACCTGAGACAATATTGAAAAGTTCATTTTCTACATTGACCCAGCCGGGGATCGAACCCGGGACCTCAAGAGATGGTGACGCCTTGAAAACCGGCGTGCAAACCACTCGACCACGGAGGTCGTCAATATAAATTGCTGATGTGCAAACGGGTGATAATAACCGCTGTGTCGGTTTCCCTTGCACCAGAAAGCACTAAAGTTAACTAAGACGAAGCGATTTAATTTCCCAGGGCCGTGTCTCAGAGGCAAATGCGGAGACTTAACTCGTATCGGTCGAGCCGGACACTTAAACCCAAGGGAGCCAATGTGACGCTCAAGACTAAAGTATTATTGGATAAGCTTACGCCTCGCTCCAATCGCCTTGGATTTGGTGACGCAAAGATTAATGGGTATGGTCTATGCAAATTGTGGTGGGATACTTACAATTAATGCAAGATTGGTTAGTAATAGAAGGTAAGACTTTGATCAGTTTTGATGACAAACGTTTAGTGAATTGCTAACAACGTCTAAGGCAAATAATTTATTTTGGTAGTCTATTTAACAGCCAAGGTACGGTCATCAAGGAAAATCCTGTTTTCGAAATAACGACCTCATAAAATTTGGTTGGGTTTTAGTTTTCACTATTCCGCACTGCAGGCATCTATCCTTCATAGTAGTTTTATGGTGGGGCAACTATCCACAGGGTTAGGCATCTATCCTCAAAAAAAAAGGGTTTCACAAAAAGCTAAATTCTGCAAAATCTGTAATTGATAGGACAAAAATAAAAAAATGATGATTCAACATAAAATGATTAAGCTAGCCTACATTCATAGAAATTATTCATATTAAAACATATTTTTTAAATTCAAAAAGTGGGGCCTCTATCCCGGTTTTACCCTATGTCACATTATATTCTTTGATAGATGTCTCACAGTTTAAAGCATTTAGCCAAAACAGTTGCTATGACAAAGTACTAAAATGTTAAGAAACCTTTGTTGCTGATTGTACATGTGATTTGTGTTGATGTATCAATATTATCAACAAATAAACTGCTAAATAAGTAGATGAAAATAACTACAACCTTTGCAAAAAACTTCATATTTAACTTTCAAATTCAAGAGGATAAAAGTTTCCAAATACGAACATTTATGAACAGGCAAACTGATCCCAGACGAACTAATAAATCTAGATTTATAACTTGGAAGTTCTTTCTACTTTTATTGCCGGACTGCCTCCGAATGTCCCAATAAAACACATCTGAGGCTATAACACGGATTTGTGAGACTATTTCATATTGGTTGTTATCATATTACATAGAGCTTATAGCTAATAAAAAGGATATGAAAATGAACTTTATATGAAAAACTATATTAAAAAGGGTGAGATAGTATTTTTTAATGAAGGTATTCAACATATGGACATCATATAAAAAGTTTATATTTAAAGTACGAAGTTCAGTTTTATTAGCTATTTATGCGGTATCTAGGATAATATCAACAGCACTATACAGTAGTCTAGAACGTTAACAATGTGAAAATAAATTGTATTGCGCATAAAATTGTACCTAACATAAAAACTTAGATCGTTGTTTTAAAGTTAGCTGCCATTGTTTGCTGATATTAAAAAAGAAGACCTAACTTTTAATTATCCAATATCCAAGCATAGCTTTGCGTTAACGATGCAGTTTCAAAAATAAAACAAAGTTACCAACGAGAAAGTTTTCCAACAATGCAATATGTACCCAATGGACTCACTTTGTGAAAATACATAAAAACTTTGCTGCTCTTCTGATAAATGAGCTTCAATAAGAACAAAAATCTTGGAAGCTGTACGCAGCGATGGAGTCGTTTCGATTTCTATTGCGAAGGCTAGCTTATTGAAATCAGCCGGTTTTATAAAGTAATTTATAGCAAAAGGCGTATAAGACTAATGTGGGATTTACACGGGTGACTAAAGCCGCAACACTTTTGCCGCACGGCGAAAATCGACTGTGTAAATGGCAATTCGGCCTAGACCGCAGCTGACTGAACAAACTTAACCGGGTGGTTAACTTAACTTAATCTGGTGGCCAAAACTAGAATTAAGTGTTATTACATATTAATTACAGACGACAACGACGCCGTCGCCGATGTATTACCTGCGATTCAGCAAACTTAAACTCCAGCCAAACCTGCGCATCAGCGAAGCGGGACGCGGGTGAGACGCGCGCGAAGCAAGAGCGCAAAAATAGTCCCGCGTTGTAGTTAAAAGCAACTGGCTAGGTGACTAAAGTTGACCGTCGCTGGTGACTAAAATTGACCCATATAAATAGCAAATAAATTTGTTTCACGGTCGATTTTAGTCACCACGCGCATTTTTAGTCACCTGCGGCGGAGGCCGAATTGCCATTAACAAAGCTGATTTATACAGTCGATTTCCGCCGTGCCATAAAAGTTGTGCGGTTTAAGTCACCCATGTAAATCCCACATAGGATTGTTTGTCAAACCGGCCAAGTGTGAGTTGGACTCGCGCACAAAGCGTTCCGTAAAAAAATCACGTTTGTTTTATGGGGCTCCCATACATACAACAAACGTATTTTTTTTAAGTATTTTTTTTTATTTAATTATTTATTTTAAAGTGAATATATAACTAAATATTCTGTGAATATTTCAAGTGTCTATACCTGTTGTCGATATTAATATCAAGCAAAAAACGGCAAAAAAACTCACGTTTGTTGTATGGGAGCCCTCTTAAATACTCGTATTTATTTTATTCTGATTTTAGTATTTGATGATATAGCAGCAACAGAAATACATCATCTGTGAAAATTTTAACTGTATATAGCTATCACGGTTCACGATAGTGACCTGCATTTGCATGGTGACAGAGCAACAGACAGACAGATAGAAGGACAGACAGCGGAGTCTTAGTAATAGGGTCCCGTTTTTATCCTTTGGGTATTTTTTTTGGGTATTTTTGCATTCACAATGCTATTTTTATACAATACTAAATAATATACTAGAAAAATACAATACTAAATAATATACTCATTTTTTCTAGTATATTATTTAGTATTGTATAAAAAAATCTCAAAATTTAATCAACAAAGAATATGATTTCGTCATAACTTAGAAGCATGAGTAACATCAAAGAAACTTTACAATGGAAAATAATTTAGGATATAGTGTTGTGCCACTTCAGTTCGCTTTAAATATGCATCGTTTTATCACATTACGTATTCACTGCTCTCTTGGGAACTTGGACTGTGAACGGTCAACTCTATGCTCAAAGATTAAGTAACATAAAAGACTCGAGATTTTAAATTAGAGGTAAAAAATATTTAAAAAATTAGTGAAAAATGTTTGAAAAAACTACGGACTGGGAGACATCGGTATTCACCCATTGTAATAAAATTTAATATTTTATGTTTTTTACGCAGAGTCTAATAATAATGAAAATATTTTGTGTTATCTATATTTGAACTCAAAAGCTCAAAAAACTACTGGATGTTAAGTTTTCCGTACGTGAATAAATTTGGACAAGGGCTAAAAATTACTATTGGACTAGAGATTAATTTGACTAGACTAAAGAGCTTTTGTTTATTCGAAATAAGTTCAAGTTTGTTCTTCAAAATATTTATCCAAAACATTTCACGTATAGTTGGACGCTATTTAGTGTAATTTAGCTATCGCACTACAGTAATGAAATATTTAGAACTTACCTTACTTTATTAAAACCTAAATCGTAACCTTTAACTCTTCTACTTATGTTTTGTACCTAAGTAGTATTTGAGTTCAAGCTTTTTAACAAAGATCTAACTTATATTTCGAGAGCGTTTGAAGAATTTTGGTACGATTACTTACTTAAGAATGTTTTAGACCCCATGGCGACTGAAAAAATCTAGTTGCAAAAAAATAAATATAGTTTTGTTTCTTTTTCATTTGTAAAATAGTTGAGTAAACGTCGTCTTAAACTTTTCAAATTTCAAGTTGATACATCCAGCTGTGACAGACGGACGACCCATAAGGGTTCCTTTTTACCATTTTGGTACCGAACCCTAAAAAACTAGCACACGCAATATTTATATTTATATAATGATTGTAAAATCTCGAAAGTAGACATAAATCTTGGATAAAGAGATTTATATCGCTTGTATTTTTTCTTCACAGAGCTATCTTATTTGAAAAGCGAAATCAAACTTTTTTCAATAAAAACATTTTAAGTAGATGAGTTTCAAAAGTTTTCCAATTATTAGGTATAACTGGTTTTTACTATAATGCTATCCGCTGACGGGCGCTTTTTTGTAGCTGCGATAATCGCGGCGTTAATCGCGGCGATATCGCGGCGATAAACGCGGCGATAATCGCGGCGACAATCGCGGCGCTTTTTTGTCGCTAGCGTAGGTTAACCCTAAAAGGCACCCGGTAATAATAATATAGAACAATCACTTTTATTTAAAGTTTATGAATTATTTATGTCAGTAATATATATAGACCCGGAAAAAAAACCGACTTCAAAAAACCTGCCTCTAAAAAGCAAGAAATAATATACAAATCATTAGATACGCATTATCATTGTTATAATAAAACACGTCTATTAAAGTCGGGTGGGGCTGGAGTACATCTTCCTTTTTTTATTCTAAAAGCCCCACCCGACTTCAATTGACGTGTTTTATTATAACAATGAAAATGCGTATCTAATGATTTGTATATTATTTCTTGCTTTTTAGAGGCAGGTTTTTTAAAGTCGGTTTTTTTGTTTTTTAAACAATTTTTTTATTTTTTTATTTTTAGTGTAAGTACCTACCTTCTGTATTAGGTAGTGCAGGTATATTATTTAGGTAGAAAAATCGGCTCAGCCAAACGTGAGATAATCGCGGAGAAATATAAACATACATACATACAAACTGAATACCTCCTTTTTTTGAAGTCGATTAAAAAGACTACACAAAGGTATCCCTTCCCCAACAAAAAAAACATCTAATTCGGTTCATAAATAACAAAATTGTCAAGTTAGTTGATTTAATAACATAGTAATTTCAGGATTACTTGTAAACTACTGAACCGATTTAAAAAAAAAATGGGACCATCTCGCAAGAAAACTCAATCGATCAAAAAAGATTCATCTAAATCGGTCCATAAATGTCGAAGATACGCGCGAACAACGATAAAAAAACATACAATCGAATTGAGAACCTCCTCCTTTTGATGAAGTCGGTTAATAAAAAATATTGCGAGTCGCTAGAAGTGTTTGTTTTGCAGAGATAAGCTAGTTTTTGTATTACATCATTTTATGACATATTAAAAAATAATATTTTTATCCGTGTTCCACAAACGGTATTTTTTATGTGTTTTACTGTTACTGTGTATGTTACTATGATCAGGTTTTGATGACATGTTATAGTGTGTTTTATATTCGCAATATACTCACAAAGCCCTTTCATTTGATATACCACATGGTATGAAAAAAATCTTTGTAAGTACCTACTGAAAACTTTATGACATCACAGTTTCTACCCCCGCCATTTTCACGTTTTTCATCTTATTTATTTGTGATCAGGGCATCGTGATGAATGCATCGATACCACATTTTCGTATTTTCGTGATGACTTGTGCGAAAACTAACCTCAAACCCTATAATTACCGATCGGCTAACAGTACAATAGAATATTTTATTCATGTTTTTCGAACGTTATAGTTATTGAATAATTATAATTAAATACCTCGAAAAACACGTAGTTAATAACAACAAAATAACAACAACGTAATAACAACAAAATCATAACACGAAACAAAGAAAATTCTATCACAGAAATATTTAACAGAATGATACATGTGTCAAGAGCCACAGCATAAAAATGTTTATTAAAAGTCCCTATATTTTGTTTAAAAAAATATATAATGTAGCGTCTGTTTAAAAGTACGTTAGCCTCAAATGTGTTAAATAGTATGGGTGGTGTGGACCTCACGGAAAATATTGATAATAATAATAGTAATAATTGCCTATAACCGACCTTAGATTCGTAGTGTGATCCTACCTTTTTTGGAACAGGATTAAAAACTATATAAATTGGTAAGCATATATCATTTAATAATAATTATCTTACTTTTTATTGCAAGCTCTACCATTACAAAAATAATTATGTCAGCCAGCGAAAAAAATTGTGGTGTCTTTTAGGGTTAAAGCCGCTTGTCACTCTTGTCAGTGTCATTTCGTGGGCGATTAGTCGCCGAGCTATGTGTCAGCTACTTTTTGTAGCTCGTGGGCGTATTGAACGTATTGAACTCCATATGTTCTATTCTGGGTTTCAAAAAATCGCTCAGCGATTAATCGCCCGTCAGCGGTGGCGCTTAAGACGAGAATCCCAAACGGTTTGTGAAGAGGGTCTTGTAGTTATAAGAAGGCCTATTACAAAAAAGCATTGCGATAAGCGTACGAAGTTCGTCCCACTCCGTAGCACTATTAACTCACGAATAAGGTTCAATATCAAGTAAATTGAACTACGAATTGCGTCCGACTATCGTTATTCTTTTTTGTAATAGGCCCCTCAGCTCTCTACAAACATTTTACGAGTGACGGTTCTGTAATTTAATAATCTGTGGCAAAGTAAACAATAAATGGCCTGCAGACTAGCTTCTGCGTGGTCTCAGAGGCTTCCTGTTGATGCCGTTTCATTATACCGTCGAGCAAGCAAATGCTTTTGTACCACTATCAGGGAACAAGATAATTGTACGCTATAGAGGAATCGGAAAACGATTTGGCTTGCCCGATTAGAACTTGCCATTTCTGACGTCTGTAATCGAAGTTCATTAGAATTATCTCTAGCTATTAGTAACTTGTTTTAAGCTCGACTCACAAGCTATACGTTTGCACAGTTAAGTTTGGCAAATACAATTATTTAGATATAGGGTGCAATTGTAACTACTCTCCAAATTTTAAGGATGTGTTCAGTCCATGACTCTGAACAACTTTCTCTAAAAAATATAGGGCCAAATATGTAAAAACAAAGACTTTTCATACAAATTAAAGAGATCACGTGATCAGTTTAGTATGGGATGACCAAAATTTTTTGGCGTATTTCAACACATGTTTCATGTAGAAAGTTGTTCAGTTTCATGGACTGAACACATCTTTAAAATTTGGAGAGTGGTTACAAATGCACCCTGTATTATTATGTAATAAGTTGGTTTGCTAGTGGTTATGGTTAAGAAACAATTAAATTGAAATGATTATCAATAACAATTAAAAAGTTTCAGTTAAAGCTTTGACTTAAATAAGATCGAAGTTTAATTAATTCATGTCATAACATTTTAACCTTTGAAAATTCGTCTTATCATTGGTTTAATTTTATGACATTATCGACGATCGTCCTTTTAGATCGGAGGGCTTAAATGAATAGCTTTTATCAGACAGTCTTTGATGGCGGTCGTGCTTTGGTACCTGGGCGCCATTCTTGGATTAATGTCGTTAAGCAAAGAGCACCTGAGTCTTAGAGGCCACTGTCTACAGGACAAACATAGCGAACGCAATATTACTTAGCAAGTTACGAGAAGCTAGCTATAATAAAGCTTTTGAAAATATTAGGTAAGTAATTAAAGACGTTCAGGCCCGTATTTATAAACCGCTCTCAACGTTGAGAGCTATCTTGAGATCATACTTGAAATGCTCTTCTTATATACGAACATCATCAGGACAGTAGGTATGATCTCAAGATAGCTGTCAACGTTGTCCATCAGCCATTTTTGATGTCCCCACTGCTGGGGCACAGGCCTTCCTTATGGGTGGTAAGGAGGATGGGCCATAACCTACCACGCGGGCCCAATGCGGATTGGTGGGTATTAACGACTGCTGTCAACGTTGGGAGTGGTTTAATACGGACCACAAATTTAATTTTGCGTTTAATCATCAGAAACTAGGTTTAAGTGAGATATTTTATATTAAATTACCATATTATGAGTGTGAGCTTTCAGATGTCAAAAAACAAAAAGGTGCCAATTGAAAATTGGCGTCGGGTCTTACAAACACGACACATGCTGAATTGGCTTCCTAATTTAATTATTTTTTTTCTATTTTTCTTTTGTTTTTGGTTTATTATAAAGAAAAAAAAACTGTTTTTCCGACGCAGCATGTAACTCTCATCTCACGTCTGTATGTCAAATAAATATCTTCTTTTCTTTTTTTAAGTGGTCACATGTTCATAAATTTTGAAACGTTATAAGTATAGTCTGATATTATCATTATTATTAAGCCTCTCATTATTGACTTTATGACAACAGTAGCTTTTTTCATAGTGCCTAATGAGGTTTATAAAAACAATCCGTGATATTTGCATGGATAAATGGTATGTTTTAAGAATAGCACTGCACAGTATTGCTATTATGAGACACAAAACGTTGCCACTTTTGGCAACCTCAATGGAACAGGTGCTTATCAAAGTCATACTGATCTATCCTCCATTTAACCGGGACAGGCTGGAACGAGCTCAATATTATGTGGGGGTTGGCAACTTGAATACTCTATATGCCATTTAGGTAAAAGGGTTTATCGGTGATGGGAAATTCGATAATACCATCGTGCCTCCATAAGGCCTTATTCATAATAGAATACGACGTAAACACGCCAGAATATTATCGGTGGTTTAGATAAGGCAAGGTGTTAAATGAATATGGAACCAGAAATTGTATAGAATGAATGAAAGGTACTCCATTTATAGCACAGGATCAAATCATCGGGCAAATATATTTAAAATACAATTTAGTCATTGCAAATTAAAAAGATAGGAAAAGTAGTTTAATTAAAAATAATATTCGATATTTGTTACATTCGGTTAAAAAGGTTTTCGTCAACATTATTATTTTGTTGGACTTCTACGTTCATGAACGTATGAATCTATCAAGATAAGAGCAAACCAATATTCATAAGCCGATACGAAGGTAATCAATTATGCTGATCGAATCTGTATACTAGAGATTAAACTGTTATGTAAGCTTTGCAATGATTGCACTAGTTATTACATATACAAACATTGAAGTGTCATCTTTAAATCTTGTTAGTTAAAAATTCAGAGCTGCAACTAGATAATATCTGTGACGATATATATCCTCGACTAAAAGCTCCACAGGGAAAATACTTTTTATAAGTAAATCCCATTTATTTCGAGCTCTTTTGTTAATAAAAAGGTATATACATAACATTATAAAAATACTCAAATACTTATACATCACTTACGGCTAGTTTCTGAATTGAGAAACTGAAGTTAAGAATTACTTTTGTATGCTTGAGTGACAATTTTGAGTAGTGCTCAACATCAATTTCTCAATTCAGAAACCTGTGGTTAATATACTCGTAACTTCTTTTTTTATATTTGGAGTCAACTTCGGTGTACAGTCGGAAGAAAAAACAATCTACTGCGCAGGAAATATTTAGGTGCACAGAAAGAAAACTGCTTTTACAATTTAGCAACTTATGCTATTACAATCGTAAGCGTTACCTATAAGGGTGGCATTTCCTAAGGAAAAATCCTCGCCATTATAAAAAAACAGCAGAGCTATTACATAAAACAATGGCGATAAGCGGCCGATGTTCGTCTCACTCCGGGACACTATTAACTACTAATACGGTTCATTATCAAGTAAATTGAACGAAGAATTGCGTCCGACTATATCGATAAATTTTATGTAATAGGCCTGTAAACTATTTTCGTTCGTAGCGGAGCACAGAGCAGACATTTGTTAGGTCCTGCTTTGACAAAAACGCTGTGCATCAACTTCGCACAGTTGGATTCCAAATTGAATAGCTTTGTGGGTGATATGTTTCGAGCAAAATGTTTTGGACTCAAACAAACTAGCTTCGGTTTCGTTTTTTAATAAAAATGAGAGTCGGAAACGAACAAAAGGGTAGACTAGAAAAAATAAAATTTACTTTGTAAACAAATGGCTGTGTAAAGTGTGATGATGTGATATGTGTGGGGCGTAAACAGGTCAAAGGGATGGTATATTTTTTACACAAAATAACCAATTTTCTTTTTATACCCTTTTTAATGTTACAGCGAGTTTCGATTGTGCCGATGGCATATGAAATGCGTTGTAAAACATTTTATTTTTAACATTGAACAACATAAAATTTAATAATTTTAGACTTCGAAGTATTTAGTAAACGTAGGTAACGTAAAAATCGACGACCTCTGTGTTTCAAAGTGTCATTTTTATTTATATAAAGTCACGGATTCGATTTGCGGTTGGAATCAATTTAGAAAACAAACTTTTCTATATTTTCACGGTTCTGGGTGTTGGTGATGCCTACCACTATATCACAAAATGTGCTTTATTACTTTGATATCGAAGTAATGTACTTATGTTATGTTTACTAACACAATTTATTAAACCAATAAAACAATATGCTCACTACTACATTTAAATTGTTATAAATTTTAAATAAATGTAGTAGTGAACATATTGTTTCATAAATTCTAAATAGTTTTGTCACTACTTATTTTATACCTACAGTATAGTTGATGAAAACTGTTTTCGCTACGGTACATTATCGTTTTCTCTCTTTCACTCGCATTATACGGTGCGTAGTATTTCCAATAGTTTGCGGTGGCGAAAACAGTTTGCATCAACTCACGGTAGAGCTACAGTTCAGTCTCTAATTTAATTTCGCTGTGATGTAAAAAGGGTATCTTTTATGTGGTATTTACATTGGCGACTAAAGCCGCACAACTATCGCCGTACGGCGAAAATCCACCGTGTAAATGGCAGTTTGGCCTAGGCCGCAGGTGACTGCACAAAGTTATCTGAACCGGTGGCCAAAACTGGAACTTGGTTATTACATATTGTTAAGTACCTAGGTTATTCACCATCAACTGCTTAGACGACAGCGACGCCATCACCTGTGATTCAATTTTAGAAGCTGATGGGTGACTATATAAAGTCGACTGTCACAAGTGACTAAAATCGACACATGTAAATAGCCTATTAGTTTTGTGCCTCAGGTGTTTATAGTAAAGTTCGTTTTCGGACTTACGCCTCTTCTCTGCTTCCCCACTCACGACAGTCTGCCACCACGCGCTTCCAGTTGATGCCAGCCTGCTGCTGATGTCATCCGTACATCTCTTGGGTGATCATCCCTTTACGCGGGTGCTAGTGAGGGGTCGCCATTCGAGTAGCCTTTTCGCCCACCGGCTGTGGTTTATTCACCATGGAATCATGGCAAACCTATTCACACTAATGACTTATGATGAACGAATGAATTGTCATTTATTCAAATAGTAGAAAAAAAAGATAAAACATCACTGCATGATAAAAAAACACACATAGATCGTAACGTTACGATCGAAGTACGCCACAGTATATAAAAATAAGATTTTATCTCTTCTGTAGCAACGTTCGATTTAATGATACACATTCTCGAATCTGTCATAATCTTGATTAATGTACACCCACCTATCATTTGGGAGTATTTGAGGAAATAAGTACCCCTTAGGCTGTGACCTCATTCAATTACTTCGCTTCCCACTTGAGCTCCCATTATACTGGGGGAACATTTAGAAGGACAAATTACCATCGACGCAAGCTCGAATAATTTTCATAAATTTGTAAAGGTCAGGCGCACTTGGTAGTGATTGTTTGTTGAATGCCAGGATTCACGAAGTGATTATCCTACTTAATAAGTAATAGTAAATGAATGTTGTCTTTTTCAAGATGTAGTTTATGATGATTAATACAAAAGTTTTTCTTAGTACTGACTTTGTGAAACGTAATAATTGTGTACCTATCAATCTACTTTATTTTATTTTATTTTCAATGATGTGTTCGCCTGTAATTGAGTTGCATGCTAGACCTATGATTTAAGAATGTCATATTGTAATGTGAACATGTTACCTGTTGGTTTCCCTAATAAACAAACAATACAAAAATAAAACACTTTTAACGGATACTAGCGCGGTTTTATTGAAAGCACTTTGGCAACTAGTTGGTATTTGGTTTGATTTTTGATTTTCCCGACGTTTCGGCACCTTTGCAGCTGCCGTGGTCACGGGGGACTGCTGCACGGCACGGCACGGCAGCTGCAAAGGTGCCGAAACGTCGGGAAAATCAAAAATCAAACCAAATACCAACTAGTTGCCAAAGTGCTTTCAATAAAACCGCGCTAGTATCCGTTAAAAGTGTTTTATTTCATGTCTAGTGAGCGCGTAAGCTTGAGAAGTAAACAATACAAAAGTAAACTTCTGTAGCGTTAAAAGAGTAGCACTTCCGTAGACTGCTAATTCTTCCTTTGTAAGACGAATCAAATAATTATATTTGCGCTCTCGGTCAAAACAGCAAAGAAGCGGCTGTCCGGCTGTCCGTTTCTTCTCTTCAACATTCGCAGGTCGCATTTCTCAACCGATTATAGTGAAATTTTGTGAGAAGGTTCTATAATTAAAAAAAAAAGTTGTTTTTTTTATTTATCATAATGGCGGAGATATGGGAAAAATCATAATTCAGCCACAGTTTTTTTTTTTAAATGTCACAAACGCGACGTCTACAGCTCTACAGAGTCACTAGTTAAAGTAAGATAGCCAGTTTCTCAGTGATGAGGATTACGGGTGTAGCGGACTTCGGCCTTATCGTCACTTAACATCAGGTGAGGTGAAGGCCAAGCACTATCCCGTTGTGCATAAAGAAATGCTTTTATTAGACAGATGCTCCACCGCTAACTCGCGCGACTAGCTTGACTTGCCAAGTTCGACAACTTAGTCACACAATGTGCGAATTGACAACATTATACGCTAGCTCATACATACCGTCTAACCTCTGCTTAAGGCATAAATCGAAGTTAAATCATATTTAACTAAAAATTACTATTGAATGTATGACGTCGTTTCTCAATTATTTTGCAAATTACCTTTATATTGTGCAATGTTGTCAAAGGAAGCAGTTTTTGTATGATACAAAATATATTTGTTACTTTCAAATTGCCGAGTAATTTGTATAACAATTACATATTGAGGTCGCACAAATGCAATAGATTTGCATATGACACATTTGAATTTGTCTGTATGATTGGAAACCTACATTGAATTCAAAACGGGGAAATAATGCATTTGTAACGAATCAATCTCAGAGCTTTGGCAACCGTAACAATTTGTTATTAACCATATAAAGTTATTATTGGTTCCGATAACGACAGTAATGATATTATGCAGTATAGTATGGCGACATAATAGAAGGGTGTTGTGGGTATCGTAAATTGAGTTTGTGATTGTCGTTTCACACATTAGTTTCACAATGAAACCGCGAAAATACTGAAAGAGAAATGCAGTTACTAACTTATAAATTTTACACCTTTCTTTACACTAAAGTTACCTGTATAAACTCAATTTACTTTAGGGATAACGCCCACGAGCGATAATCGCTGAGCGATTTTTTTGTCGCCGAGAATAGAACATACACCGTGTTATTGCTACATAGTGGTAAGCGACGTAAGGGATCGGTGTGTCAGTTACGCGTTTTTAACTCCAAGCTCTCTAAAAGATTTTTCTGTTTTATGGGTGCCTACCTTTATAATGAACTAAATTCTACTCTGTCTTTCTATTCACTTACTAGCTTGCAAAAAGAAATTGATTATGTGGTTACTGAACTTGACTTACGACGAAACAGAAAACCTCTTACAAATTACTTACTAAGGAATAACATACGCTCACCGTTCACACACACACACACACACACACACACACACACACACATTCACACACACACACGCACACACACACGCTTATTTAGTTTTACTTTTATATTTCTTTTTTGTCATTTAATATTCTCATGTTTACTCTGCGTCATCTATTGGGTTCATTTAATGTGAATTATTGTGTGGTTCGAGGCGGTGGGAGCCTGGTGACCTGAAACACAGGTATTTCTTGCCTAGCATGGGCTCCAGACTCTCACAGACTTATATTACTTAATCCTGTAATGTTAATGACCTTGTTACAATGCCAAGTTTGTGATGAGAAAAAATAAATGATTTATTATTATTTATTTATTATTATTACAATAGATTTTTAAACACTGTTTAACTAAACACCTGTTTAAATGTGATGCTGTCTCTGTCAAACAATATTGTCAAAAAAGTGACAAAATAACATTTAAACACGTGTTTAGTTAAACAGTGTTTAAAAACCTTTTGAATAACTCGGACAGAGTTATTCAACACGTAAACGCCCACGAGCTACTTTATGTAGCTGCGATAAACGCGGCGTTAATCGCGCGATAATCGCGGCGCTTTTTTGTCGCTGGCTAAGTAAAACCTTTGTCTAGTCATTTCGCGGGCGACTATCGCCGCGATTAAGAGGAAACACATCACAGTCGAGCAAATTGAAAAATTCCTATACAAAGTTGACAAAATAAACGTTGCGTTGTCCCCTGTTTCCTCCTCCAAAACCAGAACCTCGTCAAATTTGATTGCTGGATGTCTAAACAATGGCAATTTTTTAGGTTTTTTGATGATTAATATCTCTATTTTTAATAATTAATTTATGAAAAAAAAGGAAAAAATAGGAACACAGTCAAACCCTTTCTTTAAATTTTAATGAAAAAGTATTTAAATCGGTCTGGTTTTGGAGGAGGAAACAGGGGACAACGAAACGTTGATTTTGTCAATTTTGTATAGGATTTTTTCAATTCTCTCGACCGTGGTGTTTCCTCTTAACACCGCGATTATCGCAGCTACAAAAAAGCGCTCGTCGACGGGAACGCTAAAAGTGATAACTTTGTGTAAGAAGTTCTTTTATTGAATATTGTGTAATATATTGCTGTATGCTCACTGCAGGCTAAGAATTAGACCAAGAACTATTTAAATCTACTAATGTTATGAGTCTTGTCTATATTTCCTACTGCGAACTATTTATCTCGACATATCTACGTATAATTTATAGCAGCATTGCAAATTTTATTTCCGTAAGCAATTCGACAATTAATAAGTGGAAATATATCAGTTTGCTAATTATTAGACTTAAAGGTGTTTCTTTGTACATACAAATTCTATATTATTAATTCTAGGCACATGCCTAGGTTTAATTTATCAAGCTAATAATGGTAGTACATTAACAGAACTCTATGATTAATATCAGTTAGTGTTACCGGAATTTTGATAGAAATCTATTGTGTTATGAAATTATCGGCTTTAGTACTGTGAATATAGTTTGTCAGCTACAAATCAACATATTAATTGCTTTTAGAATGTTTTGACAATAGTTTTAATATGCGGTAGATATTCAAATGATGATTTGGTACTAAGGTGTTGAGCTACTTCTAATGATTTTAGTAACGGTGTTGTTTTCGAATTACACAACACAATCAGTAATGTGTAGGTAGGTAATGAAAGTTCATTTTCATCCTTCGACAGAAGCAACAGTCCCAGATAACTACATAATTATATAACAGCATTTCAGCATATTATAGCCAAATATATATAAAAAATTTAAAAGAAAAATATTGTAGCTATATACATAATCATACTTCGCGCTTACTTTTCAAAATCAATGCCTCAAAAGCACAAAACTTTTTAAAAATACAACCTCTATTCTTGAGAAATGCCTCACTGCATCCACAAATTGCACATTCTGCTTCCGTGATTTCAAAATGAATTCCGACGTGATGCATGTTTGTAAATATAGCGCCTTAAACCGGGAAGCTCGCATCAAATCCTTGTTAAAATTATGAATATTACACGCGCTGGGCCGAGATGCGGTGCAAGGCGGTAAGCTCACAGGTCCGTTCGTTGAGCAATTTACTAGGCGCTACGAAAAAGGCAATTTACAGTTTAGATAGGCTACTAAACTTGTCCAGGCGTGTTGTGAGTGTTTGAAATAGAATTAATAACGATAATTCCTATCATTGGACACAGAGTTTGTGCTGAAAGATGAACCTTTAGACGATTTTTTTGTCTCCCATCTAATGATCTACATTGGCAAAACAGTGGCTGGAGAGATCGAAATGCTTATAAATGATAAGATAAGAATTTCGATCAGATTTTTGGTATTGCTGCTACTAAAAATATACTGATCCAAGATTTAATTTATCATTTTAGCAGTCCTATTGTATTACACTGAAACCTTTTTCCCTGTTGACGTCACACGTAACCTTAACCTCAACAAAACAGCCAGGAACTCTGAATAAATCGTTAAATCTAATTATGGGAGTTGGCAAGCTCACTGAAAACCTTGAAAGGAAATAGGCATTGTTTTTCGAGGGTCTTATTTCGGGTTAGCCTGTTATATTATCTTAATTTTATTTTTGTATAAAAAATAAGTACGCTGGGTTCGACAAATTAGCAACAATGAAATATTTTTTAACATGAGCATTAAGGCCCAACAAGTCTCCACTTTAAAAAAAATAAACCTGAATCTCAACTAAGCTCTAAAGTCAGTAGTAATGAATGATGAAGTATTGACGGCAAACAAAAAAACTAAATACCTAATGATAGTTTTCCTTTTTTTCAGGTAATTTGTTTTCAAATTCAACACTGGAGCTCAAAATACGCATCGATTGCATATCTGAAACAATGAAACAAGTACTGTGATAGTAATTAAATTTTCTGTATTTATATCAATACTCTATAGTCTCTGGAAATACTAAACTAATTCCAAAAGCTCTAGGTATCAGCATTTGATGGTTACGCTGTGAATATTTTTCGGAATTATTTTAAGGTTTCGAGATATTCTTGATAATCTGATTGGGATTTCCTATTTTACATAAAAACGAATTCAGTATAATGCTTTTAGCGTTGTGTTTTTAGAATATTATTATGGACTTTTATGTTTTTTAAAAGGTTGTGGTTTTGCCAGTAAGGAAAAACTGAAGAAAAATAGTCTTCAATCAAACCAATAATCAAACTATGTTTTGTCATCCCAGTTTTGTGATAAGGTGTCGAAATGTCGGGAAATAAAAAACCAATAAGTCAAAACCAGATAAAAAATAATTAATATATAATTATATAGGTAATTAATAATATTAAAATAACGCTGTAATCCGTGAAAAGTGTTTTATTTCTTTTTACCAGAAGTTTGTTTATCATAACTTGCACATTTACCTAATGTCTAAATAATGATTCCTCATATAAAACGGGAAATTCATTATTTTGTTTTTTTTGCATGATAAGGATAAAAAAATAACCTCAAATCAGCTTTCAATATTTCTAAAGGTATCAAATATGATGCATTCAAACTTGTTTGAATTTAATTGATGATTTCACTCGTTTAGTAGAGTTTAATAATCGCTATTTTCATGGCCCCAACAGCTCACAAGCAGCATCACGAAACCCGTGCTCTTGATGTTGCACAACCCACACCATTGTCGTGAATCCCATTCTCTGGGAACGTGAAATATCTAATTATTTCGCCCACCCGAGCATCCGAGCATTATCCAAATATAAATTTGCTGTGGCCTTCTGCATTCTATTGCATTGTCAAAATAATGCTTAAAAGCTTTATTACTAACTCAACCCTTGTTTATGAATGTTTAATATAAGCATTAATCTAAGCAGACACTTTAAAAGTATAGCTTACTAGCCCGCCCACAACTTTTTTTTTGCGTGTACAGTGTTATTACAAAAGATTTTTAAACACCGTTTAACTTAGACATCTGTTTAAGTGTAATGCTGTCTCTTTCAAAAAAATTGACAGAAAAGTGACAGCGTCACATTTAAACAGGTGTCTAAATTAAACAGTGTTTAAAAATCTTTTGTAATAACACGGTTATATTTTTGTATCCCTCGGGAACAATACTTCTGTTCTGGATAAGGTGCCCCTATATCCTATTTTGTACCCCGGACAACGTGTACAAAGAACAAACTCACTTTTGCATTTAAAATCGTATATAACTATAATTTTACTTTCGAAATATGATAAAGGTCCACTCATACGCCCTTTAACGGTAATAATCTAGATTTTGTAATAATAATTATACCTACACATTGACGTAAAATATACTTCTACTTAGCAGACCGTCAAAGCCTTTAAACTAATAAGACGAAATTATTCAATCTCATTTCCGTTCCCGTAACGAGGTATATTTCGGAGCTATTAGTTTGAACTAGTTTCGTAGTATAATCAGATCATTGATAAAGCTAGAACAGTATAGAACTCGTTACCAGCCGGTAAGAGGGTTAACACGAGTTATTCGCTTGTGTGAATTTGAAATAGGAGTACATGTGCATGTAAGGGGTTAAGATACAATCTCTGCCAATTTGTATCGAACAAATTATCAACAAGTTCGAATTACAATTAGACCCAGTATTGCCAAATAGGTTACAGTTTTGGACTACGTAGTTTAGAGAAACTTGTTTTCACTTGTTCGACTTACAAACAATAAATCGTTGAACCATAATTAACAATAGAAATAATTATAAGAGAAAACCAAATCATTAGTCTTAAGTGATATCCTTATTATTCATATGGGGCATAAGAGTTGAACGATTGTACTTTTATAAATCAAACTGAACATTAAACCTTATCTTTCTTATATATTTAAAAAATAATTGCTGATCGTTAGTCTGGCTAAAAAATAAAAACGGCCAGACCGATTAGATTTTTTTTGTTCTATTCACTATAGTACTGGGGTGGTTTAAAAAAACAGGAAAAACCCAAAAGAACAGCTAAATAATCGAAAATTCAACTTTGTTTTTTTTATGAGAATCGCCATTCCGGATTAGTGATAAAGAGGTTTTAGTAGCCGTTGAAATACCGGGTGTAACAAGACCCTCGACGAAGCCGAGTTCTACGTATTCTGCCCATCATCAGGACCATTTCTGTTCAAAATTATTGCTGGGAAACGATTTTAATTTTTGGTGTCAAAAAAGCATTGCGTACTTTACCACGCAATGTAACGCGTACAACAGATCGCGCCTGCGAGTGAATGCTACACAGCTGCGTGCGGCTGAGTTGAAAGTCAGCGTTTATGTGCGCGCTTCTTTGGACAAAAATTTCTAAATAGCTTATAAAATAAGATTTCATAAAAAATTGAAAAAAAAAATTTGACTTTGACCTTCAATAACTTCGTAGCTATTGGTTTCCCAGGTATAGTCTAACAGACAAAAATGATCCTGATGATGGGCGGCATGCGTGGACTTCGGCTTCATCGAAGGTCTTGTTACACCCGTTATAGGTTGGTGCTACGTAGTATTGTTGCATACCAACCACAGGCCATAGCCTGTGGTTGGTGCACTCGGTGACATTAGTATTCAGCTGCTTTGTTATTTATACTACTTAAACAGATGGCGCTGGTTTTCAATATTTTAAAATTCTCAAGGTATAATTGATAATCATATACTCGTAAATTGTAGTACGAAGTTCACAGGGTCCACTGGTTATTATAAAAAAAAACCTTTAAAATAATTTTTTTACAAATTGTTTATACGTTATCTAAAGTATTAAAGCTCACCACTAATATATTTTTCACTCCTCTTGCTCAAAAAGTCCATCATTGTAACGTACAAGAGCCGAGATAAAATAGCATAATTACCCCTAGGGGTTAAAGTTTTTTCTTTTTTAATGTTTGTCTATTACCAATGAGCCTATTAAAACGAAAAAGTATTTATTCATAATCACGAATAAAAACTCGCTCGACTTAATACTGGGGGTCTATTACGAAAAGTTTCATGCGATACATGCAACTGCGTCCGTGCTTCGTTATGATTGTTTCCTATTACAAAGCACTTGCGTATGCGATATCGGTATGCGGTAAGTTTGACAGTTTTTCTCTAGCGTATCCGACATCATTCATTAAATTGAAAATGTGTTTAATAGCCACAACCGACGAGACGAACTGCAGACGATTATCGTGACCAAGTGATTGCGTACGTTATTTTCGTAATAGGCCCCGTGTTTCTCATTCTTATTTTTGAAAATGGAACTAAAAGCATCTCTTCTGTGAAATCATAGACTTATTTATACTCTGAGCACAGAGTGAATCGTAGAATGCGTGTTTGGGTTGCTTAGCTGCTACAGCAGAAATTAAAAAAGGTACCATGGCGCGAAATCTTTAGAATTTTTCTATAATTACATACTGATTGAAGTGACTGTAATAGGAAAGAAATAATTTTAATCTTTTGCCGGCAACAAATCATTTATTTAAATATTGTACAAAAAGTTTATGGATTCGTTTACGGAAGTAGGTATACTATTTAATATTGTATTTTATTTTCTCGCAATCGTAGTGAAAAGTATAGTGTAACACACGACGCTAAAACCCATTGTAACTCGGTTTCTATTTATTCCCTCGCTAAAGCTCGGGAATAAAACTACCTCGTATGCAATGGGTCCTTTTAGCGTCTTGTATAACAATCTACTATTCCTTTTACTAAAACTGCTTTTTAACGACTTTATACATCTCATTAAAATTAAATTCGAAACCTTTGGTACGTTTTCAAAACATTTTAAACTAACAGCGTGAACATTGCAAAAGTCAGCAAAAGTCAAAGTTTGTTGTTCCAAACTATTGCAATACATATAACGAAGTTTCTAATTTAGCTGCTTATTTACAATTTTCACAAATGATGATGAATACTATTAACACAAGAAACCGAATTAAGGCAACAAAATAAACGTTTTGCTTTATCACATAAACTGGCATTACCAAAAATGAAAAATGCAAATTGAAGGAATTATTAGCTCGAAAAAAATACTTTTAGTAATTAATTTTGGCTGCAAAAACTATAATACTACCAGCTATTTACAAATAATGTTATACCTACTTCGCAGATTTTTCTTCGCCAAATACTTCGCCTGATTTTTCAATGCCTAGATAGAGCTTTATCCGTTTGATAGCTTATTATACTGCCAAAGTGAAAATCCTTATCATTCATTTGTCTGTCACTTTTTTGAACGATTTTTATTAGATTTGGTTAATATTTTAACTGACTGATATCTGTTATCTGAGGATTGAAAAACAATATTGAGCTCAATTTTAAATATTCCAATGGTAAAAATATTTTCATTATCTAATCATTATATTTTTTCCCCACTGTTAGGACATAAGCCTTTCATTGGAATACTTACATGGATAAGGAGGATAACCCACCACGCGGGCCCATGGATATAAATAGATGGGTGTGAATTATTCGTTTGAAATTGTTCGTGTGACTAATGTCGCCTGCGGCTTAACGTCACAATTGACAACTAAATGTCACTCTAAAACCGCTGACCAAAGACATGACTGACAAGTGTCTGACCAACGAGCGATTCTAAAATACGGATTTTGTTATGTCGAATAAAAATGAGCAGTAAAGAGAGCTCAACGCCAGCCGAAGAATTCAAAAATAGGGCATCAAACCTTTGTAATTCGTCCTTTAATTAACAAAACAAATGCAAATTTTTATCTCTCGACATCTACACTACAGATAATGATCAGTAGCTGACCAGTGTCAAAACCTTAACCGCTGACACATAGATGTTATCGAACATGATTGAGCGTTTTTGTTGGAACTAAATTAGAACAAAGCGGTAATTAGACACTCATAAATTTAACTAACGCACACAGTATCGTGTTTTGCGTTCACTTTTTAAGTTTTTTAGGCCTGTAATTGAAACGTTGCTGGGAAATTATTTTTCAATGTTACTATGGCGCTTGATAATCATTGATTATTTAATAAGTTGGAATCATAAGACATTTTCATCATACCTACCCGTTAATGGAAAATGTTTGGGCGACGACGGCCGAGTCCAGCCGGTAACCGCCGTTAACTGCCTCTGTGGTCTGGTGGTTCGCCCACCGTGTAAGACGCAGGGGTCACTGGTTCGATTGTACTCCGTTTGGTTGGTGGTAGGGCTATATTTCAACAACAATTTAAAAAATGTTGGGTTCTGGCAGTTAGAGGTAAGATAGCCAGTACCTTAGTGATGAGGAGTCCGGGTGTAGTGCGCTTCCGCCTTCGGCCTTATCGTCACTAAACATTTGGTGAGGTGAAGACCAATCACTATCCCGTTGTGCATAAAAAAGAAAAAAAAACCGTCGGCTTATTTTTTTTAATCACAATAATAGCGAAGTCACGTGAGAGGCGCAGATGTTTACAGAGATGTAAAATAATACAGAAACCTACAAAGACGATCAGAATATTCTAGAATTTTCGTACAAAAAATATGCTCTTTGTTTTGAAAACGTGACATAGTTTTGATCGCTCTGTTGACTTGGTAACTTTCTTGGAAATGAAAATATTTTAGGGTACCTACTGTTGAAATTTAGCTTAACTTTTTGAGTTTTACTTCTATAAACTGGCAGTGTTAGTCAAAAGGCGTAATGTCAGCCTTTTTGTAAAAAAGACATTCTGAAAGTTTTAAATCCATAGTTGCCAAAAGTGGCCACTTTGAGCTAAAATGGATTTTAAAACATACAGAAAAAATGAAAACTGTTGAAGAGTTATTCAAAAAATATTAGTGAGAATTTAAGAAATTATTACATAAGCTTTTTTAAATATTGACTTGGTTTACGAGTAATAAAAATAAATGTAGCGCCTAGTTTCACTACCTATCTTTCTGTCGGGAATGAAAAAATAATCACAAAATGAACGATGTTCGTGATTAATTACTTAACTTAATTTTGACATTCTTTAAAGTGACGAAGTGGAATAATGGTAGTCCGGTTCAGGATTGAATCCAAAATTTCCTTGACTCACCAGAAGTCAAAAAAAGATATAAAAAATAACTTGAAAACGCCTTTTTTGTCCTTTAGAAACGACTTGAACTTGCCCTATTTTTTATTTTAAATGTTCAACTACATCAAAAGCCGTACATAAAAATTGACGCATAGTAACCTCACACGGATGTTTGAACGCGTCGTTCGCGCGTGGTTGCGCCGACACAGCCTTGCCAATTCGAATTAGTGTCAGGTTTCAGTTTTGTTCGTGAATTTCGTAGCTACTCGTAGATAGTGGTTAGTACCACAACAACAGCTGTTTATTTTCGCTAGGCTTAAAAAAATATTTTCTCTCCTGCCAGATATTATAAAAAATAATCTTTCTGTACAAACATTGTATAAAGAAAAAGTAAATATTTACTATTTCATTTAAGCATGTGGAATTAGATATTTTTATTAAGACGGTTTAGGCGGTTGTATTACCAAAAGTGGCACCACGGTGAATATTATTTAATATTGTAATTCTAATATATACATAGTTTTAATAAAAATTTAAGTGGAATTTTTAGGGCCCATAGTCTAGTATTTTTAAACTGTATCATTAAATCAAAATCAAAAAATCATTTATTCAGTCTAGGCTGTTACAAGCACTTGTGAAAGTCAAAGAAGCTACGCCATCGGTTCGCAAACCCTGAGCGGGAGACCTTGTAACGAGAAGAACCGGCAAGAAACTCGTCAAGGGCTGCTTTTTTCTCCCTGTATATTTCATACAGAGTCGTCAACATTGAAAAATGAGCTCCACATTTAAAGTGAGGTCATTTTCCATCACAATAATTAACAAAAGTTTGTACACAATGGGTAGGTAGGTTGAAATTAAATACCTACTACATATCGGATAGGTAATTGTGAGAGTAAATAACTTTCAACTAGTTGAGAAATCAGTAATCACTATGTCTGCTACTCGAAAGTGCACCTAAGTAGGCAAAATTTACCAAAAAATACTTGAGACAAGACATAAAAAATAACAATAAATAACGCAATTCTTAAAATTCAATATGCGTTAAGATAGGTACTCAGAAGCAGACCCATTCCCACTGGCAGCACCCGTTCACGAGCATGACGCGTGGACCAGCCATCGCTTTGCTCAACCATATTTGAGGGAACGTAACGACCCGCCCCACACGACACCACCGCAGAAATGATTAAAGAGAGCATGACATACTTAGGCTACCCATCCTAAGGCACTGAATTGAAAACTAATATCCAAAAGCTTTTCATAGGCCTTTACTTACAAAAACTATCCCTAAGAGATGTTCTAGAACTTAGTTGATAAATAGCTCTTATTGCTCGTTTTTGTAAAACAAAAATAGTATTTATATCGGCTGCTATCCCCCATAAAAGAATACAGTATGACATAATGCTATGAAAATAACTGAAATACACTAATCTGGCAGTTTCTTCATCTGTATTAGATTCCCTCGTAGCTCGTAGTCACTGCTAGAAGTTGATAGAAAAACTGCTAAAATTTGTCGTTTTTTGTACATTTGCTATCTACTTCTACGAATGACTATGAGGGAATATAGTGAAACTATAAAAATACTAGACCATGGGCCCTATAATTCCATGTAAAATTCTATTAAAATAATGTTCTATTAAAAACTTATTAAATAAAAACCCCAAAACATGACACCGAACTTAATATTTTACTTTGAAAACATATTTTAAGGTTGTGTGTGAACAAAGTAAACGTACTCATAAAAATACATTTGTAAAACCATGTAGGTATAGTAAAAAAATATCCGTGGCCGTATTCGCTAGTGGAGATGTAAAATAGCTAATTGGATGGTTCCATATTTGTTTTGATATTTCCTCCGATAGCGAGACAAATTGTTTTAATCATCAATCGAGTTTTTAATTAATCTAAATATTTCAATGGCCATTAAATTATGCGCAGTCAAATACTAAAGTTGTTTTATCTACGATCAGTTCTATTCATCATATTCACGCTGGTTTTATACGTTAATGATTTAATTTGCATGTGGTTTGATTGCAAGTTGAGACAAGCTTAATATACTCACTTACGGCAAAAAAAACTATTCTCATGACTGTGACAATAGTAAAAAATAAAAGTAAAAAACAGTCATTTTTTATCCGAATGTTTATTCTGTGTCTGTATGTATTTAATTATAATGATTAGACTAACATAGTATTTGTTTTGGTATATAGTACAAAATTATAAATAAATATTATGGTTGTAGTAGACTACGTGATATTTATTTATAATTTTAAACAATCCTTTGTAATTCTCCAATTAGTAAATTCTAACATTTTCCATTATAGTAAAACTAATTATACTTACTTATATTATAAATGCAAAGTTGTGTTTGTTCAATATTCAATTCAATATATTTATTGCAACCATATTGTTATAAAGATGTTACAACTAAAAACAAAGTACAAATTATGGACCCTGTTGGGTATCGCAATATTGGGAAGGAAGAGAAGACAAGAGGACGACTTTTTCATGATAAAATAAAATAAACTAGATTTTGGGGCTTTTGTAAAGCGGATACAGAGACACCTATCGATTTTCATTTATATATTTGTTTACGCTTTCACGTCAAGTTAAGTATACAGGTTTATTCTAAATTTACCATCCAAATTTTAAGGATGCATTCAGTCCATGAAACTGATCAACTTTCTCTAAGGAACATAGGGTCAAATATGTAAAAAAATCACGTGATCAGTTTATTCTGGGTGACCAAATTTATGTGGCGAAATTTGCCACATGTTTCTTGGAGAAAGCTTCATGGTTAGACACATCTTTAAAATTAGGAGAGAAATATCCTTAAGAGGAATAGATAAATAATTGTCCTCGCAGACGAAGTCGCGGGCGGGCGGTTACTTGTTTTCGCATAAATAATAATAGTATAAAATATTCTTTCATACAAACGTTTTCTTCTATTTAATTTTGAAAGAATTCACAGTAGATACATACAATATCTAGAGATAATAAATAAGTAATGATCGAAATATCAGTTGATAAAATATCCGACAAGTTTTTTGTAGCACAAAAGTGAACTCATTTACTATAATATATATATACATAATATCCGTATTGAAATAGATTGGCGCGAACAATTAAACGCACTGTTTTACGTTTAACGGATATTAAATTTTAGTAATTAAGAATTCAAAATAAAGTTACTTATTGTTTTTTTGTAGTAACTAGCCAATCTCAATTTTATTGTTTTTATTTTGTAGCAATGACTATTAAGGGTTCTATGTTTTACTAACTCAGATCTGTGTTTTTTGTTAGTCTTGCAGAGAAAGTAATATTTTGGCTTTGTGCTGAAATATCAAAATATATTTTAGTAAGTTAAAATATTTGTCAGCTACCTTTTTTAAAATAATACACAAATTCAATACCAAAAACACAAGGGATACCTACCTTCTCAATAATTATGTTGGTATATGTCTATTCAGTCTCTCTATCCACAATAGGCAGTACCTTATACCTATATATATACATACAGATATAGATATTTGAACCCACGGAATATTCATGGGTGTCTTTGTGTGGCTGTCACTAACGCATATCTGATCGAGTGGGAAATGTACTATTCAACTGACAGCTTATGCGTTTACCTCGAGGAGTGACTCCTTTATGCAGGCTCTTTGCTTGATAGCTTTGAGTAGATCAGTAGTGGAACATAATTACAAATAGGTAGGTACATGTAGGTCTGATAGTTGTTAGTGATGTTTGGTTTAAAGGTTAGGATGCAGACGGATATAAATATAAGGCATTTGCTCTTCACTTGAGAGCAAAGAAATCGAATCAGCAAAGGTTTCGACATGGAGTTAGTTGAAATAATTCAATGAAATTGATACACCAATTATGTGCTAAAAATGGAAGAAATAGCTTAATTAGGTTCAGTCGATTTCATTTCTCAAACTCTTGAGTATTAGCTTCTTAGTTCAGCCATCAATATCGAGCATAAAAAGTCCGGGTATGTTTAACTGATAATGTGTGCGTAAACTCTAAATGTGTAATTTTCATCTTATACAATAATTTATTTCTTTTACATACATACCTTATTAACTTCATTAGCGGCAACATAAACTTAGTACTTGTATCAAAAAGCTATCAGCTTAATCCGGGAAGTGAGGACCTGGTGTCTTGTATTACAGGTTGCAACCCAACCCATTTCAAGCATCAGTCTTCACAACTAGTAATCTAAGACTGATATTGTTTATATTTACTGTTGCTTGTTACTACTATTTGTGAAGGAATAAATAAAGATTTATTTATTTATGTAATGTATCGCCCTGTATTATTTGAAATGAACATAAACATACAAAATTATACCCTTATCTGATAAAGTTGATTTTTCCCGTTGAGCATTTCTTTTCACAAAAAAATATTTTCTAACAACAACTTTGCACAACCAAAATTCAAACAACTTTTTTAATCGCGATACCTACATAATTTCAGATTTATATTAATCTTTTCTATTTATATATTATTCCGTTCAGAGGTATTTTGAGACACAGTATAAAATATTTTAGTATGTTTGTGTAGGTGTGGAGTATAGACTATCGGCGACTTATATTTAATCAAGCATATTTCGTCCAACGTCCTGACAGCTACCCTAAAGGAGATAGACGCCGAACGACAGGGTTTTTCATTTGGATAAAAGGCTCTCTATCATAGAAATTGACTTACTCACAATCATATTTTCTAAAAAGGGGTTTTTGATAAAGTTTCACTTTTACATCAGAATATTCTGTGCTTTCGGTTTACCGAATGATTTCGTGCGCTCTCTTTCGTTGCTTACAGGTATGTTATTTATTGACAGAGTAGAAGCTTATTTGAGACACTCATGTTTATAAATAGATACTGTATATTTCAGTCGATTCTTTATTTTCTTTTTAATTTCTATCTAGAGCGTGTTTCACACACACACGCGCTGTCCATATAACACAGGTTATATGGCAAAAAACTGGAGCATATTTTGTTATAGAAGTTTTTAATTTTTTTAAATATTAAATACTAGTGGTGATTTATGTAGGTAGATGAAAGAATCATAACACTCATAAAGACACTACTGAATGTATAGATCTAGTATTTTCACGTTTATTTAGGCAATGATTAATTATCTTGAATGTGTTTTTTTAATATTGAAATCTTTTGGGTTTACAGGTAGCAGATTTTTTTTCTATAATAATTACAGCGTGAAAAGGGTTCATGATTTAAAAAAAAATCGTGAAATCTAAAAAAAACGATGTTATCGTAAATGTTCATTGACGATATTATTAGCTACTTGCCTGCATGACCGCACGATTAACCGCAAATCTAATTTCGGTTGGATATAGCATTACTAATAAGCGGATCGTTTTTGGATTTCGCTAATTTTAGGAGCTAATTATTGGTTACATTTACTAGCAATCGATTACAAATATAATATTTTACCTAAATCGTAGCCATTGAACTAGATGGTAGAAACTAAAAGCCTAAAATGTTCTCTAAATCTATCAGAATCGCTTTAAACTTAACAATATTATGTGTACATCCATTACAGGCTCACAAAGCATTTTGTCATAGCAGCTTGCATTGCCGCAGCATTGGATAGATTTTGAGTTTGACAAACGCTTTAAAGTGAGCAAATAGGGATGTTGACTAATGAATAAAATAACGAAATACTAATAAAAATCGTAAACATATTAAACTTTTAGAGTAGCTTGTATACCTCTTGGTTTTATATATTGCATATTATTTGTTTTATGACCCTTCAAAGTTGGGTGGACAAGTCCATTTAAAAAGTATAAAATTTATTACAATAAATGATACTTTTAATAAGTCCGTAAAATGTATAGCAAATTTGTCGAAGAAACCATTTTGATAAACACAATATTTAATATAGCTGCTGAACAAATTTCCTATGCGTTGCATACAAACTTGCAAGGCGTGACGTCATAACGTGCAAGCCATTAGTATGGAGCGTTTTTGATCGAGTCCATTTGTGCACATTTTCACACTGTGATATCTCGGGCAGTTTTCATGCTAGCGAATTAATTCTTTTACCAATGTTTCTTTTTTTGAGAGGTAATTTATGTAACATAAAATAAAAAAAATAGTCAACATCCCTATTGTACTTAGAAATTGGTGTATACTATCAGAACCAACAGTTTAGTAAAATGGTCATCAAATGGGTATTATATTATGCTATGGCATAAAAGTAGATTCGAATTGTACCGAGAAGTGATGCTAAAATTAAAGTTAATAAACTTGCTTAGACAGTGTCCAAAATAATAATTTTCAGCACGCAAGAGACGTGCAGTTTCATTTGTTTTAGAATTTACGACGAAGCAGTTATGCTGGTCGTAAATACTGGTAACTGATGGTATTGCAACATAGCTCAGCTCCTCGCTGTCGACGTCTGGCGAAGACTGGAGCATCTGGGACCCAATTCTGCTGTGTAATTTACAAATAGTAGTAAGTACGACCTCCGTGGTCGAATGGTTTGCACGCTGGTTTTCAAGGCGTCACCATCTCTTGAGGTCCCGGGTTCGATCCCCGGCTGGGTCAATGTAGAAAATGAACTTTTCTATATTGGCTCAGGGTCTGGGTGTTTGTTATACCACCGTTGTCTCTGATTTCCATAACCCAAGTGCTTTAGCTACTTACTTTGGAGTTGGAGCAATGTATGTGATGTTGTCAAATATTTATTATTATTTATTTATTATTTATTAAGTAATTAATTCATTTTCTATTATAGACCTAAGTTAACGTCCAGGGTGACACATTTGCACAATATGGTCTAAAACAATTTACTAATGATTGGTTCCTATTATTTGACAAGGAATGCCATAAAGACAAAACAACGAAGATTATCCCTTTTAAGAAAAGTGCTGCAAAGCAACTAACTTCATGGGGATTTTGAAACATTTGCTAACTAGACGGGTCAAATAACTAGATGTGCCATGGCTTGATGACTCGCAAATTGCTTCTTTACGACCATGACTCTGTTAGTTATGCTTACAATGCTCGCCTTTTCTAGCACAACCCCTATTCGGTAACCAGTAAAGTGAGATTTGTAATTAAAAGGTTTGCAAATGGTGCCGTAATTTGTGCTAGGAATCTAGTTGATTGGAACATGTTAGAGATGGTACTTTGTAGTTTGCTTTTAAATGTTTAAGTCATTACAAGCGGAAAGTTCTAAATTCTTTGACTGTTAATGATTCTTCGTAATGCTAAATAGTTTGATCTTAGTTTTTTAACAGATTTTTTAATCTGGGAATATTATAAAATATTGAACTGTTTGTTTATTTATCTTTAACAGTTAGTACTTACCATAAACTGGGATGTTTATCAACTTGCGTGGTTAATAACAACAGCGACATTTTTGATAGAAAAAAATCGAAAATGAATTGCTTGGGCCTGTTCATAGAACATTTTTCTATAAAATTATAAGGTCACTTTAATTTTATTTTATTTTTTCTATCAAAAATATCGCCGCAAGTTGCTAATCACCCAGTTTTCCGATTTAACGTTTTCATATTACTATTATATACGCTTTAATTTAAAGATTAATTTGAAACGTGAATTTACGAAATCATAATATTTCTTTAATAACACCGTCAACACATAATATGTTTGAGCGTAGGAGTACATTACCTTGAGAAGTCAAACAATCCAATATATTTTAGTTGCCTGAATACTGCCAAAGGCAGGAAACCATAATAGTTAATTGCCCAAACGAATTTAAAATTAATATAACAATAACTTTAAAACCATTCATCAAATTGCCAAAGTATCCTTTAAGTCATTTCGTTTAATTACTTACTAGGAATATTACGATTCAAAGAAACGTTGAATGTAATAAGTAAAATATTTCAACATGAACAAGCGAGTGAAATAATGTATTGAACTTTGCGTTTCATGTCATTAACATTGCTTGCAATTCAATATTGCAAAATGGAATTTCCAATGGTAACATTTTAATATAAATCGCTGTGTTTTCTGTTTTAATAATCAAAGAACTATAAACCACCTTTCCTTTTTATTGCACCCATATTTTTCCGGAGAAAATAAAACTAAAATAAAGTCTCAAACGAGGTATTTGTATAAGTGGGAAGTATTTTTCCCAGTGCATATTTTACGCTTTCGGGGAAATTTCAAGAAAACTAAGCTTAAAAGGAGGACTCCAAGAAATCCTAGATCTTTTCTTTTGCAATTCAACTCAACACTCTTTTGTGATGCTTGCGTCGAGAGCGCACATAACAAAGAAAAATAATATTGACATACATAGCTTACAAGCTATGCAATATTATGTCATTATTTTAATTTTTCGTTTGCATTTTGTAACTAACTAGCTTCCGCCCACCATTTCGAACGTGGAAATTCGAGAAAATCCTTAGGAACCTTTTACTTAAAAAAACCGATCAGCCGTTTTTAATGTCCCCCCTGCAGGGGCAGGCTTTCCTTATGTGTGGAAAAAGAGAATGGGCCATACATAACCCTCCACGCGAGCCCGATGCAGATTGGTGAGTGTTGACGACTGCAAATGCAGCTGGAACCAACGGCGTACCTTTCGAAGCACGGAGGAACACAAGAGAATACATTTTTGGTCACCCATCCCATGACCGACCATTGCGAAATTTGCTCAACCTCCGCAATTACAAGGTCAGGCGCTAAACCACTGCGCTACCGAGCTTCTCTTTATAATAAATTTATAGTATTGTGTTCACTATTCAAATGCGAAAAAAAATCAAAGAAAAAGTCTTCTAAATAATTTTACCTAATAAAATTAATAAAGAAAAAATCAAAACTGTTTTACTTTATCTAAATTAGGTAATTAACATTGTCTTTTAATATTTAATTATGCCGTATCAATGTAAAAGGTAAGTTACATCAAAAAACTTGAGTTATTGCTACGGTTTAGTTATTTTGTGCTACGGTTCGCAAATTCAGGTAACATACCTAATTTTGAGCCTTATTGCGCACCATTATCATGACCACCGAGACAAAATATAATATCAGTCATGTCAGGTAGGCTGTTTCTTTTTCTTAAAAAGTGAATACTCCATACGTGCCCTATAAACACTCTCCTACGAAATCCCTACGTAATTACATTAGTGCAGGATTATGTGGTATGTGAAAAGTTTTCTTGTTTCCCACATAATCCTTGGCTTTCCAACGTATTTAGGTTAGTTAAGACTCTGTTTAGTGATCACTAATCTTTCCTTAAGTTTGTTAAACAACATTAACAATCAAATAGTTTTTTTCTCCACTTTAAATTAGCGAAATTCATTTCTGTTGGTTTTATTTCCACTATTTACTGTTGTTAGGAGAACGGAATTTCCACCTACTTGTAAGTACAAAAAAGACAAATTACCATAAGTGAATAATATTGTTAAGAGTATTTTTAGCATAAAAACAACAATAAAAAAAATGAAACGAAGGACCTAAACGAGCAATGTTTCTTTTTTATAAATGAAACAAAAATATTTTTATGTGTAATCAAATAATAGTTACATGCAAAAGCAACAGCACAAAAAAGGGGGGGGGGGGGGGTGCACTTAATTTTAACGAATAACTAATATCTAACTAAGTATTTTTCAACGGAATTTCAACCTAAAAACCTTTTTCAATTTAAATAAAATTTATAAGTTGATTAACTATTTCTCGTTCTGGTAAAGCTTTCTGGTTCTGGTAAAGGTTCTGGTAAATGATGAAGTTAAAGGGATTATCATTTTACTATTGTCCTGAATTTTTCACAATCTAAAAGCAGCCGTTTATCTGGTAGAGGGGGGGGGGGACTTTGACTGTACTAAAATTTTGCACTTTAAAGCTTAATATTTCGCAAACGGATCCCTGTATCTAAAATTGGTTTTCACAAGCTTACAATATTTTTAAAAAGACCTAATTATCGACCCACACTAATGAGTTTGACGAAAAAAAAATGCACTTTACATGTAGGGGAAGTATAAAAAAATATTTTTCATGGTTCTACCACTTTTTTTAGAGTGATTAATATACACATTCATGCCAAATCAAAGTTTTCTATTACTAAGAGCCTCTCAGCTAAGCCACGGTCGGACAGGCAGTCAGACGGACATGACGGAACTATAAGGGTTCCTTGTTGACTTGACTCCGGAACCCTAAAAAAGAACACACAATAGGGAACATGCATAAAGTCACCGATTTTGATAAATTTGAGCTTGATCGCTGCGGACACGTATAAAAACATGATGGAACAGAAAAATAATAAAAAATATGTAATTAGTTATTATTTTAGTTTTATCACACATTTTTTTCATTTTCGGATATAATGCACTTAACAGTCAGAATATCAAATAAGAATTAATATTTTGTATGACACATATGTACTTAAACGCAATATATAAGATATATATAAGATTAAAGATCGATTAGTTGGAATCAATATAAGTACTCGTAGTAATTTAATTTAAACACTGTCCCATTGTTAAATTAATCAAGAAGTAGTATAGTGCCTAATTAAAGATTCTTAAACAGTTTAGACCTAATACCCAACTAATTTATAATTAGACCTTAATTTGTTGATAAGAGGATGAATCCCAGTGCTTGGTAAAACCTAAATAGGTTTATATAGCACTGATAAATGTAAGAAAACATTGTTGTAATTTGTGTTTGTAATAATAAATAAATAAATAAATTTAGGGAGATATTTGAAAATTCCTGGCTAACTCCATACAAACGTACAATAAGTGACGTCATAAATGTTGACCGTTTTGTATAGAGCGTTTTCGGCGGGTGCTGCTGCGCGCTAACTTCAAGTGAATATATTACGAGAAAAAAACGCAAGAGAAAAGTTTTAATATTACAGTTGATTTTCTCACGCATTATACTTTTGATTTTGATACAAAAAAAAATATGCATGTTCCCTATTTGTTTACTTTCACATTCAAATGTAGCTCATAATTCATGTCTTCACAGTCATAACCATAGATACTTGTAATCCTTTGATTTGATATTCAAATGAGCAGGCCAGATTAAGGAAGCACATTTTGTAGGAAATGAGCAGACATGAGCGGGCTAATTATTCTATTGTTCCATTGTCTACCTAAACCACCGGTATTCATAGTACAGATACTGATAGTAGCAGAAATTTTTAAAACAGCATTTCTGTATTGTATCATGTTCGTTATACTAACAGCAAAAGCGAAAATAATGTTGTTTTATTAATATTTTTCAGTTCGCAGGAGACAGTAACTATTAATGTTTAGTTTAAATAAACGTATAGGACTCAAAAGCTTCTAGATTAAACCAACAGACTTAAGAACGATAAATAACGTACTGCCCAACTTTGACTATGATGGCTGCCTACAATTCGTACATTATGTCAATTATAATAACAGCGCCTCGGACCTTTTTGATTCTGTCAATCAAACTTTTTACAAGCACTGTCAAAGCATTAGCAGATTTTATCTTTTTAAGCCTCACGATAGGAGCAAATATCTCTATTTAAACATTCGTGACCCAAAAGCTCGTCTTAAGCTAATTAAATGAACGGTTTAATTAACATTGATCGATAACGGACAAGACGACCAACGGGTTGGCATTTGAACAAAATATGGGGAAAGGCGCAAACTGTAAATATCATCTCAGATAAGCCATTTAAGGTTGAGGCACGAAGTATCTGCCAGTTGAAATGGCTTGTTGTTTCGTGTCGATCACGGTTAACTAAATAATGCTATCCGTTTGCATCCAAGGCTACTTCACGTGAATAGATCTGTTGTTTTATAGTGCTAAAACGTGGATGAAGGCATATAATATAGTTATAGCACGAAATTATAACATATTTGCGAAACAAGGCAGTTGTCAATTCACTTTATATTAGCAGAGTACCAACCAAATATACTAAATATATAAACAGATGATCAGTCAGACATTAGATATTATTAGCTTACATTTAGCAAGTTGTGACATCAGACAATGTGGCGGATTACATGCATGACGTCTTGCTGGCCAGTACCAGCCAGGGCCAGGTCCTTGCATCTTCCAACAAAGGTGATATACCTACCTATTTCTAAAAGCAATAAGTCGGATCTACCTTTTGTTTTCAAATTTAAAAATTAAATCATCCCAATTTCCTCTAATCTTGGGATACCTAAAATGTGTAGGTATTACTCAATTTAAGGGGTATGTGGTAATGTAATATATTATACATTTTTATAGTGGCAATGTAAGATCACATAGAGCTTAGCGTCACTAAATAAAATTATTAATAAATACAAAAAAGTAAAGGTGTCTACATATCACGCCAAGAATTTTTTGAAAACTTACATTCATGGTAGCAAAATTGTTTACTTACATGTAAGTATTTATTATAATATATAATAGCTTAGCATAATAGCATTAAGTACCTTTATTGGTCATACATAACATAAATGACCACCGTGATTCAAGCCTGACAAGTGCGCATATTCGTGCATATGCAATGCATGTCATGGTCGACGCGACGGTTCATGGTCTCGCACATCGCATTTACAAACAAGACGTAAACAAAAGCTTAAAAACAAATGGAGATCAATTTAGGAATGATTTAATACTAACATTAACATAGTGAATGTACCTACGTGCATGCTTCCCAGTCAACAACAACGGTTAGTACTCGTACTTATTTATTAGTTGCACTATTTCGCTCATTGCAGCAAGGTCTACATTTTTCAAAAAGTATCATTTTACAGGAGAGAATTTTAAAGTTTCAAGTACCGGAACATTGCTTTTGCAGCACAACTGTGAATAGTTGCTCTCTCTCTCTCTTACTATAGAGTTTAGAGAAATAACGTTTTTACAGTAAACAGAGCTCCATTTTTTCTACATAACTATTATTATTAACTAACAACTCGCCAATTTCGAGATATGCCACCCTTGCAGCAAATGAGCGTCTGTCACTTTCAGATCATCTAAGAAACTTACTTTTTTTTAAAGAATTTAAAAAGTTCTGAAACCATTTACCACAACTAATACCGCCAAAAGATAAAAACAAACCTTTCCTACATTCCTTTGTTTTAGGAGTCAGTGAGTGAAAGAGTTCAAAATGCTAAAGTAACTTCAAATAGATTAGCAGATATCAGGTTAGATATAACTCTTGAAGGCATAACAAAACACAAAAACCTGGTTGAAAGATATCCTAACTATCGATATTAGCATTAAAATAGAATATGTCAACTTTTACCTAAAACATAGGTAAGTATTCATTATCGTATATGCATATTTACACTGCTGTTTTCTCCTAAGCGTGCATTCCATCAGATCAACATGCAACCAATTACATATAGCAAGCATCAAGCACGTTTGTCGGTGATGACATCGATTACAGAACTATTAGATAATAAATAACATAGTATGACTAATGTAGTTGAGCATATGCATAGTAATTTAGGTTGCCTTGCCATAATGAAGAGAAAAAGCTCAATGAATGCGAAATTGCTCTGTTAAGTATGTATTTAAGGTTGTTAGTCCCCACTTTAATAATTTTCTACTACTAAAACTAAGTTTTATTCAAGGCTTCTACCGTCACCTTAATCTTAAGCTATATCATTTTGTTTTAACGCATTATATTAATTAAGTTATTTTTACTTAAGTATTATGGCTGTGTTTCCAACATAATTTAGCAATTTCATAAGTTACTAGGTAATCAACAAAATAACTAAAAAGCAATTTTACTTTAACAATATTATACACACACATCATAGTAAAACCACACAACATTTTACAGAAAAGCCGTAGGTACTTGAAAAGTTATTGAATTTCCAAATTAGACGCACGTACTACTTATACGCGATCAAAAATATTTGAAACGCCGATGTTAACCGAAGGGGGAATTAATTAATTTCGCACGGTTCTAAAACAATAACTGAACTTTCATACCTATCTGTTATGTAAACGCAATGAATAACAATTTCAGGCTGCTTAACAAACTTAACGGAACAATCTTCCCCAACCCCCAAAATAAACGGTGTGGCGTGGAATTAATTTGTATTGAGAACATCTATATCGTACCTACACTTAAGATTGAACATTTGAACAACAATATTTTAGACTACGAAGTTTCCAGAAAACGTATAAGATTTCTTTTTTTAACTATTTAGGTACATGTCAAGAGAATGATTACCAAACGAAAATAAACACAGGAATTTTAGTAGCAACAAATACAAATATTGTGTAGAAGATGGATGGATACAAAGTTACACAATGGTTACACTCTGCCAAACTTTTTAAGTTTGACACTAAAAAGAAAGGGACAAAACACCGCGTGACTATAGCAACAAATACAAATATTGTGTAGAAGATGGATGGATAGTTACACAATGGTTACACTCTGCCAAACTTTTTAAGTTTGAAACTAAAAAGAAAGGGACAAAACACCGTGTGACTATGCATCTGCTATACAATCGTTATTAGTAAAAGAAAA
Source organism: Agriphila straminella (assembly GCA_950108535.1). Lineage (NCBI taxonomy): Eukaryota > Metazoa > Arthropoda > Insecta > Lepidoptera > Crambidae > Agriphila > Agriphila straminella. Next base: position 14,383,377 of record OX467311.1, on the reverse strand, counting down.
TCCTAAAATTATGAAAATTACTTAGATAAGCAGCATTTTCGAGCTTTAGTACTTCGAAGACCATGGATGCTTTGTTCTCTAATAACTATATGACGTGATGAGTGGATCATCATTGGTGTTGTAGTTCTTATTAAAAAAGTCGAAAAAAAAATCCTCATAACCAACTATATTTCGGCAAGACTGTTTGCAGTAACACCTTTTGAACGTGTAGATTATATTTTAAATCAAATCATTCTGATCTCATTGCGTCTTTTATAATAGAATTATAATTTGCACTTACAAAGTCTTCCTGGATGACATTGCATATAAAAGAGCCTTCTGTCATCACCATATAGTCAATCTTACATCATTTAAGCACTCCTACACATCACAAACAATGGATACAAACATTCGAAAGGTATTGTATTAATACCTGTTTCTATTGTGGTGTAAATTAATATATTCATTTGTAGTTTTCATTACAGGAAAGCACAAAGAAGGTAATGACATGTTCTCGGCCTACATTCGTGTTTACATACATATTTATTACGTATCAATTAAAAAAATATAATAATACTTTTTATTGCATTTGAAATTTTTCATGTAATTACTTACACCAAACTGCATTAAAGTTTAAACTTTACAATCAATTTTATACGCAGTGAAAAGTATTAAAGAATTAGCTTTCTACGCCTGAGATAACAGCCTCCACCACCGCAACACGATATGTTTTAGCGATTCATCGATACTGATAGAGATATATCGCTATAATAATAATATATGATAATGAGGATCAACACGACAATTGAATACTAAATATCAATTTTGTATATCTGAGTAAATTTCTCAAATCCATCAAGAAATGACTAAATTATTAAAGATTTAAAAAGCGAGTTTAAAACCACGGCCGGATCATGCGATGACGTCACGTGCCACGATCGCCCGAACAAACACCTGCCGCGCCGCTAAGCGGCGAACGTGGCTGATGACGTCATCAGCCAATCGTGAATTGGGGAGCGCTTTTGAGAATGCGACACGAAAATCGCTCTATCTTCGTCATTTTTGGTCCTATTTCAATAATTCTTTCACTGAAATAAATTATTTTGATGTGACTGAAACTCTACATATTTAACTAAAAACCTCGTTGATCTTCATTACGACAAGGTGGTCGGTCATACTACAGGGCAGTGTAGCTACTGTCGGGCTACAGTCGCAGATCACCTTATTTATCACACAAATGTAGTTTTTAACCGACTAAAAGAAGGAGGTTCTCTGTTCGTCTGTATATTTGTTTTTTTTGTGTATGTCCACCGATTACTCGAAGACGGCTGAACCGATTGAAATGATTTAAACGTTATTACATTAGGTAAACTCCCAAGTTGGTCTCATTTTTTAAAACTTTGAAATCGATTTAGTACTTTTCAAGTAAGCTTGAAAAAAGCACGAAAATAATATGATTTTGTGTGAACTACCTCGATGATCAGTCGTTATAACTTCTTTGTTTATAAACTAAATAAGATAATTATTTTTTTGTTGGAAAAGGGATATCTTAAGTGTAGTTCTTTAACTGACTTAAAAAAAGAGGTTCTCAGTTTGACCCGTATGTATACTTATATGTTTCTCCGCGATTAACTTACGTTTGGCTGAGCCGATTTTTTACCTACACTAACTAATACAGAAATTAAGAAAAAATAAAAAAAATTAAAAAAAAACAAAAATCGACTTCAAAAACCTGCCTCTAAAAAAACGACTTCAAAAAACCTACCTCTTTTTTTGTTTTTTAAACAATTTTCTCATAAATACTGTTTGTCATCTTGAATTTAATTAGTGATAAGAATACGGTAGGTACCGTTTAACATTTTCAATTTTACAAAGCACGCCTTCAATAATGATTATTTTAATAGTGAATAAATGTCTAAGGTACAATTAATGAAACACTTAATTACTTCGTGTAATGCCATATACAAATAAACAAAAAGGTGATAATTTGTTCACTTTCATGACTATTACCATAAATAATTGTAACAACTAAATATCAACAGTCGTGATGGAATGCAACGATAAGTAGTTTAGTGTAATAGTTGTAGCTAATTCTGCTTCCACAAATCTCAACCCACTGCATTAGATTTGAATAATCCAATTGTAGTCTAGCCAGTAGTTGGCGTATTGTCAAATATAGAAATGTTCTAGAAGGGACAATTTTTTATTTTATTTTATATATTGGCTAATTTTCCTACTTTTTGAATAATATTTATTGGTTTTGTGCGAAGAAAGAAGGTACAAAATAAAAACCGCAGTATGTTTAAATGTTTAAAGTTCTCTTAGATAGGTAACCATAAAGGTAAATGTTTTCCTAAAAATCTTTTCATTTTCTTTTTATTTATATTTTGTTTAAAATAAATATTGCCTAGGCATGTTATATAGGTGTGGAATACTTTTTTAGTCAACTATCACAAACAACACAACCAGTTATTTAATAAAACTAACAAAACCAGTGCTTGTATTAAGAGTTTGCACAGTTACGATTACTATACTTGGTCACAGATAATATCGTCGCAGGAAAGGCAAAATTGCTAACCTCCATAGACAAAATTCCGAGAAAATGAATTTTAAAGTTTTTATTTTCGAAAAAAAATCATTATCTTTTGAATGAAGACTTTTCCTGTAGAATTGAACACAGATTATTAATACTTATATTTTTGTCTATTTTTAACATATCTAACTTAGTTTCAAGCTGCTCTATTTCACGAGTTAGTGTCCCGTTAGCATATTTGACCTGACTTTCAAGAAAGGCTAAATTGCTTATACGCTTTAATAGCCTTTATGCCGGGTCTAGCAAATTTTCTGATAGGTTAGTAGTTTATTTTAAACAAGTCATTTCAAAAGTGCTGATCATCTTCATTTGTCAAATGCAAGGTAAGCCTAAAGTGCTTAATAGCTTTGTTTTATTAAACAATCAGCGATCAAAATTACTTCAACGCAAACTTTTTTTTGACATTGTCGAACTAAATTACTTAAATGTTTGCATGACCTTAAAATGTATAGTGCAGAAATACTGAAAGACCAGATGAACGCAAAATATTTTTGCAGTAAAACGTCCTATAGGATAATATTTACTGCTTAAAAATCCGCATTAAACTGCTAACAGTTTAAATTTTATAAAAATAAATTCTAACAAAATGCTTAACGATCAGAAATAAATTAGAATCTCACAATGATAAATACGTAACTTATGAAAATACTTCCCATATTAAACAATTATATTACTTATAACATATTACCACTATCTAGCGCTAGCCAACCCTAATACGTTTACTTCACGTGTACTTGTGTGCGTGTTTTTCGCTATTTGAGCGAGGGTTGTAGGGGAGTGAAATTTCTGTATCGTTAGATACTATATTTATTATTCTGTGTCTATGACATCCTCGAAGGTGTGATCTACCCATGGATTTGAACAACTTTCCCTAAAAAACATAGGTAGAAATATGAAAAAAATAACAGTCTTTGATAATATTTTAATTGACCAAGGATTAGGTAATACCTAGTTATCCTATAGTTTTTTAGTACGACATTATAAAATAATAGAAATAATAAAATATTCTAATCAAAACTATTCAGGCTAACTAATCGACTTACTCATGAAATCAAACATTTTTGATAATAACTTATTATCTTTTAATATTATTATCTTTTAATATTTAAAGGGGGTTGAAAAACACCCACAAGCTTTTTGTTCTATAAATTATACCGACTTACTTAACTTAAAGAATAGACATAAATCAGTTGACCTTCCTTCTAACGTCAATGAGTAAGAATAGAATATCCTGCACCTTATACAACCTAAAGGTAAGTAAGATAATGTAAGTAATATTATGCGTCATAATTTCGAGATATTTCTAGTACCTATATTTTTACATTTAATAGGAACTTTCTTTAGCTAATATCACAACTGCATAGTAAGATTTATTATTAAACTTAGGTATATTCTGTAAATATTATCTAACAGTCTTAATCAATGCCATAAGTTTTGTCTATGCATTTTTATTATAACATGATATTTGTATGTCACTTGCTTACTTAAGCATTAATACCTTAGAAAGGCTTTAGTCACATCTTCTGTGTGCTTTTTTCTCTCATTTTTGTATTTTTATAATGTTTTATAACTTTATCTTCAGTTTCCGTTTTAAATAGTGTATTTTTTTAGGGAATATGCATGAAGAAATTATTAATACCTCTATGTTTAATTATTTTACTTACTTTTTGTTTGCTTTTTATCTAATTTATGTATGTGATTTTCTTGCAATTATTAGTAGCTTATGTTTCAGTATCTATTTCATCTTCTGTATCTGTTTCGTTTAAGGTATCTTCAATATTATTAGTGTAGGTTAGTTTTTGGTACTCTGAATGATATGCTGTGGGTATGACTTTTGTTGTGCATAGTTTGATAAGATCTGTATATTTTTTCTTTGACACCGATTGCATAGTCTTGTAGCAGGGTTTTATTTGAGAAGAATCTTTTTTATTTATTATTTCGATTGCTTCTGTTGTAGCATCTGGGTGCATTGAATATTTTATGAAAGCTTTGTTGCTTGAAGATTTCTTGAAAGTCACTGTGCGCAATTTGCTAATTTTCCCAGCTAATTTTTCTTTGAAATAAGTCTCTGATATTGAGTCCCATTTAAAAAAATCACTATGAGTCAATATTTCTACTTCATAGGGCTTAACGTTTTTTCTTGCCATAGTAAAAACCGTGGGCCATTGGGAAGGCGCCCAAATTGTCACACCTTGAATACTTTTTTCTATCACGGAATGGATGGAGTCTACCGGCATATAAGTGTGGCCGGGTAGTAAATAATTTATTTGTATAGAAATGAGATTGTTGCATCCTATCAGGGTTTCATTTATGCACGCAAGGATCATCTTATTTTTGTTTTGGCCGGGACAGCTGTCGCAATATAGTAATAAGTGCTTAACTGTTTCCCGTTCGTCTACTTTTTTTATGTATTTTTGTAAAATGGAAGCAATTTCGTTACCTCCCCTTTTTCCATCGGTTTCATTCCAGGTGTAGCAAAATCCGTTTCTTGTGCCCGACTCATAAAACGTCAAATTATAAACAGCCAATTTCCGGCTATAATATAGCATCATATTGTCCCCGTGTGGGGTATTTAGTACTTTTTGCAGGTCAAAACTCGTACATAAAATAGCATCGTCCTTTTTGTAAATCTCTTGATGAGCCTCAAAACGATCGTACGTTTCTTTTTTATCCTTTAGGTGCCTCTCTTTCTCATCTGGATTACAGCCTTCATTATTTTCAAATTGCGTGCATTTCAAGCACTTGTCTTTTTTTGGCTGATGGAAGCCAATATTGAATTCAGACAGGAATACTTTTTTAAAGATATTTTCTCCGACATAGCCAAGGCCTCCTTTCTCTTGAGCATCTTTATAAAGTCTATATAAGTTAGTTACATTTTTGAACTCCTGAGGAAGATACGTCTTTGTATTATTTTTGCGGCAGTAATGCGATGGCAGCGCAGGCAATTCTTGTATATATTTGTGTAAATTTTCAGAAACTTCTCTTGGAGTTTTGTTACTTGGTACGTGTTTTCCCCTACCATCCTCTTTGGCACAGCCATAGACGGCAGAACTAACGATATTGTACAAAGTTCTTTGTCGAATATCTAACGTTTTTGTCAAAAACTTTAGACATACCTGTCTTTGTCCTTCACCCTCATTAACAAAGTATTGAAGAGAGAATTTACGTCTGCTTAGTTCTTTAGGTATTTTTTTTCGTTTAGTAGGATCTTTTTTAGAATGTGCAACCAGCCAGTCTTTTCGTCTTATGTTATCCAAAGACCAATAGTGCCCGAACAAGTTTAAACGCCTCTCTTCAGTAATTTCATAGCACTTATAAGGGCAGTTATCTGGATTACAGGGATTTAGTAGCACAGATTTCGCTGGCATAATTTTTCCTTTGTTAGTTTTATATTCTATACCGGAATTCTTTTTTTCTGTATTTTCCTTTCTTACATTCTTTTTTTTTATTTTTCTGGAGGTAAAAGTCTCGCTAGGCTCTTTTTCTGTATTATTGTCGCTCTTGTTTAATAGTTTATCAGTTTTGGTTATTTTTTTCTTAGATTTGCGTTTCTTTTTTCCAGATTTGGATTCTAATGCATCGGATTCTGAAGCACCTTCCCAAGAACTTGAGCTCCAGACAAAGTCTTCGTTGTCAGATAAAAAATCGACATATTTTTGTCGCTTTTGCTGTCGCAATTGCTTAGATCTCACATATTTATCATAATTAAGCTGTTTCAGATTTTGTTTTCCATCTTTATTTTGTTTGTCAGTTTTTTTTGCTTTATCTAATTCCTGTACAAGATTTAGTTCTTCAGTATTATTTTGTATTTCCTTACTCACGTCATTGTTTTTTATATTATTACCAGTTTCTATATCATCTGATTGATCTACTGGGATTGGTTCATTCATAGTAACGTCTTCCAATTCATCAATAGTTTTGTTCTCACTAATATTTTCCCAGTTTAAATCGGGTTTTGCATTGTTTTCTTCTTTATTGATAGATATCATAAGCATTTGTTCTTTTTTCATGTCGCCATCTTTATTATCTACGTGTTCCATTTTTGTTTTTTTTGTTTCATTTTCTAGATGAGTTTCACTGAGTTCAAATTTTCTTTGTTTTGAATCATTATCAACTTTGTTTTCCATTACGATATCTGTTCCATTCATTATTTCTTCTTTAAAGTTTTGATCCGGATTTTTATTTTCAGGTAGTGAATCAGTCTCATCAATTTCTTGCACATTATGTTTACTTGATTTTTGTTTTATTGTTTTTGTTTCAGGTTCTATTTCATCTTTATGTAGCAATGGATCAATTTCAGCAATTTTTGGCATAATATTATCATCTGCATATTGTTTTCTTCCAGATAGAATTTCTTCTGTTTGCGGCTGTAGTGAATTAGTCTTACCAATTTCTGTCGTATTATATTTACTTGGTTTTGGTTTTATTATTTTTGTTTCAGGTATTATTTCATCTGTTTGCAGCGGTGGTGGATCAATTTCAGCAATATTCAGCATAATGTCTTTAAAATTTTCTGTTCCAGATAGAATTTCTTCTGTTTGCGGCTGTAGTAAATTAGTCTCATCGCTTTCTGCCGTATTTTTTTTACTTGGTTTCTGTTTTATTATTTTTGTTTCAGGTTTTTTTTTGGTCTTGTCAATTTCTGGCGTATTATTTTTACTTGGTTTTTGTTTTATTATTGTCGTTTCAGGTTTTATTTTATCTGTTTGCAGTGATGGTGGATCAATTTCAGAATTTTTCGGCATAATATTATTATATTTATTAAAGTCATCTTTTGAATTTTTGGTTTCAGATATTATTTCTTTTGTTTGAAGTTTTGGTGGATTTTCAGCAATTAACGGCAAATTATCTTCAGGTTTATTCAACTTTGGCTCATTTTTAACTTTCTTAATTTTTTTGATATTGTTCTCGTCTACATCAAGAAAATTCGTTGAAACATTGACTGTTGTATTTTTTAAATCACCATCAACTTCAAAGGAAGGAATGTTGTTATCTGGTAAATAATATATTTCTTTTTTTAAGGCTAAGCCATCCAATACTTTTTCGGGGGTATCAAAAATTGTTTGTTTAATATTTTCAATATCTATGTCTGTCTCGTCAAGGGTATCTAAAACGGATTCTTGTCTAATTTGTTTACATGCCTCCTCTATTTCGTGCTGCCTTTGAATTTCTTTAAATATTTTTAACTCTTTATCAATGTACGTTTTTTGTAATTTTGTACGTGGACATTTAAATTTAATAGTTTCGTCTTCATTTGTTAGGTCAACTATAATATTCTTCTTTGGCGTTTCTAATCCTGCATAGATTTGTTTTTCTTCATATCCAACAGTTAAAATTTGAAATGGAGATTCGGAAGAACATTGAGCTGATATTTTGTCTATCTCGGATGAAACTACTGTTTCTGGCGGTTTGGGTTTATATTTGCGTTTAGTATTTTCCTTTCCGTCTTGATCATTTTCTTCTATATCATGCGTCCTTTTAATCGTTTGCTTTTTAGGCGTTTGAAAAGACAATTTTCTCGCAACTTCTGAAAGTATAGCATCTGATTTCAAGCCTTTTTCTTTTTTTTCTTTTTTCATGGTTGAGCTTTTCGAGGTGGTTTCTGTTTTTTTAGAAGAGCTTCTTCCATACGATTTGTAAAATGATCTTCGTCTACTATCCATTATGACCTGAAATAAAAAAAGATACTTTAGATCAGTAAGTTTGTAAAAATTCAGTACCTATTTCAATATTGTATGAATGATTATTTACTAATTGTTTTTTTTTAGCTTTAACTGCAGAGAGCATCAGTTTTAATAATTATGAAATACAGGTTCATAAAGGGATGTGTTCATGTTTTATTTAACTGAGTACTCAGAACCAAAAACACCATACAAACTGACGATATAAATTAGTTTAAAATTCCTTCAAAGTTTGAGAAGCGATAGCCCAGGGTGTTGCCTCAAAAAGTCGCACTTGACCGGTTTTTTTTCAAAGAACAATTTATAATGTAGGGGAACGACAAAAACAAATGACTTCCCATAGTTAAATCAGTCAGCTGAACGTAACTATTTATGGGTATCTATAGTCGATTTTTTCTTTTTGTTTACCATTTTCATGGACTCATGGTCTCATGCCGGCAAAGTTTCCGGTACTCTCCCTTATATCTACCTGGTAATTGCTAACTTACACCGAGACATTATATTGCTGGAACGGTAGAAAATTGGGACCTACGTAAACATTACAGAATAATTTTACTTAACTGTCGCATACAGTTTGGTCGAGTAGGTAAGTAAGTAGGTACCACAGGTAAGGTACCTATACTCGGGTCAAGTAGGTATTTAAAAGAGGGACAACATTATACTCTGCAAATAACAGATGTCACGTCACTGAGCCATAGTAAGATTGTTTCAGATTGTTTACATTCTTTTAAATACCTACTTGGCCCGAGTATTAATAGGTACCTACGTAATTATTTCTGTATGGAACAGCTGATTTTAATTTCGTGATATCTCTAACACACAAAGTTTATAGACATTTGTCAATTTATAACTTTGTGACATTGTTATTAATTTAGTTAGGGCATTGCACACTGAATCAACTGATTGCCCGTGAAACCTACTACCATGATTAGTTAGGTGGCGGTTGTTCTTCTGTCGTATGGGTTTTCGAGTCGATCGACCCGATGATGGCGTTACACAATCACATAAGAAGTCTACTAGTTATCTAGTAGACGTTAAAAACTCTGACACCACACCAGGGTTCATCGGGTGGTTCATCGACTCGGTGTCCCGCACGATGAGAGAGAGAGACCTACCTGCATTACATTATTAGACTAGGTAAGTACCTGCGAATTGTTTTACGCGTATAACTAACTACCTACTACTTACTTTGATTCACTATTTACTTGCTGATTATTCCGTATCACTAATAGAGATAAAACGCGTAACTTACCTATTTTCATAGTCTTCATAACACTAAATCAAACTGGCAATGTCTGCAGCTTGCCGCGCCGCCGCGCCCGCGCCCGTTCAGATGTTACCGCAGCAGGAATAAAACACGTCTTCGTTCGCGGACTCTTCCGAGCAAACTGCCGGAACCCCCCGCGGCCCGCGCGCGCGCTCTTTTGATCGATTTGTAGTATCGAATTGATGCTCACCGTGTGCATTTAGAAGAAATAAGTTCATTTTAATGTGCTGAAACGCCATTTGTTTTAAATTATATGGCAAATAAAATTTCTTTTGTTACTAATTTTCAAATAAAATAAAATGTTAATATACCTAAATGCCACAGTTCTCTGTAAAACATGCAAATAAAGTTTCTTATATGCTTACAAGTTATAAAATAAATAACAACATCTCTGCTTACATGCTAAAACGTAATAAAGTATACAAAAGCTATATTGCATAAACAACAAAAGTAATCTCATAGAAGGATATCAAAATTGCTTTAACGTCAACAACTCAGGAAATAGAGAAAAGCAAAATTGCTAACAGGACAAAACTCCAATAATATAAAGAGAGCAATTTTGCTTATACGCTATTTAGATAACAAAATGTATATTGCAAAAATGCTTAATTGCTTACAGCTCTATAAATTTAGGGAAGGCAATATTGCTTATCTGCTTGTTACTCTATGTATTCAATGAAAGCTTATTAGCGTACACCAACAAATTTTTTTTTTATAAAAAGCAACTATTCTTACTTTCCTTGCAGAACAAAATAAAAGTAAATCAATTTTTCTTACAAAACAATATAAATTTATTTAAAATTGATGACATTGCTTATCTTTATTGTTTATAAAATAACAGACGTAGAATTTACTTACGGAACATTTTTTTTAAATCATTGAAAAAAGTGGTAGGTAAGCATCCGTAAAAAACGAAATTCTCGGTTTTTCCAGTCACCGAAATCGGCCAATTTAGCTCTGATCGCTTTGAAACCTACATAGATCGACGGAGAAAAATTCGCTGATTCCGAATATGTATATAACTAATTTTTGACCAAAATGTATGCTGTTAGCAGTTTTGCCTTTCCTGCGACGATATAATACTATACTAGTAACTTGATAGAGACTGTAGTTAGCAATTTTGTATGCAATTCGGCACAGCGCCTCTGGCGGTAACTACACTAAACTAAAAGTTGTCATACGAATGTCAACTAATTCATACAGTCATTATCGAGTATTAATCATAGATAAAGTATATTAAAAGGGGGTATTAATAGTAAGCGTTAAACCAACGAATAGTTCGTTGGCGAAAACTCATAATACGCTTATACTGTAAAAGTTTATTACAGTTTTCTTGATACCTAATAAATTATTTCTTTTTTCTGACCTACGCTTCCGGAAGCAAATAGAAATGACTGCAAATTTTGCAGTCATTAATTCTAAAACGATAGCATGAGATTCTTAACCACTGGCTCGCCACTTTTTGTTAAAAAATGGCATGTAAACTTGCCCGCGCTTCGTTTTAATTCAAAGATCCTCTACCATATCCAGTGGCTATACGTAAGTGTTGCAATCATAGCGCTGGCCGACCAGGGTTAAGGTTTTGCAGCCTTGAGCTTGACTCGTGACTGCATGTCTGCCTGATTCGAGTCGACATGACGAATTACACTGCCCACTTTATCGTTGCCGATTGACCTAATCATACATTCCGATTGTGTCGTGATAACAGTTTTTAAGCCGTACAAGTTTTTGTCTGATTGTGGTATAATGTTTGCAATTGATATTGATACGCGGATTCTTTCCGGGTATTGTTTGATAGATCAGGCGCCGAATTTATTTGAGATATATGTTACGGCTAATACCCGAAGTGCGGCTAAACGTAGTTTTAGCCAGCTAAAACTAGGTGTAGCCGATAGCTGTTGGCTAAAACTAGGTGAACCGGTCTGCTTTACCCCTGTATGTCCCGAATATAGGTTAGAAATTTAAGGCTCACGCTCCGCTGCGCTTCGCGCTCGCCTTAAATTTTGAGGTTATTTTTTTAACAGACAACAGAAATAACTTTCTTAATACCCAATGTTACACCTAATTTTAGCCGGCTACATCTAGTATTAGCCGCGAGCATATCGGCTACACCTTAGCCAACTAAAACTAGGATTAGTCGCACTTCGGATATATTAGCCGTAACATTATGTACTAATTGGTGGCTGCTCGCGACTTCATCACACATGCGCACGCACACACACATACATTTCACATTTATAATATTAGCACAAACTGTGATATTAGTATGAAGTACTAATATCATAATCTCTATCACCACCATCTTATTAAGAGGATTGTCAACCACGTGGTCTCCATACAAACGGCGATAACGTTTCCCACCCTCTAAACCTTAACCTACAGCAATGAATTTTTGATATGTTTTTGAAATGCCTAAAAACTAGGGCTGTACGTTTTGATTTTTAAAATATTCATTGTAGATTTGAAAATATTGGCACTTCTGTGTTTTGTATGAAATCACTAAAATGCAAATATTTCGAAATCTATTATAGATATTTAAAAAATCAAAACGTACAGCCCTAGTATTTAGGCATTTCAAAAAAATACCAAAAATTAATTACTGTAGGTTAAGGTTTAGAGGGTGGGAAACGTTATCGCCGTTTGTATGGAGACCACGTGGTTGACAATCCTCTTAAGTAACGCACGACGTCCATTTGGGTATGCCCAAGGATCTCCACAACGATCGGTCCATGGAAGCCACCAATAGAAACACATGCACAGGCAATGCATTTAACCAACGTCGTTAGATATACCTACTATAATCGGAAATTATAGTTAATTGACCTACGGTGTTTCTTGGTGATTCATTTCCCAGTTTGTGCCAATATTCTCCATTGGCGTCCAAATGCAAAAGTTTAACTGGAATATAAATAGATTTGTTGAAAAAAAATCCGGGTGTAGTGAGCTTACACTTTCAGCCTTGTTGACACTTACATCATAGACTCAAACGCTATCCCGTTGAGGATAAAAAAATAGTAAAAATAGAAAAACCACTTTTAGGTTAAAATGGTTAATGACAAATTTAGCCTTCTTGCCGGTTTTCAGAATATTTAGGCACTTTTTGATTATTTCAGCTGCAACTCTAATTGCAAAGTTACGCCGACGAAAATTATCAAAATACACCAACTAGTTTAACGGAATGCTCCGTGTATTTGGTTATAATGAACTGCATTAACAAAGTTTATTATTACTAACTAACACAGCAATGCGGTTCCGTTTTAGTGAAAATTCTAATTATGATTGTGGTAATTGGAATGTTAGGAAAATGAATTTCTCTTTATATTTTTGACTTGTAGAAGAATAGCTAGCTTTTTGTTTGATATTAACTTACTGATTGTGGACATAATAATTGGGTACTATTTGTTTATATATACTATTTATTTTTTGTGTTTCGTAAAACTTTTTTAATGTGTAAAAATCTGTGTTTTTCGGTCCTGATGTCATTACTGTGCTCGGCAGAATATCAGTGCAGCAGGCCTAGCCTGCTGTCTGCTGCTTATACTGAGCCGTGTACAGTTTTGGCATCATGCGACGATGCGCAATGTTATTGTTATTGGCCTTATATGTGTTTAGTTCTTTGTATTGTCTTTGTAATGTTGTGTATCGTTGTGTGTTTTCAAAATAAATGTAAGTATTGTCTTTCTTTCTTTCTAATAATTGGAGAGATTAATCATCGATTTTGGCACATTTGTGACTGCCGCATCATACATCTTATATTTTATTATATGTTTCTACTGCTGCATTATACCTTAATGCTGTAAGCCAAATAAAACACCATACGAAAAGATTCGCCTTGGCCACAAAGTTATTTCTTCATACTACCTAAATAAGAATATTCACTTCTCAAGCTTACGCGCTTACTAGACATGAAATGAAACACTTTTAACGGATACTAGCGCGGTTTTATTGAAAGTACTTTGGTAATTAGTTGGTATTTGGTTTGATTTTTGGTTTTCCCGACGTTTCGGCAGTCGCAAAGGTTATTTTCGACTACTTATTAGTACATAAAAACCGTCTGCATTAGCGATACACAACAACGATATGCGCACAGTGTATCATTTTTGCAAACATTATATTTTTACAAGCTTGTCCAATAATAATAAACTGGCGGTCAAGGTGAGAAAAAGAATATAACCAATAATCCTTGGCTCGGAAACAATTTTTCATTACACATTACATATAATGGTCCTACCAAAATTCAAACCTGACGGATCTCTGGATAAAATTACAAGCTACTACTAAGTGGCTTTTATAAGCCTAAAAAACTCTAAAACCAAAACCAATCAATAGGCTTGTTATGCACAAACTCAATTCCACTTGACGGGAGGCAATTTACACAAAAATGTATCCCTTAACTTTTTTTATACGTTATTGGAATACCTCGCCCTAGTTTGTCGCGAGGGATCATAAAAATAGTTGTTGCTAAATCTTAATGCAACTGTGTTTTATGAACATTCATTTCCTTAAAAGACTTTATAGCGGCACTAAGTCAACATTTTGTATTTCCAATTAATTCTTGTTCACTTCGTTTCTTTTAATTAATGAACTTCAAACCCTTATATAGCTGAGTGTATTCATATTGTTCATTACTGTCACTTATTTTTTTAAGTTTAACTATACACTATATACTTTTAAAGTCTTATTTTATCATTATTTTTGCTCTTTCAGCTTTCAGTGTTTGTATTTAACCGTATCAAAATTAACTAACCTGACTGATGCTTTCCGTGGTAACGTGTAAGTAATAAAACGTCTTTTTTATAAGCAGCAATAATAGCACTGTTATTCCCTTGAGCTGCGTAAAAACAAACGTTCCGAGTTATGTGCAGTAAACAAAGTTAATGATAGTTTATGAGAGCCATAATAGCACATTCAACGGCCATAAACCACTAAAGACGTGCGTTGTTCATTTGAGAACGGATAGAAAATCATACCGGTAAAGTGGGGTGATTAGTAACTGAGAGGTGAATAACAACAGCGACGTTTTCGATAAAAAATAAAATAAAAAAAAAACAAAAAAAATACAAATTTCATACATTACCTGAACGTTTCAGGTAGGTATTGTATACAATACCGAATTATATACATTTCCGGTAACATACATTTCCGGTAACATACATACATGATTCGATAAAAATTTGCATAAAATGAAACGAGTAAGACCCGTGTTCACAAGCAAGTATCTTGTGAACTGCCGATTAATTTAACCCTTTTGTTTTTGACATTTTCTCCATAAGATAAAAACGTCAAAAACAGACTATTTAAGTGTTAATGAACTTCGGTCTTTACCAAAAGGCAACTGCGTTACAGCTAAGTGAACATATTAACGCGTATAGATATATATTTACATATTAAAATTCCGAGAGTGTTAACTCCATTAATGTTAATAATTGTGTTAATAGTTACCTAGTAGAGATTTGGTAAATTAGACACTTGTAAGTAATTCATTACTAAGTGCTGATTTATTTTAATGCCTTAATCGGGAAAGGTAGAATGCCTGAAATGGAATGCCATATTGGTGGATTTTGTTTATTTAAGTAAGTAGCATTTATTTTCAAAATCCAATAACTTAATTAATGCCAAAGTACTCTATTTTAGAACTTTATTTTTACACGTTCTTGATAACACCTTTTTTAGTTTATTTTAACAAGGGAACAGAGTTATAGAGTTATAGAACGGTACTATGAAAACCGTGGAAACCGTTTTCAATCTACAAAAAAAAACAGATTTTTCGATCCCGATGTGAACTCGATCCCGTCAATTCCCGTCTACAGTAGTAGGCTCTAACTGTTCTTAATCTCTCATTTCCTTCGTACTTATAAATCTTTGTAATGATTCCCAAGGTTATTTTTTTAGTCACAAGTCTTTCATATTCAATTAACTTTGTATTCTAAAGGTAACCAAAGAACATACAATATGAAATACCGAAGTCATGACCAAGACATGTCACATTATCAGTTAGTTGAATTAAAAGCCTTATGGCTAAAGATTATCTATGACAAGTCATGTTATCAAACATACTAAATGCCTCAAATATCCTTTTTTTTCCGACCTTGAGATTGTTAGTCATAAACCCTCTAATTCTAAAAAGTAGAACAAAGTTTGTTGCAATTAACTCTGACCGAAATCACAGTTACATTGCTGCTTTAGTAAGAACCAATGTGGCAACTTTATTACTTAAAGCAGCAATGTAAATGCGGTTTCAATCGATTACATTCGAGAATTTTATTGTTGGTTACCGACACTATCACTTTTATTTGTTGAAAGAAAAGCAGATACACCATCATTTTTAAGCCAGGTTCAACTAAGTTCAAATTTTAGAATAAGATGGTGAAGGTGTGGTGAATATTTCCGGACATGTAAGTGGAGACTTATGCTGGTCAGATCAGTTAGGTGTGTATAGCGATCTGAATCTCCTCCATTCACTCCCTGAATAGCCATCATCAGATCACAGCACAGTACATCCCTGGCAGAAAACCAAGGCTTCAAAGTTACCTCGTTTGTATGAAAATAACACCTGTATCCCTAGACAAAGTTGATGTGTGTATTTACTTAGATTTATTAATAATTCAGTTTTCAAATTTTTTATAATGAAGGAGATAATTTTATTAAAGGGGGTAGAAAAGAAAAAATGCAGAGACAGACTCGCGGAGTTAGTGACGATTCGAACAAAATAATTTCGGACGTTTTGTCCGAACAGCATTCAGAGTGTTATTACATAAAACAACGCTGATTAAAACGCATCCAACACTGCGTTAACCTAAAATGCTCCTTCCATTAATTAATTGCCTTGTCAAACACAAGGGCATAAATATTAGTGTTGTCGCTAATGATGTAGCGATAAAAAATACAACTCGGCAGTTTGCACATGCGCCCGATCATTATCTTTGTATTGGGATGACTTAAAGTGCTCATGTATATTACTTTGACCTATGCTACTATATTTAAAAGGCTCTTTAATGTTCTCATCAAGTTATATTGATACCTTCGAAACCAATATACTTGACTACTCATCAATGGGGCAGTTCTGACCTTGCAATCGCAGTTAGATAATAATTAGACAATGTTCTAAAAAGACCTTTCTGACTCTTAAAAACTAAAACCCAACTACGGAAATAAATGCGCACTGAAAAACGACATAAGAAAAATATACAATTCTAAATCAATTTTAAATTGTGCTTTTATTGCAGTCGGGGGACTCTTAGATAAAAAGTAGCGTTCTACTTTTTATCTAAGAGTTTTGGTCTAGTTGCAATCGCTACTGAGCTACTTCAAAATAATAATTAAGTATGTAAAGTAAAACCATTAGCGCTGTAATCCACACCACTTTTGGAATAAGCGACCTAATTACTTAGACTAATTTCGAATTACAGGCCATGTAGGTATGATATCTTGTTATCTACTTTGCCGATTTCATTAGATAATAGTTACTGAAACTGATTTGAATCTATTACTCTAAAGTTATTATTACTCTTTATTAAAAACTAATTAAATGTTTGTCTGTCTGTTTGGAATGGAGAAATAAAAGATTAAGCGAAAAGAAAGAAAACCCTCCATCCAGAGTTTCTTGCCAGATTTTCTCGTCTCCCAAAATTGTATTTGGTTATCGTTACATATTTTTACTTTATTTCTTTCTGGTTTTTTATACATCGTAAATTTTAATTATTTGATTCCCGCAGTGGGGTGGTTCTTTTCATGATCACAAGAAATATTTACTATGGGGCCAACTCTGATATCGCGAAAAAAACCAGCTGTTCCATACATTGAGGTCGAATAGGTATTGCGCTTTTGTATGAAACAGCTTATTTTTTTTGGCGATATTAGCGTTGGCCCCATAGTAAATGATGCTGGTAATCATGAGTGGAACCACCCCATTGCGGGAACTGCGGGAACCAAATGATTAAATGTCTTATGTATAATGTCTTGTCAGCTAAAAAAGACATCTCGATAATATAAAATTAAAACTTCTAAAAATCACGGACAAAGTCGGGGCCAGAAGCTAAATGTAAAAATGTTTGATAAACTATTTTTGCCTTTATATTAAAAGCGTTCGTGTCTCGCTGTAATATCTACAAGCATTAATGAGCAATAAGGCTACCTGTCAAGAAGCAATTCAAACGCGATCTGAATTGCGCAAGAGCATTTATTGATCTGCACTTGAACGTTAATTATACTTTAGGTAAGCATGCAACGACGATATTGGTGCGAAAAACATGATACATTTGAAGTATTTAATAAGAATTTTATTAATAGCTGAAATATACTTTCAAGAAGCATCAGAAAGAATATTCCTTTAGACGCATAAAGCTTCGCATGCGAGCAGACACAGATGAGCGAATTTTTTTCTAATGTTATGTGCATGTTCGGGACACTTTTCGAGTTAAGTTTATTTATGGTGTAAGTTAAAAAAGAAAATAGTTATGTTTTCGTATGGGTTTTGTCTTGGCAAATTGACTTTGGAAGAAATTTACACATTATTAAAACGTTCCGTTTAACTTCATTTTTCATTTCAAGGGTTTTTGGCACTGCTATTAGTTACGTTACGGTGCCTACAATTCGTCCCAGACAGTGGAGACAGATGATCCCAGTGTTAGACCATTTTCATCAAAAAACATTCATCACCATTTTCATCGAAAAACGATGCTGAAGAGTTGTTTCAAATTAAGTAGATCAATTTTTTGTTTGTTTATACGTCTCTGACTGGAAATCAATAATAAATTATTTAGACATACTAACAGAAAAAACTTTACGTAATAAATAAACTTTGTGAATAATTACAGCAAAACTTCTTCGGAACAATTACTTGTGGCCCCTCATAATACTCCATACTTAAAGGATACTTTATTAATTATCGTGCCCGATACTTTATTTAAAAGACTCATAACCGCTAGACTTATTCATATTGCGGCAGTAACAATTTCGATCCATCAAAAAGAGTTTCCTGAACATTACTTAGCCGTCCACAATGTGGCGTGTAATATTTTAACCATCGTTTTTAACTATTCCGAAACTGGGTTAAAAGTATGAAACAGTATTTAGGTAACGTTACTGTTATATTTTAACCCAAACAAATAACAATATCTACTTACATAATTATTCATTGTTTCGTTATAATACCTAGACGTTTTTTGAAATTTATTATGATACTTAGAATAACCAGGGGGCTAGCTAATTGTCTTATTTCAAAATCTATCGCAATCGCTTTCAGGATGTGATACATTGATGCTTCTTTTTGGCACAATTAAAAACTTACCAAAGAAATGCAGCAATGTTTCACACCCATCTGTCAAATGAAAGCGATTGCTATAGATTTTTGAAATTAGACAATAGTAGCCCAGTTCAGTCATAGCGTTAATCTTTCAAATAATCTTACGTTTACTTACAAATACTCAATTTGATAGAATAAAAAGCTTTCTTTGTAATTTAAACAAATAAGAACTTGTTAATCTGAAATAATTGAACAAAGAATTGTCTCGTAATCCTTCGAAAAGGGGTTCACTATCTGATTACCATCCGAACGCTGCAAAAATTAATTTATTATATGAAGCTGCGAAGTAGGACCAGCGGATTAAAAATTAATTACAAGTTTCCGAGTGAGATTTTCGGGATTCAAAAAAGTTTATCGCGAATTTTCATCTGTGGAGTCTGCCTCTGAGTGCCTACTATAATCAGGCGGTTTGTAATATGTAGTTAATAATTATTTATTTTAATTAATAAATTTCGCTCTGCTTTTCATTTTTTATTCTTACCTACGGATGTTAAAAAAAACCCTTTTTTGTAGCATCAAATAATTCGCCATAAGCGTAAACACACACGTACTATCTTTTTGTAGCTGCGATAATCGCGGCGATTTTAAGACATAGGTACTTTTGTAAGTGATTTTGTGAGCGGCTCGTTGGCGTTCTCTGAATGTTCTATACTCGGTGACAAAAATCGCTCAGCGAATAACCGCTCGTGGGCGGGAAGCCTAAATCAAGTAAAAATATCATATTAAAAAAACAAAAACAATAGACAACCTTTTACTATTCCACGAACTAATTAATCTTAATTTGTACTTCACTTTTTTCTTTTTTTCATTCATTTTATGCTAATTAGTCGCATGATGGTATCTTACGATTTTCAGAAGGACCCTCGCATGCCCCTGTTTTCCACGAAAATGACGTAGTAACACCGTCAGCCCTGGCCATTAATTGTAAGTGTCCACTCGCAGCGTTCTCGGACAAATTTGAAATTCAACTTGGGTTACATTTTCTCGTATAAACGTACATAAATTTTCCATCTGAACTAAATGTTTGCGCTGAAAATGAAAACTAGACTGATACAATATTTCGTTGGAACAACTATTTTGAGCATTCTGATTTTGTGCTTAACTAGTCGTCGGAGCATCACCTATTAGCAAAATATGTAACGTACCAAAACCACAGAATAGATAATAGCACTAGCGTACAGAAGTTGCACTCCGCAAAATCGTGTAAATAAAATTGCGACTCTTGCTCCGACACAATAAGGTGCAATTCAGGTCGCACAGCGCTCCCTTCGCTCCAAAACATTCAATTAGTAGTTGCCTCTCTTTCTATCGCGTAGGTCTTATCTTTTCTGATGTATGAAATTTGTCCTCTCAGAGGACGCCGAGCGGTTCACACTCGCGCGCGGAATGACAGAGCCCTGCCAAAAAAACTTAATTAGATTGTATTCAGATTAAGCATTTTAAATTCCTTTCATAGTTCCTCGAATAAGTCATTTTTAAATTTTCACTGTTAGCTACAAAACAAAACTAAGGCCTGTATTTACAAACCGCTCTCAACGTTGAGAGCTATATTGAGATCATGTTAATGATGCTCTTCTTATAGAAACAGCATCTCAGGAATGATC
The DNA here is from genome assembly GCA_950108535.1 of Agriphila straminella. Classification (NCBI taxonomy): domain Eukaryota; kingdom Metazoa; phylum Arthropoda; class Insecta; order Lepidoptera; family Crambidae; genus Agriphila; species Agriphila straminella. The sequence continues at coordinate 14,362,949 of OX467311.1, read as the reverse complement.
TCAAGATAGCTCTCAACGTTGAGAGTGTTTTATAAATACGGGCCTAACTTCGCAACCTAAACATGCTGTGCTGCGACGTTGCCGCCGATCTACACAAAGCTAACAGTTGTCAATCGCCAGAAATGGATTCCTAGAACGATAAAGCCGGTAACCGTTTCGGATCATGTGGTGCCTGTTTTTCAACAAACAATTACAAACAAGCGAACATCTAGTGAGGTCAGCCAAAACAGTCTAGTACAGTCGGCAACTGTAAAGGCCGGTGCAGACAAGAGTTCCGGCGTGGACGGAAATGAAGCGACTGCCCCACCGCGATCTGCACACGACATTCACTTAACCCCGCGACAAATGTCCCGACAACTAGTTTCTATTCTGCTGACCAGAGGCTACTGGGAAAATTTATGTTCTACTCATCAATGGGTTGAAAGCAATACAAATACTGTGACGCAGAATTAAATATCTACGTGGCCAACAAAATTGGCAAACTACGAGGGCAATTCAATTAAAGGCAGTAATAATAAAGAAGATCAAGAATATTCATCAAAAAATCTTATAGTTCATAAGTTCGTAACAAATAATAATAATGTTGACGTAAGTAAACAATTTATTAATTTGAGATTTTTGCATTCACTATGCAATGCATATTTGCATAATACTAAATAATATACTAGAAAAAATTCGACTCGCACCAGATCAATTCTCGGACGGGAACCGAACCTGCTACCTTTTTTTATATCCGGTCCAATGCTCTGACCGCTGAGCTACCGAGTCACTAGTGGCATCATCGAATTTCTTCTGATCCTGCTCTTACGCGGTGAGCCAGCGTTATTTCACCAATGTGAGGAATTACCTCGACATTCAATTTTATTTTTAATTGAAATATCTTTCCAGATATTTTGACAATTGATAAAGATGAAATAGCTATAAAAATTTTAAATTTGAGATTTTTGCATTCACAATGCTATTTATATACAATAATTTAATAATATACTAGAAAAAATTGGTGCGAATCGATTTTTTTCTAGTATATTATTTAGTGTTGTAAGTAAACAAGTAAATTTTCAGGTCAGGGTTTACCTATAGCCAGCACTGTGGTCTCTATCCAGCACGAGCTTACTTACTTATTTACTTTGGAATCGGAAGAATGTATCTGATGAAATAAAACACTTTTAACGGATACTAGCGCGGTTTTATTGAAAGTACTTTGGTAATTAGTTGGTATTTGGTTTGATTTTTGATTTTCCCGACGTTTCGGCACCTTTGCAGCTGCCGTGGTCACGGGGGACTGAAGCTACTTGTGAGCCTACCCTCAAGCGATGAATTTTATAACGTTCAGAAATTAAAATTTTATCAAATTTAATTAGTTTAATTTTGGTTTAGTTTTAATTTAATTTTATATGTTAAAAAGAGAGAATCTACTGAAACTACTACCATTTCAAAAAATTGGGAGGCCCCTCCAAGAAAGAAATGGCGAAAGAAAACTTGGAGAGGAAGGCCGACCTCCGTCTTTTATATTAATTAATTTATTTGCAAAAGGAACTAACCGTATCATTAGATCTTACAGTGTGTGTTTGGGGCTTTAGCTTGTGAATGATGGGGTCCCAAGCTGGTGGAATTTTCCAACCATCATCTCTATTGAAATTAGGATATTTATTTATTTCGATAGCCTCGCGGAGCATTCTAGGAATGAATCTACGTTCCCTAGCAAGGATTTGGGGTTTGTCAAATCTAATATAATGGTTGGGCCCCTCAAAGGCGAGAAGTGAATAATGTATCTGATGTTGTCTAATGTATAGCTTTATTTTTTTTCTGTAAGGTCAGTAAGTATGTCATTAATTTATTTAAGATTATAACTAACACATCATTCTTACTGTAAGTTATTTATTACAACAACTGATAACGCACAGTACATCTCGTATAGGTAGATGTTTTGATGCCCCATTCTCTCCGGTTCAGACAAGTCTTTATCTACCGTTACATTAGTAGAATCAGTTCACATCGGTGACACAGTTCCGGGCGGCGACAATAACGGCCGGTGGAGACTTCAGTTCCGGTGGCTGCGGAAATGGACCGACCAGACTCGCTGAGTACTCCACTCCACACGACACTCACTAAACACAACGATAGATGTAGCCTAAACTTCGAGACGTAGAATATAAAAAATTAGGTCCTGCTTATAGGTCCTTTTTTTAGAAAGTATTGAATTAAGTTAATGTCAATAAAGATAAATAATTACAATACTGAATTCTAAAGTTTACTAATCACAAAAGCTAAGTACATATAAAATATTACCGTTGTACTGTACTACACCTTACATTCCAATTTTTTTCAATCAATGATATTTTTTTGGCATATTGTAAGTTAATAATTTTCGATCACTCATCGATCGATCGATTTCATGTTTAAAAGCTCAAAATTCTATTTGGCATAGCTCTCCTTGCTTCAAAACAATACAGTCAAACAGAAAATATCACGGCTTGCACTTCTTCAATATACATCGCAAAAAGCAGTTTCAGCAGTGGCTTGATGGATCTAGCTTTTAGCGATATGTTCCTTGCCTTTACAGCTTTCCCGCATCGCAAGCGCGGTCGCGGACGCGGAGGCGGCGGGGGACACTCAAGCTCTTGAATGGGATCGAGTGAAAGTATTCATAGTGAACAGGCGCAGCGTGAGATACTAGGCTGCATACGCGTGCGGCGGTCGAGCGATTGCACGACCAGCGTGCTGTGAACAAAAGCATAGTGTATAAGCAGCGACCCATACGAAATATAGAGAGCGGTGATCGAGAGATGTACGGACGGTGATGGAACGACACAAACATAAGTAGGTTTCGCTGCTAGTTCAAGTACTTAAAGTAACCTGACCGATTGCAGTTTCGTGATGGTCATGCGAGAGGGTAAGGTACTACCGAATACCCACGCTATGCTACCATCTTGCAGCCCCAACCACAGCCACCGCACCTGCCCTCGGACTATGTATATGCGCCCGCGCCCGCGTCCTCTTCCGCGCCCGCGCTTTTATTGCAAACTAGGCCTAAACATCTTTCGCGGCAGCCCACATATCCCATATAGCCCCTTTGTTTAGCGTGCATGTAAAGCGTGCAATCAATGTTTTCTTAAAAGCAAGCCTTTGCCAAGCCTCTGAGGAAACAAATTTGAATAACAGCCTATTAGGATTATCAAAGCCGTGTTTGCTTGTTCTTGGGGCATGTTTTTGTCTTGATATTTTTACAGTCAATCGGTGCAGGCGTTTTGAAAAAAAGGAGATGGAAATCTTTGTGCTTAAGATAATAATTTTATGACTTAGAATAGGCTTAATGCGTATTTTATCATGACAGATTTTAAAATAAAATTTGTGAGTTTTATTTTAAATCAAAATATGGTATATCAAAAACAAAACCAGTTTAAATATGAATCTGGTGCATCCAAAGATGAAAAAACAATCCCCCAACAAAGCTGTAATGATGGCACTAGAACGAGAAAGTTGGAGACTCCTCAAATCAAGGAGTCATTGTTCTTTGAGTTTCGTTCATTAAACGTTCTCGAGACACATCCACTCCAGAATTAGCTGTCATTTATTTAATGCTCGTGACAATCAGAAGGGCAAAGTCGAGAGTGAAATAACAATCTGGGATGTCATCTTATTACGTGCTTCCGTACTTTTGTCTAAGTTAGCGACTTACGTACACTGCGATCGAATAAGAACATTTTCATAGATGGTTATCTATATCAAACAACATAAATCTGACTTTTACTAAAATATTATGTTTAATTATCAAGTCAGTTGTTTCAATTTGTAACACTCAAATTCTACGTCACAAGTCTGTAATGATTTTTTAATTAGCACTCGTAGCAAGACGTTAAACAGAACGTATGGTTGAATAACATTTTGACTGTAATAGTACATTATGAGACAAGTAAGCTTAGGTTGCTCATTGCACACAAGGCTGTGGGTTGCAGCCCGAGCCGCAGGCGAGGGCGTAACTCAGCCGAGTGTGCAATAAGCAAGAGCTCACGAGTTTCATACGACGTTTTTCAACACATTTGCGAGGAAAAAACAAAGTTATTTATCACACTGCAACAAATATGGCCAAAACAAATATGATAATTATGTGAAAAAGCGCGCATGTTTTTTTTTGTTTTTTTTTCACACGCCCAACGCAAGAATATTTTGCGAACAAAGGGGTGAGGAGCATACAGCCTACTACTAATACTTCAAAATTATAATTTTAAGTGACAAAATGCAAATATTTTAATATTTTATAACAAAATATTGTGAATTATGAATAATTTGATAATAATTATATATTTATTTGACTTAAAGGACTTACACATTTATTTAATCCAAAAATGTATATGAATTTTCAGCAGCATAAAACCTCTTTGTTGTCAAAAAAAAAAACTGTATTACCCGGCTAAATTGGGAATGCTCTGTTTACTCGCATAGAACTTGCAGTAAGGTACTAATTTAACTTTGTAGGGTTAATTCTATTGCGAACTAGTGTTTTATATATTATTGCACGCGTTTGTTATAGCTCGGTTTATGGCCCTAAAAGCGATGTATTAGGGCTCACTTTACGAGCAAGTGTGTTGAAAAAAATATTTAGTCCTAAAAGGTACCTAGTAGTTATAAAAGTCAATTTATTATTTTACCTTCATTAACACAAATATTATTCTCAGAAAAGGTAATCCAACAACCAAAATTTTATAACGGACAATAAAAAAGAATGGCAAATTGAGTAATCCCAAATCAGAGGCAGTGTAACACAACCACTTAGGATTAATTCACACGAACAATGCGAGAGTTTTCGCGAATTCGAGATTGCGTTATCATCACTTAACGTCCGTCTTACAAATACATTTCACTTATGAACATTATTTTTTGCTCTGATTTTTTCTTTTTCATTGCATATTGCGTTGTCTGTCCGTTATTTCAGCACTAATGATTTGTGTAAACGAAAACTTAAGTAAGTAGGTCAAGTTGTAGATGTGTCACTAGGTGAAGAAATTCTTTTCAGAATCTTCATCAGAAATTATTTTGGTATCGCAATTATAAGTGTTCATGTGCAATAGCAAACATGTTCCTTGATTAAGTTTTCTATTTTGCCACTAATAATATCCACCAACAACGGAGCTTTCATATAGATACATTAAAGTTCTAACGGCCAAATACTCAAACGAATCTTAAAGTTAAGGCCACCTTAAATACATAAAAGTTATCAGATTTGACAGAAACTCTATAAAACTGACAGCTTCCTTAAAGTTAAGGAGACCTTAACTTAAGATTTTAGCTAAGAAGCCTTTAAGTATTCGGCCGTAAAACTTATAAAATACCTGCGCATTATTTTTATCGTGTTTTGTTTTCTGCCTCAGACCGAACTCGATATAAAATTTTCCAATTCGAATGTTAGCGTTCGACAGTCCATATTACGCTGGGGCGGGTCACAAATCAAGTTTCCCGACATTCTGTAGAGCAGCCATCTTGGTTTTTCGCGACCGTTTACCCGTGAGAGATTGAACGCTGTGTCGGGCTTTCTGCACATGCAATACAGTTGACCTATTATGCGCCCGATAGAGCATTTTTCTGACTATTCTGTTCGTATTCCTCATTTTTGTCGCATCGCAAAGGTGAAATGAAATTTGCGATTGCGCATCTTTGTTTGTAAGATTATCACTATCTTTGCTGAGTTTGGAGCTAAGAGTGAGAAGCTTGGTGACGCAGGGGGTCATTCGCAATGCGATTCTTTGAAGGGGTCCGTAACACACAGCAAACTAAATTAGGTCCGCGTGGTGGGTAATAGCTTATCTTCCTTATCCACGTCCTCTTGCCTCTTTTTATAATTTTATGGTTTTTTACTTTTAATTTAGGTATGTTTTCGAATTTATGTTCTTTACTGTATTATATTGTATTTTTTCATGCACAACGGGTTAGTGCCTTCACCTAACCTGATGTTAAGTGACGATAAGGCCGAAGCTGCAAGCGCACTACTCCCGGAATCCTCATCACTGAGGAACTGGCTTATCTATTACTATCTTACCTCCAGGGATTGAAATACCGTTAAAAAAAATAACGATACAAAAAAATAACGTTAAAAATACCGTTAAAATATTTTTTTGATAAATTTACCGGTAAAATTAACGTTAAAATTATTGTACCGGTAAAATTACCGTTAAATGTAGCGTTAAACTTTACCGGTACAATTATCGGTAAAAAAGTAACGTTATTAATTGGAATAACGTTAATTTAAAGTAACGGGAACAAAAGTAAGAAATAACGTTAAAATTAACGTTATTTACTGAAATAACGTTAATTTCAATGTAACGTTATCTAAAGTAACGTTATTTATTGAAATAACGTTAATGTTAAAAGTAACGGTAAAAAAAGAATAAATAACGTTACATTTAAAAATAACGTTATCAATCCCTGCTTACCTCTAACTGCCGGAACACAACAATTTTAAATTGTTGTTATGGCGTCAGACTTAGGTAAGATGGTGGTAGCTAGCCAGGCGGACTTGAAATAAGCCCTACCACCAACCAAACCGAGTACAAATTGTCCCCCACACCCCTGGGAATCGAACCCGAGACCTTTGCGTCTTACACGGGTGGGCAAACCACTAGACCACACTAGGTTGTTTGCGGTATTGTGTTACTTGTGTGTTGTTTGCTTTTGATCGTTTATATTTCAGTTTATATCAAATCAACCCATATCGTTTGCTCATCTCATTCATTTCACAATGGAATCACCAACCCATTAGTTCCCTCAGTTGCACCACCCTGTGTTTGTAGGAAGGCCTGTGTTTGTAAGTGGAAAAACTAAAAGTAGGTCATGCTAATGATGTTTTAATACTTTAATGCAGCTTTAATACTCATAAATGATATAACTGATTTATGTTATGAATTTATTTAATTATTTATTAAATTATAATTCTTTAATTTTTCTCACTACAGTTGTTTCAAAGTAGATTTAATATTTTTCCTCATCACACAGGAGTGGTCTGCTTGCATTCATAATAAATCAACAATCAAGCATGCGCAATATTGAAGTGAGACAAACACATAAATGAATGAAAAACTTTTCGTCTGTCTGTTGATATTTACAGTGTTTGTACAGTCAGTCAATATCGAAAGCAAATGATGACATGCCCTGTCATGTTTCACTTTGTTATATCAATTATTTTTAAAATAAACTAACTACTTTTATCAAAAATCAATATAGTTTTGTAAACCATAAGCGCTCCCGCCCACTAGCGATTAATCGCTGAGCGATTATTTTGTCGCTAAGATTAGAACATACAGAGTTCGATACGTAAACGCCCACGAGCAACAAAAAGTAGCTCGGCCACTAATCGCCCGCGAAATGACACGACAAAGGTTCTTAGCCAGCGACAAAAAAAGCCGTGATTATCGCCACGATTATCGACGCAAATAAACGCCGCGATTATCGCAGCTAAAAAAAGTCGCTCATGGGCGGGGAAGCCTAAAGAAAAAGAATTGAAGTCACATCCACGATTCCCATTTATAAAGTAATTTCACAGAATACTCATGATAGAGCAAGACTGAGTGCTAATGTAGTTTTTAGTAAAGAACAATATTATATTTTGATCAAACTAAATAAAAAATTAAGCTCTTATGAATCGTAATTTCTTCTACCACTTAAAACTTATCAAATGTAATTTAATTAATTGTAATTAATTGTTTGCGAAATATTGTAATGCGATGGTTGTTTCTCACGCTCCTTTGGTCTGGTAATTTAAAAGGTACTTTATTTATGAAAATAAAACCCCTTAATAAACCTATACATTCAAACAGAGTCCATGTAAGTCAACAAGCGGAGTATTGCAACATTTTCGAGACGAAAGCCAAATATTACTTTTAACACTTGAAGCATAAACTGTGAGCGCGATTAAAATAAGCTTTTACTAAAACAAACTTACATAAGAAACACTCGTTTTATATTTTTGATTAATTAAATAATACTTTATTTGTTAATGAACTAACATATAAAAGATAGTATATATTCTTTTATATTTTATTTTTGGAGTACCGTGTTCACAAATGTTACAAACCTACTAATAAAAAAGGATTGTAAGTAAACGTACATGTTGAAACAGGCTAGCAGTAAATCAACACGCAGCGTACTGCAATATTGACGGGAGCAAGCAAACACGCGTCCGACTTCATAGCAAGCATGACGGGCGTGTAGCTCTTTATTAAACGGAACTGCGATCGGAACATAATTGTTTCAGGAAATTTTACGGAGATAAATCTGAAAATATTGTAAAATACGCTCCCACTCTCTTGCATAAAGTGTAGGGTTATAATCTTACTATCACGATTATGAATTTATATTTTACAGAATTTTCGCGAACACTTCTTTATATAATTGAGACTCAACAATAATGTAAATCAATAACGAAAACAAAAGTATTTTCTTTTTATTATATTGAAATAATTTTAACTTCATATTTTATCATTTTTTTATTTATAAATATCAACGTCATATTATATCGATTATAATACAAAGATAAAAACAAAGCCTAGAATCTATTCTAGAAACTGCTTCAAATAAAATTATGAAGCTTGTGAAGTACAACTATCTAGGTATTTTCAAAGAAATGCCATATTGCAACAATATTTTCAATCCCAGCTTATACAAACAATATTTTATACTAATAATTTATCAAAAGCAAGAATCTGCGTGATTTCATTCTATTGAAAATTCTGTACATATTCTGTTTTATACTCGAAATTAAATTGAAGCTCTGAGTATAAAATTTTGTACTAGTAAAGTTTCAATAGAAAATATCGACATATTCCTTAATATGGTTTGGGTTTTACAGTACCTATACCTACTAGTATTAAAGTACATTTAGTTTATCGAAGATCAACATCATTTATTGAAGCTTAATCATTTGACAGGATGCCTTCCGTAGCCTTATTTTTTATGATGGATAAGCAAGCGCTTGCCCGTTATCATGCACGCCTGATAATAAGCGGTGATGCGATTTACGATGAAACGCGCTCGCCTAGAAGATGCCTATTCACTCTCGTCTTGAAATGATACAGCTCTAATGAAATCATCTGAGATAAGATCATCACTTGACCTCATTTTTTTATAAAATCACTTCTTTTCTACAATAGAATTGATTAGTCAGAGCTTGGCCTTCATCAACTCATAAGGCCGAAGAAGGTGGGACAGCACTAATCCCGGAATCAACATCCCCCGAGGAACGAGTACTTTACCACTAACTGCCGGAAGACTACAGTGTTTTATTTTAGGGCGTCAGACTTAGGTAAGATGTAGTATGACTAGTAAGGTTTATGGAAATTCATAAAAAAAACATATTTTGTAAGATCACGGTGGATTTTGAAGTGTTCATAAGATTTTGACGAATGTGATGTGAATAAGCCTATAAGTGAAGCTTTATACATTATGTTATATTGAAAATTGCATAATAAAGAACATGAAAAGCCCCTTTTAGTGAAAGGTTAAAACAAAAAAGGTACACTCGGGGAAATTACCAGTTTCCAGTTGCGCAGTGTACGAGTACCCTTATGTGAACCGCCTACGGTGTGGAGAGTCCACTTAAATTCCGTCTTGCCGAGCGTTTTTCTTGGTTTTGTCGTTTAATCTCGTCGTGTCGGGGGAAAACCTGAGAAAGTAAATAATCCTGAATTTTCCATCTCACTAATGGCTAAATTAGTTTCTCGTGTATTTCCGTCTCAGCGTTTCTTTTCATTTGAGATTGTCAACACACCAATATTGTGCAAAGCAAACCCTATTGACGTAGGTGAACAATCTTTTATTTAGGTATTCGAGACAGCAAAATCTCATCATAATGTCTATAAGCATTAGTTATGATATCAAAAGCAAAGTAAAAGCCAAAAGTAAATAACAGTAGAATATACAAACGTCATTGTTTATAAGTACGTAAGAAAACGTAACATGTAGCGTAGCATGTGTATGACAATAATATAATAAATTGGTATTACGAGTTCATACACTTGTATAGGTTAAAAATTATAAGCCAAAGAAAAAACTACAAAATATTGACATAGTCTGTGTTATAAGCACATATTATTTGGTCAAAAAAGTTTATCTTTTTTACTCATTATTTGTTATATTCATCGGCTATTGTGTACGAAAATCTTTCTAACCCACAAACCATTCTCCGCTACAATTAACCGAACGAAAACGTAAACAACTTTTAAAATTGTTTCCCCAACAGCGGTGCAGACGCGTACAACACAATAGTTGTGATTTGTGAGTCGCCCGCTCGCTGGAGATATGTGGGCGTGCCAAAATGCGAATTGGAAAATTGTATATTGGACTATAAAGTTCTTGACGCCGACAAACTATCTGCTAGTTGGAAACCTACGAGCGTACCGCATCCAAACGATGTTAACATGTTTTAGCTTTTGTTTTTGTTTGGGCTTCAAAATAATTGTTTATTACAGGTATAAATTTAAAAAATGATTAAATATTTATGCATCAAAAAATGCTACAGTATTTTATGCATTGTTATACATATCGCTATGATAATAATTGAACGTCTAAATAATCAATTAGCAATTGTCTGAGTTACAAAATTTAACTTAGATAACAAAAATTAAAATTTTTAAAAACCCCCCGACAAACGGCTGATCAGGTCATGGTTACCTTACCATATACTTCCAATCTCATTAAAGTAACACGGTACCAAATTTCGTATCGATAGGACATATGGAAGGAAGTCAGATCCCCTCATCAAATATTAAAGAGCTGATGATCTTCGTTTGAAGATCATCAGCCGTTTGGCAGATCAGGTCAGGGTTACCCACCCTACCATATACTCCCAATATCATTGAGTTAGATCCCCTCGTCAACTAGAAAAGAGCTGATGACCTTCAAACAGCTGAACAGATTTTCATAAAGCATGGCTAAGAACACTCGGGGTAAAATTATCTATGACACAAAAAAAACTAAACGAAATCGGTTCATCCATTTAGGAGCTACGATACCACAGACAGATACACAGACACGTTAAACTTATAACACCCCTCTCTTTTTGCGTCGGGGGTTAAAAAGAAAATTTATAAGTAGGTACTTATTGTATTGTTAACACTTTACAAAAAAACCCTAAATTCGAATATGGTAGAAGCGTACCATTCATATAACCCCGGAAAATTAATATAAACGCTGAAAACCGCCACTTTTTGAAAAATGTTTTTTTTTCCATTATACACTTAATGGCAAAACTAAATAATGTTATGATTTTTGCTTATAAATAGAATTGATTATCAGAAACAATAGTCTATTTTCGTCTAGGGTTGTCACTATGCAGTTTTCCATACAAAAAAAAACAAAATTCTACTGGTAATTATGAAACACCCTGTAATAATAAGCTAGTGTACCTACTTTCAATTGACTTACACTATTCTAGGTTCAGAATTTTTGAGAATAATATTATTATATAGTCACTATTATATAGTCTACCTATATATATCTACAATAGAACGTATTCTATACTGCGAAAAGTGACTGACAAAACAACATCACAAAGATCGTCAGAAATAAATGTTGATCAAGCTACGCGCGCCCGCTAAGACAGAACAAAAAAACTTTCCCTATTTAACTTAAGCCGAAAAAGTATATTTTTTCAGCTTTAAATCTTGTGGTCATTAGAGAGTTGACTTAGCATACATTTTAATATCGGGCGACAGCTGCGACTGTGAAATAAGGGTACTTGTGCAAGATGTCAAAACAAACTCATTTTATTTATATTTTCTCTCTTATCTCTGGGTGAGGATTTATAGCCGCAATATAACGTCGGACTGCAGAAGACTTTGTTCGTAGAATCATACATAAACATGTTTTGATGAAAAAGTGTCGCCTCCACTATTATTGCGAAGATCTAATTGTATTTTGTCTTTTTAGGGTTCCGTACATCAAAAGGAAAAATCGGAACCTTTATAGGATCACTTTGTGTCTATGTCATCTGTTTGTCTGTCAAGACCCTTTATTGTCTCGGGAATGCGTGGAGGTTTCGAAATTAAAACCATATACTGAAGTCTGCAGTCCCTTGAAGATGTGAAAAGAATCTTAAAACGGCCGTTTATGCCGCAAAAAACTCATATTTCGACACTCTCAAGGAGATCAAAATTTTTAGGGTACGTCCCGTTGACCTAGAGCTATGAAAGGCAAGGAATATATTCTTATACTACAAGCTTAGAATAATTACGAACTACAAGTACAGGAAAAATCTGAAAGCTATACATTTGTAATTAAATCATAAAAAATATAGTATAAAGTCAATCATCTAGTTTGAACGGAACCCTCGGTGGGCAAGACTGACTCGCACGCAAGATTTTATTTATTTCGTGGAAGTACACTTTGACAAATAAAGCAAAATACGCATATACGATACAATGACGATACCTAAGAACCTACATGTTTACTAAAAGGGAAGGTTATACGAAGTCAGAGGGGAGGTAGGTATTATTTTATTATCTTTATCAAAAACTTACTTTAATAAATAGCTAATAACCACCAGCTACAATACTTGATATCTCATACATTAATTTAAACGTCATACTTTTATTGGCGGCATTTTAACGGCTTTTAATTAAATTTTAGGGTTCGCATGTCACTCTAAGCCCTTGATAGTGTTCATAATCGAGTTATACATGTTAACAAACTATAAATATTAATCAAATTCAGTAATTATAAGCAAAACCATACTCACGTGAGGTGTAAGCGGATCACGGAGCCTGTTTACCGAGTGTATTAGAAGCCTAAACATCACTACAAATTCAGACCAGTATTGATGACCCTCAGTTCACGCACGTGGGGCTTTCCTCCCCTTGTTTCTGGGCCATTTGAAGATGTAAAGGAGGTCTGCTTACACTGGGTAGTGTATGTAACGCTGGCTACGGAATTAACTGGAGCGAGTAATGTTTGAATGTGTATTATTTAAACAGGGTAAACTTAAGCAGGTCGCTGATGAAGCTATTGCCTGTGCAAAATATAAATAGACACAATCAAACTACAGTAAACTGAATTGTGACTAACAAACTGGGGTGAATAAAGTAAAAGAACTTAAAATACATTCAGAATAGGATATTATTATTTTAAAAACAAAATGGCGATATACAGGGTTATTTGTAAAACACCAACAACCTCGCAGGAGTAGATTATTAACTTCATAAACAACAACATTTTGTTCCACGATTTTTCCGAAGAATAAGTTTCAAATAATATTACTCAATTATAATAAAAGTGCACTGCGGAGCCATACCTACTCTAAAGGAAATCTAATGTCCAACTAGAAAAAATAAGACTCTTATCTTACTACTCAGGTCGGAATCGAATAGACTAACCTTCCCAATCCAAACGAATACTCGGACCATCGAATAACCGAGTCCTTAGAAAAGTTGATAGGGTCTTAATCTTTACTTTTTTTTTGCTGTTGCCTGCGTTATAAATAATGTGGACCCTTGTCATTCGAAAGAAACATTTTCCAAATCGTCACAATAGACTAAGATGAAAACTATGGAATGAAATTTATTATTTGAATATGTCAAATGCCAATAATGCGAAAATCTATTCAATTAGATTAATTATTATTCTAATTGAATAGATTTTCGCAATAGATAACGGCATTTGCATTGAAACAGTATCGGCGCATTTGCGATAATGATAACGGAATAATTACATGCTGTCAATTATCTTGTCTGTGGTAGCGCATGTGATTATTTCCTCTGTGGTAGCGCATATCGAAAGACTGATACGTCAATTTATACCAAATTATATAGGTATAGTGTTAATAGATAGCCAATTGCAAATAGGAACTTTTTAACCTTTTATATCCACATGATATTTTTACGTTAATTAGACTCTTTCGTGTTTATGATTCTATAGCACAAAATTATTAGCACTCCGTTTTAGAAAAAAAGTTAAATGTATTATTTATTAATTTTCAAAGGGACACACTCCAAGGAAGGGCACTACATACTAGCTAGTATATTTTTTCTCTATTTTGAACTATTTTTTATACCTACTTGTAATCTTCCTAAATAGACCCCTAAACATAATTAAAAAGAGAAAGCTCCATAAAAGCGCGTAAATTTGTTATTATAAACAATTTTACTAAGATATTTTATAATTTCTCTCTCTCTCTCCTATTAATCGTTCCCTCATATCATAACTAAGGATCGTGATAATTTCTCACTTAGCGCAACATAAGGTTTCTCGAAAATAGAGCATTCTGTAGTAACAATAATGCATTTGTTTTAAATTTCTGCTAGCTCTGTTCATAAATATAATGAAAAACAAGTTTCTTGCGCCCGTTCTTCTTGCCAGTTAAAAAAGTCTGGTGCATGGTGGTCATGTAGGAAAATACACACGATTCAAAAGTGCTTAACGTGGTACGGTGAGCTCAGTAGCGCCACCAATGGAAATAAATCATTTACGTTGTATCAAGGGCTTAGAATAAAAGTTTTGGATATGTTGCTCAAATAAAAGAGTAAAGTGCAATTTTCAAATATTTTTTCATGGCTTCAAATATAAACAATAAGTTATAATTGTGGATATTGCTAAATGTGACCACTTTTGGCACTAGAGACATGCACGACTTATTGGTTAAGTTTGAGTTCTAGAAACTATATTTAGAAAATGCATTTTAGTCTTTTATTTGCGCAAAATCATCAAAACTTTTAATCTAAACCCTTGATACAACGTAAATGATTTATTTCCATTGGTGGCGCTACTGAGCTCAACGAACCACCTTAATTTATTAAGTTTATTTGAATAAAGACACTTTGACTTTGACATTATAAACTGTTTCTTTTTACTGGAATAAAAGAAAAAAAGAGAATCCATTTTTCTCCCTACAGTTCAGCAACTACACATACACAAAGTATACCTACATTGTTCTCAAATTTTTAATGATCTTTTTATACAGGTTTTATAGGTATTGAAACTCGTTCAAAGAAATTAACTTTTCTCTGACGATGACTAAATTGATACGATCGTACTGAATTTGATCATAAACCTAAATACTTTTTGTGTGAGCTTTTGCACAAAGCTTTTAGCTCTCTGTATATTTTAATAAAAATCAAATCTATCTGATGCATAAATCTATGGCGACGACGTTCAAATAGATTGAACCTTTCCAAACGTATTTGTTTTGTTGTTGTATTGACAATCTGGTGGATTACGCAATCGAGTTCGTCGTTTGTACTTCAATATGATTGATATTCTGTAGTTTGAAAATCCATTATCCTAGCCCTTACGTAAAAACAATTATGTACCTATATAAAATGTAGTGATTATATAATATAATTAGAGCAATTATATAAAGAGGTGGAAACCAATAGAGATAAACTATATAAAGTAAATAAACTATACACCGTTAATTTTTAATTATATCTAAAAATGAAAAGGGGATTTCAGACCACGAGAATAAACAACTTTTACTATGGGACCAACCACGGAATCGCGAAAAAAAAATCAGCTGTTCCACACATTAATAGTCGAGTCGATGTTGTACTTTTCTAAGGAAAAGATATTTTTTTTTCGAGATTCCGTGGTTGGCCCCATAGTAAAAGTTGTTCATTCACGTGGTCTTAAATCCCCATTTCATTTTTAGATATAATTATAAATTAACGGTGTATAAGTGATTGATAATTTTAAGAGGGGTTTTTTCATAAATTTACACTTACAGGACATTTTGTCAACACATTTCGGTCCATGATGGCTACAATCATAAAATTCACGGATATTTTTTTTTCTTATTAACGAAACTTAAAATCTAGAACTTCAAATTAAGAAAATAGTACACGACTATTCTCTCGCAACATATAAAGTAAGTTAAGTCGGTCTTTAGTTCCGCAACAAAGGATTATTGCTGAGCTTAAATAGATCTAACTAAGGCTTAAGTATAATTACCATCATTGCACAGCGTAATGGCTTTCTCTCTGTATCTCGCAATATCGAGGTGCTAGTTTCATTAAGTATCGTTGTTCAAATTATTTTTCACCGCAGTTACTTCTGGTAAAGGTAATTTTAGATTAACAGTTTTTAAATTATAACTTTACCTAATTGCAAGAGTTAAAGGTCGATAGTCTAAAAACATAAGTTTATTAATGGTTAACTTTTCATTAATTATACCCAAAGATCAACCAATCAATAAAACTTTCTTTGTAGGCTATCTTATACATTTTTTTATTTGACTCTTATATTCGTTAAATAATTACTTACTGCTTTCAGACACATCAAGTGAAAAAATAAATAAAAAGATCTAAGTACATAAAGAAATCCTTAAGAGTAGTTACTTATACTAGGTGGAAAAAATAAGGTAGTGGAGGGAGAGTGCCCTAAATATTGATAATGGCCAATATTACTGAAAGAAAATATTTCTTTATTTATAAAAACAAGTAAAACTGCGTTCAAAGATTTTTTGATAAGTCTCGGCTGGTAATTGAACAGGCTAAACAATTTTTTTTATCTTTCTTTGGTCTGCCATTAAATAATAAATAAATAAAACTTTAATTAAAGATAGTATAGAAGAAATTGACCGTTATCATTGACCCTATCGATTAGTATTATTAATGTACTTGCCTTTTTAACTCATTGTTTGGCAAAAAAGTCAATTAAAATTGCTAAGCTTGCGCTTTAAAGGCTTTTAACATAAAAATGTCGTTCATTCGGTTTTAATTTCCAACAGCGTATTTACGACCTACCTATTAGTTAGTGTGAATCGTAATTGGTAGCAAGTTATTTTTTAATTAATTGAATCAAAAATCAAACCAAATACCAACTAATTACCAAAGTCCTTTCAATAATTGAATCAGGTTTAAAATAGCAGTCACATTTTAACTACTTATTTATAATTTTAAATTAAACTAAAATGAAGTAGTTTTTATTTTTTTACTATTCTCTATCTTTTTTACGAATTTATAACTTCCCATTAAAAAATGTGCTCAACTATTTATTAATATTCAAATGTGTCTTAAAAGACACATATCGTCTGAATTCAATTAGGAATCATTTTTCTTACCAAACAAAAAATAAACATGTAACCAGCGCTTGGCGCTTGTTGTATTTAATTATTTTCCCAATGTTCATGGAAATTCCCGTGACATTTCTAAGAAATGAACAGTTCATTTATTAAACACGCGATTGGAATAATGAAATTCGTCACCTAGGTATTAACAAGAATTCATAATAAGGCAGTCCATACAAACGATCGTTCCACCGCCACATGCAATGCAACCTTATTTGCATATCTTAACTTCAGCAGTTGAACTCAATGGAACGGAAAAGGTTTGTCAACATCAAGGGGAGAAACTGTTCAGCACATATTACCTGTGGCCCTACCATGAGTCGATGCAAACTGTTTACGTTACCGTAAACTATCGTTTTGGCTCTTTCACTCGCACTGACTGTGAGCAGTATATCCGATAGTTTACGGTAACGTAAACAGTTTGCATCAACTCATGGTAGGGCCACTTGTCAAATTCCAAAACTTTGCCACAACGTGTAGGTACCTCGAAGTTGACGCAACTTGCACTCCGGATGCGTTCATACATGAATCAGAATATCATTTTAATTACAGCTGCACATTTCTCATACATGACGAGTGTTTTTATCATAAGCCGCGGCTTGCCAGATCCTAGCTTGCGGCTTGCCAGATTCGCCACCACTCAGGATGCATAACTAAGCATATTGTCATAAAAAGACAAGAAGCAGTTCCTTTTGTAATCTTAGCGAGTCTTGTGGAAGGTTGTAATGTAAGTGATTATCTAACTTGTGATAAAACGAATAACATCAAATCAAAACTGACATTAAACGTAGGTAGTATCTTTCCAGAATAATACCGAACTATAGAGGATTTGACAAGGGGCTTGCTGAAAGCCTGTTCATCAATATTTCACTCATCGTGCAACAATGTTTCAGCTTACCTTTCAAACTATTCAAGGGTTTAATGTATACCTGGGGCCTAATCGCGCTAATTTTCAACGATAAAACCAAAGCTAAATAGTTACCGTTTCAGTTTTGTTTACAGAAAAATACTCGCTTTAGTTTTGTTAAAATTGTTGAATACTCTGCCTAAGGAGTCTAGGATTACAATCTGGGACAATTAAAGTGAAAATTATGAAGCTAAACCAAAGATTTTTAGGTAAATATAACCTAAATGACAACGTAACGTTTTTGGTTTTATCGTTCAGAATTACCGCGATTGGGCTCCTGACCTCAAACAATGATTTGACCGACAAACAAATATTAAGGGAAATTAACAAGCTCCTTATGCCAGGGCTTAAGGCTGTGGTTACATGGCACTGAGACGGTTACAAATTTACCATGCAAATTACCAGAGGTACTGATTACATATTATGATTGTAGTTAATGTTCACTTGTCATTCTATGATGTTAGTTATGTGCATAATTATATATAGTTTGAGTGGTAATATGAGGGCTCTATATAGAATTTTAGATAAAACATTGATTGAAATGTAAAACATATTCTTTACAAGTGTCATTGAGTTGAGGTCTAGAAAGTAAGATAATTGATTTTATCCTTTTATGTACTTATAGTGCTTGGCCTTCACCTCACCTGATGTTATGTGATGATAAGGCTGAAAGTGTAAGCACACTACACCCGGAATCCTCATCACTGAGGAACTATGGCTCTCTTACCTCTAACTGCCAGATCATAACAATATTTAAATTGTTGTTATGGCGTCAGACTTAGATAAGATGGGGGTAGCTAGCTAGGCGGACTTGACATAAGCCCTACTACCAACCAAACCGTATACAAAAATATAGGAACCCCCTCCTGGGAGTTGAACCCAGTGGTTAAGCATAAAACTAACTTATCTTTTTTTCTATCCTTTGTTTTTTAACTGTGGATGGACATAAACATTTTGTTAAACCCTAAGTACCAGTATTGCTTGACTGAGCGAGCGCGAACTGAAAGCCATGTCTCCGTTTCAGCTTGGGCAAAAATGCTTTCATAATTATGTCCGAATCTCCACCTGTTCTCCTCTACAGGTCACATTTTCAAAAGATTTTCGTGAAACTTTGTGATGGCGATAATTTAAAAATGTTTTTGTCGATTCAGTTTTTCAAATTAAAAAAAAAACATATTTAAGTCATTTGTATTTTTTCATAAATATCACAAACGCTAGGTCTACAACTCATAGAGCCACTAGTGATAAATTAATCCAAATCTGATGTAAACACAGTCGAAACCCGTAGTTCCAACTCTATCCACTCAATACTTCCGAAGTTAATTCCGTTTGAAGTGGACCCACTTGTTCATACCAGAAATCAGATTTGCGGTACTTATCCAGTTTGCGACGGCGTCCTTATCTGTGTTTCAAAGGAACTTCATCTATGTAAGCCTTATCTGTTCTTGGGGTGAATTACCTTTTGTAGGTGGAGGTACCGAATAGTTTCATGTCAATTATGTAATTACCTATTATTTTATTTACGAGGTTTTTGCTTAGAGCAACGCAGCTTCCGTACCGGACGGAAGCCGCGTTGCTCTAAGGGTTTTTGAATGCTTATTAAAATTCGAGGCTTATTAAATATACTTAGGGCAAGTATCCCAGGATCCGGATAGACATGCTTGATTGATCACCAAGTTTTAGCGAGCAAATTAGGAATAAAAACGTCATGCAAAAAAGGATTTCATGTCATACCACAACCGTTGCAAGCACACTGATTCACATCTTTAATTCATGTTCACATTCATTTTTACGTCTTTAATTCATGTTATTTCGCGTATGTGTCATTTTGCGTATGTGTCATTTTGCGAATGTATCATTTCACGTATGTGTCATTTTGCGTATGTCATTTCGCGTATGTGTCATTTCGCGTATGTGTCATTTCGCGTATGTGCCATTTTGCGTAAGTGTCATTTTCAATCAAAATGTGTCATTATGCGTAAAATTGCTTTTTATATTCAAGAGAATTTCATGGGTGTTCCATTTGGAATCAAACCAAAATGTAATAATGTAAAACAAGCGTTGTAGTCAATAAAACTGAATCCATTTATTTAATTAATTAACTCCATCCGTGTTCATTTCTTATGGTAAAAAACTAGAGCATATGTACGCATATCAATAATATATCAGTAGTCTAAATTTAACATTTTAGGGTAGCTTGATTCGTAGTTTATATCTTTATGTTATTCAAAGGTACGAAACAACAATAAATTTCTGTCAAAGGTACACCATCTTCTCCGGCTGCTTTGTTAGCAATAACAGACATTCATATCTATTATACAAAGGGCATTGGAAAGATATTTTGTGTCTGGCCTGTATCGAACATTGTCAAGAGCACCCTGTACCGTGCGGTTGCGGCGTTCTGACCACAGTCTTGCTTCCGACCGACGTTTACGTAAACAAGAGGCTTGCGAAACGCACTGGGACTTGGAAATTAAAGCAGCAATTTGTTTTGATTTCAAGAACAGTTAGGTCAAGATTCAATCGAAATAGATGCGTGCCAATAGATATTATAAGTCTTTGGATTTGAAAATGCTTCAGGACATTGATGCTTCTTTTTGACACAAATCAAAACTTACCAAAGAAATGCAGCAATGTGTCACATCCATTTGTCAAATAAAAGTGATTGCGATAGATTTAGAAAGTTAGACAATAAGTAGGCAGGTTTCCGATAAAACTGATAAGATTCTTGCGTCCATTCCTCTTGGCAGCAAAAGTCGAAAGTGTATTTTCATGGAAATTAATCCAAATTTGTGTTTTGAAACGATGATAAATCTTTGCTCAACAAACAAACAACTAAACAGACGTTCCTAATTAACCAAACATGCATGAAATCGTAAAAAGTACTGCACTTGGCAGTTTGTTATTGTAAAGTGGAATATTAAATCGAGTCACAACAATGTCCTGTCGTGCGTGATGATGAGAAAATTTAAATGAAACTTTCTGAAAGAAGTTGTCACAAGAAGGAGACTTTCATTTGTTTCATAAGAATACTAAACCAATAATAAGTTGGTAGGTATCTATTCGATATTTATTTTAATTTCAGCATTTACATAAATACTTACTTTTAACTAAAACCTTTGTATCATACTTTCTTGACCCCTGAAAGTGACAGTTGGGTAAGTCAGTTATTTTTTCAGTCACAAATGATCGTGTATTGTCAACGACACCACAGGGGTGTCGTTACAATTTTTTTTGGTAACCACTGTCGACTAACTGCTGTGTAACATGTCATGTCGCCATTTGACAAATAATAAAAATGAGGGCTTTTTAAAATAAAAATAAAAATGTAGGCTCGATAGATGGCGTTGATAAAAGGTAAGTGTCAACTGTAGAAAACGTATGAATACTTTTAGCCGTTTATTTTTCAAAACCGATTTTGACATTTCAATGGGGAAGATGTAAATAAAAAATTATTCAATTTTTTTAGCCCTAATTAAAAGTATAAGCAATTATAAGACTAACTGTGAAAAAAATATGTGGATATCACGAAAATTGAATTTTTTATAAGCAAATCAATTTGGGGACGCGCGGAATCTGATTGCGTCGTTCGAGTAATGGCTATGACGTCACGTCGCCGGTTGTACGATGGACAGCGGCGGCGGGCGTATGGAAGCTTAGCGACACTATGTGATTGACAGGCTCTGTAAACTTACTTTTGTTAATTTCGATACTTTTGTTTTGGTATTTTACATTTTTCATACAACCACTGTATTTTTCAATAAAATTAGGTAGGTACAGAAAGTTTCATAGAGTTCCTCGGATACGTATCTTTCGCAAGTTGACGTTTTAACAGGTATTTTTTGAGGTATTTTTTATTTTCTTAGGTCGTTATCTCGTTTATTTGTTTCTTTGTTTAATTACTGGGAATGATTTTATAATGAGCTAGACTTGAAACTTTGAATATAGGTCAGAACTGTAAGACAACGCTGATCATCATTCAGCTGATCTGATGACGGAGCTGGAAGAAGGCCACAGGAACTGTATAATAAAACCATACAATCATATCGACTTTTGTGCTCGTTTAATTCGTCTAGACAAGTACTCTGATAGGAATGGGAGATGAGGTCCAAGGTCTGATGATGGAGCCGGAAGAAGGCTACAGGAACTCTGTGTTCAAACCATGCAACCCCATCGAGTTTAGGCTCATTTAATTCGTCTTGACGAGTTCTCTGTTGAGAAATACTCGTAGTTTCAAGGGTCTGATATCATTTGGAATCGTTGGATTTGCCTTGACAAGTACTATTATGGGAGATAGTTTCCAGAGCCTGATGATGGAGTCGGAAGAAGGCCACAGGAACTCTGTATTCAAACCATGCAACCCCATCGAGTTTGGGCTCATTTGATTCGTCTTGACGAGTACTCTGTTGGGAAATAGAATCCGGGGTCTGATGATGGAGCTGAGAGACGGTCACAGGAACTCTGTAATAAAACAGCAACTCCATCCAGTTTGGGCTCGTTTGATTCATTTTGACGAGTATTATGTTGGGAAACAGTGTCCAGGGTCTGATGATGGACCTGAAAAAGGCTACAGGAACTCTGTAATAAAACCATGCAATCCCATCGAGTTTTAGCTCATTTGATTTATCTTGACGAGTTCTCTGCTGAGAATTAGTTTCTAGGGTCTGATATAATTTGGAATCGTTTGATTTGCCTTGACAAGTACTATGATGGGAGATGATTTCCAGAGTCTGATGATGGAATCAGAATAAGGCCACAGAAACTCTGTATTCAAACCATGCAACCCCATCGAGTTTGGGCTCATTTGATTCGTCTTGAGCTTGACGAGTACTCTGTTGGAAAATAGAATCCAGGGTCTGATGATGGAGCTGAAATAAGGTCACAGGAACTCTGTAATAAAAAAGCAACTCCATCCAGTTTGGGCTCGTTTGATTCGTCTTTACGAGTACTCTATTGAGAAATAGTTTCTAGGGTCTGATAATGAAGTCGGAAGAAAGCCACAGGAACTTTGTATCAAAACCATGAAACCCTATCGACTTTGGGCTCGTTTGATTCATTTTGACGAGTAATCTGTTGGGAAACAGTGTCCAGGGTCTGACGATGGACCTGCAAAAGACTACAGGAACTCTGTAATAAAACCATGCAACCCCATATTCTAGTTTGAAATCGTTTGATTCGCCTTGACAAGTACTATGGTGGGAGATGGTTTCCAGGTTCTGATGATGGAGCCGGAAGAAGGTCACTGGAACTCTGTAATAAAACCATGCAACACCATGATCTAGTTTAGAATGGTTTGATTTGCCTTGACAAGTACTATGTATGATGGGAGATGGTCTCCAGGGTCTTAAAATGGAGCCAGAAGAAGTTCACAGCAATAAAACCATACAACTTCATCGAGTTTGGTTATGTTTGATTTGTCTTGACTAAGACCTTAGACCCTATTTCTAGATGGTTCCCAGGGTCTCATGATGGAGCTAGAAAGTGGTAATGAGAGATCTGTAATAAAACGACACAACACCATTGAATTTGGGATCGTTTCAAACAAACCAGCCTAAATTCTAGGGTATTGCGTCATTTTATAACAGAGTTCCCATGGGCTCTTTCTGGCTCCATCATCCTTGGATTTTGTCTAAAGTTTTTGTCAAGACCAATCATACGAATCCAAACTCAATGGTGTTTCGTCGTTTTGTCAGGGTTTTATTACAAAGTTCCCACGGCCACCTTCTGGCTCCATCATAAACCTTGGATATCATCTAGAACCAGAGTCCTTGTCAAGACAAATTATACGAGCCCAAACTCACTGGTTTGGGTCGTTTTATTATAGAGATACCATGGCTACTTTCTGGCTCCATCATCACCCTAGATATCTTTTAGGACCAGAGTTCTTTTCAAGCCAAACCAAACGAGCCTAAATTAATTCGACGGTGTTTCGTCATTTTATTACAGATTTGCCATAGCCACCTTCTGGCTCCATCATCAGAACTTGGATATCATCTAGTACCAGAGTCCATGTCAAGACGAATCAAACGAGCATAAACTCGATAGGGCTTCTTCATTTTATTACAGAGTTCCCATGGCCACCTTCTGGCTCCATCATAGTCTCATATTGTCTTGAAAAAATACACTGTTTTAAACAAGTATTTTAAGTGTACTAGCGACCCGCCCTCGCTTCGCTTCTTTCTTTTTTTGCACACCCTAAAATAAAACAAATATCGTACAGTCGTTACCTTTGCTCCAGAAGACGCGCATGAATTTATTTTCGCTCGCGTTATTTTTTGCGACAACTCCTAAGATATTCATTTAAATAGTATGGTGTTAAAGATTAAAATAATGTGCATGAAATGCTTCAGGTAACAGACGTATTTAAGTTGATAAGGATTAATACTGTATCCTTCTAAATAGCTTTCCAAATTACCGCATTGTACACGGTAAAAAAGGATTTCTTTAAATAAGAAAGACCAATTTCTTGAAATATTTGGTTATCCTAAAAATATATTTATTTAAGCCAATGCAATATTTTTAAACCAAAAATAGTGCTCATCTTTTACTCAGACAATATTTTTCTTAATGATTAAGAGAAATATTTTTGTTTCAAGGCTTATTTAAACTTATATCAATTAAATTGACTTAATTTAAATCAAGAAATGTCCATCTTCTTGCATCAAATTAAAATTATCTGAAATCAACTACAAGTTACTTGAATTTAGATAAACCTTTTTCAAAAAATCATGTTCTTCTATTAAGAGAAAGTTTATTGTTTATGAAGTATTATTTCTTGTTCTAATAAATGATTTTGTTCGGCTTATAGAAATTTTGTTTTAAACAGAGAAATACAAAAATTTCGAAACAACGGAATCATAGTTTTCGATAAACACGATAACATTTTTACTTTGAGAAATTTATCCATACATCATGGTCTGACCCGCGGTGTTAAGATTTTTATCTAGTTCTTTAAGTAGTCGGACTTAATTTTGTTTTGTCAAGCTCAATCGGGTTTGTTTGTTGGTTGCCTCTGGGTGTCGCGTCCTACTTGGAACGGCTTTCCGGACTCCAGCTCCACTCCTCTTTCGAGCACTTTTATTTACCTTGACTTTTTGTAGACCGCGCCCACGTTGTTATTTTTGGACAGAAAAGTTAAATCTGTACTTTTAAAGGAAGGAAGTCATCGGTGTTCTCCAATTATCTCCACTTAATATACAACAACAACAAAATATACATCTTCATTCAATAGACAAAATCTCAATTTTCCATTTAATTTTTTTCATCAAAAATCAGTAATTACTTAGGCCAACTAAACATTTACTTATGAGTAAAATAATAATTTACTCTAAGTAAGGTTTAGTCTACAAGAGATATAGAAGATTTTCGTATCAAGAATACATTTACTTGACTGTACAAAATAACGTTGTCTTGAATGAAACAACACGTGTCTTGGAATAAATGTATTATTCTTGTAACAACTAAATATTTTTAAGAGTATTTTTTACTATTACGAAGAAATTATTGTCTAGCGTCTATAGGGAGAGGATCATTTTCTTAGATTCAATAAATATGTCTTAAGCCAAAGCAATTTGTCTTTTTTTAAGAAATCTGTTTTTACCGTGATGTGACCGATTTTTTAGAAGATTATAATGGGTATAGTGAGCTATTCTTAAAAGATAGATATATGCCATCGCGGACTTTTTTGTAGATCTATAAAAGAGAAACAATTCCATCATACATTATTTTGTTATAGCTCAAAATTTTTATGCAGCGTTTTCGATGCAAGCTCCCAGTCGGCTTAATTTTTGGCAAAATCTTTAACTATTATCGTCATATTTCTACCAATTTAGATAAAACCTTAACTTATTATACACTTAAACCTTCCTCAAGGATCATTCTATCATTTGGTAAAAACCGCATGAAAATCCGTTTAGTAGTTTTTGAGTTTAGATAGACAGATGCGGCGGAAAGACTTTGTTTTATAACATCTCGGCGGACGTAACCGGCGATGTGACGTCACGCCTTAAACGGTCAAGACCGCGCTGATTTTAAAAACATTCAACTTTGAAAATTAATAAAAAATTCAGTTTTTGAGATATCTAAAAAATTCTTTCACCATTATTTTTTAGATTTTACGTTTGATTTTTCTATATTATAAAATAATTACACTCATCTTCCCCATTCCATCTAGTGAGCCAAATAGTTACTTTATTTTTACTAATGTCACTTTGAAAAGCCCTCTTTGACATCGATAAATGCAAGTTTAGAATCAAAACTTCACTACGGTGGTGTGGTTACCAAAAAAACATTGTAAACGACACCTCAAGTGTCGTTTAGTGGTATCAATGGCAATACACGCAAATGATTTTTGACTGAAATTAATAGTTCGTTGAACACAGTCCCATAAGAACGATTTTACCTGTTCACCACCAGTGCAAAGGACCAACCTACACGTACTAATTACCCGATTACACAAAGATCCAGATTTTTTAACAAACGTACCGACCTACTATTCGCTCCCGTTTCGGAGTAGAGGTTAATTAGCCTAAGTAACATTCCACAAAATAGTACGCCGCAATTAACACCGGCCTGTTTTCTTCGTCTTAGCATAGTAAAATTGAGAACAGTATACTACAAACATTGTGTCTTATTTTCCGGGCCTTGTGAAAAGTTGCGCGTCCACTGCATCGGAATCGGAGCGTACGGGGCGCTCTGATGGAGCGTCGGCATTTGTCACTTTGTATGGACTTCTATGATGCAGAAATGCCGTTGCAGTGCACGCAGTAGGTACCATAGAAATCCATACAAAGCATCATACAAGCACCATCCATCTATACAAGCAGCCAGTGAGAATGGGTCTGCTTCTGACTACCTATCTTAACGCATATTAAATTGTATGAATAGATTTTTTTTGTAAGAGCCTAGACTGTATAATTACTTAAAAAAAATTGAACTTAGCTTGAACCCTGTAAATTGATTAATAATGAAATGTGCTAATTAAATGTTATTTTTTTTCACTCCTCTTGCTCAAAAAGTGCGTCATTGTAACGTACAAGAGTCGAGATAAAATAGCATAATAAGCCCTAGGGGATAAAGTTTTTTCTTTTTTAATGTTTGTCTATTACCAATGAGCGTACTAAAACGAAAAAGTCTTTATTCATAATCACGAATAAAAACTCGCTCGACTTAATACTGGGGGTCTATTACGAAAAGTTTAATGCGATACACGCGGCTGCGTCCGTGCTTCGTTCTGATTGATTCCTATTACAAAGCACTTGCGTATGCGATATTGCAAAGTGATTCCGTAAATTTGACAGTTTCTCTCTAGTGGATCCGTCATTATTCGTTCAATAGACTATGGACTACTATAGCTACATTAAAAATATTTGTAATAACTATAACCAACGAACTGCGGACGACTATAGTGACCAAGTTTCGTAATAAGCCCCCAGTTTCTCATTCTTATTTTTGAAAATGGAACTAAAAGCATCTCTTCGGTGAAATCATAGACTTATTTATACTCTGTGTACAGAGTGAATCGTAGAATGCGTGTTTATGTTGTTTAGCTGCTACAGCAGAAATAAAAAAAGGTACCATGACGCGAAATCTTTAGATTTTTTTTATAATTACAAACTGATTGAATTGTGTGACTGTAATAGGAAAGAAATAATTTTAATCTTCTGCCGTCAAGCACAAATCATTTATTTAAATATTGTACAAAAAGTTTATGAAGTGGAGGATAGAAAAACGAGTGGATTCGTTTACGGAAGTAAGTAGGTACCTATAAACTATTTAATATTGTATTTTATTTTCTCGCAATCGTAGTGAAAAGTATAGTGTAACACACGACGCTAAAACCCATTGTAACTAGGTTTTTATTTATTCCCTCGCTAAAGCTCGGGAATAAAAATACCTCGTATGCAATGGGTAATTTTAGCGTCTTGTATAACAATCTACTATTGTTAATCTATGTTAAAATAATGTCTGGAAACGATATATATATATTAGTAAATATCGTTCCATCTGATAAAGCTGGCAAGTTTTTTTGCGCCCATTTTTCTTGTCAGTTAAAAGACGTCATAATGGGTAGTAGGGTAAAAGAATTGACGATTTAAAAACGCTTATTATGTGAGCTTATTTAAAATGAAGAATATTTCAATTTCAATTTCATCAAATCCATCCGCTCTGATTAAGATGCAGTGGACGCGCATCTTAAATTATTTTTATCAAAAGTGTAATTTATGATATATTATCCTGTCACTGACAAAGCAACCCACCCTTTAGTTTTTAACTGTGTCCTGTACAAGTGGTAACTTTACGAAGTTAAAATCTTACTTTGTGGGTAATTCCGACGTCTCCGTGCCGTCGCCGAGCGTTATGAATACCTCGCTAACAAGTTTTGCCGTCTTTGCAAAACTAGACTCATTTCTGCTAATGTTTTTTTTTAGTCGAATTCTATTGTTGTAATTTCAAATTTATATTTTTCTAATGTTTATTCAACCTCTTGTAACGTGCGCATATACAGGGTTATTGATAAAACACCAACAACGTCGCAGACTCCTGCGTTGTTTGTTGTTTGTGATGTTAGTAAGCTAGGTACTCACCTAGTGTACTAACATCACAAACAACAAATTTTGTTCTACGACTTCTTTCTATACAAATGTCCGAAAAGCAGAGAGAGTGTTGTATAAAAAGTTGTTTTTTTTGTCCGTTTTTGAAAAAGTCGTAGAACAAAAATAAGTTGTTGTTTGTTATGATAGTCAGCTACTCTTGCATGGTTTTTGTTGTTTTATCTACACCCATGCTTTAAATCCTCTATCTATTATCTATCTGAAAAAAAGGAAGGAAGGATGTTACGTTTATCTAAACTTCTAGAGCAATTTATTTTAAAAAACTTTTATTTTAAACTTTTTTATGGCAGGTATATTTAGTGACGATATTATCTAAGTTACAACAGTCTTATGTCAACGGCTCATCACCTTTTACAACATACTGCTTTTCCCGACGCAGGAGCGTTAATTGTTGAGGAGTTATCCTGGTACTTCACTATCAGCTCCACTTCACCATATGCATTATGATAAGCATAAATAGCCTTGCAACCATGTAAAAGTAATCATACCGCACCAGTGAAATACTTGGTATTAAATAATTCCGATGATCATCTATGGTCTTCATCATCAGTTCCACTTCACCAAAATGGTACTTACCGAAAGCAAATAAATAAGTTACTTAAGAAAATACCAAAAACGCTATAGGTGTGCCTATAATATCTGAAGAGTTCCCTTAATTTCTCCAAGATCCCATAATTAGATTCTGTTCTGACCTCATGACAATGGGGCCAATTTTGAAGTATATACTTTTAAACTAAATAAAAAAATTCAAATAGGTCCTGCCGTTTTTTCCGTTTTTTTCAGGGTCCCTTTTATTAAATTAGTGTTTAAATACTGACAGTCACACGAATATTCTATTTGCGTTATCCAGTAAACATGATGACGCGTGACTGCAAAATTAGGAATGGTACCGTGGGAATGGGCCTGAATGGGCTCTTATTCGATTCCTATTCGAAAACAACATCAGTCTAAGGGAGTCTTTCTTTGTAGGACCTAGCAATCGTTGCCTTCGTTGGTCATCGGTCGGTAGCTTGGACGAATTGGTTGAGTCGTCCAAGGTCGGTAGACTTTGCCACACCTAATTATTCCGCTTTGCCCCACCAATCGTCCCCACTGGTGGCCTTGTTTGCTTCTTGGAGACAGATTAGCTTTACGACATCGCTTTACGGCAGATTCGCTCTAAGACAGAAATTGAACCATATTTTGGAGAATCTTACTTCAGTGGGGATACTTGGTGGAGCAAAGTGGAATAGTTCGCTATACCAAACACATACAACAGAATCTTGTTCAATAAAACAGTCCTGCCAAATTAATGTTGGCGCGACATGGTTTTTAAGGTGAACGCAACTTTTGTACTCACATGTTTTCAGTATACCATCAGGCATAATATCCACGTTTACCACCCGTATTCTACTATAAGAGGAGATACCATACTACGTAATATAAAACATAACAAATAAGCCTCGAAAGCGAACTATAGGTAACCTTTTAGCTCGATCCATCAACGGTAAAGGCTGTACAATAAAATATGATCCGCTTCGAACTTTGCAGTCAACTGAAATGGCTTCCCATCCATCAGGCTGAAATCCGAGAATTCCCAGTCTATGAGTCTTCTAAATCGCTAGCAATAAGCTCATTATTTATTTTATGATAAGCTATTAGTTAACTTCACCGCGAGAATCCAAAAGGGTATTTTCATAGCTTGTTTACGACAAAAAGCAAACTATCAAATAATAAAATAAAAGCTGCACATAATTCCGCTGCTTGTTAAAATCTAAACAAGCAGTTAAGCTAAGCGTCCACAGACCCGGATCGCTAGACGTAACACATCAAACGGATTTTTGATATTTTTACATGAAGCCATCACACTAAAATTCTGTATAAGTGTCTTACAATACAAGTGCTTCCATTGAACCAAATGATTATTCATGATCAGTTTTAACGCGGCTGATGCGTTGCATACTCCGCGGATCAGTGGACGCTCACCTTTTACCTTTTCTTTCGAACATACGTGTCATGGTTCGAGTAATTTTGACAAATATCGGCGTGTTGGACGGTAATCGGCGTTATTACATGTCATGTTCCCAGCACGATCGGCACCTTACACGTCGAAGCCGATTATGATAAATGTGGAACCGTGACTCTCTGATGTTGCCTACCGTTTGTTACTAGCCACTTTACATTGATGTAGAATTTAAGACAAATTTCTTATGAATCTTCACCATTTATAATAATAATATAATAACTCAACATTTTTTTGAGCAGTAATCGGTGGCCATTTTTTCAGAAAGAAAGGGTATTTATGAATTCCATACTCACATGCAAACGTCTCACAAAAAATGGTCCTATAAAAAGTAAGGTCCAATATGATAGCTTCATATGCATGCACTTCAACTCGATTAGTTTATTATGAGATTATTTTACAGAAACGATTGTTTAAATAATGCTCTAAAACTTTAGTCGTTTTCTTACTCAAAGGAAAACAAATTTTCGTTAATCTTTACAATAAAAAAATATAAGAATACACAGGATCAGTTTCGCAAGTTACTCAAAACACGATGACGCTTTATAAAACTTTTAATTGCTTACGCTAAAGATCACATTACAGGACAATACTTGGTATTGGCGGCGCTGATAAAGTAAATTGCCAACAAACCAAATCAATATACATATAATCAGTGTTCAACTTTTTATGGGTTTTTCAGGGATACTTAGTCGTATCGGTCATCATGTCGAGGGTCATCATGTCGATTGTAGTCGTGTCTTGATAAGCACTGTTCTGGGTACCTATGATCACGATTATGCCGTTTCCTTCGACGTCTATTATTCCTCTTGTCTTCTCTATCAGAGTCATGGCCCGACGCATCACGTTGACATGGCGATGGCGATGGCGGTCGCGGAGGGCACACCGCCGCCTGCGGTGGTTCATGGCACGAATCCGTATCATCAAAGCGGCCCCTGTTCGATATATGCTTTACAAACTTCAAGAAATACAACAACAGCAGCAGAACTATTGCGTAACAAATGAATCTTTGGGGCAATCCATCGTCAACTTGTTTGCGACATAACATACTTTCAATTTAAATATCAATTTCCAATTGTGTAAATTTTTTATTGCTACATGAAAATTTTTTATCCTTTTAATTTTCTTCACTTTTGTTGTGTCAGTCTGACAGTGTTGTAGTACTTTTTAGTTGGTTGGCCCTTAAAGGTTTTAATTTAAAAGAATGCAACCTCATTTCATTTGAAATACACAGAGTGGCGTTGACTCATGGTTTGCGCACTCATTACTTAAAATTCTATGGACAATAGAAAATGTAGACTGAGCATTCATAAGTGGTGCACGATTTTAATAAATCTTTTCGTGGAATTTTTAGGGCTCATAGTTTAATATTGTTAAGAGGTAAGTAGTCCCTCGCATTCATTGGTAGAAGTAGATAACAAATGTGTCAAAAACGGCCATTTTTAGTAGTTTGGCTATCTACTTCTAGCAGTGACCACGAGGGAATGTAATGATACCGTCTAAAAATACTAGACAATAGGCCCTATAAAATGCCACGAGAAGTTTATTTTTTTTTGTATTAGAATTACAATTATTCAATAAAATTCACAGCTCTTTAATAAAATGTTCTTTACTATTCCTTTAAAAAGCTGTAATTATGAATAATATGGACTCAAGCAGACAAAATATTATTAGAATACAAGTAACTATAAGTACTAATAAAGTTTGTTGTCACCGAAGGAAGTCTTAAGTCGTAAAAATAACGCTGTGCTTTACGATCCCTTTAGGGTACATGATAAACGTGTTGAAAGACTCCTTTTACCTGTCTTAGATAGCGCTAAAACACAAAGAAGGGAACGAAAATAAAATATTTTACTTACAAAGAGTTCATCGACCGATACAAATAAAGTTTGAAACTAACAAGACAACAGAAATAACTTTTTTAATACCCCATAAATTACTGCTCTTTATTAGAAGCACAAAGAAGGCTAGATTTAAGTAGTTTTAACGGGCCAATTTATATACCCAATAATACCTTCTAGTGGCTCCTTGAGCTGTAGACCTCAAACAACACAGAATAGATATCAGTTTTTTCAACTAAAAAGTATCTATCTATACTGTGTTAATAACATACGCAGTCCTAGGCACAGAGAAAATAATCACTACGTTTGTCCTAGGTTCTGCATAGGTTCTGTTACAAAGTTACAACCTTATTTATTTTCAAATTTCAAATCAGAAATGTTTTGATTGATGAACTAGTCTTTTAAAAATAAAAAACAAAATTTGCTTTGCACCCAAGAATCTTATAATATTAATTTAAGATATAAGATTCTTGTTTGCACCGCTAACTAAAAAGTTTTCTTACATTTTTTAAAATCATTTTCCGTAACGGCTGAAATATCTCCGCCATTTCAAAAAAAATCTTATAACTGGCTCGACTGAAAAATTCTATATAATTATCGAACCTGCTCACAAAATTTCACGAGAATCGGTTCAGAAATACGACTTGTAGAGGAGAATAAACGGACAGACATATTACGAAATATTTTTGCCCAAGCTGAAGCAGAGACGCTTCGCTCGCGCTTCGTGCTCGCTCGGTCAATTATAATTTAAGAGGGTTACACCTAGGTTTAACCAACAGCTACCGGCTACACCTAGTTTTAGCCGGCTAGAACTAGGTGTAGCCGTACTTCGGGTATTATTCGTAACATAGCTGTATGCGATAGTCGTAATACGTATTATATGTACTTTTCCGTACTGTTTCTGTTTTCAATAACATAGCCTACTCTGTGATAGAAAAGGGTTCAAATAAACATGTAGGTATGAGTATACCTATAAATCGTTCTTGTACGTATCGTTGCCATGTTTAGAGAGGACATTTGCCCGTCATTTTTCGATAACTAGTGAATGGTTATTAAATTTTTGAAAGTCCCTCCTCTATACCCTGCCTTTGTTGAACTAGCTTTGAGGCTTTTTTATCGGAAAAGAATATTGTCTAAAACAACGATAACTCAATAAGGCTAGCTGATATACACACATCAACTTTGTCTAGGGATACAGGTGTTATTTTCATACAAGCGAGGTAACTTTGAAGCCTTGGTTTTCTGCCAGGGATGTACTGTGCTGTGATCTGATGATGGCTATCCAGGGAGTCAATGGAGGAGATTCAGATCGCTATACACACCCAACTGTCCTGATCAGCATTTTAAAAGATTAATGGACATGTTAAAAAAAACCGCGAAAATAGCATGAAAATGTATGGAAATCTTGAAACTGAGAACTCTGACCCATCAATCAAAAATGAAATTTACAAAAAAAAAAGAGATTTCAATCTGAAATGTGATAAAAAAAAGATCATTGCCATCTCTTTTTTTTCTAAATTCTGAAACATCTTTGACGGAACGTAATATTACTGCTTACTTATTTGCTGTAAGTGGTAGAAAACAATAGTAATTGACATTCCATAACTATAAGTGGTAGAGGTGTTAATTTCTTAAATAGGCCATCCTATTTCAGCAAAATCTTCTTTTAGCCGACTGTAATGAAAAAAAAACTAAGTTATGTGTTTTTTTTAATATGGCATAATTGAAACAAATTGACAAAAGATATTAAGTGACGAAACATTATTAATTCAACAAAATCGACATTAAATAATTTAAAATAAGTTATACCAAATGTTTCTAAAATGTTAAACCAAAAGCTATTTCTGAAATAAATTCCAACTATATTCCCTCTTGCCCAAAGCTAATGAAATCACGACCAAAAGCCTGTAAATCAATATTCCGAACCGGCAAATGCACAGTGCATTCTGTTAAAATATGCGTGGACCTAAAATATTTAATGGCAGCTCGAGTACATCTCCGACGACAGTTAGCTAAACGCCTAGTTCAGCGCAGCGAGGTTTTTTTAGCTCGTATAGTAGTGTGTGTTAGGACTGCGTATATTATTTGCACAGTATAGATATTTATTAGTTGAAAAAATTCATATCTATTCTGTGTTATTTGTTTTTAAAAAACATACAATTTGAGCTAAGTACTTTATAACGCGAGGTCTACAGCTTACGGAGCCACTAGTTTTTTTATAGGACCATGCTCCTTGGCGAGTGTAGGAAGCATAAAAAAACCGGACTAGTGCGAGTAAATATCATTTATATAATATTATATTAATATTAAATTAAACATATACACACATCATGTTAAAAAAACTTTTTTCTGTCGGTCGGTCGGTACATAAAAAATAAAACATTATTTTGAAAAGTGGGATTGAATTTCTTCAATGGATTGGTCTGTACACGAACTTTTATCAAAGTAGGTTAAATATTGTTCCTAGGTTAAATATGCCCAATGACCTTTTTATACTTTTTAATCCGTTATAAAAACGTGTTTTTTAATAAAAAAAATGCACAACGGGATAAAAGAGAATGTAAAAATCTTTTTTAAAAACACGTTTTTAAAAGGGACTAAATTATTACTAAAAAAATCGGACTAAAAACATTAAAACCGACTACTAAAACAGACTAAAAAGTAAATAAATTCTTCTGTAAATATTTATAACCCTATACCTACAGAAATTTTAAACCTAAAAACGTGGGGCGCATGCTAAAGACCAACACGGCGAGCAAGCCGGCGTTGCTCTGAGCTAAAGACAATATTGATGATAAATTTTACAAAATGCGCTCCACGTTTTTAGGTTTAAAATTTCTGTAGGTATAGGGTTATAAATATTTAAAGAAGAATTTCTTTTTTATTTTTTAGTCTGCTTTTACTAGTCCGTTTTAATGTTTTTAGTCCGATTTTTTTTCTGTAATAATTTAGTCTGTTTTAAAAACGTGTTTTTTAATTATTATTTTTTCAATTAAAAAATATTTTCTGCTTTTTAATTTGCTTTTTAATTAACAAGGTCCTTTGTATCACTCGTTTCGTTCAGGATTCTTCTTTTGAATTGACCTCTAGGTCGCTGCTCTCGGGATCCAACTTAGTCCCTCGAACTAAATTCCCTCTTTTTTCACTTGTTGTATAATCTACTACTACAATGTGCTACTTATTACAATGTAGGCATCAATTGAAAGGCCTTGATAAGCATATGCCAAAACTATACAATTTGCAATATGCTTATCAAGGCCATTCATACAATAGCCTAGGTATGTCACTCAGAATGATGTAAGAATTCTAACGATATCCCATACATCCAAATCCGTTATGGCATTTAGAAGTTATGGCGGAATAAAGAAACTCTCACCCACAGACATACTTAACCCTGAACACATTACGCTCTCTGTTTTTTGGACAGTCATGTAAAAATATTACTAAAGTTGTATTTGGATACAAGAATCTTAAAACCTTAATTGAAACTCATGTTTCGTTTAAAAATAAAAAACAAACAACAGAATTTTCTTAGAAACATCTGGCCCAGAATTTAATTTTCTGAAAACTCTTTCACATTTAGGGATAATGAAAAATTTCTGAAGATGGTTGAGTCTTAAAACGTTTAGCGGTACGAACGCTAGAATAAATTAAAATTGCTAATGATACTTGGCTTTAAATTACCAAGCTTTTCAGCTTCTAGAGAGGTTACATTACATATTACTCTTTGGCTTCTAATGCAAATATGCTACGATGAAAATATAATAATAACTAATGGGTCGATTTTAGTCACCTGTCACCTTTTTTATTACCTAAACCATTTCTGTTAAAATGTTATTAAGTAGATTACTTATGTTTAATACCAAATTTGCTAAATTCAAAACTTTTAAAGATGAAGAATATGTCAATTATAAACAACTTTTTTGTTGTAATGTCATTATTTACCTAATAATTTATTACATCTGTTTGCTTACATAATTGTCTGTTCAACGTTATGTACTATTTAGTGGTGGAAACTTTTTTGGCGGATGTACTAATATTTTGTTTCACTATTACTATGTATTATTTAAAGATGTATGTTTCCCAAAGTAATAAAAAAAAAAAATTGAATCGCAAGTGATGGCGTCGCTATCGTCTATGTAGTTTAAGGCGTAACCTAGGTAATAATGTAATAATATCGTAGTTCCAGTTTTGGCCACCAGATCAGATTATTTTGTTCAGTCACCGCGGCCTAGGCTGAAGTCACCTGAGATATCCGTTTCGCATCGGAGCGCGTTTTATGTATTATATTATTATTATTTGAGTGTTAGGGGCTATGCAGCTCAAGATGAGGCTGTAGTCACTGCGACCTAAAAGATCTATTGTAACTCGCCACCTAATTATAGTAACTCTTTGAGCCCAGCGGCGTCCAGGAAGTCTAGTATCTTCCTGGTTTTACGAGTTTTTATTTCCTCCGGGTCGATAACGTGTCGTCCCAGATGGATACTACGCTTGTGGATTAGAGGTCCACAATCACATAAGAGGTGCTTGGGCGTTTCCTGCTCCTCATTACAATATCTGCAGATGTCAGTATCACTCAATTTCATATGAAATAGGTGTCTGTTTAGTTTGCAGTGTCCAGTTAAGGTTCTAACAGTCGCGCTGACGTTCGATCCACTGAGTTGTATAAGCTCATTCGTCCGTCTTTGCGAGTAGCCTTCTACCAAGGCTTTGGCGTGTCTCAGTCCTGGCTGTTTTAGCCAGAATTTCCTTGACTCGTCCAAGAGATTGTCTTTAAGGAGTTGCATAGCCTGGTTTTTTGAGATCCCGCAGAAAGGTTCTGGGCCGATCTGTTAACCTTGATGCCTGAATGACCAGGGACCCATTTCAGAATAATTTTATTCTTATGTCCCAGTTCATTCAGTTTGTCTACGCAGTCTTTTACCAGTTTCGATCGTATTACATTCGAGTTTATGGCGTTAAGTGCTGCTTGGCTATCTAAAAAGATATAGATGGTCTGATTTGTGTAGTTTCGTTGGCGGTTGGTTTCTGCACATTCTATAATGGCATAGACCTCTGCCTGGAATATTGTGGCGTACTTACTAAGATTAGCACTAAGGTTGACTCTTAGTCTCACGCCATATATACCACAGCCTACGTCATGACCCATTTTGGAGCCGTCCGTGAACCAGACTAGGCTTCCAGCCTTACAGGAGCTTTGGTCATCAGACCACATCTCTCTGCTAGGTAGTTCCACTGAGTAATTTCTAGTGAAGTTACAGAGTGGAAGCATGGCATCAGATGTCATTGCAAGTTGTTTGAGTTCAAGCACTGATTCATGTAAAGATCTCAGTGCTTGAGAGTGCCAAGCTACTTTACCAGTGTTGCCCACTCTATAGATCCCCGCTTTCGCCTCCTTCGCAATAAACAAGTGAAGTGGCGGTAGGTTAAGCAGAGCATTGAGTGCTGCTCCTGGTGTTGTAGACATGGCCCCCGTTGCCATAAGGCACGCTAATCTTTGCAGACTAGTTAGCTTGTTTATAACTGTCGTTTGGGTTGCTTTTTTCCACCATACTACACAGGCATACGTTATCATCGGCCTGACTATGGCAGTATACATCCACAGGGCAGTCTTGGGGTTTAGGCCCCACCTTGCACCCGCTAAACGACAGCAGATTCCTAAGGCAATTTTGGCCTTTTGGATCACATTATCTATGTGTGTATTCCACGTCAGTTTTTGGTCGATTGTAACGCCCAAATATTTGGCTTCCGTGGAAAATGGTATGGGAGTTCCCTTAATAGTAGGCGTTTTAAGTTTGTCTAACTTACGCTTCCTAGTAAAAGGGACTATTATTGTTTTGTTCGGGTTTACCGACAGACTGTTCTCAGTGCACCATTTATTGATGACATTGAGAGACCTTTGAAGTATGGATGATACAGTGCTCTGACAGGGGCCTATCACGCATGCCACCACATCGTCAGCATAGCCCTGTATATCCAGGTCCTTTTGAGAGGCTTCAATCAATAGTTGATCGACAACAAGTGACCACAATAGGGGCGATAGTACACCCCCCTGTGGGCATCCCCTTGTTATCTTGAAACCTCTAGTAGCTCCGTGTAAACTGACGTTTACAGTTCTGTGAAGAAGCATGCTTTCGATCCAGCGGATGGTCGTGCTGTCAATGTTCTTGTCACTCATTCCCCTAGAAAGGGTTTCGATAGTGACGTTATCGAAAGCTCCCTCAATATCGAGAAAAGCGCATAAGGCTATCTGTTTATCTTCAAGGGCCCTTTCGATCCTGTCTGTTAGTTCTAGCAGAGCAGTTTCTGTGGACCTTCCTTTACAATAAGCGTGTTGCTTTGTATGTAGGGGACGTTCGCGCAATGGCTCGTCCCTTAAATATACGTCAATGACCTTTTCCATACTCTTGAGTAGGAACGAGGTGAGGCTAGTGGGTCTGAAGGATTTTGCCTGTGAAAAATCCTTCTTTCCAGCCTTTGGAATAAAGCGGACTTTTACTGAAGTCCATTTGCTTGGTATATATCCCCAGGCATAGCTTGCCCTGAAGATCTTTACTAAGATGGGGATGAGGATTTCCTTCCCCTGCTGCAAAAGCGCCGGAAAGATATCGTCCTCCCAGCTGATTTGAATGCCTTCTACTTTGTTTGTCCTGAAGTTCCTTGCTGCTCTTCTCCAGTCCTCATTTTTAGGCCTAGCGAGGCAGCTTTGAGGAACATTCATTCCATTGGCGTTTGGCACTGATCCAGGAAAGTGCGTTGACGCCAAGAGTTCTATGGTTTCTTCCGCTGTTTCAGTGAAAGTCCCATCTGGTTTCTTTAATAGTCCCAGTTGTTTCGAAGGCGATTTGGCCAAGACTTTGTGGATTCTGGCTCCTTGGGGCGCACCAATGACGCCCTCCCAGAACTTTCTCCACGAGAGTCGCCTCACCTTTCGTATTTCCCTGTTGTAGTCTGTCAAGGCTTTTGCATACCGGTCCCAATTACCGGTCGATTTAGCCTTGTTAAACAGCCTACATGCATCTTACCTTAGTCTACTGAGCTGTTTGTTCCACCATGGTATGTTGCTGTTCCTCAAGTTCTTAAGAGGACAGCTCTCCTCGAAAGAGGTTGTAATGGCTTCAGTAACTTGGTCAACAGCATATTCCAGTATCTCAACGGAACGTATATTTTTAGGAATGTCCTGAAGCCTTTCCTGTAGTTTTTGTCTGTACAAATTCCAGTCTGCGGCTTTTGCATCCCTAAAAGTGACTGTTTCACACATATTGGTCGTGTTTAGTGCGAATCTAATTAGTCTATGATCTGACATAGATGGTTCATCACTAACGTGCCAGCCGCTAATCTTTTTGGCTAGGTTGTTAGTGGAAAAAGTTACATCAAGAACCTCCTGCCTGGATTTAGACACAAATGTCGGTTTACAACCTTTATTGCCTATCTGCAAGCAGTTTCCGAGGACAAATTCATGTAATAACTCACCTCTGTCGTTAATGTCAGTGCTGCCCCAGTTGGTGTGATGGGCGTTGGCGTCACACCCGATCAGTAGCTCGGCGTTGTGTTCGTTAGCATACTCGACCACTTTTGCCAGCTCTTTAGACGGGTCGTTCCTATCGCCATCAAGGTATGCAGAGCACACTATGAGGCGTCCACTTCCACTCTTAACATTAACAAATGCTGCGACCAGGTCATCAGCAGTACAAAGCCCTGGAATACATAGGAAATCAATATTTTTATTGAATAAAATACATGCTCTCGGTCTGATCCCAGCGGTATGGCAAACTAACTTGCCTGCAGAGCCGAGTCCAGATACCGTGTTGTTGTTGCCCAACCACGGCTCCTGGACTAGAGCGATGTGAAGGTTTTCTTCTTTGAAGAGTTTTTCTAGAACTGCCGTGGCAGCTCTAGCGTGGTGCAGGTTGATCTGGACCACTTGTGTGTTGTGTGTGTTTTTTTGTGTTTGTGTCGTTGTGTATGTGTTTGTATGCGCGAATGTGTATGTGTGTGTGTGGCGAATGTGTAGTGTTAGGTGGCCTTCGGCCCAGGCTTAGGGACACTGGATTTGTCCACTTCAGCACTGGGGCGTCTCCCACCTACCGACCGTCGGGGGCCTTGGGCCCCTTTCGGTGGCATGCTCCCTTGAGGGCGGTTCCTTGCAGTAGGAGTCCCGGACCCTTGCTTCGCGGATTTTCGCTTCGCTAAGTCACGGGTGTCCGCTGCTTTAGGTCCCGCCTTAGGGGCAGGTTTGGGCGGTAGGTTCTTTGCCCCAGTGGGGACAGTCCCCGCCTTAGGCAGGTCACCCGCTCCAGTGGAGCTAGACAGGTTCTTCTCTCCAGAAGGGGTAGGCCCTGCCTTAGCCTTCTCATCCGCATTCGCTGGGATATTTTCCCCTCGGATGCGGATGTGAACGCTTTTAAACCCAAATTGTGGCCTGAAATCCAGCTTGCGCAAAGATTCTATTGAGGCACTGTCAATTGAAAGGGCGAGTGTGAATCCGTCCTTTCCTGCTTTGACGTGCAGAATCTTCCACAAGTCCGTCCTCAGGCCATGTTGTATCTTAAGAAGCGCCATTGCGTCCTTAGGAGATTCAACTTCCGACTTCGGAATGAAAACGACACCTATCTTTGCCTTAGGGAGTTGGCTCTCACTCATGAGTGAGAGTTCTGTCTCCGGCCAGGGTTTGATGCCGCTTATTTTCTTTTCCATCCATGCGCGGCTGCTTTCATCCTTGAGGATGATCTGCAGCCAGCCGGATTTGTATGTGCACCCTACGAGGCCTGGGCATGTCTCACCGCTGCCATCATTTATGATAGCCTTGATGATGGCACGCCTCACCAGACCTGATTGCTCATCCGACATGGGTTCCCTGTTACGGATTCCCACGCGGATGTTCGTAAGGGCGTCTTTGAAAGACCTCGCGGGTTCCGATATCGTGGTCGACGGTTCGTCCACTGACATCGGAGCAACGGAAGGCTCGACAACGGACGGTTGAGGCGTCCTTGATTGTGAGTCTCCCCTCGTAGTCTTTTTGACATGGTCCTTTGGTGATTCATCCTCGGATCGAACCCGTTTGCACGTTTTACGGTCCGAAGATGAAGCAGCAATAGCACCACTCATTGCCGCGTTTACCTTAAGCCGCTCATGGACGAGTTTATAGGCCTCATCAGGGTCCATACCTCCTTCCTTGAGCCGCTTAAGGTATTTTCGCGATGCCCCAGAGAGCTGTTGCCTCTTCCAGTTCGTCTTTCCCGATGTCGATGGCGTTTTTGAGTTCGCATTAATCGGCCTCGTGTCATCGCCATCAGGAGTCGTCCCGGGAGAGGTAGCTCCAGAGGATTGTTGCCCTTTCCGGTTCGTTGCTTCTAAAGTCGATGGCGTTTTTGAGTCCGCTTTATCCGGCCTCGCGCCATCATCGTCAGGAGTCGTCCCGGGAGAGACAGCTCCGGAGGGCTGTTGTCCCTTCCGGTTCGTCTCTCCTG
Source organism: Agriphila straminella (assembly GCA_950108535.1). NCBI lineage: Eukaryota > Metazoa > Arthropoda > Insecta > Lepidoptera > Crambidae > Agriphila > Agriphila straminella. The sequence goes on along the minus strand of OX467311.1, from coordinate 14,321,072 downwards.
AGTCCGATGGCGTTGCTGAGTCCGCTTTAATCGGCCTCACGTCATCGTTTTTAGGAGCCGGCCCGTGAGAGGCAGCTTCTGAATCCGACCCGGATTCCAGAAGTAATTCCGACAAGTCGGGAATGGAAGCAGTTGGACTGCTAGAAGGGTCCGGGCGTTCAAATTCGTCCGAGAACATTTCAAAATTGTTTTCATTTTTTGGTTCCATGCGGTTCCCACGATCAGCAAGGGAAATAACAGGTCCGCCCGAGCAGAGCCCCGCTTGCCCGAGTAAGGCTAAGTTACTGCTTCAGGATTGCCATCTCACTGAAGAGACACCGTTGATGACCAAGCACCCCCTTGGCCACGCACCCATCGGCACGGTACGTTTCACACCTAGGATTGGGTAAGGAAGGGATGGGATAAAATGGGATATGCTGGGATGGGTTGGGATGGGTGGTGAAGGGATAGGAGTCTCAATGATGAGATACGCCTGGTTGTTGATTTGTTACATCTGTTTCATAGGGAACCAGATCAAAAGCAGGCGGCACCACGAGCAGGTTAACAATCAGACTTGTCCTAGGGATCTCCACGACCTGCGCTCTCCCCCAGAACCTAGCACCACGTTACTATTTGGACTGATAGTAACGTAGAAGAGAGGCCATGTTGAGCGACATCATCGTCCAGTCAACACTACCTTTCTTCCGCCCAATGTTTATGCCCGCGTTTTATGTATGTGTTTGGCTCAAAATCCGAAATCGCTCATTGAGCGAAAAACCACACATCACGAAAAAAAACGCGTTGTGGTTACTGTCAAAAACACACAAAATGATGTTCGTGAGTCTAGTTGGTGCAACCAATGGTGTCGTGTGGGGCGGGTCGTTACGTTCCCTCAAATATGGTTGAGCGAAGCGATGGCTGGTCCATGCGTCATGCTCGTGAACGGGTGCTGCCAGTGGGAATGGGTCTGCTTCTGGCTGCTTGTACTAAGGGCGTCGTATATTTATATATTTTTTTCTGTTTGATATTATCAATATGTATGGCACTTCTTACTCAAAACATAAAACTAATAGGCAAGTAAACCTTGTTTTGATTTCTCTTTTTTTTTATTGCAATCATTTTGCTTTCTATAGTCAGTAGTTTTTGTAAGAAAAGGCCTATGAAAAGCTTTTGGATATTAGTTTTCAATTCAGTGCCTTAGGATGGGTAGCCTAAGTATGTCATGCTCTCTTTAATCATTTCTGCGGTGGTGTCGTGTGGGGCGGGTCGTTACGTTCCCTCAAATATGGTTGAGCGAAGCGATGGCTGGTCCACGCGTCATGCTCGTGAACGGGTGCTGCCAGTGGGAATGGGTCTGCTTCTGAGTACCTATCTTAACGCATATTGAATTGTAAGAATTGCGTTTTTTATTATTATTTTTTGTCTTGTACCTATCACGTGTTTTTTGGTAAATTTTGCCTACTTAGGTGCACTTTCGAGTAGCAGACATAGTAATTACTGATTTCTCATCTAGTTGAAAGTTATTTAATTATTGTGATGGAAAATGACCTCACTTTAAATGTGGAGCTCATTTTTCAATGTTGACGACTCTGTATGAAATATACAAGGAGAAAAAAGCAGCCCTTGACGAGTTTCTTGCCGGTTATTCTCGTTACAAGGTCTCCCGCTCACGGTTTGCGAACCGATGGCGTAGCTTCTTTGACATTCACAAGTGCTTGTAACAGCCTAGACTGAATAAATATTTTTTTTTTTTGACAAATAGAACTACAACGCGTTGTGAGCTTTTTTCGTTCAATGAGCAATTTCGGCCATTGAGCCTAACATAAACAAAAGGTTACTCTCAAGAAAGCTTGAGTTACTGGACCATCGAAATTATAGGTACACATCCCATACTTAACGATCCATTAATTTAAGATAGCAAAGAAAAAATATTACTACCTACTAATTTAATATTTAGAAAAACAGCAAAAAAATTAAATTCACTAACAAATTGACAGCAGTTTAGGTCTCACAGATTCTGTAATATTCAGTGCAACTGGTTTGCACACCTGTGGCCCTACCATTAGTTGATGCAAACTGTTTACATTACCGTAAACTATCGTTTTGTCTCTTTCACTCGCACTGACTGTGAGCAGTATATCCGATAGTTTACGGTAACGTAAACAGTTAACATCAACAAATACAAAATACAAATACAAATACAAAATCTTTATTTGCTTGTGGTAGGGCCACTGGTTTGTTATGCATGCCGCGCGACGGACAGAACGCTCCAAGTGTAGCAAATGCAACGAGCATTGTACTTGCATGGGCAGGGACACCGTGTGTCAATGCACCACTTTTCTTATTTAGCTTTTGCAAACTTCTTTATAGTCGTGTTGGGACATTGGGAAAGTATTAGAATTCTTTTCCTGTAAAGATATTCTGAACAAATCGAAATCAGACATCATGGATTTATTCAAATGACGGCCGAAACTCCTAAAATCATTAGTTAAGGTCTCCTTAATTTTAAGGATGCTGTCCGTTTCATAGAGTTTCTGTCAAATTTGACAACTTTTTTGAATTTAAGGTGGCCTTAACTTATTTCGCTTGAGTATTTGGCCGCGATAGATAATTTTAAATTAATGACAGCTTATTGCTCTTCTATTATCTGCTAAGACGAGATATGTATATTTTAAAGCAATACTAATTCAAAAAGGCTTCAAGTGATTTGGTATAGCTATCTCTCCTGTGCACTAATTGAATACTTCACACGTTTGGCGCGCTTTAAATTTATACTTTGTAAGGGTGGGTACCCACAGGTTCGCGAACCACCGCGCTCCGCAAACCTGCAACACCTCGGAGCGCGCTCCCTTTTGCGATCCGATGCGAACACGCGAACACAAAGGAGAGTGCGGAGCGCAGGAGCGTGGAGCGCAGTTCGCCTGTGGACGTGTTCGCTCGGTATTAGATTTAGGTTCTTTATACTTTAAATTTTTTACTTGGTATTATGGAGTGGTTTACTGGGTATTACCACAGAATCTATAACGGCAATCACGCAATGAACGCGTAGTAGGTCAAGCCTTGGCCGCCACTAGGCATTGATGGACTCACTTATGTGAGCCTTGGATGCGCTTCAGCCTACATGGTCACGTTCGTCTATCAGCAATGCCTGTTTTGCACGAAATTGCAGTAAGTGTACTCTGTATACTATAAATAAAACTTACTGACTTCAGGGACAAATTTGCTGATTGCTTGTTTAGAGATTCTAAATAAGCATATTGCATGCTTGTAAAACTGTCACCGAAAGGTAGAACCAACTTGTCTTGGACTGGTTTAGCTTTTCGGAGCCTAGTATCATTTTTTAATGCCGGTTCGACCATAGTACCTACAAATATTCAAAATTAGACGATGAAAGTCGCAGGAAATTCTTATAATGTCCACTTAATTCTTGTGATTTCGAGTTTGTTTAGGTCCTCGTCGAGGATTTTCATAGTCTTCAACTATAATGTATTAAAATGTAAGTTGCACTGGACACTAACTCAGGCGCCCCATCTTCGCGCAAAAGTTCATTCAATACTGCGTAGACTACGGAGCAGACGTGTTATGCAAGTAGAAGTTCGCAATAGAGTCCACATTGCACTCCACGAACCTGCTACAAAGGTTCGCGGAGCGCGAGGTTCGCGAACCTAAGTGAGTACTGAGTGAGTACCCACCCTAACATCCGATGAATTAATTAAAAGGTACTTCCGGACCTGTTTATAGTAATTTAATTGAGATTGAAAGGCATTACGTATTCTAATTAAGTCCATTCTGCGTTAACTAATTTGGTTTGGGACCTCTCTAGTATATATCTTGTTTAGCTGACACTAGCGCACATAAATAGACCGAATTGTGCAATTTAAATGTGTTTACTGGAAATGCGCCGGACTGAACACGCATCAACACTTTAATTACTTACATGTAGGTATAGGTACTGTAATTGCTCAATAACTGTGGCTTTCGTTATTTAAAACATTGGTAACGAATTGAGGTAGCTTGGTAACCTATTGGTGTTGGTGATAGATAAGATTTACGAGAGGAGTTTAGGATATTCTGTTCATAGATTACCTGCATTGCAATTTATCTAAAATTTCTGATTAAGATGGCATAATAGTATACCTATGATTGTTCAAGATCAAAGTCGCTATGAATAAACCATCCATCCATTTCACTTATGCCAGTATTGACGTACCCACATTATGTCAAGGCGCAGCGGGGCGGGCCGCAGCGCATTTTATTTTTATATGGAAATGCGGCCCGCTGCGGCCCGGCATAGTGTGCGATAGTTCCAATGATATTAAATGTAAAGATAGGTTATGCGCCAACATCATTGCTATTTAAAACAGCGTAAAGGTACTATAGATACACACATTGGCCGCTGCATGCGCATTGGCTGCCAATTGACAGCGCGTCAGCTGTCTCCTTCACTCCCACACGCAAAGCAGACGGCTCGCTCTTTGTACAATATGGCCGAATAAAGTAATAGAAAATACATATTTTTATTAAATACAGTACTTATACGTGTGAAATAAAGCATTTTTCCGATCTCTGACCGTTGCTGTATAATTTGTACATCGTCTTAAGACGCAAGTAGACATTTTTTTATGGTATTTCACAATTTTATTGCGTCTGATTGACGAGAGCCGCGTGTGTTACCGTGTCGCGAGACTGTGCCCGACTAATTGAAAGTCGGGCAATTACCTGACTTTTGTCTTGCCATTGTGAAGCGCGGGTAACCTATCTTTACATTTAATATCATTGGATAGTTCATATAAAATATATGCGAGCGATTTTTGCGCTGCGGCCCGCCCCGCTTCGCCCCGCCCCGCTGCGCCCCGACATAATGTGCCTTAACCTTAACACAGCGCCGCAGCGGGGCGCGCCGCCCGCCGTGGGCGCGTGCACCGCCGCGCCGCGCCGCCCTCCGCGTTGGTCTCTTCCAGGATTGCCGTTGCACCAAGTCGCGCCCGCTTTGTGACGTCTTCTTCACTAACTACACTCTAGCCATCTACGGAAAAAAATGATATCAAAACTTTGCGATATGCTTTTACATAAAATAGTTCTACAGATAGGTACGTAAGGATCCAGTTAGTTCATAAGTTGGCGAGTGTTCATTACGCTCACATCGTGCCAGGCGTGGTCGCATCGCCGCCGTCGCTTTCCGCTTGCTGTCTGACCATAGGTACCTCAAGCTCTAAGCTGACACGCTATGGAATATAATCTCTCTCACACATTATTCAAACTCGCTAGATGTTTGCTAATGAACAAAAATTAGCTGTTGGGCTGTTATGAAAATGTTACTAAAGTCTGAGTTTATTATGTTTCAGTAAATCATTATTTGTATGACGACGTTGACTAATCGAGCGTTGTTGAAGGAAATCAAATGGTGTGCATCCGACAAAGATTCTTTATTAACCATTAATTTTTTTATCGCTAAAAAAAATAAGTTTTATCTATACGTTTATAGCTTATTCACAGGTTAAAAAATAGCACTATCTTGTTAACAATATTGATAAAATATAAGATAACTGCACTCGTGACAATAGTCAAAGTCATAAAATATCGATAGTGTACGTCCCCTAATTCCGTCGGTCGGTCCCCTCGCCTAAAACCACAACTGCTACAAACCCAAATTATTCACGAACCGTCCTCACATACCTTACAACTGTCATTATTTATAGTTGGATATTTGTAACGGAAAATTAGGGTTGCGACCCCCAACGACAGCATAGGTAATTTCCGTGAAGCCAGCGATTCAATCTCATACAATATTTCGGGTGATTTGCACCACGTCGCGAATTCTGAACACGCAATGTTACCTGACAAATTTATCACTTTAGCACGTTCAGTTGGGGTGGAAAGCTCGTAGAGTAATCGCCCCTTGGTTGGACGGAACTGCATCACAAATCGTGCGAAAGAAATATTTCATATTTCCTGCTCTAGTTTTGGGGTGGACTTCCCTTTTGTTTTGGCGTTAAAGAGGATTGCATGATAAATGTTATTTAAATGTCGTTAGTAAAGCGTAGGGGCTTTTCAAAATGTTGTCGGTGTATAAATCTAAATTCTCATCAGCCCCCCTAGCCAAAGTAACATTTGCAAATTTTCGTTATCGCTTCGCTTCGAAACATGTATGGATTTGACGTTTCAAAATTCGATTGTTAACGAAACCTTATGTCAATCCCATACATGTTTCGAAAGCGAAGCGATGACGAAGATTTGCAAATGTTACTTTGGCTAGGGCCTCAGAGGCTGAGAGAGATCTGATCAGATTTTAGGCTTTAAAGAAGTTTATTGAAGTCATAAATTCTATAAAATCCCCAATGTTTTATGAATTTTATTTATTTAGGTTCTTGTCCAACTGTATTTTATCTTTTAATACCTAATTGGTTTTAGGTGGATAACGTAAAAATAATAACATAATTGTTTAAATTCCCTACTCAAAAATATTATAGAAGTGCCATTATGACTACAATCTAAAGTTCATGTGTTGTGGTGTTCCCATAATGTTTGGGTATAAAAATAGATGGGCCCACATCAGTCGAGGAAGTGTCACGTACCAGTCCTCAATCATACGAGTACAAGCGAAATCACATTGAAATTGAAATCACTTTCGTTTTGTATCCAACTGAGGGGTGCAAACTTCAAACGAATTTGCACCCTTGTATTATTTATATTCATGATTATTTACTTTTATGTAATATTGTGTAAACCGTGTTCTAATTTTTTTACTTATTTTACTTTTCCAGTTATTATCTGCGAGGGAAATCTCTATTATAATCACAAATGCCATATTTTAAAAAGGAAATCGTAAAATGATGATGTCCATTACCATAATAGCTTTTTCATCTCCAAAGTTTTCATATTTCAAAATATTTTTTTTATGTCAATAGAAACGTCTACACAAATAAGTCTTTCAGGTATACAAGCCATTCAAACAGTTATTACCAAGTTTTTTCCTCGACACTTTTTCGAATTGCTGCGACAAAAAATACTGAAGTGATTTAAAAGTCATCGTTCCCATTTTCTCCATAGTATTCTATGTTCAGGTCTTTCTCATCTTTTTAATGAATTTCTTACAAGTCATTGAGTTCGCTCATTTTCCTATTCAATACCTTCAATACATAGCTTTTGCAAGCAAGTAGTTGCTTTTATAAGGCATGTGCTGATCAAATGCGATGTAATAAAAGTACTTCTAATTCTACAAATAAGTAATAATGAGGTAAAAAGATTCTTTACAGAATTACGAAGCCATCAAACTTTCTCTATCCTAACCTAAATGAACACCTACTGAGTATCTTCCGATTTTGAACCCAAGAAGGGATGCGGGTGCTGCTGCGATAAACCTAGAATCCGGTGAGCTTGTCCTCATATGTGATGCCAACCTACCGCGTGGCGTATGGCCTAAGGGCAGAGTTGATAGAGTCTACCCTGGTCGAGACGGAATTGTGCGAGTAGCGGACGTGCGCACAGTAGGCGGTACGTTGAGACGTCCGGTTAGAAAATTAGTTAAACTAAGCGTCTAGTTTTTTTGTTTTAATTGGGGTTTTCCTTTTGTTGTTTTTTGAGAATTAGTTTTTTTAAGACGAAGGGTCTGTACTTGGCAAAATTTAGTAAACTTCGTTTACGAGGAGGGCTATGTCAAGGACAGGCCCACCTATGTATAGACCTATATTTACTCTGTAATTAGTTCCTTGTAAATACCTATACTATGGTTTGGTCTCTTTACTCTATTCTTGTCATATTGCCTTCCTTTGCCTATTGTAAATGTGTTTCCTTTTTATCTGCTATTAAATCTTCCTTTTCCCCTTTCAACCGCCGTTTCCTTTGCTGTCCTCGACATCTTAATGACCGAAGTAAAATTAAAGATTACAAAATTAACTATTCACAGTCACACATTTAAAAGCAACTTCCTTTATTAAAAGGAGGTTAGTTAGAAACATTTAATTTTGTTTCTTTCTATCAACTATCAGTAAGTAGCTACAATTTTTATCGCGCGCAAATTGTCATACGCTACCGCAAAACATACAATGGCTCGTGGAATTTAATCTTCGCACACAATCTCATATCTGTACGTGTAGGCTGACCGTTAGCCCTACTGTCCTTAACCCAAGACGTGACGAGTCGACCTTACTCCCTCGCTCCCGCTATAATTCACGTCCGCTGGGTGCGTCCGCTAGCTATGCAGCGATTGTCTCTTCTCGATGCACGGACCAAGGTCACGAAATATAAAGTCTGTGTTTTCTAGACAGAAGCGCCGTTCTGGTGGTATTCGAAAACACTTCCGTAATTTTTTTCTTTGAGTTATAGGATCTGCAGTCTTTGTTGCTACAGTTCAAATGCCTCATGTATAGATTTTTCCATGCAGCTGTCCTTTCCAACCGAACTGTGGGTCTACAGCGCAAGTGTCGTCAATGAGTCGCAATAAAATACATTGCTACTTTTTTTGGAACAAATAAAAACTTACCAAATAAAAGCAATGTAAGTATTACATCAATCTGTCAAATGAAGCCGACGGCGAAGTCGACGTCACTTGCGCGGTAGGGCCCAGTCGTAATAATATCGGTCCCCCGAATAGTGAAAAGCGTTTTGCGCTACAAATGTACCTACGTATTCGGTTCAGTTGGAGTGAGTGGCGTCCCACTTAATTTTTTAAAGAAAGTTCTAACATCATCTATGTGGACGTTCATGGAAGGGGACGATCAGGGAAATGGACGTTTAGTGAAGTATTCATCCAAGGAAGTGGACGATCAGATAAATGGACGTTCTGTAAAACGGACCTAAGAACCGACTGGGCATTCCGGTAATAGGACCTAACGTGCCGAAAAGGGCTTAGATTGCTTGTGTAGTAATGCCTATGTGTGCACAGGAAACCGCAATAGCGCCGACTGGCTCTTCTGTCTCCTTATATTTTGTGCCAAGGTTACTGTCAATAGCTCTATGTGATGCATGTTGGCGTGATCGCTAATGAAATCATTCACCGATCACCATTCTCTATTACTGAGCTCAGGCATTCCTAGCTTTGTTTGTTTACACGCAGTGTGGGTACGTTTTGTTTGTATTCGTTAGCTTAGTTTAAAACCAGGAGCCTAAGTCGCGATCTAATTAAATATCGTTTTTTTGAACCGGTGATAGTTGGTGAAATTAAGTGACATTTAGAAATAAAAGCTTTTTATAAAAGGACGATTCAACACCTATTTGAATAAAGATTATTTTCATTTTTGAGCTTTCCGTAACTTTAGATACCGATAAAGGGTTAGTAGGTAGTCGATTATTAAATATGTAATTTTTTTAATTAAATAAAGCAACAACAGAGGCTATATTAAACATTGAGCCTTTTCAGGCTTCGAAAATATTCTTAGGTAAGTATTTATTTTAATTTCGTTTACTAACGAGCTTTGAAGATGCGTTTGATTATATTTCTCTTTGATGTTGGATACATTCAACACATTATAACAAGCTTAATATATTGCTTAGCAATTTTAACACGTACCTAGTGCTTTTAAATAACATGTTATCAAAGACAAACGAGTCGTTTATAGTTTTACTGAACATACATAGGTGAGGATGTCTGCATGTCCGGGTGTTCCCCGAGTATGACCGAGTCCAACACGCCGTTTGGTGTGCGTAAAGATTGCATTCTCCTCTTGATACAACAAAAAAAAAAAAAGGTGAGGATGTCTGAATAATCGGCATCCTTAAAAACCTGGAGGTCGGTCGTTCCCACTAGGGATGCGTTGACCGCTGGAAGAAGCGGGGGGCGTGAACGTCTGCCCCTCACAAACAAACAGCAGTTCTGACCTGTCATGTCGCTCTATTCCCCTCCACTCTATTCGGAGTGGTTTGGGAGACGTGGTGTTGGGTCAGGGCGGCAGAACGGGGAATTCTGTCGTCCAATTATGGCTCGGAGGTGGAAGAGCGTTCCTGTGTTCCGGAGTGCCACACCGTAGGAGACGCTTGGCGACTTCATGGAGCCGAAGTCCGAAGGGACCGGTGCAGTTCGGGGACACGGAGATTGCTATCCTGGTCCTGCTGTCCTCAGCCAATGCGCGGATGGAACACCCCAGGGTTTTTAGTGGATGCACCACGTAACCGCCCCCGTATTCCCCGTGCGGGGGTGGTATGCGAAGGCATTTTCCCCGGGTAAAAAAAAAGGTGAGGTAGGTCAGAACAGATATTTTGATTATTTTGATGATTTTTGATTCAGATAGTTATAAAGCCTACATTTTTAAATGGATCAGTAAAGAGAAGGCCAGGATTCAAGAATTCAGGACGGCGCGGCGGTCTTTTATGGTTCTATTAATGAGTAATAGAGCCCAAAGCCAATGTCAAGGGGAGGTATTAGGGAAATGGTAGGGCGAAATGGAATACCCCAGTATCTGCCTTATAATAACCCTTAATTTACTTCCTGAGTCCCAGAGACTCGCATAAAAATTTCATTCATATTCTAGGGGTAGTATGATATTCAGCTATTCTATGGCAAATCTTTGCTGGACTGTCATCCTTGTTTTATAAGTAAAAAAAAGTTTTGTAGTTGCAAGCTTTTTCTATGACTAGGTACTTGAATAAATTTACACTGAAAATTTCTTATCTTCAATTCGCTGCGGCTGTGAATGCTGAGTCGTGCTGAACTAAACCAAGCCACCTCAGACTGTACGGTCGGTTATTTTCGAGTAAATTCGTACGAAAAGTGGCTTATGCAAGAGTGAACTTGGCACAGTTGGAAAACCCTCACGTGGGTAAATGGTTACAAAGATTCTTACTGTAGTGACACGACAAAATAGGTAAGAAATTCAAATTGAAATTCATAACTTTGTAATCCCAAAAGTAGATATTAATTGAGTAGTATCTACACTTGATTCTAAATAAAAAGTTTTAAGCAAAGTAAAAAAAAATTGAACGTAAACAACACTAAACATTTTTGCTGTCATTTTCCTCTGATTTTTCTAGGTTAAAGCGAGACTAACAAGTACAAAATGCTACATAGTTTAAAACAAAGTCGCTTCCGGCTGTCTGTCCCTAATATGTATGCTTATATCTTTAAAACTACGCAACGGATTTTGATGCGGTTTATTTATAATAGATAGAGTGATACATGGTGTCAATTTCCACACTAGACCGCAGCGAAGCGAGGGCGGGTCGCTAGTAAAGTATAAATTGTTTATTGGCTATCCAAAAACATTCGCTAAACGAACATCATACCGTGGGGTGACAAGTAAAACTCACTAAGTACAAAAAATTGAAAACTGTTATTTATACACTAAGTGCATTAAAATATCAACAACTATCCCAGGAAAAAGTCATCATAAGCATAGGTGTATTACTTTAGGGAATTCTAAGAAGCAAAAATCACTAAATCCAAAACTATTTGTTGAACTCGGCAGGTAAAAGTTCACTTACCTTACTCCATTGTATAATTAGTGATTTTTTCCTGCCACTCAACAGGTAAAAATAACTTTTGTGACTTAGTGTACTTACTCACTAAGTACTTTTTAATCAATAAATTCCTAAATAATACGATATTTCTATAAAACTGGTTTATAGTTTTAGAATGTACAATATTAAAAGCATCATTTTTAATAAAAAAAAATTAAAAAAAAATTAAATGAAATTTTGACCTCAAAAACACTATTAAAATGTTAATTACTCCATTGTTTATTTTCGTCATTTAGTGAGTTTTACTTGTCACCCCACGTACATAGAATTCAAAAACTGATTTTATTTTATATTTAATTAATCCCTGGATTATCAAAACTCAGATTACATTTTATTAATAACAAGCGGCCGCCCGCAACTTTGTCTGCGTGGATAGTATTTTGACTATCCCTCGGGAACAATTCCTTTTTTCGGGATAAATTGTACACATTTCCTTTTCTGTACCCCTGACAACGTGTGTGCAAATTTGTGTGCACATCAAAACTTCATAATGATCGGTTCAGTAGTTAAGACGTGAAGGAGTAACAAAGAAACAAACACATACCTAAACAAACAAACAAACGGACATTCGCATTTATAATATTAGTAAGAATTAACTTGATCTCAAATTGATTATGTAATAAAATTTATTCACATCGAGGGCAAAGGATCATGGTACTATATTATTTAGCCAACATCGGACTCACATCGAGTTCAATCATTCCTAACCTTGATAGAGGCATTTATCATTACCTACCTAGGTTTGTTGTCAATTTGTACTGTGGGTGGGTATTAACTAACGTATGATTCATGGAACTTAAGAAACTCTCGCAATTTCGTAGTTGGCGGACATAGTAAAGTTAATAAGATGACAGTATTAACTAATCATAAAGGTGGATACTGACAGGTGTTACGGGGCGTAATGCAGTGTTACAAAGCGAGCAAGAAGAAGAAGCGAGCTCGACGGATTTTAGCACACGGCGTAACGCAATACACTCGTTGCAAATGTTACATTGCACCCCGTAACGCAGGTCAAATCGGTGACATTATTCTCTGTAACTAGATATTATCAATCATAACTAACAAGAATATTTATTTTTTGTAAATTTCGATTTACTGTTTTCACTTTCACAACACTTCAGTACCCTTGGCACGAACAGCTATAAAAAAAATAACGCGCGTAAAAACATTCGATAGAGTAATTTTGTATGGGAAATTTGTACAGCGCTATGTACCGCCGAAAAGCGAAATTATATTTTCCATAGATAATTAGTTACTCTATCAAGTACGCGCGATTTTTTTTCTCGATATGTGTTCGTGCTAGGGGTACAGATTGCGAGTTTAATAACGAATAGACTGTGATAGGTACAGTAATGAGTCTTCATCAAGTATTTTATTTTTAAAACAATCATTCAAATGTTGATTCTGTTAATCTGAGATTGCATATAGAGACCTTAATATGTCTGTACATGAAACACCTCAAAACTTTTAAACTAATGCCTGCCCTGCCTCCTATATAATTTTCATATTTTAATGGTCTGTGTAAAATGCATTGTTTCGATTTGACAGAAATTTGTACGCGCTCTAAACAAATCGCTAACTTCCCCAACATATTTCAATCACTGCGGACGGATTACAATCTGAGTTCCCTTACCTACTGTTCAATTTTGTCAATTTCGCATACCATTAGACAATTGTACCTAGCTATTTAAATTCAAATGTCCCGAACGCAGCTGGGCCCGATCGTGCTTAAACACCGGGTTGTGTTCGTATCGTACACTAAATTGTCGCCCAATTTGTTCAACATAGCAATCTAGGTACTGACACTACTGACCGTAAGCTTTTAATTTAGCGTAAACATTCCATGCGATAGATACCTCTCTTTCATTATGTATACTTTGAAAATCTTTACTATAGAGGTCCACTTAATGAATCACGATTCCTATAGCGATTCGTTGTAGTTACAAGTAATTTCAAAACTAGTGATTGACTTAACTTGTATTACAATTATTGTATTACTTGTATAAGCGTTTTGTTTTACTAATCGCTTCGCACTAAAAACAGCAACTTTTTTTGAGAAATAGCAACATCTTCGATCAGTTACGTCGATAGTAAAATCAAATCTATTATGCTTGTGGTAAGCGGTAATGATTTTGACCTACGATGAAACGTGCTTGCACAGAATCATGAAATATTTTACAAACTTTAAAAAATCCAGTTTTTTTAATTCACTCGCGTTATTGATAAATCTTTTTACAAAAATATTTTTTCAAGAGGTATTTTAATTTCTGTTCAGTTTGTAACTCTCTTAAATTGAACACTGATTTTAAATATAGATTTAAACTAATCTAAGCTGTTAATATTAAACGCAAAGTTTACACTAACAAAACAGACCAAGCTTTTGCGGCAGTTCCGGTCTCCAAACCATCTGTTCGCACAGTTTCGGCGACTTCGTGGCTTGTCACCAACAAGCAATTTGGGATAAAGTTTATGAAATAAATAACTTTATTAATACGCTTTTTATACGCTTAGAATTTTTTATGAAGCCATTGGATCTGTAACTAGCAAGGCTTATCGGAACTATAATTTCTAACTTTTACGTCAACACGTTGTTTTTGAAAAAAGAAATATATCTAGCTTACTTCCCCAAACAAAATATGCAAGATACACCGCCCGCCCGCCTGCAAAAATATGCACATGCACACCACAAAATATAAGTGCACAATACTCAATAATAAAATTCGGTTCTACGATTCGGTGTTGGTTTACGCACGATCTAACTCCTGCCTGAGGATGCTCCGGGTTTGGGCGAAACACGTGTAGAGTAGCCTAATTGGTGAAGGTGCAAGTTGTGTTGCTGTCTTGCTAAATGCAGGTATTGTGCACTAATATTTTGTGGTGTGCATGTGCATATTTTTGCGGGCGGGCGGGCGGTGCATCTTGCATATTTTGTTTGCGGAAGTAACCTATCATATATTTCTTTTTTCAAAATGGTTTGGGACTTCCGCCAAGTGACGCCTTCAATCAAATACGTTGTTTTTATCTATACATTCTTGTTTCAACTATTTATTTATTTATAGATAGCAGGACGAAATTTTTTAGGATAATTAATATATTAGAAAAAATACTAGAATATAAAAATAGCATTGTGAGTGCCTAAAATAAAAAAAAAACAATAAGTAACGAATTTTTTTATTGAAATTACTTTTGGGAAACATGTTAAACTATATAACAAATCCAACGCCTGCACAGCAGTAGGTACCTTATGTGTTAATTTATTAACAACACTCATTGTAAAGGACCCTCTTCACCATTTAAATTCAAAGCGTTAAAATAAATTCTCGCATGTTAACATTTCACTGCATGTCGTATTCATTTCCAGCCGAATAGAATTTATATTATGTTTGAGCCAACGTATTAATATCATGGGAAACAATGAAAATATCCCCTTTATAATGTCAGCAAGAACAATGGACTTTAAACGTTTGCTAAGTGTTGCAGAAAAGTCACGGAGACGACAGCAAACAAAAGCTATGGATCTGAACATGAAGCACATGTGCAAACTCGATTTCAACACTTAATTGGCTAAACATAGAGTTCAAAATGGAAGTGAGGGTTGTTTGAGATTTTAGTAAAGAAATTAAAGACGCAGTGTTATGTGGTTTTCTCTACCAGTTAAAGTTCTTTGTTGAGGCGTGCGTCAATGTAGTGACAATACAATTTTATCGTATTAGAAATTTTATAGATGCTTACGATTTGAGGCATTGGTAGGCGAATTACATTATAATAAAAAAGCAACTATAATGGAGATCAATAGAGATCAATCCATTTTCGTGAAAGGGCCTTAGATCAGAATCCAAATATGGTAGGCAATATCTATTGAAAACAATTATTTCTAATCGTGACGTACCCTTATAAGATCAATTTGCCTTATAAACGTCCGTCACTGTCTGGCTAATTTCTCGCATACCTCGACACACTAAATCTGGTGCCGGATCGCGGAATAAATCGAGAGTCAGATGCACGTCGCGGCATCCGCTCATCCATCACGCGCTACTGAGACAACTAATTTGTCTGCAATGCAAACGGAACATATTGCGACTCCGAATTTTGAGACGCGAATAAATCTACTCTGTGATCGGACGGTTGGAGCGAGACATTGCGCTGGGTAATCCGTGATTACAGTAGTACTATTATATATTCTGTGATTACAGTGCATGTAAACGTACGTACGTAAACTTTTAATATGTAAAGAGATCCTTTTAGTCAAAAAGTGCTGTGGAACTACCGTGCGCTGTGTGAGCCGAGGGCCTATTACAAAAAAGAATCACGATAGTTCGTCGGGCGCAATTTTATTCGTCGTTCAATTTACTTGATATTGAACCTCATTCGAAGCTCATTCGTGAGTCAATAGTGCCATGGATTGGGACGAACATAGCATGCTTATCGCGATGCTTTTTTTAATAGGCCCGCTGATTCTAAGATTACTAAGATCTCCAAGTTTTCTGATCCCTCTCCGGGATTTAATAATAAAAAAGTATAAACCATTGCTTACAAAGTTATAGAAAAACCAGTCATAAGCGAAAACACGCAAGCTAAAGTTTTAGATTTGCATGGTTTCATGCTACGTTACTACGAATACGTTATGAGGACGGCCCAAATAATATAATATCACTTCAACAACACTGATAGTACCCTAAAAATTTTACAACAGAAAAGTCATGATGTTTCCTGAAACTACTGAAAGCTTCATCGCTCAGCAAATATCTCTCATCTTATTCAGCAAAGTTTTAAAAAGCTATAAAACTTCATGCTTTACACAAAAAGTTGAAGTTTTAGCCACGTCGCAGTACAATATCAAAATGACAAATGTGTGTGGAGTGTTAAATGCATTTCCTCGACGTACATACGACATAAACACAGCTAAAGCCTATACACATCGACGGCCATTACTCTTGATCGTCACGAGCGTGACTTTGCTGAGAGAGTGATGATCGAACAGAGACAAACACTTCTTTCCACTTGAGACCCCCATTTCAACCCCCTGGGATGTCACAAAGTTATTAACACTTCCCCAATATTCAAACTATTTTTATAACTACGAAGTTGCAATGAAACTTACACAATCACCGAAAATGCAATACCAGCTTTAATCATAATCATATAAGACCGAGCCAGCACTAAAGGAAGTAAGTAGTTTTGGAAAATATTCTGGAGAAATTATTCTAAAATTAAGCTTAGTCGTGTAGACCAGGGATGGCCAACAAGTCGATCGCGATCGACCAGTCGATCTCTGGAGACAGTGCAGTCGATCGCGAGAGACATTACAAAAAGTGCTTTGCTTATGGTAGCAAAGCAAGTAGCAACAGAACGGTGCGGGAGGCGTGTACGTACCGTCGTAATGTAGTGAAAAATAGCCCAAAAATTAAAATGCTTTTAGTCGATCTCAATAGACCATGAAATTTTAAAGTGGATCGCTGCCCTAGACAAGTTGGCCACCCCTGGTGTAGACTTCTTGCAACGTACATACAGTTCATAAAAAAGATGTTCGTTATCGATTTTAAATGTTATGATGCCAGACTCTACCATCCAGCTAAAAAAAATATCTGTGATTTACTTTATATAGGAAAGGGTAAACAAGATTTTTAATTACGATTACCATTTTTAGCCGGTTAAATGAGTCATCGCCCGCGAAGCACAGAGACGAAATTGAGCCTTTCTTGATGAGAGGATGTTGTTATAGACTATTGTTGTTATAATTATGCCTATTTGAGAGATGGAATAATTGTATGACTTAGGGCTGGTTTTTCAATCCTCAGATAACAGATATCAGTCAGTTTAAATATTAACGAAATATAATAAAAGTCATTCAAAAATGTGATATACACATGAATGATAAGCATTTTCAATTTGGCAGTATAATACGCTATCAAACGGATAAAGCTCTATCTAGGCATGAAAAATCAGCCCTTACTAGATTAAATAGGCTCAGGAGCTTCAATGTAGGTTAGTTAAATAATACATCACGCTACATACTATATACATAGTTACAAAAATGGTCTTAAGTCAATTTTAAGTTTAAGCTTAGTTGCAAAGTGTTTTGTCTCTGCCCGGCATTTTGTTCTGGTGACTCGGTCGCGTGTCGCTTAGCAAACACTCCGCGTCGCCTCGGATAGATACTCAATTTGTACCTATTGCCACCCTCTTTGCGGACTCAAGGAATTCGTGCAGTTTTGGCATCACGTTTTATGTATTTAGTTTATTACTCAATCACTTCTAATTTTACACATTCGGTGAAAAAAGAGTAGGTACATAGAGTTACGACAATAGTTCGAATGTCAGTACCTAAGTATTTTGTTTAAGATTATTTATCTACTTCAGAAATATTTTTCTTGAGTAATATCAATTTTGCAAAAGTCGTGGTTTTTAAAGGTTTAGTATTATTTCTCATTTATACACACGTTTTAATAATATTGGAGGTCTGCTCGAAAACAATAATTAAAGCGTGTATTAATTGGTATACCCAACAACAATAATTGTAGACGTTTGGTACGTATTAATAACTTAATGAAAAATCTCGCCTACCAACTGAGCAATAAATAAAAATCTTATTAAGTTGATATGAAGACAGGTATATTATTACCATGCAATAGTGTCGAGGTTAAGTATTTAGGCTATCAGCACTTAGTTAAAGTCATTTCCACCTTACTAACTCAATTATTGAAATGACCATAATAAATAATAACAATTATAAATTAATTCGTCATAGATCAAGTGAACAAGTTCATAAAATACAAGGTATGATACGAAGCATACAGCTATTTCGCAAACTAGGCGAAAACTAATCTGTATTCAATTATGATGCTATTTATAATACAGTTCGGGGCTCTTGATATTGGTGATAAAATGCAATATTGAGGGGGTTCAATACAAAGCATAATATCTTGTTTCTTGGGTACCTATCTATTAGTCCCCCGTTACTCTATAATCATTTGGTTCCGCAAAATTTGAATGCAGCTCTAGTTTAGAGGTGCGGTTTATATTATCAATAAGTACGCCGATTAAATGCTTAAGGCTACTGATCCAAATTGTCATTAGCGAAATAAACGGGAACGGGTTGGAATACAAAATGTGGTTTCAAGCAGCCTTAAATTAGAAGCAAATTAAAAGCAACCGACATTCTTTAGTAAGAAATTCTTTGATGTTTAGACAATTCGTTAGAAAAAATAATATTGTGTGTTTTAACTGCGGAGTTTTGTTTACGTTTTATCACAAATTATAAAACATGATATCACAATTTTTTTAATAAGTGAAAAATAAGTTTATTGACAATGGTTTTATCCTCGTAATGAAATGGTTTCTAGATAACAATTCCAAATACTAATTCCTCTTGGGATAGGAAAACTGTAAGCTTTTTTATAATTTTAATTTATTAAAAAGTATCATTTACGTACTATAAGAATTAGACGGTTTAACTTATAAATTGCAGCTTTCGATTCACGACACATAGTAGATGGTACCAATCGTTCCAAATAATCTTGTTACTAAAGCAAAGATAACTCAAGGAGCAGTGTGCACATAATTTAGCAACGATCTTCGTATCGGTTCATAGTGGATCTTTCTACTTTTACCAAGTAAGTAACTTCTCCTTGTTCGAGATCGTTGTCAGTCGGTGAACTTTCTATGCAATTTACTGGTCTCTATGGACGATTTACTTTTACATTTTAAAACAAGACTTTGAACAAAGGAATCACTTCTGTGTAAGTAATACCGCCTGACTGAATTAATAACTGGCTGAACTTTTTTGGCATGTGTCCTGATGCATTCAAAGCAAAAACAGAGCGCCGCAGTTTTATGGAGGAATGGTATTTATGAATTCATGTATTTTAAACTTTTGCAATTTCACTTCATTTATGAGACTTATGGAGTTAGTTAGTTTTGGGGGTTCGCGAGAACTAAAAATCAAGAGTAAATATAGACAAACAGTTTACATGATAGTGCTTTAAGAGTTTTTTTTAATAAAATTATATTTCATCCTTATTTTCACGAAGCTAACTTTATTTCAATATATTTATGATACCTATGATTTAAAATATTAAACTTGCTTCAACTAGTCAGTTTGCTGGACTATTTCGTAGCCTCATTGTTTATTAATAGGTAAGTAAATAAATAAAATATAGAGAAAAACTATACGTACGTATATAGTTAGATAACTATTTTCTATCTGTATTGTTATGCCGGTTCATGTGAGTATTCCTTACCACTATCAAAAAAGGAGTAAAGTCTTTAAAACTTTTTTATTCGTCACATTCAGTTGTCGGTGCTTAATGATTCACAGCGGAAGGTATATATTTTCTTTCAGCCTATTCGGCACGATTCTGAACGATAGCGCAAACAAATTACCGGAAATATTTGAATAAGAATGGGACATTCTCGGGACACTAATGTGCGGGGCGGGACGCCGCACCGTGAGGGCCTAATATCTGTTTTATTTTTTCCGGATTTGTTCCAACGGGAACAACAAACATCGTACGTCCTTTTGTTACGACAAAAATATTATTAATGTTGTTTCTCGGAAGGGAATTTTATTACTTTATTTACTCTGAATGAGAATTATTACGAATTTTCCTATAACGTTCAAATGTTACAAAACTGCTTTTAATACAAAACTATGTGGTTTTAAATCATTATGTCGCCGCTCCATTTTGATTTTTGTGTTTTTACTTATGTCATTTCTTTTATATTTATTATATTATGACAGTATTTTTCTTAATCCCTCACCAAATAATAGCCAATTACTTATTAGAACACAAATAGGTACTTGTATTACGAATACGATAATATTTTTTTCTATCATAAAGAATCATTTTGGCTTCCATCTCCCATGTAGCTCTTATTCCACTCCAAATAATCTTTCGTCTTTGTGTCGAACACAAAGAAATAGACTTCATCATGCCTTGTCAATATTGTACATAATTCAAAGCCACATCGTAGTGTAGCATCACAAAGGCGTTATTCGTATTTTTCGCGTCGTCATCTCGGAAATAGACCGGTAACCCATTGGAGGAGTACGACGGTATCGGTTACCGAGTTTTCTTTCAATATTTCCCAATTTGATACGGTAAGGTGGCAGGGACAATGGAAAGTAATCGACAGTGACAGTGGAGGGGGTAGATTTCGTTAAAATAAAAGCGTACAGAGAGCGTAAGATATAGCAGAGACGTGGTTGTCGCGGGACCGGCGACACCAGAATGGAGAAAATGTAGAATTGGAAAAAGCTTTTATAATCTGGTACGTGACATACATGCCGACGCCGCAGCTGAAGTACGGCCGATCGTAATTCCTATTAATGCACCTCGTGAGCTTAAGCGTTCTATTAATAATATTAATTTCATTTAATGAAATGCAAACGCTATTTTTGCAAAAATGACACCGGAAAACGTGATCTAATGGATAATACCACTTCATTTAGTACAAAATGCACGTAGGTATAATTGAAACGAGTAATTTTATTAATGGTTACAATAGCAGATCTGTTATTAGATGGTACGGCTTAAATGCGATCCATGGCTCTAAAATTAAGAGCTAAAATTAATAAGTAACTAATTTTCAAATACATCTAATAAATATTTGTATATCTTTGAAACAAATTCACTAATTATGCAGAGCACCTGTTAGTAATTCTTGTAATAATAAACACGAGTGTAACACGTGTGCCAGTTTTAGTGTTTCCAGACTCAGGTAATTATTATGATAATATAAGCTAAACTGACTCCCAAGTTTCCTACATACGAAATTTCAAAGTTCATTTTCATTCAAAATTACTGGCAATTTTCGAGCGGCAATTCTGGGAGAACTTTAATAGTTTTGGAATAGTTTTTCTTTGAGTTTTGTCGAGTTAAGCCTTAAGTCGTTATGATGATGCATTCTAAAGGGCAAAGTTTTATTACAAGTTATTACATTATTTAAATTTTACTAACCAATGAATTTAAGAATTTTTATTGACTAGAATTACAATGTATATACATTAATAGCGGAGCTTTTCATAAAGATTTCATAGTATGAAGATATCTCAAATGACTTTTTCAAATCTACTTAAAATTAAAAACTAAACTTGCAAAAACAAAAATATGACCATCAGCCATCTGGGGCACAGGCCTTTCTTGTGGGTGGATAAGAAGGAATCACGCGGGCCCAATGCGGTATGATGGGTGTTAACGACCGCAAATGCAGCTGGGACCAACCAAGCAAACAAGCACGGAGGAGCTCGAGATGGTCACGCATCCCATGGCCGACCCTTGCGGAAGTTGCTTAACCTTCACAATAGCAGGACCATGCGCTAAACCACCGCGCCGTCGAGCTCCTCAAAACAAGGTATTTTCTTTTCGTTAACCGCTTCAGTTAGTATTAGTATGGAAATGCCTAATGCTTTATTTAATACTTCTGACTTTACATATTATGAAAATTCATCATTAAAATTGACTTTCTCAATAATCTCACACACACACACTACATGTAAATGTATTCAAATGGTATCCAAAAATTTAAATAGGAAAATACGATTTTACATCAAGCGCTAAATTCACCGGATACCGTATCATAATTCACAGGTAAAAGAGTTGGGTTCAAATAAAGGAATTTTAATACACGAAACCACTTCCCTGTGGTTTGCGGTCGTGGAACATTTATGACATTATTACGGGAACGTGTCGCATTATTATAAAACAAAACGTGAACAATTTGCCGTATTTCACATAAGCTCCTCAAATTGGATGGATGTGCTCTGCGGAGCGGTCTATGACGAAGCTTAAATTTTTAATGAGCTGTTTCTGCTAGAATGTTTTCGGCACTTTGGGAAGCGTTGAAAATGGGCGATAAAAATTATGTAAGTATGTACTTAAGCATGATTCCGCCAAGAGTCATGAGTAACTCAAAAAGAAGTCGTATCCTCGTTATATTTGTCAGGTTTCTAACTTAAGGCGGTTGTATGACCGAAAGTGGCGCCCTCAGAGGTTTTTATTTAATAAGTTATTAATAGAAAAAGATTTTAATAATGATTATCGTGGAGATTTTAGGGCCCATGGTCTAGTATTTTTAGAAGGTATCACTACATCGTAGTCGTATTCGTAAAAGTCGATAGCAAATGTGTCAAAAACGGCCACTTTTAGCAGTTTTGCTATCTACTTCTAGCAGTGACTACGAGTGAATGTAACGATACCGTCTAAAAATACTAGACTGTGGGTCCTAAAATCTCCACGATAAACATTTTTCAAATTGTGTATTAGAATTATAATATTAAATATAATTCACCGCGGCGCCACTTTTGCTCAGGGTACCACCTGAAACATAGTTCAATAAGCATAACTATTATAAAGGCAATGAACAAATTGAGAGTGTTCAATGGATTTATGGCTGAACAATTTAAGTTCTTGAACGGCTTCTCATTACTCACAGCTTTCAATATGATAAGCTTCAACATTCTTATTTTAAGTATGAAATTGCAGTAAACTATTGGAAAGAAAAAGTAATTGCAAAGTTCAATAAGTACCCAATGTTGCTGATCCTGCTTGGTCTGATACCCCAAGATAAACGTTAATAACTTAATGTATATATTTGAATCCATATCAAGAGCAAACTTTACAACTGCTAATCAGATAAATTTTGTAAAAATTCTCTCAAGAGGCTTCATAAAACGAAAGTCTAAGCCATATAATAAGGTTGGTATACATATAACCGCCCATTCCCAAATTCAAGCGACAAGTAAACTTGCTTTTAACTTTGTGTCGGAAAATATTTGTACAAAAACTATAAAAATATAAAAGCTACTTGCAGTCACGTCTGCGTTTGTATTGTTCAAATTCAAACTAAACTTAATTACCTATGATGTGAAACATTTTTGACGGACCTGCGGTTTCAATTTATTTGTTAGCAACAGAGTTACGTAATCAGGGGTGATCAAGGGGCTGAAAATTAAGATAACCCAAAATAAGTTTAGGTTATAAAGTTGTTGTAACCTAAAAAAATATATTTGCTGTCATCGATTGAGCATTAGCTTTATTTATTACACATGAGCGTTTATACACACTTTTGTTAAACTTTGAACGATCATATTATTATCAGGTTAATGAAACCTTGTATTTCAAGATAATTATAATATCGATAATCATAGATCGCTATATAACAAATATTATACGTTATCCAACGCACCATGGCTCGTTACAAACAATGAGATCCACAACTACCTGGAGATGAACACGGTTAAGGATGAAATCCATAATGCCACTGTAAAATACCGAAAAAGGCTGGAGAGACACCCTAATGAACTGGCGACTAAGCTGACAACCCGAAGCTATGAAAAGCGCCTTAAGTGGAAAGACATTCTGTCTCTGTAATATATTTCCAGAGTGACCAATGAGTAGATGCCCTCACTGGAGGACACACTCTACACGAGAAATCGCCATAGTCAACACATTTGCTTATAGCACATTGGTACAGCTGATTGCAAATAAACATATATCACAAAAAAAAAAATATAACAAATATATTAAAGGAGCAGTACATATACAAAGATTTCACAATGATAGAAATAAGCCTATCATACACAATTTAAACTGACACTTGTATGGAATTTGAGCAAAGTCTCAGTTAAAAAGGTCAACGCTTTCTCACCACTTTAGACAATACGTAAATCCCAATTAAATTCAATTATTCAGCAGTCGTAATTCGCTTTTGTAGACTACAAATATCTATCTCAATAATAATAATATGTATTCCAAACTTATCTGATCTTAAACGGTCAACTTGAAATCTAGATCTAGATTAAACTGATATAGTATTTATTTATTTTCTATTTAAATACATACCCGGATTATTTTTATATCAGTAGACGTAAAATTATGTAATTATTTATTTTCTCCTAAAAGCTAAAAAAATATTCCTATTCCCCCACAGAATGATACCATAATTAAGCCAAGCGAAGGCATAAGCATAATATGTGGTCAATGCGGTTTCTGTACCTATTGGTTGTTTTTTTAACCTCGCGAAGAGCGTATGTAAAAGATGATAATTTTGATTTCAGTTTGTTTATATGAGATTTCCAATTTAAATTTGTATCTATGCTTAGACAGAGCAAATTAAATTCGTTAACACATTCTATTCTTAAATTGTTAAATTTATAGATAAGTTCTAAGGAATCTTTTTGGTGCGGGCACAGAATACATTATAGTATGCGGGTGAAAAGTCATTAATTTGGTTTTATTTAAGTTTATCTCTAAGTAATGTTGATCTAACCAGTTTGAAGTTTTAGTCATTATATCATTCAGCTTTAATTGTAGGGTTTTGTTGTTTTCACAAGATGTGAGAAGTGAAATATCATCTGCGAACAAGATACACGGTTCATTCATAACAAAAAAGTAAAATCAAACATTTATCTATTAAAAAAACCTGACTTTTCACATTTATAACTTCTGTTCTACCAAGCTTGAATTGAGAACAGGAGAAACTTAATCATCGTCGAACGAAGAGGATTTTACAATTGTAGATTTACTAGAGGCGCGGTCGTATTATTGCATTACGTCGCATACATTCAGACATTTTTGCAATCAGACATATCATTCTGGGGAGCACGAATGCACCATTGAATTAGTGGGCTGAATCCAGTCCGCTTAGGCACGGAGCCAGGATTCAATATATAAAATGAGGAACATTTTATGAATGAGGAACATTTTATGCCCAGCAAATGTGGAATTGTTTGAACGGAATATCTGTTTCTTATGAATATTTTATTTAAAGATCGAATGGATAAAATAATAGATTATTTTGATCCATTTGACCCAAAATCAGCTAAAGTATGTTTACTAACATGCCTACTTTAGCTGGTTTTGGGTAGTTTGCATTTACTGACCGCTAAAGTATTACCCGCTGCTATGGAAAAAAGTAACTCTATCAAAAATCAACCCAATCGACATCCGACTTGGCGTATCAGCAATGCACCTCAAAAATAGACTTAGCTTTTATTAAAAAAATATTTTTATTTTAGAAAATGGTCCATATAAATTACAAATTTCAAATTTACAAATAGATTTATGTATAACTAAAATAAAAATAGTTTATGAACATAGATTTGTTGCCAAAATTTTATGTCACACAATTTACGAAGTGCAATAAGAACGATATAAGTATAAATAAGTCTGTAAATTGCATAGCATCTAATAAGTATACCTACTCAATCAATACATTCCATTTTTTCATGGATCATGAAAATACAACTCTTTACTTTTAATTTATTCATTCCATTTTTTTTTTCCCGAAATGTTTCTATATTAATGAATAATACTCCATACTCAATCATTTCCTTCTCAAAAGATCAGTTATCCTCACCTCATTAGAAATGTTTGCACTCCAATCTGCAGATTTTTTAAATATGATTAGATGACGTCATCATAAAGAAAACAAAATCATTTTACATACGACTATCAAAAGTGTGGGTAGGTACTTCCCTTTTAATTGGAGAGTTTACATCATTAGCTTTAGAAATGACAAGCTCCTCTATTGCCATCTTCACAATCTAATTAAAAATAAAAATAACATTTTCACCGTCCCTCATCAACTCGACGGTCATAAATAAGTAAAAAAAGAAATATAACGTAATGCACGCATTTGAAAATGTTGCCCACGTTTAGTGGAAAGATAGTTGGAATGAAATTTTCTTTTGAAGAGGGAAAATTTTCACTTTCCCCTCCTCATTAGCGAGGAAGGCTTTTGACTAAGCGCATCCTTTAGGCCCGCAATTCAGTGCGCTCTCTACACGCCTCACATTTGCCAGCATTTTTTAAATTATAATGAAGTCACCTGAATTTAGCAATTTCGCTACACAGTATAAGTTGCCGTTTAGTTTAAGTAATTCTAAGTTATGTAAAATGGCGCCTGATAGAAATAGGGTTAAGCGCCACCTGTATTCGTTAACAGAGAAATTCTCTCATTATTATTTTTTATACTATGTATATCTTGGGTAGTTACTACTTTCTTTCTTATTATAAATAGAAAATGTATAATTATTAACTAATAAATGACTCAGCTTATGTATTTGGACGATATAATCACGAATTTTTTTAGTAAGTAATAAATAAGCGTACCTAGCCAACTGAATTTCAAAATTACTTCTGTACATTCGGAATTAACCCTCAATGTGAACGAGATGTTACAAGAGCGGAGCAAAGGGAAATTGTTTCCAAATGATCATACTAACATTCGATGTTATTATCTGTAACCGTAGTAACCTTTCTTTAATAGAGCCTACGAGCTTGTACTACATACGTAGTGTTGGGTCTAATTATTATTACAACGTAATTTTCCCGCAATTTCCAAGAATGATAAGATAGGTGATTATATCATTAAGTATACGAAATAACAGACATCACACTCAGGTGAAAAAGCAGTGAACAGGGCACATGGTTAGTAGAATGCCTTTGGAATATTTCGTCCATACATTTCTAAGTCAGTCCTTTGGTAACGCTAGAAAATTAATCAATCAAGATGCAATAGACCAATATAAAATTTAAATACCAGCCGGAAATCGAACTCGGGCTCTCTTTTGGGCTTGTTGACCCTTTGGCCGCATACGAAACTGTATGTTCGTAACCAGTTCCGAATGAGGAAAAAATGATCCTTGTGTACGAAACCGGTGATTGAAATTAATAATTACCACCTATAATATTATTAGGTCTTGAATTAATTCAGCATCATCAGATGCATGACGCCCACTGCCTGGGCATAGGTTTCCCCCTCCTCCAAAGTTGAATTAATGAAATAACTTGTTATTAATAAAACTGTAGAACGTAATAGTAGTTTATGATACAAGGTTGGTAAGGAGGTTTTTAAAACGAGTTGACGTTTTATAAGCCCGAGCCGTAGGCGAGGGTTTATAATCGTCACGAGTTTTAAAAAACCTTAACAACCGTGTGCCATACTACGTTTTTCAATACATTTGCGAGAAAACATTATAGGTACTGCTGAAATTGTAATCTATGTCATATAATAAAACTGTAAATTCTAAATATTTGTGCGCGAATTACGCAAAAACCGCTTAACGAATTTTGATGGATTTTTCACAATTTAGTAGATTGTGGTCCAACTTAAAAACTAAGCTATGTTTCATCAAATTCGGGTGGGTGGAACCAGAGAAACAGCTTGAACTCTCCGTAGTACTAGCTTTCATACACTAAAGGGGTCATTTTAAACTGGTTGCAATATTTTTCTACTGTCCACGCGGATGAAGTCGCGGGCGGAAGCTAGTAGAAATTAAAAAAAACGTTCGTAAACAAAAACGCACGGCGCCGGCGTGCGGTAAAATCAACTTTCCGCACGCTGTACTACTCCGTAAACAAAAACGCACGGCGTGCGGTAAAATCAACTTTCCGCACGCTCGACTGTCATCGTAAATTTACATTTTCGAGCAACTGTATTGAAAAATATATTTCTTTGTCTACAAAATTAAGAAAAATCGCTGAGTCTAAAATCCTTTGTAATTGCAAATTCACAATATCATGTCAGACCACAAGTTTACTGTACCTACAGCCAATGTTTTTATTCCAAACGATCTCATTTCTCTCCATTTTCATAATGAAAATGGTTCGCCAGTTTGAAATTAGTCTACGCCTACGCCGTAGAAATACCTATTCTATGACTTGTGTGACCTTTATTCCTTAATGGGAATAGCCCAATGTTCATATTTCAGTGAATAATTTAAATAGACGGCTATTTCCGAACGGTTTATCTAGGAATCCGAGCTGTATGGCGGAACGCTTCAAAGTAACAACGTGATAGGTCACTTTGTCGTGCGTGCCAGATATTTGAACAAAATTACAATTACCTACTGATATTTTTGGTTGTTCCGGATATACGCATAGTGATTGTGTTACCTTGGTAACATCACTATAATCACGCGTCTGTCGCAATATTTCACTAACTTAAGTAGGTAACAAAACAAAGTTTTCAGAAGGAAACTAAAAAGGCAAGATCAGGTTTGAAAAATTTACTGATTTGTATCATCTATGAAACATCTGCAAATGAAACCTACTATAAACAATTATTATTTTACCAGAAACTTTATTCAACCCTCTAAGATCTCGTCACGATCTTTTCGAACGCCATCCATTTGTGTTTTTAACCATGTCGTTCAAAAAGAAAGGTTTGTAGTGGCTTGTAGAAATTATTTTCAAGGAACAAGTCACATTGTGTTTTTTCCCTCTAAGCAAGTTTTTTTTGTCTTTTGTGACACAAAATGCGGAGCAATGAATTCGAGGCTTCACTAGTACAATTTCTTGATTTTTAAGTAGTATACCATCCATTTTACTACATAATCATTTATCAATAGGTACCTTGATTTCATATTCAAAACATTTCAATTTCCGCAGGCGATAACTCATTCGTGATAGTAAAGTGTTAATTGCAAATCGTAAGCTATGTTTATTTATGAAATAGCTTTTATTTGCGTTTACAGTAAGACTAGGAGTGAATTAGTCATTGATAATGATAACCAAATTTTTTGGATAAAATAATTTTCAAAAAGATAATTAAGTATTAGATTTACAATGTAAATTAGGTAAATAATATTAATAACATAGATTCTCTCTTTGATATGTTAGATTAAACCATAACTGTTCGAGGTTAAACATTAAACGCATGTTTCCATGGACAATAAAGTTAGAGTCTAATTTACCATTAAAGCGATGGCTAGCAATTGTTATTTTAATCAAGTAAATGCAAGTCATAGAAGGTTTAATGCAGTAATCAAGTTTAAAACATGAGCTTATTCGCCTTGCTTATAACGACGCAAAGGTTATCAAGGCAACATCTACAACTCAATTTATTGTACTTCAATATAGAGAATGTAATAGGAAACATTACTAGGAAAACAATACTAATCGTTTTGGTCAATACATTATTGTTGTACATTTTGGCTAATTAGTATTATTTGGTACTTAGAAACGTCAGGGGCTCTACTGCGTAACTATATTGGTATGAAAGAAGCTAGGGTTGTCGCCCCGCGAAAGGCGACCATGACGGTCGCATGGATGGATGGTCGGATGCTCGCCAACATCGGAAGTCTACCTTACCTTAAGGCGAGGCCAGTTCACGATCTGATGAAAAGTCTGATTTTTGAACATCCAATGTGAAGAACTGATGTAAAATTCTACTTCACAAAAATTACTGTAGACTGAAAAAGAAACAAAGAAGCAAATTAACCAACCAGAATATTGAAAATTGGCATGGTAACTCTGTAAAAAAATCCTGAATAACACCATAAAAACTTATAAAAATAAATTTCAAATCGTCAGATTTCGTAATTTTCAACGACAGTGATATGATTTTTTTATGCAAAAAGGGTAGCTTTTTTATCGATCTAACACAATAACCGAGTATATTTTTAATAAATGATCCAGTATTTCAGAAATCAATAAAAATGTACTAAAATTCGTGGCGAAAAAATTTCTGGCGAAGCGTCAATTAAAGTTATGCAATATTCAACCTTATTCTAAGGACATTGTGAAAGAGTAAATTTCGTGAACTGGCCTCGCCTTAAGTTATAGCCGCATCTTACAACCCCCCCAAACGAAGAGTATAAGTTTACACCTAGATTTACCAAAAATTTAGATTAGGAATATGACCCTTTGAGACGTCAATCATAAGGAGTAACATTGCTAAGCAACAAATTTGATTAAACCAGGTGTAAACTTATTCTTTATAAGTCTAAGGTGCTGGTGTTATTTTACTCTGCCGCGGCTCCTTGCCACATAACTTATTGGTGCAAAATAAATAAGCCTATCAGGTAGATTGCTGCCTTTAACCATACAAACATAGAAGTCTTTGCCTGTTACCCACTATTAGACATGAATTTGAGTAATACAGACTACAGTCCAAGATATATTATTGATTATTTAAAACGCACTAAAGCTAAGACTTTGTTATAATGACAAAGCTTGAGCTCCAAAGCGTCTTTAGTCATCATTTGGATTCCATACAAAACCAATGCCAATGTAAATGCAACACGAAAACACAAAAAGATAAACAATTGAGTTCAACCTGATTAATCTAATAAAAGCTTAAAAAGCTATTTTGGTAGCCATGAAGGCGGTCTACCTAGTCTGATGTGACGTCTCGTATGTTCATTTCCATTAAACTTTACGCATACGTACCCCGTCTGACCCATGGTAGGCACATTCCATTGTCACTCCATACAAAAGTGCACGCTCGTGACATGACGCAATGACCGGGTATGCAATTACCACAGAGTTAAAATTGCATCACGTGTCTCGACGTCGTTACTATGAAACTTGTGAAAAATACTTTTCGTTGGGTGACTGTGTCGTAAAATGTAACTGCATATTACAACTTACATTATTTAAGATTTGTGAAGTTATAGTTGATTAACGGCTTTAACGCAAAAACATCAAGTGATATTCCAAAAATCACAATCTAATACTTTCTCCACAACATTTAGGTATGTGAAAATCAAACTAATGAATAATTATAAGCTTATTTATATTATTTGCCCAACATTTTATATAATAATTTCAAGAATCTATTACAAACATATTTTGATATGCTTCGATTAGTATTCGAAACCTTATGAATTTCTGAAATTAAAAACTCTTTCAAATAAATAGGTAACTGTTCATAGTTCACCGTTTTGGTGTACTGTCTATTTTTCTTCCTGTCTATAGCGTTATCTATTGTACTAGTTCTAGCCATTTACGTAAACTAGACAAGACGCCTGACATCGGTTGTCCTTAGTTGCATCCTGTTAGCCTCGCCACTTTTTTTCTTTCACTTATCAGCTGTGGTTTTCCGCAATAACTTGTTTTATTATAAGTATAACGGGTGTAACATGACCCTCAACGAAGCCGAAGTCCACGCATTTCGCCCATCATCGGGATCATTTTTGTCTTTTAGACTATACCTGGGAATCCAATAGCTACGAAGTTATTGATGGTCAAAGTCAAAAAAATTTTTTCAAAATTTTTATGAAATCTTATTTTATTCGTTATTTCCTAATTTTTGTCTACAGAAACATTGTCAAAATTTTATGTATTTCGTAACAAACAATGGCTTCAAAACGTCATCACTCAATGTATTTCATGAGCACGCACATAAACGTTGCCATTCAACTCGGCCGCACGCAGCTGTGTAGCATTCACTCGCAGACACGGTCTAATGTACGCGTTATATTGCGTAGTAATTAATGCAATGCTTTTTTGTACGCGTAACATTGCGTGGTAATTAATGAAATGCTTTTTTGTACGCGTAACATTGCGTGGTAATTAATGCAATGCTTTTTAACACCAAAAATTAAAATCGTTTCCCACCAATAATTTTGAACGGTAATGGTCCCGATGATGGGCAGAATAAGTAGACCTTGGCTTCGTTGAGTGTCTTGTTACACCCGGTATTATACTTCTATGACACCAGAAAAAAATAATTGAACAGGGACATAGGTACATTTTATACAACTAAGTCATGTTAAAATCGTTTACTCAATTACTCATAGAAATCTGCGAAAAAGTCTATGTGTTTACTCCTAAATTCAGCCTACATCTATATTTCGAAATGATAGACTTATGCTTACCGCTGACGGGCGCTATTTTGTAGCTGCGATAAGCGCGGCGTTAATCGCGGCGATATCGCTGCGATAAACGCGGCGATAATCGCGGCGACAATCACGGCGCTTTTTAGTCGCTGACGTAGGTTAACCCTAAAAGGCACCCGGTAATAATATTATAGAACAATCACTTTTATTATTGCTAAGCTCTATAAAATAAAGTTTATGATTTATTTATGTCAGTAATTATATACTTTTCACAAATGAAGCAAACAATGTATACGATTCAAATGTCTTCAGTACCCTTAGCACGAACAGCTATCGAGAAAAAAAACGCACGTAAAATTACTCGATAGACAATTCTCTATGGAAAATTTCATTTCGCTTATCGGCGATAGATGGCGTTGTACAAATTTCCAATACAAAATTTATCTATCGAATGATTATTTTTTTGATAGCTGTTCGTGCTAAGGGTACAGATCCTTTTATCGTCAAAATAGTGTGAAGAACAAAAATTCTGCATTTACTTTATATGCGCAAATTCAAGAATTATATAAATTGGTAAGCATATCATGTAATAATAATTCTCTTACTTTTTATTGCAAACTCTACCATTACAAAAATAATTATGTCAGCCAGCGAAAAAAATTGTGGTGTCTTTTAGGGTTAAAGCCGCTTGTCACTCTTGTCAGTGTCATTTCGTGGGCGATTAGTCGCCGAGCTATGTGTGAGCTACTTTTTGTAGCTCGTGGGCGTTTACGTATTGAACTCCATATGTTCTATTCTGGGCTACAAAAAATCGCTCGGCGATTAAGCGCCCGTGAGCGGTGGCGCTTACTGCGAATGTAATTAAATTAATAACCTCATCATCTTCAATTCGACGAAAGCATTGAAAATATTAACTTGACTATCTAACTTTGAATTCCAGACATAATTAAGGGTTATTTATCAATTTAGATCACAAAAGCTGCCCGTGGTAGTTATTTACGAACCAGTTTCGGTTAATTGCCGAAACATGGAGCTAGAATGGCCTAGATTCGTAATAGTTGTTGCCACGTCGAAATATTTTAACAGATTTTGAGGCAGAACTAATTAGACAGCCTTTGATGGTAATGATGTGACAACAGTGCAAATTTAAAACTGGTTCCATAACTGGTCAAGTGCGATAACAAGGTAGTAATTACATGCTTTTATGTGTCCACACTCTAGTTAACTATTAGGCTACCTTTAGAGTAGAACTAAGTTTGGTTTGTTTCATAAATGGATAATACATACCTATGTCAAGTGAAAGTTAGATTTATGTTTTATACACAACGTAAATGTATTTTAGTATTTTTTTTTAAATAAACAGGCCATGGGCATGCAGACTAGCTGGAAATAAGGAGATTGGAGTTAAAAATGTATGTAAACATTTGAACAAACTAATTATATTATTTAAAAAATATAAAATAAGTATACCGATTAATAAAAAAATAAAAAAGCTGAGCCGTCCCGTCCCGTCTGAGCTGCTACGGGTGAGTCGATTTTTTCTAGTATTTTTCAATTATATTAAGTAACTTAATTAAAAAAATAGCATTGTGAATACTAAAATCTATAAATTCAATAAAAAAGCTGAATTAAAAAGTAAAATTCCATAGCAACAAAATCTGGCTGGTTCATCGCCGGTACACATGTCGGAACACCAATTTATTTCGTCAGGACTCAGGAACAATCCAATTATATTTTTTCCGCCAAATAGACACATTGGGTCGTATATGGTACAGTGAGCCTAAAATGGCTTTCGTATTTTATCAAATGAAGTTCCTGTCCATTATGGAATCTGCTCGTTAAATTCCGAATTTGAATATCGCAATTATTTAAGCGGCCTTTGGTCGAAAAGTATGGTTTTACATAATAATCATTGCAATTACTTTGTCTCGGTGCTAGATATTTATAATATACCTAAACCTAACAGTTTTGCAGTTTTGACAGAAGATAATTAAATATTTACAGTATTTTTCTCTATGAAAATGGAAATAATTGTGTATTTTGTTGTAGGATAGTAAAATCCGTAATATTGCGGAAATCATAGAAAATTCAACTATTAATGCTGACTGTACACGCTGGGCATTCGTTGTGAAGGTCGGTGCCCGCTTCGCTGATTTATCTGTTTTTTTTTATGGTGTACTGTCCGTCGTTAGAATACCGTCCGTCGTTACAGGCATATACGATCATTTTCCGGTAAGGTCAAAAGCTTAAATTGAAACTTTATATTTATTATATCAAGCAGATAACGAATTCATAATGTTATCTTTTGATTTGGAAAGGATAGACAAGGGCCAAGGGTAGACCAGGGTGATATCACCTGGATGCATAAAGTTGAATTTGTAGATTTACTATTGGTGAAAACCGTATGAAAATCCGTGCAGTACCTACTTTATGAGTTATGTGCGCGAAAATAAATTCAAGCGCGTTTCTTCCACCGATGACGGGACGGGACTCGAACGGGACGGAAACAGAGTTTTGGAGCGAATGGTGGCTACGACTGTAAGTTATTTGTTTTCTTTTTTGTGTGTTTTTGGAAGGTCGCATTTGTCAAAAAAGGAAGGAACCGAAGCGAAGCGAGGGCGGGTCGCTAGTATAATATGTAGCGAAGTCTGCTTCCTCTTCCACCGTATATACATTGACATCGAAATGCGTTCAGCGCGTGGACTGAGCAAATCCAATTTTATTACGCCAATAAAAGGCGATCCAATTAAAAGCTGGGTTTTTTACGGCTCAGCTCAGTACTGGGATTTTGAATCGAGTCTCAGTAATGCTACAGGTTGGGAACTGTTGCTGTGAGTTAAGCTTCATATAAGCTCGTAATAATACTACGATACCTTACCTACCACTAGTTACTCATATTTTTCATGAATGAAAATACTAAGTGTTTTGTGACGAGATTTCAGTTCAGGACACAAGAATTGCGATTTCTGCAGATGATATAATATATTAGACACATGCCTAATCTAAATAAAGTTGCTTGGATAATATTACTAATCAAGGCTCTTTCGTAGGATAAGAAGAGGTTAGAAAAGAAGGGTTTATCATACCAATGGCGACCACGCACCGAACTACGCTCTGTGGATAGGCCCGTTGGACCGACGATCTGGTGAGGGTCGCGATGCGCCGCTGGATGCGGGCAGCGCAGGACCGATCGTCGTGGAGATCCTTGGGGGAGGCCTGTATACTGTCATATCGAGAACAAACAGTGAGACAACCGTTTTAAGTTGAGGTTACTTTATTACTAATTAAATACATCGGTGCAATGTATTCATATATGACAATACCCAGCAGTGGGTATCGTGCGGCTGATATGATGATGATGATGATCGTACCAATCTCTTATTACTTTAATTTATGCTCTTTCAACTCAAACTTACTACCAGACTCGCATTGTAGGTATGTCTGCTATTATAAATACGCTATAGTTATTCGAACAATCGATCGAAATCAAATAAAACCACGATAGATCAAGGTTAGATCATCGTTCTAAAAAACAATACAGCCGATTCCAATATAACGTAGTAATAAGTATTTTTGATGGATTGACAGATAGTTTTGTAACTAGTAGTAGTACTTAAAGCAACTAGGACGAAAAATTGAGAAAGATCCTTTTTATTGCAAAATAAATAGGTTAATTTGAAGGATGTAACAGTCATTAGAGTAAAAACGCTTTTTTATTTAACCAATTACACTAAATTACTAGATAGTTTCAAGTCGCTCAAGAGCTTAGTGGTGAACATAAAAAGATAATTGCTTACATTTCTTAACTTTTAAATCTTCGTTACATACGGGGACATGGTTGGTGACATTCTTAATTTTATCTTGAATGAAAGCATGAATTATTTTTATATAATAATAATAATATAAATTATCTCTACATGTTGGATCCATATCCTCACGCAAGCCTTAAAGGATTGGGTCACTCTTGACGCGGGAACTGCAAAGAAAGCGTCTAAAAGTAATAATCAATTTTATTTTAACAAAAAATATATTTCTATTGATTTTTGGTATGCTAGATTTTTAAAAGGTGGCACCAAATTTAGCATACAATGTAAGCCACTCCTGGGATGTGGTAAATCTTTAAAAGATAAACAATTTTCAAAACAGAATTTCACAAAAATGGGTAATAAAAATGTGCGAATAAAAACAACCAAAACGTTAATATTTTTTCCCTCGTAAAATCTAAAATAAAACCTTCAAATAAATCGAGATCCCGACGGACTTATCATTACAGCGGTACATTTCAAATATTTATCGTTTCGGGGATCCGCCAATAAGCATACTCACTAACGTAAATTAATCAAAGTCAGGCCTTTGGGGATTTTAAAGCGGTGAATGGTGACAGACCTGTTAAAACAAAACGTATTTTTACATAATATTTTTTATGAATACGAAAGTTGCACCCTTGATTGTATCTAATTGATACATTTAGAACAAATTAATCTGTTATTTTTTGGAGGGATTAATTCGTTGTTTTTATTGACGGTACACTTGTCAGAAAAGTTTATACGATAATTTTCTAAATAGTTAGTTAATTAACAATTATTACAGCGCCAGCCACGCGCTCGGTGACTGACTCTAGCGTTCTTTATAATAATTGCAGTTTGTATTGTAATGAAAAGAATGAATTGGTGATAAGACGCAAAGAAGGCAGTAAAAAGATGCAGAAATAACGTAGGTACTTACCTACGTTATTTCTGCATCTTTTTACTTACTTGCTTGTTTGTCTTATTTTTTCGTATAGATACCTATACGAAAAAATAAGATACTTACCTATATAGAAAATATATAATATAAATATATAGATATAGAAAATGTCTACAAATTATGGTCGCTAATAAGCAAGTGTTCAGACGCTTTGTATTGCATAATTAAATGCCAGCAATTTTAGCTCCATCCACATAGTTGTAATTTTCGTGTGGTGAAATTTTTTGAGCAGAATGCTTGTTCTGTAGATTTTAGTTCGCTGGCTTGGTGATAGGCAGCCACATTCATTTTCTATTTGCACAAACCACAAAAAATTAACTCTTCAAATGACTTAAATTTCCCAATATTTAGCTTTAGAGTTTGAAGCGAGTCATATAAATGTGTTATATAAGCGTTGATTGCTCCTCGTTAATCACACCCATTGCGCTTGATGCCTTCAATATTAATCATATGCTCGTTATCTGCTGCGAATCGGCTCAAAGCGCGACACTCGAGAGATGGGTCAGCGACGAAAATGTCGATGAATTTAGCATTTCCATGTTAAACTATTGTCATACCCGCTGGAATTTTAATCATTTGGTTCCCGCAATGGGGTGGTTCCACTCATGATTACAAACAACTTTCACTATGGGGCCAACTCTGATATCGCGAAAAAAAACAGCTGTTCCATACATTAAGGTCGAGTAGGTATTGCGCTTTTGATGAAAGTTGTTTGTAATCATGAGCGGATCTACCCCACTGCAGGTACCAAATGATTAAAATTTCAGCTTGTATAATGCAAAATGACGGATTTTAGTAAAACTTCAAAATTATTTACTAAGGCAATAAATTGGTTCACGTTCGTTTCATTATGTTCTAGTTTATTGGGCCTCGTAAAATTGTTCTGTTGTACTGAACTGGCTATCATTACATACCTTATTTCGTTGGATATTATTTTAATCATATAGTCATAGTAGTCATACTTTTATTACCCACAATCAAACACACGTCACAATGGGGTTGGTAAACTTTTTCGAAGAGAATTGTTTTTTTTTTTTGATAGCACATGTTCGAAGAATAAAGAAAATAATATTATGATTTTTTTATTTTACCTTGGTAACTAAATATATTTTTTTATATTATTATCAGGATAAAATATCAAACATACGGCTGAACACGAAGTTCCTTTGCATTTACTGATTTAAAAAACTGATTGACAGATTTGACAGACAGTGACAAAGAGTAATCGTACCTTTGTTTTTTTTTGTTTTGAGCAACAACATAGAAAGTCTTTGGAGCAAAGGCATAACCTACGCATACAGCCGTAATAGTGATTTATTGTACTATGCTGTAAATTAAAAAATTTAATTTTTATTAAAATTAAAATGAAGCATTATAAAAATTCCGCAATTGGTTATTCCTGACTCCAAAGCCAAAAGCTACCAGAAAATATATAATTCACAACAGTTTTGGAAAAGTTTACCAACTCCATTGTCAAACAAGTTTGGTAACTATATACCGATACTTTACAATGCTGACAATAGCTGTTCAACAAATTATCGACTATTATTTAAGTACTAAAGTAACGATATTAACTACGCACGTCCCTAGTACTACTTAAATCGAAAATAATTACAGTTTAAAATGTCGCCATTCGCTCGTTCCCTCGCATTAAAATATGTCGCTTACTTTCAATCGCTTTAACAAGCGCCCCTTTCCACCCATTGAAATTTTCAATAAAATTATAACAAATGGAATCAAATTGTTTTTTTTTATTATAGTAAACTGACTGACTGACAATATTAACAAAAGATTGAATATTGAAAAGATAAAGGTAAAGATAAATTTATTTGCATAAAATAAATTGCGGCAAAATTAATAGTTAGGTTTTTATGCTGCTGTGTTATACCTGTGGCCCTACCATGAGTTGATGCAAACTGTTTACGTTGCCGTAAACTATCGTTTTGTCTCTTTCACTCGCACTGACTGTGAGCAGTATATCCGATAGTTTACGGTTACGTAAACAGTTTGCATCAACTCATGGTAGGGCCACTGTAACAACTCTCCCGCATCCGCGTCACCCCTCCTCCACTTGAAAAGTGCCCCGTTTTAGAGATTTTCTACAAGCTAGGACAAAATGATCAAACAATAAAATAAATTAATTCTTAATAAATTGCCTACAAATAAATACTGGCATTCATTTTGATACGAGTTTCCAAGCTATGGAGCGTCAAAGTTGACTGAAAAGAAGATACGTTATTTTCATACTAATAATTTTATTGAATTCTGAAAGTGCTGGAAAACAAAATATTGCTGGGTTATAACTATGTATATTATAACACTTATAACCCAGCAGCATAAAACAAACTTATTTTTTTTTAAAACCGTCTTTCCCATACATAAATCTAGAATGAATAATATACTATACCTTTGCGTTCTACAAACAGACTTACTGCCGTACTCAGTGACGTCAATTAAATTTAATGCTTCATTAAATTTCGTGTCGTCTTATTCTATTACTATGGAAAAGAAAGAGATAGCACCACTTTTAACGAAACATTAAACTTAACTGACGTCTCTGAGTACGGCCGTTTATCTTCTGTGGCATCACAAAAATATTTGATTTGACAAAACCAAAGTGTTCGTCTATTTCTGCAGCCGACTGTACATCAATTTCTTTCCACGTTACGGCAACCTTATCCCATCTTATCCGTAATTGCATCCGAGCACCGAGAATAATGGCGCCGCATTGTCGACGCCAACGCAGTTTTAATGAAGAGCTCTTCAAAAATTTTCCAACCTGGCATTCGGAGTTAAGATGGACATCCATTTTACTAGACGCTGAGCTTAAAAGATTATAGTTATATTCTTTAATGTAGGGCGCGCTTTTACTGTATAAAATCTGCCTCATAGAGTATATATCTTCTTCTTCTACTTCTTGAGGAATTAAGACCATCTTATGACCATGTCATCATAATGGGTGACTTTAACACTTGCCTCCTTAAATCTAATACACGCTCTTCTAATCTCCAATCTATCTTTTCTTCGTACAATTTACAGATTCTACCCTTATCACCCACTCACCATTTCCCGAATTGCGCGCCTTCTCTTCTCGATCTCATGATAGTATCTTCACCAGAGAAAGTGGCTTCTCATGGTCAAATCCCTGCAAGTTTCTCGTATCATGATCTAGTTTTCCTCTCTTATCAACTTCGCCCTCCCAAACGTAAGCCCCCTTTCATGTTGCGTCGCAATTACAAGGGTATTGACTTGGAGACCTTGCGACAAGATGCCAGCGACTTAGACTGGTCGGATGTTTTCTCGGCTACTTCCGTGGACGCAATGATTTCTAGGTTCAACACACTCCTACTTAATTTGTTTGATAGACACGCTCCGTTAAGACGAATCAGAATTAAACGTAACCCTGCTCCCTGGCTCAACGCTGAAATAAAAGATTTGATGTCTCAAAGGGATAAAGCAAAACGCAAGTACAAAAAATGCCCCACGGATAACAATTTGGCTCGCTACAAAAAACTTCGAAATCGCTGCAATCGTTTGTGTCGGGATGCTAAGAGACGATTTTTTCATGACTCCCTGACGAACCGTAATCCAGCAGACGCCTGGAGATTCCTTCGCTCGGTCGGTGTGGGTAAACCCTCTTCTTCAGTTCCCATCGGCACTAACCTAAATGCATTAAACAAGCATCTCTCTCTTCCCCCAGTAAGTCTAGATCGCAGCGTGAAGGATGCTACTTTAAAGCAGCTTTCATCTCTTTCTAGACCTAACTGCCCATCTTTCAATTTTTCTGCTGTCTCTGAAACCGATGTTAAAAGTGCTATACTGGCTATTTCTTCTGAATCCGTCGGTGACGATAATTTGTGCTCGAGAATGTTTATTCCTATTTTGTCTACTCTTCTCCCAATTATCACCTTCATCTTCAACTTCTCTATCACTTCAAATTGTTTTCCTCAGATCTGGAAAACGGCTCACATAATCCCCTTACCCAAAGTTCCTAACCCATCTTTACCTTGTCATTTCCGACCTATCTCTATTTTACCGTTCCTATCTAAAGTTCTCGAGCGTATCATTCATAAACAACTTTCTTTTTTTCTTCTGTCCAATTCTCTGTTAAGCCGTTTCCAATCCGGCTTTCGTCCTGGCCACAGCACCGTCACTGCTCTGCTGAATGTCACTGATGACATTCGCTGGGCAATGGAAAACAGGGAGCTCACTGTCCTGGTATTACTCGACTTTAGCAGTGCCTTCAACTCTATCGATTTCGAAATTCTACTTGCCACTCTTCGCTCTCTAAATGTCTCTTCTTCTGCTCTTTTATGGTTTGATTCCTATCTTCAGGGGCGCTCGCAGTGTGTCCGCCTTGATGAGTCATCATCTGATAGGTGTGTACTTACTGCTGGCGTACCTCAGGGAGGTGTTCTCTCGCCACTCCTTTTTTCTATCTTCATCAACTCTGTCACAAGAGTCATTTCCTCCAACTTCCATCTCTATGCAGACGATTTGCAGCTATACCGCCATTTTAAAATCGGTGCAGTGGACTCCGCCATATCTACAATAAATGACGACCTGAACAATATTTCCACCTGGGCTAAGCAGTATGGTCTTTTGGTTAATCCAAATAAATCTCAGGCTATCATTATTGGTAGCAAATACATGCAGATCCAAGCCCATTCTCTTCATTTGCCACCTGTGTTACTAGATAGAATTACTATCCCGTACAATAATTCCGTTAAAAATTTAGGGGTTATCCTCGATTCCAATCTTTCCTGGTCAACTCATGTCGCTGACGTCAGTCGCAAGATATACTTTTCTTTTCACTCCCTCAAATGTCTCCAAAGCTTTTTACCCTTGCCCACTAAAATCTCTCTTGCTCAGTCACTCATTCTACCTCTTCTCGATTATGCTGATGTCTGCTACTTAGACGCCACCGAGCTACTGCTAAACAAACTTGAGCGCCTCCAAAATCTTGCCATTCGCTTCATTTTTGGTCTTCGCAAGTACGACCACGTTTCAATGTATCGTAAGGAACTCAAGTGGCTTCCAATACGCCTGCGCAGGAATGTTAGGATCCTTTGTCTCCTTTTCAATGTTCTTTTCAACCCTTCTTATCCATCCTACCTCCGCGATCGTTTTTCCTTCTTACACCCGCCTAATACCCCGTGCAGATCGCATCTTAAATCCCTTCTTAAGTTCCCCACCCATAGTTCCGACTTCGCTTCTTATTCCTTCTCCGTGCATGCCGCTCGTCTCTGGAATTCATTGCCGGCCGAGATAAGAGATTGTCGCACGATATCTCTCTTCAAAAAACGTTTGAAGGAGTATTATTTATCTTCCTGTTCTTAACACTGTCGAATTCTTTTCTGCTTTGCAACTTTCTTCTTATTTTTAGTATGTTTAGTATATGTATTAAATATTTTATCTATGTGTAAGTATATTATATTATCTATGTTATATATAATGTATGTATATAAGTATAAGTTTTTGTAAGTGCCTACTTCGAGATACACACAGACTGCCCTTCTCAATGTTCTTTCCTGTCCCGGGCCAGCTGGAAGAAATTTCAATATGAAATAAGCTGTGCCCTTGTACTACTCTTCTGTCCATTATTTTTTTTCATGTAAAAATTGTGTGTGTACTAAATAAATAAATAAATAAATATATTCTGTGCTCATGGTGATGAAAAAAATATACTGGATGTATGGTAATAGCTTACAAAGCCGAATTTATTATAGATTTTAAGGTCCCTTTAGTCTAGTACATTTTTTATAATATTATTCTTACTATTGCTAGTGATGTTACCATGAAATCGCAAAATATCACCACATTTTAACGTTATTTGGATATCGTTACATTGAATTATAATTATAAGGTAAAACAAATGTTTTTTATATGAGATTTAGACAATGGCGGAGCAAACGATAGAGCTGCTCGGTTTAATATTCAAAGCACATAACGAGGTAGAACTAGGTTTGTCGTTTGCTTTACGAGTTAAGTAATAGTTGAGGTCGCATCCGTGTGGCTGCCAGCCAAAAAACCCCAAATATGTTTTTATGTATACGTCAGGTAGACAGTCTAATGCAGCCATTTTAATTTAAATGTGTATTGCAGACTTATTTGGTATTTTTATCTTAATAGTAGTCTTAAAGTGTTTTCCTTAAATTATTGATATGATTACCTATATTTTTTATCAAACAATATAAGTACGTTTGTGTCCATCAGCCATTTTTGATGTCCCCACTGCTGGGGCACAGGCCTTCCTTATGGGTGGTAAGGAGAATGGGCCATAACCCACCACGCGGGCCCAATGCGGATTGGTGGGTGTTAACGACTGCAGATGCAGCCGGGACCAACGGCTTAACGTGCCTTCTGAAGCACGGAGGAGCTCGAGATAATAAATCTTTGGTCACCCATCCCATGACCGACCCTTGCGAACGTTGCTTAACTTCCGCAATCGCTGGGCCAGGCGCTAAACCACTGCGCCACCGAGCTCCTCTCAAGTAGGTTTGGGTAATGTTTAATTATTGATAAATTTAATCTAATGTAAATATTAGCCTTATAATTTTTAATAAAGATTGTTTCAGAGATTTGGTGCTTTGTACAAGGATAACAGCGATCTATAATGTAATTACTGTTAATTGTAAATTCTAAAATTGGTAAAATAATTGTCACATTTATAATTTAGCGTTAATAGGTAGGTACAGTCGAGTTTAATAATGTATGCACGCACCATTGATAGATAGATAGATAGATAGATAAGTA
The DNA here is from genome assembly GCA_950108535.1 of Agriphila straminella. NCBI lineage: Eukaryota > Metazoa > Arthropoda > Insecta > Lepidoptera > Crambidae > Agriphila > Agriphila straminella. Next base: position 14,277,574 of record OX467311.1, on the reverse strand, counting down.
GTTTATTTGCCAAAACACACACATTCATACAAATAAAAATGCATACAAGTAAAATGACTAAAAAAAAAAAACACAAACAAAATTGACAGTTCATCAACCTTATGCCTTTGTAATAAAAGTCAACATCCTGTCAGAAGTGCAAACATATTAATGAACTCGACTGTACAGCATTGTTAAAAGTGTCATCTAGCAGAATCGACATTTTATCTAAAATGACGCGGCAGCCAAGCCCAGGTGAAGCCATTTTAAAGATCTTCACATTTAAGAAAATGGCTGCGCTAGATTGACTGTTAATAGGTCTTATATTGCTTATAAAAATATGCAAATTCTATTGCAAAATAAGTTCTTTAGTTCTTTTTGAGAATACGAGGGTAAAAAAATATTTGGTATTGTTTCGGGCCTCAAATTATAATGCGCAAGGGATTGTGCGTGCAAGCTATTCTTGCTAAGCAGGTATACCTTCCATTTCCATATTTACCAAACCATTATTACCTACCAAAACCCAATTAAAATTTATTTTGAAAACATTCACCTAACATTATAAAACATTAATAAAGTATTAAGAAGGCGTTAAATTATGAACAGCTTCGACATAAGCCGCCACAGTGCACCATTAAACAGGCACAAGGCACAATAATTACCGTTTTTCATAATGGCGGTATTTACTGCGATCGGCAACACGGACGGTAATTAAACTGTTCGAGAAATTGCCCTGCTCGTGTTTATCACTTCATTATGAACTTGTGAGGATTGCACTCGTTCAAAATGTTATACTTTAATGACATTTTTATTAACCGACTTCAAAAAAAGGAGGAGGTTCTCAAGTCGACGGTATTTTTTTGACTTTAAAGAGAAGGCTCAGTGAACGATTCCTAAACTTTACCCTTGGACGAATCAACACTTTACCTTACCAGTAAAAAGTGCCCTTTAAAATTAGGAAATCATGCATTGCACCTTTTTTGTCCAAATAAAGCGTACATTACCTCTTTGTCAATGTTTTTAGTCAAAAATATCCGCAAACTCTTTAAACAAAATTCCGTTCTGTCGAATTAATATACAAATTCCTATCATTGCAGTTTAAAGTGGTTAGATAAAATTATGTGGCGATATAACGGCTATAATTTAACTGCTGATAAGCGCCTAAATCTATGCCACTGTCAATTTTAAACGTTTCTCGTAAATCTACCAGATTTTGACCCGCACGTTCCCCTTTGTTTCAGTTCAATATTTATTACTTTGCGTTTTACCAAAGTGGCATTGACCCCAGCTTATTGATAGCAGATAATGAAATCATTATTCTATTTAATACCTTTCAATTTGAGATTGAATTTGCCGATTGGTTTATAGTGTCGATAATTATTTTAGTTCATATTGTATGCCAGTTAGAAAAGTTTTAAAGGACTTTTTGAGCCTGCCCACTGGAGGTGCTATTTTAATTTACTTTTTGTTGCCATGTATACTAACATAGTCTATAAGTTATATTGTTACTAACAAACTATGGATCTTTGGTCTGAAAATAGATAAAAAATAATAAAAATAAAATAAAAATAATTTTATTTTTATTATTATTTATTTATTTATGGATATTCTAACCGCCATAACATGCTTACTTTATTATGCCAAAAAACCTTAAAATACAAGTACCTATAATACGCCTATAAACACATACAATGTGGATTTATTTTTATTAAAAGCTAGTTTAACGCTTGCTTGCATTCTCCCCAGAGAATTAACAATGTGACTTCCGATGGAGTGCTGCTAGACTATGCCAAAACGCATTCCTCCTGTTAGTGCTATTCTGTTAGGACATCGCACAGGAAATTGATGAGACTGGGTACAAGCTTTTGTTACAATAGCACTTAGCAATGCGGTGATTCGTAACTTCTGTAATTTTCTTGGAAATCACATCAACCATTTTTAAATACGTTTGGAAATGCGCTAATTCTGCGTCATCAAGGCTATTCTGATTGATAATAAATACAGCTACAATAAAAATTACTGTAAAAACTGAGACGATATTGTTAGTCGATTTTTGTAGCTTATTTTTTCTAGTATATTAATCATCGCAAAATTCTAAAAAAAACATTAACTATTTTGATATTAAATATTTATCTAAATCGGCTTTGAAAATGTACGGATACACGTCATTGTACGGAGACCACAGTATAAACATAGTGTACATATTCAAATAAAAATCAAATATTTGAATCGTGTTGGAATCATTATCGCATCTCTAGATAAAAACCCCGGTAGGTACTACTTAAATGAAAACAAAGACATAATTTAGTTCTATCTAAGTAGGTACATCATTTCTGAAGAAAAAATAGTGGGATATATGAGATCGATAACGTTTGATGCTATGTTTTAAGATTTGGAAAATGAAAAATATTATGAAACCTTTGCGTTTTTAGACCCCTGAAACCTCTGAAACGATTCACCTTGAGCGAACGTTTCATATTGCTTTATCAATTTCGGCACGAGGCGACACCATGCGTTAATTTGAATCGCTTTCATTAATAATAACGTGTCAAATTAAAATCATGTCGAGACTTTATTGCGTGACACTGTTTCGAAATACCCCTCCCATTTTCGTACAAGATTTAGAAACAATATTCAGCGTTTAGTAGAGTGGCATATGGCAATACTGTACCTTATACTGAAAGTGATTTGCAATTGTTTCTTTTTTAACTTAAACTCCATCCTGGGCCTTATTTAATAACGTGACAATTTGTAAATTGTCATGACAATTTGGTTCAGATTGTGGTGAAGCTATGAATAGTTTGTTTTACTTTCCAATTGGTTGACGCAATGGATATAAAAGTGTCATGACAGGTGACAAATTGTCACGTTTATTAAATAGGGCCCTGGTCTTCGGCAAGTACCTTTTTTAAAATGATGTAGAGGTACTACGTTTATTTTTAATTTCCGCACTGCTGGGACACAAGACTTCCTTATGGGTGGATAAGGAGGATGGGCCAAACCACGCAGGCCCAAAAACTCGGATTGCTTAAACATGACAGAAGTCGAGATACTACGTTTATTATTCAACAGCATTACAATAAAATTGTTAAGGCGAGGCCAGTTCACGATCTGATGAAAAGTCTGATTTTTGAACATCCAATGTGAAGAACTGATGTAAAATTCTATTTCACAAAAATTACTGTACACTGAAAAAGAAACAAATTAACCGAACAGAATATTGAAAAATGGCATGGTAACTCTGTAAAAAAATCCTGTATAACACCATAAAAACTTATAAAAATAAATTTCAAATCGTCAGATTTCGTAATTTTCAACGACAGTGATATATATGATTTTTTATGCAAAAAGGATAGCTTTTTTATCGATCTAACACATTAACCGAGTACATTTTTAATAAATGATCCATTATTTCAGAAATCAATAAAAATGTACTAAAATTCGTCAAATTTCTGGCGAAGCGTCAATTAAAGTTATGCAATATTCAACCTTATTCTAAAGACATAGGGAAAGAGTAAATTTCGTGAACTGGCCTCGCCTTAAGAACACTTTACATCCTGCAATACCTATTAGAAAATAAAACATCCTCTAATAATTGTAAGATTAAAATACCTTAGTAAATCTACCAACTCAAAATTACTGCAAGTCAGTCAGTATTCCAAATAATGCACATCATCCATACAAGATATGAGGTAGAATAACATAATGTGATGTATCCCTTACTACTGCTGGAGCGGAAAATCCGATATCTTGAGCTGGAACATTGATGAGCGTTTAAATATTCATGAGTTTAGCTCCGCTGCTGCCTAGTGGCACAATGACGCCTGTCACCGTACACCTGGCGAGCTTGAGCGAACACTGACGAAAGCTTTCATGTAAGTATTTTTAGATGTATTGTTGTGGTGGAAATTTATGATGTTTCAGAAATCGCTTTCTAGATGAAAGCCTACATACATTAGATGAAAGATACGTATCTGTTTATGCCATGGGAATTGTAGGAACAAATGATTTTTTATCTTGAAAAAAAAAATACACTTTCTATTTTATCTTGATATCAGCCATACGACACTTACATACTCGTATGATCGTATGATGAGCGGTCAGCATAGCCATATGATAATTTTGATATCGTACTTGGATAGGTTTCGCTTACTGCTGCGAAACTGTTTTCTGAAACTCTGTTCATTAACCAAAAATTTATTCGTCTTGTCAGCCTAAAATTGTCTTGAACGGGTGATAGGATAGGTTAAAAAAAGCTACACTTTGTTATTCTACAGGGTGTTTGATAATAACTTTATGAAAATTCTTCGAGGTTGTATGCGTTGTAACTTATCCTACTCCTACTTATAATATTATAAATGTGAAAGTTTGTGAGTTTGGATGTTTAGATGTTTGGATGTTAGTTTCTCAATTACGCAAAAACGGCTGAAAAAAAATCGATGAAATTTGACACACAGATACTTTATAGCCTGGATTAAAACATAGGATACTTTTTATCCCGGTCAAAGGTTCCCTAGGGATTTTCCAAATGTCCACGTGAAGGAAGTCGCGGGCAGAATCCTACTAATATTATAAATGTGAAAGTTTGTGGGTTTGGATGTTTAGGTATTTGGATGTTTGTTCCTCAATCACGCAAAAACGGCGTTTATCCCGGTCAAAATCGAAGCAGTCAAAGGTTCCCTATGGATTTTCCGAATGGCTACGCGGACGAAGTCGCGGGCGGAAGCTAGTCTACCATATAATATAATATGATAGAGAAAATTAAATTAATTTCTCGATCATAGAAGGACTATAAACGTAAATTTTCATATTCATTACATTATACCATCTCTCTTTCATGTGATTTATGAGCTCAAAGTCAGTCTGTAAGCCCGTCAAACCCCTCGATGCACTGCATACCGGGTCTACTCTCGATAGCCGTAAATCAAAATAGAAAGAAACTTTGAGAATTTCCAACAATAATTGGGTAGGTATTATTCAAAATCGAATTTCAAAATAATATTGCATTTACTCATGAGTATAAGTATTTTACTATCGTCCTTATCCACCCATAAGGAAGGCCTGTGCCCCAGCAGTAGGGACGATAAAATGGCTTATGGTCATTGCATTTACTTATATCAGGAGCAGGCACAGAACAGTGAAATTCAGCTATCACCGCCAGGCATTCGCTTTTGGGAGGAATCCATAACACCTCGGCCACGATATCACCATGCGCGCGTCCTGCGTCTGTAGTGGACCCCCACAGTAAATCCTCAGTAGTCGAAACTTTACATTATGATAAGGTATCATAAATGAAACATATTTTTTAAATAATTCAAATAGTTTTTTTTATATTTGCATATAGGTATTGGTTCATACTATATTTCATCGCTGAAAGGTTTCATCGACTAAGGATTTAATTTTGGGGTCTCCATACCAAATCCATTCATCGCTTCATTTCCTACACTAAATCACTGCGCGGTCCTGACAACGAGCTGAGAGGCCGATATGCACACAGCGCGCAGTGGTTGCCAAGACGCAAGACCCTGGACGCGACGCGGTGATGTTGTGGCCGAGGCGTAAAAGAAAACACGAAAATTCGGTCGAAAATACAGACTTCGTGTGAATAGGCCCCAGAACCGCTAGTCTCGAAGGAATATGACACGGTCTGCGCATTTAGATCTTGAAATATTTACGAGCCATCGGCGAACAAAGCTTCCTTGCACGGTCAATACATGTCGGGTTCTGTAAATTTTCTTAGAACTTTTTTATTTTATTTTATTTTTTATTTTTATTTCTAGGAAGGCCAACAGCACCCAAGCCAGCCAATTAAAGGCCCTCACAAATAGTAATTAAAAAATATTAAAATAACACTTACGAACTAAAATTATCGCTTATACATCGCTGTTAATGGAGACAGAAAATATCATAAATCGTAAAATTATTCGAAATTGAAGAACTGATCGCGTTCCTCGCACAGGTCGTACTTGTGTTGAAAATGTCAAAATCGAAAGTTCTACACAGTTCATTGAATTTATCACTTGCACGCCACATAAACTCATTCTGCCTTTTTGAATAGCTTTCTATGGCTGTAAAATATTTTTATGATTTTTCGTGAATTTTTCCAACATTTTAACAGGTTTTTTTTATATTTAAGGAACCTTATTGGAATTAAAAGTCTTAAAATATTCTCCAGTAAACAGTTAACAGATATCTATTATTAAACCTCTACAAGCATCGTCTCACGTCCTAATCTTAAACCCTTTAACCACAAACTAATCGCCTAAAATTATTCGATTGTCTGGTAACAGTCGCAGTTGGAAACCAGATTAAGTATACAGTTTCGAGTTTGTTTAGTTTCTGCAACGTTTATAAGTCGAATTGTATAGAATATCTGCTGGAAGTTAGAGAGTAAAATTGTACAATAGACGGGCGTTTCAAATTTTATATAATCTGAAGATTATCTGAAAATTGTATGTATTTCGTATCAGAATTTTGTCAAATACTAGAAACAATTGTTTCTAACTTAGTTCTCCCATCGGAAAACAAGTAGGATATTTAGGAATTAAATCTTCAAATTCACGTGAACTGCATTCGAAGATAAAGAAGCTATCAATCTGTAAAAATCAGTGATCCATTCATAAAATTACCCACAAAAAGATAAATGTTACAGTTTAAGTAATCCTCAAGGGCTAAAGTAGTAATATAGTTGTTACACTATAATTTTTTTTTCAATAAGTATAGACCGTATCCTTAAGATGCGCGTCCACTGCATCGGAATCAGAGCGAACGACGTGGACGAATTTTTTGTTTTGTATGTATGGATTGTATGGATCTCTATGGTACTGCGTGCCCTGCATCGGCATTTCCGCGCCATAGAAAACCATACAAAGTGACAAATTTAAACAACCATAAAAAGTCCGCTTCGATGTCGATGCAGTGGACGCACAGCGTTCGCATCTTCAAACCGTTTTCCTCGATTGGTATCTCTACAAAATTGTGGGCTTTAAAATACTACAAATCGGGTGTACTAGACAGATCAAAAAAGCTATTGTACAATCGTTTATCCCAAAAGGCACCGGTAGCAAAAAGTTTAACATTTCAAGTCGGAAAACCTAACGCATTTGCCACCACATTTGTACAAGGTTAAAAGCCCAACTTTCAAACACAACTTAGCCCACTCCTTTGAAATGCGGCTCCACAAAAATAATATCTGTATTAAATTCGGCTGGCATAATAATTAAGTAACAGGCACTCGATCAAGGCTATACGGGTTTGGGTACCCTAATAGCACTAGGTTTCGCAACGCTCAGTTGTTCCAGTTTAAAGCTTAAAGTCCAAGTACAAATTATTTAGGCTCTGTGTGACGCCGCCGTCATAATATTAGATCGTATGCCCTTGAGCTATTTCGACCTGTAAGCAATTGAAGCTAATAATGCAGGGTAGGTACCTACCAGAAGAGTGACAAGGAAAATAAAATATTTTTAACCCCCAACCATTTTCTGTGCCCCGACGCAAAAAGCGGGGTGTTATAGGTTTGACGTATGTGTTTCTTTGTCTATCTGTAGCATCGTAGCTCCCATCGAATAAACCGATTTTGATGCGGTTTTGTACTATAAAAAATACTTTATTAATACCATCATGCATGATTAATCTAAAATGAAAGCTCAGTTGTGAAGAATTTATATAATATTTCATGTATTTTTTATCGCATTGTTTTTTTATATGTGTACCATCTTTTTTATGTGATTTATGACTTTTAAAAAAAAAAACTACCAAATTGTTGTAGGCTACATTATTGTTGTTATGTCATTAGTCCTACTAGTAACTAGTAGAACTAAACAGAAGAACTAATATACGGACTACTTCAATTTTTTTCATCACTATTAGAACCACTGTAAAGGAATACATAATGAGGGGCGGAACCGTTACCTCATTATTCCTAAACCTTACATTTCTCCTGTAAATTCACCTTATTCGTCTTTTTTAAAAGAAAATTGTACATTATTAGGCAAACGAATTCTGCCACCGACTTCATTTGAATGGAATTAGAATGAATGGAAATTATACCTGTTAGATTTTTCAAGTTGAAAATTATGCTTTTCCATTACTTTATTCCATTAGTGACTTGTCCGTGAATCTCAAGAACGTAATCTTCCGAAGGATAAATGTCAGTACGATTAATGTATGAGGTTAATTAGTAAGTATAGGTAGAGTTGTTCTATCTCACGAAGACCATTTTGTTATGAATGTTGTTAGGCGTGCACGCACATTATTGTAGTGTGCGTAAACGAGAGCGTGCAGACGCACAATAAAAGAATGTGCATGTGCACGCCTAACACATTTCTAGCAAAACGGTCTTCGTGAGACTTTAGAAAGAGAGACTTTCGAGATTACTATACGTTGCATTATAATTAAACTTCATTAGTAAAATGTGAAGAACCCTTACATTTTCAAGGAGTAGCATAATTATCAAAGCAAATAGGAATCCACGGCACACCACATTAAAATTTGATAAATCTGACCGATTTTATGTTGAATTAAGTGTTTTTGAAAATTCTGTGACCAACGAAATAGCAGCGTGGCTATTTTGCCAGTCTTGCAGGATCCGAAGCAAAAAGTGGCCGCGGCCAGCAGTGAATCACTGTCTGCCATTCAGCCAGCAACGGAATTTGAAATTAAAATTTGTGCGTTCGATTTTAGTCGCACGTGCTTTATGCAGCGAAGCTTGTGCAACCAACAGCAGGTGCCTAGGGGAACAAACGAAACGTTCCGCCAATCAACATTCAACAAATCTATAATTGTTTTATTGCCGTTCTTTCATTTTCCAATAATCTCATGAAACCTCAACTACGTCAATTAACATTTTAATAATCAATCTGTAGCAACAGCAACTCAAATTGTTGACAAATATAACAGTTACTTTGATAATTTAATTAAATCATGCAAAGTAACTGCAGCCACGATATTTTATAGCTATCTGTTTAACGCAATCACACCGGAGATTTAAATCCTAGAAGCACGCCAATAGAACAGTTTCGACATTGCACATTCGTTACTCGAAATAATTGTCAATATTGATCGGGCGTTTCCGAGCGATTTCGATTTATCGGATAATATTGTAATAGTATAATAGGTTATCCCTATTAGGTTCAGTGCCATACAGGAATTATAATTTAGGGCCACAGCAGACGCGCAACTTTGAACTTAGGCGACTAAAGTTTTTGCAATTGCATTAATGATAAATGACTCTGCGATCAATCACGGTATCAAGAATCCGAGCGATTGCCGTGTCGCGTTTTAGCGTCTCTCAGTTGACGCGATTGAAACCTATATTCTCATCGAGTCACACTGAAACGAATCACACTGTGACTGGTTGAGAAAAAAAACGCAATAAGTAACAGGGGTTACTCGTTGCGAATTGAAATATCATGCATCGGAATTTAGCGGTTGTCTTGATGCTGCGTCGCAGTAACAGCTATTGGCATTCAGTGTTGCCAACTTAGCTCTTTTAGAGTTAAATTTGGCTCTATTTTCAGTTAATCAGCTCCAAAAAATAAATTTTAGCTCTTTAGCTCTTTAATTTTAAAATTTTAGCTCTATTCCAATTCAAACGTGTGCGGAATGTAGCGTTCAATTGCTGCATCTAACTTACGATTGCAGCCAAATCATCGATCGTCTATTCTAAAAGTACAGTTAGCAACGAAAGTAGCTTTAAGTAGAACACTTTAGAACTTTTTCATATCAACTTTTCTTGGCAGATGTCTCAAAGTTTGAAACATTGGTCAAAAATTTAAATAGGTACCTACGACAAAGTACTAAATTAATCAGCGACTTTCGTTCCTGATCGTACCGTGTCTGCTTAGGTCCTTAGTTGCGAAACTGTTGAACTCAAAGGCTGGTGGGAGTTTCGGCTGTGTCGAGGTGACGGTCGGCAGGGCGCGGGCAACCCAACAAAAGCATTTATGAATTGAAACACAGAAACCAGCTTCTACAGTAATAAATTATATTTCTCTCGATACATTTGTTACTGGTGCACGCCTACACTAATAAAAGCCGCCGGTAATTAAAACAAACCAATTCGTACAATCACTTTTGACACATAGCTTTGATTGAATGAAATATTTTGATAATCATTGATAATCAATAAAGATAAGATTAAAAATAAGGTTAAGGGCAGGCATGTATCGGTCCCTATTTACGCAATGATAACGGGCATTTTGCGTAATTAGAAAAAATAATGAATCCAATCAAATCTGAATATGCAATGAATATATCTACCTAATGTTCAAATACCAATTTTAATACCGCGCAATAATTCTATAAGTCTAATCCTTTCGATTGGTAAATTAAATACCGCCGAAGCGTGGGCGAACGTTAACTGCGGATACTAAACTTCCGAGAGGAAGTGAATTGATCTGATAAAACACAATAATGGGCTATTTACATGGGTCGATTTTAGTCACATGTGATGGTCGAATTTAGTCACCTAACAAATCGCTAGTCAAATTGTATCGCAGGCGACACATCGGTGACGGCGGCGCTGTGGTCTATGTAGTCAATGGCGTAACCTATTGGCGTAAACAATTAATCTAAAAAACTAAAAAGTAGTATAATGGCTTGGTTAATATACTCATCAACTTTGTCTAGGGATACAGGTGTTATTTTCATACTAACGAGTCAAATTTGATGCCTTGGTTTTCTGCCAGGGATGTACCGTGCTGTGATCTGATGATGGTTATCTAGGGAGTGAATGGTGGAGATTCAGATCGCTATACACACCCATCTGATCTGATCAGCATTCTAACAGATTAATGGGTCAGAGTTCTCAGTTTCAGGATTTCAATACATTTTCATGCTATTTTCGCGGTTTTTTTAAACATGTCTTTTAATCTTTTAGAATGTTGGTCAGATCAGTTGGGTGTGTATACATAGCGATCTGAATGTCTCCCTGGATAGCCATCATCAGATCGCAGAACAGTACGTACATCCCTGGCAGGAAACCAAGGCTTCAAAGTTACCTCGTTTTTATGAAAATAACACCTGTATCCCTAGACAAAGTTGATGTGTGTACTTGTGGGGTTAAACAGTAATAACATGCAACACACCCATAGTTTTCATACATACCAATCTGCCAAGCATATGAACATTCATCAATTAGGAACGACATACTCCTAGCTTGTTTTATTGTGCAGCATGTTTATGAGACAGTATCCGATCGTAAATCAGAAACCCACTGTGTGTGAATAAGGAAATAATAATTATTTAGCGCTGAAGACAGTGAGCGAAATTCTTGTTTTAATTTGGGTGTATGTGCTGTTATGGAAAATTATTAACAAACCATTAAGGTACTTTAACAAAATCAGTTGAAACTATACCTATTTAGTAACATATTTTTCAACACACTTGCTCGTAAAGTGAGCCCTAATACATCGCTTTTAGGGCCATAAACCGAGCTATAACAAACGCGTGCAATAATATATAAAACACTAGTACGTAATAAAATTAACCCTACAAAGTTAAATTAGTACCTTACTGCAAGTTCTATGCGAGTAAACAAAGCATTCCCAATTTAGCCGGGTAGTACAGTTATTTTTTAACCGACTTCCAAAAAAAGAGGAGGTTCTATGTTCGTCTGTATATTTGTTTTTTTTTGTGTATGTCCACCGATTACTCGAAGACGGCTGGACCGATTGAAATGATTCAAACGTAATTAAATTAGGTAAACTCCCAAGTTGGTCCCATTTTTAAAAATTTGGAAATCGGTTCAGTACTTTTCAAGTAATCTTGAAAAAAGCACGAAAATAGTATGATTTTGTGTGAATTACCTCGATGATAATGTCGTATTACTTCTTTGTTTATGATCTGCATAAGATAATTATGTTTTTGTTGGAAGAGGGATATCTTAAGGGGTAGTTTTTTAACCGACTTAAAAAGGAGGTTCTCAGTTTAACCTGTATTTAAGTATGTTTCTCCGCGATTATCTTACGTTTGGCTGAGCCGATTTTTCTACATATATAATATACCTTACCTACAAGGTACCTACACTAAAAATAAAAAAATAAAAAATAGTTTAAAAAAAAACAAAAAACCGACTTCAAAAACCTACCTCTAAAAAGCAAGAAATAATATTCGTAATAATAAAAATACGTCTATTGAAGTCGGGTGGGGCTTTTAAAATAAAAAAAAGGAATCTGTACTCCAGCCCCACCCGACTTCAATAGACGTATTTTTATTATTACGAATATTATTTCTTGCTTTTTAGAGGTAGGTTTTTGAAGTCGGTTTTTTGTTTTTTTTAGTAACACAAAGAGGTTTTATGCTGCTTTTGCTGATAATTCATACACATTTTTGGAATAAATAAATGTGTAAGTCCTTAATTAAGTCAAACAAATATTTATTATTATTAAATTATTCATAATTCACAATATTATATTGTTATAAAATATTAAAATATTTGCATTTTATCGCTTAAAATTATAATTTTGAAGTAGGCTGTATGCTTACTCACCCCTTTGTTCGCAATATATTCTTGCGTTGGGCGTGTGAAAAAAAACAAAAAAAACCTGCGCGCCTTTTCCCATAAATATCATATTTTGTTTTTGTCGTATTTGTTGCCTTGTGGTAAATTACTGTGTTTTTTCCTCGCAAATGTGTTGAAATACGTCGTATGAAACTCGTGAGCTCTTGCTTATTGCAACCTAAGCTAACTTGTCTTTTTAAACAGTCAAAATTAATAACGAGTACTTACTTTAGTTTTATTTTAGCAAATATCGAAATCTGTCATAATTACCATCCGTATGAAATGTAGGAACCTAGGTCGGTACCTACATTTAATGTTATCAACGCGGTTAAACAAATATTTTTGATCATGGTTATATTATGGTCAAACTGCCTATCTAATGTCTAATTTCAATATCTATATCAATCGCTTTCAGAATATGATACATTGATACTTATGTTTTTTTTTCCAACGCAAAATAGGCGCAATAGACGTCGAGTTGCGGAAACCGCCTGCATTGACAAGAAGAAGATACTTATGTTTGGCACGAATAAAAACTTACCAAATAAATGTAGCAGTGTATCACATCTATTTTTGAAATTAGACAATTAGCCCCCTGGTATTTCTTATTATTGCTTTAAGAAATTAGTCCTAGATCATCAATAATTATTTTATTTTCTGCACTAAAAAACTTTGTCGATTTTGTTAAAATACTTATGAACTAATACTGTACCAGCTAAGTATTTGCAATTTTTTTCTTAAATTTATAATTTTATTACCAACTACGTATAAAACTATTAACACGTGATTTATGTGCATCAGCTGACAGCCGTACTAGCGTTAGGACAAAATGTGCTTAATGTCGCAGTGAATGAATTATTTATTAGGTAACATAATCTAAAACGGGGCTAGACACTACTTCGGCACCGTTTTCTTGTAAGTAATACTATTGTGCCCTAAAAATGGTTAACGAGGCAATTAGAAGTATTATTTTTCTTGCTTCGCTAAAATAAAGTAGACTTTGCAAGGTATTTCAACTAGATAGGTAATAAGATTTTGATAAGTAGGTACTACCATTCATACCATAGATAGATACAAATTGAGTTAGGTTTCTTATAATAAAGTATTTCTATTGCAATATTTTGTTTTTGGAATCACAATCTTATCATATTATGAAATTAGAGAGTTATTTGTTTATTGCATTACTTTAACCACAGATAATATAAACAAGCTAATAACTGGAATAAAATCTTTGAATAAATAGTTACGTGAGAAAGAAAATCTTTCTAAAAACATTTTGCTTGAGTAGATACCTACCAAGAACGATAGTTCTCTACAAAGCGCACTGTCAAAAGTGAGGCAACTAAAACAGCCAAAATGGCCTACTTTCAGCTTTTTATTACCCGACTGCGGGTTATGTTTTTCGCGCGTATCTTGTAAGTATGTTTGTATGTTTGTATGTATGTATGTTTGTATGTAATATTCTTTATTCCCTCATATCTTTCAAACGGCTGAACGGATTTCTATGATTAAGATATCGTTAGATTTGTCTTTTCAGCCCAAGTGTTTTAAGAAGGTGGCGTTATAAAAAACCAACATGGCGGCTGTACGGTGCTATTATACGTAGTGAAAAAATTTTTTTTTTTTTAAATACTGCAATATGGGTGTCAAATTAAAGGGCTTATTATAAGGATTTCAAAAACTTATATCATGACCGTAAAATATAATAACAAAAAAGAGATAAATAAAAAAAAATATTAAAAAATTAAAAAACCCGCCTGCATAAAAAGACAAGTCGACTGAAAAGATGGAAACAAGATTAAATAAATATTAAAGGCAATATGTCATAATAACATGCAGTCGGAGGCATATAATTCAATCATTCATAATGTCACTTTCTTTATGCATGCCTCCGACTGCATGTTATTATGACATATTGCCTTTAATATTTATTTAATCTTGTTTCTATCTTTTCAGTCGACTTGTCTTTTTATGCAGGCGGGTTTTTTAATTTTTTTATTTTTTTTTTTATTTTTCTCCATTATACCTAATCATACCGAATAAGTACAAACCAATTTCAATTTTCCTACATTTATTAGATTAGTTACTACGAGTAAGTATATTATTGGATTTTAGTTACGATTAGGTAACGTATGAAGGATATAAATCTGAATACTAAGCCATTCTGGCTTAGTATTAGTTGCCTCACTTTGCATACGAGGACGCGGCTTCTAGGTGTGATTATTCTAAGCCTAAGTTTATCATTATTTTTAAAAGTTTATTGACCGAGTGAGCGCGTAGCGCGAGCGAAGCTTCTCTGCAGCTTGGGCAAAAATGCTTCCGTATGTCTGTGCGGTTGTCCGTTTCTTATCCTCTACAGGTCGCATTTATCAACGGATTCTCGTGAAATTTGGTTCGATAATTAGGTATTATATTATAGATTTTTTGTCAAAATTTTTAGAAAAAAAATCACCTATTTCGAAATATGTTCAAAATTTGAAGCGCCATCTAGCCTCGAATAGATAAAATTCAAGAATACCTATAATACTGCTTTTGAAACCTCGTGGTGACATCTATTAGATTAAATTTTAAGCAACGTACAATTTGAGGTCCTTTTTTACGTACAAACACCATTGATATATCAAAACAAAGTTTAGATGCGTTATGCGCCAACATCATGCAATTTAAAACAGCGACAGGTACTGCAGATACACACATTGACATATTACATCAATAGTGGGACAAAAATGAACGCCACCATACGGAATCCCTGTCGTTAGAAAGAGATAAACAGACATCATAAGTTTCGTCTGACACGCTGCATGCTCATTGGCGCGTCTCGCTCTTTGTAAAAAAATGTCCGATTAGAGTAATACAAAATACGAAAATACATTTTACGGTAAAATACAGTACTTACGTGTGAAATAAAACATTTTTCCGATCTCTGACTGTTGCTGTATAATTTGCACATCGTTTATAGACGCAGGAAGGCATTTTTGATCAGAATGTCACGGTTTTTTAGTGTCTGTCTGACGAGAGTGATGTGTGTTTACGTGTCACGAGCCTGTGCCTGACTAATTGAAAGTCGGGCAATTACCTTACTTTCGTCTTGCCATTGTGGAGTGCGGGTAACGCATCTAAACTTTGTTTTGATATATCAATGACAAACACGAGGTCTACCTACAGCTCACTGAGCCACTACTAGGTAGTCTAGGTACTCTATGTATTTTTTTACTGTCTTCCAGCGAAATGAGAATACGAGCTTTTGTGAATCCGACCAAGTGCTGAATCACAGAACAACTTGTTCTGTATAATAATCACAGAACAAGACTATGAATTGTACCATCTATTTCAAACAAAATAGTATCAAAATGGTTTTCTTACAAACGTGAACCCATATGGTGAAGAAACGATAACAAATATTTTCTTTCTTGAAAAAAAAACATGCTTAAGTGCTGTGTGTGCCTGACATAAATAAATAGACTAATAAAGTGTTTAAATCCTTTGTTTAAAGTAATTATTCTGAAAGTTTCCAGTAGTTTTAGTAACCAAGACTGTGCCCTTTCTTGTGCTTACTTCCAAGAAATATACCTGTTTTCTAAGAACTTGGCTACCTTATCTGATTACAAAGTCAATAAAAAAGGTAAATCATTATTAATTGATAGTTGCAATGTAATCGGTCTACTAATGCTTTTAATATGTCGTACTGAGTTTGAAATATGAAAGGAATGTAAATCTGGTGTGGCTTGTGTCGAACTAATAGTGTTAATATGAAAAAATGTAATTGTTTCATTATGTAAGTGTAATGTAACACTATAATCATGTCATGTTTTTGTTTCTGTGTGTCAACTGGTTACTCTTGCAATTTACTAACATTTCTTTAGTTCACGCAATTTAAATTTAAAACCTACCTATCCTGCGACACCTCACACTATGAGATTCATAGGATTCTATCCCTTCTTTACATCTAGAAGAGGTACTTACACTAAAAAGTATAGGTAATATTTTTTAAGATTTAATCTACCACTTTTTTGGCGCTTCATTGGCCTCTGAGCTAAGCCACGAACAGACGGTCAGACGGCCATAGCGGTGGTTTATTTTTTTAACCTACTTCCAAAAAAAGGAGGAGGTTTTATGTTCGTCTGTATATTTGTTTTTTTTTTTTTGTATGTCCACCGATTACTCGAAGACGGCTGGACCGATTGAAATGGTTCAAACGTTATTTAGGTAAACTCCCAAGTTACCAACCAACATTAACATTAGGTAAACTCCCAAGTTGGTCCCATTTTTTAAAATTTGAAAATCTGTTCAGTACTTTTCAAGTAATCTTGAAAAAAGCACGAAAATAGTATGATTTTGTGTGAATTACCTCGATGATAATGGTCGTATTACTTCTTTGTTTATGAACTGAATAAGATAATTATTGTTTTGTTCGAAGAGGGATATCTTAAGTGTAGTTCTTTGACCGACTTAAAAAAGGAGGTTCTCAGTTTGACCCGTATTTAAGTATGTTTCTCCGCGATTATCTTACGTTTGGCTGAGCCGATTTTTCTACATATATAATATACCTTACCTACAAGGTACCTACACTAAAAATAAAAAAAAAACCGACTTTAAAAAACCTACTGTAGTGGCTCAAATCCTAATTTGTATATGTGATCGTCTAGTTATAATGTTTTTCTATGTATTTGGTGGTCTTGGTGAAAGTCGATGTTACTGGCATCTAAGTGATCTGCGAATCGTGTTTATGTTTGTACTATTTAGTAGCTGCGTGTGAATGGAATGGAGGCTCATCGAGATAAATCCATCATTCCGCAGGCCTATGGTTTTAAATAACATTGCGAAGCTTGTTAATATTAAAATGCAAATTGTTTTAATCTGATCGCGACTTTCGCCTCTCCTCTACACTAATTACCTAAGCTATAACCAAAAGATGTCTGCTCATGATGTGGATTACACTCTGGTCGTTTAATAGCGCCTACAAAACCTTCTAGGAAAAACCCTTCTGGGGTTTATTATTTGGGGAACGTCAGCCATCTTTGTTACGCTGCGGAGCGTTTGTCAGACATCTCCAGGATGTGGACATTTATTTACTTTACTTTATAAGGTGTTCGCTAGACACCTTTCCCCATAAAACCATGGTAAACTTTATTTATTCATATTTGTATTAATTGAGAAAGTTCGATTTGGCCAAATCGGGCGATGGCTGAACGCTATGAAAGTGCAAATGTGACGACGACCCAGAAATGCTTCTACCCGTTCACTGGATCCTCACGCAGATAGCCTTTAGGCTCAATAAGGCTGAGCTCGCGAGTACCGGCCATAGCATCCCGTACAGTCAAGTCTAAGAGAATAATCTCTTATAGTCAAGAGCCCTCATTCGATTAAAGTCAGTGGGTGGAATGCCTAGCTCGCAGCCTCAAGCGGTCAAACACCCCAGGATCTAAACATCCTGTGCAAGTTCTATTTCATCACAGATCACCTAGTATACCTATCCCTATTTCCTATCCTAAATACAAGTCTATAAGTGCACCTAACAATGTCTATGTCCTGTGTAGAGGCAAAATGTACTTACACATTATACCTATTCAACACTAATACATTATACTTCCTTCTGCTCAGCTCCTGTTGTGTCTCTCGTCCCAAATTCAGCAGCTAGACTCCTTTACTGACACGTTTAAATAAACTACCTATACACAAGTAACCTCAACGGTTTGAATGTAGTCTCTTCCTTAGTCTTTAGTCACTCCCTACTATCCCATGTTTATTTAATTAGGTATATGTATAGAAATCTACCTAGACCTAGACTGAAATCTAACGAATTTAGCTCATAGAAATCGTGATTCAACTGAAAGGTATATGTGTGAGAACGCAAAGTGTTAAACGAAGCCAAACAAACTAGCTCAAAGGTTCTTCTAAGTATTTCTTAGTATTTAACACGAGTTTGACTATGCCTCACACTGTGCCTCCTCTTAGGAATCTTATCTCTAAGCAGTAAAACATATAATTATGGAAAAAAAAATATTATTTATTTAAATTAAATGTGTTTAGTTTAACTTCGAAATAGCAAAAGAAACTGGTTTGATTATTTAAGCTGTCACCTATAGGTTGCTATATAATGACAGCTAGATTTTCAGCTCCTATCTTAAGACCACACTAAATAGAGAGAAAGCGAAAATCCAAAGAAAAAACTCTCTAAGGTCATCTAGATTCACACTTAATTTTAATTAAACACACACTAAAGTTTCAATAGTTATTTTACAAATTAAGTCTAAAGTGAGATACGAACACATTTATAGAACTAACCTGATACATTGATTGAAAAATGGAAAGAAAAAACTATTTCACATATTAGTCTAATCTAGACTTGATTATTAACATTCATAATAGATATTAGTGTTTCGTATTCCACCAGGCTACATAAAGTTACAGTCTCTAGAGCTTTAATTAATACTTTCACGTTAACCATCCTTATCTCTGAGATTAACTATGTATCAAGAAAACGCAATCCAATTCAATCTAACCCGGCTCTTTGCATTTCTATCTCATTTGGTAGACCATCTTGCAAATACCCCCGTCTATTTAATATTCGACGATTGCAATAACTGAATATCTTATATCCACAACACCCTAATACAACTATTGCGCATATTAAAGTCAACACAAAAATGAGGTGTTCTACCGAGTTCCATTCGGTTATTAAAGAGAAACCCCTAGAATGGAGTTGTTCTTCGTATTGATACATTTCTACGTTGTATACGATATTCTGCTCGTTAATCTAGAGATTGTACCTTTATTGACACATGAAATAAATCACAATGTATACAATTACATACCCCACTCGACGTTGTTTGGGTTCACTTTGTAAAATAGTTACACTTGTTTTAATATTCAAATCTACAATTTACTTAACAAAGTTAGTATTTATTTAATAGTTAACTCTTTAGTCTTTATTTCTCACACAGTTAGTTACAATGGAGTCACGAAACTCCCAATCTAACACTCCTAAAATATTAAAAGCGTCTGCGTCCTACTGTCTGTCTTAGCGTCTGTGTCGAATGCTCGTTGCATCGTCGTTTTATCTCTTCCATTCCTACTGAAGTTTTTCTCCGCCCGCTCTACGCCCATTTAGACCCCTCATTGGTCAGCTTGATGCTTGCAATCTTCACGGCGACGCCTACGCACCATTTCTCACGATCCGCCCTACCAATTCTGAGAACTCAAGTTTTTTTTCCTTCCTTCGACTACTTCACCCATCTGTAACACATTTAAATCTACCAAACTCTTAGAAATCTGTGCATTTCAACTAAAATTGTCCATCATTCACCAGTTTGAATAGTTTGTATGACAGTTGAGCGTAATTTACGGCCTACCCAAGACTCCATTTGTCTTAGTCCCCGCTGTGCGCTAATAAAACTTGTCGCTCTTAACCTATTAGAAGAAATATTCGAAACAAAATTTTTTATTCCTAGTTTTGTTTTACGAGCCCGGCCCTCACATCTGCTAATAATACGAATGCCATCACACATTCCCCTAAATAGAATCTTAAACACCTACATCCGAATGTACGGTCGTTTTAAATTATATTTCCTATCTGTCCACATTTCCAAACTTTCCCACGGTATTCGTTCAGTTCTCACGTTCCCTTTCTATAGCTCTTATCTGTCCATTGTATACCCAAGTAGGCAATAAACCCCGATACTCCGCCTCCTTTGTTACATAAGTATGGCGCCTCACAAACCATTGTCCCTATTTTTTTTCTTTTATTTTATTTTTTTATTATTTTTACCTATTCACATAATAGCGAAACAGGTGTATCGCATTGTAATTCCCTTTTATCTTGTTTGTTTGTTTATCTATTAGAGTGTACACGTTGCTACTGGGAATAGCACCAATGACGTATGGTCCTTCAAACAAACGTGCAAACTTCTTAGTCACTTTTTTAGATGCATCCGATTTCGCAAACTTTTTCAACTTCACTAGATCACCTATGTCAAAACACACTAGTTTATGATTTTTGTTATAATGAAATTCTCTACTCTCGGCTGACTTCAATATGTTCTGTCTCGCTCGTTCCCGAACTAATTCTAATGGCTCTTGTTGTAGGCCTAACCCTACTCCAATAATTTTGTCGTTATCCGTAGATAAGCGAGTTCTTGTACCCCATACTATCTCGTTAGGTGTGTAACCCGTCGTGGTGTGTATAACTTGATTGTAACAATCCTCTATTTTCGGCAATACGTCAACCCAAGAACAATGTGATTTTTCACAATACGTCCTAAACATTCTTCCTAGCTCTCTATTGACCCTCTCCGTAGAATTAGGTCGCGGGTTTCTGATCGAGGTGTGCGTTAGCACGATACCTAACTGTCTAACACCTGACTCAAAAATCCTTGATGTGAAATTTGCACCTCTATCCGAACATAAAACCTTTATTTTGACCTGTTCGTGAAATTTTCTAACACAAGTTAACGAGGCCCTGCCACTCGCCTGTCGTAATGAGTATAATCTAATTAATTTGCTGAAGGCGTCCTGCATAACAAACACGTACTTATGACCAAAGCGTCCTGCCGGTATTGGTCCATAAATGTCACAAAATACTCGTTCCCCTATCTCCCTAGCTATCACCGTCTTAATTGGTCCTGAGTGTGCCTCCAACGCGTGTTTCGATTTTTGACACACGTCGCAAGCCCTAACTACCTGTCCTATTTTGCGTGCCATATCAGTGAAGTAGTAACGTCGCTTCATTAACGCAAGCACCTTGTATCGCCCAAAATGTCCTACTTCCTCGTGTATACTAGTAATCAATTCCGTTTGTAAGTTCTCGGGAACATATAATCGCGACCTACCCGAACCTATCTCTATCCTATAGAGAATCCCGTCTATTAGTCTGTAATGTCTAGCCTCAGACTCGCTCTCAGCTTTTATACGCTTAGTTATTTCGCTAACAACACGATCACGCCCCTGATGTTCTCTTATCTCTTCCCACTTATTCTTTATGAGTCGTCCAGTTGGTATTTCAAACAAATTCATTTCCGGTCCCACAGTTTTATTAGTCAAGGTATCGGTGGCTCCACTTATATGTCGTGACAACACGTCAGCTACAGTGTTCAGACTACCCTTGACATGTTCAATCGTATAATTGAACTGTCCTATATAACTTACCCACCGTATCATGCGAGCGCTTAGTAATTTACACGATTGTAGAAACGTCAAACTTTTATGATCGGTCCTAATTACTAACTGAGCACCCCTTAAATACGTTTCAAACTTTGATAGACTATAAATTATGGCCCACAGCTCTTGTTCAGTGACTGTCCATCTGCGTTCCGTTTCTGATAATGATTTACTACAAAACCCTATAACTCTCTCTTCCCCCTCACTCGTTAGTTGGTAGATGTATCCTGCGACACCTATATTCGAGCTGTCCGTTTGTAAATAATATATATCCTTCGGGTTTGGATGTGCAAGAAGCACGGTATCTACAAATAAAGTTTTCACCCTTTTAAAACAATCGTCTACTTCCTGTGTCCATGACCATCTTTTGTTTTGTTTCAATAGGTCACACAGAGGCCTAACCTCCTCACTATACTTTGATATAAATCTACGAAAATAGTTTATTAATCCCAGAAATCCTCTTAATTGTTTTATGGTTCGAGGTGCGGGGAAATCCAATATCGCCCTTACCCTATCCGGATCCATTTGTACCCCTTTGGTATTTACAATGTGTCCTAATAACTTTACCTCCACACATAAGAATTTACATTTTTCCTTCCTACTCGTTAGTCTAGCCGCCTCTAACCTGCTCAGTACTTGATCTAGGTGTTCTAGGTGTAACTTTAGGTCCCCCTTAGTGAACACTACTATGTCATCTATATAATTTATACAAAACTCGCGCACCCCTTCTAGTATCGAATCCATAGCCCTCGAGAAACCTGCCACCGATGTCTTAAGTCCTTGAGGTAAAACACAATACGTATAGGTTTTCCCCATAAAAGTGAACCCTGTATACTTTCTAGAATCGGGATGTAATGGTATCTGAAAATATGCATTATTGAGGTCAATAAGACTGATGTAATTAACCCCATAAAAGGATTGTATGATTTCTGATGTAAGTGGTGGCGCCCCCGCGTCCCCCACCATCTTCTTATTG
The DNA here is from genome assembly GCA_950108535.1 of Agriphila straminella. Classification (NCBI taxonomy): domain Eukaryota; kingdom Metazoa; phylum Arthropoda; class Insecta; order Lepidoptera; family Crambidae; genus Agriphila; species Agriphila straminella. The sequence continues at coordinate 14,254,961 of OX467311.1, read as the reverse complement.
AGTTCGCGCGCGTCTAATAAGAGTCTTATTGTTCCGTCTCGCTTTTTTGTAAAGGTAAGCGGACTACAACACGGTGTCGCCTCCTGACGGATAACTCCTAAACTCTCTAACCCATCTAGTTCTCTTTTTATCTCCTCCCTATATGCTAAAGGTATTGGATAACTTCGCTTTATAAAAGGCGTGTCGTCGATTAATTCAATAACATGCTCGTATCTGTCCGTCAATCCTAATTCGTCGGTAAACACTCTACTATATCTGTTTAAAACGGGTAACAATAGTTTCTTTTGTTCGTCATTTAAACCCATCTCGTCCAAGTAGGTAGCCACCTTTCCGCTATTGTTTATTTTCTCGCTCGCCTCACTATACACCGCCGGTTGGGCGTCCGTCTCTAACATCGTATTTATCATGTTTGCATTGTCTCTCCCGCCTAACCGTTTTAATTCGCAACTCGAATTTATTTTGACACTAGTCCTGACTCCTAAGTGCTCAATTGATAACGTCCTTTCTCTGCCACACTCCACTATCCCCTTGACACGTTCCAACCAGTCGTATCCTAATATCATTGACCTAGGAAGCCTATGCAGAATTAACATTGACGCTTCAATGATTGTGCCACCCAAACTTAGCTCTATTAGTACCATACGATTCGCACTTTCACTCCGTGATCCAAATGCTCCCTGCACCTGTATAGCCGGGATAGCGATCTCGGGCAAATCACCTCTCTCTTTCCGAATAGAATCGTGTAGTTCCCTAGTTATAGCGCTTATTTGGCTCCCTGTGTCTATCAATGCACTTATACGCATCCCGTACACATCCACTCCTATCTCGGGTAATCTAGGCAACGAATAATCAACACCTAAGTAATCTGACTCGTCTAGCTCATGTGATATCGACAAAACCTCTCTACCCCTGCTTGTACAAAGATCACACGCAAGCCCTTCTTCGTCACATTCTATCACATGATTGAATTGATTTTCCAATAAGACACCTATGCTACACGCTATCGCTCGCAAACCGTTGCTACTCACTGACACTCCCCCGGTCAATGGCCTCTTCAATCCCTTTCCGTCTGCTCCTAAACCCTGACCTGGCTCCCATCCATTTTTAACTAAAATCTTATACGCTATATCGTCTTTCCTATTTTCTGAAGTCCATTCATTCCCCTTCCTACACTTTGATAACCGATCGGACTCCGCTTGTGTAGGGGGTATTAGTTTTTTGTTTTATCCTCCCTCACAGACGTTGATAATGTTGACCCCTCACCTTCCTTCGTGAATGTTATAGCTGGCCTAGTATTTATTTCACCCAACACGTTCGACCGTGATGTATTCCTATTAGAATATGATCCGTAACCTATCCTGCCTCGTCGGTGAGCCCTTCCCCGAGTCGAACCGCCTCTGCCTCGCCATCTTTCCGCTAAAATCGTTGCCGCAACTGGATAATCTGTCTGTGTCCTACTGTAACGACCTCTCTGATTATTTCCTCTCTCTCTAGCATATCTACCTATCTCTCTCTGTCCCACAACTACATTTTGTTCGATACTCCTAAGAAAGTTCGCGCCTTTCATAATAGTGGGTTCCTCTGCTCTCGTAAACCACAACCGTTGAACATCCAAAGGATAATGACGCATTATCGAATTTACTAAATCCCTTTCACTAAAAGATATGGTCAAGGACTGCATCGACTCAACATATTCAGCAAAATGTTCGGACATCGAAATTGCTGATTCACTTGTGTACACCGTGTTAATCAACCTATACCTAACGGATTCTTGTATTTGTTCAGTCCAATAAGTCCGTCTAAAGTCGTCCTCAAAATCACTAAAAGTATTCCATCTCCTTGAGTACATCTCCATCAATTTTCGTGCATGTCCCGTGATGCAACCTAGCGCTATATCAATTTCGCGGTCCTGTCCGTTCACTTCTCTAATATATTTTTTTAATCGTTTCAAAAACGCAATAGGGTTCGCGAATGGTTTTCCGTCAAAACTCGGCTTTGCAACTGAAGGCTGTATGACGTATAAGTTTCTAGTTTCCGAATTCGCGACACTACCACTAGCTATTGTGCTAATCGACTCTTGTCTAATCGTCTGATGACTATTTTGCACATTCCCGCGCGACTCTATCCTCTCGTTTAATCGCTCCGCGCTCAACTGCCGTAATGTATTTTGAAATTCATCCATTCTTTGTGACATCTGTTGTAAAGTTATGTTATCTATATTTCCCGTTTGTTCCCCTATGCTTCCGTTACTCTCGCGACTTTCCCCTGTCCTATCTTGACCTCTAACCCGTCTCTTACTGCGCCTAGGCATTATAACGTCACTTAACTCAACTGCCGACAAACTAGTTTCGATTTAAACTTTCCCCTACTCCTAAATGCACAGATCGTTCTTTATGAGAAAGGTAGATAGTTCCACATGTGATTAAAATACTCATGATAACAGACTTACATTGAAATGTAACAATATCTTGAGAATCTGCTCCCGCCTTTGTCTCCACCTAAATCACACATCTTTATTATGCTAACCTTTTTACGTACAGTCAAAATCGTCAAACGCGCTGCTATGCTTTGAATAATATTGGAAAGTATTTTTATTTTACTCTTTTATTGTTTATTTTGTTGGGTAAGATTTCTCCACGTCCTTCCCTTTTGTCTTTAATGTACAACCGTCAAATTTTACTTCAATGGACAACAGCAGTTAAGTTGCAAACCAATAAAACATTACCCTAAGGTTTCCTTTGTCTCGCTTCCCATTCACAAGCTTGTCAGACAGGCTTTTGTCTTCCGTGAACAAATAACTTGGCTATACAGTTGTCTAAAAATAGATTCTTTTAATTTTATAATTTACGAAATAGGTATGTATATATTATTATTTTTTTTTCGATCTCGTTGATAACATTATGACGAATTCTGACTGTAACTGTGTCTTTCCCCTACATTCAAAAGACATGTAAACAGTTTAACACAATAAAATAATCACACCATGCACATAATTAAAATAATTATTCCATGCACAATTTATCTCGCCTCCTTGTTTCGCATCACGATGTCTCGTAACATCCCTGTAAAAGTATTCCTTTCAACTGACCACGATTTCTACGTTGTGTTTATTTTATTTATTTTTGTTTTATTTATTTATTATAATTATTTGGTCCTTTTGATCCAATCGTATCGTTATTTCGAATACGTATTTGGAATCCTGGTCGACACGGCATCATTTTCTGTAGTGGCTCAAATCCTAATTTGTATATGTGATCGTCTAGTTATAATGTTTTTCTATGTATTTGGTGGTCTTGGTGAAAGTCGATGTTACTGGCATCTAAGTGATCTGCGAATCGTGTTTATGTTTGTACTATTTAGTAGCTGCGTGTGAATGGAATGGAGGCTCATCGAGATAAATCCATCATTCCGCAGGCCTATGGTTTTAAATAACATTGCGAAGCTTGTTAATATTAAAATGCAAATTGTTTTAATCTGATCGCGACTTTCGCCTCTCCTCTACACTAATTACCTAAGCTATAACCAAAAGATGTCTGCTCATGATGTGGATTACACTCTGGTCGTTTAATAGCGCCTACAAAACCTTCTAGGAAAAACCCTTCTGGGGTTTATTATTTGGGGAACGTCAGCCATCTTTGTTACGCTGCGGAGCGTTTGTCAGACATCTCCAGGATGTGGACATTTATTTACTTTACTTTATAAGGTGTTCGCTAGACACCTTTCCCCATAAAACCATGGTAAACTTTATTTATTCATATTTGTATTAATTGAGAAAGTTCGATTTGGCCAAATCGGGCGATGGCTGAACGCTATGAAAGTGCAAATGTGACGACGACCCAGAAATGCTTCTACCCGTTCACTGGATCCTCACGCAGATAGCCTTTAGGCTCAATAAGGCTGAGCTCGCGAGTACCGGCCATAGCATCCCGTACAGTCAAGTCTAAGAGAATAATCTCTTATAGTCAAGAGCCCTCATTCGATTAAAGTCAGTGGGTGGAATGCCTAGCTCGCAGCCTCAAGCGGTCAAACACCCCAGGATCTAAACATCCTGTGCAAGTTCTATTTCATCACAGATCACCTAGTATACCTATCCCTATTTCCTATCCTAAATACAAGTCTATAAGTGCACCTAACAATGTCTATGTCCTGTGTAGAGGCAAAATGTACTTACACATTATACCTATTCAACACTAATACATTATACTTCCTTCTGCTCAGCTCCTGTTGTGTCTCTCGTCCCAAATTCAGCAGCTAGACTCCTTTACTGACACGTTTAAATAAACTACCTATACACAAGTAACCTCAACGGTTTGAATGTAGTCTCTTCCTTAGTCTTTAGTCACTCCCTACTATCCCATGTTTATTTAATTAGGTATATGTATAGAAATCTACCTAGACCTAGACTGAAATCTAACGAATTTAGCTCATAGAAATCGTGATTCAACTGAAAGGTATATGTGTGAGAACGCAAAGTGTTAAACGAAGCCAAACAAACTAGCTCAAAGGTTCTTCTAAGTATTTCTTAGTATTTAACACGAGTTTGACTATGCCTCACACTGTGCCTCCTCTTAGGAATCTTATCTCTAAGCAGTAAAACATATAATTATGGAAAAAAAAATATTATTTATTTAAATTAAATGTGTTTAGTTTAACTTCGAAATAGCAAAAGAAACTGGTTTGATTATTTAAGCTGTCACCTATAGGTTGCTATATAATGACAGCTAGATTTTCAGCTCCTATCTTAAGACCACACTAAATAGAGAGAAAGCGAAAATCCAAAGAAAAAACTCTCTAAGGTCATCTAGATTCACACTTAATTTTAATTAAACACACACTAAAGTTTCAATAGTTATTTTACAAATTAAGTCTAAAGTGAGATACGAACACATTTATAGAACTAACCTGATACATTGATTGAAAAATGGAAAGAAAAAACTATTTCACATATTAGTCTAATCTAGACTTGATTATTAACATTCATAATAGATATTAGTGTTTCGTATTCCACCAGGCTACATAAAGTTACAGTCTCTAGAGCTTTAATTAATACTTTCACGTTAACCATCCTTATCTCTGAGATTAACTATGTATCAAGAAAACGCAATCCAATTCAATCTAACCCGGCTCTTTGCATTTCTATCTCATTTGGTAGACCATCTTGCAAATACCCCCGTCTATTTAATATTCGACGATTGCAATAACTGAATATCTTATATCCACAACACCCTAATACAACTATTGCGCATATTAAAGTCAACACAAAAATGAGGTGTTCTACCGAGTTCCATTCGGTTATTAAAGAGAAACCCCTAGAATGGAGTTGTTCTTCGTATTGATACATTTCTACGTTGTATACGATATTCTGCTCGTTAATCTAGAGATTGTACCTTTATTGACACATGAAATAAATCACAATGTATACAATTACATACCCCACTCGACGTTGTTTGGGTTCACTTTGTAAAATAGTTACACTTGTTTTAATATTCAAATCTACAATTTACTTAACAAAGTTAGTATTTATTTAATAGTTAACTCTTTAGTCTTTATTTCTCACACAGTTAGTTACAATGGAGTCACGAAACTCCCAATCTAACACTCCTAAAATATTAAAAGCGTCTGCGTCCTACTGTCTGTCTTAGCGTCTGTGTCGAATGCTCGTTGCATCGTCGTTTTATCTCTTCCATTCCTACTGAAGTTTTTCTCCGCCCGCTCTACGCCCATTTAGACCCCTCATTGGTCAGCTTGATGCTTGCAATCTTCACGGCGACGCCTACGCACCATTTCTCACGATCCGCCCTACCAATTCTGAGAACTCAAGTTTTTTTTCCTTCCTTCGACTACTTCACCCATCTGTAACACATTTAAATCTACCAAACTCTTAGAAATCTGTGCATTTCAACTAAAATTGTCCATCATTCACCAGTTTGAATAGTTTGTATGACAGTTGAGCGTAATTTACGGCCTACCCAAGACTCCATTTGTCTTAGTCCCCGCTGTGCGCTAATAAAACTTGTCGCTCTTAACCTATTAGAAGAAATATTCGAAACAAAATTTTTTATTCCTAGTTTTGTTTTACGAGCCCGGCCCTCACATCTGCTAATAATACGAATGCCATCACACTACCTCTGAAAAGCAACAAATAATAAAAATACGTCTATTGAAGTCGGGTGGAGCTTTTTGAATAAAAAAAAGGAATTTGTACTCCAGCCCCACCCGACTTCAATAGACGTATTTTTATTATTACGAATATTATTTCTTGCTTTTTAAAGGTAGGTTTTTGAAGTCGGTTTTTTGAAGTCGGTTTTTTGTTTTTTTTTAAACAATTTTTTTTATAAATCTTTAATCCTAAGTTAAACATAAGCAACCACCAAGTTACATTAATATTTCAATCGTTTTGTGCACTTATTTGATAAGTATTTTTTATTTAGTTTTTTGACAATTACTTTTTCAGTGTACGTACCAGCCATCGACATGTCGGTAGCTTTTAAAACCCTTCGTAAAAGGAAACAAGCACCTGACAAATCCTCTACAATCCCTTTTATTTTTAACCCTTAAGGTGTATACCTTACCGAAAGTGGGGCCTCAAAAGTTTTATTTATTAATTTGTTAATAGAAATAGATTTTAATAAAACTCCTTTGGAATTTTCAGGGCTCATTTATAGTCAAGTATTTTTAGAAGGTATTACTGCATTCCCTCTCGTAGTCATTCGAAGAAGTAGATAGCAAATGTATCAAAAACAGCCAGTTTTAGCAATTTTGCTATCTACTTCTAGCAGTGACTACGAGGGAATGTAATGATACCATCTGAAAATACTAGACTATGGGCCCTAAAAATTCCACTAGAAGTTTTATTAAAAATGTGTAATAGAATTACAATATTAAATAAAATTCACCGCGGTGCCACTTTCGGTCAGGTAAGCGCCTTAAGTTTTAAGCAAACAGCCACCCGACAATTCCTAGGCAATCCAGCTGAAATAGTGAGTAGTCACAACGTTAACGCGGTCAGTAAGCTCGAGAGCCTCAATTCAGTTTAAGTTAACCTAACAATCGTGTCTCAATGGTGTTTCAATGGCGGGATGTCACAAAATGTATCCCGCTTGGAAGTCTACTCATACCTGAGCGGTATCCGCTACCGCCGTGAGTAGCGGTAATACCCGAGCGTTAGCACGCTGGGTATTTGCTACGGCATTTTCGCAGCTGTCGCGAAATCGGACCCGCATACCAGATAGGTCGCGATACATACCGCGTGTTTGGCGAAACTATTACTCTCCCCGCGGACGCACCCCGCGGACGCACCCCGCGCCGCCTGCCCGCAGCGCTCGCGTCGCGCGCAATTACCGCTACCGGAGCCGGTAGCGGTAAAATTCCGCTACCGTTTGAACAGCGCGTAATCCGCATACCCATTGGGATATCGTTACCGGCACCGGTAGCGGATACCGCTCAGATTTAAGTAGGCCTTGGTGGCGCTACTGCTGCTGGAGACCTTTGACCGAGCATTTACCCCCAATTTTCCCACATATTTTAAATTATATCTAAAAATGGTTGATACTAATAATAATTATTGTGAAAATTTGATAGTATAATACCTATATGAATAAAAAATTGATTAAAAACAAAATATGTAGAAAGAAAAAAAAATTTACGAAAATCCGCTTCCAACATCCAAAAATTAATAGCAAACACAATACTTAGTTAACAACAAAATGACAGGTCCTATTGAAACACAATTAAGAAACGATTGTTACGTTAATATTAGCAGACTTGGGCCCCAGATCCCGTGGGAAATTTAAGAGTCTAGAATTCCTAAGTCCACTCCACCGAGCAATTTAATTACTTGGAAATAAAGTTTAAGTTGGCCACTAATAATAGATGGCCAGTGGCCGAGGAAAGTATTAAAAATTACTAATTGGAAAGCGTAATACCCATTGTAGAGTCCATTTTTTAGGGTTCCATAGCCAAAATGGCAAAAAACGGAACCTTTAAATATTCGTCATGTCTCTCTGTCCGTCCGTCCGTATGTCACAGCCATTTTATTCCGAAAGTATTAGGAATACACAGTTAAAACTTAGTAGGTAGATGTATTCTGCGTTAACTGCTTAACGATTTAACACAAAAATAAAAAAAATTAAGATCAAGGGGGGGCTCCCCAATCCCCATACATGGAACTGAAACTGAAAATTTTTTTTTTCTTTATTTTTTCTCAAAGTCAACCGTTTGAAAGATAAACACTGCCAAAGTGGTAAAATGTGTGCCCCCCCCCTAACTTTTGAAATAGGTGAGTGAAAAATCTAAAAAAAAATATATGCTATAGATCTTAATAAAAACTTTCACTGAAAATTGGTTTGAACGAGATATAGGAATTAGTTTTCGAGATATTATCATATTTTCCAAAACAGCAAATATAACTTTGTCATTCTTACCAACACTGTGAAAAACAAAGTAATTTTTACAGACGAAAAATGATAGTGGTATTAAATATGGTATGGTATATAAGGTAACTACGTAACCCTACGGCGCGTGGCCCGACACGCACTTGGCCGGTTTTTTACTTTCTTGTCAATAAAATTTGAATAAGATTTTTTAATTGTCTCAATCTCTCATCGACCCAATATAGGAAATTATAGTGACTTACGAACTATAGCGTAAAATTATTATAGTTATGAAAGTGATAGGCTGCCTTTGAATTTTCACAACTGCAACAAAACTGTTTTATAATATCATCATATCTAGAAAACAACGCGAGTTAGTGTACTCGATATAGTAAATTTTATTCTCTATGGGAAATTTCATTTCGCTTTCCGGCAGTAGATGGCGCTGTATAAATTTCCCATGTAATTGCTCTATAAATTTTTACGCATGTTTTCATTCTTGTTACGGGTATAGGAATGGCCCCAGGATTATTGAAGTTAGCCATCTCAGACCATAATCCTTCATTCGTTTTAATTAACCGGTGGATAATTCATAAGTATTGATTGCTCAGCTGAAGCTCAGAAGAACCGATGGCCTTTGAGGCGAAAAGGTTCCGGAATGGCGACCGCGCACCAGACGACGCTCCGTAGGTAGGCCTCCGACAAGGTGGACCGACGATCAGAGGGCCTAGTACGAGTTGTGTTTCTCACTTCACTTTGTGAATAGTATCGGGTGAAAGAGAGAAAATCATGCGAGTGAGTGAACGAGTGAAAGAGAAAAGACGATAGTTAACTATTCGCAAAGTGAAGTGAGTACAAAAAACCAACTCGTACCTACTAGGCCCTCTGGTGAAGGTCGCGGGAAGCCGCTGGATGCTGGCAGCGCAGGAAAACGTTTACCCAGCAGTGGGTGTCGTGCGGCTGATATGATGAATGCGTAAGAATTCGGTCCGATAAAACCACGAATTTTCATACCAAAGCTTGGTACAGATTGCTTTGCAAGATAATATCGAAAGGGTATCATTATAATGCACTAATGATAGGGGATACATTGATACTCTATGCACAATTTGAGGTCGGAAACAACTATTTAAAGTCTATTTTTTGCACATTATGACTAACTTATTAATCACTAACCACAAAGATATGTCGAGAAATGTTTATAACCTTGCAGTATTACAAAACATATGTAATCGAGATCACGGAACTAGGAAGAGTCTACTCTATTTTTTATTTGTAACAATAGCGGTTAATGCTTACATTAGCATTGTTATTACAATACAGATAATTAATGAGCTTATCTGTTTGAGTGGATTAGATTTAATTTCCAAATGGTATAAAAACCGCAAAATCCAATAAAGCAAGCTGTTTATTTTGAGGTAATATGAGTGTGCAATGGAATATCAATGAAACGAAGAATTTGTACTGCAATGTTTTATTAAATATTTTTTATGGAGATTGAAATTACTACATGTTATTGTTTCGGTGACAATTTGATATCTTTATAGCTCTCTTTAGACTCCTTTTTTAATAGCTTAACGAGTTCTTGTTTAATTAATAATTATTTCAATTTGTCGTCACACATTTCAAGAGTTGTGTGTTAGTTTAACTTTTTATTTATATAAAATTTATACCTATGTGAGCGCAAAGAGGCGAGTGTCAGTGTGCGGACAAACCAATACAGGTTTTAGTCACATTGTTAGCTTAAATATCTTAATTTTAAGACCTTTGTAATTTCTTAATAAAATATAAAAAATATAAACCGGACACTTTTTGTGATTGTTCCAGTACAGTAGGAAAACCTGTTACAAAGATCCACTAAAGCTGAATATGGAAGATGATAGCTAGGGTACCATGCATACAACCCTGGAAAATTATGTTATACCCTGAAAACCGCTACCTACTTAAAAATAATAATTTCACTGTAAATTACATAGTTGCAACCCTAAACCTAATTTGTGAATTGCATTTGACTATTAATGGAATTGATTATCGAAAACAATAATCTATTTGCGTATTTTACGAGTTATCCTTTATGTGAAATAGCCTGTATAATTATATATGTCCATAAGCCATTTTGATGTCCCCACTGCTGGGGCACAGTCCTTCCTTATGGGTGATAAGAAAGATGGGCCATAACCCACCACGCGGGCCCTATGCGGATTGGTGGGTGTTAACGACTGCAAATGCATCCGGGACCAACGGGCTTAACGTGCCTTCCGAAGGTGCCTACGGAGGAGCTCGAGATAATAAATTTTTGGTTACCCATCCCATGACCGACCCCTGCGAACGTTGCTTAACTTCCGCAATCGCTGGGCCAGGCGCTAAACCACTGCGCCACTGAGCTCCTCCGTATAATTATATAGGTATACTATATTACTTTATCAACCACTTCACCAATATTTGGCAAACAACATTCAAATCTCCATAAACTTTAGCCCAAACGTTTGTCTGTAAGTTCGGTCAACTGCTGAAATTTCCCTGAACTAACCCAATCAGTATCATAACGGAACTATTTAAACTCTGACAGTTCGGCCGAGTCCCAACGTTCCCGATCTATCTGGCTAATATCGAGACGAACTAAGGAGTTTAGCTTTGCTTTTGTTGCATATTGCTTGGAAGTTTGCAAATATATAAAGAGAAAACAAAAATTTTAAAGTTAAGTAGGTATTACCTATACAACGTGTTACGAAACAACCCCTTATAGTTTGTAAGCCAGCGACAATATTGCCTACGTCATATGACATCACGATGAAATGCATATGGCACACGGTCGGAAATGTTGTGCAGAGCGAGGATCAGAAGATTATCGCAAATAAAATTGGCCGGAAGCTTGAGAAAATCCTTCACTTCCGGTCAAAATTTTAAGGTAATATTTTACGTCATGTGACATCAGTACGAGACCCGTGGCGTGGCATCATGCCCTTCAATAATAAAGAGTGTTAACATAAGTTTGTCACTTCTGAAATGGCCTAAAAGTACTTGACCGACTTCCGGCCATTTCAGATCTGAGAGACCTACATATGTAAACTCTCTCTACTTAACTATTGAAGGGCTAAATGATGCCACGCCACGGGCCTCGTACTGATGTCAATGACTTAAAATATAACCGTAAAAAATTTGACCGGAAGCGAAGGATTTTCTCAAGCTTCCGGCCAATTTTATTTGCGATAATCTTCTGATCCTCGCTCTGCACAACATTTCCGACCGTGTGCATGCATTTCATCGGGATGTCATATGACGTAGGCAATATTGTCGCGGGCTTACGGACTACAATGTCGAATATGGTAGATAGAGACCATCAAACTGAACAACTTTACCATGGGACCAACCCTAAAATCGCGAAAAAAATCAGCTGTTTCATACATTTTAATAATATTTTCGTTTATAATTTTTGTATGAAACAGCGGATTTTTTTTTCGCGATTTCAGAATTGGTCCCATAGTAAAAGTTTTTCAGTTTGATGGTCTCTAACTACCATATTCGGCATTAGAGGTTTTTTGTAACAAGTTGTATAAGAAAGACTAAGCTTCCGCCCACGACTTCGCCCGCGTGAATATTTGAAAAATATGGAACCTTTAACCAGAAACAAAAAACCTTTGTTTTAATCCAGGCTACATAAACTATCTGTGTGCCAAATTTCATCCAAATTCGTACAATTGTTTTGGCGTGATTGAGTAAAAACTAACAAACATACAAACTTTTACAGTATTTATATTATTAGTAAGATAAGCACTTGTTTCACTTGATACAGAGTTAGTGTAAACAATTAAAATATAAGCATTATTGAATTTCAACAGACAGGAATTGAGATGGCCGTTTTTTCAGTTGCTTTACCATGCAGGAATACGCTCCAACATCGTCAGTATGAATCAGGTGACAGATAACATCCCTTATATAGAAACAATAAAATATCGACAGAGTCCATCTTTCAAAAGACACATCAAATCAAATAACTGGATTACACAAAACGCAAGGAAAATCAAAGAGAAATCTCACATGGCGGAAAAACAGTTATTTGCCAACAAAAGTCACGTCAAAGTCCAGGATTTGTTTGTAATCGGATAGTAACCGTCTGGCCACGTGTAAGGGCGACTAGCGGTGATGTCAATTGAACGCTATGTGCGGCGAGTATTTCGGCCACCCTATGAAAGACAACTATTTCGCGCTGGCCGCGCCGTAGTTAGGGCCCGGCCACAGCCAGCCGCGGCGGGCGGCGCGGCGGGCGGCGCGGCAGGCGAATTTGGTAATCACTGCTCGGTCGTGACGACGAGCTGAAAGGCCGCCATGGAGATAGCGCGCAGTCATTATTGAATTCGCTTGCCGCGGCTGGCTGTGGCCGGGCTGTTAGCTCCTTCGTGTGGCCGGCAAGTTTGTTTGTTCGCCCTAATGTGGTATTAATTTACACGAGTCGACTTGGCAGGCAACTTGGCAAGCGACTTTAGTCAATTAGCGCTTTTTGTCGACAATCGCTTATCGACCACGTAGTTCGGATCGCACTTAAATTGCCAGAACATAAGAGAGGCAGAGGACGCCCGCCACTGACCTGGTGGTCCAAGATAGAGAGAGACCTCAAGGAAGTCCAATTGCCAGAGACGACAGCCCAGGATAGATTATCCTGGCGAAGAAGTGTGAGGAGACCCGACCCCAAATAAAGGGAACAGGGACGGACAGAGAAAGAAGTCGACAATCGCTTGTAAAATCGAATCGCCTCCTCATTTAAATTATCTTATATAAGTGACTAGCTTCCGCCCGCGACTTCGTCCGCGTGGACATTCGATAAAATCCACAGAGAAGCTTAAACCAGGATAAACAGTATTCTATGTTTTAATTTCATTAAATTTTTATCAGCCGTTTTTACGTGATTAGGCGGCTTCCCACCAAGCGCGCTGCCTCGGGAGGCAGGACGTTTGCCGCATGGGCACGAGGCTGCTCGAAGCGATTGTAATTAAAAAACATCCAAATAACTCCAATCGGGAAGATGGCCACAAATTGTCGGCCGATGCAACTCGGTCGAAACGTCAGGAAAATAGGTAAGGGTGAAAATACCTATCGTAGTTGCACGCGTTTAATTCCTGTCATTTTATGCAAATGCGTAAGTTTAAAAGTGTATATCATTTTCAATGTTAATACTTCAGTCAAAAACTTATTTTAAAGTGCTGTGACTTTAATTGTTTTTAATTATATACCTACTAAAATTAGCCAAGCTTTCTCTTAGACATTTGCAATAGTTATTTATTCACTCACAGAATTGCAATTAACACAGCGACCAACTTACACCAAAACCACAATGTTCTGCGGAACACAGCAAAATATCGTTTGTACGGTGGAGTCCGTTTTACGTGACGTCAATTTGTTTTCAGTCTCTTGATGTCTTCGCCTGGAGGTCAACCTGCATAGAGATCCTTTGCCGACGTACATAATAAATACCGTTCTAGTTCAATACAAACAGACATACAATATCTAAAATGCTAACTTTGAATACAGCCCAGCAATAAATTTCAAAGCGAGTTTATTTTCCTTCAAAGAGATGTTTGATATTGGACTAAGAGCTGGAGACCCCGGAAATATGTGGACATTTTACAGAGCGACGAAACCCCTTTTGTTAGTGTGCCATACTATCATTATTAACAGATCCGGGCACCTGGCAGTGGCAGATTTTCAGTGGTAGGGGTGGGAGTAGTGTTTTTGCTGTCAGGCAAATTTGATGCACCCTTACTTGCTGCTAGCACACACGTGCATTCCCCTCCTCTCATTGTTTTTGTCATCTTTTATTTTCTTTTATACTTATTGCATATGTATTTTTTATCGTTCTTTTTAAGACATTTTTGTATTGATGAATGTATGTTCGTGTTTCGTAGTAAATAAAACTTTTTATCTATCTATCTATGTAGTTGAGCAAAGGGGCTGAAAAAGCGATGGAAGGTACTTATACAATTTACAGAGCTCTGGATTTGGTGTTGTATAATAGCAAGCCAATCATCAATCTAAATCGAATAATTTGTATATGACATTGCCAGGAATTTTGACTGGTGGAAAAGCAGTGTCAGGCGGCATCAAAGGTGACTTTTTCGAGCACCTTTGATGGCCACTAATACTAAGAGCTCTTAGTAATGAAAATCATCATTTACCAAAGACAAATGCATTTCTAAGCTGAAATTGCACTTCAGCAATACACTTTTGAGACTTAATAAAGGATAACTTAGTAGGATGATTCATTTATTTTAAGACCTTTCCAGAAATGTACCTACCGAAGTATTTAGAGGAAATATTAATGACAATATCCTCTAACACCAGGTTGAATTCCGTTTTAGCCTCCCTACCCAAATACCGTCTTTATTTCGGATGATTGACTTATGATGTTTTTAGCTACCTACTGATAAATTGAAACATTTTAAAAACGTCACATAATATCCTAACTATTCTATCTGTCAGCTACAATAGGGATGATAACTAATGAATAAAATAACGAAATACTAATAAAAATCGTAAACATATTAAACTTTTAGAGTAGCTTGTATACCTCTAGGCTTTATATATTGCATATTATTTATTTTATGACCCTTCAAAGTTGGGTGGACAAGTCCATTTAAAAAGTATAAAATTTATTCAAATAAATGATACCTTTAATTAGTCCGTAAAATGTATAGCAAATTTGTCTAAGAAACTATTTTGATAAACACAATATTTAATATAGCTGCCAAACAAATTTCCTACGCGTTGCATACAAACTACTTATTCGTGACGTCATAACTAGGAAGCCATTAGTATGGAGCGTTTTTGGGCGAGTCCATTTGTGTGCATATCTCGGGCAGTTTTCATGCTAGCGAATAAATTCTTTTACCAATGTTTCTTTTTTTGAGAGGTAATTTATGTAACATAAAATAAAAAAAATATTCGTCATGCCTATTGTAGCTTTATGACGTAGCTATATCCCCTAGGATTTTTTAATGGCCAAAAGAAGTAGTATTGCTTCCAATTGAAGTCGCGGCCGAGTACTACCTAGTTTTGATTATAAGTATAATTCTAAACCACAATTATGCGACTGCAATTCAATATAGTAATGCCTCGCATATCCTAATTAGGTTAGTTGTGTTTGCTTACGGTTTCGAGATGCCTGCGCCCTTTGATAAGAGATGTGACAAGACATAATGCCATTACCCTATTCACGATAGCCTTAATTACAGCACTGGTTAATCACAATAACATTGGGTATGATTGAATTTGATTCGCTAATTATACTAATAGACAAACTTGATTTCAATGAGCGTAACAATACTATCGCTTTGATATCAAATGTCATACTTTATAAACAATCAAGTTTTAAGTGAAAGCGTTCGCCGAATAAAATTTATTCGGATGATCTCGCAGCTCAATGAGTACGGTTTGTAAAATTCACTGTTCTCAATTTATGCCTGTGTTTTACTTGTTTACTGAGAGCCTTTGATTCGATCGAAACCTGGGCGGTGCTGCAGTCTCTCCAAAGGTGCCAAGTGGACTATAGGTATATCGAGGTGTTGAGGTACTTATACAAAAATGCCACCATGTCGATCCGAGTACAGAACCAGAGCACAAATCCTATCCAGCTGCAGCGTGGTGTGAGACAGGGAGACGTTATTTCTCCGAAACTGTTTACAGCTGCGTTGGAGGACATCTTTAAGCTCTTGGACTAAAAAGGACTCGGCATTAACATTAATGGCCAGTACCTAACACACCTTCGTTTTGCCGATGATATAGTCCTTATGGCTGAGACCATGGAAGACCTGAACACAATGCTCGAAGATCTCCGTAGTGCTTCCCAAAGAGTGGGTCTCAGGATGAACATGGATAAGACGAAAATTATGTCAAATGCCCATGTTGTACCCTCTCCAGTTCATGTTGGGAACACTACACTTGAAGTTGTTGACCATTACGTATGCCTAGGACAGGCAATCTAGTTAGGTAAGTCCAACTTCGAGAAAGAGATCTCTCGTCGAATCCAACTCGGGTGGGCAGCATTCGGGGAGCTTCGAAAAATCTTCGCGTCCGACTTACCTCAGTGTCTCAAGACGAAAGTCTATGAACAGTGTGTGTTGCCAGTGATGACTTACGGCAGTGAAACGTGGTCGCTAACTATGGGTCTCATAAGGAGGCTCAAGGTCACCCAGCGTGCAATGGAGAGAGCCATGCTCGGCGTTTCCCTGCGTGATCGAATCAGAAACGAAGAGATCCGCAAGAGAACTAAAGTAACCGACATCGCTCGAAGGATTGCTCAGCTGAAGTGGCAATGGGCGGGACACATAGCGAGAAGAACCGATGGCCGTTGGGGCGGATAGGTTCTGGAATGGCGACCACGCACCGGACGGCGCTCCGTGGGTAGGCCCCCGACAAGGTGGACCGACGATGAAGGTCGCGGGAAGCCGCTGGATGCGGGCAGAGCAGGACCGATCGTCGTGGAGATCCTTAGGGGAGGCCTATACCCAGCAGTGGGTGTCGTGCGGCTGATATGATTATGATGATGATGACTGAGAGTTAAACATTGGCCCATTACCTAACCCCATAAAATTATTCTATCACTCCATCTCTATTTGTAACAGAAAAATCGTTCTATAGGACAAGAAAACAACTCGGACTGATTGTCAGCGAGTGGTTTTCGCGCTCTAGCAATCGATGTTTCTGAGCAACGGAAAGAGATAGAGGAAATAATAAATAAAAAAACCGCTCAAGAGCGAGTCGGACTCGCGCACCGAGGGTTTCCGTACCATCATAATAAATACACTGCAGAGCTGTAGAATAATAAAATTATTATTGCAGTATTAGGTCAGCACCATCTCTTGGCCGATAGTGGAACTATTTTTTTTTTCTTAGGCCAGCACCATCTATTGACCGATAGTGGCACTAATTTAATTTTTCTTAGGTCATGTCTTTGTTTGTTTTTTGAATTTCTAAAAAAGTGTGTTATATTGAGACATCGTTTTATTTTTCCTGTAATCTATACATAAACTACTATCATATAGAATTATTTCAGATTTTTCTCTTTGCAAACTTCGGAGATAAGGGGGGGAGGGAGGTACGGTATTTTTTTTACATTTTTCATCATGAGTCAAAAACTATGCGGCTTAAAAAAAAAGTTTAAAATGTGCAAACAGCGCTCTTTCATATATTATGATACCCCACATGCCCTAGTCACCCCACTTAAAATTTTTAAGACCGCTTTTCAGTCCCTGTTGTAATTTTTTTTTTTTCTTTCTTATTTGCAAAATAGTTGGGCAAACGTCATCTTAAACTATTCCAAATTTTATGTTGATACCATTAGTAGTTCTCGAGATATCCAGCTGTGACAGACAGACAGACTGAGTCACACCATAAGGGTTCCTTTTTACCATTTTGGTACGGAACCCTAAAAACGAATAATGTTCGTAAGACTGCCAAATTCTATTCGATCATAACTTTATTATTCCTGTATGATTTCTATTACAAAAAACACTTTACTCATCCTAATAATATTTTTTTATAAATATGAAAGTTTGTGGGTTTGGATTTATGTTCCTCAATCACGCAGAAACGGCTGAACAAATTTGGATGAAGTTTGACACACAGAATAGTTTATAGCCTGGTTTAAAACATAAGATTACTCCCGGTCAAAGGTTCCCTAAGGATTTTCCGAACGTCCACGCGGACGAAGTCGAGGGCGGAAGCTATTAGTATTAAGAAGTATTTATTTAACAACTTTATTAAAGATTTCCTGGAAGTGTTTTCCAGCTGCCAACATGATTCAATACTTTACAAGTAGCCGAGTTTGACGACTAATATCGTTTAAAGTTTTATGATCGCAAACAAAGAACGTCAGCAACATTGTTCTCGATATTATACGAATAGGAAAAGCTATTTGCTGTAGGCAAAAGTGGTTTATGAAACAGTTTTGTACTGTGCATCGTACATTTTAAACTTTAATTATTATCAACTAAAACAAAAAGTCCATACAAATGACGAGTGGGGCCGAATGTCAAAATAATACCTATATGTCGAGTCCGTAAACTCACAAATCTCACTATACTCGTGTAAGCCCTTTTTTGTAGGTACATACGTACGAGTATTAGGGTAGAAGTACGTTGCATTTAGTTACGAGTGCTTTTATTTTATTATTAAGGATATTAAAATAAATTTACGTAACATACCTAGTATGTGTAGCTCAGTGTAAAAAAACACTTTTTAATTTGAGTCCAAGAGGCGACAGTCTTTGTGTTTGGATTTCCTGACACAAATGTTAAAACTTATCGTGAGATCGGAACATAATAAAATTATACGTACAATAACGTCCCAGTTAAACAGCTTGTAATTCACTTTCAAAGGTTTTCGAACTCTAATTGTCGAGTATTAGTAAAACTAAAAGCATCCCCGCAAACCACTAAATCAAACCCGAACTCGGGAACCGATTAATTACTCCAATTGTCCGGATCGGTCTGACATCACACGGGCAGTCTGTAGGCAAAGTTTGTATGCAAAAGTCGTGCTGCAGACAATCGGATTGTCTAGCAAACTTTGGTACGAAGGTAGTTGGTGCTCGCGTATGAAACGAAATATGATTTCCGTCCGATGAACCGTTGAGGTCTCGTAATGGGACCGGACAAACCGATTCCGCAGTTTAAGTTAATTTTCATACTGGCGAACAGCCAAAGCGAATTAATAATCCCTTTTAAATTGCTTTGTTACTTTTTACGAATGTTAAATTGTGATCTCAACTGGTATTTACACGAAATGCCAAATATAATAATCATCAATCGATAGTCAAAAGTGATTAAAAATAGCTATAGTTTCAATTTTAGCTACAGTTAACGCCTAAAAAGTGTTGTAGAAACAGTTCCGGGGCTATCTAAATATACAAATGATGGCACCTGTGCTGTAGGTATTTTGGATGGCAAAATATAATCCACTCACGAATTGAAAAATATTTAAAAAGTTATTACAAACACTGTATTCGCATGAAATACTCTACTTAGGGAAATGGAATTCCCTAATTAATAGCAATTTTTTTCTACGTATCCCGCATACACTTAATGTTGGTCGAATGAAGATATCACTACATTCGGACAGGTAAGTACTTGTCAGTATTGTTGCCTAAGCTGATGGGCCGATGGCGATTAGTGCCCGCGACTCGTAAACCATAATTGTCGCCGCGTCACGACGCCGCGTTCCCTCGTGGGATAAAGTTCAAAGGGCGCATACTATCGAACCTTTGTATCTCAGAGATTGGTGCAAGTGTCAGCGGTTTTGACATGGAAAAACTTTGTACCTAAATTTCGTAACTTTATACCTAAATTTCTCTTTTATAGTTAAGTATTAAGTACCTACTATATTTGGCTTGGTGGTGATGTATGAAAAAAAAATTGTACTTTTTATTTTGGTGTAAGTGACTTATGTATTAAGTAGGTATGTATGTCTTTTTTGAAAATAAAATCTTTAAACCTAAACCTAAAGCTAAAATCATTTTTTTTTCTGTTTGTCTGAAAACTAATAATAGCCTGGGAGTATCACACGACGTGTTTTTTTCTGCTACGTAAGTAGGTACCTACACATTACGATTTTTTTAAACCTTTTTCTGTCAAACGGTTTGTGAAGAGAATTTTCTCCGCTTCTGCACAGAGTGCTCGCCTTATTAAGCTCAGGCGAAAACCGCAAAGACGGAACGGTGCGGCTGTTGCGTTACTACGACCAATTTGCGATATTAGTAACGGTAATTTTATATAATAATTATCGGCCCTGTGTTCTTGCGGTCGCAACTCGTCAACCGTTCGTGATTGTGCGGTTTATTGTTGATATGTCACGGATATAATAGAGGCTGCTAGCAAAGAGCTATGTGACTTTATGACATTGAGTAAACAAAGAAGCATTTGTCCTGATAGATGTTGAGAGCACCATTCGATGGTGTCAGAGATATCACACAAGCCTTGCCATCTCTTATCCCATTTTCCATTCACATAAATAAATATTTCTAAACGACGGTTAACCGTTACAAAATTGACTGAGACTGGCTAAG
This sequence comes from Agriphila straminella, assembly GCA_950108535.1. NCBI lineage: Eukaryota > Metazoa > Arthropoda > Insecta > Lepidoptera > Crambidae > Agriphila > Agriphila straminella. The sequence goes on along the minus strand of OX467311.1, from coordinate 14,234,534 downwards.
TACCATGTTCTAATATGTAATTATATTGCAATTCACACTGTTTGGTAAGCGGAAACACCTTCGATTTCCCGATATGACTTTAGTTACCTCGCATTTATTACTCTTATTAACATATTTCACTAAATTTTTAATTCGATTATTGTACGATAGTCGTTTGTCTTACTGAACCAATATAACAAAGTTAGGCTCACAAGCTTACTTACCTACGCAATAACCAGCGCATCTCGTATAACTCTTCAACTTTCAGAGCATCATTTTCAGAGTGTTATTTCTGAAACTGTACTGAGAAGTGTAAGCCATAGTAGTTTAAATGTTTAATTGAAACAGGCAATTATGGATTAAAGAAACTAACAGCAAAAGATATCTTGCAAGTTTACACTAAGTTTCTCCTTTCTCTTCTGACTTGGCCCACCTCACACCTGCAGAGCTCTGAACTCAGCAACAATAGAACCAACTTCGCCGGCGTGAGATATTTTCCGAAGTGCGCGATAACCAGCGCATCTCGGATAATTCTGCAACTTGCCGACGTTATGGAGAAAAGTGTAGCTGATGTTAGTCACCGGGTGAGATTAAAACAGACTAAACGGCAGCCCGAAAAATTACAAGCTTGTATGTATCTGCAATAAAACAGTTGTGTTCTGTCGATTTATTTAGTTACTTATTTTCACTTTTATGATGGCTATTTATTGTCTACATTATTTTTTATTTATTTTTGATGTACAGAACTCCAATTCTTTGCTACTCTTATTAAATTATCTATCGCGATAATTAAAGTTAACATTCCACAAATACTTAACTGTAGCAAAAAATACAGTCACAAAATTGCAACAAGAAGTAAAACTTTATGTTCAAACAAAATGTGATTTCTTTACCAAGAGTCCATAAATGACCAACTTAATATGTCCCATTTTTTACTGTACAATTAAAATCACATACACTACAATACACACGTCACGCCGTTGGTGACAAGTAATTAATTTTGCTTATCTAAATTTAAATCAGCTTAGCCCGTGGAAGAACTCGCCACTCTGTCATCATCCATCATGGCGGAAGGTCAATCCACATGGGTCCCGGCACCGGCAGGTGGCCATTGTCACCGACTTATAAGTTCGAGACAGTTTTATTCAATTTACTATCGGAGTTTCCGAAAAATGTAAGGAAATTGTTACAGCATGTAAGAACTTGCTTCATCGATCAATGTTAATACGCGCTAGGTTTTTACTACTTTATTTATTTTTGTATCTATGGTAATTTTATCTTAAGACAAACTTTCAGCTTTTCAAGCTTTTTTGAGATTTTACGGTATTTTTTTCTGTGGGTGGCTTACAGGTACCCAGAGGGACTTAATGCCGTCTAAAATACTGCCACGGAACAAAGTGGGAGCCCACCACGATATTTTTTTAAGAAAACCTTATAAAGAGGGGGTATCAACTACTACTGCCAAAAATGATGTCACATGTTCACAGCCTTGATTATATCAATATTGTACACAATACATAGTTTTTTTACAAATCGAATTGTGTTTATTGTTTCGTCATATTTTTTGTCACTCATTGTATTTCAATTGCATTGTGTTTGTTCACTTTCAATACTTGAGTTTATTCCCAAAGCTATAAATTAGCATTCAAAATATTTGTTTACCTTTAAACCTTCTATACTTACTTACTTCATTAAACAATTTGTCCATCAGCCATTTTCGATGTCCCCATTGCTGGGGCACAGGCCTTCCTTATGGGTGGTAAGGAGGATGGGCCATAACCCACCACGCGGGCCCAATGCGGATTGGTGGGTGTTAACGACTGCAAATGCAGCCGGGACCAACGGCTTAACGTGCCTTCCGAAGCACGAAGGAGCTCGAGATAATAAATTTTTGGTCACCCATCCCACGACCGACCCTTGCGAACGTTGCTTAACTTCCGCAATCGCTGGGCCAGGCGCTAAACCACTTGGCCGCCGAGCTTCTCAAACAATTTAATTAATTTTATTTGCTAAACTAAATCAACTTTCAGCGCTTTTGGCTACTGAAGTAGATACGTACTACAATGCAAAACTTCTTATTGATTTAAGAATAAGTACCTACATATATTTTAATTTGGTCTAAACAAACTAATAACTGTGGATTAAGAGGGTTTATACAGCACACTAGTGTCGACTGGACATTGAAAAACAAACATAGTGATTAAATAAAGACGAAATTGAAATTGTGTTCTTCTAGTGCAATCCGAAGAAGTTTTGTGGTACCTACTTTTTATCGTTTAAACAATATTTTCTAGCCTGTCACCGAAAAGTGGCCACATTGTCTTTTTTCAGCACTATGATTTTCTTCCATAGGCGGCGTTAGTTGCTGTATAAATGTTCTTGATAGCAGCAGTTCAAATCTTTTATAATATTTACTACTTTATTGCGTAAAGTCACAGGAGCGCTGCGCGATTCTAAACTAAATTTGTGAAGACTTGATCTCAAAAATACTTTTCACTCCTCTTGCTCAAAAAGTCCGTCATTGTAACGTTCAAGAGCCGAGATAAAATAGCATAATAACCCCTAGGGGATAAAGTTTTTTCTTTTTTAATGTTTGTCTATTACCAATGAGCCTACTAAAACTAAAAAGTCTTCATTCATAATCACGAATAAAAACTCGCTCGACTTAATACTGTTTCTCATTCTTATTTTTGAAAATGGAACAAAAGCATATCTTCGGTGAAATCATAGACTTATTTATACTCTGTGCACAGAGTGAATCGTAGAATGCGTGTTTGTGTTGCTTAGCTGCTACAGTAGAAATTAAAAAAGGTACCATGGCGCGAAATCTTTAGATTTTTTCTATAATTACAAACTGATTTAATTGTGTGACTGTAATAGGAAAGAAATAATTTTAATCTTTTGCCGTCAAGCACAAATCATTTATTTAAATATTGTAGAAAAAGTTTATGAAGTGGAGGATAGAAAAACGAGTGGATTCGTTTACGGAAGAAGGTATAAACTATTTAATATTGTATTTTATTTTCTCGCACTCGTAGTGAAAAATACTTTGTTATTCCCATAGCTTTTATGTCGCACTCACACAAACAGTAGTTACTGGTCTACAAGCGTAAAGTTTTAATGTACAGAATGGGTTTATGTAAAGCCCGAACATTACTCGATTTGCTATATCTGATCCAGTGGGTCACGGTTATTAATGTTTACGGGCCAATACTATTGCAGTGAGCGTCATAAACTTAAAATTAGTGGACTCGAGTTTTTCTCTTTTATTGGAGTTTTTCATGTAAAGCAGACGTAGCTTGCTCGCATGCGTCGTTTTTTTAATTTTACCTATTTCAATAAAACGACACTTTACGGTGCTTTTATTATTCTACGTTTTATGGTATTTGGGTTTAGTTGGTTTTTAATTAATTATTTGTGTGTCGTTTCGCTTTTCATACAAAATTTGAAATTAATACGACGTGAAAACGACAATCAAACTTGAAATTATACTACTACTGTTACTTGTACTTTTTTTATTTTAGTATGAAATAGTTTAAACCTTAGCTTAGCCTTATGTAAAAAAAAATACCACAAGTGGAATAGCGAATAGAGGGATACTTTCTTCTTTTCTTTATTAAAAAACATTTTTTTCAAAATGTTTGCTACACATTCTTGAGAATTTTTTGGGGCCCAATTTGTTCGGCGTGTGGCATCAATCCATAACTTAAATTAACGTCTTGTCGAAAAATTTTATTTTTAGATAGGTTATAGGTAGTACTTTACATACTTTTACTTAGGAACTTTTTTATTAAAATTAGTGAATATGATTATTATTCCTTTTTCTAGACTACCCGTCTTGCAACTCAAAATCCCATAAACGTTGACTTTTGCTACTGTTTTGTTTTTTAATCATAGCCTCATAATAATCTATTTCTGACAAAAATCAATAAAACAAACAAACAATGTCCAAAATTTATCGTAGGTAAAAAAGACTTTGTTTTTCAGTACGAAGCTGCAAACTAACAATCAGACATAAATTAGGTTTACCTTATTTGTAAAAGTAAGTACCTAACTTTAGCACAATGTCTTTTACATGCGAAATTTCATCAGGCAGAATAAATTCAAAACATAAACAACACAATAATGCCGCAGAAAATTGCATCTTAGCCCAATATTACCATAAGAGAGTTTTATGCAAAATAGTATGAAAATATATTTTCAAACAACCGCCAACTAGTTGAGTTACAAAGTACAGCGCAGTTTAGCTCCAAAACAACCTTATAGTAGCGCTTATAATGTGTTTACTAAATTATGAATACAAGCTCTTACCGAGTACTGAGCAAACTTCACCTTTAACACCTTCTCACTTTACCGCATAAACGAACTATTTGCATTATTCAAAATGCCCCGGACTTTTGTTATCTTTGCACTCAAAACTTTGAATAAACCACTCAAGTTGCCTGAGGAAATAATATAAGTTCCTAGTGAGTTCGACACCGTAATACGGGAGCAAGGGATTATACGAGTCGTATAGAACTACATTGTTAAGCTGGGTGTAAGCAGAGTAAAGTTGTTTTGTCGAACAAAATGTGTGACGGAGTAAATAACATTCGCAGCCCCACTTTCAAACAGTGTATGCGACTAGAACTTGCTCCATGTTTGAAATTACCTTTGTCTTTGGTCCGGGAGAAAAATATCGTTATTAGGTAAAAAGGGGACGGTTACAAAGTGAACCGCCAGGAACACTGAAAGTTTCACACTGCGTCTACGTAGTTTGTCCCCGATCTGTTTTGTTCGGAAATGTTAGTTGGCTAGCAGTGCAATCCACGCCAGTTTTAAAATAAAATCAACTCTCATAGGAGTTCACATTGTGTTTTTTTCATCAGTAGTTTTTTTTTACTTAGACAATTTCACACAGTGTCATGTAGCCCCAAACTAAGCAAAGCTTGTAATATGGTTAAAGGATAATTGATACTACTTTTATACTTTTTAGATATTCTTTTTTATAAAACATAGTAACACCCAATAACTGTTCGGCCGGGAATCGAACCTCTTGCGTGGTAGACCGGCATGTTGACCTGCATCACTCAGGTCGTCAGTTTAGGGCAATGGGGAAAGAAAATTCAAATTGCGTCACGAATACTCGTAACTTGTAGGTAAATCAATTTCGCCACTCACATCACACACTTTCGCTCTACATTCTAGAGTGAAAGTGGAAATAATTATTTTAATACCCTATCTATACCATTGTTCCAAATTATTGTTTTATTTGTTCATAATAAGTATAACAATTATAAAAGTTAAAAACTAGACGCGCTCTAAACCTATTAAAGGTTTATACTTGCGCGAATGAGTCGCATTACAGCATTATAATATTTCTCACTTGATCCCAATATATAGTATTTTTTTAATAAATGTTTACAGGTCTTGTAGCTCTTTAAGATGCTATTTTGCAATGTGTGCGGAAGCCTGTTTAATATATTGGGTAGCGTATATTTCCACGTCCTTTTACCATATTCATTATTATATGTAGGTAGAACAAACATTGGTGTACTGTTTAGTTTGCGCAGTTTACTATGCCTAACTTTAGCAGTTAGGGACTCAATGTGATGGTATTCTTCAAGTACTATTTGATAATTAATTTTATTGTAAGCTGACATAATTCTGCAGTACTTCAACAACCCAATTTCGTCTTCTTTATATTTTTTTCTTATACATATATTTTGGAATGATTGTTTAAAGTATGCATAGTTGAAGTTTGTATATTAAGTCAATGTGAGTTTTATATGTTCTATGTTCTTTTATAAGATTCTCTTTATCCAGGGCCTCCTTATCCACTCATAAAGGAAGGCCTGTGCCCCAGCAATGGGGCTGATGTTGGTTGGCTTGTTTAAGCGAAATAAGGATTGATTTTGTATAATTACACCGAGTTTATTAAAACTTGTTAATCAATTTATTCATCCATATTTTAACCATAAAATATAAAAAGGTTATGCGTACTCAAAACCCGGTCAATAAATATTACGATAAACACGGGAACACACTCAACATGAAAAGCTCACCTTCGTTTTATAACAGGCTGGGCTCGATAATGCAGTACCTATGTCATGTAATTTGTTATTTACAGGCATGCGTTAATTAACAGCTGTTCTTGACCGTACGTGAATCAGCCGCCATTGTTCTATTACACGAAATGTGCATTAAAGTGACCATTATAATTCGTCTATCAATGTACTGACATTCGAAATAGGAATTGATTAGCCAGTGAAGTGACTTATTGGCAAAGCGATCGAGTTAATTTAGGAAGCTATTTTGATTCAACCCTGTCTCGCTTACAAGTCGAAATTCAACAGATTTTGACGAAAATTGGCACACAAGTTCATTCACATCGTTGTTAAGTGATTCGTATTAGGTGAACTTTCGGGGACGTGGAAATCGGTGTTACACTTTTCGAAGTCAGGTACCTACCTCACTCCCTTGATGAGTTTCTATTTCTTCATTATTTGGTCTTTTATATTTATTTATTATTCAATACACAAAAATATCATTTTTGATATAATGACTGTAGATTTGTAGAATTGAGGATTTCGGTGGCACAGTAGTTCAGCGTCTGGCCCTGCGATTGCAAAGGTTAAGCAACTTTTGCAGGGGTCAGTTATGGGATGGGTGAAATCAATTATTTAGTGCTCCTACATGCTTCAGAAGGCGCGTTAAGCCGTTGGGTCCAGCTGCATTTGAAGTCGTTAACACCCACCAATCCGCATTGGGCCCCTGTGGTGGGTTATCGCCCATCCTCCTAATCCACTTAATAAGGATTGCCTGTCCCTCAGCAGTAGGGACATCAAAAATAACTGATGTCGACTGTACATTCTAGTATTTTTAGAATAAGATACCTTTTTACGAATTTTTTTAGGAGCGTATTAGTGGTGATTAGCTTCCGAAGGTCCCCGTTTGTAAATCGTTCATAATAGTGTTTTATGTGCCTGATTAAGTGTCTTGATCATAAATTATCGCAGCTTGGATCTTTCACTAAATGATTTATTGAACGGAACTGTGTTAGCTGGCAAGGCAAGAGCTAATACTTAATCATGTTAAAAGACAACAAACTTAGTTGCGACCAAAATAATGTCAAAGTGGCGATTTCTTGCCTCACTTACATTTAACCCGGCGAGCATGAGGTGAAAAAAGTTACACCTAGCATGTGGTGGGGTTTGCCATACCCCAACATATAATTACCTATAAATGCCAATTTATTAAACCAAGACTTAAGAATTTATTCGTATTTTGAAATATGGTTTATATTTAGTCTATAAAATAAAAAACAGTGTATATTTATATACTTTTATTGTATTATTTATCAGAAATACTAAAATATAACATTTACAAAAAAACAAAAAAGGAACTTCTGAAAAAGGAACTAAAATCAACTAATTCTTTAATAAAAATATAAAATCAACTTTAAAAACTTAAAGAATATAAGATTCTCAATAACATATTTTTTTTAAAGAATTAGTTGATTTTAGTTTTAGTATTTTTGATAAATAATACAATAAAAGTATATAAATATACACTGTTTTTTTATTTTATACACTAAATATAAACCATATTTCAAAATACAAATAAATTCTTAAGTATTGGTTTAATAAATTGGCATTTATAGGTAGATATATGTTAAAACTAACACGGAGCATGTGGCGGGGTATGACGCACCCCACGAACGTTTACACGCGTGTAGCTACTGCCCCGGTTGACCTGACACTGCGGTCACGCCACTCTCCCCCCGCGGAGTACATTGGCTCCAGCTACTCGAAGCAACAAACCAATTGAGGGGCAAATTTGAAAAATACACGACTTCGCGCAAAGCATGGGCATGTCACACCCTACCACAAGCTCGCCGGGTTAAGTATCTTTTTTACTATTAGATTTTATTACTATTCATTTTTCTATCATAGATCTAACTGACTCTTGGCTGAATTTAGTGTTTTGAAACTAATGTAAGGTTTTCTAATTGCCTTTTTTTTAAATAATACAATCGATTACACCATACCTGCCGTAAAAATAAATCAAAATGTATTAGATACCTACGTCATGGTTATTACACAACCCACAATAAACTTAGTTATAATTTTTGAACATATGAATACTGAACAATAAATCATAAACAAAATTATGGAAAATTATTAAGGTGCTTATTGGAATCACCATTCATCATTTCGTACGTAGCTATTCATCCTAGACTGTGGGTTAGGCTTATTATTGTACAATAAATTCATGTATTATAGACCCAAGACAGTGATTGACTTATTGAATCAATATATTTCAATTATTTTACGAAACCGAGTATGAAGGATTAGACCCTACTTATTCTTCACAATCATAAATATGATTTACATTGTCTGATAATCTTTTTGTAAGTAGTAATAAGTTTAATTTATGACAGCAAAACGTATAACCTAATAGGCACCTATATTTACTTTTCTTATTTCTTATGCTTGCAATAATTGATTATCAAAGTTGTAACCTACGGCTGCTATTACAGTAAAAAATTTGGCGTTTTGACCACTTGTACTGATCCAACTTAAACAGTTAGTTATGACAGTAGTTAATTGATTCACGAGATCGTGCGAAAATGTAGTTACAGGCTCACAATTCATCTTGTGCAAAAATGCTCTTTTATAAGAGGTGCACATTTTTCGAATTGTACAGTACATTATGTTACGAAGGGTATTTCGGTGCTGCTTCACATACCTCGCACGTTTGGGTGTCCTGTTTTTCATTTTAATAACTTAATTAATACTATTGCTAAAAGGACAAGACTTGCAAAGCAGTAATTATTGTCAAAATGTGCAGTTTTTTTTTTACATTCACAATTTTCCGTACAGTTTTTTTTCTGGACATCAGTCACTAAAATATTTTTAAAATTTTAGCGAAAAGTTTAGTAACTGGCATTCATAAACTTGCTATATAAAAAACGGCGGGACCGGGGTTGTTTACGTTTATTGCCTACGTCACTTTATTAAATGTTTATGTTCCCAACTATTTTTACCTGTTGACTTTTTATATTTGTCGTATATAAACTAAGTTAAAATAAAAAAACGCAAGGAATAACTTAGCTTACAATTACAGTCTATTAAAGAATTATGTAAAATTACAACAATACGATAATTAAAAAAAATATTTTAAACCATAAAGCTGCATATCGTAGCACAACACAGTTTGAAAGTAAACTTGCCACAATCTTAGACCCATTTTTTTTCTATAGATCTTCTTCATTCGAGTGACATTGATAAATGCAAGGCCATGTCTAAATTGACTTTTAACTAGAGTTTTATCTGTTGTTGTTTAAACTGCAACAATCATCGGAACTACTGTCGATAACGATAAATTTTCAACTTAATATTTAAGCAAACGTTGTATGAAGAATCTTCAGTTTCTGTAAAGGCTCGGACATGGATACAGTTTTTCTTTTTTCTGCACTTCTTGTGTATGGAGTGTTTCATGGTATTTTATTTATTTTTTTCTGATTATAATATTTTTATAATTTTAAATCAAACAATTGATACCTACGCGGAAATATTTCAGTGGTCATTTGTGGTCATTTTTTTTTTTTTTTTTTTAATGCTTGGACAATTGCTAGGTCATTATCTGTTACTAGATTATTACTCGTATCTATAATTCTTGAATATTTTCACCATTTACTAAATAAGGATTTCGCTCACATTTGCATTACAAAAACATAACTAGCTTGAAAGAAAAATAAGCAGACTCCGCTAGTTTTCTGCTATTTCAGCATCTTCAACCGTCTGATTAGAGATCCGATGGCGATTTCTTTTTTGTTTTATATTCAGTCAGATGCCTGATAAAGTACAAAAATTTCATTTTATTTTCTTTAGTTCTTTTGATATCTGCACTGATTTAAACTCACGTTTTATTTCTGGCATTTTAAAATCTTCCATTACTTATAATATTGATTTAGAGCTGACAATGAGTTCAGTTTATTTCTGTGGTATCTAGGCCAAAAATACTGTAGATTAATGTGCATCTAGTCGACCTATGTCAATACAACATAACAAATAGCACAATGCATTATGCTTGTTTTTACAGATGTCACAGCCAAAAGGCACAGCCGTCTGACCACATCAGGTAATGGTGATAAGATTGTCGGTGGCTACGACGTCTCCATTCAGGATGTGCCTTACCAGGTGCACTTACGTCTGCGAACTGCGGAGTACATAGGCCTGTGCGGTGGGTCCATCATCAGCTCCACAGCTGTGCTGACAGCCGCGCATTGCCTTTCTGGGGGGTAAGGAATATTTTACAATAAACATCAACACCACCCTATCCGTACGCCCTATACTTACGTGCTTCACTGCTATAACTACCATCTTTTTACGGTAATGCCATTTTACCAACATTAACTATTGTTTTATAATAAAATTTATAAATAAATTATGCTTAAATTGAATATAATTAAATATAATCTCCGCGCTTTATCAAATCAAATCATATCAAATCATATCATAATTTTATTTGCCAGAACATTAGTTTGCAATTAACAGGTGGTATGTTATTAGTTTTAAGTACAAATGTTCGCCTTATACACAAAAGCATGCAAAAATTATTATTATTTAGTTGAGTTGATAAAAATAATTCGTATCTACACACTATTAATTGTAGGTAATAAAACATTATAAGGACCAGGCTTTCTATCCGAACTCTATACCAAACGACCGAAACTTAAAAATACTAACCTCGTAATAATCTTGACGTTGCGTTTTATTTCGAGGCATTGTATGTCCTTATCTCCAGAGTATATCTTTCCTATCTTCAACAGTTTCTTTCGCTTACAGAGTTCTAGACGTTACAATAAGAGCAGGGAGCGCTGACTCCGACAACGGTGGTAGAGTGTACAGAACATCTCGCTACACCATCCACCCCCAGTACAATACTAACACACTGGACTATGATGTAGGGATAGTACGGACGACAAGAGCTATGAAGTTGGATGGTACTAGCACCAAGGCTGTGCCTTTGCCTGCTGAAGGTACTCAAGTGCCGGCCGGGATAGATGTACTGGTGTCTGGTTGGGGAGATACTGACGTAAGTATAGTCTTCTTCTCCTTCTTATCGGAGGATTAGTGGCCACCTCTGGAATTAGAGTTTATCAAGCGGCTGTAAGGCGTATAGTCATCCAACCCCAATACAATACTAATAAAAAATACACTGGATTAAAATGTGGAGATAGTACGAATGGTAAGAGCTTTATAAGACTGGATAGGTAATATAAGCACGAAGGCTGTGAGTTTACGTACTGAAGGTCTGTGGGCAAATTCCGGTGTGTGGTGTCTGATTAGAGAAATGCTAACGTTTTAACTCTCTTTCCCCGATGTATGGATAAAATGCTATTAAACAACAAACTCAATATACTGGCTGCGTTCTCAAAAAATGACATGGTATTCTCTTGTTTTCTTTTGATTGATGAAAATGGTATACTTTCGTTTATCATAATTTTATTTGTAATAATTTCATTTGCCATAATGATCCTCGGTCATAATATTCATTTGTAAATGGCTTTTATACTAACAACGTATGACATAACAATCCGTTAGAAATACTTTTCATTTGCCATAAAATTAGGTGCCATAATAACAAGTGTCATAATGATTAGTTCTTATAAATATTATTTGACATAATCAATAATTGACATAATATACATAACTTATAACGTATCTCTTCACTTAAACGTACCTAGGGGTTATAAATAAAAACTTTTAATGCGACCACCACTACTGGTAGGTTAGGTTAGTGTTTTGTGTGACCACTCGCAGCGGAGCTCCATAATGCTTGCATGCATGTTGCATGCTGAATGCCTGCTTGCATGCTGCATGCTGCGTACTTGCATGCAGCATGCTGCTTGCCTGCTTGTATGTTCCATGCCTGCTTGCTTGTAGAATGCTTGCCGGGGGTGCAGGGGGGCCTGAGGCCCCCCGCTATAAAGAAAAACTTTTAATGCACCTACCAGTAGGTTAGGTTAGGTTAGTGGTTTTGACCACTCGCAGCGGAGCGAGCGAAGTGAGCGGAGCTCCCTAATGCTTGCGTGCATGTTGCATGCTGCATGCCTGATTGCTTGCTGCTTGCCTGCTTGTATGCTGCATGCCTGCTTGCATGCCTGGCTTGCATGCTGCATGCCTGCTTTTTATTATAGTTCCACAATTTTGTCGTTTTAAATTGAGATTCAATGCCAAAGCTCTCAAAAATTTTCTATTAGTATAATAAATAAATAATCTTGATTGGTCAAAATCTTATTAATTCTTTGATAAATATGAATTATGCTGGCTTCTTTCATTATTTCTTTGCTGAAATAAAAGAAAACAAGGTTTGTTTTGCCAAATATTGTAATAAGTAAGTATTATGGAAAATCATTGTTATGGATAATAACATTATTTTAAATGAAGAGTATGGCAAATAAAATTATGTAATAAAAACAATATTATTATGTCATTTGATTGTTTATGACCAATGAAATTAGTAATAATAAATTTATGTCATTTGTTAGTTATGGCAAATAAATCATTATGTTTAATGAATTTATGGCATATGCAATTATGGCAAATGAAATTATTGCATTTAAAATTAGGGAAAACATTAGTAAACCGATGAAAATATTAATGCTTATGTTGCAATAGAAATCCGTTAACTTTTTGTACTTAAGGTAAAAGAAAAGACCTCCCAGAGTTTGATGGCAGTCAAGGTGCCGACCGTTTCCTCATCAGACTGCCGCCAGACGTATGGGCAGTTGACGGACCGCATGTTCTGTGCTGGCGTGCCTGAAGGTGGCAAGGACTCTTGCCAGGTAAGAACGAGGAATTAACCCACTTTGTTAGAAAACCACTCTTTTTCTCACTTTAGAGATATTTGTAAACCTACTATCTGATAATTTCACTGGTCTAGGAACTGAGTGCTGCCATCAAGTTCCGATGTAATTGATTGAATACCTGACAAGTCAATTAAATTACTTAATATAGTTGAAAAAATACTAGAAAAAATCGACTCACCCGTAGCAATTATATTACGTAACTTAATATATAAAAATAGCATTGTGAATGCTAAAATCAAAAAAAAAAGTCAATTAAATAAAAAGAACTAAATATCCTTTTCACCATTTTACAAACGCTTGGGCTTTAGCAATCATGGTTATAATTTAAGTGATAATGTATGAAAATTTGTTTGAACAGGGCGATTCCGGCGGTCCAGCAGTTGACGTCAGCTCTGGAGTGCAGCTGGGCATAGTATCGTATGGAGTAGGTTGTGCCAGGCCAGGCGTCCCAGGCGTATACACCAACATATCTAGCATTCGTAGCTGGATCAAGAAAAATGCAGGTGTATGAAAATAAATGGCTGGACAATGAAAAACAATAGGTTCGATTACTCATATCTATATCCTAAATATCCAAACATAGTTTTCTCACTATTATAAATAAATAACCTGAAACAAATCGAACCTATAATACTTGATAACGATGAATTGCAGAAAACAACTATATCTTTAATAAAGGCACTGTTAACTTTCATGGTTGATTTAATTTACTCAGTTTTTATCGAAAAAACTTACCTATTCGTTCATAAACTTCCAATTGTCATTTTTTGTCATGACCAATAAAATCTGCTCATCCCTTATTAAAAATTTGTAAAACTCTCAGAAAATTGTCCGAAACTCCATAAAAACTCAGTGTTCATTTCATTTCCTATTATCTATCAGTGTACCATCCTGACAAACGAAAATAATAGGAACTTGAATCGCGACGTGCAAAAATGGAAATGGAAAATCTAATCTAGCAACTGGTGAGAGCGAAACTTTTCTATAAATGACAAAACTCACAATGAATACTAACGAATCCCTTAGCATTTAAATGAACGAGAGACCTACGAAGTTCCTGTGTTGTTGAAACTTTTTTAATTTCGTCGAGGCCAGGTGTTCTCACGTCAGCACCAATTCGACAGACAATTCCTCCCCACCTGGACTTTGCGATAAGACAGCCCTCCCAAGAAATGTAATCGTCTCTTTTAATTGAGTTTCAACTGATTATCAGGGGGTGATTTATTAAGAAATGGTTTTAACTTCACCTGTAATGCTTTCATTCATTATTATTTAATGACAAATTAATGGTCTGAACCATTGTACTGTCTTCAAGTCTGAATTTTATTACAATTATTAGTTTTTTTAAGTTAGTTATCTTTTGAGTTACTCGTGATTCTCGTTCATAAATAAATGAATTATTATTATTTTTAACTTTACCAAGAGTTATAAGTTTTTTAGATTTCTATTTCACAAAAAGTCCTTTGTTTAAGGTCCAAGAGAAACCTGTGTCAAGCTTACTGTCACTAAAACAGATTTTATTGTGTTGTGGAAATGTCGGTAGAGGAATATTGGTTTCTTTTTCATTTTACCTTAGATTTATATGGTTTAAAGAATCGCGTTTCAATGAAACTTTCATATTCAAATTAATCATCATATATGTTTGCGTTTTAAGTAGGTTCTATGAATATTTTCAATCTGACGTTTCAATTTAATATCACTAATTTTGATTCTTAGTTTTTTGGCAGTTTTTTTTTAATATACTAGACGCCAATTGGTATTCTGTTGGAGCAATTCACGGATGCTTGGTAAGATTAACGAATTGGGATGTGGGTGCATCCTGCGATATTTAGACATTGGTAGTCCACGTTCGTCCTTAGGGGTGCATATTATCTTCGCAGAATGAGTAGAGCTATGGAGGTATGTGTTTTAGTTTTCGGTTGGATAGGAAGAGATTGGCTTTTACTTTTGCCATTAATTAAATAAACTATTCATGAAGAAATTGTTAAGACTTAACCTTAAACTTTATTATCTTTTCCAAATAGAAAAGTGTTCAAAATCAAAATCAAAATCAAAAAAATATTTATTCAGTCTAGGCTGTTACAAGCACTTGTGAATGTCAAAGAAGCTACGCCATCGGTTCGCAAACCCTGAGCGGGAGACCTTGTAACGAGAAGAACCGGCAAGAAACTCGTCAAGGGCTGCTTTTTTCTCCCTGTATATTTCATACAGAGTCGTCAACATTGAAAAATGAGCTCCACATTTAAAGTGAGGTCATTTTCCATCACAATAATTAACAAAAGTTTGCAAACAATGGGTAGGTAGGTTGAAATTAAATACCTACTACATATCGGATAGGTAATTGTGAGAGTAAATAACTTTCAACTAGTTGAGAAATCAGTAATCACTCTGTCTGCTACTCGAAAGTGCACCTAAGTAGGCAAAATTTACCAAAAAACACTTGATACAAGACAAAAAAAAAAAACGCAATACTTACAATTCAATATGCGTTAAGATAGGTACTCAGAAGCAGACCCATTCCCACTGGCAGCACCCGTTCACGAGCATGACGCGTGGACCAGCCATCGCTTCGCTCAACCATATTTGAGGGAACGTAACGACCCGCCCCACACGACACCACCTCAGAAATGATTAAAGAGAGCATGACATACTTAGGCTACCCGTCCTTAGGCACTGAATTGAAAACTAATATCCAAAAGCTTTTCATAGGCCTTTACTTACAAAAACTACTGACTACAGAAAGCAAAATGATTGCAATAAAAAAAGAGAAATGAAAACAAGGTTTACTTGCCTATTAGTTTTATGTTTTGAGTAAGAAGTGCCATACATATTGATAATATCAAACAGAAAAAAATATATAAATATACGACGCCCTTAGTACAAGCAGACAGAAGCAGACCCATTCCCACTGGCAGCACCCGTTCACGAGCATGACGCATGGACCAGCCATCGCTTCGCTCAACCATATTTGAGGGAACGTAACGACCCGCCCCACACGACACCACCGCAGAAATGTTTAAAATGAGCATGACATACTAAAGCTAAAAAGCTAAGCTAGTTTTCTAGTTCGGAAAACAGTAGGTGCAGTAATAGCTTCCGTGTTCAATACCTACATGAAATACATTTCCATAATTTATTCACATCCACGTTTTGTTGTATCGCTTAGAATTAAAAATGTTTGTTTCAAGGCGTGTTCCGCAAATCGCTACAGTTTCAACAGACTGGACGGATGAAAGGGAAGATAAATGAAAATGTAATTAAGCACAAGGAAAAGTTTAAAAAGAGCGTTAAAAAAGTTTCTTAGCTCCTGCAACATTATTTATTTCTCTCGCAGGGTAATCTTGTTATTTGTTTGTTTATTCTATATTTCTTTCTTTTTTAAATTAGACCCCGGTTAATGAAAAGCAAAAGTGATTCTGTGACTTCGTTGAAATATAAGTTTTTTCAGCGGGACTATTACCTACGTCAATTCATAACAAATTAGTTAAAAAACTAACTGTATCAGGAAATTGAAAGTATAAGACAATCTATGAACTGAAAACAGATATAACATACTCGTATCATACATAGGTACCAATACTGTCTTTCTAATTTGAAATCAACATTATTGATTTCTAGAGTAAGTAAACAAGTCTAGTCATGAGATCATCTTTATAACAGTCTCTCCCAAATTCAATACATAATTTAACAGTTCATTCAGTAGGTAAGTACAGTTTGATAAGTGATAAAATTATGAAAATTTACAATAACACACAAAACATATCTCTTCTTTTCCTAAAAATAGGTAATTTATACAACCAGCAAGTGATTCTGTAATAAAATAGGTACGAATTTTTACTTTCATAAAACGTTAGCCAAGATCTTTCTTCGTATAAACAAACCCCAGCAATTCCAAAGCAAACAAGAAAAAGGTGGTACTTAATTGCGAGATTGCTGCGTTATTAGGGAAAGGGAGGAAAAATAAAGTCACCTCTGTCAAGGCGGGCAACCCTTTTTTATTTACAGTTTAGTCGCAAAACAAAAAATCTGTGTGGTTGAGTCTACGTTACAATATACGGTGAGATTTATTTACCGATCCTAAATCACATTTGCATTTGTTTTTTTTTGTATAAAGCCCGATTAGGTAATAATAAGTACAGTAGTGAGTTAACTTACGACAACTTGTTGAAAGACAAAAGCAAGTTAACGTGCTACTGTACTCATTGAAATGTAATTCGGGATTTACATGAAATGAAATGCGCTGAAAAGCATAAGAAAATTGTAGAGTTTCAAAAAACTAGCTATTTATTAATTTACATTGTTTTTTGCACATAACTCGGGGTGAACTCTAAGAATTTTCATGAAAAATCTGTTAATTTAAAGATAAGGACTTTAAAAATAAAATAAACAGTGCACAGTGCCAAACTTGTTGCATAAACATTTCATGAAACCTCATCCAATTAAGTTGTGTTTTACCATTTACTTTTTAAGTTTTTCTAGATGTTATCTAAAAAGCATTTCTGGTATTTTTTTGTAAAGAAAACTTCGTCACAGACTAAGAGGTCTATTTTGTAAACAGTTTCTGTGCATATCTTGTCGTCAAATCGGCCAACCAGGCAATGAGGCGGAGTAAAAAGCCGCTAAAAATATGATGGACTTTATCTCCCGATAAGGGATTTAATTTCCTCTCCTTACGAAACAGATGACGCGAGAAATAGCAGCCACTTTCTTGTGAAATTTAATCAGATAATATCAGGTTGGACGTCAGTAACTTTGTATCAACGTTTAAAATAGGGTGGGGTTCTTTGTTCATATGAAAATGTAGACTTTCCAACTGTGAAAAGGAGTAAACAATTATAAATTTAAGAAAGTTCACTTTATTGCTTACATATTACAGGAACAGGCATAATGAGCACACGTCGGAGATTTGGATGTAGGTATCTAGTCTTATCACAAACTTTTAAAATCCTTAATTCGATTTCCTTATTAAAACCACAGCATTTTTCTTAAGGCGGTTGTATGACCGAAAGTGGCGCCCTCAGAGGTTTTTATTTAAGAAAAAGATTTTAATCATGTTTATCGTGGAAATTTAAGGGCCCACGGTCTAGTATTTTTAGAAGGTCACTACATGCCCTCGTAGTCATTCGTAGAAGTAGATAGCAAATGTGTCAAAAACGGCCACTTTGAGCAGTTTTGCTATCTACTTCTAGCAGTGACTACGAGGGAATGTAACGATACCGTCTAAAAATACTAGACTGTGGGCCCTAAAATCTCCACGATAAACATTTTTAAAATTGTGTATTAGAATTATAATATTATATCAATTCACTGCGGCGCCACTTTCGCTCAGGGTACCACCTTAATTCTTTTTAATCTTCTAGTACCTACCTATGTTTTTTCTTAACACATTCTTTAAAAGGTGATTTTTTTTTAAACTAACTTATAGGTTTTCTTTACCTTCAGTATTCCGTTCCATATTTATTTGTTATAGTAGTGAAAATAGGTTGATTGAGCCATAATACATAGAATCTCCTCAAAATATTGTTTGCTTTGAAGCGTGAAAGTGTGCATTGATCACTGGTTCCTAAACATCTAGTTCAATATTTGACAGCTCGGTGGAGCGCACTAGTTTGTGGAAATCTCATGCTATTGGAACACAAACATGGCCGGGTGTATTTAACCATGGGAGTTCTTAGTGATTTCCTACATTAAATGCAAGGTCTATACTAAGCAATTAAAACGAACACCAGTAGAATGACCAAAAATATAATGTTCGTAAAAAGCTATCCAACTGCAAAAATAAATTTAAAAAATTAAAAATCCCCCTGCATCAAAAGAAAAGTCAACTGAAAAGATGGAAACAAGATTAAATATTAAAGGCAACATAATAACATGCAGTCGGAGGCATTCATAAAGAAAATGACACTATGAATGATTTGAATTATATGCCTCCGACTGCATGTTATTATGTTGCCTTTAATATTTTATCTTGTTTCCATCTTTTCAGTTGAATTGTCTTTTTATGCAGGCGGGTTTTATAATTTTTTATATTTATTTATTTATTTTTACTTATTATATACTACGGTCATGATATACCTTTTTGAAATCCTTGAAATAAGCCCTTTAATTCGACACCCATACTGCAGTATTCTAAAAATAATAAAAAACCCACTACGTATAATAGCACCGTACAGCCGCCATGTTGGTTTTTTTATAACGCCACCTTCTTAAGAACACTTGGGCTGACAAGACAAATTTAACGATATCTTAATCATATAAATCTGTTCACCCGTTTGAAAGGTAATAAAAATATTACAAACAAACATACTTACATACAAGATACGCGCGAAAAACATAACCCTCTTGCAGTCGGGTAAAAAGGGGTATGTTTTATTTTATTACAGAACTACACCATCCTAAGGTAGTGCACAGTGCATTGCATACTGGGTGAAATATATCCAAATACTATTATGTTTAACTATTTTATCATAAATAATTAAAGGCTAATGGGAAAGAAGGACCAGAGTCAGTGAAAAAAACTCTCTCTCTCTCTTTTTAACATCATGCCCTTGACAATGATCTTTGACACGATAATCATCGAACTCTTGAATATGTAACATCCGGACATTCTACTAAAATACATAACATAGTCCTTGGAAACATAGAAGCACGCTCAGACAGTTTCATATAAATCCAACTGAAAGGATTCAAGAATAAGTGGGGGGCGAGCATACTCCGCCGAGAAGATGCAATTTGCATTACAATAAATTTTTATTGAAAGCCTCACAGAGCGCTGTGATCGGTTTGAAAAGCTCTATTTTCAATGAGATGAAAATTTTCCATTCTTAGAAAATCTTATGTGACAGGCCTTGATATTGCATCTTTGTGCATGGAACAAAATTAAAGTCGAATACTTACCATATTCGTTGGACTCTATTTCATATTCGCGCGCATTTATCTTAAGTCAAAACTGAAAGTATTTCCATAGCTTATACTCATAGTTTCAATGACAAATTGAACTTAATAAATAACATCAGATAGTATTGTTTTTTTATTTTTCGTTTACGCTTAGCTTCAGTATGTCCGGTTTAAACAGTACTAAGGTTACGGAGCAATTTAAACTCTGTTTATTTTTATAGTATAAAATTATCGTTCGAATTCTTTCCCTATTATATGCTACGCGCTGCCTTCGATTCTTATTAATCGACCTTTTCCCAACGCATATGACATTATTACAAATAATACCAACTGACTTTTACATTTTCACTTACACATTTATGAATTATTATTTCGGGTTAACTTCAAAAACTATAATTTTAACCATATAAATCAACAATACCTATTAAAATGATATTGCATTTGTTCAAATGAATATTTGTGATGTATAAGCTTAACTGTGCGACCAGAAAGCCATAAAAACATAGAAGGTTCCGCCTGATTAACATAATGAAATTGAAGCCGTTACGTGGAATAAGAAAAAAAAACGTTCAAAATTTGTGGCGTTAAATAATATCGTTAAACGTTAAGAAAAATGGGCAAGCCCTGCAGGACGTTGCCTCCTGAAATTGCAAGTCGTATATTATACGGGGAATTTTCAATTACGGCAATCCAGCGGTTTTACATTCGTAATGTGACTTTTAGGCAACGCTCCGCGCCGACCTCTCATAAATGCCAACTCATAGAAAATACCTAAGCTATATTGTCTGAGGAATTAAGCTCATTTCCGTCTCCCATTTTAAGATAAGTTTGAGAACGTGATGATATTTATTTTTTTCGTATTTGAAGCAAATATTGTTCTCCCAAAAGGGCGTTCTCGGGTAAATATTTATTTAGTGTTGTTGTATGGTCTGTGTTTACTTGATAACTCTGCAGTTGGTAATTAGACGATTTTAATTTTCTCGCAGCTTGCAATGCAATTATTTTTGACATAAAAGAATTCCTAATTAGAATAATTTTCGGACCTAGGGAGTATATTGTAGAGTAAACGATGTACGATAATGTAAGAATGTACACTTTATAATTTTTATTTGGATTGTGTCGAATTTCGCCACGAAATGTTGGTGATCCCATACTAAATTGATCACGTGATCTCTATGATTTGTATGGAAAATCGGTTTTTATGTTACATTTGGCCATTTTTTCCTTAGAGAAAGTTGTTCAGTTTCATGGACTGAACACATGCTCAAAATTATGGTGAATACAAAATGACCTTGTAATAACTCCCCAATGATATTTTAAGTCAACAAAGTCACTTAATTTGAAACTAGTAACATGTCACGCTAATCACATGTCGCGCATTTTGACAAATAAAACCATAAATATTTTAAACACAAGTGTTAAATCTGAAAATAGTTTTTAATATCTCAAAAAAATATGAAATTATATTAAAAGGAGATCAAAAGTCTGCTTTTTAATATAATTTCAATTACATCACAAAATCCGTAAAATTTTCTATGAAAAATTATGTAATACCAAATGTTTAACTGTTATGTGATGTAATGTAGTTTTTCTCTTGCCCTCTGTTCAAGAAGAGTAAGTAAATACAAATCATGCGGTACTTACCATAATGACATATTTAGGGAAAATAAAGAACACAACTACATGTAAGGTAAATACCAAAATACAGTTTTATTGAAACTTCCTTTTGATTCTATATAATAATAAATATCTTTGCAATCACTGACTGTTAACCGCTGAATTTTCACTGAGGTACACATATAAATAACACAATAAAAATATCGTCTGCTTCCCCAGTGGTTATATAAGAAAAGTGGTTAACTCTTAAAACTAACTCAAAGATAATGTGGGTAAGGAATGCCTGCCCGAAGGATATCAGAATAGTTTCTTGTAAAAATCTAGCTCGAGACTTAACTAGAATGCCTAAATATTCGAGTCCGGAGACTATTTGTTGCCGAGGATTACTTGCCGCTTCGGTTAGTTTAAATGTTAGGTAGATTTTACAGTTAAATAGTACCTATTTGAACAGATTCGACGGCTGCTGATTATTGATTCCTAGGAGCCGTTAGCGAGTGACGAGTGTCAGGGTATAACTCGACTTCTTTCTCTCGACGTCTAGCCTTCAGACTACTTGGACGAACGGAGCAGTGGGCTGGGAACGTGGCCCCGTATAAGCTTCTTCACCTGTATTCGGGGAACAGTACTGTGGTTAACAACGGCGACCCAGATCAACCCATAGATTTTACTAATAGCTCATAATTTTAAAGAACATAATTATTACAAGAAAGCTAAATATTCCTGCTGTTTAAAGTGTTGGTTTTGACAATAAATATTATCCATGAAAGCATTTTCTGTTTAACGATTCTACCTGCAGCCAAAATTAGGTTTCACTTGACTAAAAAAAGAGATGAAAGGTCAAAATATTTTGGCTGATGGCCGAGTTAGATTAATAATTCTCTCAATTTGCAAGGATCTTTTACACTCTAAAAGATCTGAAATTGAGAGTAGTAATTAGACCAATTCCAGGCATTTAAAACTAGGTACCTAATAGGGAATAACAATAAAGTATAGATTGTCTCAGGTTACCTCCGGCTCCTTGTGAAACGATAAATATGGTTTTAAATCCACCAAATGGGTACAAGCACTCAGCAGCTTCTCTTAGTAGCGAAATAAGCCCAGAAATCCCTGTAAACAACGAATAGGTACCGTGATAAAACAATTTCCAAGATTCCAGTCAACGAAAATCTGTAGTAAAAAAAACCACAAACCTGGTCAAATTCGATGGTCTGAATAAATAGGCTCCAAAAGGCCGAATACTTTTAGCGTAATCAGACACTGGTCTGAATAAAATATATCAAAATGAAGTTATTTTCGAAGGAAGAATTAAATAGGTAATGTCTCAATCACACCAGCTGATATTTTAAAGTTCAACGACTCGACTTTCCTTCCGATGCATTCCAAGATTTCGGACACATTCCGGCGGGTCCAACGAGAGCTCAGCGATTGGTATGGCTTGACCGCCGACCGACAAGATCGCCGCCACTCAAACCCCGCTGCGCAGCCCGCAAGGAAGCGATGGACGTCAGCGAACACAACGGAACTACGGTCAAACAACTTCGCGGAACTAACCAACTTTTGAGGACTACAGAAAAGGATCTCAACATCAAGACTTGGACATCGGAAGTCATAACTGCACGCGCCCCGATCAGTGGGCGGCCTGGGGGAGTCGATTATATGGGAAATACGATTCTAATTCTTTTTTTTTTTTTTTTTTTTTTTTTTTAAAGTCGATGACGCGAAAATTTAAAATGAACTTTTTACGGAAATAAGGAAAAGGACATGAGGCTTACTGCCAAACAATAAAATTTTATCATTAATAGGAAAAAGTACCTTTATACTTTGAAAAACTACTCTTTCAAGGGAAATCAACTAAACTATCATTCATTTAGTTTAATACACCAAAAAAACAACGCTACAGTAGTCCCCCGGCACGCAAGAATTCACGTAGGGAATTCTCCGGACGCCCACGTCCAACCACACTGCTCCACCGCAAATAAACTATAACCCTACTTTGCAGAAAGCAATCCATCATCAGTCAATGTAAATGCCTGTCACATATGACAAATTATAAAATTGAAAGAACAAAACTTATAAGAACTACTCGACTGTTGTGTTCTACATAAACCAATACATAAAAAAAAACTAATATAAAATATTTTAATAATAATTGACCCTACTGTTTATCATACCTAAAACCAAATATAAAAAATTACATATTTAAGTGGAAAATGTATGTGCCCCTGTGAGCGGTGTTGGGTTTGCTCATTACTCCTCTACTACTTTTCCTACGGCTTCCCCCTCTAAATGATCAAACCTACCTGTCAGTCATTCATTTTGCATCGGCTTGTCAGTCCTATTTTTATCGTCCAGAATTGATGCTTGACGAGCACATGATTTCAGTGACTGGGTGTTGGACAAGCCCATGATCTAATATTGCGATGCTTGACACGCAATAACTGACAAGAACGCTCGACTCTCCTGAAACTACTTTAAAATGATTGAAAAAATTTAGATTGTCCATCTGTGGAATAGACGTTTTAATTTGTCTATGCCCACATTATAATTCCTGACGGTAGTAAAATTGCCAAAAAACATATCAAATACCGACGACAAAGCGTGTCGGCATGATACAGATTAAATGTGTTAACTTTCCTCTTTCCAAATTACCTCAGTCGTCTAATCCCTTCAAGCCCTCAAGCAAAACTGATGTAAAACGCAACAAACTAGACAAGCCCCAACACCAACACTCGGCTCACATACATAATATAACAACCAAATAGATACGCGTAGTACGTAGTAAGATAGTAGATGGCGCTAGTGCTGCCTTGTGGCCGTTTGTATCCGCGCCACAAGATAGACTGCGCAATGCGTACGTAAAACACAAGCACCACCCTCGGCCGTTCGGAATCCGCACCGGAGTAGCACCGTACCTAAACCAGAACCTAATTATAAAAGAAAAGAAAAAAAAAAAAAATTGCAGCAGTATACTGCGTATAATAAGTATGTAAGTAAAATAGTAATTATTGGTGCTATAATATGCCCTATGATCGTTTAAATCCGCACCACAGAGTAGCACCGTAATGACAAGCAACCGAATTCCTGCGTAGTACGTAGGTAATGTAGGTAGACCGCCCTTTGTGGTCGTTTGAAATCCGCACCACAGAGGTCGCCCCCTTGCTACGTAATACGCGGGCGCGATGGTAGATGGCGCTTTTACTCCCGTAAGTCGGCTCTTACGACACGCAGAGAGTGGAGTACTGCGGTGTGAGTATTCTGCACCGCCCACACACAGTGTGCAAAGAAAGAAAAAAAAAAAAAAAAAAAATAATAGGCACCATAATTTGACGCGCAGCGCTATATCATTAGTAGGTAAGGTAAATAGCAATATTTATCACTAAGAAAAACTAATCACTCCCCGCATCTATGGTTTTGAAGTCTTTCACATGCCATTTGCCTATCAATTTTCCCTTCTCGTCCTCCAGTTCATATACAAGTGGAGATAGTTTCCTAACTACACGGCAACGCTCGTATTTAGGTGCCAATTTGGCAGTGAAGTATTTATTCGCAGCGCTATGTTTATACGTCCTCTTCCAGACGTAGTCGCCAACGTCGAAAGACACGTCTCGACGTTTTCGATTATAATATTTAATGTTACGACTGTGAGCCTTAATAAGTGATTCTTGGACAGTTTTATATATGTCTTTGAGGTAACCTAATCTCGAGGCATAAGCATCCCTAGGCGCGCAGACTAACTCATTGACATCTTTAAAATCATTGTAAATGTTACCGTCGGCGATCGCCTCGCGGCCGTAAACTAGCATAAATGGCGTATATGATGTGGACTCGTTCACCGAGGTGTTCATTGCGAACTGTATTTTATGAATGTTAACGTCCCACGTCCTATGATCGTTATCTACAAATGATGACACCGCCGTAATCACGGTACGATTATAACGTTCGACTGTGTTAACCTGAGGACAGTATACCGGCCCCAGATGTACCTGTGGTATATTGTATTTTGCATAAAGCGCTTGCACCTCATGACTTACAAACTGCGAACCGTTATCTGAGATTACGGTTTGCGGAATGCCGTGAACTAAAAACACGTGGTCTTCGAGCCGCTGCGCAATAACTTTACCTGTCGCTCTTCGCAACGGAAACAACAAAACATATTTTGAAAAACAACAAACAACTACTAATAAATACGTGTTCTGCTGCCGCGAAGCGGGCAAAGGCCCAACCAAATCGACGCTCAGACACTGATAAGGGCGACCGCAAACCTTAGGTTCCCCCATAAAACCTGGTGTTGCTTGTGAGCTATGTTTATAAGCGTTACAAATAGAACACTTTTTTATGAATTCCGCGGTATCCTGGTACATACCCGGCCAAAAATACCTTAATTTCAAACGTTGATACGTCTTAGCGACGCCTAGATGCGCCGCGGTAGGTTTAGAATGATTTTCCTGTATAATAGACTCCCTAAGTTCTTTGGGCATTACCTCTTTCCATTGGAAATCTCCACTCAATTTGTTGTTGGACTTAGTAAAACGATAAAGCCTACCATCTACGAGCTGAAAATTAGGACACGCCCGCGGCTTTTCGGTACAACGTTTTATAATATTTAAATACCAGGGGTCATTTATTTGTGAAATATCTATAGACCCCACTGGCATAGATCGCGAGAGGGCGTCAGGTACAATATTTTGAGAACCACTGCGGTGTTCGATAGTAAAATTATATGGAGATAGCCTACAACCCCATCGCGCCAACCGACCGGCAGGACTTTTCAGATTTAAAAACCACTTCAAGCTTGCATGATCCGTTATTATGCGGAACGGCCTGTCACCTTCCAAATAGGGGCGGAAATGCTCAACAGTTAATACGACCGCCAATGCCTCGCGTTCTGTCGCGGAGTAATTACGTTCGGCGGGCGCAAGAGAACGGCTAAAATACGCGACCGGGTGTTCCTCGCCATCGATCAACTGCGTAAGTGAGCCCCCTATTCCGAAATTGGACGCGTCACAGTGAACGGTAAAGTCTTTCGTGAAATCTGGACATGTTAAGACTGGAGCATTAGTCAGTGCCCGCTTGAGGTCCGCGAATGCACGTTCAGCCTCCGGTGACCAGTTGAACGGAGGGGCCCCCTTACGTGTTGACGTCAGAGCGTTTAACGGCCCCGCCCGGTTACTGAAATTTTTAATAAACCGCCTGTAGTAGGATGCCGTACCTAAGAAGCGTTTAACGTCCTTTCTGCAAGTTGGGGTGGCAAAATCTACTATAGCCCTCACCTTATCAGGATCAGTGCGCAAACCATGTTCATCGACTACATGACCCAAATACTTTAACTGCTTCCTAAAAAATTGGCACTTTCCCAGATTAATGGTTAAGTTGGCCTCTTTTAACTTCTTATACACCTTTCGCAGTAACTCCAGATGTTCCGTCAAAGTTGAGCTAGTTAAAATAATGTCATCCAAATAACAGCTTACATTATTCGCGAATTCCGGCCCCAAAATCCGGTCCATCAGTCGCTGCTGAGTAGCCGGCGCTGATGTAAACCCAAAGCACATGACTTTAAAATGATATAGGCCGCGCGACGGAACCGTGAATGCGGTTTTTTCACGGCTCTCAGCGCCATCTAGCGGGATCTGCCAATAAGCCGATTTTAGGTCTATTGTCGATATGTATTTCGCGTTCTTTAGTTGATCTAGTATACTAGTCACGTAAGGTAGAGGATAAGCATCGTGTTTAGAAATGGCGTTGAGTTTCCGGCTATCTAGGCAAAAGCGAGACGTTCCGTCCGCCTTCCGCACTAAAGTGACGGGATTATTCCATGCACTGTTGCTGGGCTCCACGACGTCGTCCGCCAGCATTTGATCTAGATGCTTGTTCAGCTCGGCCAACCTATCCGGAGACATCGGGTAATAACGCTGTTTAATTGGCGGATGATCTCCGGTGTCGATTTTGTGCGTCACTAAATGAGTTCTACCGAGCCCTTTTTTCTCATCTGAAATACTTTCAAACTCGCTAATAACCTCTTCTGCCTGTTCACGCTCGACCTCCGTAAGTGATTCGAAATCGATTAAAAATTTATCCGTCGTAGTTATTGCACTAACATGCTGATTACACGGTAAGAACTCCCTATCTTTCAACAGTGACAGAACATCTGGCGCTATCTGAAATTCTTTCCAAAAATTTATGCCCAACAACAACTCAGTGGAGACCCCTGGAACTATATAAAATTTAATAATAGCGGTCCGCCCGTCTACTGTGACCGGTAAAAATACATAACCAGTTACAGGTGAAGCGGAACCGTTCGCGGTTTTAATTATATCTAAATCGGTAGACTTATGGATTGTGCCCATATCAGAAAAGTATTTAAAAGCGTTTCCGCCAATAATTGAAATTTCTGACCCCGAGTCCAATAAACCCCTAAATGTAATATCATATATGGCAATTTTTAAGTAGGGTCTGGTATCCCTATTTTGACATACGTGAGTCGGCGACGAGTGACATTGACGTTCGGAAATGACACCTGACATTGACATATTATTTTTCCTATTTTCATAATAGAAATTTTTCAGGAATTTCAGCCAATTTAACCACTCCTGCGCTGATGTCTTGGTCCACCGTCGTCGACTCACGCCTGCGAGTTTTTTTGGCGCAGACACAAGCTTCGCTGTGGCATTTTCCCTGGTCTGCCGGCATTTGGGACATGTTCTTGCAGTCACCTCTCTTTCGCCGCATCTATAGCATACCACGCAGAAAGGAGCTTTGCAACTCTTCAGACTGTGTCCCTGAACCCTACAGCGCACGCAAAAGCCCTCATTTGTGGCTTGAACAGCTGCTACCTTCGGCGTGGGCCGGCAATACTTATAGCAGAGATCCGGAGCCAAAGAAGATGAACTCGATTTGGGGGGGTCAGCAAAATTATGAGTCCTATCTTTAGCCATCTCGATAAGCCTGCATTTGCGCTTAAGATCAACCCAAGAGTCCGCTGGATTTAGTGCCAATTGAGAAGTGTAACACGGCCTAATGTTATATAGAACAATATTTAATTTATCTTCCTCAGACAGTGGTTTTGATAAACGAATAAAATAATTTTGCATAATACTAAGGTAATTTACTATGCTTTCATCGGATCCTTGGGTGCGGGACCTTATTTCTTGCATTAATCTATGATCATAATCTGTAGGCAGATATTCTTCTAATAACAAATCTCTTAATTCTCCCCAATCATTCACCTCGGTATGATTGCCCCGGTACCAGCAAAGAGCTTCATCAGTAAAGAGTTCAGCGGCAGAATTGAACAGTCTACTCTCTGAAATATGACGTGAGCGACACAACTCATCCAATCTTTGTAAGAAAGTTTTTACACAAGTAGTCCCATTAAAACTAATCCCAAGTTTATGTATAGCTGAAACGGACTCATTAACTTTTATCGCTTTAGTAGGGCTGCTAGGCTGAATGTCACTCCCTGCGCTGGCGGGCTCATCCACCACTGATGCTGTTTGTATAGAGGGTTGTCTCTGCGACAATCCACTCTTGAAGTTATACATGATATTATCAAGCTTATGTAAGATATGGTCTAAATTTTCACGCAAACTATTCAGTTGATCAAGTGTAACTGTCGAGTCAGCCGCAGGGTTCAACCGACCAAGCCTATGAAACAGGTGGTGAGCAACCGCCTCAACCCGGTTGAGTGATTTTAGTGAACATCCCGGCTTAGCAGCCCCCAATATCAAATTGTCTACGTAAGCTAATTTATCTTTAATCACAGCATATTCAGAAACAATATCAAGATCCACTTCAGCTATTTCATCTGATGGCAGCTCTCTGCTTAGCTTCCTTAATTGGGCCCGAAGATCTGTAACCTTACCCGCTGGCTCCGCACCCCGGATCCTAGCTTCATATTCTAATTCATCTTTATGTAATAAATGAAATTTTATAGGCCTCTCTTCTTCCATCTTGTAATGAGGAAGTAGAGAAGTAGGTAAATGTAGATAGATATTTATTTAAGAAATTGTTAAGTAAATAATGTAGTTTAAGCTTATGTAAGTACCTAACTATGCAAATTACCAATATACCAACCAAGTTTAAAACTGCTAATGGCAAACTAAGTTAGTTAAAAAAAAGTATGTATATTTAATTTTCAATGCCTAGCAAGTAATTTTAACTTGTCACTTTACTATAAATATATCTATTCTGTTAAGCAAGTAAATCAATAGTGTGTAAGATCAAGTAGGTACTAATAATTTATTCTCAATGTAACAAAAATGAACTAATAAAGACTTTTCTCTAACTCAAGATAGCAATTATTGTAACTTAGGCGATCCTCCTCAGACAACTATTAAAAAAAATTAAAGCCGCTGTAGTAAGTAGTTAAAAAAACAAGAGAAAATTTTATGTAAGTCTCTGTGATTCAGCTGATATCCCACAAGCTAACAAACACAATAGGTATGGCAATCCTTCCTTATTTTTATGTATGTGTACGGTCCTACGCCAATACAATGTATGAATATCAAAGTATTTTCAACCAATAAAAAAGATATGTAATAACATGCAACTATTCTAACTTTAAAACAACCTGTCTCTATCCTGATATCCCTGGGTTTCTGTTGAGCTTAATCAATTTCAGCTTACTTGACCAACAAGAAAAAACAGAAAAAAAAAAAAAACTGAAAAATTTTTCTTATCTCTTATTTCAGGCACTCCTTTTTCCTACAATGTTCGGGCGCCAAATGTAATGTAGTTTTTCTCTTGCCCTCTGTTCAAGAAGAGTAAGTAAATACAAATCATGCGGTACTTACCATAATGACATATTTAGGGAAAATAAAGAACACAACTACATGTAAGGTAAATACCAAAATACAGTTTTATTGAAACTTCCTTTTGATTCTATATAATAATAAATATCTTTGCAATCACTGACTGTTAACCGCTGAATTTTCACTGAGGTACACATATAAATAACACAATAAAAATATCGTCTGCTTCCCCAGTGGTTATATAAGAAAAGTGGTTAACTCTTAAAACTAACTCAAAGATAATGTGGGTAAGGAATGCCTGCCCGAAGGATATCAGAATAGTTTCTTGTAAAAATCTAGCTCGAGACTTAACTAGAATGCCTAAATATTCGAGTCCGGAGACTATTTGTTGCCGAGGATTACTTGCCGCTTCGGTTAGTTTAAATGTTAGGTAGATTTTACAGTTAAATAGTACCTATTTGAACAGATTCGACGGCTGCTGATTATTGATTCCTAGGAGCCGTTAGCGAGTGACGAGTGTCAGGGTATAACTCGACTTCTTTCTCTCGACGTCTAGCCTTCAGACTACTTGGACGAACGGAGCAGTGGGCTGGGAACGTGGCCCCGTATAAGCTTCTTCACCTGTATTCGGGGAACAGTACTGTGGTTAACAACGGCGACCCAGATCAACCCATAGATTTTACTAATAGCTCATAATTTTAAAGAACATAATTATTACAAGAAAGCTAAATATTCCTGCTGTTTAAAGTGTTGGTTTTGACAATAAATATTATCCATGAAAGCATTTTCTGTTTAACGATTCTACCTGCAGCCAAAATTAGGTTTCACTTGACTAAAAAAAGAGATGAAAGGTCAAAATATTTTGGCTGATGGCCGAGTTAGATTAATAATTCTCTCAATTTGCAAGGATCTTTTACACTCTAAAAGATCTGAAATTGAGAGTAGTAATTAGACCAATTCCAGGCATTTAAAACTAGGTACCTAATAGGGAATAACAATAAAGTATAGATTGTCTCAGGTTACCTCCGGCTCCTTGTGAAACGATAAATATGGTTTTAAATCCACCAAATGGGTACAAGCACTCAGCAGCTTCTCTTAGTAGCGAAATAAGCCCAGAAATCCCTGTAAACAACGAATAGGTACCGTGATAAAACAATTTCCAAGATTCCAGTCAACGAAAATCTGTAGTAAAAAAACCACAAACCTGGTCAAATTCGATGGTCTGAATAAATAGGCTCCAAAAGGCCGAATACTTTTAGCGTAATCAGACACTGGTCTGAATAAAATATATCAAAATGAAGTTATTTTCGAAGGAAGAATTAAATAGGTAATGTCTCAATCACACCAGCTGATATTTTAAAGTTCAACGACTCGACTTTCCTTCCGATGCATTCCAAGATTTCGGACACATTCCGGCGGGTCCAACGAGAGCTCAGCGATTGGTATGGCTTGACCGCCGACCGACAAGATCGCCGCCACTCAAACCCCGCTGCGCAGCCCGCAAGGAAGCGATGGACGTCAGCGAACACAACGGAACTACGGTCAAACAACTTCGCGGAACTAACCAACTTTTGAGGACTACAGAAAAGGATCTCAACATCAAGACTTGGACATCGGAAGTCATAACTGCACGCGCCCCGATCAGTGGGCGGCCTGGGGGAGTCGATTATATGGGAAATACGATTCTAATTCTTTTTTTTTTTTTTTTTTTTTTTTTTAAAGTCGATGACGCGAAAATTTAAAATGAACTTTTTACGGAAATAAGGAAAAGGACATGAGGCTTACTGCCAAACAATAAAATTTTATCATTAATAGGAAAAAGTACCTTTATACTTTGAAAAACTACTCTTTCAAGGGAAATCAACTAAACTATCATTCATTTAGTTTAATACACCAAAAAAACAACGCTACAGTGAATATAATTATTAAAATAAAAATTTTGAATAAAAAAATGGAAACATCCTTGTATTAATCTCAAGCCATCAGCTCAAAATAAACTCTTGCAACCTAGTGAACAATATTTAACAAGCTGTTGGTGTGAAAAAGAAACAAAGTGATCAAATAAAGTCTGTGACCGTACTAATTGTTTCTTGTTAGGAGGTAATACATTTACGCTGCAGAAGTCTTGAAACTTCATTACTCGCTCTTTGTCCACTTTGCAAAACATTGGTGTCGTTGAACAACCACCGTCTTCCAACATGGAGGAAGGATTTTTTGCCCCTTTTACAAATTATTTTTAATTTCTCATACTCGGAAAGTGATGTCTATTTAAACCGAGCAGAGCGGGTGGTAAATGAAAAAAAACTAAGTAAATCTTAACTCTTCAACGCCCGGAAAATGAGACACAATAGAACATCTATTGTGTCTCGGTCGCCAGCGACCGCTCCGGCGTTAATGAATTAATTCGGCAGGATAACAATTCTGAAAACTGTCTTGATATTCAATTTTTTTTATTCATTTCGTAATTTTTCATTAAATATTTGTTTTTACTTTCCTTACTATACCGGGTGTAACAAGACCCTCAACGAAGCCGAGGTCTACGTATTCTGCCCATCATCAGGACCATTTCTGTTCTAAATTATTGCTGGGAAACGAATTTAAATTTTGGAATTAAAAAAGCGTTGCATACATGTACCACGCAATGTAACGCGTACAACAGACCGCGCCTGCGAGTGAACGCTACACAGCTGCGAGCGGCTGAGTTGAAAGGCAGCGTTTATGTGCGTGCTCATGAGATACATTGAGTAATAACGTTTTGAAGCCATTATTTGTTACGAAATACATAAAATTTTGATAATGATTTTTGGACAAAAATTAGGAAATAACGAATAAAATAAGATTTCATAAAAAAATTGAAAAAAAAAATTGACTTTGACCTTCAATAACTTCGTAGCTATGGGTTTCCAAGGTATAGTCTAAAAGACAAAAATAATCCTGATGATAGGCGGAATGCGTGGACTTCGGCTTTGTTGAGGGTCTTGTTACACCCGTTATATTCGAAATGACAACTAGAGTGTTTATAACGAGGGAAAGTCATCAAAATTATAGTCTAAATATCTCGTATGGAATTGCTTCCTTTCTATTCTTGTATAACAAACTACTATTTTTAAGTTAAATTTTATTTATAATCCTACTAATATTATAAATGTGATAGTTTAGGCGTTTGTTACCTACTCAATCGCAAAACGGGTGAACCGATTTGGATCAAATTTGGCACACAGATAGTTTATAGATTGACATAGGATACTTTTTATCTCTGTCAAAGGTTTCCTAGCGGAAGCCAATTGAGTAAATCGATATCTTGACCCCTGTAATCTTACTCAGAACCAGGTGAAAATCATTAAACATTAATTAAAAATACTTTATTCATCAAGGAATCCATTAAAATTATGGTGAAAGAATAAAAGGAATGTAAATGTTCTCTCGACCCGCTCATCCATTGCCGTTTTTGTTCCTTCTTTGGGCATATTACGAAGTTGAATTGCACTAATAAATAAAGCATGTTTCTCGTCTTAAAACCCATCATTAGAGAGCTAATTACAAAAGTGAACTGTTGCTAAGACTGGAAATAAAATAGATGACAGGGAAGGGAAATTCACCGTAATTAAGGCGAAAGAAACTCTTTCTGAGGGTAAAGAAAAGTATTCATAATTAAAGCTATCTTTAAATGAACCATTTTTTAATTATAACAGTTTCGATGTTCGAGCCGCTATTTTGGTTTAGTTTTAATAAATAACGTTACAACTTGCGGAGGTCGGTTATTAAATTCTTAATGAGGTACTTACGAAGTTTCAATGTGTTTAACATTCTTTGGGGAGTGCTTTAGAATTTTAAGCTGTTAAAATAACTTAATAACTGATAATTGTACGCAAATTTTAATAAAAATATAATAATTAACTGGTAAATGTAATAATAGTAATAATAATTCATTTATTTCGGATCAATCCATATCATACGTATACATTCATAAAATAATAATAAATATTTGATTGAATCAGGCGTCACTTGGCGGAAGTCCCAAACCATTTTGAAAAAAGAAATATATGTAGCTTACTTCCGCAAACAAAATATGCAAGATGCACCGCCCGCCCGCCCGCAAAAATATGCAGCACACCACAAAGTTAGATCGTGCGTAAACCAACACCGTGGTGTTGGTTTACGCACGATCTAACTCCTGAGGATGCTCCGGGTTGGGGCGAAACACGTGTAGAGTAGCCTAATTGGTGAAGGTGCAAGGTGTGTTGCTGTCTTGCTAAATGTAGGTATTGTGCACTTATATTTTGTGGTGTGCTGCATATTTTTGCGGGCGGGCGGGCGGTGCATCTTGCATATTTTGTTTGCGGAAGTAAGCTACATATATTTCTTTTTTCAAAATAATAATAAATAAAATCAATCAAATCTATAAAATCAAAACAATTAGACTAAAATTCGTTAATAATAATAATAAAAATCAATTTAAATTAAAGTTCCAAAATAATAAAATAAAATAATAATGCTTAATAAAAATAATCAAAAATCTAAATAAAACCAATGTCAAGATATAAAATTAAAATAATATAAAATCAAATCAAAGACAGTCGCGTAATCTAAATTTAGGTTTGGATCCAGAGTGCTCAATATGCAGCCTGTTCCAATGCTGCATTATCGAGCAGTCCTGATCCATCCTTGAGGCAAACAGCTGCAGGTAACTGTTGGAGCTGCCCCGGACTCGGAGCATCAGGGCTGCTACTCTTTTGCGTAAAATCGCTGCGAATCCATCAATATGCGCGTCCGCAAACATCCCTGACGCACTACAATACGGTAGCAGCCTGAACAGTGCTCTAAAAGCATTATTATATTGAATGCGTAGGGCATCGTAGGACTTTTTTGTGTGCTTGACCCAATAGGCTGCAGGTATAAAATCATTGGCAGAATGCTCTGAACAATGTAACTTTGACCTCTGTAGTACACCTTGCAAACCTACGAGCCAGCATATTGGCCCGAATAGACAATGCCCTACGCTCCCTATCCATATCAACATCGTCCGTAAGCGTCTCAGTGACCCAGTGGCCCAGATACTTGAACTGTGTAACTTTGTTAAGAACGCTGCCATTCAGTATGACAGGTGGGACAGTGTCATAAGTTTTGGATCCCGCCTTGAACACCATAAGCTTGCTTTTGATGGCGTTGTATCTGAGCCCCTGAGCCTCCGCATAACGCTCACAGATCGAGACAAGCTTCCTGAGGGCACTGATCGAATAATAAGCGAACAGTGAATTGTTGTGAGAAAACTACACACTTGTCTAGGGATATAGGTGTTATTTTCATAAAAACGAGGTAACTTTGAAGCCTTGGTTTCCTGCAAGGGATGTACTGTGCTGTGATCTGATGATGGCTATCCAGGGAGTGAATGGAGGAGATTCACATCGCTACACATACCCATAATCTGACCAGCATTCTAAAAGATTGAAGGACATGTTTAAAAAAACCGCGAAAATAGCATGAAAATGTATAAAAATCCTGAAACTGAGAACTCTGACCCATTAATCTTTTAGAATGCTGATCAGATCAGTTGGGTGATCTGAATCTCCTCCATTCACTCCCTATATGGCCATCATCAGATCATAGCACAGTACATACCTGGCAGAAAACCAAGGCTTCAAAGTTACCTCGTTTGTATGAAAATAACACCTGTATCTCTAGACAAAGTTGATGTGTGTAGTTTTCTCACAACAATTCACTATTCGCTTATTAAATTTACCAGTTAATTATTATATGTTTATTAAAATTAGCATACAATTTATCAGTTATTAAGTTATTTTAAACGGCTTACATCTGTATCCCTAGACAAAGTTGTTGAGAATATTATTAATAACTTTTGTTTAATAATACTAATTCTGCGTCCATTTTATATGAATGAATAGAAGCAATTCGTAAGTTACACAGTTAAGTTGATAAAACCGAGTTGTTAAAATACACAGCTGAAAATTCACATTCATCTCAGAAAATAAAAAGGTTTTTTTCACTCTAAGCGACCTCCCACTTCAATGTTTGTAAATCATATACTTAGTCAAATGTGGAATCTCCCCAAGTTTGATTGAAAGCTCCCCTTGAGTCGCACACGTTTCCGATTCCAATTTATTCTTAGGTGCCACCTTTTCCCTGTCTTCCCCAAATCAGTAGCTAAAACCCTTTTCAAAAGTTCCGTCTAATATGCGGAGAGCTCGCTGAAAACTACGTTAAACCTTTTATTGAGATTCACTTTTGAGGACAATTTCTCTCGTCTCCTTTATTACTTTTTTTATAGGAAATTGTTCATTGGTGCCAAAGGAAGCGCTGAGAGAAGGCAGTAGAGCTTTGAGTTTTCTTTGCCATCCAAATCCAAAATATATTACTCGGCAGTTATTATAAGAAATGACTGATACACATACTAATGATCATAAAAGTATTTTCTCAAATACCTAAACGACAAAAAAAGAGAGTAATCAATTGGTATAACGACAATATTCCGTTGTCTATCCATATTGGACGCCAATCACGATTCAATCTAAAACTCATCAGATTTCAACCGGTCTGTATGCCTTTCTGAATTATCTTTTCATTATGAAAACCGTTCGGCACAAAGCGGACCCATACTTTGTGTCGAACAAAAGCATTTGATGTTGTCAACGTTATGTCAGATACACTGACATACCGTTGTGTTCTAGATGTTATCAAGTTTACCCCTCTTCTCTACATTAGGGGGTGTCAATCTCCTGATTTATTTAGAATAAGTTCTTTATTAATTAATACATTATTTAGCACCTATCCAACGAATTTACAGACGATGAATTAGCGTTGATTGTTCATATTTATTTTAAGGGATTTTTTTCAGTAAACGGTAGTTCAAAGTCAACAATTTTTTTGTTTTTTTTTTCTATGAGAATTAGCGACCAAGGTACTAATAATATCAGCGTGCTTCTTTATATTACATGTTATTATTTCCATGTAAAAACTTTCGTGCTTTGTAACATGCAAATTATGCTGCTCTTGATTAATTAAAGCCAAATGGTTCATAAATCATCAACATGTCAATAACTAATGTTGGTTCTAGTAAGCAATTAATAAAAATTGTTAGTTGATTCGTAGGGTAGGTACAACAATAATTACTTTACAAATTGTGCTTCGAAGGCGAATGCACAATGAAATTACGCAGGTAAATTTGATGGCTCAATGTCAGTTATAATAATAGGTCAAGAGTGTAACAAACAAACAGTTTAATTAAAAGTTAAATACAATGCTCATTACATGTTGCTGACAAAAGTGTCAAACTTACAATCGAAAGAGGAAAATGACAAAGGTTTTCCGCCCACGAGCGATTAATCGCTAAGCAATTTTTTTTCGCCAATAAGAACATTCAAAGTTCAATACGTTCGCCCACGAGCTACAAAAAGTCACTCACAAAGTCGCTTACAATAGTATGGCCGAAAAAATCGCAGCGATAATCGCAGCTACAAAAAGTACCTATAGTCTTTGTGCGTTAACGCCTAAAGGTCTATGCTGACTATATTATGCCCAAAAACAATTTCGATTCGTGTAAGTTACACTGGCTAAATCCTTTGGGTATTAATTAATAAATAAATAAATATTTGACAACATCACATACATTGCTCCGATTCCAAAGTAAGTAGCTAAAGCACTTGTGTTACGGAAATCGGAGACAACGGTGGAATCACAAACAGCCAGACCCGAGTCAATAAGTATAGAAAAGTTCATTTTCTAAAATGACCAGCCGGGGATCAAACCCGGACTTCAGAGATGGCGACACCTTGAAAACCGGCGAGCAAACCACTCGACCACGAAGGTCGTCAACGAAGATATTAAAATGTACTCGTACGTACTATTCTACTTTTGAATATTGCAATATAATATGTTATATTGCAATATTCAAAAGTAGAATAGTACGTACGATAATAGTAGGTACGGTACGTAATAGTAGGTTATGACCTATTGCAATATAATCTAACCGAGGAGCTCGATGGCGCGGTTGGTCATGGGATGGGTGACCAAAAATGTATTATTTCGAGCTGCTCCGTGCTTCGGAAGGCACGTTAAGTCGTTGGTCCCGGTTGCATTTGCAGTCGTTATATAACACCCACCAACCCGCATCGTGCCCCCGTGGTGGGTTATGGCTCATCCTCCTTATCCACCCATATAAGGAAGGACTGTGCCCAGCAGTGGGGACATAAAAAAAATGGCTGATGGTCAACATAACCTATCCTATATTCCATTATTTTAGACATTGCCACTCTGACTGATTAAATAATAATTTTATATAAAATAATAATTTAACCAGTGATTATTATAATTTCCTATTGGTACTGGTATTGTTCTGATTGTGGTGATGTTAATTGGATATTCCATTCATACATTTTGAGTATTTGCGTTTGCCCTTAGTATCAGTGCAACCAGCGACTCCTGGCAAAGCTGTATTATATACCATTGTCTTCATTCTTGCTCACAAAAAATATCGATACATTATTTGAAATCGTGATTTCCTTGTAAATTATCTTTAAGGATATTTAACTAACTGTCATTCAGCCAAAATGACACAAGGGAACAACTAATCGTTCTGTATTCTGAATAACTAAAACTACATTTGGTTAATTAACGATTACGAAATCTTTTGTGTTACGCAATGGAAAGGCAGTTTGTTGTTAAATTAACATTCAATAGAAAACGGCGTGTCAATTACTCAGTAAGTGTTTTATGTCGGACATTAATTGACATTGTGGAATAACACAAACTAATTCGCAATGAGTTAGATATTTGTGTCGATTTCATAATGACATTAAAACTCATTATTTTTCTAAAGTTTAAAAAAATACCTACCTATAAAAAATATTTCATTAATGTGCTTCTAGAGTTCATAATATTATTTTCAACACACTTGCTCGTAAAGTGAGCCCTAATACATCGCTTTTAGGGCCATAAACCGAGCTATAACAAACGCGTGCAATAATATATAAAACACTAGTTCGTAATAGAATTAACCCTACAAAGTTAAATTAGTACCTTACTGCAAATTCTATGCGAGTAAACAGAGCATTCACAATTTAGCCGGGTAACACAGTTACTTTTTTTTTGACAACAAAGAGGTTTTATGCTGCTAAAAATTCATATACATTTTTGGAATAAATAAATGTGTAAGTCTTTAATTAAGTCAAATAAATATATAATTATTATCAAATTATTCATAATTCACAATATTTTGTTATAAAATATTAAAATATTTGCATTTTGTCACTTAAAATTATAATTTTGAAGTATTAGTAGTAGGCTGTATGCTCCTCACCCCTTTGTTCGCAAAATATTCTTGCGTTGGGCGTGTGAAAAAAAAACAAAAAAAAACATGCGCGTCTTTTCCCATAATTATCATATTTTGTTTTTGCCATATTTGTTGCTGTGTGATAAATTACTTTGTTTTTTCCTCGCAAATGTGTTGAAAAACGTCGTATGAAACTCGTGAGCTCTTGCTTATTGCACACTCGGCTGAGTTACGCCCTCGCCTGCGGCTCGGGCTGCAACCCACAGCCTTGTGTGCAATGAGCAACCTAAGCTAACTTGTCTCATAATGTACTATAAGGCTTTCTGAAGCTCCTTTTTCGTTAGAGCAAAGTTTGTAACAAATGTATGATTTTGGTTGAAAGTCCTGCATACACCCATTTGCATTTAACATGCAGTAAATAATTGTGAAAAAAAATATATATGTAGCTTACTTCCGCAAAAAATATATCCGCAAAAAATGCACTGTACACCACAAAATATCAGTGCACAATACCTGCATTTAGCAA
Organism: Agriphila straminella; assembly: GCA_950108535.1. Taxonomy (NCBI): domain Eukaryota; kingdom Metazoa; phylum Arthropoda; class Insecta; order Lepidoptera; family Crambidae; genus Agriphila; species Agriphila straminella. Next base: position 14,194,623 of record OX467311.1, on the reverse strand, counting down.
GATAGCAACACGCCTTGGACTTTCACCAAATTGAACTACTCTACACGTGTTTCGCTCGTGCGTAAACCAACATCGAATGCCTTTTTTCGGTGCATCATGCATAATATTATATTTTTTGCGGAAGTAAGCTACATAATTTTTTTTTTTTCTTTTTTCATAATGGTTTGCGACTTCCGCTAAGTGACGCCTGATTCAATCAAATAGATACATGCAGTAAATATTCCACAACATCCGTGGTTGAAGGGCTCGCTGACCAGTTTTCATGATGTCATCTCTAGGGTCCCGGGTTTGATCCCCAACCAGGTCAATGTTACTTTTATATTTTGATCTTGATGTTTGTGGTACCGTCGTTGCAGCATCTGATTTCCATAACACAATAAATTGTGCTTAGCTACTTAAGAACTATGGGTCACTACACTTTATATTATGTCGGCGAATATTTACTACTATTCTTCTATGACTAGCTACATAACAAGCTAACTGACAAAAGGAAATAAGCTTGTTATAAAGGAAATAAGATTGGTAATGAAATAGGAACTGTTTTTCAACAAACCATGCTTTCAATTATTTATGTTCACATCACCATAATAGAAAAAAACTGCAGCAATTAACTCCAAATGCCGGCATAGTTAGTAGCTGACATAATTACTGACTTCAGTACGTAAGACAGTTCCATTAATGTTTGATAATGATCTTTTCAACAAGTTACAAATCGAACGGATGACGGAAGTTTACAAGGAAATATTTGGCATTATATTTATTATGTGTAAGGGCAACCCTTCAATTTGCTATTAATGAACTTCTATGTTGGTCGTTAATCATTCGCTATTTCGACCGTGTTTAGGTTTAGACAGATAGACAGTATGTCTTTGGTGTAACCGCCCGGAATTACAGCCTCGTTATTTTTTAATCTCTTTAAGTTCTTAACTATCGGTACTAACAAAATACTAGTGTAAGAGTACATTTATTTCATTCTAGCAGAGATAGGTATATAAATATGTCTTTATTAACAAATTTGAAAAATTTCGTGGTTGCAAAGTGTTTTGAGACTCTTACCAACACGATATTAAAACCTTATCATATACATTATACAACGTGTTAATTAGTAAACCAAAATGGGAAAACAGTTTCTTTAGATACCTACACGGTAAAAAAGGATTTCTTTAAATAAGAAAGACCAATTTCTTGAAATATTTGGTTATTCTAAAAATATATTTACTTAAGCCAATGCAATATTTTTAAAACAAAAATAGTGCTCATCTTTTACTCAGACAATATTTTTCTTAATGATTAAGAGAAATATTTTTGTTTCAAGGCTTATTTAAACTTATATCAATTAAATTGACTTAATTTAAATCAAGAAATGTCCATCTTCTTGCATCAAGTTAAAATTATCTGAAACCAACTACAAGTTACTTGAATTTAGATAAACCTTTTTAAAAAAAACATGTTCTTCTATTAAGAGAAAGTTTATTGTTTATGAAGTATTATTTCTTGTTCTAAGAAATGATTTTGTTCGGCTTATAGAAATTTTGTTTTAAACAGAGAAATACAAAAATTTCGAAACAACGGAATCATAGTTTTCGATAAACACGATAACATTTTTACTTTGAGAAATTTATCCATACATCATGGTCTGACCCGCGGTGTTAAGATTTTTATCTAGTTCTTTAAGTAGTCGGACTTAATTTTGTTTTGTCAAGCTCAATCGGGTTTGTTTGTTGGTTGCCTCTGGGTGTCGCGTCCTACTTGGACCGGCTTCCCGGACTCCACTCCTCTTTCGAGCACTTTTATTTACCTTGATTTTTTTAGACCGCGCCCACGTTGTTATTTTTGAACAGAAAAGTTAAATCTGTACTTTTAAAGGAAGGAAGTCATCGGTGTTCTCCAATTATCTCCACTTAATATACAACAACAACAAAATATACATCTTCATTCAATAGACAAATTCTCAATTTCATCAAAAATCAGTAATTACTTAGGCCAACTAAACATTTACTTATGAGTAAAATAATAATTTACTCTAAGTAAGGTTAGTCTACAAGAGATATATAGAAGATTTTCGTATCAAGAATACATTTACTTGACTGTACAAAATAACGTTGTCTTGAATGAAACAACACGTGTCTTGGAATAAATGTATTATTCTTGTAACAACTAAATATTTTTAAGAGTATTTTTTACTATTACGAAGAAATTATTGTCTAGCGTCTATAGGGAGAGGATCATTTTCTTAGATTCAATAAATATGTCTTAAGCCAAAGCAATTTGTCTTTTTTTAAGAAATCTGTTTTTACCGTGTACTGCAACTGATTTTTTTTACTATGGTATCAACTCTGAAACCGAGAAAAAAAATCAACTGTTTCATACATTTTGATATTTTCATTATTTATTTTTGTACGGTACAGCTCTGCTGATATTGTATTTTTTGACAACCTGAGTGGTGAGGTGGTCAACATGCCGCCTACCACGCTAGAGGTCCAGGGTTCGATTCCCGGCCGGGCAGAAATTGAAATGATGAATTTTAATTTATGTGACGGGTCTGGGTGTTACTATGTATAATAAGTAATAATAAGTATATATTTAAAAAGTATATAAGTAGTATATCAGTTGTCTAGCACCCATATTACAAGCTTTGCTTAGTTTAGGGCTAGATGACGTTGTGTGAAATAGTCCAAGCATTTATCATTTACTAGCTTCTGCCCGCGACTTCGTCCGCGTGGATATTAGAGAAAATCCTTAGGGAACCTTCAAAATCCTTAGGGAACCATCAACCAGGATCTGACCAGCCATTTTTACGCATTTAGGCTGGTTCCTACTAAGGGCGCTAACTGGCGAGGCAAGACATTTGCCGCGTGTGGCTTCCCGTTCCCGTTCCCGTTCCGGTTCCAGTTCCGGTTCAGGTTCCGGTTCCGGTCCCGGTTCCGTTTTCGTTTCCGTTCCCGTTCCCGTTCCCGTTCCCGTTCCCGTTCCCGTCCCCGTTCCCGTCCCCGTCCCCGTCCCCGTCCCCGTCCCCGTCCCCGTCCCCGTCCCCGTCCCCGTCCCCGTCCCCGTCCCCGTCCCCGTCCCCGTCCCCGTCCCCGTCCCCGTCCCCGTCCCCGTCCCCGTCCCCGTCCCCGTCCCCGTCCCCGTCCCCGTCCCCGTCCCCGTCCCCGTCCCCGTCCCCGTCCCCGTCCCCGTCCCCGTCCCCGTCCCCGTCCCCGTCCCCGTCCCCGTCCCCGTCCCCGTCCCCGTCCCCGTCCCCGTCCCCGTCCCCGTCCCCGTCCCCGTCCCCGTCCCCGTCCCCGTCCCCGTCCCCGTCCCCGTCCCCGACCCCGTCCCCGTCCCCGTCCCCGTCCCCGTCCCCGTCCCCGTCCCCGTCCCCTTTCCCGTTCCCGTTCCCGTTCCCGTCCCCTTTCCCGTTCCCGTCATTTATTTATATTGAATTTAATAATATATATTTATATTATTTAGCAGTGGTTTGACAGACAGAAAAGAGAGTGAGTGACAAAGTCAATATTATGAATTTGGAACTACAGGCTATTCGCATTGACCATGAAGGTTTAACACCCCCCCGCAATGTGAACACCCTGTATCTTCCTATACCTATGTGCTCCAAAAAATATACATTCGACATATCAAAGAACAAACACCCTATCTATAGTATTTGATTGAATCAGGCGTCACTTGGCGGAAGTCCCAAACCATTTTGAAAAAAGAAATATATGTAGCTTACTTCCGCTTGTTTGCGGAAGTAAGCTACATATATTTCTTTTTTCAAAAAAAAAACCCTATCTATACTTTATACAAACACAATTCAAAATTAACATAATTTTTTACACCTTACTATTTATTTTTATTAGATTTAATAATATATATTTATATTATTTAGCAGTGGTTTGACAGACAGATAAAGAGTGAGTGACAGAGTCAATATTATGAATTTGGAACTACAGGCTGTTCGCATTGACCATGAAGGTTTAACACCGTCCCTGTCCCCGTCCCCTGGATATGCATGACCTGGTCCAATCATGTCCACCGTGTTGGACTTCAAAATAAATGTCATTTTCGCAACCACCATCCCATGAAACCTCAAGAACGACATCCACATCGATTTTCATGTTTACTTACCCCATTTACACCTTAAGGGAGGATTTTCAAAATAACAAAATATGTGTTTGCCTATTTATTTTTAGACATGCTCCTACGAATTTTAAAGTTCTAATGTCTATTTTATATTATTTTTCCATACAAAATTTAAACCCCATTTTCACCCCTTTAGGGGTTAAATCATGTCCACCGTGTTGGACTTCAAAATAAATCTCATTTTCGCAATCACCATCCCATAAAACCTCAAGAACGACATCCATATTGATTTTTATGTTTACTCACCCCATTTACCCCTGAGTGGTTGATTTTCAAAATTACAAAATATATGTTTGCCTATTTATTTTTAGGTGTGCTCCAAAGAAGTTTAAAGTTGTAATGTCTATTTTATATTATTTTTTCATACAAAATTTGAACCCCATTTTCACCCCTTTAGGGGTCAAATCATGTCCACCGTGTTGGACTTCAAAATAAATGTCATTTTTGCAATCGTCATCCCCGAAAACCCCAATAACGACATCCATATCTATTTTTGTGTTTTTTACCCCTTTTCACCCCCATTTCATCCCAATAGGGGTTCAAATGCTAACAATAACAATATACGTTGCGTTAGATGCCTAACCATAAGCCTAAATTATAAATTTAGCGATTTTAACTTCGAAAATAAAGGATTTTCTTCAATACACAACTTCATCCCCCTTTTGACCCCTTCGGGGGTAGAATTTTGAAAAACGCTGAGACCCGTATTTATTTATTTTCAATGGTCAGTCTAAACACAAAATTTGAAGATCCTAGCTTCAAAACTGAGGGACTTTCATACAAACTTTGATCCCCTTTTTTACCCCCTTAGGGGGTGAATTTTGAAAAATCCTTTCTTAGTGCACCCCTAGACCTCATAAGGAACCTACGTGCCAAATTTGGAGTCTCTAGACCCAGCGGTTTGGGCTGTGCGTTGATAGATCAGTCAGTCAGTCAGTCAGTCAGTCAGTCAGTCAGTCATTCAGTTTACGATTTTATAAATATAGATTAATATTATTATTTCGTTATTTTTTGTCTAGTTGGTCCCATAGTAAAAGTTGTTCATTTTGATGGTTCTTATCTACAATACTCGGCGTAAGGGGTATTTTGTAACACGTTGCATAAGTTATTAAAATAGTCCATTTAATTATTTCAAGAGATTGTGTCGTGCGGCTGATATGATGATGATGATGAATTATTTCAAATTCTTAAGTTAAGAGTTAATTTGAATACCTCTATAATAGCACACAATAGGTACTCTTTGAGCTAACTAACTTGAGGTGTAATGAATATAAGTACTGTAAATCTTCTGTTACTTCATTCGTTGCTAAAGCATTGTATTCATGATATTCGTTCAAATTTAAATCAATTTGCATTTTGATTACTTGTGACAAAACAATACAATTTATTTAATTATTATTAATAATTACAGATAATTATGAGTGATTTATACATATTAAATTGTCACTTTGGCTATTTGAGTGTTTTTAATGTTATTGAAATATGGAATCCTTATTAACTCTGTTTCATAAAGTGAAAACAACGTAAAACAAAAATAGGTTAATTAAATAAAGAAATGTTAAAAACAAAGTGACACAAGAAAACAAAGTATTTGCGTCATAAAAGTTAAAAATAGAAGAGGTTTGAATCATAAAGTTTTAACTGTAACTGTAACCTGTTATAAAGGTAAAGAGTCGCATTTTAGCGGAAGAGCCTACCGTACCGAAATCGTTTTAATTGGCACGGGAAGGAAATCGTCTAATGATGTCTTTCTTTACTTTGTCACTCTAGGGTGTTACGGACGGTAAACAGAAATGCATGAGTTTCTACAGTTACGTTTTTAGCGCCACCTAGTTTTCGCAACTTTGTTGGCTCTGACCTGCCGTTTTGGTATGAAATGGCGGCATTGTGACAAAATGTTAAAAACATACTAAACATATTGTGTTATTAATGTAAATTTCAAAATTACTGTGCTTTGGGTGGACAAAGTGTTGTGAAATCATTTTTGGTCATCTAAATTAAATATGGCAAGTAAAATCTATTCAAAAAGAGTGTTTAATTTTGGTTATATCAGGGTTTGTTTACTTCTTTTTTAGTTGTAGATTTTGTAAAACAAGAGGATAAAGCTACTTTAATAATTTTATTAAGTGATAATAAACATATATAATCGTTCCTGTATCGCTAGTAATTAATTAAATATCGCTTTCAAACTGATTACAGAGCCTACATTATTTTTACTCTTTGCCACCATGAGCGCTGCGATCGATTATTATACCTTCGCACCCAGCGAAAACTCCTTAGCGATTCTATAGTAAGTAATTTTGTATGCAGTTTAGTACAGTGCCTCTGCCGGTAACTGCAATAAACTAAAAGTTTTGATACAAATGTTACAAATAGTAAGCTTAAACTTATAATACGCCTACTGCAGTGCTAAACTGCTATAAGCTTGTACATTTAATAATTAAAACGAACTTGTTGTGAAGTTATATCATAATTATACTGGTTGCATCGTTCGAAGAGATTAGAGTAAGTGCTATTGCAAGTGTAAAGAAAATTGTAATTCTATAATTCTGTTTTGATCTATGTTAATTATTTGAATGCTGTTAAGCGAGATCACTATCTCGCTAACTATTAACTAAGTCACTACTTAGTTAATAGTCACCACTCAAGTATAAACGAAAATAATCCATAACACATCGTTACTGTTTTTTACAATATTTGAATGTACTAATGCCACATTAAATGAACTTAGGTAAATAAAGTGGCTAAAAGTTCATTCTAGTCTAGATAGAACACTGTTCGTTTATGAAAAATGAACACTTCATTAATAATAATATCCTATGTTTTTTCTTATAGATAATTCTTATTTTTATTTTATTTTCATTGCAAAACATACACGATCTATAAGTAATAGCATAACTAATTATGATACAAATATAATATACTCATTTAATTTGTTTTCGCATATAAACACCAAGTAGCTTATTTGTATTCACAAAGTATAGATTTATGTTTATTAATAATGTTTTATTAATGTTTATCAAGAAAATTATAGGTAAGCCTTTTTCACTCAATCGAAATTTAATGCAATTACCTGACAGAATCGTAGGTGTCGATCTAATTACTCTCTTGTTTCGATTAAAAGATTTATGTTAACAAGTCTGTCGATACACAATCCTCATCTTATAACGATCAATTCATTTATGACGTCTAATCTACATTTCTTTCCCAGCGTATGTCACTCGTAAAATAGATCTAATTTATTATTGAGTATCGATATTGATAAATTCAACTCATTAGATTTAAACGTATTCATGATCGTTGGTTAGCCTTCGCGGCTCTGAGTCACGATTTTTCTCCTACGCCAGGAGCTAATCAAGACGGTTATATCGACGCTTCGCGTTACGGCTTCCGATAAATAAATTGGATCTAAAAACACTTTCCAAGGAATAGTGTAGGTACACTTTGGCGTAGTACGGTGAGAGCAAAAGGATAACACCTTGTAATTATTAGCAGTTGCTTGTTGCATTTTCTATGTATTAAGTTTCTTACAATATTTGTTTTGTAAAAACTGACAGGCTGCTGAACTATTTATATTGGGTTATAGTGTTGTATTGTAGTGCTTGAATATTGAAATGTTCCGCTTAACGCGATATTCTACTTGAAAGTTGTAAGTCGATTTAAAACATTTGTGAACAAATACACAAAAATTAATAGGTATTATATTTTAAAAATACCAACATACAAAAACTAAAATATAGTACTAGTAATAATAAAAAACCGGCCATGTGCGAGTCGGACTCGCGCACGAAGGGTTCTAAACCAAAAAACTTAAATATTTATTTTATTCTGTTTTTAGTATTTCATTGTTATAGCGGCAACAGAAATACGTCATCTGTTTATGAGATACAGCCAGGTGACAGACAGACGGATAGTGAAGTCTTAGTAATAAGGGACCCTATTATTTTTACCCTTTGGGTAAGGAACCCTAAAAATGATTCCAAATTAAAACAGGATGTATTATGTTCTACTGTTACCGACCAAGCAGGTAGTATTCCATTATAGCATTATCACGAATGCGTTTGACCTGCATTGACCATAATTTAATCGAGCATTAAACTCCCAAACTAAATCATTGTTTCAAGGTGCTACGATCATAACACATTTTTTTTCATTGTTTCGTAATAAAGGTCATACATTATGAGTATCGATGCATATTAGTTACCGACAAATAAGAAAATAAGATTACGTTGAAGTAAATAAAATTCATGACTGTCATGCATAGAGACTGTAGTGACTCCACAAACAACATACAAACAACTTACGCCATCTGTCGGCAATGCGGGTAAAATGCTCATTCGTAATGTGATTGTTTGAAAATCAAAGGAAGTTCGTCCAAATATCACTATTATTTTATAACCTCACATGTTATAAAATAACTCGAGAATTATATAAATGAAAAAGCATTACATTTCACCATTGTTCATCAGCCATTTTTGATGTTCCCACTGCTGGGGCACAGGCCTTCCTTATGGGTGGTAAGGAGGACGGGCCATAACCCACCACGCGGGCCCAATGCAGATTGGTGGGTGTTAACGACTGCAAATACAGCCGGGACCAACGGCTTAACGTGCCTTCCGAAGCACGGAGGAGCTCAAGATAAAAAAAAATTGGTCACCCATCCTATTAACTTCCGCAATCGCTGGGCCAGGCGCTAAACCACTGCGCCACCGAGTTTCACCATTAAACCACCACAATTCACCATTAAACACCATTAAATGGTAAAAATTGTTTTAATCTTACTCTAAGTATATTATGTATTCATTAACACTTCATTTCAAAATTCAACCTCGCCTGTGTTTAGTTACAACATTTTAAATAATACGAGTATATTACGAGAGTCAATTACTTTTTTGCAGTATCTGCCATTTTAACTAGTGATATACACGGTCTAGTGAAAACTTTCAGTCGACTGGCACAACACAAAGCACGGTCATGAGCAACCGAGATCGAACATTCGTTCGTGTCGAAACAAACCGCTGTTAATGTTGCCAATAATGGATACCTATGTATCCAACTAACTAAAACTATTTTTTACTCGCCTATTTCTAGATCGTTTCTAGCTATTAACATCGTAAAGAGAATAAGTCCATGAGCCATTTATGATGTCCCCACTGCTGGGGCACAGGCCTTCCTTATGGGTGGTAAGGAGGATGGGCCATAACCCACCACGCGGGCCCAATGCGGATTGGTGGGTGTTAACGACTGCAAATGCAGCCGGGACCAACGGCTTAACGTGCCTTCCGAAGCACGGAGGAGCTCGAGATAATACATTTTTGGTCACCCATCCCATGACCGACCCTTGCGGACGTTGCTTAACTTCAGCAATCGCTGGGCCAGGCGCTAAACCACTGCGCCACCGAGAAAGATAATAAACCTATGATGAATTTTAGGAATTTTGCTTCGTAGACATTTTGGTTATTAGGCAGCGTGATCAGGAATGGTTTGATTAGTCCATGATTTAAGAGTTAAAAATATATATCTTGGTAGGTTATTTTTGTTTCACAATTAGTCACCTGAAATGGAGGCCTACTTTTCATCAAGCTTTAACAAAAAATGGGTTGAAAAGATTGGAACATCATTTGATTAGTTACAAAAATAGTATTATGAAGAAAAACAAAATATATCGAAGAAAAGGAAAAAAACATCACTTTTCTTCGATATATTTTGTCATGAATCTATTGTATCTATATGTTTTATGACACTTTTAGCACTTTCGATATGTTATGTTATGTATAACTGTAGCAAACTATTATCTTACGGAACTAATAGTTAAAATATAAATAAAGCACAATACTTTTCAATTAGAAATTGTACAAAACTGTCTCTTTATTTACAATTCATTAATGACTGAAAGCTTTAAATCGAATGTTTAATTAATTGCAACGTGTCATCAATCAATGAGTGGAAATTAAAACTTAAAACGAATTCGATGTTAAACTGTTGATAATACTATTAATTATCATTACTGTTATTATTTATTAGTAGAAACAATCGATACGATCACAGCAGATCAATGATTGAAACACAGCTTTCACAAATGACGTAAATACTTTTCTTTTTTAGGCTTTTTTATAAAACCCCTTTGCAGGACGAGAGCCACATTTTGTACATCCTAATCACAAACCTTTTTTTATGCAGGAGAAAATGCATAACGCATCCCCCCCTGTAGGATATTTCGTATGTGGGGCTCGCCAGGAGGGGACCATAACGTAATCACAATCCTGCAAAAATATTTCACCACCAGAATAGTATTTTGTGGTAAGTAGGTATTCTATTTTTGAACATACTGACAATTGTCACGTCTTGTCATATTTTCCAACAACAGCTGATGGACTAGTTATTTGGTTTCAACACCGTTCTGTCGCAACTTCGTTCGACATGTGGTGACAATACTTCAAACACCAAATAAGTTACGTTAGTATAGCTTCGTGAAGAAACTCCAGAATATGTAGTACTTAGAATATTGAAGCGGTTTCAAAACGCATTCATGCCAAACACTCATAATATGATACACTATCTTTTTTGGTTGCAATAATTCTATATTATGTTATTCATAATATTAACGTGTTAGATTTTGGTTATCTTTTTTCAAACTTTTGGATAATATAGGTTTACTACATTTTACAATAAATCTTGAGCCTTATAATATCAATTATAAAAAAACAACATTTTGCAAGTAAAATCGTAGTGTTTTCGTAACTGAATTGAAAACTTAAAGATAAATAAAATTCAAAATTTTTAACTGTCATCGAGGGAATAATGTAATGACTTTGAAATATTGTGGCAAAACTAATGAGTAATGTTTTATTCTCATATAGAATTCATTATAAGGATGAGTTGTTTTTTTACCATAAGTAAATATTTCTCAAAAATTTTATAAATTCAAAAATCAATGGTGTAAGTAGGTACTAAATTAAACATTCAAAGCGTTTTCAAATATTTAAAAAAAAAATTGATACCCTTCTGAGAATAATAATGATAGTATTGAAATAAATGGACATAATCCATATTTACAACATAAGTTTTGTAATTTTCTTATAAATAATTTTGGAACCTTAACTTTATGAGAACCAAACTTTTTATGACAGAAGTGTTACATCCGTTCGATTGAGCATGCAACAAAAAATACAAACAAGTACCTCACCGTAATTACTTACGTTTTACTAAATCCATTGCTTTATCTCACACATTTAATATTTCATCGACACCAGCACCTTTTAGACTAATACTTTATTTCACAATTTATTACACCCACAATAATCGGGGATTACAAATAATACGCTCTGATTCAATTGCATTGTCCAATTATTACATTTTAAAATTATACTTTTTTTGGCACGCAATCACGTATTGACGAGAAATGGCCAATCGCCGTTACCTTTATCCTTAACCTTAAAAATGGGTGCGCATGCGCATTGTGTTTGGTGTTAAATCTCAAATGATATCTTTCGAATATACGCGTTGTAACGAACGCCCGCGGTCTTTTACTTTTACGAGCGCCCGCGCAGGCACGCACAAGTCTTCCGTTCAACGCTCAGTGCTACAACGGCACTGGTCGAGAACGAACTTAGGACCTCGAACCATAAACGAGCGAGCGACTGTGAACTGTGAACTTACCTGTGTTTTGTGTTGTTGTGAAGTTATTTACTGTTTACTCGGTGAGTATTTTTTAAGTAAACAATCGATGGATGTTAGAAACTTTCTTTAGTACTCTCACCGGTAAAGAAAGTAGAGATTAGATGGATCGGCACCGGTTGATAAATGATTTTTGCGGCAAAATGTAATTTATGCTTGATATCAATTTATTACTCTTGACAGATCGTCTCGGATAATACTTATGAATTAATCACGTGGAAAAAAGATTTTATAGAAATTGTAACTAATGTAGCGTATCTAATAATACTTTAGTAGTTTAATTAGTGATTCCTTACGAGTCGAGTTTTATGTTATTTAGCCAATCATTGTTTTCTTATGTCAATTAACATAACGTTGACAGTCAAAAATTATTGTTATTGCAGCTATTCTATCGTTTGTATACAATAAAAAATAGTCTAAATTTATCTATTACCTTGTTGTCATTAAAAACAAGATAGTTTAAAGACCAAATAAAAATACAATAAATCACTAATACCCGAATAGTATGCTCTAAAATTATTTTCTTCCAGTTATGACCTGAAAAGTATGTCATACTAGATTCGTTATTTTTAATTTTATTTAAATTAAAATATACTCAGCTCTAAGTATAATTCTCATAATAAATTGATCCAATTTTTAAAGTGCATTTACCCGCTCTCAAAGTACAAAAAATAAATCTAGATATATGACTACAAATAAAAAACCTAACCAATTCTAAGTTACAAAACTAATTTACAAGTAAATTGGAGCGATCTTAAAGGAACTCTGCAACATAAATTAGCATGCACATAACGCCTGTAGCTACCTATGATTTTTTCATCGGAACTATGCATTTCATAATTCCGATACGGTCCGACAAATGTGTAACGTGCGTCGTTGGGCCATAACGGACGAAAAATAAGTGCATCCCATTTTGTAATTAAAATAGACAGCGCTTAATACTAGTTGGTAGTCCATTGATTGATCCTTTTCCTGGTAATCTGAATTATTTAATTTAGTTGCCTAATCTTGTAAGTTGCCTAATTAAACAATGCAGATATTTCAAATCGTCCAAAATTAAAGAGACAAAAAAGAAACCTTATTTTGAGTACCTATACACGCTGAAATTTTAATCATTTGGTTCCCGCCGTGGGGTAGTTCCACTCAGGATTACAAGCAACTTTTACTATGGGGCCAACTCTCATCCTCGCAAAAAAAATCAGCTGTTCCATACATTAAGGTTGACTAGGTAACTGCACTTTTGTATGTAACAGCTGATTTTTTTTTTGCGAGGAGGAGAGTTGGCCCCATAGTAGAAGTTGCTTGTAATCATGAGTGGAACCACCCCACGGCGGGAACCAAATGATTAAAGTTTCACGCTGTTTAAGTAGCCAATAGTTAGTTTTAAGTTATAATTTCATGTCAATTTTTTGAAAAGTTAAATTATATTATTTTTCGTTTTTTATGTACCTGTAGGTTTGTTTTTGTTTTTATTTAATTTCCAAAATAATGTTAATGCTCGTTATTTCTTTTCTAAACCTAATTTAAAACTATTTTATGTTGTGATACCCTAGACAGGATTCATGTTCTGGTACTGTTTTCTAATGTGTTGTGTAACCACATGGTTGTAATAAAAAGATTTGATTTGTTTATTTTTATCTAATTTTAATCAAAGAAGTATTCAGCTTAAAACAAATATGTAAGGAATTAAAAAAAATATGTTTGTCACCATAAAGGGATAAATAAAGATTAATTAATTTAAATAATACATTTACATTATTTTGTTTGCATTAATATATTTTTTATATTTTGTATTTTTAATAAGTGAAAATTCAATAATTGTTAATTAGTGAACTTAACTCAAATCTCTTTAATAAAACTGAGTTTTGTTAGTCAAGTTATCTGAAATAAACTTTTAAAACTATCGGAATAGTATTCCAATAGTTTAGTATGTGTTTAGTGTTAACCTATATATAATAATGCGCTAAACATAATGGAATGTCAGTGAAATTCAAAATAAGTAAACCATAGAAAGTCACCAATCATTTATCTTCGAAAAGACACTTAAACAAAAAAGAGAGAAAGTTTATATTTGTTTGGCAATTCACAAGTGCTTTAAATTTTGTAAAGAGAGGACAATGAATTATTCATAAGACCACTAAATCAAAATATCCTCGTGAACGCATTAAATCCTTTTTTTAGATTTTTATCGACTTGTGAAAAAAATCACTTGAATAAAGTTTTCACGTATTTTCTATGGCAGTGTTATCTATAAACCGTCGATTATTTTCCGATATCATAACAAGAAAGAGCTTTTTTATGGAAAAAAAGACAAAAACTTTATATAAGCTGTAATAATTTTGAATCAATATCGATCTGCTTATTATTCGGTTTGATAATACAAAATAACATAACTATTTAGAATTATTATATCATGAATGAAATCAAAATATATTAAATTAAACAAATAAATATTTATTTAAAAATAATAAGGATTATAGTTCAATTAAAACATTTAAGTAGCTTTAAAAATGAATTCCAAAAAAAATTATGCGGTAGTGAAGAATGTTAGGGCAAATTTATAAAAATGTGCAACAACAACTTGGAATAATATAATAAAGACAGTAATGACCTCCTCTTCTCTATTTTTGATGAGCATTTAATAATTTATAATTTATATTTTTTTATGTTAAATGTTAAATTTAATGTAATGTAAAACTATTTGTGCAATTCAGCCTGAAATAATTGCATTTCAATTTTATTTTTTTACATATAAGTGTGTATAAAAACGGGACTTAAATAAAGTAACCGTTTTATTGACCACATCAGAGCTCTGTTAACATCTCACCAAAACTAATTAATAAACTTCTTGGTGAGACAGTGTTAATAGTAATTAATAATTACTGCAATTGAGGTTACTGTGACTCTATGGAATAAAGCAACTTTACTCACACCCCGTGAGAATTCTAACTAAGTAGTACAACTCGTAATAATGCTCATTGAGTAAGCAACTTTACATGAAATGTTTAATGTGGTTATTGTCTTTTCTAACCATTTGTAACACGCACATACAGGCATTGTTTTTTTGGAAATTTTAATGTTATTTTTCTATTTTATAAATAGATAGGTTATAATTATTAAGAGATTTACAGTAGTATGAGAAGTAAAGATAATAGGTAAATAAATACGAAATAAACTAAAATACATTTCATAAATTTTTTTCTTTACATAATTGTGTTTTAAAGTGAAAATTATGTGCCTTTACCTTTGATTCAAAGTAAAATCAATTTATTAGTAAATTGCCCAGTTATAGTATATATAATATATTCAGCAGTGGGTGTCGTGCGGCTGATATGATGAGCCCAGTTATGTGGGCCACTAAAAAGTTCAAATGAATTTTCTGAAATGAAGTAGAGAGAGTACGTCGCGATAATAATTAGTCAAGTATTCGCTGGGTGCGAAGTACTTGGGGTATAATAATCGATTGCAGCGCTCATGGTGGCAAAAAGTAGAAATAATGTAGACTCTGTACCCTTAGCACGAACAGCTATCGAGAAAAAAAACGCACGTAAAATTACTCGATAGACAATTCTCTATGTAAAATTTCATTTTGCTTATCGGCGATAGATGGCGTTGTACAAATTTCCAATACAAAATGTATCTATCGAATGATTTTACGCGAGTTATTTTTTCGATAGCTGTTCGTGCTAAGGGTACTGTAATCTGTTTGAAAACGATATTTAATTTATTACTAGCGATACAGGAACAATTATATAATATGTTTATTATCATTTAATTAAATTATCAAAGTAGCTTTATCCTCTTGTTTTACAAAATCTACAACTAACAAGAAGTAAACAAACCCTGACATAACCAAAATAAAACACTCTTTTTAAATAGATTTTACTAATATTTAATTTGAATGACCAAAAATGATTTCACAACACTTTGTCCACCCAAATCACAGTAATTTTGAAAGTATTTTAAAAACAAACATACCATTAACACCATAACATTTTGTCACAATGCCGCCATTACATATCAAAACGTCAAAACGGTCAGGTCAGAGCCAACAAAGTTGCGAACGCTAGGTGGCGCTTAAAGCGTGCACAGAGTCAATAGAAAATCGTACGAAGTGCGTGCTACGGTCTCTATAAACTTGAATTGTTTTCTCTCAAGTCCCACGGCCGAGGCTGAGCGACCATCTCGACCCACAAACTAAAGGAATACTCTCACTGTCGCATGCGCAGGAACCGCGTTATGCAACCGAGACCAATCACCAAAATAATTATCAATTCTGCATAAACTACAAAAAACTTATCAAACGTTTTGTCACTTGATTAAATAATACTTGCGTTTATTTTATATCGATGACCGTTTTAGTAAATAGTGGCTGCAATAAAAAAAATGTTAGATCACGTTCCAAATTGATTATTGAAAAATGTTAGCTAATAAAAGTAACAAGCACTTGCGAATTTCGGTAAGGTGATCAATAGTACAGTAGCTCAATTTTTTATTATGATTCGCAAATTATTTAGCAAGTCGGTTAAAGAACACGCTGATAATAGCTCACTTTATGAAATATATTCATCCACGTTGTAGAATTAAAACATAAAACGATTACGCATTATTTTGCGTACAGAAAAACACAAAAACTTGTTATTTTAAAAGCAGAACGGCATTGCAAATTGTTTAATTACTCTATGAATATTTCATACACGAATTACTACAAAGGCCAGTGATGAAGGTAAAAATTTGTAATTATTCATAAATTTTATAGACTCCGAAAATGCGGGGCATTGTTATACACAAGTTAAATAAAAACATATTGCTTAACAGTTATTTAGTGAGATTCCCAAAAGTGTAGGTTGTGTTCTTTAACCACCCCCCTATTTTCACGACATGGACAATTGGACATGGATCGAATAAACGTCAAAAATCTGTTATTTTGGTACATTAAAAACTGTTTCCATGATTCCCTTAGTACTGGTTTGACGTTTACTTGATTCGAACTCGATCTCAATTAGGTACGTATATAGTCGAGAGTAACCCCCATGACTTTAAAAACAAATGAAAACTAATCCTCATTATCTCTGTGTAAGAAAGATATAAAAACCAGCATAAATTAATAAATAAAATACTGATGTATGAATATATAAGAAATACTCTCAACATTTCTTTTATTTTGGAACGTAGTTTTGAATTCATTAATGTAAGAGATATTTAAGAATAATACGAATGTTTTATGAATAAGCATAATGTATGAAGGCATAATGTAAGATTGAATATAAAAATAGCAAAGTAAAAAGTACATAAATTGCATTTTTTATGATATAATTACATCTTACAAAGCGTACGATGAAGCATTATATAAGAGGCACGGATATAACTATTTTTCTACAAAAACTATCTTAAGAATATTCTAAGGTCCATGTTTACATAAACCTCTCAGTAACAATGCAAACTAATTACATATTATATTTTGTAAAAAAAATCGTTACAAACACTTTAATTAACCTTAACTTCGAAAGCATACAGCGTTCGAATTCTCACTTACGTAAAAAACTTAATAGCTGTCAAAAACATTTGACATTTGCCTTAATATAAACAACACACGATTAACAGTAATAAAAAACGTTGTTACATAAACTGAACTTTACGCGTTTCAGTTAATGTTTGCCGAGAAGAAATTTATGTTGCATGTCGGCAAAACATATAGCGGGCGTCGGAACATAGTCGTCATGCGTTAAGCATTGGAGATTTGCGATGGACCGCTCGTGAAAGTAGCCTTGTAAGTTATTCCACGCACGCGACCAAATCTGTGTCCAGTAAGGCACACGGCACACGTAGCGGTACTCTGACGCAACTCATTATACATAACACCCAATGGCTTCGATAGAAGCAGCGGTCAACGAGTGTAGCGAAAGCCATCCGTAACATTGTTTAATTATCAAAACGCCATGGGTTCGGTTGCAGATTTACGAAGATGTCGTGGGAAAATTATCGATTTATATAACCGTAATTTTAATTAAAATAATATTTTGCACCCAGCAGCTTCTTCAATAGAAATCCAAAAAATATTTTTACGTCGTTTTTACCAACTCAATCTTAAATGAAGCAGTAACAAAGTCTGATTATAAGATAACATTACATTAGATATTAAATCTCTGTTCAATTAGTAACAAGTAATTAGATTCATAGCATAAGTTAATGAATCAACGTACTGTCAGTTGGTATTAATTCTTGACTCTATCTCGAATGAACTAGTAATAATGTATCTGGTATGTAAATAACCCAGTTCGTTTTGGTTATATTGAACTCAGGTCGTGCCTTCATCTAAATATAACTACAAGCTGTTTCTTATACAACTCAATAAACATGACACTGGTTGTATTTTATAAGAGGTTTACCTTTATTTAATGCTTACTTCAGATGACGGTGAAATCACTTCGAAAGCTATCTTGAAATCAGCTTGAAAATAAATAATACATTTAAATTAGTACATCCACATTTAATCAAAGGTTAAGGTAAATAATACAATTTTAAAATTATGGAATGGATAAAAAAAGATTTTATCAATATGGAATTTTTCTGTTTACCGAGAGCTTTTGAGTGAAACTGCATCGATAATTCGGCGTTTTTTTAACTTCGTTGAATAATGAAAATGCATGACTACTTTAAATTCTCGTTGTAAAATCACAATAAATAACAGTAAAGACGCAAAACATAAGGTCCATTCCGAATTTTTGCGGCAGGAGTACGGGTTGGGTAAAAGCGTCGGGTTTTACAGCTGATATAAATTGTATAATGACAGCGTTGGAGAATAAGTGTCAATGCACCAGAGAGGGTTCAATGCTCCTGGGAGACATTCCAAACACGTGCTGAATGTTAGAACAAACATCGTTATTTCTTGTCAAAAAAGTCTGAAAACCACTTGAAGAGTTTATGAAAAAAAATATTATAGCAACAACACTGAAATTACGAAAAGTTTCAGTAGATTTTAAATAAATTACAGATTCTGTGTTAACTTAAAAATAACGTTGTATAAATATTCTTTATTGCACTACTAGCTAGCGGCCCGCCTGGTTCCCGTTCACCCGCCCGCCTGGTTCCCGTTCCCATGGGAATTTCTGATAAAAAGTATTCTATGGTTTAATCTAGACTATCTACTATCTGTGTGCTAAATTTAAACCAAATCCGTTCAGTAGTTTTTGCGTGATTGAGGAACAAAGATCCAAACCCACAAACTTTTACATTTATAATATTAGTAGGAAGTAGGATAATAAATAATAATACTTTAATTCAGAATACAAAGTACAAACACCACATTATAGCACTAACAACACAATTACAATTTCAAAATAAATTATATCTTTTTTTAGGAAAAGTAGACTTATTCTTAAAAAAAATATCTTCCAGACAACCTGCGCGTTTTAGTTTTTAAGTAACTAAGCAGGTGGCATTAAAGTGCAAAATTGATCGAAAATAAGTAATTGACTAAACGCTGAATCAATCTATCTAATATCAAATTATACACACCCATAAAGTATGAGAGAGTTCAGTGCTCCTATCCTGATCACATTCCAGACACGTGCTCAGTGTTAGTACTTTACGTATCAGGCGAATGCGACGACCGATGAGGTTTTACTGGGCATCTCCGGAATTTACCGTCGGGACGTCTATATGTCTGCTCGGAATTGATGATGCTCGTTTAGATGTCGGACAGCATAGAAAGTACATGAAGTTTACTGAAGATAATGTGTTTACGAAATCAGTGTGAACTTTTTCTAATATTGAGTCTAGTTCTTGTTGAATCGTTTTAGAACGCTTTGAACTTTAGACCTCTTTATAAGTCAATACCTTTACCTGACACTGTATGACACTGACACTACGTTTATCGGCTACAGTGACCGATAAAATTGTAAATCCAAAGTCGGCCGGCTACAGTGACCGATAAAATTTTATTATTGTAAATCCAAAATTCTAGTTTCGGTGAAAATATATTATCCTATTAACAACATCCTACAGTGTTTGTGTGTGTCACATTCATAATAAAAACCCTCAAGAAAACTTTCTTTATTAAAACGACTGAACATGTCCTTGAAAACACAAAAATACTTATCCCACAAACAATCACAAAAATAAAAACTACAGGCACTAAGTAAATAATAAATAAGTTTTAACTATAAATACACTTCACAAGCAACAAGTAGGATAGCCGTAAAACTGAAATATAAAATACCGGTAAGTAGGTAATAGTTATATGACAAAAACCTATATGACAATCGAAAAAAAAATGTTCCAAAATGGATGGAAAAGTGTATCAAATTATTAGGTATATAGGTCAGTAAGTAAATGAAAGCTAGCTAAAATGTTTTATTTCTAATGAAAGCTAGCTCTCATCCACAAATTGTACTAAAATAGGTTTGACTCGGCAAAGTATTATTAATTCAATATCAAATACGATATCGAATATATCCGCAAATTACAATGGATTGGAATATTATTGAATATTCCAAAACCGCAGAATGATTGATCTATCATCATGCAACCTCGAAACTTATTATTAAATCACACAATTTAACATCAAACTGTTTGACCAACAATTTAGTGATTGCATTGCATTTTAAAAGCTTTTATCACTATTATGAAATAGTGATGA
This sequence comes from Agriphila straminella, assembly GCA_950108535.1. Taxonomy (NCBI): domain Eukaryota; kingdom Metazoa; phylum Arthropoda; class Insecta; order Lepidoptera; family Crambidae; genus Agriphila; species Agriphila straminella. The sequence continues at coordinate 14,174,180 of OX467311.1, read as the reverse complement.
CTTAAGTAAGCTACAAACATTCTAGCTCATAACTTACCTTCCTGTATTTTACGATTTCAATGCCAAAACAATAAGGAAACTATTTTTTTACAAATGATTTCGTTTCGTTATAAGTTTTTGATAAGTTAGGTATCTGATTACTTAACAAAAACATCTGTGTTTTTAAGTTATATCAGGATTTAAAGCGTAGAACCGAACTATTTAAAATTTAAAGATTTTTTATTTTATTTTATTTTATTTTATTAACTTAAATTAAGCATTCTCGAACTATTGTCTCAACTCTTAAATAGCTCTTCATTGTTATCTTTTTTTTATTGTGAAGAAGAAGTGTTTACCCACTTGCCAAAATCTTATAGATAGTTAATGCAACCTACTTAGAAACCTATATGTGGGGATTTGTAAATGGCATTGGAAAATCTATTTGTTATTCTATTGTTTATATTTGACTGTAAATCCTCCTACAAGCAAATAAATAAATAAATAAATAAATTTATTGAACATTGTTACCACAGCATTTAAAGAGCATTAACGCAATTATAATTATACAATTCATAAGCCAATTACGGAAACAACACTTTGTAAACAAAATATATAAATGGTTACAAAAAAAAAATTAATTTAAACAAATATTAAGTTTAACGGATTTGAAAAAGAAATCTAATAATAATGAGAATTTCGAAATAGTTTATTATATTGTCTCATGATAGGTGTGTGTGAATGTGTGCGTGTGTGTGTGTAGGTTTGTGTGTGTTTGTGCATGCGTGTTTGCCTCCTTCGTAAAAATAGATTCACTCACTCGATTTTTAATAATTATCTACTTTTTAGCAAATACACTTCCTTCTATCTGTTTGATGTTGGTTTATGTTTACGTTGTATTATGAATAAACATTAAACAAAATACAATCGCTCTTTTACATTTCATTGTTTTACGTTTTGTATAAACTACGAGTAATGTCACGGCATTCAACTATTCACTTTATCATTCAACTAAGTACAAAGTTACCTTGCATTATTTTTTCCATTTTTATCTAAAGACCTTTAGTCTTCAATACCACACACATCCTCTCTCGTATGTGAATCGCTCTCGAGAAAGAAATCGTGGTCACTTTAGCCTTACAATCACAACTATAAATAGCTATTAATATTAATGCTTTATAGTCATAACAATGGAATGTGACATTTTATTCTATGGTCGGAAAATTTATTACAATTCGAAAGCGATTTATAGAAAAAAGAAAATCTTACATTGCCAAAAAGCTAAAAATGTTAATACCAAGACGCTTCAAAATTTTTTTTTTTTTACAGTGAGCTACTACAAGTCTAATAAGTAAATCGTGTGTACTAAAGTTATTCTATGGTCTATCAGAATAAATTCCGCAATAATCTTGCCTATGTCTGAGAAGCTTCTTTTGATACGCGTTGCTTCTATTATTAGGTGTTTTCGAAAGCAAAATAAAATAAACATCGATAAATAAAACTCTTTGAATAAATTTATAAAGCTCAAAGCCACATACAAGATTAAATATCACCATCATTAAAGTGCAATACACTTTCTACTTAGCATTGGTGATATTGCCTCACACAACCAGTTACTTTCTTTGGTAAAACTTCGCAGTTAAATAAAACATTATTCGTATGATAAACTGCAGTGATAACATTATGCAAATTCATCTGGCCTCTTTTTTTCTTTTCATAGTTAACTTTTTCATTTTAATGTGTTGTGTACACTTTATAAACACTTTCTGTGACATCGCTGTGAAATACTTTACAAAGTGTGATTACTTAAATATTCTGATAGTCCTGACATTGTGCAATAATTACAAATATCAAAACAAGGGGCTGTTTAATTTATACGTTACAAAGATCTTAACAATTTATTTTAACCACTAAAATTTAATACTTACGTTACTACCAAAACTGTCAATCTTTTCCAGTTCAATGACCTGTCTCGTTATATAAACTTAATATGTCACCAAACATTAACAAAAGCAACAACTATAATGCCAAAACATTGAAGCGTACACATGTAACGAAGCTGTCAATTACAACAAATTTATGTTTGCATAGTAATAAAATTGATTTTACTAACTTCGAGTCGGCAACTAACAATAAGTTGTAACTTGAGTGTTAAATAAATTACTTATGACATTAAGTTAACATTTTATAACTAAGACAAAATTGTTTACGTTCGTAGACTGTGTAGCTTTTGCACATTGTAATCGTCTGGTATAAGGGAGTAAAACTTTTTTATACATTGTTTTAAAGCACGTTCGACTTGGTTGTTGTTTAGACGATGCGATGGCTACATTTTACTTATAATATTACGATAAATACAATGAACTAAAGATATGTACAGAAATTATTATCCAAATAGTGCCTTTTTCGTACTAAGTAATTGGGTTATGAATTTGATCGTATATTTTTTTAATAATTGCATTTGGATTTTTGAGACAAAAAAACCGACTTCAAAAACCTACCTCTAAAAAGCAAGAAATAATATTCGTAATAATAAAAATACGTCTATTGAAGTCGGGTGGGGCTGGAGTACAAATTCCTTTTTTTATTCTAAAAGCCCCACCCGACTTCAATAGACGTATTTTTATTATTACGAATATTATTTCTTGCTTTTTAGAGGTAGGTTTTTTGAAGTCGGTTTTTTGTTTTTTTTTAAACAATTTTTTATTTTTTTATTTTTAGTGTAGGTACCTTGTAGGTAAGGTATATAATTATGTAGAAAAATCGGCTCAGCCAAACGTAAGATAATCGCGGAGAAACATACTTAAATACGGGTCAAACTGAGAACCTCCTTTTTTAAGTCGGTTAAAAAAATACACTTAAGATATCCCTCTTCCAACAAAAAAATTATTATCTTATTCAGTTCATAAACAAAGAAGTAATACGACCAATCATCGAGGTAATCCACACTATTTTCGTGCTTTTTTCAAAATTACTTGAAAAGTACTGAACCGATTTCCAAATTTTAAAAAATGGGACCAACTTGGGAGTGTACCTAATGTAATAACTTTTGAATCATTTCAATCGGTCCAGCCGTCTTCGAGTAATCAGTGGACATACACAAAAAAAAAACAAATATACAGACGAACATAGAACCTCCTCCTTTTTTGGAAGTCGGTTAAAAATGGTTTGTTGGTATAATATACCTACAGTGCTAATAGTAATATACCATAATATGGTATTATTAACAAGGAGGAGGACAATACAATTGGTTTTACAATAACGTACATACATAATTTTTTTTGCTACATTACAAAAATGGGCATAGAAACAATTGACTCTATCATTAATCAATATAATTATTATTATTGTTCATCGAGTGATGACTGATGATGCAAGTTATATTTGTCAGTGATGATGCCATGATTCTAAAAACTCTGGGTAAAGAACCTTTGTATCACCAAAAAAAATTGAAATCAGGTTTTCGGTCCCAAACTCAGGGTCGAATCCTGACTTGGTAAGGTTTAGCATACGTTGTATAAAGTAGCATTACGTTTAGTTAGTAACCTTCATTATACGTAGGGTCAGAAGTAAAAAATCTAACTAAATATTTATCATTTTTTTTACACTGAACAATAAGCACTTATGTAAAAATAATAATAAAACAAATATTTTCATAGATTTGCGATAGAATGGATCTTTTACAGGAAAAGGGCTTTCGGGTGTTACGGATATACCAAATCATATTGTATAGTTCATCATCAAGGAAGCCTTGTATTTGTTTGACACCTCTTCTTTTAAAACAAAAATAAAATATTCGACAACAATTCAAAGAATAAAAATGTACCATAAACCTCATATTGTTAATGTAATATGTGTTTGAACAGGATAAAAACAACGTTCTCAAGAGGAACCAGCACTTACTGCGACCTTCCACTTCCAGTTTTTATCTCGAACATGTACATAAATATACATTCACGCTATTTCATACAGCATCTACAAGTTTAATGGCCGGAGACAAGCATTTTAATTCCGTTATCTTCATAATTTTTTTAAAAGTATGGAAGTAATATATGGAACTGCAGTACTTTAGCGAGCAACAGTAATGCGCTGTACAAACTTGAAATTGTGCAGAAATTATGCACGGGTTAAAACGCATGTTTAATGGAGAACAGCAAATAAAGATTTATCTTTTGTTTAGCACTGCAAGTATTTTGAAACTTGTTTGCGAAAAGAAGTTTAATCTTTTTAGGGTTTACATTTATGTTTTTCTTTCAACACAATATGAACAAAATTAACGTGCGTACTTAATTTTTTCTGCAATATTATTTTGTTAAACTTGTTCAAGTTATATCACAATTTCACAATTGATATGAATTGGTTTTGTATCGGCTTAAAGTTAAATAAATTCTCAGGAATCTCAGGCCTTCATACCATAATTATTAACATAAAATAACCTGACTCTATTCAAGGCCAGGGTGAATAAGCACCTTCTGGGCAAGCTCGCTCCATCGTAGACCCTGTCTTTGCTTTTGGGCAAGACTGGGGTCAAGAGCAAACCCATTAAATATTAAAAAAAAAACCCTTTTTTTCATCGTTGATGTTTTGTTGTTGATGTGTTGATGTATTTTTACATTCACAATGTTATTACTAAATAATACAAAACTCATCTGTTATCGATATTTTAAAAGTGTATACTAGATATAAGAAAAATTTGCGGACAATTTCAGATCAATAGATTTTTTCTTTATCATTATACTTATTATAAAAGTGATTGATCAATCATCTCTGTTTATAAAATTCACAACCTGATATTGGCAAAATTTCCCTGACATACACACTGGAAAGTGCACAGCTGTGTCATCAAAAGCAGAGCAACCTAGAACTAACGAGAATTCTCCTATTGATGGAATTAATTCAAATGACCCGTTCTATTATTCATCAGTTTCCATAAAGGCTGCAGGGCGATGTAAAATATACAGTCTTCATTTTATGCCCAACGAGGCACTCGAAGGCTTCTCACGAATACCATTCGTTATGATGGCCAAGATTTTGCCTTATACGGCTATGGTAAATTAAACTTCTACGATAATAAAGGGAATAATACTCTTTAAAAATACATATAGCACTGAATAAATACATAGAAATGAGTTTCTTTATGGAATGAGCATTGAAACCTTTTTCTTATTTTAGCATTTAACATACTCGTACTTTTAGCATTTAACATACTCGGACTTTTTTCGCTAAATGAATGAGATGACTATTAATGCTTTATATTATTACATACCGGCCATATTTATTTGTTTATAATATTAATTGATCAATTGAGTAAGAGGAAGACCGCAGAAAAGATGGATGGATTGTGTGCGGAATGATATGAATGTGAAGGGAGTGGATGAGGAGATGACGAGTGACAGGAAGGAATGGAAGAGAAGGACGCACTGCACCGACCCCAAATAAATTAGGATAAGGGTAGGGGGATGATGATGCAAAACAACATTTAAAAGTATATCCAGATAAACAATAATACATTATGCATCATACAAAAACATAGTTTCCACAGAATTAAAGCCTCGTACTGAACTGTAAAAAACATTTAAAGATACTATAGTACACATTTCAATTTTAATTAACCCCGACGGACCATTCAGTATTCTGTTTATTGTATCGTCGTTTATCCAAGCGATATTTATCTCGAGTGATAATTTACCGATTGTTTTGTAAAAAATCAAGTGAAACCAAGAAATACTTGGTTATGCATACATCGTAATCCGAAGGCATCCGTTTCTGTTTATAACTTATAGCAAATGACTGCGCTCAAACAGGTTCTGTTAAGGATTTATTTTGCACTGGATCTATGTCAAGATCAAGGAGGTGGAACACGTTTGTTAGTCAGACTTTTGTTTACTAAGAATGATGTACTGATAACTAGACGCGCAAACCGAGTACGCAAAACTAATCTTGTATCTTCTTTTGATATTGATGACGCTGACGCTAGTTAGCTACTGTCTGTCCCTTAGAGGGCAAACTTTATACAGGATCAATTTTACAAGCTATGGTCGATAAAAAGTGACTAAAAATCGGTCAGAAAATCAATTGGAATATCGACCCGTGTAAATCCTTGAAAGGATTTTGTTTTTACAATTCAACTAACTACTACCAATTTCCCTAAAGGTTAACTATGGTCGTGTCTAATGATTCAAGAAGCTTATTAAACAAAATTGCTAGAAAGTAGGTACTATCAATCAAACAAACCTTACAGCATTATTTATAAAGTAAAATTCAATTAAACGCACACCGTTTGAACTGCATACTAATTTTGCGACAGAAGCTCCCTCGTAACGTACCTCATCTGAACTTTTAAAAACCTTAAGCCCCTTATAAAAACAGAATCAAAATACTGGGCGTGCTTAATCCAGCTTAATACGGGCTTGGCCATGTTTTAGCTACGAAACAGATTTGCGAACAAAATTTTGGTTATTTTCTTTGACTAGGATTTATTTGCACGTAGCGCTTTCGAATATAAAACAAACACTTGAAAATACTTTGCACGTAGACGCTATCAAAGAGTCATCATAGTTTATTCACAAATAATTTGATAAAAGTTTTGTAGTTTTATTTTTTTAGAAAATTAGAGATGACATTGAAATAATACAGCAATAAAATCACTTTTGATTGGGCAGTGACTTATATAACCAACATTTGAACATTACTATATTATCTTGGCAAATTGATTTCAACTGTACTAAGTTTTACATAAGGTCTCACTTTTTATTATCTGTGAAGATGAATCCTTGGAAGATTGCCAGGTATGTTATTATAACTAATCATAAATATAATCGCCACCGCCTGTGCCAAAAGAAACTAGTTGTACAAAAATAAAAACATAAATACGCATTGAAAAAAAAACGTAGAATAACAGATTATGCTATAACTAGAGATTTATTATTTTTTCCATAATTACATATTCAAGAGAAAGCACGTACCGAAAAGTCACTACGGGAGTTTTATATAAGGAGTTATTCCAAATAAGTTCACAGTTCTAGTATGTTATTTAGTGTTGTATAAGTTCACACACGTTAGAATGTGCAAGGTAACACAAATAAAGTTCCCCGAGTAACCGATACTATAAGTTGGGGAGTTAATCTCAGTTCACTGCGCGTATGCCGAGTGCATACAAACTCGAAGCGATGAAAGAATTTGCAACACCACCAAAGCATTACTATATACGAGTATCAAGTTGAGTGAATAGGAAATTACATATGGAAGTAGGTACAGAAAAAAATTGTGAGCATTTGGAGTTGATTAATAGGCATTGCTTTGAGTCTTTGAGCAGTCTGAGATCCAGATTGTACTCGTATAATATAATCATTAAATAAAGCTAGTTATGTAAAAGAAAGTTATATTGATGTATTTTTTGTGTGGAAAAAAAAACAGTGTATTTTTGAGTCTTATCTCTATCCCTACTGCCGAGGCACGCCTTCTTTATCGTTCTATGCCCCTGTACCATCAAGTTTCTCCTTCCAAGCTGCACCATCGAATAAGAGATCCAAAAACTGATAAAACCGATACACAACAATATTGCCTAGAATAATTATGTTAGAAATCATACGTTCATCAAAATAATAACACTGTTGAACCAAAATCAGATACGGAGTATTAAAATTGCCAATAATTATAGATGCCAAATCTGTTAGGTTGCTATGGTGAATAACTGGTTACCAGATAACTATGTTATTATATCCAGGGAGAAAAAAATTATAATAATTAATATCTTGTTATCTTTCTCCGATGAAAAGAACAAAGTTGTTTTTTTATTAATACAATTATATTAAAGCTTTCAATAAATCCTTTTGAGAGATACACAACAATATTAAGGTACAGAAAGAATGAGTATTATTAAACACAAACCTACCTTGAACATTGCTGCAACACTGCTCACTAGTAGTGAAATTCTAAAGCAATACATGTCAATCTTAGAAAACGTATGACTTTTTAATGTCGCTCGCTCGATCATCAATAAGCCATCACTATCTTGTAAGGGTGTTAAGATAGAGACAACACACAGTGAAGATTAAGTCAAAAGAGTTAAACGCACGCGAGCGCCTGCGCAGTTCCGGCCGCTTTCCAATGAAAGCGACAACGGCCTTGCTTCACGGACCGCGGCCTTTTGGGAATTCGTTAGCCCACTTATTGTTACATTTAACATGAACAATACAAGTTTTCATTTATCCGACCTGTCTAAAACTATCGCAAAAAAAGTTGACAAAAAAATTACGACCGTACTACGTGCCTAATTTCAATTAAAGTATAGCTTGCAAAAACGTTTATTAAGAGAAGTTTTTAAAATGGAGTTTGCAACTACTCTGGTTGAATTATTCCTTTATTAGTTTCTTTCTTTTAACGGTTAAAGAAAATAAAGGAAAACTTTATCACTAATTAATTTTCAAACATTTAAAGACGAAAGAACATAAAATTTGTGATGTTTAAATTCTCAAATCTGATGTTTGTAAAACATTTTTACTTTGCTTTCCGAAAATGGCGGAGCTCGTAAACCTACCTTACAATGAGTCTACGAAAACTTAATCCAAATAGACTATATAAACGTTTCTTAGGAAAACAAAACACAAAGTTAGAGATGTCGCATTGTCGAGACTCGAGATATAATCAGCCGGTTTTAAGTGCAATCGCCGTCCATACGGGCTCCTAGATACCTATTTCTCTTCCAGCCAACTTGATTAAAACTAGGAAAGCAAAGCTGCCCCTTATTTTGATGCCAGGATGTCTGTTATGACTCTTGCAGCTGTATATGCGAACTCATTTCGCGCTGTTTTCGTTTCAAACAACTAAGACGGGATTTAATAAGAAATTATAGTGTTTTATTAAATATTCTCTCGTGCGGTACGTACGGAATAGCATGATTATTATCTTTCTCCTTATCTTAATTAAGACTTGAAGTGCTGCAAGTTTTTGTTACATTTGACCCCTTATGAGAACTTTCTAGTTATTTTATAGCGTTCCTATTTTCCTTTCATTAAAAAATCATTGGAGATAAGTATTAGACACCGATTTCTCCTTTAAGAAAATAACATTGATAGAAGCCCCATTATTTTGCTCTCCGGAGCTTTGGCTATCATTACGAGTTTTCTCTACAATTACTAAATGTAAGAAGTGTTTTATAAAAAGTCGTTTATTTTTTTATTCACATAACTCATAGTATGTATTTCACTAACATAATTTATTTACTGTCTGTTATATTTGACCATTGGAAAGTTGGTTTTAATATATTTTTCGTTTCAATATTATACTCAATAATTTTTCTTTGTTTTACGTTATTTTTCTAATTACCAGATATAAAATATTGGTTGCTTTTATAGTCTATTAGTTTCTCACCACGCCGACGAAGTGTTAAAGATTTTAGTTATAGTTTACGATTAGCGATTTACCAAAGGTTTTCGAAAGCGTCTAGAATCAATTAATAAGCATGAGGGTTAAACTTTTGACACCACTTATATAAATTTTAAATTAGTACATTTTAGTTAGAATAAAAAATCGAAATTGATTCGATCTATCCTGTTCTGTTTTTGATGGGCCATTCAAGGTTCTATTTATTTTGCTAAACATGTATATTTTATAAAGAGGATATCAGTCTCAAAGCTGTCATGTTATTAATAGAATATGAGCCGAAGAAAGTATGGCAAATCATTATATAAATTAAACTCATTATACGTAAGAAGTAATTTAGGGAAACTAGTCATAAAAAGAGGCCCTTTGAGTAAGCAACATAAAATAAATAGTATCATACATTAAATAAAAGTTTTAATTAAGACTGAACCTTAATCATTCTTACAAAGAAACCCTGCTAAGAAATTGTACGTGAATAAGTTTAATGGATTTAAGTTTACATAACAATCGTCGTAGTCACAGATCATAATAATAATAAATCTTTAATTTGTTACAGATTGCCTATCGTGACAAATAGCGTGATACCTGACGAATCGGTAAGTTTTCTATTAGTAGTTCATAGTAACTGGATTAGGGAATTGAACAGTTTTGGTAACCGTCTTACAATGAGCTCTTATAGCAACCTCAAAGTAATGTTGTTATAGGGACAGAGCCATACATCGCGTATAGCGCCATCTCATTAACCGACTTCCAAAAAAAATAAAACAAAAAACCGACTTCAAAAGTGTAGTTTTTTAACCGACTTAAAAAAGGAGGTTCTCAGTTTGACCCGTATTTAAGTATGTTTCTCCGCGATTATCTTACGTTTGGCTGAGCCGATTTTTCTACATATATAATATACCTTACCTACAAGGTACCTACACTAAAAGTAAAAAAAATAAAAAATTGTTTAAAAGAAAACAAAAACCGACTTCAAAAAACCTACCTCTAAAAAGCAAGAAATAATATTCGTAATAATAAAAATAAGTCTATTGAAGTCGGGTGGGGCTTTTAGAATAAAAAAAAGGAATTTGTACTCAAGCCCTACCCGACTTCCATAGACTTATTTTTATTATTACGAATATTATTTCTTGCTTTTTAGAGGTAGGTTTTTTGAAGTCGGTTTTTTGTATTTTACAACATTGCTTCGATATTACTTTTGACAGTCATTGTAGGGGGCTGGATGACTGCTGAGTGCACACTGTTTAAATGATTTACCATCAGTATCAAGTCTCTAATCCCAAAAGAAAATTATATACACTGTTTAAGTAAACAGAAATGCGATCCGCCACGCCAGATCAATGGTTTGTCGTGGTTAATAGAGCATATTAATTATGTCGTGCGCGCAGTTTGTCACTGCGCGCACGACACTCCGCCCTCCGAGGGCCTATTATCCAATAATTATTGCGTCGATCGCTGATGCAAATGACGCCAGTGACACTTGCGTCATAACAATGGCTTTAGTAACAGCGTACTTAAAAAAAAAATAGAGGCTGATGGTGGCCTAAATGCCTTTTTTATTTTTATTTTAGAGAGGGGTATTACAATATACATCATCAAAGTTTTA